>CAXIVR010000007.1:67437381-69837381 GCA_964035755.1 Teleogryllus oceanicus
AATTTTGACATCATCGATTATAGGGAACCTCGGATATAGTGAACCAAAAATGTTAGTCCCCAGAAGTTTACTATAACAGGAGTAGACTGTATTTATGACCGGCAAATTAAGATATAACCTCCCGCCTTCATCAACCATGCGATCCACGTAAAGTCTAGCATCCGTCTGCCTTCTTGTTGCTATGTCTTCTCACCAAGTCAAAAATAATTGCCGTCCTATTGGTTCGTCGATTACAATAGAATTTTATACAGTTTTCTCGTTTACTTCTGATATTGCTCGATCCCACTTCTCTCCGTAATTAATTAAATTTTTTTCGTTATTTCATATGAAATTTATCATTTTTCAATCCCTTTCAATTTATTTTACAACCATTACTTACATCATGAAATTTCGCCTTATTGCATTCCATTGTTTTTCGAAAATATAGTTCCTTATAATTTTCTTCCAAAACTTAATGTTTACGCGAATGTTTATAACTAAAAAACCTATATTTATTTATCCCGGTCTGTCTATTGTTCGACAGTTCCTCAACTCCGGCTCAATATAAAAAAATGCCACTTTTTTTTAGAATTCTTTCACTTGTTCATTGTAATCATGTCGTTTCTGGGACTATTAAAACAAATTAATTGAAAATTGAAAACGCCGAATCCACTGAAAACGCAGAGAAACGATGTTAGCCCAGCCCCGTTGGCAGATGCAGCGCGGGTGTCTGCTGTGACCCGGCAGCAGGTTTGAATTTCCGCCAGTAACATTTAAACTCAATTTTCTCGTTGACATTTTTTTTTTCAAAAACTGGATTTGCCATTCATACTTCATGAATGTCAACACAGAATCTGGGGAATTTTTTTGTAACAAGAGTTTCTGGACACGTGTAGATAAAATTAATACGAAAGGAAGTAGGTTTAAAGAAGGTAATACATTTGACGTAGAACTAACAAATACATTTCTTTTATTAAAGAAGTTTTGATCGCTGATTATGGTATTCAGAAATTGTTAGTTCACTTCGATTTAATCAAGGCAATTTTATGTGAAATATTATTCTTTCTTTTCTGTATAATGTGCTGCAAATAGTGTAACAGTTAACTTTATTCATGATGGTTGTATTTGTAAAATGGGTTATTTGTTAAAAATGAGCTAAAAAGAAAAAGAAAAATTAATTGTTAGAAATGGCTAGTGTTCCTGGCTATCGAAATAAACTCAAAATATGTATCACAGGCGCTTCGTTGTATTGATTGAATTGGACTTAGTTTTAACTGAGTTTATTGTGAGAAATTACAATTTCTGCCATACTCCAAAACAATCATATATAACTATTTCCAATAATACAAGAAAGTATGTGATGTTATAACACCTCTAGTTTCAATATGTGTCATGATATTAAGAAAAGAACTTGAAGGGGACTGCTGTGTATGTGACTAACTGAAGCGCAAAGCATTTATTCACACTGAAAACATCTAAAAGCTCAATTCCTGGAATTCCAAGCATCCTGGAATTTTGATAATTTTCAAAATTTTTGGATAGTGTTCGATGCTCCTTGTTGTGACGCTTCTTTTCCTGGTCATAATTCTGAACCAAACTAAGATTTAACACATTGAACGCAAAACACGTCTTGATTCTATTCAATGGCAGTGGCATGGCAGTGGGCTTCAATTTCGCGTCCGAAGTGACATTTCAACGCAATTTTCTCTAAGACATCTGTTACTTTCTCGCCATTACGAATGTAAGAATATTAAGAATTTTAATCGTTTGCCGGAAAACGAATTTTCAACAGAAAAACTCTAATTGCCTGGTAACGAAAATATGTGTAAACAATTTTCGTATATATTGTAAATTACTTTCTCCAAAATGTGGTGTAGCCAGAATTCGTTTTTTGGGGTCTTTGACACCGAAAAATCGATGGATGACATAACTTCTGTCTGCCCGCGACTGTGGTCAACACTAAAGCTTTAACTGTTCAGCCAATTTTCTCCAATATTGATATTCTCTGATCTATCTGAAGGAACTCAAGGCTTTGGGAGTTTCAAACGTTTGATTTGATTTTTGAGGGTACTTTACATAAAACCCAAAACATTTTCAAAATTTTGTCAAAAATAGCTCAATTTTTTAAATTAAACTTTATCTGAAAATAACGTAAAGGATGCTTAAGAGAATGGTGCGGCTATTGTGTTCGTTGGAATCCCTGATATTTCGAGAATTGGAAAAGTACAATTCTTGGATGTCTTCATACAACTACGATAAGCTAAAAAGCCGAACTAACGGGACAACTTTTGAAAAATGTCACTGTCGGATGAGAACATACATTTATACTCGATTTAGGGTAGTTTCGTTTCGTTTTATGTTGGCAAAAAGTTGTTGCCAACCATCACACAAATATATTACCTTCAAGTGGTAGGAACATTTTTTAAAATTTAAGTTAGCAATGAAACAATGACTACTTCCGTAGATTCCGCCAACATTCAAAGCCATCCAAGTGAAGTTGTGTTAGTTTACGAGTGTTGCTAAAGATTTGAATTTTGCGTTTTGGTGCTCTTCGTTCTTTGCGATTTATCGTTCAATTTATTTATTTATTTATTTAGTAGTACTAGGCGTTTTTGAGTTTTATTTATTATTTTCCAATTGTTTTCTTTAGTAATAATAATAAAGTTAATTGAAATAGTTATAGTAGTTCATTATTTGTTGTTCTTAAGTATCCCTTTAGTATTTCTTGTTTTAAATTAATTATATTATATTATATTTATTACTATTTTTTTTCTGAATTCATTTTAATTATAACTGGAAAATAATGGATAGCCCAACAACATCTGGGTCTATACCTAATATTGAACCTTTGAAGACAACACGTATTCAAAGACTGTCTCTGGTAACAATGGATAAGTTATTGAAGACTTACACTAATGATGATTTTCATTATTTTTTTTTAACTTACTTTTAAAAGCTAATGAATAATTGAACATATAAATTAAATGGATGCATTTACATTGATATTGACATAACTGGATTGTTAGGAACAATTCATTAGATCACTTAAAAACTACCATGTATATCACGTCAATTAACTTCAATAATTGTGGTATTTATCTGCGTTCAATAAAATTCATTACGACCACTTCAAAACGTGAAGGAACTATTGACACACATCTCAAAAGCATTAATAACATAGAAAGCACCGCAGATAACTTTTGAGGTTGTATTTTTCATTTGCACTTGACACTTTTTAACACTTCTTAAGCTCGCAATAGTTGATAATGATAATTCTTAATTAACTTGATAATTATTCACAGAGTTAATATTCGTTTATAGATGAACATCTCTTTTTAATTCTACCGAAAAATGAAACATGTATTATTGAACAGTGGACAAGACTTGAGACCGCGCGAGGATTGTGAATGAGACAACAAACAAAACAAAAGCGAGAGACTTGATCAGAGTTATAGTTTCATAAGTTGGCTATTCCGACAGGAAATCTTTCAAGCTGCCATATTGCGAATTTAGTGCGGCCTAATACACGGCCTGGAGTTCTATAGAAGATGATTTTTTTCTTTAATGAAATCTGTTCTTTAAAGTCAGATCTCGAAATAAAGTCATGATCAATTTTGCGAAAATATTAGTAGTTTTCGTGTAATGTTGCGCGAAATACTGACAATTTTAATTTTTAACTATTTTTTCACAACACCTCCAATTTTTTTCTTAAAAGTTTTCTCCTCGTATGTATCAAAGGACGGTAAAAAATTCTTGGTCAAATTCAACATAGAATCTGAGGTAATATTTGTCACGGAAGCTTTCGGTCAACTTGTTTCCAGCGATATAGAATTCAATTACCCTTATAAGTGGCTCTACATTTTCCCTGTTGTCTCAGCATTGTAACTAATTGGAGCACAACCTACACTGAGATAATGGCAGATCAACCAATAAGACTCGGGACAGGTAATAGACTAATTCCCTGTCCTCATATGACCCTTCTCCCATGACCTCTGCAGTCTTCGGCAAACCTGCGAATACGCTGAAGGTCATGCCAAAGCCTTACCGAGGCTGCAGCGTCGAAACAAAAAGATTTTCACCTTGGGAGTGATTTTAACTAGACTTGCAAAGAAATTCGGCAACTAGTTCACCTCTGCAAGTGTAAGTTAACTCTAAAAAGCCACCACCATAACAAACTTTTACTACAGACATGAATGCCGTCAGCTCTTGCTTATGAGAGTTATGCAGAAGACCTCTCTCGTCAGAGAATATAACTTAAACAAGATGTCATCTACCTGAAAAAATCCAGTAACTTAGATAACTCGATTTATATAAAACCGTTTCGTTTCCTACGTATCCTATACAAAGCCTAAACAAGTTTTCTTGTTCAAGATACTACGTGAGAAGACTCTCCGAACCGCTTTAACTGTTGTTTGAAAATGCCAACATTACGCGAAAAATACTCTTATTTTCAAACCATTGTACCTCGCCGTATTTAAATATCTGTTTTTGAAAGAAAGATTTCATTGAACAAATTGCAAACTTCAATATTATACTTGTAAGATGACGCAGATAAACAAGTTTTGAAAGTCCGAAATTCCAAAGAATCCGAGAGTTCATTGAAAATAGGTTATGCGCCATTTTGTAAGAGTATAATATTCTCTTATATAATAATATTCTCTTAAAAAATTTAAAAGCAAATTGAACCAATTTTAATAATATTTTGAAACTTTCTGTCGAGCAAATTCAGAAAATTGAGGCTTCATGTAAACTGCACCCGTAAAGTGCACATCGGACGGATGGACGGACGGACACAGAAACTGGCGGACAGACGGACACAGAAACAGGCGGACAGACGGACAGGCAGGCAGTAGGGCAGACAGGCAGGCGGACTGGGACGGAAGGACGGACGGGCAGATGTTTTGTCGTTAAGGCTAAATGTACCGACACTAGTTCCATTTGTCGCCACCACGTGGCAGCACCAAAATAAGCAAAATTTACTAGACTGATAACGTCTGAACAAATTGTCCGATTTTCGATCTATAAACGGCATTGAACTCCTTTTTAAAGTAGAATTCACGCTACGATACCGTTTCTTAAAAAAATATTTCCAAAAAAAAATTAAAATGATTTCTCATAGTTCCGGGAAGAAATTAAAAAATGTGGGCTTATAGCGCGATGACGACGTGCTTCCTGAATCCAACGCCGTGTCAATCATGCAAATGGGATGAATAGGAGCGGCGTAAAGTGAAATTTCGAAAAAAATACCTGACCCTTCCCCCTCCCTTCTCGCTTCACGCAGTAGCGTCACTCGACCCTTTTGGGGGGCTCCCTGGACTGTCATATCGGTGGACTGGAGTGCCATATCGGATTTGGAAATCCCGGAACCCCTCCCCCACGGCCACTTTAGCCTAGCCCTTCGCGGCGGGCGCTGAAAGAACGCCCGCCCGGTGTCTAGAGGTTCTCACAGAGTAACAACCTGCTCCATGGTTTCACGATGGGCAAACTGAATCAGACCTGTAGAGAGATTTCAAGATTTTCACCGTGAAATATAAAGATGGAGTCTCACAATTGTTATAAATCTTGGAAACTCAGTCATCGAAGTGAAGATTCGAAGGATTATATAGAACGAGTATATACACTTTACCTTCGATTCCTCTCCATTTGCGTGATTATTATTATTATTATTATTATTATTATTATTATTATTATTATTATTGTTAATTATAATAATAATAATAATAATAATAATAATAATAATAATAATAATCCCCCCTAATCCTGGTAAAAGCTGAACATTGAGATAACCGAAAAAAAGAAAGATGCTTTTGAAGTATGGACACGGAAGAAAATATTAAACGTACAATGGGAGGGCAAAAAGATAAATGCCGAAATTTTGAAAAGAAAACAGAACTTTCTCTAAAAACCAAATCCAAAAAATGTAAAATAAAATATTTTGGACATACTATGAGTACAAAATCTCTAGAAAAGGATATTATGCTTGGAATGATAGAATGAAGCGGAAGAAAAAGGTGTAAGTGGCACAATTGAATAACTAATACGCGATATCACAAAGAAAAGGAAAAAGGCAGTTCGAGTCCGAGTGAGCAATGAACAAATTGCTAGCATCCTATTGCTGTGTATATCCAGATAGGTCTAACAAGGGATGGCTTGCGATCTATGTTCTAGTACTATTTCTCTGCGCGTTCAGACCCCGCGAAGAATTGGGACCGGCAGATGAAAGGAGAGATGCTCACAGCCGCTGCTTGACCGGAACTGGAGCCGACAAATAGACATCATCGCACTGAACAGTGTGTTTGATACCCGCAGTGTTTCATGCGTACATTCTGCCATTATTAGGGAAGAACTCGCTGAATAATCGGCGCGTCCCCTCCCAGTGTCCGATAGCAAGAAAAGCGAAGGAATGATGCTCAAGTAATACAAATGCAAATATCAATGTTCAAAATTAAAACATCTTTCAAAAACCTGGTTTAGAAACATCGATCAAGTTCGTGCGGAAGATAATTTGTTTTGACAGTGGCCGTGATTGTTAATTTATAATTACGATTTAGACAAAACGGCAAAAGAAAGTAAAAAGAATAACGGCGAAACTAAGCCTGAAAATTATCGCCCAGGGTCATCTTATGGAGTCACAACTTCCTCAAATGGGTACAGGAAGGTGGGCAAGAGACCTTACACCTAGAGTGCTTGCGTTGGCCGCCTCTCTGCGTACGGTACGACATACGTAAGAAATGTCAGAAAAATTGAGTCACTTCTTGGGCTGAAGATAGTCTACTGGATGAGGATGTTACAAATACCGTACGCTTTATTCGAACACATGTATTGACAGTGGTATAAAACTTTACTTGGGAAAACAGTTTCACGTGAAGTTATAAGGAGACAAACGCCGTTTTGAGATCAAAAATCGAGTCGCAGGATAAAAGAGCTCGTGCGTAATTTCGGCTCATTCTTTCTGGTAGTGGAATGATAACGGAAGATCTTAGAAGTAAAACGGATGTAAAATAAGATGTTAGGACATGGAATATTGGTGATATCTACACAATTAGTTCAATTTTCTTTTTGAAATCAGTTTCCAAATCGGAATTGATATTTTGAGTAGTGTCTCAAATAACTTTTTGATGGTATTCGAAGGAAGACGGAAATATGTGAACAAGATATATAGTTTTATACGACTATTACAGATGATATGAGACCGTTTGGTTGTGTTACAGCATCACTAGTTTGATAAGTGGAGAAAAATGTATTGAGATTGAAAGGGACGAAACCATTGCCTGCCTGAGAGCACGGCCTCCTCCCGTGCGGGGTTTGGCCGTTCGGCCGCGTCGAGAGGGTCGAGTGACTGCGTGAAGCGAGAAGGGGAGGGGGCGTCAGGTATGTTTTCCGAAATTTCACTTTACGCCGCTCCTATTCATCCGATTTGCATGATTGACACGGCGTTGGATTCAGGAAGCACGTCGTCATCGCGCTATAAGCCCACATTTTTCAATTTCTTCCCGGAACTATGAGAAATCATTTTAATTTTTTTTGAAATATTTTTTGAAAAATCGGCATCGTAGCGTGAATTCTATTTTAAAAAGGAGTTCAATGCCGTTTACAGATCGAAAATCGGACAATTTGTTCAGACGTTATCAGTCTAGTAAATTCCGTGTGATAGTGCTGCGATCTATTGATTTTTCCTATAAGTATTTTTCGGTGCATTTAGCCTTAAGCGACTTTTCGTTATCAAGGACCCACAAAACATGGATTCTGACTACACTACGTATAATATTGTTTCTATACTTTTTAGCAATTGGATTTATTCACTTTTTCGTTAAGCCAAGGGTTTTTCTGCCAAAAATTTGTCGCTTTTAAGTAAAAGTAACAAAACACTCATTATTTAAAAGGATAATAGGCTAGCGAATTTTTCGAATTTTTTTTTTTTGTTAGCCTCAGCGATAGTAACAACAAAAATGAATAAAACTCTTTGAATGCACTATTGTAAATCGTGTAGAAAGAGAGCTTGTTACAACGTGCGTGTAGATCGTGTAGATAGAGCACTTGTTGCAACATGCTAGAATGTGATGTCTGTATTTTATAATGCTAGTCCGTTTTTTGTGTATGAATTCCTTCATACCGGGAGCGGTAGCTCAGTGCATCAACTGATGTCACTGCAGCGCCTCTCACCGGGAGGTCCTAGGTTCCCACTCCCCACGGCGGCAGGATTTTCGACACTAGCTTTCCAGCTAGGTCGAAGTCAGTCGCTGTCTGGAGGAGAATTCTAGCGGCCGGCTGCTCTGATCGGTAGCTTTCCGTGGTTTCTCCGATCAACGCCAGGCGAATGCCGGAGCAGTACCCTATGAAACGGGCCACGGACCGCGCGCGATCTGTCCTTCCTCTTCCCTGTCCTATTCTCTCCCTTACACACACTTACACTAACATGCACTACACTACCACATATTCCAGAAGATCGGTCGGGAGCTTAGGGCTTGTCCCGGCTGGGGCGGTGCCCCGCTGGTGGGAGAGACCTGGTTAGGAGGAAACCCCACTAGCCGACGGTAGGTCGGCGCCGGATCTCGACATCCAGCTGGGGAAGACCACCGCCAACATCCCGAGAAACAAACATGCACTACACTAACGGGAGTAATGATCAAAGCAGTTGACGCGCCAGGAAACACGAAAGAACAAATCAAACCAATTCCTTCACCTGCATTTTTTTCAATGCAGCACTAATACATGAACTCCAGTGAATATTGGAAATCAAAGCCGGAGCTGTGTACTGGAGGTGTGTGGCTGATCTGAGCTCTTCGCTTAAAATTAAGTAAGTAATGTGTGAATGTAGAATTAAACAAAGTTTTCGTGAATATATATGATTATATACGTTTTATTGTGAATTTGCGTTCTGAATTTTGAATGTTTCATTCACATTTTGATATCTGATGGAGCTATATCCCCCATTTTTGGGGGATACCAGCCACCACTGCAGCCGAGTCAGTTCATGATGAGGCTATCCCAAAAGTTGAAAAGGCGTAGGAAGTCAACATTTTCAATGTCATTTTGAAAACAGTCTTTGAAAGTAGGCAGAATCCTTTCCAAGCTGAGGAAAAATGCTTTACTCATTTTTCTTGTTTGATTCTAAGACATTTTAATGAAATCAAGGCACGGAAGTTACGACGACCCGTGTTTGAGGATTTTACTACACGATAACATTTTTTATTCAAATGTTACAGCCGACATTATACGAAAAGGGCTACTAAATTTAGTTCAACTGAAGACATTAAAAATCATTGTTTTCGATTCATATGATGTAAACACAACAAGAGGCAGAAGAAGAAGAAGAAGAAGAAGAAGAAGAAGAAGAAGAAAAGGAAAAAACTATCTAACTAACACTCGTTATTATGATTGTAAAGAATATGTGTTGCTCTAGAATTTTATGCCCTGTAATTCGCTATCAGAAGGTGGACTTAGCTTATATGTTTTGAATTCTTTCATTTATCGAAGTAGCGGGCAAATATCTTTTTCAGTACTGACATTTATCAAAAACCGAATTCTCAACCGCATTACTCATGAGAACTTGGGGAGTCCATGGCTTCAGAAAAAGGAATTGTAGAAGATACTGATGTCGACCAAATCATTGATATTGTAAGAGAATTATAACTTGCAAGATTATGTTAATAAGAAAATGTACTTAAAATACAATGTATATAATTATTTGAAATGTTATATGTATTCGAAAATTGTTACAAATAAGTATTTTTTGTTATTACAATTCTTGTAATAAAGAATTTTTTTAATTGTGTGCTATTAATTTCTACTGTACCATGGATTTATTAAAAAGGAGGCCGCTCATTCCTGAAATTCCAAGGCCGAATGTTAATCCCCCCCCCCCCGGCCTTGAAGACATCAACGCCAATTTGACGTATTCTTAATATTTTTCAACATATACACAAATGTATTTTTTGAAATATCTCATGTTGTTAATATTTAGATCACGGGCATACTGTATTTGGTATTGGACTTGTAAGTAAAAATACTTCATATTATTTCAATGAAATTTTTTCGAAAACTCAAAACTTTCCTATGAAAATGATCTCAAAATAGTAGATTTTCAAAAACGCTCAAATGACATTTTCACGAAACTAGTTTTAATTTTTCGATGAAAATTTGCATTTAGGAGCAGGTTGTACTCGCCTACAACATTATTAAGGTCATATTTCAATTTCACTGTTGGGGGCCCGAAAAATTAAATGTGGAAAAAGGTCATTAAAGCGCCGATAGCAGTTGGAAGAGGGTGGGACAATGCCAAAAAGCTAGCTCAGACTAAAGAGATTAGGAAACTTCGTGGAAAGTGTGTAGTACCACTACGTAGTTATAAAATAATATTATAGTAACTTATTAGTGTTTTTTTGTTACCACATTGAAAAGGCACTAAGGAAACCACCATAGCTTTTAATAATAAAAATGTTTGAGTGTTAGTGTAGTTTCCTGTCAAAGCGATGTTTGTAACTAAACTTCATATTCAGATGTACACCTGCAACTAAATTAACAAACTTACTGACGAACGCTGTGCTATCCTATCCACTTATATCCTGCTATCGGATTTGCAACCTTCTACCCAACAACCATCGTTATTTATTACACGCTGCTTATTTTACCAAATAATGAGTTTTTGAACAAATTATTCGGCAATGATTAATTAACTATTACATAATTATAATTACAAGTGTTCTACTTATTTTAATTTCATTCTTTGTATTTGTCATTACGTTCTCTGATCAAAATATTCTTATACCGAACAATGCTCGAAATTAGGTCTAAATGCTCAGCGTCCTCGGTTAAATCAGTATTTCTTCAAGCATGATAGTGCTTATTCGCCACGATGTCTGAGGAAACAATCACTTTATTAACACTGGAAGTAGTATATTCTAATCCGCGATTTATTCTCGGCCAATGAAGTTCGGATGTTTGCTCTCTATTAAATAATACGACAGTTATACACTCGAGTTCTCGCAAAAACACAACTTTTTTATGTACCCATCTATTCGAGTACCAACTTTATCAGTATTACTCGTACTTGTTTTATTACTAGAGTATTAGTATAATTTCACCCGGTGAAAGCGAAAATAAATTAATCGTAAATGCGGTATTATTTACTTACCTCGTAAATGTCAGGAGGTTCAGTCCTCTTTCTCCAAGGAGAGGGCTTTTGTCTTTACACACTATTATTGAATAGAATCTCTACAAAAGTAAACAGTAGCCACAAACGTCTATCAATTATCCACGTCATTAAGAATTACGAACGAAGAACTTAAAAATATCTTCAAACGGGTTTCCTTTTAGCACCTTCAAAATCCTTACCACTAGCAAGCGAGATTAACATTATTGGTTCATCGGGCCTACATTTAGATCGCGTACACAGGATTACATGTCACAAGTCACTTGACGTGAGCGCCACACGCTTGCTTGCAACCGCGAACTCGAATGGCGAGTGGCAACTGCCGATCGGCAACCAGGCAGGTGGCGCCACATTCATAATCGGTTTATTGAGCAAGTTACGCGTTCGCTCTTTACGATGACAGCTACCGACTTTATGTGCAATTTAAGACGCTCTACAATAGGACATCCATAATCTTGGATGTTTAATGAAAAAAAAAGAAGAAAAGGGAGAAAAAAGTGATCAAGATGTAATGAAGTGAAAACCCGATCGAGGCGAACATTTTCCAGTACCTACTTTCTCTAGATGTCCACCTCATCTTAGAGTTGAGGTCAGTTTCCTATCATTTCTGCAATTCAACCTCCAAGACCAGTCCTTATTACCCTACTTATACAGAATTTTAATTGTAAATTAAACAATTCAAATCCAGTTGAATACATTTTTACATTGCTTTAATCTTTTACTCTATTTTACAAGTGCTGGGAAAAAAGATCCACAATGAAATATGCACAAATCTCCAAACCTTTGCTGACAATATACATGGGTGAGGATACAATGTTATCTTTTACTGCCTGTCATATGCAAAGCAGTACATACATGTATCGATTTGAATAAACACGTTAAACACAAACATCTGGAGGGGACACGTGTCCTCTACCCCAAACATTTAAAAATGTATCATGTAGTTCCATTCTAATTTACTTCTTCACTAATGATACTTTCAGAATAACATTACAATAAAAGAATTTCTATATAATGTACATAGCTTTCAGATTGTGAAACAATATTATGCACACACAAATGTTTAGTGACAAACATTAGTCAAAAATGCCTCGAAAAGGAATATTATGATGTTCCTGAATCGGCAGATGTGAGACTACTCCAGCATTGCTTCCCACCACTAGTGCTCTAACCGCTTCTATCATGGTCTCCAATGCTGGTGTCGTTTTCCAAGTTTACTCTCACAGAGTATTACTGAATTCAATGAAAAGCATGTCATAATTTCACTTCTTTTAATCTACCACATGCACCTTATTTGCTTCAATACCTCAATAAAAGAAATGATGTGGTTCATTCTTTCATTCCACAAAGAGATTCCATACTTCCTTTGATGCCCCCCTTCCCCAATGTTACATTCCAGACACATTCATGATATCGAAGTTTTACCAAATACAAACAAGGAATATTGGACTATATTGGGAAGAAAGTGCAGGAAGAGGTCTCCTTCAGATTTACTAGATGCCTGTTACCAAAGTAATTATATTTAACATGAACTGTTTGTTTTATCCAATCTTAAATTTCTAAAATCTTTTATGGACATTAATCCATCTTTGTGCAGCAATTTTTACCCTAAGGCTTCAATTTTTCTTCCACAGTTCAGTCATTGAATAACTTGACTTATTGAAGTTGTTCTTGCATTCAAATTTGACATAAGGATTTAAGTCATCAAATTAACAAGCAACAGAAAAAGTAATGGGTAATGGATCTTAGAATACTTCAACACAATAAAATCAAGGCATGTAGATAAATGACATCAGTGAATGAAAATCAAATTGAATTTATTTTTATTATACATGCTCTTTGAAGTTTTTGTAACTACTTTTTCCAGTAGACTAAAAAAATAATCAATTGTTGGTTGGTTTTTCTCTGCTAAATAGCAATATTTGTATGGTAGTATCAAAATAATGAAATACTGTGTGCTTTCTATAAAATTATTTAATTTCATGGGATGTTAATATGAACAATAGCTTTGAAAACAAAAAATTTACAAACTTTACAATTCTCACTTAATAAATACAGAATACAGTAGTATAGTACATCAAGAACATTATAAGACTCTCAAATAATTTATGAATGATAAATCAATTTGAGACTTCTATAAATAACAATATCAATGCTTCATAATTCCATTGACAGAACAATGTAACAAATTGTATCAAAAAATGAAGAAACTTGAGGTATATATATACCTGCAAATAAAATACTACTACACTTGTATACTACTATTAACTTACGGTGATATTTCTCTCCTCTCAACATGACATTGACATCTTATCAAATTTTAGCCTAATACTGCTGGTAATACAGCAATACTAATTATTTTTTCATAGGAAGTATTAACAAAACAGTATTTTCATTGTAGTGTTGTTATAAATATTTTTAAATTATGCTACAATGTTTCTAAAAACAGGCAACTGCAATGAAACTCTAAAAGAGAAAGCAGAACTGAAAGTTGAAATTGATATAAGTTGTGATTTCTTTGCGAACAATAAGTATCACCACATCATCTCTCTTTGCAGTGTGTGCAAATGAAATGGCACATATTCTCCTAACACTGGAAGGAGCTAATGCCTGTCACGGACACACTTGTTCAACATGCTTGTCTTCCTTTCACATTCACACAAGTGGAGAAGTTTCACATGACTTAAGCCTCTATGTTTTAGATTAACATAATATTGGATCAACATAACATCACAGAAAGGTTTGGTATGCCGCTGTGCAAATATTACCATTGGTGAACGCCCGCATATAAATAGGAACCTGTCGTATTGACATAATTAGAACAAACCAGTATCCAGAGAAATTGATAGCTCATACATCTGGGATTATTTTACTTCTATAATATCCAATCATCTTAGAAATTTCCATAATGTCCCAATCTGCAAAATACATATTTTTTACAGGAATTAAAGAAAAGTCATAATTTGAATCAGCAAGCAACATTTCAATAAACTGCTTTTAAATATGAACTAGGAATAGTTAAACAATGAGGTCAAAGAAAATAACGTATAGATAGTAATGAATTAAAATGGGAAATACTGTACCTGAATAAGAAGGCAGTATTGTTGTTGTTTGATACACTGAAATATCCACTGTTTAAAGAAAAGTCCATAGCATTAGGTCTAATTATATTATGGGCCAATCCTGGGAAATTGCTAAAGACAGTCATTGATGGAAAATGTGCCTAAAAAAATAATTTTGAATTAGTACAAATATATACAAGTCTATCAATGTCTGAAGCTATCTGAAAACAAAAAATCATAGATAACTATTGGCAAAAGCTGATTCCGTTGTTTCAATGGAAGAATCCATGGCACAAATTGATTAAAAATATAATTGAGAAAATATATTAAATATATGAATACTCAATAAAACAGAAACCTGACCTATAAAATTTCACACTGATCCTGTTTCTCCAAAACAATTTTGGGAAAAAATGTCCATTTGAAGACACAAATTCAACTTCTTTGCCAGTATGCACTCTTAATTCACAAAATTTATTTGGTTTCCCAATACTATTTCCAAATATATTGCTACTTAATATAATACCAGAGAAAGGAAAGGAATATAAAAACTCACCATTCTAATCGCATTACTTTTATAATGTGAGGCAATTGCAAGCATCTCTGAACTAGCATTAAAAGCAAGGGAAGTAATTGAGGTGGTGAGATTGTAAAAAATTTTGGCAGGTGTTGGTCTGCCTTTCGATTTCACCAATGAAGAGCTTTCGTATACATTCACCACTCCCTGAGCTGAGCCAGTGGCTACATACTGCCCATTGGCGGAGAGGGCCAAGGCTGTGCCACTTATGCAGCCATCATCATAAAATTGGAAGAGACATGATCGACTGTTCATATCCCACACATACACCATTCCTGAATCTGAAACAAGAATAAAGATACTTCAAAAATATAGAAGAAACATCCCCCTAAAAACCAACAAATCAAATGAAACTGTTAAAAATGTCAATACTGATAATAAACGTTAGTTAGGGAGAATGAAACCAAAATAGCTACTTTTCAGGAAATTGCTGGGAGCATAACTGAATAAAATTGTTTCAAATTCCTCATAAATTCACACAATTTGTTAACCTAGGTTTGCATTGTGAAATGTGACACGTACAGTGAAATTTATTTATATTTGTATGTACATTTCTCATAATTATAACTAATTGCATTTTGTGGAATTACAATGGCTGTCACGGATAAAAAAAAAAAAAGTCAAAACAGTGGCCATGACACTATTATGTATAAAACGTACTATTCACAGTAAGTGATGAATTGGGTTATAAAGTATAATTAGTTACAATACAAAACTTGTAGTTTTTTTTAAAATAAAATACAGGAAAACCTTTTGGAACTTTGCCTCCCGTGTGTTTTTATGTACAAATCATGTTTCTCTCCTACTCCTGTGACAGAGAGGCAAACTTCAAATAAAAAGTTCTGAATTCTAACTCGCAATGTCATAAGAAGCTAACAGATTTTATTGTTTGATCCAGTTCAAAATTTATAAGACTTCAACACACAATCATTACAAATAAAAATGAATACTTAAATAGAGGGGATGATGCACTATTATAATTCCACTAGCACTGCTGCCCTCTGTAACACACTACATGTTGTTCATAATATGCCATTTTTTCCAACAATACACAGAATGATCACTTAAAGGATATATTAATTATTTGCATATCCACAATATAGAAACAGGAAGAGAATTAAACATATTTCTTGCTCTAACACATGCTGGTAACAAATTCAAACAGAGAGTAATGGAAGAATAAAATTATGGCAGTGGATGAATTCTTTTCGAAGTCTCTTAGACTGGTATTAGTATTAATTCATAATTTTACCCATAACAAAGAACAAAACTCAATATACCTCCATGAGAAAATAATCGAGAACCATCAGCATTAAATGCTAGTACAGAAACTTCTCCATTCATTTTCAGAGTGGCAATACATTCCCCTGTACGTACACAGAGGAGATATATATTTCCAAATCGGCCAGCAACAGCCATGAACTGACCATCGGGAGAGAGCTGGAAATGCTGAAAAGAAATGATTTGTATGTAGTGAGCACTAAGTAATCATTTTTCAAACTTATTAATTTTCTGTTCATTTACCTTGAAATTTGTAATAGGAGTTACTGTCTGAGGCTGAACCTTTAAACTGCGGCCTTCAAGCATATCATAGCGATAGTAATATGGAAGTTCTCGAGAGCCAACCAGAAAATCATTGCCATCTACTGTAAATTTTGCAGTACTAACTGGAAAACGTTGGAATTGAACAGAATGCAATTTGTTATTTTTTTCGCCATCTACCTGTAAAAGGCAATGGAAAATTACAAGCTATAAATATAAAATCCACAGACATTATATCAAGCAGCAAATGGACATATTATTATTTCAACAAGAGCAAAACAGCAGTCGAAATCAAAATGAGAGTATACACACACACACACACACACATATACATATACTCAACACATAATATATGCAACATTTGCTACAATCGAGCAGATTATCTACTTGGGAAAGTGGAAAATAAAACGAGGAGGTGTCCGAATGATGAATACAAAACTGCCGCTGAGTCAATGCACAGTTGTGTTGCCAATGCACAATGTGTTGTTGATTTGTGCTTGAAATGCAACGTACCGTTTCGCACAAAATACAGTTTTTCTGGCAAAAATTAGCAGTTTTCTAGTGCATGATTACATAACTTTCTCTTCTTACGAAGTATTCATAAGGCGAGAAAGTAAAATAGAATACTAATTTTCTCTTGTGTCACATCATAAAACTTTTTAAGAGAACTAAACAGGGAAGTGTAATTTGTTTGCTACCAATATTGTAGTCATTGTACCGAATATGTGCTTATGTTTGGCAAATAAATGCTAGCCTTGTTGAATATTTTCTCTGTCATCCCAGTAGAGTTATCACCCCCAAAGGATGAGTGTGATGAATACGTCAAACCCTCCCGCTCCTCATTGATACATGGAATTATTTTTTAAACATTTTTTAGGGCTTTGACTAAAGTAGTTAAATTAAAAGTTGTAAAGAAATTCAAAATTTTTTATGAAAAATAATTATCCTGCTTGGAAGGTTAACATTTACATTTCTCACATGGCTTGGAGAATAAAATGAACTGAAGAACTTGCATAGTGACTTATATTTGGATTCACTCGATTCCAGCGACACTGATTTAAATTTCCCGTATGCCAACTCTGTTAGGAATATGGTAAGTTGAGAGTTGCCTCCTCGTACAACTCCACTCCTGTGCAATTATTTTCAATCAATTCAATAATGCATTGACCCATTTCCAGTGAAACTTCATTTTTACGATCCCTGATTTTATGTTTTCCTGGAATTTACGTAATAAATGAGTAGTCCCAGCAAAACATCCATAGACGTAATGTATAATTTCCCTCGATTTTGTGTCCAACTTGAGGACCTGCTGTGTATTAAAACCTTGATATTAAGATTTTTGAATGGCAGTACTCTTAATTTAGTCGGACTTTGTGAAAGAAAAGACAGCAATGACAGTGTCAGTTTCCAGAAGGGTGGTGGGAATACATATAAATGTTATGTGGTTTGCTATTTACAAATTGGAATATAGCTTGGTGAATGTTCTGAAATGGTTGGATTGAGTAATTTTCCAGTACTAAGCCACGTGTTTTGTTTTGAGTGTGTTTCTTGAGTTAGTTTGTTGCCAGTGATAAGCCTGTTGCTGGTTTTTACTTTCTCGCTATAAAATGTTGCAGAAAAAAAGCGGTGAATTTTCGGCAGAAAAACTCTTATTGCCAGCCCCTATTAACCAAAAAGTTGATAAATCCACTAGTTAAATTTAGGGGGGGGGGGAATTCCCTTAACATATGGTGTAGCCAGAATCCATGCTTTGAGGGTCCTTGATACCTAAAAATCGATAGACAGCAAACGTCTGTCCATCTGTCTGTGAACAATGCTAGCGGCTAAACCATTTAGCCGATTTTCTCCAAAATTGATATTCCCCTATTGATATGGCTGGTGTCATGGCCCCTCAACTTTGAAACCAATATTGTAATTTTTGGGGGTGTTTTACATGAAATGTCCCTAGGACATTTTCAACGTTTAAAAAAAAAAAAAATACTCCCATCATTTTTTATTAAATTTTGTTGTTGGATAGTGGGACATTAAAGAGAATGGTGCAGGTTTAATGTTTGTTGAAAATTCTGACTTTTTCAAAATTGCAAAAGTTCAAACTTTTTTCGGCATGTTCCCACAACTACAATTATGAAGATAGAGATTTTCCTCCTTAATGGAATCTGTTCCTTAAATACAGGGTCATGCACAATTTTTCGAAAATTTGAGTTCTTTTGCCATAATTTTACATGAAAGTATGGGTGAGAAAGAATATGCCGTTTCAGCACCACTAATTTCTATTAATTTCTTTTCAATTTTTAATGCATTCTTTATTATTTTTTGAATTACAATGTCTTTGGAACAAAATCATTGCAAAAAAAATAATTTCGTTGATTTTACACTTCTTTTTGACCAGTCTTTAGTGGTGTAAAATATGGGTTTCAATGTATATTTCCTGACAATGATAAATCTTTATTATGAAAATAACTCAACACCAACAAGTGTTTGTTTACAGATTTAAACACAACTTGTTCTGTGATACACAGTTGATGATGTTCTTTCTTCTGTAACACAGAAAGTCAGACAGACAGAATGCGAAACTTCACAGCCCTTTGACTCAACCAGAACCTTCGAGTCCCTTGCACTGCCAGTTCATAGACATTGAAGACTGTCCAAACAAACCAGTAGACTACACTATATTTTCCCTTGAGCTTATATGAGTAATTCAGTTATTGATTAAGAGGCCTTTCGGTGCAAAATGACAGCTAATTTTCTGCATTTGGGTTTTTAATAACACCACATGTTTGTCACCAAAATTTCAAGGTGCATTTTAGATGTGAAGACTCTTGATACTCCACTTTCTCATACCAATACACTGACATTGTCCAATTGTATTTTTTCTCTATCTGTTGTTGTTTTGTTTTTTTAAGGCAAAACTGGATGATATATATCAACACTGTATAAATTGATATTGTAAGTATTAGCCGAAAATACACGAAACAGTATTCCTACTACCTGTACAATGATCAAAATAATGAATAATAAAAGTTGAAGTCTAGAACATGGTACAAACTAAGGAAGTCGTTTAAACCGGCACTTCGCGCCACTCTGGCGAGGGGGGAATCCACGACGGAGGGGACGAGGGGTGGTTAGGAAATTATAAGGAGAGGCAATTTCACCCTAGTATCTTGCCGAAGCTCTATTACTAAATAGTACTGCGAATTGGGTGGTGTGCTTGTGTGATAAACCTTGTAGTGTTCTTTCTTCAAAACAGGTTTGCAACTATGCAGTTTGAATTCTCGAGGTTTTCTTATAAAGTGCTTACTGAAGTGCTTTCTTATAAAAGTGAATTGGTAATTATACAGTGGATAGACTCAAGTTTACAGTGATCATGAAGACATAGCCCGAGCCTTGCCGTGACTTGGATCCTGGCAAGCGAAGTGAGAAAACTTGCCTTTGAAAGTAATTTGACATAAAAAAAGCGTGCGTAATTTGCGAGAGGGCTTAAAGAGACTCCCCTCCTTTGCCCCCTCCCCTCTTTCCCCCCCTCTCGCAATGCTTCTCTAAGGGTGTACCGTGTTCCCTACTTTAACCAATAATAATATTAATAATAAACAAATTTACCTTGCTTATAAAAAAAATACAGAAATTACCTGTATAATTGATGCAATCCCTGATAGTCCAGCTATCAATGCTACAGTTGACTTTGGATGAAAATGTACAGCGCTTATAATGGGACCCTCTGTTCTAGTATTGGAATTGAGGTCCATGACTCGTTTTATACTTAACACACCTCGTGGCAAAGCTATAGAGCTTTTAGAAATGAATTTTCCACAGTGCTAATAAAAGAAAGAAAGGAAGAAAACATAAAACATAAATACACATTTCCAACTATTTCATTACGATTTGCACACAAAGTTACAAAATATACTTGCTTGTAAAATTTCATCATCAGAATCAGTAGAATCTTCATCTTCCTCCTTATCTTCTAACTGAGCCCACTTAGGGGTACCAACTATATTATTAAACCGCTGCTGAAGAATTCCAGTGTAAGCATCAGATGAATTTCCGGGAAACTTAAATGTTTGCTTCCGATTTTGTTTATTTAATGCTTCCTGAATACTACAAAGAAACAGATTAGAAAAAGCTCAAATTGCGTATCCAATTATTTTGGAACACACATTATTTCTTTCCCATGTTTTGAAAAATATTGCAATATCATTTGAATCTTTGTATGAAAAATAAATAAAATGTTATGAAGCTGCAATGTGGAAAGATTGAGATTTTTGGATGTTTTACAACAAAAGTTTATGAATCCCCACATCACAGAAAAAAAAAAGCAATAAGCTGTTCATTTTAAAATTGATGTCATGTAAATTGACATTTTTACTAATATTATTAATATTATCTAAGTTAATTTCTTCATTATCAGATCTGCTATCTGGCAGCCAGTATTTGAATTCCAAAATTCGAATCCCAAACAGTAGTTATTTAGTCAATGACAGGTCATCAAAATTCTACAAAAATATTCATTTCGATGAAATGGTAAAAACTACGAATGCTTACGTAAAACAATGCCAACCTGGTGGCTTATGAGTTTGAATCCACATGGCATGCATGTTTGCAGTTATGTTATGGAAAAATTCACAGCCCCTTGTGACTCGCATCTAAGCCTAGTCCCTTCCCTTATCTATAGGTCTTAAAAGGGTGCCTACTACAGCGTGTGTAGATTACGTTGGGACAACTAGAAAATACATCCCCTTATCTTTTAGAAAGGCTCGAGCATCAAAATGGGCCCTAAAGTTGCCTCATGCATTTTGTAATTTAAAATCCAAGTTGGACCCACAGGCTACCTCAACTGAGGTGTTAAGGTTTTGTGGAGTAAAGAGAGTGCCCACACTCAGTATTATTCACACATGTTTTCTGGAGCTCTCATTTCACTAGATCCAAGGCAAGGAGATAGGGAGGGAGCAAGAGAGGGAGGGAGAGCGTGCGATAGTGAGTGTGTGTGCGCACACATGAATATGCATGTGAGAAGGCGTATTTCAACAGCAGAACTATTATATCACATTTGTAGATTGTTTCTTGGTGCGAATAAGTTTTCATTTCGATCAAGTGAATATATCTGGTAATAGATTTTGTCAACAATGCTCTTTTCTTTCTCAATGTCTTCTATTCATAATTCAACAAATGTTCATTAAGGAATGGGGGTACAGATTCCAGAGCTCAAGAAAATTTAGACATAAAATACATTGACCAAGAGGAGTTGTTGTGGATAGTAGTCTTAAGCATCAAAATAGTCAGAATGGCCAGTTGAGTTAAATAAAAACTGTACTCCCCACAACAAATAGATAGGGAATACTTCTTATCTATATAGGAATGACAGTTGCAAAGTCCACCCACCATGAATAATATATTTTCAAGAATTTAATATTGTATGGAAGAATGTATGGCGTGTATGTGGTGTGCAAGTGGTGGAAAGATATTCCACTTATTACATAACAAAACATTTCCAATAAATTCACTCTAAGGTATTAGAAGAGCAGTGAGGAATGATCATCTCACAATGAGTAGTCTATTCATGATTTATTGATTTCAATCCAGCCAATAGCATTTTATAATAAGATGGTTATATACCAATCATGGGCACCTATAATCAAAAAGTACACATGTGTACTTTTCGCTATGTTCTTACCGCAGATGATGTTCAAATGTTTCGGAAAACAAAGTGACGAATTCAAACAATTACAAACATCATTGGTGAAGCTTCAAATTGCCTAATATATCATTTTCAAGAAGTCAGCTATTAAGGCAAACCGACATGGAGGGTAGCTTAAAATTCAATATTCTCAAACACTTGCCAAGGAGGAAATCAGAAACTCACCAACTTGAAATGGTGCACAAGGAAAACAGCTAACCCAAGCAAATGTCCTGTCGGATGATTCAAACTTATGACAACTTCTTTTTCTCTCTCATCAAATGGTTAATTGTATTGTTGCTTTAAATAAATATTTATTCTATGACCAAAACTGCCGGGTTTGAAATAATCCATCAATAAATATTTTTTGCTATTTTTAACATTATGTTCATACTATTTAATTGATTTACGACTTCTTATTTGTGATGTAGTCTAACCGAATTCCACACAAGGTTTGAAACTTCCCAGATAAGTCCACTTGTCGCTCCACAACTTGCAAACATCTTGCCATTAGTGAAATTAATTATGATAATTACTAACCCCACATGGTAGCCACAATAACATTTTAATTTTTTCTGGAATTTGTAACAATCTTCATTCCTTACCACAAGTGTGAGTCTTCTTCATCATGCCAAGCTGGTTGTTTGCAAGAAGTAGAAGGTTCTTCATCCTCTTCATCATCTTCAGGAGTACTTACTCCCTCTTCTACACCCGAGTCACCTTCTGTATCCATTATAAGTCTTGGAAATCTGTCATTCTCCTCTCCCAACTTATCCAAAACTGAAGATAAATCTCCGAGAACCAATTTTTCCAACCTAAGGATCAAAAATTGGTTTTATAAATCAAAACTGCATGTTAAAAATTAAAAAAATTAAATTTCCTTAAATATCGAATAACAATGCAGAAAAGCATGAGAACTTGCAATAAAGAAATTTGCTCGAATACAGTAACCATGAAACATCTAATTATGCAACTACATTCTTGTTTGTGGATATGTGTAGATAAACATTTCCATATAATGTAAACAAATAATCACGAAGTAAATTATGTTTAAATCAATTAAAGTAACAATATAATCAATGACTATTCACAGAGTTTTTGATACTGAATTTTCAATCGTAAAACATGTTAACAAACAAATTAACAGCAAAAAAATAGTAAAAAAATTTTAATTAAATTATCTGATAAAAATATGTTTTACATACATTGCTTCTTCATCCATGTCCATCATTCCAAACTTTTCCTTCGACGCCTTTTCGGGGGCCTTCTGTGTCTTCTCTTTATCAAGCTTTCTAATTTTCTGTGGATCTACTGACCCCTGTCGATCTTCAAAAAATTTACGTTTCGAGGCCTTTTTTGCCTCGCGACATATGCTGGCCATTTTTCTAAGATGTTTAGTTTCCTTTTCTCAAATAACGAGTAGACGACTGTGAAAAGAAACATGATCACATTCATCTCGAAGAATTCACTATGTCAGCAAGGCCCCACACTCATTACACCGTGGATATTTGCAGAATCTGAAAGCAACTCATTAAATACTCTGCATTACTATTTACATGTACCTTTTTCTCGCGCACTGGCACGTTCACCTAGTATGTCTTTCAACAGATAGTAATTGCAAGATAACCTATTGATCGTTTTTGATTGGACTGAAGATTAAGAAACCTTAATTACTAATCTGCACTTCGAGCACCAAAACATAATTTTTCCATAACATGCTTATTTGAATAACTCAATATAACTTACATAGCCTTTAGAAATAATGTAATTTCGTAGTTCTATTTAATGAGTACGTCCAGACGCCATTTTCATTTATTGGGAGTGGGATCAGTATTGCCAACAGCCTTTCGCATACAAAAATAATATACCAATAATGCAACAGACATAATATACCATCGCTGATACCTTCTATGCATTGTTGAAATACTTCAAAAGCAAAATTTGACTTAGCAATTGGAAAAAAAGATGCCCTACAGGCAAAGTGCTTTCTAATACTCATAAACATAAGGATGTATACATTTGCGTTTTTGACCTTGGCAGAATAAATGCATAATCATGTCTGCGTTGTGGTTAGGGACCTGACCTGGGATCTGACATCATCTATGATCTGATTCTTCTCGCTCAAGAAGAGACAAATTCAAACAGATCAGAACACAGTTTAGTTCCGAACACGAGGCAACCTTCTTGTCATTTGAGCACGGTTGCCCGTGAACGTGCCAAGTGTCTCCGTAAATTGTGATACATAGAATTTCGCTTGTCTATTAAGCTAATTATTTTCTTCAATATGCAGCCTTCTGTATTTACCAAAGCATTCATGCTTAGAAACATAGCATGCAAAACAACATTAAATAACGTTCTGGTCTCTTCAAGAGCGCACTTTGCCAGTGCTTCATTAGCCACAAATTCCTTTAAAGTACAGGACCAAGAAGATTTTAACGAAAGAGTGAAGAATAGCAAGAAACCCGTTATAGTCGATTTCTTTGCGACGTAAGTTCATGTCTGATCACTACGATTTCAGCTGGATAGTTCGTGGCTTATTTATTTTTAATTGTATAGGTGGTGCAACCCATGCCGCATGCTTACTCCTCGTTTAGAAACAGTAATTGAAGAGCAGAAGGGTAAAGTTCTTCTAGCAAAAGTTGATATTGATGAAAATACAGATTTGGCATTGGACTATGAGGTATGACATAGTTCAAAGTACATTAACTTCATATTGCAGGATACCTGAATGTATAATTTACATTTTTACTTATGCTGCAGGTTGGTTCTGTCCCAGTTTTGATTGCTATCAAGGATGGTAAAGTAGCAGAACGTCTTGTTGGATTACAAGATACTGATAAACTCAGAAAGTTTGTGGAGAAAGTATCAGCAAATTGAAATTGGTTTCCTGAAAAAATGTTTAGTATTCCAGTCTGGCAATTTCAATTTTCCAGGGGAGTGAAACTAGTTTATTTAATCTTGTATTCCTTTGAGTAGAAACAACGTAATTTTGCTTCAGTTTTGAAAGCAGAAAATAAAGATCAGTGGTACTTTTTGAGAATTATGTATACTTTCATTTTTGCATAATTAATTTATTCCCTACTGAAACCCATCCTGATGTTGCATCATAGAGGAAAAAGAATCCTCAGATTGCTTGTTTTTGGTCAAACACGAGTAGTTTGTCCACAATTTTGTAAAGATACCTTAAATTAGCTAGACTCCCATATAAATTGTTTAAAATATAATACACAAGATGTTATCAGGGTTTGCATCAATTTACATCTAATTTTGTATTTCCCACATTTTCTTAACCTGTCAGAAAATCAACAGTTGAGCAATGCCAACTAGTGAACTAACCAGAATAGGAATATCATGCTTAAATAATATACACCTGAGTTCCAAGTATTATTTAATATGTATATATGTACATTACAATAAAAAACTGCAAAACAATGTATACACGTGTTATTTGTTAATCACAGTATCATCTAGAGACTGAAGAAGTCTTCTGGCACGTAGGTACTTCTCATCCTTAGTCTGTTGCAAATCAGAGTATTTCGATGCTATTTCCTCTTCTGACTGTACTGCTTCCTTTTGCTCTGTCCATTGATCTGCTAATTGAACAATGTTTAGACAGACATCTCTAATCCTTTGGAATACCTGCCCTTTAGATGCAGACATGTATTCCAAAAATATTTTGAAGGTTTCCTCTGAGACCTGTAGAACAGATTTTGTTTCAATTAAAGTTGTCATTGTTACTGAAAATAAATAAAGTATATAATCCACCTTATCAGATAAACACAACCATATCAATCATGTTTTTTCGTCCAGTTTCTCTGATCCCTTAAGCAATTGCTGAGTTGGCCCCTTGATTGCTTCTGGACATCAATGTAATTACATTGTCTGTGCATGTCTTCCAGAATTCAGTGGGAAACATGGTTATTCAAATTATTATTTTGTATGTTGTCGGGCAGAAGTATATTCCTTCACAAAAGTCATGATGAGGGATAAGCACCAAAATCTGTGTGTATTTGTCAACACTTCTTGCCAAAAACATTTATATCTTTCTATATTTAGAATTCAACTTTTATACGGTTTAGGATTGGGATCCCAGAATTAAGAAAACATGCACAGAATACTTCCTGTAGCATGTCAACACATCTTTTAATGTAAAATATAGTTTGAGAATAACAATTACAAAATTTTGCATCAGTATGATTTCCTTTTATTACGTTGCGAGTTGAATACATATCTGCTTTATGACACTAAAAGAACAACACTGCCATTTCTAATAATAACTGCGTAAAGTAAATTTGAATATGTGAAGCAAACTGAAAAGGTTACCATCATTTTAACTAATTGAGGTAATACTGATACGAAAATATTCCCAACTTCTATAGTTAAGAAAAATCCACATGTTTTATAAGAAGTTTGAATTGGGTAACTAACAATGACTCTTGCCCATGATGTGAAAGAAAACCGTTTTTAATCAGAAATTAGAACAAGTTCAATGCAAAATGAAAGCAAATTGATTTTTTATATGCATCAAAAATCCAGATTGGCTTTACATAAGTACAAGTTATAGATAACTGACGGGTGGTGTATAAATGAAATAAATCTATTATTTAACCAACAGGATAAAAAAATCCACTGGTTTAAATTGTAAAATACAATGATTTAAATTTCATAATAAATTGATAAATGCAATTTACACAATGATATAATTATATTACTAGAGCCTAGAAAATAGGCAAAAAACATAATTGCTGTGATTTGAAGACCTTTGGCAACTGAAACCACAACTGACCTTCTGGAAATGATTTAAATTTTCTTTATACGTATTTTTTTAAGTACTGTGCCCTTTTCCTTCCTTTTTTACCATTATTTCTTGTGGTAACAGCCTAGACAAACTTATCTGCAAGCCTGCACTACTTGCGAGCACCATCACGTTTTGTTTTTCTCTGCATGTGGAGGTGCAATAACGAATAGGGAGTATTTAACTCAGACTTTAGAAGAGCTAACAAAATGTTAAAAGCCGCCAGAAAATACCAATTAATGTTCTTGGATTTCTTTCATTGATGCTGAAAGGTTTTCTTTAGCCTATTCCACAATTGAGGACAAACAATCCCATTCCCCACTCACGTTCAGTCTCCAACCCCCGTCCTTCCCCTTCCCATGTACACCACACAATAATCTTAGTTTAATATTAGAGATTACAACGACAATAACAATCAAAGAATGAAAACAAAAGCAGCTTTTAAATTTTGCCAATTGAGAATTCAGAAGTGTTAAGTTTGATCTCACTGACACTAGAAACACATGAACCAAGAAAAACATACAAAGCCTGCCAAAATGTAGTGTGATGAATAAATTTCAGTGGCGAAAAATATTCCTTTACATAGACATCCGAGTTTGCAGGAAATTTTAATAAATACTTAGTTAACGCAATTATGATAACCAAGTTTCCATGTGTGTAATGATGTAAATTCAGTGTTCCAGAATAAAATTTTTAAATTTAAAATTTAATTTAATATATATTTTCCTAAAACTACATATGTTATATTTTTAATGCCTTTTACACTCTTTTTTAGATACAATAAATGTCATAATATTTTAAACCACATTTTGTGTATTATAATTATAATCATAAACCATATTTATATAATTATACATTTTAATACTATTTTTTATATATAATATTTTATTTTTTAAAAAAAGGTTGTTTTTTGAAAAGGTTGCCTTCTTCCCCATCTTAAGAATAATAAATGCCCAAACTTATAGGCTCTAATCTTTAGATATATCTAATAAGGGTCAGTCACTGTATTTCAAGTGGTGGTATATGCTTAATTTCACTGTAAACACACTTATGTTATCATTAAAAATGTCAAAATTTGGAATTTGTTTCTAAAACATAGATAATTATTTGACTTTGTAACAATAGTGATGTCAAAATTATGCTTTAAAAATATTGTAATAATATTCAATTATAAAATTCAAAAAATAATCATGGAAATAAAAAAGAAATTGAAATTAGAATGAAAGTTACCAGCCCGTACACAAACAAGGTCACCTGCAGTACCCTTTATATATTTTGAAAAATAATTATATAGAATATTGAAGATGACCCGTTTCACTTGATTAAAATAGAAATTTAAGTTCATAGCATTGTACTCAAACCACAGAAGATTAATTGTCACATCAGAAGGTACCTCAGATAGTTCCATCAGAATCATCACCACTAAATTTATTACAGTTTCCAGTAATCCTAAATATCAACTAAATACCACATATCACCATATACTTTGGATAAATAAAAAATGCAACAGAACTAGTATCAGCCACAATTTGAAGAGAGATTTAAAGATAATTACGGTCTAGACTGTTGAATTCAATTGTGGTACACTGAGCAAAAACAAAATGCGTAAGTTGACCAAAGCTACGACAAACTTCATAATAAAAATTTATTAGCTGGGTTCACAGTGCAATATGAACACAGTCACTGAAATTAACATACTCCATTTACACTTTCTCGAATTCAATGTAGCAATTTAAAAAAATTCTTTATACTATTTCTGCAATACTTGCGAAAGTAAAATACAAATAAAATCACCTGAGAGGATTTGAACATGTGTTTTATTAACCAAATTTGCTGCGCCTTTTCAAATTTCCAGTTATTTCTGTCCTTGTGCCATTTCATTAAATATTTTTCGGCTCTCATTTTACTTGTATCCGACTCGGGTTGTGTCGTGACATTATTTTTCAAACTAACACCTTTTACTTTCTTTCTTTTTTTCGCTTTCCCATTACAGTCCACATTCTCCGCCTTTTTAGTCTTCATTTCTTCAACGTACACGATTAATTCTTAGCCTACTCTTTTGTACCAAAACGATATGGAAACAAATATCCCACTTTTTGCGCGGTCACATCTACAGTCGAAAAGATGCACACTATTAAACTACTATTATTAGTTTACAGTGACTGTACTTGTAACCAGAGAGTATACTAATAGAGACGGCACTCAATGTTAATCCCAACGCTCTTATTCAAATTTCTAATTTTCATGGAGGGGGGGAAGCCGCCATCTGGGCCCCCGTTTGAGCCAATAGCGTCGAAGAGCGTTCTACCAATGGAGGTGGCGCGTATTGACGACCGGGACATTTAAAATGAAGTTGTTTTCAAAATGGCGTCAAATGAATACATTATTTTTATGTAAAATACGCTAGGCAATTAAGAAGACTAAAATATTAGGATTTGGAATCCTAAGTCCCTGAATGGAATTATTGTCCAGGTAATGCAAAATAAAAAGTTATTTTATAAACACAATATTTATTTCTAAATTATGTAAATAGTCATACACAATATAAACAATAATACAATTTTAAAAAAATAAATGTGAGCAAGTAATCAGACATAAAGATTTTTTTATTTTTGCCTTGACTAAATATTGAAACCATGAATTTAGACAATTGCCCAAATATAACTAGTGCCCATTACTTTTTAATATTGCATCATTTTTAAAAAATGACATTCCAGCTATCAACACCTGTCAAATTTCACCTATTATAAAAATTTACAAGGGTACAATACAAATGAATTTATTGATAAGTTTTATAAAAAAAAGGGAAACTTGCTTTGCAAAAACAGTAAAAAATTGTTTTTTTGCTTGCTTTCTTAAAAAAGAAATTCCCAAAAAACATTACAAGAAACATTTTTTACCCCCTACCTAGTGCAAGTGATGAACAAGAAAAAAAAATTACATGATTCATTTTCTTCTTTAATCTCAAAGCAGAGTTTTTGGACTTGGTATTTTTCACTAATTTCATATAAAGGGCTTATTTGTCCAAAAGCATGGCTGTTGCCGGATCGGGGATGAAAATCCAAAGGCATTTTTTTCCAGAATTACTCAACATTTGATACAGATATTGAACAGTTTTCAATTATAAAAATTTTTTCATGTCCCCAATCATTTATGACTAAGCACAAATTTCAAAACAATATAACAAAAATGCACTTATCATACTCAGGAGTTTTTCCCCCAAAAGACATCTCAAGAACCTTCAGAAATATGTTTAAAAAACTAATGCTTCCTTAAAAACCCAAACTTTATCAAAGACTTATAAAGTTACAAGACAGATAGGGGGAAAAACACCTGAGAAAAAAATTTACTGCAACAGAAACAAAAATGATTATACCAAAAAAAATTTTTTTTATTAAATTGAATCCCAAAAACTTAAATTTTGGACATTTTCCCCAAGAAAGTGGTCCTGCAGTTTGGATTTTTTTAAATTACATATAGTAACTGGGGCACAGAATAGTTTTCCAAATTTAAATTTTTCTAATTTTTAGTGGACCGGTTTCATGCCCCCCATCCTTTAGCTGGCATCTATCGCCCCAAAATACTTTTTTTTTATTTTCAACTCTTCGATTACCAAAATAGAACCAAAATATTTTTTAAGAGTATTAAAGGCAAAAACCTTGTCTTAAAAAAAGTTCATTGAAAAATTTTAATTTTTAAAAAAAAAAGGCGTTAAGCTTACTGTAAATGAAATTAGCTCTTTTTTTTAATCTATTTGAGTTTTCAAAACTTCATTTATAATTTGGTTTCCCACTCAAATTAATAATTTTCCATTGAAATGCATATTACTGGCATGAGATATTGAAAGAAAAAAAAACTTTTGGGGCAATTTTGGGAAAAAAAAAGAATACGAAAAATAACTTTAAAATATTTATTAAACATAAACCACTTTTCGTTGAAATAGTTTAAAGAAAAAAATTTAAGCCACCTTTGAAAAAATGGTGTTTGACTATTCTAAAATGAGTAATTTTACTCATTTGAAAAAAAAGGGGATTTTAAAAAAATTTTCGAATTTTAAATCATGCTCAAAAAATATAATATGTTCAAAAAAAAAGGGGGAGCCGTTTTCAGAAAATCTTTTTTTTGTCTTTTTTTAAATTTCCAAAAGTTAACAATTGCAAAAAACGAATAATATTTTCAAAACAATCTTCACACCTTTAAAAGAAGAAATATTTATACATCAAATTTAATTGAAAAAAATTCTAACTTCAATATTTAATTGTAAAATTTTTTGATAAAAAAGCACACTTTTAAAAATTTTTGAAAATTCAGGAACGAAAATTGGGCCTTTACCTTTATAAGTATTTTACCTTTTTCTTACAAGAAATTAAAAAAAAATTGGGGCCATTTTTTGGGGAAAATTTTGGGTCATTTCCGGCTTATAAAGTTCCCAAAAAAAATAGGGAAAGGTTTTTAAAAAATTTTTAACCTTTACAGATACATATTGACAGGGGTTTCTTAATTTGAAAAAAATTTTACGCATGGGTTTAGGGGCTAGTTTTTTCCCTACACAGACTTTTTTTCCAGTTGGTTTTTGGGATCAAGATCCACAAACCGAATTTTTCCACCACGGGTTAAGGTTTTTTTCATTTGAACCGAACTCAGGAGAAATGTTGTACTTGCCGAGCAGATCCTGCAAATGAAATAAGGATGTTTTAAATTAAAAAAAACGAAAAAAATTTTCATTACACCTTTGTTAAAATAATAATAATAATAAATAAAAAAAAATAATAATAATAATAATAATAATAATAGAAACGTACACCTTTTGTGGTAAGCCTTCTATAAATGACCTGAGTGCACCCTCCGGAAAACCCGGACGACATCACAAAAAAATTTTGGGGTCCGCATTAAAAGCTAGTCTTGCTGCGGAACATTTAGCGTGAAGTGCCCATCATACATATCTCGTTTTTAGTTTTTTAGGGGGAGATAAAGCGGTCCCCCAAATTTCCTTTAACCATTTTTTTCCTGTAATAAAATTAAATGTTTATTTAGCTATTTTAGTTATATCAACATCACCAATGAAAAATCAATTACATGTTATTACAGCAACCAGGCCCTGCTTCCCATTGATGTTTTAAAGTTCAATATCCTCACAAAAATTACATTATTTAAATTAATTTCTAAATATTTAGTGACTGTTATTTACTATTTACTAAATATCATAAAAATTTTTTAGAACCATGCTAAGCAATTCTCGCACCCTTTGATCTCTTTTAACAAAGAATTTGCTCCTTCATTTTGGTTGTATGGTTGGGCCCAAAATTGGGGGGATTTCGAGAAACACACAAAAGCGAAAACACAAAAGTCTCAAAAAAGTTCAGATGAAACGTTTCGTTTACACACGCAGGTTGCCGGTTCTGTCCGAGATTTCGCGCGCCGCGCCGCGCCCCTTTATATTGGCCCACGGGGGGCCCCTTGGGGAATTAATTGACCCAAAAATTTTAATTCAATTTGAAACTTAAAATTCAAATAAGAACAGGCCGGCTATCTACTGGCAGAGGGTGCTTTAACACTGTATTTAACATGACCAACCACCCCACCGACACAAAACCCCTTTAAAGGGTTTCCGTCACAACAAAACTGTTATTTATTAAATTTGTGTTTTCGTAACGAGGCGCGCGAGGGACCTTGTCTTCGCAATAGAAACGGCACGGCTTTTCGCGTCTTTCTCAGTAGTGCCGATGATGTCGCATGATCGCGACCGCATCAAAAAGTGTTGCAGATCAAGCGACTGGATATTAGTATACTCTTGGGCGGGGAATTCCATCTTGGAGATATCCCTCAGCCGCCCGTCGAAAAACAAAATGATGCAGCACGATACGGTCGCGTCATGCGACATCTGACGGCACCGCAGTCCCCCGTATGCTTATAAAGCCTCAGCACGCCAGGGCTCCTGTTACGTTCTTGCAAAGTTCTCTACTATTGGCGCCTTTGCCAACCATTCCCATCGGCTGTGCTGTGTTGAAATTCGTATTACAAACTCACAACTTTTCAACTTAGAGGCTTTCAATTCAAGTATTTAGACCTCTCCATTCCTTCATTAGCAACATCATCAATGTTCTTCACGACCATTAGTACAAAATGTTCACAAATTGTCAATGATCGTAAATAAATGTAAAGCGCTCTTGCCACACGCAAGGAAACTGCTTCGTTGCAAAGCTGGCTTAATATATTTTGAAAGTTTCTTTTCACAGCAATCCTTGGAAGTTGTGGTACAGTTTTCACCATAAATTTCTCTACCACCGTTTACCTTCAGTTTTTTTGTTTTTTCTTTTTTTTTCTTGTTTTTGTTTGTTGCGTCCTTGACGCAACGCGTCTCTTTACCTCTTGTTGGGCGTTGAGCATCTGGAGTAATCCTCCGTTCCTATATTTGTCAAGACTCGTCACGTCGCAGCCAGTGAGCCAGTCGGTTTTTTATCCCTTCGGCCAGGGGCTCAACGCAGTTAGATTCTGATCACCCAACCAGGAACACGCGAGTCTCGAATTCGCTTAACCTCCGCGACTTTACGGAGCATAATAAACGAATTCGGCTAGCGGCGCAGGTTACTTATTTTAATTTAAATTGTATTAAAATATGAGACTGATTTATTTAACACGACAAGAACCACTCACATAGTAAATAAATCATAATACACATAATTGTTAATGTTGGTGTAATGAATAATAAACATACATTCTTAATGTTTCTGAACGTTAATAAAATGTATAAATCTTACCTTGGCTACATAACAATTCAGTTTATTCTCAAAATTCGACACAAATTAAAAAACACTTGCAAAAGGCACAAACAATTTCTGTTTACGTTCAACAATGAGAACACACTGGCTAAAGGAATTGAGACAGCTTTGAATGTTTATAATATTGTAACACCCTGCAATCAAAAGGTGATATATTTTCTCACAAACGTCATTGGGAATTACGAGATATTGTCTGATCGTTAATTTTTATTTCTGATGTCCGATATATCAGACATTGTTGTGGATTTTGGAAGCGACTTACGGAAAAGATTGGAAATCATTTCTACATTGTACTTCAGTTGCTCTTAATGAAAATCTCTGATAGTTTTTTTCTTGCGCGTTCACAAGAGCGCCAAAATTAATTTCGCTAGTTGTAAGCACCCTTCTGGTTCTACCTCTAGATGAGAACGATTTTGCCAAAACAATTGTGATTTTGAGTCCTTTTTGACGAGTTATTTATAGCAGTCAGTGTTTATTTGCATTTTTATTTCATTCATTTTAAGTCCGTACCTTTTATTACTAGCTTCTTTCAGTTATTTAGTGAATTTTTTCTTCAACGACAAACACTTCTATTTTGAATTTTTTCCTTTTTGAGGGTGTAATATAGTTTAAATAATAGAGTTTGAAAATAAAAAATAGATGGTGTAATAACTGATAAAGTAATACTTAGCTATTTTTTTCGTTTTCATCTATTGCCTATAAAAGTTTAAACACATTATAAACATTATAGTTATCTATAAACATCTGAAAATACACGTAAATATCATAAATAAATAATAATATAGACCCCAAAACTACTCGAACAATTTCGCTGAAATTTTCACACATTGTTCTTATTCGTAATGGAAGTGTTGAAAGAATGGTTTGAATTAAATCGGACTCATGGGGTCGCTGTTGATGATAATTTATTCATTTATGACAACTATAGCTCCCCTGATATCTTCGCAACCCGCCGCACAATGATTAAGTGCGTTGTCACTGCGTACAAGTATTCTGCCCCTGCGATTGTGAAATAACTGCCAGAATTATTACTTTAATCTCGGACAAGTAAATCAAATTTCTCCAAAATAGTGTCGTAGCAACCGCATGCCCAAATTTAAGGGAGAACCTTTTATCGGTACTTGTCAACCATGTCCAAACCATAGAACATAACCATATTTGCGACAAAGTCTTTCATTTATAAGAAGTTTTGCACCGCGTAGAGTAAAACGCGACTAACAATCAGTTGACCACTAGTGTTTGATGAGTAATTCACTGCAATAGCGAGGCATTGGCGGGTCCACTAGTTATAAATATTATCCAATGATGCGCGATACATTACTTCGTTATACTCATTTTTTGCGTATACAAGTTTAATCATATTTTTACAGGTTCAATCAGCTTTTTATATGTTTTTTTATTATTTGAAAAATTAAGAATTAAATAATGTATTTAAGAAATATCAAGGGCCTTTGAACATTGGGGGCCTTATGATACGAAATTCTGTGGTCACCGGTTTTCAGTAGCTGGCGCAAACTCGCGAGCGTCTTTGAAAGCAGTTCATTTTTTATGGAAAATCAATTAATTTTTAAATAATATATTTTGAGGCATAGAAATTAAACACATACATAACTTCAATATTTTTTCTAGTTATGCACATTTATTATACCGTTGTTCTACTTTTAATTCTTAAAATTATGTAATGTTTACATTTAACACTAGGAAATGTAACAAAAAAGGCATCGTCGAACAGATTATCAAAATTACATGTATTTAAATAAGTATACTTATTTCTAAAATTTATATTAGAAGAATTTATTATTTAGAATATGAAAAATTATACACACACACACACACACACACACACACACACACACACACACACACCCTCCCAGGGGACACCACCTTGTAGTAGCACTGTCCGTGCGGGTGGCGAGGGCTTGCGCTTGTTGATGTTGAGGGCTATGCAGCGGCAGTTGCAGATGCATCTGCTGGTAGGGTTTCCCATGTTGACAGGTCTCAACGGAGGAGCCAGACGAAGTGTGTCCTACAACGACCTGCCTGACCTCACCCTCCCTAAACTCCTTCTTTTTCCCCTCAGGTCTCCGCCTTGGGAGTTCGGAGTGGCAACCACGGGGCCCTAAGCTGTGTCAAGCATTCTTCCACTTACTTGTGCTTGACTCTCTCTCTGTCTTCTATCCTATCAGGCCTCCTTGGCCAACTCTTGTTTTTTCGACCTGACGCTATTAGGTTTCGAGGGCTAGGCGTGTCTTTCCTGTTTCTACACAATGCTCTTCTTTTACTTGAACCAGTCTACATTTTCATACACATCAATCGCATACACCCGCCCAAATGCAATAACCTGAATTTACCAAATACCTAATATCTTAGATGGCCTCTTCCCACCTTTTCACTCTTTTTGGCGCTGCCAAGTCGACAGAGGGTACAGCATAGAAACTGGGTTAATGCACTCCCAGGCCGCCTGATAGTACAGGGGCCCAGGTACAGGAACACCTGACCCGGCTGCCCTATCAGCAGGTGTATAATCTCTCGGTCGATAGTGCCGGTGGCCTGGCAGGGCCCTGATGCGACGGGAGACTGCGAGGCCACTGTCTTCGAGGACGGCGACGGACTTGCGTGTCGAGGTGGGGTTACGGAGGAACTCGGGATACTAGGTACCATTACCTTACATTTCAGAGAGAAGAGGAGTACAGGATTAATATGAAGCCGCAAAACGAAAATAGAGATTTAAAAGTGCAGAAACCAATGGGGGCCCCAGCCCAAACCAAAGAGAGGAATGAAGAGAAGGTGAACGGACTCCATGTCCAAGAAGCAGCCGTAGAAGAAATAGGAACCAACGCTATCGACGTCCTTGGAAAATTGATCGGCGAACTTTAATGAGATGATCCAATCCAAGAGAAACATTGGCAAGCTTAATCCAGGAGCAATCAGCCAGAGTTGGAATGCCTACAATCGACTGAAGCGTCTCAGGTTTGAGCAGAGTAGACGCTCTGTTATTGTGATTCCTAGTGCTGTGACTCCAAGGGCACCAACAATTTCTCCGTCGGTCACAGAACAGACGCTGATGATGAATCAGAGGACGTCCAGATGCGGGACGTACACCGGGAAACCCCAAAACGGAGACTAAAGAATGACAAAACTGGGCAGAGAGGAAGGAGGCAGAATCTACCTCTGAAGATGACACCCAACCTGCAGAGGCGAAGAAAGGTGGGTGCAGAAGGTCAAACCTGCAAGGAAAAGAGGAAGAAAAGAGGAAAGGGAACGGAGCTGCCTTTGAAACAGCCCGAAAGCAAAAGAAGAGGACACGACAGAATAGACGTAAGAAACGGGCCATGGCCAAATGCGATCATTGTTCGCCCGAAAGAGAGAGAGGTATGCGGATATCCTCAGTTGGAGGAAGAGTTCCTGACGAGCAGGTCCGGACCTCAGTGGATAAGATCCGCAAACAGTCTCTGGAGACCTGTTAATAATCCTCTCAAAGGATAATAAGACAATGGGGCAGGTCTTCAGAAAACAATGACTGATCTGTTGAAGGACGCAGAAATCGTCAGTAAGAGTCCACAAGAACATGTTGAGATACTGGATCTTGATGGATTACTACTAAAGAGGATATTCTGGCAGCCCTGCAGAAAGCGGCTGGAGAAGAAAATGCACTGACACTAGGTGCGATTAGATCCTTGCGCAATGCTTACTGGGGTACACGGATTGCCTCATGACACTGCCATCACCCATAGTGGAAAAGATCCTGGCGAACACGGCAAGATAAGGATTGCTGGGTCAACTGCCGGATCAGAAGAATTGAGAAACCGACCAAGTGTTTTAAGGCGTGCACTACGGTCATATCTCAACGAAGGTAAGAGTGATGGGACCTGGAACCAGACTCTGTAACAGATGCGAGAAGGAGGTCACATAGCAGCTGACTGCAAGAAAGAGGCACGATGCGCTTTATGCCTCGAGAAAGGTCATCGAGAGAATTGTGCTCACCCAGCTGGCGGCAATAGGTGCCCAGTATTTAGAAGCATTCGAGAATGAAAGCTCGACGATCATGAAAGTGATACAAATCAATTTAAATCACTGTGAAGCTGCACGATCTGCCAGCAGACAGTACGGAAGAAAAGAGGATCTGGCAATGATTTCGGAACATACAAACATCTCGCCACAACACCGTGGGTAACGGATACGACAAATACAGCTGTCATCTCGTCATGTGGCAAATGCCCGTTCCAGAGTGTGAAGAGTTCCGAAGCTGATACGTGATGGCGCAGATCGAGGGAGTCTTCTTCTTAGTTGCACGCCCACCCAGCCTTCAAGTGATGAGTTCAGGATTTCCTTGATAGACTTACTCGGATGGGAGAGCACTACCCGGTGACTATAGCCGGAGACTTCAATGCCTGGGCCGTCGACTGGGTAGTAAGAAAACGAACGGACGAGGAGAGCATTGCTGGAGGCCATGTCTACTCTAGGACGTCGTCTTGCTCAACAGTGGTGATCATCCAACGTTCATTAAGGGAGATGCTACCTCATTGTGGATCTGATCTTTGTCAGTAGCAGCGTTGCAAGAACCTGCTCCTGGAAGTGGCGGATTTATTCACTGCCAGCGACCATGTGTGATTCTGTGGGAGTTATCCATCGGGCACATCGCTAAAAGAGGACAAAGAAATACCAAGGCAGTTGCTGAAAGCATCCACTTTGACCTAAAGACCTTTGCAGTGGCTTTTGACTACCGAACAATACACGGTGAAAATGCGGAAAGTAAGACAGCTAATCTGATGAAGAGAGTCACGGAAGCGTGACGCTACCATGCCTCGAAAACGCGGCACGCATCGTTTGCTATCTAGTCACTGGTGGAATGATGCACATTGCGCCCTCCGGAAAGATTCGTTCTGAGGAAAAGAAGAGCATCACAGCGTGGAGGAAGAAGCTCCAATTCTCAGGAATTGGGACATTATTCAAAATTGCGCCGAAGGCTTAAGCGCTATCAGGGAAAGCAAGCAGCAATGCTGGCTGGAACTGTCTCGAAGTAGAGAGCGACCCTGGGGTAGACCATATAGTAGTCATGACCCATCTAAAAGTCAGCCAATGCTACAACTGACGTGTCCGGAACTTGAGGAAAATTGTCTTTGAACTGTTTCCCAACAATTGAATTCACCCAGTTCATAGACGCCACAGAGTTCAACTCAATTGAGGATATTCCACCTATCACAGAAAATCAACTAAAGGAAGCGTGCGATAGAGTGGGGAATAACAAAGCTCCTGGCCCAGATGGAATCCTGAACATCGCATTAAAAATGGCCGTCAAGATGGCACCTCACTTTTCTGGATGTGTTCAATACTTGCCTTCAAGAGGTATTTTCCCACGAAAATGGAAGCTCCAAAGACTGGTGCTCCTTCCCAAAGGAAACAAGAACCCGGACGAACCAACATCATACCGTCCACTCTGCATGCTGGATACAGCCGGAAGATACTTGAGCGCATAGTACACCGAAGAATGAGGCAGCCGTCAGGCCGCAACTGGCCAGTAACCAATATGGTTTCCGAAAGGTCGCTCCACCTCGACGCGATTGACCTGTGGTAGTACGGCCAAAGACGCCATTTCAGGAACAAGGTGGAAAGGAGGAACGATGAGGCACTGCCTGGTGGCGACACTGGACATCAAGAACGCCTTTAATTCCGCCAAGTGGACTGCATGCGAAAGCACTGCCAGAATGACAGTACCCAAATACTTGCAAAGGATAGTGTCAAACTATTTTACTGACCGAACATTAACGTACGAACGAAGACCGGTGTTAAAGAGTATAGAGTGATTGGAGGTGTTCCACAAGGTTCAGTTCTGGGACCTTGCTGTGGAACATAATGGGACGGCCTTGAAACAAGAAGTACCAAGGGGACTAAACTGGTGGCATATGCTGATGATCTGGCCGTGGTAATCGTCGCAAACATCTTGATGATATAAAGTTTCTTCACGACAACACCTTCGAGAAGATCAGCCAGTGGATGGAATCAGTAGGGCCAGTTGGCGGAACATAAAACTGAGGCAGTCCTCATTACCGGTCGGAAACAGCTGGAGGCATACACTTCAGGTTGGAGGCATGAAATCACTTCTCAACCCTTCATAGATATCTGGGAGTCAGTGATAGATGCGCGGCTTAAATTTAGCAGCAAGCTGAACACGGAGTGCTAAGGCGTCAGTGGTCAGAACGACCTTATCACGACTAATGCCCAACATAGGAGGACCAAAGCAAAAGAGAAGAGCTCTATCTCATCAGTAGTAACATCAATACTGATGTATGGAGTTCCATATGGGCCAATACACTGCAGATCCAAGCTTCTGCAGGAAAATCGCCCTGTTTATAGACTAAGCGCCCTGAGAGTCTCCAGTGCTTTCTGCACGTGTCTGAAGACGCAGTGCGTCATTAGCCGGATGCTGCCTGTTGGAGTACTCTCCGAAGAGCGAAAAGCCCTTTACCGGCAGAAAAGAATCACGTCTATGAGTCCAGAACAACTCAGACTACAGGAACGGCGTAAAAGCCTAAGAGTATGGCAAACGATGTGGGATTCCTCAACGAAAGGCAGGTGGACGTACCGCCTTATCCCGCAATTAGATGTTTGGATCAACAGAAAACATGGCGAGGTCAACTACTACCTCACACAGCTTCTATCGGGACATGGATGCTTTCGAGCATATCTGCATCGCTTCAAGCACGACGACTCTCCAGAATGCCCGGACTGCCCTGGAGTCAGTGAAGATGTAGAACACACGTTCTTCATGTGCCCCAGATTCATTAGTGCACGCAGTGCCTGGGAATCAACAGTTCGTTTGGAACTTCGGCCTGAGTCCCTAGTTAATGCAATGCTCTCCTCAAAAGAAGCTTGGGAGGCGACGAACGGATTCGCGAAGGAAGTCCTACTGGAGCTTCGTCGTCTTGAAAGAATACGAGCTGAAATGAATGCCCAACGTGTAGATGGTATGTAGCGTAACCACAACCCCCTGAAGGAAGAACAACAGCTAGTTTCTCCCCCCGTGAAGTAATACCAAGCGGTAGTTCCACGGGGGTAAGAGATGTGAGAGGTGGTTTTTAGTCGGTAGGGGATATGCTTATCCGAGCCCGACATATCCAGGAGGAGCTACTATTCCTGGAATACGTAAAGAGTATTTTCCACCTCAACGAAAAAAAAAAAAACACACACACACACTTGAGTTCTGATGTCTGCGGCTCTGTGACGTCATGCCATTTCGCTGTGTCAGTCGCAGAGCGAAGGAGAGGGGGTAGAGTGGGGATACAGAAAGGAAGCGACGGTAGGGAGTGGGGGAAGAGATGGACACTATGAGTTAAAGACATTGGCCTTACCTAATCGTTGTCCACCGATGAACTATCGCTATTTTCAGTGTCTTCACACTCGATATCCGAGTCCATATTTATAACAATACTGTACAATAATATCTGGCACTGGACCGTCCCTCCCCCAGTCTGCAATAGTGACTTGAGTGATAGCCCAGATTGTAAGCTCTAACAACTTCTTTGCTTTCTTTTATAAGTCTCTTAATTTTTGCCTATGCCATTTCAATGGGATTCAGTTCACACATGTAAGGAGGAAGGTGGATGACAGAATGACCCCTACTGGTAAACAGCTCATCCATTTTGTATGTCTTGGTTTAGTTGCAGAACTAGTTGATATAATTTTGGTATAATTCAGGCTTCCTCGGGTTTTCATTAACCTGAAACTCCTTTCGCATTCAACCATTGAATCATGTTGCGCTCTAATGCATATGCATTTGGCTAACCCAAATGGCTTCGCCATTTCGCATCTAACATTCGCGCACTCTGAATCAAAACTGAGCTGATGTTTGCGAAAGCAATGCATTGACCAACCACGCGCTGGCACTTTCCTACAGCCCATATGTGACTCACGGACGTCTGTCAAACAAATCCTACAGCTCATCACCTTATCGCGTTCCCTTCACCCCGCGGAGAAACTTAGACCCCTCTCACAGGGTCGGAGATCTCGAAACCGAACTGTGTGTGTGTGTATATGTATATGTGTATATATATATATATATATATATATATATATATATATATATACATATATATATATGTATATACATATGTATATATATACATGTATATATATATATATATATATATATATATAAAAACATATAAACACACACACGTGGTGTGTGTATTTGGTATTACTTGGTCGGTAGTCTGACTTCGCCGGCCAGCTACCGGTGTCCCCCGTACCTGGGCCTAGATAAACTCCCATGCTTGGGGGTAAGAGCGACATGAGGTAAACATGACGTACTCTCTTACATCGCTGACTGAATTGAAAAATAAAGGCGGGCTAATTTGGTAACAGTGACATTATAAATTCTAAAAAAATTCAATCAATGTAACTAGAACCGAGATAAAATGCCTCCTTTTCGGTAATTGTAATTAAATTTTAATTGTATGACTTCTAAAAATGTAAACATTATTGACTTAATATACTCACCATAAATTAACTCATTGTAATTTATCACAAATCATCTAGCAAGAGGTATAATCCGACTGTTAATAAATTAATGTATTTAATCATTTTGTTCAAAAATACAATAAAAAAAAAAGAAAAGAAAAACGAAACCTCGCTCGCGACAAAGAATAGTTCACAATTTTTGCCGCCGTAGGCACGTGCCTCTTGTGCCTATGCGTAAATCCGCCCCAGGCAGAGTGCACAAACACCATCTGAATTGAGGTGTTATTACCAAGATGAGGTAAGAAATTGCCCAGGCAATGGGTTCATGGGATACACATCTTCTATTTTCTTCTATATAACTAAAAATGAATCGCCGAAATGTATGTAAGCGCATAACTTTCGAACGACTGCGCCAAATTCGATTGGGACCGGTAGCGGTAGCTCAGTGCATCAACTGATGTCACTGCAGCGCCTCTAACCGGGAGGTCCTAGGTTCGAGTCCTGACAGCGGCAGGATTTTCGACACTAGCTTTTCAACTAGGTCGAATTCAGCTGCTGTCTGGAGGAGAATTCTAGCGGCCGGCTGCTCTAATCGGTAGTTTTCCGTGGTTTCTCCGATCAACACCAGGCGAATGCCGCAGTACCCTACCAAACGGGCCACGGACCGCGCGCGATGTTTCCTTCCTCTTCCTTGTCCTATCCTCTCCCCTTACACACACACACTTACACTAACATGCACTATACTATCACGTTCCGGGAGACCGGTCGGGAGGTTAGAGCTTGTCCCGGTTGGGGCGGTGCCCCGCTGGTGGGAGAGTCCTGGTTAGGGGGTAACCCCACTAGCCGACGGTAGGTCGGCGCCGGAACTTGCCATCCAGCGGGGGAAGATCACCGCCATCTCCCGAGAAAAAACATGCACTACACTAACGGGACTAATGACCGAAGCCGTTGACGCGCCCGGAAACACGAAAAAATCAATGAATCAACCAAATTCGATAATTGTGTGTGGGGGGTGGGTGCGCGCGCACGCGCGTTGTCACAAGAATTGTATAAAAGAAAATGTTAAAAAATCGAACAGATTTTTTTTAATTTTATAATATGAAACGTTAGTGAGTGATTGAGACGGAAAACTGTGAGAGATCTTCGATATATTAACAAATTATTAAAAGAAAAAAGGAGAGAAGAAAAGGAAAAAGGGAGGAGAAAAGAAAAGAGAGGGGGAAAAGAGAAAGGAAGAGTGAGATGAGGAAGTCGGGGGAGAAAAAGAAAGTGAAAAAGAGAGAGGGAAGGGAGGGGGTAAGAGGGGAAATATAGGAAGAAAAGACACGAGACAAAAAGAGAGAAAAAGTGATAGGAAAAGTGAGATAAAAAGAGGGAAAAAGAGAACGGGAAAAAAAGAGAGACGTGGGAAATGAGAGGGGAAAGAGATACGAGAGAGGGAAAGTTAAGAGAGAAAAGAGAGGGAGAAAATGAGGAAAGAGAGAGGGGCAGGACAAGGTCTGCCGGATTCTGCTAGTTTTGATATATTCGTAACTAATACCTTTTCTATCCTATTTCTATTCATATAAACCAGAAAAGCTTTTATTTCGAGCGAAGTATGGGAAATAGATTGTGTTATTTCCCAGGCTCCCGGAACACATTGCATTCATCCACTCTCTTCGCTTAGGAACCGTCCAAAAATTACAAAACGCAAATTTGGAAAATTTTTAATATCCCCTCACCCCCTAAATAATTGTGACGCGGCTGGCCTACCATTTACAAAAAAAAAAGTAAAAATAAATTATATATGTTAAAAAAAAAGATATCACCGTAACCCTCCCCCATGTAATGCAGCGTAACGCTTCCTCAACCCCCTACCTTCTCTTCAGCGTTACGTAATTTATGAACCCCTCTTACTACTTAAAACTTTCCATTTTAAACACACATTTTAATATAGAACGCCAGGACACAGGCCCAAAGAGACTTTGTAATTAGTTATACAATAGTACATATATAAGTTAGTTTTTTTATGTAAGTTATTTTATTTGTAGTTTACACTTCAGCATATTTAAGATGGACGCTGCCCATCTTAGCCTGGGAGTGACCGCATTGAATCTCTCAAATATAACTTCCTATTTTTTGTGAATGCGAATGATCTGAAGGCCCATTTAGTTAAATACGTATTTTATTCGGTTTATACATGTCCCCAATGCAATTGTTAATGGATCTTACTCTTCAGAATTCTTGTCTGATTACCCCTGATGAAAAACGTAAAAATTAACAAAGTCCACCCAAAAATCAGTCAACAAATGGGCTCTATGCCCTGCAGAAACCAAAACGGCTGCAGTTAGTGTACCCCAACAGAATGAATAAATTCCCTTATATCTAAGGCTTTTGGAGAGATGAAAACTGAAGAAAATATCTCCCGTTATCTAAGGCCATGGTTATACGGGGAAAGGATAGAAATACGCAGGGCGCGGCAGATTCGGTACAGAAAGGCAAAACAACGCAAAGCGAGGCGAAACGACGCGAACTGGTGGGAATAGTTGAAATATGGGGCTCTCGAAAGCACGAGAGTTTAACTGGGATCAAAACCATAAGTCCATTTACACTTCTTCCGCTGTCACGCTGTCATCCTAGCCTTCCATCTTCTGGCTGGAGACAAACCTCTTTCGTTTCCCATATTCACCTTCTCTAGCTGGTTCGCAGTGTTCACCTGTCAATGCAGATTGTCATGAATAAATCGTAATTACAATGGCGTTCCCTGTAATATTTGAAGGAGGAAAAAAATGCGCGTACTTGAATGCTGATTCGTGTGTGAGGAGATCATTGCCTAATCTGAATTTCACATTGAGTAATCATTGTACATAGCGCACAGATAACGCCAATAATTCACTTCCTGTGCCCTCCAGTCAATAATTTGCTGCATCCATACAATCATGTTACTGGTTAGACGAGTGTTTTGCATGCAGTTTGGTAAGATTTTTTAATGAAGTTTGGCTTTCAAGGTTAAGATTACTTGAAACCATGATGTAAAAATTGCTACTTACATTATGTTTGAAACCACGTGGTATGCTGTGGGAGTTTCACCTTGTATGTATGAGACAGCAATAAGATTCTCCTCTCCAAAATGTAAAGAAAGAATAACAAAGACTGGAGAGTAGAGTGAAACTTTCTTATAAGAAATCCATATATTAACAAACATATTGATTCAGTGGTGAGTTGTAGTTGACATTTACATAATTGAAATGATTGAAGGCGTCATTGTCAACAATAGTATTCATTTCAATAATAGCAGCTTTCGATGGCTTAGCCATCATCAGTTTTCTGCTGTCTGGGAGCCACAAAAACAACTACTAGTCCCAGACAGCAGAAAACTGATGATGATGATGATGATAATGACTAAGCCATTGAAAGCTGCTATTATTGAAATAAATACTATTGTTGACAATGACGCCTTCAATCATTTCAATTATTAACAAGCATCTTGAAATCAAAACAATGTCACTTAAAAGTAAAATATGCCATTATTTTAATACATATACTTACTATTGCAAAGTGTCATTAAGTTTAACACAATTACCTTTTTAACTTTTAAATAACATAACATAACATAAAAGCTAAATTTGCAGTCAAAAACGAAATATAAAGTGTTTGTCAGGAATAAGAACTTAATTATGAACAAATTGTATTTAGTTGAACAAAACTAATCAGAATTATTCAGTAAGCCATGTTCCATTAATTGGAAGCTATAAATCTTATGAATCATTAAACACCCTGTTGATGTGCCTTGCAACTTCCAAGTTGGAAATACTTCCACTAATAATAAGTTCCAAAATGATTACCATTACAGTTTTTTAAATTCATTCTTAAAGATAAATTATGAATAAAACAAAGTTTGTTGAATGTTACGAATAAAACAAAGTTTTGTTGCAACAAAGTTCATTGTATCTTGTAATATATGATTTTTTTGAAAAGATATTTTACAAAACTGAAATAAACTTATTACATTTTGCTTCATACCCAAAGAAATATACATTCTGGCTATGTGCTTTAAGCCCCCTATGCTTTTCCATAACCAATGTGATCTGTTTTGCAAACTATGTGAGAATTGTTTTACAGCATTCCAGGAAAAGGTATTCTTAATTTTCTTTTCCTACAAATGTGAGAGGCTTGTTAACGGTATTTCAATAGGTAAGAAAAGTAACATTTTCATGAGGATAAGCATTTCATGTATTTGCTTGAGCAAAATATACAAATATTTTTAATCAACTTCATTTTGGAAAGTAATAATGAACCTGTTTCAATGTGAGAATAAATTTGTATGTTTGTGTCGGTCGAGTTTAGAAAAAACAATTCTTTTTGTTGTGAAGTGGACGAAATATTTATTGTTTTATCTATCTTATTTGTTCCCAAATTTAGAAACCTTATGACCTTGTAGAAATCTGTTAAATTTGAAACAGAAACTACAATTATATTTTTCTATAAGGTACCTTCATTCTTTCCTCAGTAATTGATGAAAATTAGAAGAGGGAGGTTAATTTAAGTTTCCAGTAACATGCCATTCTCTATTAATGAATTCAATTCAAGCAACATGCACAACTTTTAAACCATAAGTGAGGCAAGTTAAGATAGGAAGATACACTTGCAGTCATTAATTTTTTATGTGGAAAATTACACTCATAACATCACATTGACTTTTCAAGATATTTACAAAATTACTAATAATATACAATTACTACTAAAAGGATTTCATACAGTTTAAACTGAAATTCACTTGGAGGTATGGAATGTTTACATATAAGTATAAGAATTACATAAACAAAACAGGCATAGTTGTCTCATAGTTTTCTTTGTTTCACTTTTTTTTTTTGCTTTTGTTTACAAATGCAACTGTAATTTACAGGCCCATTTATGGATTCTGCGAATTCTATTCGTTTCCCTGACAGAACTCCCAAGACGGCTCCGCAAACCATCAGAACGAGTAAACAAGATAATAAAACTATCAAACATTTTGTACATTTACATGCTACACATAGAAGGTGAAGTCCATGATGCATTTTGAATAAGCTACCTCTAAATGCAGGACAATATGTCCTTCTACAATAAAGTGGAAACAAAGACTATTTATTATACAATGACAGTCTTTTTATTTTAAGAGTGAGGACTGGGAGATTTCATATACACACCTCATTGACAATTAAACAAAATACCATATTTATATATATACCATTACAACACAACAACATTTTAACTTAGAAATAACAAGAAAGCACATTGTAGGGTCATGACTGTTACAAGAACTAACAGAACAAAGGCAGATTCCAGAGCTGAAGCAGTAGTTGTAACATCCAAGCTTTAAGGCTTTGCTAAATGGCCTATTACGTGCAGTACATAACAATGATTTTAATGACAATACAGGTTGAACTTTTTTTTCCCATTGGCACACAAACCACTTAATACCCTAAACATGCAAAGTACACCTTAACCAAAAACATTTACAAATTTTTAATTTTCTTAAGTTGTGGCCATACTGAGATACAACTCCAGTGCTGGAAAGAATGCATGTATTTTCCTTGAGATAGTATTTATTCCTGGCCTGATACTCAATTCAAAGGTGAAAAATTTACACCTCTGAAAGTCAGTTATTACAAAATATCTACAAAACAAAATCATAAATACATCAAGTGAGGAAGAATGAGGCTAGTGTTGAATGGAGGGTTGCCCACTTGGAGATTTGTGCCTTCGATGGTCATAGTTGACAAGTCGCCGACCAACAAGATATTTGTCATTTTTGATATGTTCATACAATTTACGGAATTGTCGCACCTGAAACACGACGACTGCCCCAACTAGGGCTACAAGTAAAAGGAACGGATAGAGTCGCCGAGCAATTAATATACGTAAGTGAGGATTAGTGACAAGCAGAGGTATAATACCATGAGCAGTAGCGTAAGGAATAGCCAATGCCAACCCAAAGCAAACTACAACAGGAGCAGCTAAATCACACAGAACAAATGCTAAATCCATGTTCCGTATGCCATCACGATAGGCTCTCTCAATACTTCTCCTCAAAGCCCACTCCGGGCCCATCATTGTGACAGCACATGCAATTTTTGTATAAAGAACACCCAGTGCCCAATCTTGCCATACAAAAAGGACAGGTGTTTGATCTAACGGTACTCGTAAGGGCACTACTACGACCAGCTCAAGCAGTAAACCAAAGAGGAGAGGGATAAGGCCTAATAAGACAGAAAAAGCAACAGCAGACTTTACTCCCACAATACACCACTGCTTGAGTCGAGCAGTGATAGCTGCTCTACCCTGTGGAAGCCAACTGAGTAAGAGTGCTATAGCACGTGCAGCAAGCCAGCATAAATAAGTGCCACACGCAGCTGTGTAAAGCTCGTGAACACGGCCACTGACAGCAGAAGGATCACCGGAAGGAGGAGAAACTGTAGCAACTACAGGAGGGGAAGGTGGAGGTGCTCCCACAAGCCAAAGCGCCATTACCCGACGGCCAAGCCACACAGGGAGAGTGAGAGCTGTTAAGCTAGCCAACACAAGAGTAACACAAACTGCCAGAAGAAGCCCAGCAAGTCGAGCAGGAAACCAGCGAGGTCGATCATATGGTTGGAAGCCAGTGGGGCCTTCGCGTTGTAAAAGGGCCTGATGAGCAGCTCCCAAGCCACCTCCACCAGGGTTTGCTGCACCTCCAAACACCCCCCCTCCGCCTGCCCCTATCCCACCTGCACCCCCTCCACCACCAGGAGGAACAGCACCAGCAGCAGCGGCGGCAGCAGCAGCACCGCCACCACCACCTCCAACTCCACCCGCTTGGACAGGGGCAGCTGGTTCAGCACGAGCTCCTTGCTCTCCAGTAGGAGTTTCTGGTTGTTCGTTGCCCAGAAGGTATGAATGGAGGTCTAAGAGCCATGCCACTCCCTTGCACCAAGCGCGCACCAGTCCTTTCAGCCACGTGCGAGTATGAGATTGCTCCAGCAAAGCAGGCAAAATTACCTGAAATTGACATCAGAGATTAAATTAATTTCTTGTCTTTTTAAGTTTTGTTTATTCATTACATTTTGTTGGCTATGTACATAATGTAAATTCAGAAATCTCTGTCATTTGAATTTTGAATATTTCTCAATTATATGTACACTAGTGTTTACCCAGCACGTTGCTACCATAGAAGAATAATTGTAGAAATATCATTTAAATTTGAAAAACTTCTTGTTCTTTATTCTTCTTTAACAGTTATTTTATCTCTTATTCTCTCTCCCTCTTTTCCCCCCTTCTCTTTATCTCTCCCCCTCCCAATTTCTTTTTCCCCCCCTCTTTTTTTTTTCCTTTCATTTTTCTTTTTCCTTCTCTTTTACCTCTCCTCTCTCCGTCTTGTTCATGTCCATGTTGCTCGCTCCTACTGTCGTTCTTGACCTTGCCCCACATGACCCGGCAACGCTTAGCAACAATGAAGTTCAGGTGTATTGGAAATTGCATGTAAATAAAGTGACATTGGGTGCTGTAGTGACATCTAGCAGAGTTACAATAATTGTATTATGCCTATATCCTTCCTACAAGTGCAAGCAATAAGTTGGCAAAGTTTTATTGCAATCAGTGAATGGTACGGCTACGCATATACTGCAGTCCTACAGCATTGCTGCTGGCCTCTGGCGGAATATACTATTAGGAACCTGTCTCGTAGCGACAAGTGAAAAATAGTGATCATGGTGCATCTACCAGCATATCATTTAAATTATTTATTTTCCATATTTGCATTGAATTAATCTTTACCAAACTTTGCAAGGACACAGTGTTAAATCCTAAAGAAAAGCCTATAAATTTTTCGTATCAATTTATACACCCCTTTTTGTGGAATCGATGTCAATTACATGTCATTGAATTCACTTTTATTAGTATAGATGAACCATGTTTCTTGACCAGAAGGCTTAGGGGACTTACTTGCAGAAGAAGTAATTCCAGGGATAGCTCATTAACTTGAGCTTCACTCTGCAATGTGACAGTGTAAGGCAGAAAACTTGGCCATATAGCACGAAGAATCCGTACAGGAAGCCATAACATAAGTAGTACTGCTGTCCCAAAAATTACAGCAGATGCTAGTAAGCGTCGAATGTGACGCACTATTGGTAAATGAATCATTTCCTAATTGAAGAAAAAAGAAAACAAGCTTAGTGACAAATTCAGAGAATTAATATTCACTTTAAACTTACTATGAATGAAATATTTAATTATTAACCAAAATTCAGCAGATCATGTTATATACATATACAGCAGACAGCAGTATAAGTGAATAAAAGAACAACAGTACAATCAGCTAAAATACAAGTTGAAGAGTTAAAATTGATAGGCACGTCTTGGCTGCATTTTCATGGCCATCCTCAGGAGTTCTTAACTTCACTTCACAATATGAGGGATGCTCCTATAGGGAGCATATGACACTGATGGACAGGTCAAGTTTTAACTTTTTATCTCACATTTTAACTAATTGTACTGATTTTACACACTTGTTCTACTCTCTTTTGAACTTTGGTCAATAATTGAACATACCATTCATGCTCATGCAGACACGAAAAAATAATTTCTTGAATTACTAGTATGAAAAGAGTACCTGTATAGGACTGAAATCAGGATCGTTCAAATTGCGTAGAAACCACAACACGCCAGGACGAAGAACTTCGCGCAACAACAAAATGAAGGAGGCAAAGTAGTACACATACACCATTCCAACAAGCCAATGAATGAACATAGAAGTTCCTGGGGCAACACGGAAGCTGGACTCACGGTCTCTGAGAGTGGCATCAAACATCGACAAGGAGCAAATGTCCAGCCACCAACCACAAATAAGAGGCAATACACCAATTTCCACAACAGATAAAAGAGATACCTACAACAAAAACAAATTATAAGTAATTTTCCATTAAATATAAACCCATAAATTAACATATTACTTCACAAACCTTAACTACTACATAGCAAAGTCCCAGAATACGTCGAGATCTTCTTAGTCCAAGAACAGATGCCAGAGCATGTAAGATGACCAAAAATAGACCAATGACACAGTATCCACATAGTGTAGTTACAAGCCCTTCAAAATGAGAAGCGGCAGCATGTTCACGGAGACTAAATCCAATTACAGCGAAGTGGCCAATATGATATGGGCAAAACGCAAACACCAGGATGAAGAGAGTATTAAGGGATACGACCCAAAACACATGTTCAAGGAACACAAGTGATCCGTCAAGTCCCAGCAGTCTTTCCCACGTGAGTTCCTCGGCAGCCCGGTCCCACTCAATGGGGTTCCAATTTCCCTCGTCTGCAGCAGCTCCCGCGACGCCGTTGTCATCAACACCATCTCCAGCAGCATGCTCCTCTACCTCCCCAGGTGCATTATTAAGAAGCTGAGGGCCCACCACTTCTTCCAACTCAGGCAGCACTAGATCTGGTGCAGCTGCAACCATTGGGGCTTCCTGCAATTACAATTACCAAATATAAAATAGAATTTATACTATACAAATAAACACATTAGAGACACAATGGTCTTAAGAGACACAATGGGCACCTGGTTTCCACCATGAACAGATGGAGTCACATTAGTTTTTTTCACAAACTGTTGATCATACAAGTTTAACTTTTATTGAATGTCCTTTATTTTTACCCATTCTACTTTTTAATTTCTATTGGTTTCAATGATTCATTTTTTAACAAAAATAAATTTATTATATCATATTAAGTACTCTACATTGTGAAAAAATGACTATTACTTTAATCTTTTCTTTTTCAAGTCATTATCATTTATAATGTTATGATAGACTGATACTTGACAATTTTTTAAAAAATTTTAAATCAGTAGATTTAACACTTTTTGGGTAGCTATGGCATTGAAAGGTTAATATAAAACGATATGGGCCATAAAAATTCACATCAGCCAAACAATAAGCAAAGAGAAAGATATAAGAAAGCTTTACAGACTGTCTAAGGAATGTACTTAGTTTAATTTTTTCAACAAATGAATAAAAAGATATTGCTAGATACTAAATATTAAACAGAACAGTAAATAAAATAATTTATGCTAAAAATTACATTTACAGTGAAACTCCTTTCAATAACCAACAAGAACAAACTTGAATCCATGATAACTGAAATTAACACAGCACTGCATTTCTTCAGCAATTAATTTTTACAACAATCCATTGCAGCAGTACTATTGACCAATGATAAAACACATCATTTAAAAACTAATCGAACCATTTTAACTTACCTGTTCTAATGCATCAGCTTCTACAATATTATTGTTGTCTAGTGGTGGGGGTGGAGGAGGATTCTGAGGTGGAGGAGGAACCTCAACAGCTGGTGGGGGAATATTATTATCTCTTTCCAACCAGTCCGGTCCTCCACCATGCAGAATTTGCTCTCGTAACCATACCAGCCCAATAAAAGCAAATAACGTGCATGTTACTACAAAACAACCATGGAAAACATCAGATGCAATATTCTCTGTGGAGAGTATATTAAGTGGCAAAGTAAGAACCTATAAAAGAAAAATGTAATGTCAGCATTTTACCATGTACATTGTAATTTCAAAATAAGGAAAATTTTAAAACATACCGAGTCAAAGGAACCAGTGAAGAGACATCTATAGATACGGAACGCTGTGAGAGGTACAACACCAAGCCAAGCAAGAGCTACTACTGTGTAATGAAGCCAGTACTTAACAGCAGTAGCAACACTTGACAGGAGGCCCCCTGCCACATCTCGAAGAGGCAATCTCCGAGGCATGTCAGGGGAATATATTGGGGTGAAAGAAAAACGATGACCACATAATTCACAGTATTCTTTCCTACTATATCTCATCCACTGAACAAGACATTCTTGGTGGATCCATTTTATACTGCCAGTGCAAATGCACGGATGGAATAAGGGCCGGTCTGGTAAGCCTTCGGAGCGGCACACCCGGCAAATGTCCGCTCCTTGCAAATCTTCCATCATTGTGAATAGGTATGTTTCCAAAATCTACCACAATAAAAACAACATAGTAATAGAGGTGCATATGTCACATTGTCCTTTTCTTCAAAAAGAAATATAAATAGCACTCCAAAAAGTAATCAATAACCCAGACACGAATTACAAGAGTTCATCAATGAAGAATGACTATTGTAAATAATTCAGTCTGTGCTGGAGGAAATGACTAAGTGACTTCATGAAATACATAATGCAAACATTGGTCATTGCAAAATCATTCAAATATACATTTTTTTATTAGCGGACCTTTATCGGTAAGAATGTTATCTAATATTCAGGGGCTATTATAATTAAGACGCAATAAGGTGCGCAAATATACATATGTGTCGCCAAACAAATGGAAGTAGGTCAAGTAAGTTTGGCGTAACAACTCACTTGAACCGAAGTTCATACACAGTTCACCATCACTCATCAACCATCACTGCGCACGTAACTGCAACATGCAAATTTTCTATAACACAAGGTTACAACCAACTGTGAAAAAATTGTCCAGCTACTGGCTCACGATTTCCATTCTACACTAACAGTACCCATTTTGTTGACCTTTCAAGGTAGCCAACATGAAAGTAGTACTAACAGTGTGGTAAATTTGTTTTTGTGATTCTTGGCTCTAGCAGGCTGTCCATAAATTTATTTAGCAGATATTTTCAATTGTCTGCTTTTCATCTGATTGTACTTTTCACTAAATATTGAAATGTTAATTGGGCTGCGACTGAAAACAATTCTACATAACAGTGTTAGTTTAATTATGACGTTGGTTGTACTGAGTCCACGTGAAACAAATGAATAAGTAATGGTCTATAGCTGGCACTCTCTGACACTCTCTGAACCAGGCGTTCTGTGAACTTAGAAGGCACAACCTGAAGTCTTAAAAGGAGACAACTCTGGCGGTGGGGGTAAATATGAAAAACGTTGGCAACAAATCGGCCACACTTGAGCTTTAACGACATCACGCGACGGAAGAGAGAATCTTTCACGGTATTATTTTGCCAATGACAGCCATGCTCGTGTGTTACGTCAAGTACACGAGGTCTGTAAGAAGGATACTTAACTCTGCTGTTGTTGTTATTGTTGTTGTTGTTGTTGTTGTTGTTGTGATGTGAGTCATGGTAAATGTATGCACGAAAACGTGGGTTGTGCTCTATTGTTAAATAATGTTCGATCTGCCTGTCCTTTTAGACAGGTGTTTGCTTTGGGTTTCTAGTTTTGTATGACTGCTCCGTACACGGACGGAGATAAGCTCTGAGTGTTTTAGGTATTTTTTTTTTCTTGTCGGTTAGGTTTCTTTTTTTGGAGGTATGTAGGTCGATATTCAGAGAGGAATAAAAATGACAGGATAGGAGTGGTATGAAGGATTTGGTGGAAAATAATTGTAGTTTTTATTTATTTAGTTGGGGAAGCGACGGGTTTGGGTTTTGGTAAAGGGGAGTATTAATCGCGCAACTTTTCTTGAACGATAGCTTGGAGAAATGCGGGTAGAGTGGGGGTACTAGTTACGACATTGGCTATTAGATTTTATGAATCCTTGGAATATCAGTCATGCCTTCGCAACTTTCTCAATAAATCGAGTACTAATTTTCCCATGTGTTCGAGGTATTTCCTGTGATGGATCTGGGTCGGCTTTGGCCATTTCTTTAGATATTGTTAAGAAAAATACGACCAGGAGTTCTCGGTTTCAACGGTAAATATATTTGCTTACGCGCCACTAACGATATGATTGGAATGTTGTCATCAGTGCTCGCTGCGAGATTTGGCCTTTAACTGTTTATTCCTCTAGGGAGGGGGAAGCAAGGACATCGTTCAAGAAAAGTTCCGCGGGTAATACGGGATGGTGGAATTTTTGTTTTCTTCTCTTTTGGTAGTTTTGTCGTTTGGTGTGCGTCGTCAGTGGTCGATGCAACGTCGGTCTTTGTCTCTTTTGTCATTCGTCCACTGCGGTGAAGTAATTGGAGGGAGAAGTTGGAGAATATCTAGGGAGTGTTTTTTCGATGAATCTCTAGGAGGGTTTGTTAGGATGTGTTGATGCGGGATGATTAGGTTTTGGAATATAGGGTTATTGATAAAATTTTGGATAGTGGATTTGGCAGAGTCGTGGATGCTATTTAGGATGTGAGGGTTTGTATTGGGATCTTAGGTCGTTATATCTAGTGTGGCGGGAAGATTTTTGGGGGGTTTGGGGGTGGGTATCCTGGGGTGGGCGTAAGTAGGGATAGATCGGATGTAGGAGTTGTATATGAGGATTCGTTTTTTTAGGAAGAATGAATTGGTTAGGCGCGGGTACAGGGTGTTGATAATACAGTATGTTTTTGTAGTGTTTTTTTTTAATATGATGGGACCAAAGGAGTTTCTTGGAAAAGGTAACACCTTTGGTAAAGATATTGGACTTGGGGTCGCCAGGGGATGGATATTTGGTCTTTTGTTGGGGGTGGTGGATTGGACGGGGGAATTGAAGGAGTAGCTAATTGGACTAACTTAGCTCCAGTAACATCACGCAGTGAATAGGCATAATAACGTCACAACGTTTGGCGGGAAAGTGTTAGATGGCAACCTCTGCAGTGCGCCTATGCGATTCCTAGAGAATTACTAAGTTTTTTGGCTGTATTATGCGGTTGCCGAGGTTTAAGTCTTATATTTGTTATTTACAATGATATTTGCTTTCTTTCTGTTTATTTAGGTTCTGATTGCGAATTTGGTCGACAAATCGAATTGAAAAAAGTTCTATTTTATCAACACACGTCAGGTCACTACCTTTTCTTTTTGAAAACGGTTCGAAGTAAATATCATGACCTTAGCGGTGATGCTAAGGTGTTGCTTAATAATAAACTGGTGTGTATGAAACATTTTGTTCCACATGCCGTCTCATCGGTAGTGAAAATTGCGAACGAATTTCGAGCCTTGTGGTATTAGTGTAGAAGTGACTCCTTCCGTATAGTTTTATAAACTGTCGGCTAAACTGGCTAAAATAAATATTTAATTAAAATATTTATTTTAGGAAATTGAATTATTATTATCTTTGATATAAATATTACCTATAATAAACTTCAATAATCGTTTGGAAAAAAATAAGAATGTTCATAAACATTCGTAAAAACAAAATAGTAATTTTTCACGGGGTGGAGGAACTTTCAACACTGAGTAAACCAGAATTTAATATTATTTAACAATTAAATTTTTCAATGTATTAATTGTAATAAATACATGATTATTTAAAAATATAAATAAATATTGCACTTTCGGCTCCTCGTGGAAGGGTGGGGGAAAGCATTCCAGGCTCACCTGTTTTCCTAGACTCCTGACTCCTTCAGCGTTGCCCGCTGCTCAGTCTGTAATTTTGACTGGAGCATGCGTAACTGGCTTTTACATGCATTGAAACTGAAGATTTTAATAATAATAATAATTTCAGAGAGGAGGTGAAGCCCCCAGTTTCAAAATGAGTTGCCTTAACCTAACTTATCTTAACATAGACCCTCTCGGGTCATTGGCCGGGCGTTCAAACCAGTGGCGTCTCCTACTCAATGATCATGGTGATGCGATCAGAGATTTACGCATTAAACAAGGTGAACCAATGAAGGTATGTAATGGACACCGTGCTATATGTTTATGCAGCCTATTCCATATTACAATGTACATGCCTACTGTAACGTCTTTGAGAATCTTTGAGAACTGCTATTTTTTGCATTGCTTGTTCTGAGTATAATAAACAAAACAATAACACCCAAAAGTACATTGTAACATGAACAATACACCTATTTGTTTAATTAGATTTGCCCTTATCCCCTAGCGTACTCTTGAGAACAAAATAGTTTTGAAACCTTTCAAAGGACATTGGGAGTTCATTCACTATTTCCTGTCTCTTGTAACTCATTCTCTTCTACAAACCACGTGTTTGCCTTGTCGCATCTTTTCACACGAAAATTGCTGGATTTTAATTATCGCGTAACAGTTTCAAAACTATGATTTTTCTTTGAGTTAGTACATGTACTCTATAAAGCGGTTTCAAGAACTCGATACTTTCGCAACAACACACAATACATGTGAAAAAACTGGCAACAAAGAACTATTACCAGCTCTGTGCGGTAGGATTTCATTGTCAGTACTGATAACCCACGTCTCACACTCATATTTTGGATCAGGACAGGCAAACATGCGCATGCGTGTGTAGTGTGGTCAACCCCCCCTCCAACCCGTTGTGGCGGCCACAGTTGTTAGCACGTGACCACTGGGATTCCCAGTCCTACTGAAAGAAGAGGCGATGCTCAAAGGAGGTGATGGCGAAGCTTTTCGAGGGGATACAGAAGCGCTTCAGTCATTAGCACGTGGTCATTGGTATTCCCAGTCCTTCTACTGAAACAAGAGGCGATGCTCAAAGGAGGCGATGGCAAGGCCTTGGGAGGGGGAGTACAGAATTGCCAATGAGAAGTCGAGATGCGACAGTCAGCGTCGCATTACCGTCGACCGAAACCTCGCATCTTCCACACAGCACATGATGAGCGTTCATTGACCTCGGAAACGAAGCGAAGCTGTCGAAGGGATGTTCACGGCCTGCCACATCCACGGATGTGACAGACGCCTACCGGAAAGCGCAAGGGGGAAAAAGTACATAAGTACAAACGGAACAAAGGAATGGACTTGAGAAATAGAAAAATATTTGTAACAAAAGTTTTAAAAGAGCTGAAAAATTGGGGATGCGACACATTACTCGCATCCATTGAGCCTACGCCACTGGTTCAAACCCATTAGGCGGGCCGGCGTTGGTGCGGGCGGCCTTTCTCTCGGGCACTCAGCGCGGTCAGGTCCGGCGTCGGCGGCCGTCGCCCTCCAAGGGGGCCGGCGTCTGATGCCTCGGGCGCTAGCGGCGGCTCCCACGAGCGCCGACAGCGTGGCCCAAGGCAGCGGTGGTCGCGCCTCTGTCCGTCGCAAGTTCGAGCCCGTTTTCGAGTTTGTTTCATAATTGTAATGTGTCGCATCCCCAATTTTTCAGCTCTTTTAAAACTTTTGTTACAAATATTTTTCTATCCAATGATCAATGATGATGATGATCATAATGATCAATTATCTATCCAAGTCTTCGTTTTCGGCAAATTTGCGAAAATGTTCGAAAATTACGCCATTTTAGACCAAAATGCAGTCTATATTGTCGCTGTTTATTTATGTCCTCCGTGCTCAAAGTACCTGTGATCAAAAACCAAACAAAGGGAAAAGTACTACTCATATGCAATGCAAATTTTCATCGTCGTAGAGCGAATAATTTAGGAGATACAGACAGTCAAAGTGTTGTAAAAATGTAGAAAAAATATACCGAAACAAAAAAGCGTCTGCAAGCCGCATTGCTCGTCGGAATGACGTAACGAGACTTTTCTTAAAGCTGACAATTTGCTGAAACCGGCTGTGCTATCAGATTTGCGAATTCGAATTAGTTTAGAAGATATGAGCATTTAAAGATAATCCTGATTTCTGGCCAAAATCGCAAAATTGAATGGACCCCCCCTGTTGAATTTTTCAAATTTCGGCCGGAAATCGATTCTTCTGAAAAGTAGCGTCCTAACTCGAAATTTTATAACAAATTCAATGGTAATGATCAATTTTCTATCCAAGTCTTGGTTTTTGGCAAATTTGCGAAAATATTCGAAAAATACGCCATTTTAGACCAAAATGCAGTCTATATTGTAGCCGTTTATTTATGTCCTCCGTGCCCAAAGTACCAGTGATAAAAAACCAAACAAAGGGAACAGTACTCCTCATCTGCAATGCAAATTTCAGCGTCGTAGAGCGAATAGTTTAGGAGATACAGCCAGTCAAAGATGACAGTGTTGTAAAAATGTAGAAAAAATATACCGAAACAAAAAAAGCGTCTGGAAGCCGCATTGTTCGTCGGATTGACGTAAAAGTGTTTTTCTGAAAGCTGTCAATTTGCTGAAACCGGCGTGCTTTTTGCAAAATTCGAATTAGTTTAGAAGATATGAGCATTTAAAGATAACCTGATTTCTGGCCAAAATCCAAAATTTAATCGCCCCGAATTTTTCAAATTTCGGCCGGAAATCGATTCCTCTGAAAAGTAGCGTCCTAACTCGAAATTTTATCATGAATTCAATGGTAATGATCAAATATCGTCATTTTCCCCTCTAAATCTGCCTATAATCTGGCCTATTTTAATCGCCTTTCTATGCGATTCTACACGTGTTTCGGAGCTCTCTTGCGAACGCGCTCCGCCTATATTCGCTTCAATTCGTAAGCGTTCTAGCTCTGCCTGCTGATTCCTCGTCCTCTCCCGTTCTGCTCTATCTCCCCCCCTTCCTCCTGTTCCTCCCTCAGTGCCCTCTCTTTCCTATCCTGTTCCTCCCTCAGAGCCCTCTCTTTCCTATCCTGTTCCTCCCTCAGTGCCCTCTCTTTCCTATCCTGTTCCTCCCACTCTATATCTTTACAATGCTGTTCGCCTAATCCCTCAATAAAATCTGGATCATAATCCCCATGGCTAATAATTAAATTTTTCAGTTTAAGGATTGTTTCGGTCCCGTCTAGCCTAATTCCCAGATCACTGGCAATCCTAATCATCCCCTCTTCTTAAATCTGCTGAGGTATGCCATGACTCCCAAACAATGCCGAACTTTGCAGAAACGTAATTACCCTGGCTTCCGCTGTCCGCAAGCCGCTTCCTTGTTCGCGTGCTCGATGCTGGTTCTCTCGGGTTCGGTGAAGTCGTGCTCGTATTAGATCGTAATGGACTTCCTTACTTCCTTCCTGTCCGTCTACTTCTTTCTTGAAGCCGTCGCTCCGCACTCACAGTTACGTGCGCGAAATTACGTGTCCCGTCTTATGATTCTAATTCTCGAATTGTACTGCCCTAACTTTGGCTTGGCATTGCACGCCGCGCCTCCTAATTTTATCACTCCGGACTGCGCCACGTGGTGCTAGGTGAAACATACACTGCACCTACAATACGGCCCCGTTTACACACTCGGTGCCTACAAAGTCACCCGTGGACTTGCTAGAGCCCCTTACCGGCGTGCTTTCACTGTGCGTGTCTCCCCAGACGTGGTTAGTGCAGGCGACGCCAACCTCAGGCGTGCACTACACAGGTCGCTGCCACCATTTTATCACTCCGTCGTCTGTGGCGTCATGCAATTGCAATAATAACACAGACGAGTGTGGGTTTAGTAATTTAGAGGTTTATTATCAGTCCACCACCTTGTTACAAAATAACGTAATTACTAATATCCATACACGGAGTAATTTCCCGTTACGGCTACCACACCACTACGCACTAATCTCAAGCCTTAGATGGCGTGAAGCGCCACAACCCACCTACGACTCGTCATTGAGTCAGCCTCTGTACGGAAACACATTGCCGGCTCTTGCACAGCTCGCGGCCCGCACCCACCCAGACAGTCCGATCCGTGCCGCACCGCGTCCCGTAACCAAGAGAGCGTTCCGTCGCTCGCCAGGGCTGACGCTCGCCCTTCCCCCCACCACGCTGCCTCCTAGGGTTTCCCGCCGACGTCACATCCGCTCCTAAACAAAGGCTAATGCGTAGTGCCTTAGCGTCGCCTATGCCACACGGCCGCTCGTTACAATTGCGTTTGTGCATGACGCTACAATGGAAAACAGGATCGGCTTTAAACGACAATATCTCCTAAACTAATGCAAATTTTGCATTCTGAAGCCACTGGCGTGTTCAGGAGATTAAGGTCTTTCAGAAAATATGGTCATTTGCCCAATTCGGACGAAAAATACGGTTTTAGAGGGTTTTTACTCATTTTATTGCATTTTCAATATTTCCAAAATAGATTATCTTTGACTGGCTGTATCATCTAAACTATTAGCTCTACGACGTTGAAATCCGCACGTAAGTTGAAGAGTACTCATCTCTATGCATTTCTGTTAACGACTGGTGCATGACGATAAGGAAACGTAAAAAGAACGGCGACAATGTAGGTGGCATTTTGGTTGAAAATGGCGTATTTTATTAATGTTTTCGCGAATTGCAAGAAAACGAAGCCTTAGAGAGAAAAATGACCTGCACCATTGTAACCGCCGTTAAATTTCGAGTCAGGAACCTGGCTTTCAGAAGACTCCGTGTCCGCTCAAAACTTAAAAAATTCAACAGGGGTATTTTAAACTTTTACGATTTTGTCATGGAAAACAGGATCGGCTTTAAACGACCATATTTCCTACACTAATGCAAAGTTTTGCATTCTAAAGCCACTGGCGTGTTCAGGAGTTTAAGGGCTTTCAGAAAAAATGGTCATTTGTCCAATTCGGACGGAAAATACGGTTTTTAGAGGGTTTTCCCTCATTTTAAATCATTTTCAATATTTCCAAAATAGATTATCTTTGACTGGCTGTATCATCTAAACTATTAGATCTACGACGTTGAAATCCGCACGTAAGTTGAAAATTACTCTTCTCTATGCATTTCTGCAACGACTCGAACATGACGATAGGGAAACGTTAAAAAGAATGGCGACAATGTAGGTGGCATTTTGGTTCAAAATGGCGTATTTTATTAATGTTTTCGCGAATAGCAAGAAAACAAAGCCTTAGAGAGAAATATGACCTGCACCATTGAAACTGCCGTTAAATTTCGAGTCAAGATGCTGGCTTTCAGAAGAATTCGTGTCCGGTCGAAAATTGAAAATTTGCGAAAATGTTCGAAAATACGCCATTTTAGTCAAAAATGCAGTCTATATTGTCGCCGTTTATTTATGTCCTCCGTACTCATAGTACCAGTCATCATAAACAAACCAAAGAGAACAGTACTCCTTATCCGCCGTGCAAATTTCAGCGTCGTAGAGCGAATAGTTTATGTGATACAGCCAGTCAAAGATGACAGTGTTGTAAAAATGTTGAAAAAATATACCGAACCTAAAATACGTCTGGAAACCGCATTTTTCGCCGGAATGAAGTAAACGATGGTTTTTCTGATATATGACAATTTGCTAAAACCGGCTGTGCTTTCAAAATAGCAAAAGTCGAATTAGTTTAGGAGATATGAGCATTTAAAAATAATCCTGATTTCTGGCCAAAATCGCAAAATTTAATCGACCCCCCCTGCTGAATTTTTCAAATTTCGGCCGGAAATCGATTCCTCTGAAAAGTAGCGTCCTAACTCAAAACTTTATAACGAATTCAATAGTAATTATCATTTTTCTATCCAAGTCTTCGTTTTCGGCAAATTTGCAAAAATGTTCGAAAAATGCAGTCTATATTGTCGCTTTTTATTTATGGTCTCCGTGCTCAAAGTAACAATCAAAAACAAAACAAAGAGAACAGTACTCCTCATCTGCAGTGCAAATTTCAGCGTCGTAGAGCGAATAGTTTAGGTGATACAGCCAGTCAAAGATGACAGTGTTGTAAAAATGTTGAAAAAATATACCGAAACAAAAAAGCGTCTGGACGCCGCATTTTTCGTCGGAATGATGTAAGCGATAGTTTTTCTGAAAACTGGCTATTTGTTGAAATCGGCTGTGCTTTCATAATTGCAAAATTCGAATTAGTTTAGAGAATATGAGCATTTAAAGATAATCCTGATTTCTGGGCAAAATCGCAAAATTTAGTCGACCCCCCCCCCATGCTGAATTTTTCAAATTTCGGCCGGAAACCGATTCCTCTGAAAAGTAGCGTCCTAACTCGAAATTTTATAACGAATTCAATAGTAATGATCATTTTTCTATCCAAGTCTTCGTTTTCGGCAAATTTGCGAAAGTGTTTGAAAAATACGCCATTTTAGACCAAAATGCAGTCTATATTGTCGCAGTTTATGTATGTCCTCCGTGCTCAAAGTACCAGTCATCAAAAACGAAACAAAGAGAACAGTACTACTCATGTGCAGTGCAAATTTCAGCGTCGTAGAGCGAATAGTTTAGGAGATACAGCCAGTCAAAAATGACAGTTGTAAAAATGTTGAAAAAATATACCGAACCTAAAATACGTCTGGAAACTGCATTTTTCGCCGGAATGAAGTAAACGATGGTTTTTCTGAAATATGACAATTTGCTAAAACCGGCTGTGCTTTCAAAATAGCAAAAGTCGAATTAGTTTAGAAGATATGAGCATTTAAAAATAATCCTGATTTCTGGCCAAAATCGTAAAAATTAATCGACACCTCTCTGTTAAATTCTTCAAATTTTTGGCCGGAAATCGAATTTTCTGAAAAGTAGCGTCCTAACTCGAAATTTTATTGCGAATTCAATGGTAATGATCCTTTTTTCTATCCAAGTCTTCGTTTTCGACAAATTTGCGAAAATGTTCGAAAAATACGCCATTTTAGACCAAAATGCAATCTATATTGTCGCCGTTTATGTATGTCCTCCGTGCTCAAAGTAACAGTCATCAAAAACAAAACAAAGAGAACAGTACTCCCCATCTGCAGTGCAAATTTTAGCGTGTGTGTGTGTATTTATATGTATATATCTATGTATGTGTATATATGTGTGTGTGTGTGTGTGTCTATATATATATATATATATATATATATATATATATATATATATATATATAATGTGTGTGTATTAAATTTTTATTGTTGTAAAAGGCTGACATTTTTCAATATTGAGACAACTAATTTGATTTTTAAATTTAATATTTCCTCTGCCCGTCTAATATATTTAAATATTAATTTAACGTAACCCGTTCCAAATTTATAAAAGAATATGGGCGCCAGGAAAAGATCACGTTAATTTTATTCTTAAAATTAATCTTCAACTGCTATTTCCAATAAATTAATATCCGGCTAACTGGGTCGATGGGTCTTATATGAAATAATCGCTATTGCCTACTAATAGCCGATTATTTGATCTGCCATCTGTACAGAGTGGCCGAGGAATCTGAAAAGCAAATATACATATCTCGCTACTCATTTGCTGGAATTGGCTAAATGAAAATCATCTTTTCTATTCTCAGAAACTTGTAAGTTTATTCAATGTATATGGAATTTTAACAATCGGAACCAGTTTCAAACCTTATATTATAGTACCTGTCTTCGCGCGCTCTTGGCCGATGTCGCAGCGAAGAACCATTTTCAATTTTTCCAGGTGTCGATGGCTCCAGGTCCAAATACCATCTTCTTTTCTTCCGTTCTGACACAAGTGTACGCAAGTCACTGATCCTCACCGCCTCATAAGTTGATAAGTCTTAATTAATTTTTCTTTTAAAAGTTTCCAGTTCTTTCAACGCGTATACTTAAAATACTAAAGTTCAGCAAACTATTATCTGCTTCAAATACTCCCAGTCCTGTCGCCGACAAATTCACCTACGTTCACAGTTTAAATTCTACATGACTTCGCCACGATCCGCACAACACCACGGCATAAGTCGCAATGAATCCATATTCCCCTCTTTCAGCCCTTCAAAACTCGGTCCATATTTTCTAGTTTCTAGTAAAAAAAAATTCGACCCGCTTCTGTCGAAATACATTGTCATTCCATGCCTAGCCAATTCCTCAATTACTTACAAATTCAACTAGCCGCGCCCCGTGGTTCAAGGCAATGAAGATTGTTGACCTTGACGACAACTCGTCCACCGTTGCTAGGCCGCCATATTTACATATGTCTATCCTTACCATTCAACCTGTTTACAATAAATGTTACGCAATACAATGTCCCACATATTGGTATGTCACACTACCGATCGCCCTGACTCGTTTTCCGGGTCATCCACGGCCTCGTTCGGCGTGGCAAAATCCCCCGGCGACCGATACATTTATAAAATTGTCACACTGTACAGCACATAACAGAAGCTGTAATTCTGTTTGTAAACGAGAATAAATAGAGAATCATTGAAAATAAATTATTAAAATAATTTCCACGAATTAAAAAAATGTTTTTCAAGCTTACCAACTGTTTTCAATCTTTTTGTAACATGGACACAAGTCTGTTTAAAAACATTAATTTCACACAAAAATACCATTCTTTGCTTGAAAGTATTTTTTGTAATTAATTAATGAAATCTTCACATCAAAAATATATCCAATAAAATTATTTTTCCAATTGATAAAAATGCTTCTATCATGAGCCATAAAAGTCTTAAATTTCAAAGTTGTGCAATTTCATAATTACTAAAAGAAATTAATGACACTGCTGGTGAACTCATTACTCTGACTACTTGTACTACCTCATCCATATTTTCGAGGTCACCAAAAATATATGCATAAACCTAATATCAAAACAAGTTGTTATTATTATTATTATTATTATTATTATTATTATTATTATTATTATTATTATGATGGTGATGATGATGATGATGATTATTTTTTTCTCTCTCTTTTTTTCTTTCCCCAAATTAAATTGAATTGCTTTCCTCCAGTCAATAAAATAACTGGGTTCTTCAGCTCAAGTTTAATTTAGCTGAGAAAATTACAAATGCAATAGCAGGTAAATCATGAAAATAATAAGAAAGTAGTATTCATTTCTTAAATTTCCAAAATATTAAATACCTCAAATTTAAGTAGTACCTCACTACAATATAAATGTTCCATTTCCATTTTTGAAAAATATATTTATCAGAAATCTAAAATCAATAATTTTTCATGGAACTTTGTTTAAAATTCTATTTCTAACAGATGAAATGTAAATTATCAAACATACTTTTACAATGCTCCAAATAGAAACTTACAATCTATTTCCTCAGAATTAAATCAGTATTTTTTTTCTTCAGATGAAAACCACAAATTAAATAGGAATATCTTACATAACTTGTGGATAAAAGCCTAATTTCTTTTATTGAATTGCAAATTACATTTCCAAAAAATCCTTTGCATGAACTTACTAAAAGACTGACGAGTAGAAATGATGGAAATAAATAAAAAGATTTCACACTGAATCACCAAATTTAATTTTTAAAATACATAAAACAGATATTTTTGCCTATTTAATACAACACAAAGCATGTGAAAAACGCCTTTTTAAACACTTTCATTTTATTACTAGTGATATCAATTGAAAAGATATTTCACATATTCTGTTTTGAACAAAAGAATTTGCAAAACAAATTGCTCCATAATGAAAAAGGAAAAGAAACAAACAAACTCATTTCAGAACAATAATTCACATGTTCTAAATTGTCTAAAAAAAATCAACAACAAACAAGCCCTTAAGCACAATAACTTACACATTTCCAGAAATTAAAATGGTTTTATATACAATTCAAGGAATGGATTCTTTTTTTTTCTCTTGATGAGATGAAAATATTTTCTCATGATAAGTTCAATGTAATACATAGACATTAAATATATTAAAACAAATTACCAGTAGGCATGACTTACTCATTGGAGGAACTTACAATGAGAAAACAAGAAACAAGTTTGTAACTTAATATTGTATTGTAATATTGGAGACATAACATAGTAATGCTATTAATATTTTGCAAAACTGTGTTCCTCTTCAACAACATAATAGTAGCATACTGCTTATGAGAAAAATAATTTAATTAACATATGTAATATTAACTGGAGTAGGAAAATATTTTAGCACAAGTTATCTCAAATCAAATACAAAAAGAGCATTTACTTGCATTTTTCTCTATTGTTTTGCCTTTAGAAGGTAACTTCTAAAAATACTTCATTTAGATAAAAATTGAAATATAAAGTTTTTTTCAAAAATAATTAAATAAAAAAATACCATTGCACTTCCCTAAAATGGCCCTGTCAAATCTCTTATTTTCTTTTTCAATAATCAAGCACATTAATGCATACGACTTCAGCACTTATTAATAATGGATTATTTTATGCTGTGTGGTTGACTTGAATAGAAGTCCATTTGCAAAAAGTAATTTACAAACTGCACGAAGTAATAAAACTATACATAAAATGTGCAATATGAATGAAATACAACACAGCCAATTTTTACCTATCACAAGCTGAATTACGTATAAGAGGCATGTTTATAATACATTTCCGGCTGACTTAAAATTACCAAAACAAGGCATTTCTAACATAAACGAAGACTAGTTGTGTGTAGCTTGTAGACACAATACTTTAAAATTCAAAGTAATAGTACATGTCAACTTTACAACTAAAAATTATCAAAAATCATTATTATGAGTATACATAAAGCAAAATTCATGGCAGAAATATCACATTACTGCATGATTGTTTTCCAAATCACATAAATTACAGTCCTTACCCGACTACAAGACGAGTTTTTTCCCCCCTAATTACAGAGGCTCACTTAAATATTCAGTCACTCAATCTTATGTATATGTGTTATGCATTTCTCTGTATGATTACAAAAAAAGAACAACTGCATATTTGACACAGCAACTATTTCCTCTACTGATTTCAAATGTTCTAAAATGTTGAAATACTTATCCAAGGAATATGCTCCGATTTACTTCTAAATGTCTTCCAATCACGTCAAATTAATACTAGGTGGTAACCTTATTGGTGTATGCTGATAAAATAACAAAATATTAATGGAGGATTACTCCAGGCTCAACGCTCGTGGCTCCAGACGCAACAAATTCCAACGTCAATTTAGTCACAAACTGTGCATTTAGTGAGAGGATCAGAAAAGGTTGGCATACAGTTTAATTGTCCTCAACCCTCCGCTACCTGCCGACCTTTACAGATTTGGGTTCTGCGTGCAGTGATGGAATAGTGATCTCAACATCATAGCTGGATGCACAACTACAATATTATGAAGTGCGAATCATGACGATCGTTTTTCGTTAGGTTGAGTGCGGAGAACGCCTACCTAAAGACTTTCATACGTGATGCTTACAATCGTCTGTCAACGAAAATACCAAAGAATTGCATAGCATTCGGTTGTCAAGAACGCCAAGAAACTAAACTAGATGCGAATGTATTAGGATAAGATATTATTTAGGAGCAATTACTTTTTTTTTTTATTTCCGACGACTATTATTTCCTAAAGGTTCATCTAATGAAATTATTAAAGATACGTAAGTCAAGAAATTCCCCTGCGTGAAACGTCTCCAAGAAAAGGAAGACCGGATTATGTAAGAGTATTGAAGATAAATTGCAATTTCAAAGTATTAAATATTGCTTACTTTAGACTTTTTACTAAGTTTTAGTGAACTTAAAAGACAAAAAATGTTGAAAATTGAAATGAGAGCCAATGCCTGCTATTTAGTTCTGAGATAATTAGGGCAGAATAAACGTTCACTATCATGGCGGGCAGTCACGATTTCTGAGCAGTGTTGTCTCCAGTCTACAGTGGAGACAGCTCAGTAGTTCGGATGGGACGTCGAGGTCGCAACACAACATTCGAGCAGCGCCAGCTGGTAATTTTTCATGGTGAGAAAGGACTCTCAAAGAAAAACCGAGGAATAATAATTTTAAAAAGGGTCTTATACTTTTTTGCCTGCTCCGACGTCGCAAAATCAGTTAATGAAAGCGAAGAAGGGATCTAATTAGAACTGATTCGAATGACAATAATTGGCAATTCCGCACTGCACTTGCTCAAGGATGTTTGCTATTGATCGTGAAGTTCGGAACCTCATCAACCAACTTCGACGTCAAAATGTTAAATTAAAAGAGTTTCGAAACATTTACCTTGGCATAATGCGCATAGGAAATTATGTTACACGGACTGGAAGATATTTTGTTAATCGCGAAGACAGAAGCCTCGTTAACACGCGTAGCGAAGCGTCACAGCACCTCTGAAGTTTTGAGGTTATAAATACCACATTCCGCTTATGCCGATGCCTCGACGTCACTCGCCATGTTTTCGCGGAAAATGGCCAATTCTGTCTTGTTCATAAGGGACACGAGCAAAAAATTCCCAAACACAGGAAACTTTGCTATCTCCCTCGAAACATACGTACAGAAACACGGGTTTGCAATTCACACACAATCTATTAGTACAGCCCCATAGCTTCGAGTGAATTTTTGGTCCTGTCGCGCCACTAGCGCCTTCAAGCTGCTGTAAGTCTGGTGAACTACGAGCAGGGTTGGGCAGTATTTAAATACTTGTACTTAGTGCCTAATCCTGACTACGAGGAGCGCACCCATAGTTTGCGTTACGTGCAGGTTGCCTGGATTTAACTTTTGAGGAACCTTTGTTTTATTGTTCAATTTCTTATTATGCTATTTTGTAAACATACGGCTCCATCGACAGGCGCTTGCTGTAGTCCTGTTAACTGAAGCAATAATATGTTCAAACAACATGATCTTTCTTTCGTTTTGTAGTGTGTGGAGATTTTTATATTTGTAACTTGCACTTTGCAAGTTTTTCGCTTCGAATACGAAAACTATACATTTTTATGAAAAGATGTCCCTATACACGAATATATAGCATTACTTTTACGACGTATTACCTCACCTAAGTATTTTTCGTTAATGAACGGTTTAGGCAATAGAATGCGTTAAATGGTAGCAACAAATCGCTAACTTCTGACAGAAAGTGAAAAGTGTTCTAAAGGACTTTTTCCAACTGACGATCGATTTAGGCGCTAGAAATGGATGTCTAGTGAAACTTTTCCCACAGAGCGAATTTTTGGAGTTATTGCGAAAAAGGCATTTTTTGGCGAATTGCGATGTTACCTCTTCAATGTAACGTGTCCTAGCGCCTAACCGTTCATCTGACGAAAAGTTCTAAAACGTTCTAACATACATAATTCGTAGCAAAAATAACTTTTGACAGTTTTTTCAGAACGCACGTTGGCGAAGTGGCAATGTTGAAATTTAGGTTCAGGGTACCAAAATATACAGAATGATAAGAGAGAAAGTTCAATTTTTTTTCTGCCGAACTTAACTGCGATGGGTTACTAGTGCATTTTGAAGTTCAATAATTGTATTCACTTCAACACATAGACTTGTACCGCTTACACGGAAAAATAAAAATACTTCATCATGAGTAATGTATTGTGTTGAATATTGAGAGATAGTTTTGATTGTTGTAGTAAATGAAACAATTAGAAAATTGGTGTATATTTAGGATAATTGTATATAATTAGTAATTATCTCATTTCTGGTTTATTTCTGGCTTTTCTATAAATATGAATATTGTTTTCAGCTTTTGTACATACTGTATATATGGGAACACAAAAAGACTTTTCTCGTGGTGTATCTGGTGACAATAGGAAAACGGAAATTTTCCACTAATGCAATCAACTGCGATGTTTAATTACAGTGTGATATGGTACTGACGATGTCTTTAAAAGAAAATACTGATAATAAATTAATGTAATTCAAATCTAACGAAGGGCAACTAATTTCTTCTTGTGGCAGATGAGTGTTTCACATATAAACACTTGTTTCTTGTTAATTCGAACAACGTGTAGTAACCGATTCCACCTGCAGAAAGCAAAAATATTCGTATAATTTCCACATTCCGATGTACATAAAACCAAGAAACACAAGAATCCCTTCTGAAACGCGTTATATCTCGTCATGATGGCCTTGGGATAAATCTATATATTAAACGTTCTCTCCGCATTTTGATATATTTAATTTTTTGTGAATAAAAGTAAATGATAAAAGTTTAATTATATATGTTAAATAATGCCTTATTTTACGTGGCGAGACTCGGGCCATCAGGCCTCCGTCTTCCGTCAGACCAAGCAAATTTCGCTACGCTCCTTTCACAATTAGCGGAGAAAGAAGGTATTTTCTCGGGCGACGAAACAGGCGATTTGAATTTCGCTTAGAGGCTTCTTTTAGGCTAGAGGATATTTTACATGCAGTAAATCAACTACATAGGGCAGCTGGCTTTACTTCATCTCCGAAAGGAAGGCGTACGAAGGATTTTTTCGCCTTTAAAAATCCACGGCTTCGATCCGGTTTGAACCCACAAATTTGAATACAATAGCTCGGTACGCTAACCACCGAATCCACAATTTAAGGATTAGATTTTCAATTTAATAGAATTACGACATTAAATTTTTAATCTTGCTTTCAGAAACCAGTAGTAATATGGGGAGAGGGGGGGGCTGCCAGCTTACTCACTACTTGGTGCGCTAGTGATGCCACATCTGTCAGCAGGGCCCATTTTCAGCACAGGGAAAAAGTACAGATCTGCGGTACTGTATTAATACTCTGTGGTTCACAATTAGATTACGCGAATTTAAAGTTAATGATTATTAAAGAATCAGAGGCCACGGACAACTGCGCGTCAGATAGAAAATCTGATAACAATCTGTTCTGAATCTGGTCAGAATCTGTTCTTATGCGGCGCCAGATGACTAAAGGACAGTATACGCGGTACAGTTTTTGTGAAGATTCTCATACAGTTTCTTTACAGAAACTTTAGGACCACGAACTAGAAGAATAAAAGTGGCACTGATGGCACAAGTCGTGCATACACGGTCTGTACGTATTCTGCAGGAATTCCATACGAATCGCCGCAAGACGCCACTGGGGGGCTACGTGAAACAACTGAATTGCGCCGTCCGAGTACTTTCAGTTTCTCGGCGTACGCAGGCTCGTGTTAAAGCACACGCCCGAAAGGCCCGGGCCCAAGGCCTCCCATGTTCAATGGCCCCTGATTGTTCATTAAAAAAATTATTTAATACTCAATTTTTCGAAAAATAAAATAAAAAACTTATAAGAATTGGATAATATGGAATGTTGCTGGTCAATGCAAGAACGTCACTCAGCTATCAGAAGTTCAGTTTTTTTAACAAAACTTGTCTTTAAATTGGGAGGGGGGAGATCGGTGAAAGTAAGACTAAGGTACTCCACAATTAACGTAGGCTCAAGGCCCCCCAAACCTGTCAAAACGGCCCTGGGCGTGCGTTAGGCTGTTACTTATATTAACTATTAATTAACCATGAGGATCATAAACAAAAATAGGAGGGTAGGAATAGGTAAGGAGGTAGTTTATCACAATAGTACTTCACACAAACGCACTTTGACACACCAGGGAGGGGGTGTCTTGCGCATCTATCAGACTTCGGCCGAGCATCAGACACCAGTTTGCGTCACAATATTAGCGGGAATTTTAAATGCAGCCAGATACAAAAATTATCACCACATTACAAGACTTTGAAACAGATTTATGAAGTATTTCTTTTAAATAATGCATCTTTACACCTTCATCGTGTTATTTTCGTTTGGTTACCGTTGAAAATTGTCACTTCGTACCCCTTTCAAAATGATTCTCAACACTTCTCGCTCTCCATGCAACATGGCGGCCAGCACATTGTCTGACTTTTCGTGCCTGACGTGCCCGTGCTGTGGTCACGTGGTTCGTGACGCAAACGGGTGGTGCGCAGAACAGGCAAAAATCGGAGCGGCGGAGGAACTTACCCTGTATTTGACACCATGGACACACCCAGTACCTACTAATACTTCGTACTTAAGTATTAGTAGGTACTGGACACACCTAACACAAATTCGAAATAGCTGATTACCACTGCGACGGGCAAGAACAATAAACAAACTCGTTAGTGTACGATTCTGCCGCAAGAGGCGCTCGAATCAAACTGTAAGCTTTCCGCAAGAAAAAAATACGAATATGTTCAAAGTTTTCATGCAGAAATCGTGAAGTTGGACGTTTGCACTTCAGTTTTCTGTACATCCAATCTCCACGAAAACCGTACCGTGTATACCGGCCTTTAGAATGCAAATTCAAAGCCCACAATTTTCGGTGGTGGTGTTGGGTGCTAAAATGTAAGAGGTCGACCTATTACGGGAGCAATGACAGCTGACCCGTAGCTGTGCTGGAGCACTCTAGCCTCTCTTGAATAAATAAAACAATTGTTTCAAAATATTGGATTTTAAAATATAATCACAGATCAAAACGACAGTGAAATGCTTAACTACGGAGTTTGCCTTCGATTTTTCTTAACATGAACGCCCTTGTCCGGAGTGGTTTTGGGTCTAGCATGTGCAAAGTGGAACGAGAAAGCGTGATGGCTTCATGTAGAGCACGACAATTCGTGTTGACAAATCGCGGCAAAATCGAATGTGTATAACTTCAGCGTTTATTTTTCTTTAATTAAAGATTAAAAAACACTGATGGCCATGGCAAAATGTTTGAACATTTTCATTATGGCTATTTTTTTTCAATTAGACAATTTGTGATTTTATTCTGACTGAATAGTAAGAAAAAGTTTAAATATTTAAAAATATATCAGGTCGCTTCTTCCAACTTAGGGGGTCATCTTTATTCAGAGTCGTCTTATATTCGGGTAAATATTGTATTTTACTTCCTTTCTAAATTCTTTACGGCATAGAGAGCTATCCTTATTAAAGTTTTTGCAATAGAGATTTACACAGAAACACTCTTTTAAAAATATCTTGCTCACATTGAAAAAATATTATATCAAACAAATCATCCATATATCTGAAATCGTCACACATAAATTCTTTGGAGAATTCTGTATTGTAGCAGTAAAATGCAAGATGCTATAGCATTATATTACCTGAACATTTTCTGCATGATGAGCACATTTTGTAACTTCTGTTGGTCCCCAAGATAATTCTGCTATTTCCAAATCAGAAAAACAGATACCTGAGATGAACACATGATATGGCAATTATCATGTTTTACTCAACTCTGAAGGTAATCTGTCAGAATTTTCTGGTCGAATCAATACTGCTTCCAGTTTTAAAGAATCATCACAACGAATCAACACTTTCACTATGGTGAATACATCTACAACTTGAAACGTAGTTAAAGCATTCTGTTCATCAGGATGCCATATAATTTTCATTAGCGATGACTTCTTAATAGGGTCATTTGCTAAATCCACAGGGAGTTTCTGTAAATAAAGGATGAAAGATTTTGTAAATGTATGGATGATGTTCCTTTGCAATATCAATTGTGAGTTTGTGTAAGTAGAATTTTCTATTAATGTACTAGAGATATGTAATTTCAAATTTCTTTTATAAATGGAATAGCACGCACACAATATATGGATTGTTTTCAATGTCATTTCGGAATACATGGAACAGTTTACAGAGACAACTTGTAGCATAAGGAGATGAATAAACAGATATTAAAAAAAATCAAGAACAAAGACATTTGAGACTAAATACAAAATGTGTTTCACTATTGTACATTAATTGCTGCAAAAGTTTATCTCTGACTATTAATACTTTACACACCAGATTAATGTTGTTTTTAACCCCATAAAATTTTAGAAAACAACCATCCTATGGCAGCCGGTGGGTTGCGAATTAGGGCAGAAGGAACCAACCAATAAGAAATGGAAGGGCATAGGATATACCAAAATCATGACAATTCTCAACACAACATTCTAAAACAACAAAAAGATTTAAAAATATCAAATGATCCAATAAATATTAAATTCTGGAATATAACAAGAATGTCATTATCATGTACAAATCTGCAATGTCTGTATTGCTTCAAGTAACATTTGACATGCCGAAAATCTACTCCATAAAATATACAGGCCTGTGATGACAACGAATACAAAGGAATTGCTGGCTGAACTTTATGTATTTTTGGATGCCGATTAAAGAATCTATCAATCAAGTTTTCTTTAAAAATTTCAATTTTACTTGGATTTTTGTGAACATTCAATTCTTCTTCGCTTCCAGCCTGACCATCATCAACTGGAGTGAAACATATAGAGAAATCCGTGACACCTCACCGTCGCCGTCTCTCCCTCTGCCAATAGCGTCACGCGAATCGTTTTCTCAGATCCGAATCAGCAGTCACCTCCGGCAAGCGAAATCGGCAGTCAGTTCATCTCAATTTTTCTTTCAAGTGTAGTATTGTACGTGCGCGACACAGTGGCAAGGGGAAACTGCAGCACAGAAATAATTCTAACAGTTCCTTTTTTCTGTGCATTTCGTGAATCATGGTTTCGAGTTGGAGACGTGAAAATTTACCAATGACTTTTCTTACATATGCGGCAAATAAACTGTTATTAAAAATCGCTTGAGGAGCATTATGGACTATGTAAGACAACTTTACCTTGTGTTGGTTGGCATAAAACTCTTGAGACCAGGACAAATCGTGGGCTCCTTGTAAAGTTTGTGTGCAGTGTCTCAATGATCTACCCTTCTAGCTTACAGGAAAGACTGCTTTACAATTTGGAATTCCTATGACATGGAGGAGGCTGAAAAACTACTCAGATTGTTACTCTTTTCCTGCCATGTCAGTGGTCATAACAATAAAAATCAAAAACTAATCTCTTATCCTTCGATCATATGTCCCGTTCCTCATGGACCTGACGTGTCAGTCCCCTTGCCTCGAACTGAATTGCCAGTCATCTCCTCTTCAGAGAAGAAACATCCAGAACTTCAAGGCTCCAATACCGAATATAAGCCCTCTGGAGGCAATTCACCTGAGCCCTTCTCTCAGGTTGAATTTACCAATCTGACTAGAGGTCTGGGCCTTTCGAATGAGGCAACTGAATTGTTGGGCTCCAGATTGAAAGAAAAAAAATTATTGGCCAAAGGAACCTCTTTTTATTGCTACAGGAATTGAGAAAAGGAATTTGTTAAGTACTGAAGTACTGGAATTTGTTAAGAGGAGAACCTGGTCTATAGTTCTTATGTTCCCGGATTGATAAGGGAATTTAATATCACATATGATAAAGATGAATGGAGGCTATTTATTGTCATCGAAAATGAACCTTAAAGCTGACCTTCATCATGGAAGCTAGTATGCATCTTTATCAGTTAAATCAGTTCTTTTAAATGTACTAGGTGCATTTAGAAGAATGTCATGAAATCTGTGTCTCGTGCTCAACAAAATAAAATATGCTGACCACAGTTGGACCGTTTGCGGTGATTTGAAAGTTATCTCCATGCTTCTCGATCAACGAGGCAGATATACGAAGTTCCCAGTGGATGTAATGCAAAATTGATCGAGAGAATTCCTTTTCAAATAGGATTTTAGCAATAATATCGATATCAATTTTACAAAAAATTCTGACGTGATGGGAAAAATGGAGGTCATTTTCAACACTAAATATAACACTAAATTCTATAGAAATCTGGGTAATAAATTATTAAAGTAAATTTAAAATTAAATGAAATAGAATATCTTATTGTAACAGCTTTTGTTTTGAATATTTAAAAAAGTAATGAGTCTGGTTTAGATAAATTTTCTCTGCTATTATATAACAGCATTACTAATAACACATTACTACTAATAACACATTACTACTATATTTTAAAAAAATTATTTGATTCTTCAAGACTCCTAACGAAAACAACACTAGATCACATACTATCAGAAATTTATTAAGAAATACTTACATTTATATACACTCGCAATGTCAGTCCAAACTTGATGACTATGACATCAAATGAATAGTCTTTCACATCAATAACTACAGCATCTTCAATAACGGTTGGTTGGTTTTTGATATATATAGCTAAATAAAGTTTAATACTCTGTTCTCCAGCTGTTTTGGCTGTATGTTTTTTCTTGTTACAATTTGCAGCAATTCTGAAATGTATAAAATTCATCCTCATCTCACAGGCCACACAAAGAAGTGTTTGAACTTTTTACTGATATCCTAGACACTCACTAAAAGTTACATACAATTTATTAAAATACGAGACTGAAGTTCATTTAATAATGTAATGGATTATAAAACAAGCATTTACATTTAATAATGTAATGGTTCAAAAATAAAACTAGCGTAAAGAATTTATTAACTTCTTCTAGAATATCAAATATTTTTTTATGACATTGTTTCTCACAATGTTGAAGTTTTCGTTTGGCTTCCATTTACAAAATATAAACAATATATTAAGTGTTTCATTTACATAAAAAAACATAACCAAAACATACCCTATAACATAATTCTCACTCCATGATGGTTTTGAACAATAGTTCAAAGCAGAGTTTAACAAACGATGAACCATTATATCAGCATAGCGACGTATTGGAGATGTAAAATGAGTGTAAAACGGAATACTAAGAGCATAGTGCCAAAACTCCTCTTCCTTAACACCACCACTACAGAAATATTTAGCACGCTAAAGCATGACAAAAAAATTAGTTTTTTTACAGTAAATAATTCTTATGGTCATAAAAACTGTCAATACTCACAGTCATTGTTTTAGCACATAATGAATTCAACACTGCATGGCGTGTCTGACTCAGAAAGTCAGAACCAGAGTATTTAACCAGAGAAGCTTGTAAGGCTCCTGCAGAAGTAATGTTCAAGTGGATTCCTCTGGATGCCATTGCATTTTGCAACTGCTCTAACGGCCACTGATGTGGTTCTGGATGGCTTCGCAGAAATGCTAAGTCTGGATAGTTATCATAAATAAATTTTGCCGTACACATATTTGCCAATAGCATAAATTCCTCAATCAGCCTGAAAACAATGAAATTAAATGCAATTTCCAGGAAATTAACCCCCACACAGTCACTTATCCAATTACATAGTGTTTTAATTTGTCAAAACCTGTGGACTTTCTTGTTCTACTATGAAGTCGTCTTATTCTGTATTCTCTCGCAGCTTGTGTTTGTAAAGTAGGTTTTTGAAAATATGACCCTTACTGCTTGTAGGATGTTGTCCACAATGAATGATTTTACAATTAATTAGGTAATTTTATAATAAACGAGTATTTATCAAGTAACTTCCAATAGTATCTAAAAATAATATTACATTTTAATTCTTATTACATTTTATTTCTCATTCATTACATTTCAATTGAAGACCTTGGAACAGTAAAATGCTATGCCACTATACGTAAGTTTAGAGAAAAAGGAAAGTAAAGGTTTAGACATTGCATTCAACATATTGGGAAAAAACATTAATTTGAATTACACTGCCATCTTGAGGTGAATCTTTAAAATAAAAACCCAACAACCCCATAGATTCACCAATGGGGAAATACATTAATATCTTAATTTCATCAGAAATGTGGCAAAGCATGTTATTGCCCCAAGGTCTTCAATTCTTTAATTTCAAAAATTAACCTGCACAGTAATTGTGTTAATTTAAAATATCTCTGTAATGATATAAACCCAGATATCCTAAGCAAAATTTTCATTTCAAAAATATTAAAATAGATAAAATATTCCCAAACATTAGGTACCTAGAAACAACGAGGTTATAATATATGATAATCTCCTTGCCCGAAAACAACAATATGGGAGTAGCTTAGTACAATTACAAAGAGAACATCGGGTAGCCAATTTCTTCATGGCAAGAATTAAATGCAAATATTACAACGTAAATAAGAGGAATCAGAATATTCAAGGACAGAATAAACAGTGACTATTGGACTTTGGATATTCCTAATATAAAATAAACACATGCATGATTTGGGACGTGGCCAAATATAAAATATAAATTATTACTTTCTTGCTACCATGGTAGAGAGAAAGCTATGTAATGCTGTGCAAAAAAAGGGCGAATTTTCAGCAGAAAAAACTAATTACAGGGCCCTGGAATTGAACAAGTGGATAAATTCAGATTCTAAATTTAGAAAGAAAAAAAAAAAAAATCCTTGAACACGTGGTGTAGTCAGAAACCATGTTTTGTGGGTCCTTAATAACAAAAAATTGATTGATAGCAAAACATGTTGTAAGCAGCTAAACTGTTCAGCCCATTTTCTTCAAAATCGATCTGGCTGATGTCGCAGGTCTCATTTTCCTTGAAATCTCCGATTTTTCGAAAATTGCAAAAATTAAAAAATCGGCTTCTACCTACAACTAAAACGATCTGGGCGTACTAATTTCTCATGATCTGAAATGGGAATGTCAAGTTGCAGGACTGGCCAGGCGAGCAAATAGTGCTCTGTATATGATGAGAAAGGCATTCTCCAAATTACACAGCCCGACAGTTGGGAAAATTTATACGACATATGTTCGACCCATATTGGAGTATGCTAATGTAGCTTGGCCCCCATATTATAAAAACGACAAACAATGTCTGGAAGAAATACAAAAACAAGTAACTAAGATACCAAGAGAAAACCTCCTAGATTCCAATTACCAGAAAAGATGTCAGAAGATGTCCTTATTATCACTTGAACAGAAAAGAACTGGAATCGATCTTATAGAAACATAAAATTTTGAATGGACTATACAAAATCCCACAACAAGAATCCCTCTTTACAAGATCTACTGATGATAGACTACGTGGACACAAGATTAAATTGAGTAAAAGAAAACTAAGACTAGCCAAAGAGCACATTTTATTACCAATAGAATAGTCAACGCGTGGAATAAACTACCAGCGGAATGCATCGAAAAGGAAACTCTGAGTGCATTTAAATATAGCTTGGACAAAATCGAGTTATAAAATGAATATAAATAAATAAAATAGTATATAAATAGTGATAAATGATATTCAGATGTGATATGAGAAATATTTGTGATAAACTTTTATGTTATATTTGATAAGATATGTAAATAAGCCATCGATTATAATTATAATGATATGTGAACTGTATTAAGCAACATGATTAGATATGTGTATAACGGCTTGTTGCTACCATTATTCAATAAATAAAAAAATATATTAAAGATAGAGATTTTTCCCGTAATAAAATCTGCTCCTGAAAGATAATTTTGAAATAACATCTTGAACAATTTTCGAAAATTTGAGTATTTTTCGTGATACAGGCAAATTTTAATTTTTGTTTAAACAATTTTTTCTCACTAACAGCTCAATCATGTTTTATGACATTTTATAGGTGGATAGTCTGAAGGTCGTTTAAAAGAATGGTGTAGGTCTTATGTTGGTTAAAAACCCAGATTTTTCGAAACTTGAAAAAATTCAAAATGTTTTCGTTGTCTTCCTACAAATACAATTATGAAGAAACAATGTTTTCTTAATGAAATCTACTCATAAAAAAAAAATCTTCAAATGACAAATTGAATTTTTTGAAAATATGAGTATTTTTTTGTGTAATTTGGCGACGAACATAGTCGCCTGCTCCCAATTTACTGTGCAACATGAACGTAAAATGAATAATGATGCTAGGCAGTTGGATGCTACTGAACTTAGAATTTGCATATTATTTCATATTTCATTTTTTAAAATTATTATTATTATTATTATTATTATTATTATTATTATTATTATTATTGCTATTGTTACTATTGTTATTATTATTATTATTTATTCTATTTATATTATTTAATTTTAAATCACGTCCTTAATTGTGTTAAATGTGAAAATGATTAGATGATTTTACTTTGGTTAATAAGGTGTAGGAATGACAAGTAATACATGTAAAAATAAAGTAATTTTTATGAATATAAAAATATATTTAATTATTATATTTTTCAATCCATTTTTATTTTCTTGCTAGTGGTATCAACAATTCTAATTGGCAAAATGTGTATCCCATACAAATTAGCGGTAACTGTTGCTGGAAACCCATTGTAACGCTGCACTGATAACAGAAGGCGATAATGACACCTGTCTTTTCTTTTGCATTACCCCCCCCCTTTTGTCTTGGCTAAAAACATGAATTACAAGAAGAATTGAATGCAGATAGGGATTGTATTGCAAAGCTGTAACGTTCTTGCATTGGTTGAGGTTGGCAGCCAGATGAAATTTCTAAAGGCTGTGTTGTGTGCAATATTTTATTGTGTGTACTTGAGTTTTAATGTTCTTTAAATCAGATTTGTAAATATTTTTTGAGGAAAGGACATTTTTTATGTTTAAAAACATGAATGTAGAAGAAGAAAATGAAGGCAAAAACTAGCTTAATTCAAAACTTAGGAGAAGGAAAGTTATTAAGGTTAGGTTTTGTGGACAAAGTTTTGTGAATTCCAAGGTGCAATAATTCCCAAGAGAAACGCAAGTGAAAACTGCAAAACTCATTTGAAATGTTTTGGGACTCCACATCTTAATCCAGATGAGATTTTATGTTATTGCAATAATTTGTACACAAGGATATTAAAGTCGCTTCCAAGGGTTTATTCATATAGCTCTAATCATTCTAGAGATGAAAAATTATGAACTACTGAACCTTTCGATTGAAAAAATAATTTATGATTTTTTAACTTCACAAAATGATTTTTACCTCCTTCGACTTTAATTTTTTCGAAACTATGTATTGACATGAGAATAAAATCATATTTGTGATATAAACATTGTCAGAAACATTTTTACTGTTAAAATGTTCATGTAATACCCATCCCAAAAGCAAAAAGGGTTTGCAAATTTGTGTTCTAGGTCCTTACACTCTTGGATGTCCTCTTTACAATGAAGATTGTTGGCAGGTTGTACCTGCTTCACCTTCAGTAAGGAATTAGGCTTTGTGTGACTGTCATTGTGAGGAGGGAGCTCAAATTGGGACATCATGCTGTTGGCTGGAGCCCTATAAACACTTAAGTGTCTCTCCAGCCTTCAGTATTGGAACCACCATTGCAGCCTCAACCAGTTGAAGGTCCAAAAAAGGATTTGTGGTGTCATTATTTGCAGTATTTAGTATCTTTCATGATCTTCCCTTCTAAGGTTTTTACACAACTTATTTTTCTTCTAAGGCGAGTTACGTCGAGTTCTGTTCACGTTGTTGTTAGTGGTCTCGTACGTGCAAAGTGCAAAATATTTATTTTCGTGCAAGTTAAAATTGGGGGATAGAGAGGTAGTGTGTGTGTGTGTGTGTGTGTGTGTGTGTGTGTGTGTGTGTAGGGTGCATGTGTGTGTGTGTGTGTGTGTGTGTGTGTGAATGTGTGTAGTATGTGTGTGTGTGTGTGTAGTGTGTGTGTGTGTGTGTGTGTAGTGTGTGTGTGTGTGTGTGTGTGTGTAGTGTGTGTGTGTAGTGTGTGTGTGTGTAGTATGTGTGTGTAGTGTGTGCATGTGTGTGCGCGTGTGTGTGTGTGTGATAGATTTCAAATTGGTGCACTAATCAATTATTTGCAACTGGTAACATCCCTATAGAAGTCTCCTGTTTCATTTCCTCATGTACTGTGCAACAGTGTGTGATCATATTTGGTTTCAATCTTTAATCAATGGAGAAGCAGCTCAGCTAATTTCATTTGAACTTACCGATGGCTGTCTTTATTAATATATTCATGCACAGCTATAGGCATGCCTGATTGATCCAATTCCATATATAACTTTGTCTGGTCAATACGGAGTGCTCCATCCTCAAATCGCTGATTTCGCAATTTTTTTGCAATTATTTGAAGATTATTCACCGTTTTGCAAATATCAGACAATGAAAATCCATTTCCAATGGTGGGAAACTCATTTGGATCCCATTTATTTTCAGGATTATCTAGCATTGCCTAAAATCAGAGGGAAGTTTAATTTTTGTTTAGAATATAAGAAAATATTCTGATAAGTTCCTCATGAAACTAACCTGTGCATGTTCATATGCAAGTTTTACACAGGAATGTATCACTGAACGCACAATCCGCTGTGATATAATTTTTGCATCACTTTTTGAAATTTCCCATATAATAGAATATGCCAATTTATCCTCTCCTGGTAAAAGAGAGCACATGAGGCACAATTCAACTGGAAGCATATGATGTACCTGCAAATTTCACAAATAAAATTGTACATTGTTGGTTACACTATTAGGTACACATTACACGGTAAACTTATATGAAAAAAGGAAAGCATCTATAACACCACCATATGATTACTTTATCTTGGCATTTAATTAAAATTATTTTTATTATCTATTTCTACAGCTCAGAATTATAATTGAAGAATCACCTTCACAGGACATTCAATTCATTGAGAAAATATTCATATTCCTATTACACTGTGAATGGTCAAATAGGACCTACGGTTCTCCAATTAAAGTAGATTTAATAGATAACTTGACTACTACATTTCCTGTTAAAAGCAGAACAGAATAGCTACTAGAAATCAGAAAAAACAAGAGTTCTTATAATCTTGGATGAAGGGTCAAGTTCAAGAAAACTTTTTTTTTTTTAAGTTGTTGCGTCTATTTTGTCACAACGCGCCTCCAAGCCCCTTGGCGGGCGTTCCCATTACAACGCTTGTTTTTTGGAGTAATCCTCAGTTAATATTGTCTGTCGCGTCTCGTCGCAGTCGGTTGTCAAGAGGACCGCCAGGTAGCATCTCCGCGTACGCGCCTCCTACCGCGCGCTCCTGCGTTACTACCCAGCGGCCAGAATTACGAAGGAATAAGGATAGGGGTAGGGTTTAGGGCCCTTCACAGGGGTTGGACTAGCCCTTGTGAAGCTTATGTATTTATTTGCACATTTACACAGCTTACGTATTTATTTGCACAGTGCAACACACGTTTGCAATTTATTTCAGCATTAAGAAACTAGTGGTGCTACACCAGCATGTGCTTTCTCACTTTAGTAACTGTTATGCAAATATATAATATTTAAATTCTGCTTTTCCTGTCTGTACTAACACATGCTACCCATCTCTTGTACAATTCATTACCAATTATAGCGCCTGAGGTACAAAAACTAATTATATTGAAGCTAATAAATGAACACAAATTCTACAATCCACAACTGCAGTTCATAGAGTGAGAAACATTGTGTTTCTTTCACATCCACACCAAATGCAAGTGGATCGAAAAATATAATAATTATTGTATTTATTACCAATATGAGGATTATTTTTTCCAGATTTACAAAAATTATTTTTATATGTAACTTCTTCAATCATATAAAGATTTACTAGAAAATGATACAATTTACAGAGTATGAAACCAATAACATCAAAAATGTAATAAAGGAAACAGAAAACTACACAAGATTTAGCATTATCATTCAAATCTATACAATCAGGCTCTTAATATATTCCAAAACCTCCGCCTCCATACCTGAATGGGTAATTGATGTGGCCTTTGAGTAATTTCTTCAGAAAACAAAATCTCGGGATAAAGGCGTCTACAAATCCCGTAGGACATGCCACATATACAGATTCTAATTGATTTATATGAATAGCAAAAACAGGTGACCACACAGCAGACAAGTACATCATCACCGGCTCTATACTTGTCAAGTACAGTGATCTCAAGGTCTTCAATGAGAGTAATATTTGTCACATTCTCAACCAGTCTCAATAGGTGATTTTCACTCCACTGACATTTAACTGTCAATGGCCTTCTTAATACATTCTTAAATCAAAAACCACCCAAGATCTCATATAGAAGATATCATCTTCAATACTGTGGAATTTGTAACACACATTAGTCAGTATTTCCTACTGATCTGGACCTATTGAAGGTGATAGTTTTACCTTCATTTCATTTATTTGGATTAAGTACTAAATCATTGTCAATACATCATGCAGCAAAGAAAATTAGAGCATTTAACAAATCTTCTGTTCCCTGTGGTGTTGGTATACATTCATAACTTTTCAGATCTGTGAAAACCAGTTACTCAACAATCTTCAACATCTATACCATCAATAAATGCCATTCACACATTCAATGCCATCAATAAAAATAAAAAACAGAATTGAACCAAGTATTCTTGGTACTCTTGAGGATGCTGAATTGCACGAGACATTACATTTCTATAGGTTACATGTTGAACTAAATTATCCAGTTAAATAACCATTGAACCACTGTAGCCGTGGACCATTAATCCGAAATAGTTTAGAAACAAGCATTGAATGATCAACCGAACCAAAGTCCTTGCTAAAGTCAGTGTGAACACTATTAACACTACATTTATTATCCATAGCCTCAAGAACATATTAAGTATAGTCAGCCAGATTTACCTGTACATTCTTCTTTCTTATAAACACAAATTCTTTTTCAGACAGATAAGGATGGATCAGATACCCAGTTTTAATCATGACAATAGATTCAAACAATTTAGATATAGTGCTCAAGATTGTAAAAGGCCTATGATTTGAAATACAATTCCTATACCTACCATTTTTGTAAATTGGTATCATGAAGGGGGATTTCTGTTCAGCAGTGTCCTCATGAGATTTATCAAAAATAAGTTTTGTGCGAGGACAAATTTACAGTTTTGAAAAAACAATACAGAGATATTTTCTCCCACAGGGCCCCTGATAATACTAAAAAAATTATTTAACACTAAATTTTTCAAAAAATTAAATTAAAAAATGTATAAAACTGATGTATGTTTAAACTATATGCATATCTAAAAATTCACATATCGGAGTGATGTGTCATGCATAAACTGGATAATATTTATAATATGGAATGCTGCTGGTTGATGCATAATATTTTAACTAGTTCTAAATATAGCTAGAGTGGTGTGGCTATAGTGGAGCTACTACAGCACATACTTTCTCGCATACTTTGTAAATGCTCTGCTGTATGAGACTACATAAACATGCAAAAGGGTTTTCAACCAGCTAACATTATTTTCCACACCGAGACTCAAATATCAGTGTTCCGAGTTAACTCCTTGTCAGCCATACCACTATGCTACAGAAACACCATAAGGTTTGAACTTGGACCGACACTTTAAAATATAATTGTTTCAACCCAATATTTCCAATACAAAATTTTTGCAGTTTTCGAAAATACAGAGAGTTCCCCGAAAATGGGACAAGCACCATATATATTTTTTTCTGTTTGTTGTAACATACAAGGGGAACATTTATGGAAAAAAAATTGGTGTGCTTTTTAAGAAAATAATTTTTTTTAGAAAGTACATTAATTTTGGACACAAATTATGTGAAATCTGTAAATTTTTTCAAAAAATTGTATATGGCCTTTTCTTTAATTTTTTCAAAAATCTCTATTTTTAATTTTTAGTTTTGCAATGTAAACTTTCTGCAATTTCAAGAAAGAAGAGTTCGCCGAAAATAGGACTAGCACCATAGTTTTAACAGCCCTTAATACATATGAGAAAATTTAAAGAATAAAATTGCAGCAGTTAAAAAAAACGTTTAAAAAAATTTAATTGCTTGTATTTCGCGCCAAATTACATGGAAACTACTCACATTTTCGAAAAATTGAACCTGACCTTACTTCACGATCTGTCTTTAAAGAACGGATTTCATTAAGGAAAAAAATCTCTATCTTCAATTTTCTCTATCATCTATTTCTTTAGTCATCTATTAGTTTAGCAAAGCTTTTTTCTACTCAAATTTGCAAAATTGTTTAAACAGTAAAGAATATATAAAATTGAGCGACTGTTGCATATTATCAATAATTTAACACTAACAGTTACCTTTTTATTTTTTTTTTATTTTATTTTATTTTTATAATCACAATACAAAATTCTCAAAAATCGTTTTACTTTTTTATATATTCTGATTCACATTTCATATAATCTACTTTAACACACAAACAATTTGTTCAATATTCATATTATAGTAGATTATAATATTATTCTTAGAATTTAATTTTTCATTATTTATCATTTCTAATAAACATAAAACAGAAAAACTATGAAAATTAATAAAACAAAACCTACTTTTAAGAAAACAAGTAAGAACTTATCCAATTACTGTTTATATTGAGCTGTCAGGTGCAAATTATGAGATAAAAGGTTAAAATTGTGGGAAACTGTAGAGAATTTACAGGTCTACAATTTATATTTAACTCCCTTTATGATCTGCCTCAGAACACGAGATATTCCTAAAAAACAAAGGAAAAAAGTAATTCTTTAGTATTTTTCCTTCTCTTTTGTTGATTGTGAGGATCAAAATCAGACATAAACGCCTCAAAAAATTCTCAAAACATCTACAGAAAATCACTTGGGTAATTTTAGTTAATATTCACAGGCATAATGTGGTTAAAAAATTTAAACTTGTATAAGAAGCTAAAAAACATGATTTTTTTCATTTGCGTGAAGTACACTGGGAAAAAACTTATTTAAATCCACTGAACAACTTGTTTTTTTACACTTCAATTACGATTTTCAATGTAAAAATGTTTTATCCATGGGGGACGGTTTTGCCTACCATATTCCACTACCCCCTTTCTGTCCAACTGTCTGTGAAGCCTTAGCAGTTAAACTGGAGTTAGTCTGTGAACAATGTTAGCAGCTAAACTGGAGAAAGGATTTTCATCAAAACTGATATTTTCCCATAGATCTGGCTGATGTACTGTTTGAATTTGAAAGGGATATTTTGATTTTGGGACATACTTTACAAGAGGCTTCAACATTTTCAAAATTTTCACAAAAATGGCTCCCAATTTTTGTATAAATTTTTTTATTATTGACCTCCACGTTATATCACAATATTTAAAAATACCACAGGGTCAATTGGAACTCACCATACAAAAGGCCCCTTTCTGCAAATAATTTGTTAGAACACTCTTAGTTGTTATGTTTTTTGCTATATTTAAAAAAAATAAACAAAATATATAAAAAAAAATAAATGTATAAAATTATTTAAAGGGTGAAGGAGGGATTTTATAATTACTGTGGAACTGAACAACTAATTATTGAAACGCAAGTTGTGAAAATCAAATGTTTATTGAACTAGTACTTATGGTGTATATCACATGTTTATATTATGTAGCAGTAATTTAAACTTATAGGTACTTGCAAAATCTTCTTTGGCATAAGGCACTGAATTTGCTTGATCATGCGATCACTATACTACATTACGATTTTTTCATATTGCAAGCTACGTTGCATTGTGTCCGGGAATCCTGTAGGTGTATTGGTATGTATATGTACGGTATATTTTTTCGGATAATCCGAACTTTTACAAATCCAAGCAGATCACACCCCCAATTAGTTTGGAATACCGGGGTTCTACAGAAATGACAAAATGTATAATAGCTAGTACAAGATTTCTTTCTCTGCATTTTTTGGGAAAGCAAACTTGAAGCTGCATCACATAAATGAATGTTTTAGAAAGGAAAAAGACACTAAAGAAGTGTACTTTTACCTTTTAATACATTTATAAACAAGGGGTACAAAAAGTTTTACCTTTTTTGAAAGGTTTAATGAAGATTGGCCCAGTATTTATATAATGAAAAGAGGACGTATATACAACACATTATAAATTGTTAAAGTTTGATGACAAAGTAATGTTGGATGTTGTTGTGAGTTGGATGATTGTGATGTCAATGAATGTGTTAGCAATGATCTTCTATACATTTTGTCTTTATTTTTGTCCAGCATTGTTTCATTTGAGTAGGTTGACAAAAAATCTCCCTCTGGTTGACAAAAAATTATTAAAATTCGCCAAGAGAACCCTTGCAAGTTCAATAACTGCTCAATATCCCTTTATTTTTGCTCTCCTTCACCAAGATACACAATACTTCTCTGTAACTCTCCTTAATTCACTCACATTTTCAGCAACTTTAATTTATGAAATTACAATCAGATCATCTAGCAAGAATCCTCAATGCCATAAGTTTTCTTTTTCCATGAAGAAATTCAACTTATTTCATGATACTAAATACGCAATGATATTAATCCCACCTAACAAAGCACCTAAATTTTGAAAATAACTTACTGTATCAACAAGATAGACGCTAGTAGCTCGTTTTGATACTTCAGTGTCCAAAACAGAATCTTCTTCTAAGAAATATGTAACATCAGATATGTGAACTCCTATTTCAAGATTTCCATTTTCAAGTTCCTTACAAGAAACTGCATCATCAAGATCCTTTGCTGTTCTAGGATCAATAGTAAAAATACACTCCTTCCTACAAGAAAACAAAACAATAAATTAAACTAGTACATATTTTTAATAAGCGTTCAACTAGAATTGGCAGAGAACAATTTCTGACATTTTGAAACAGAAATTTTTCATTACAATAGCATTTTGCTCATGTCATTCCCAAATAATGAGTAGAGCCTAGATTTGTTTGCAAATGCATTTTTTTGTAATTGTTACTTGGAAAAAGGTCACATATCTGACCATCTTCACAAATCTGACCATTTAGAGCACGGGTGTTCGACTTCCAAGGCCTCCTGGGCCACAGCTAAAACCTTTAATGTGGTTGCGGGCCATATTTTCATTACTCGGGCGATCCACACCTGACTTCCCCGTGTTGTTGATCTCAGCAGTTCGCCCGGCTGCTCTGAAATGGGGGATGGGGGTGGAACCATGCATAATAACACGTCATATCATGTACAACGGAGAGAAACACATAGAGATGATTTTTAATTTACTACAAAAAAAATCTTAAATCTAATCTATTTTAACATTAAGAGGGTGTTGACCCCGGCAGGGTGCATGCGCTAGGCGTGCTATGTTCTCGTCCGACATGGATGCAGTGGCCCGCAAAGGTTACGAGTCAAAAGAAATTGGACTAATAGCTTTTCACGGGTCACAATAAACGGCACGTTGGGCCACATGCGACCACTTCCGCCAGTTGGACAACCCTGATTTAGAGCATTCCTGACGAATTTTATTTTGCATATTTTTACAGATTTTAGTTACTGTCTATTTCTGCATATTCAGCGTATTTTTTGGAAAAATAAGGAAAAACGGAAATAATTTATTAAAATCAAACTTCTTGAAATTGGTAAATTATTATTTATAGTTATGGTTCATGGGATAGCTCTCCAGTCACCATAAAGAAGTGAATATTCTTTTAACCTAAAAACAGTCAGCAATGGATCAGATGTTATAGTGTATTTCACTTGAACCACCCGCGCGACCAATGGTAAGATTGAATTTCAGGCAAGGGGCACGGGTCATCGCACCTCAGTGACTCAAACTTGAATGAAATATAAATCCGTGATACACCACTGTTTTCTTACTAATGAGAATCATTTTCTTGTAAGTGAAAGCTGATCGATGGGCTTTAGCGCATCAAGTGCTTGCTGGTCGTTATTGGGGCACAAAGAAAGATTTCTCTAATATCATGTAGCAACACATGCTCATCAGCATGCCCAATGAATAAAAATATCTTAACACACAAACAAACCACTTTTCCAGAAACAAATTTAGAAATGTCTCTTGACATAAACTTTAATAATTTTTACCTAAATATAGAATGTTCTTTGTTCAATAAATTTACTTGTACTTTTTCCTTAAATCTCCTTCACATTCCCAAATATTAGGACATGAATAAATGACAACCCTCTAATCACGGTTATAGAAGAGAAATTAAAATATAAATTTATTTTCAAAACTAATTTTCAAAGAGTCTATATCGTCGTAACACAATTCAAATGTTTCTACAAATATTTGCATAGCATTTTAGTAATCAACATTTATTTCTTTGTGAATTTTATGCTGGATATTTATGGCATATTCGAAAGATTTATAGTGCATTTTATACGGCATACTTTAGAGCTCTACTAATGAGATTTCAGAATTACCTCCAAAGAATAAAGAACACTGCACTATTTACATATTGTCCACTTACCTAACTATAAATTAACCATTTCACTTATATTGATTAGTCTCAAATTCTACATTGCAAGTTTAGTTCAAATGTAATCATAGGTGTGCACAAAGGTTTCAGGGGGCCATGGCCCCCTGAAAATTTTACAGGCCGTTCAACATTTCCCCCCCTTAAATATGTGCAATCCCTGATTTTTTAGAACGTTACTATTTGATGAATAGTTATACAGCATTTGAGAAAGCGGTTATTCAAACCATCTGACAACCCTGTAAATGGTTCAACATAAAAGTTAGTTGTATTTATTAATTGTATTATTCAATCTATAATGTCATTCTCCTAGGAGTACTTTGTATTTACTTGTAAAATATATCACATGCAAGTAAAAAAGTTCAAGGTACTTATCTACCTGAATTTAAAAATTTGTATTTTAGACCAGTCAAATTACACAAATTGAGTGAAAAAAGTCCTGGGGTTTTGAAACTTGGCATGATTGTTTGTTGGTATCTACCACACATTATACTAAAAATCCTGAAGAGTGGGGATTATGTTGGGAATAGGGGGGCCGTTTAAAGGTGTTTTTTCCTAAATTTTCGCATATATCTCCATAACTGTAAGTCCTACAAAAAATTATGCTCTTTACAAAATTAAAGTAGATAAAATTTCCTCCAAAAACATTCATATGAGATTTGTTGTAAAATTAACACTTTTAAAGATATAGGCTTGGAAAATTGATGTTTTTATTTTCGGCAAGGCCATTTCTTAAACATCTCCCTTATAAAAATCATGTTATGACATGTTCAATGCAAAGAAATATTTTATTTTTGTTAAGCACTTATCAACAATACGTTTTTGCACATTTTGCGCAAAAACTTTAACTTTTAAACTCTTTATTTTGTACACACTTGTCAGTATCTGAGGTCACTGTCCGAGATTACCTCGGCTACGAAACTGATAATCCATAGTTTATTTGATATGCATTAGGTACAAATATTTGGTAAAGATTTGTGTTTGAACACTGTCAACATATAAATTACATAAAACAACATACCAGTATAAATATCGTAAATGGAATGTCACATTTACTGCATACATAGAGACATCTAAACTGACAGTCAATGACAAAGATCACATCCAATGATTGACGAGAGGATCCCGTGCTTATGGAATTAGGGAAAGGTTCATTAGTAGTACATAAAAGAAGGATCCTGGAACAGATGCCCAAAGACCCCATTTTAAAATTTTTGAATATTTCCATTTTTGTACTGAAATTCCAGTATTTACCATAAATCCCATGTACTTTCATACTTTTATCCAAAAATATGGTATTTTTTTTCGTATTCGTAGAACATAGAACGTAGTCAAGCCTCATCACTAAAAACACTTTATCATGTGCCTCAAGACCTTCGTTAACAATTCGCCGTAACCAATTACAGTAATTCATGCGAGCAGCCCAATCGGGAACATTAAGCTCTTGATATGTCTGCTGTTTGAATGCACTCCTTTTCAATTTTTGGTGCCACAGTGAGCACTTCCATATGAAAGATTACATTGCTGCTGAAGCTTCCTTAATCATTGTTTCGGGGAAGTTGAAACAACATCCCAAACTTCCTCGAGTTTTTGCTGCTAAGCATTTCTTGAATATGTTTTGGATACCCAGTTACGAAGTTAAGACTAGAATCAAGGTTATCATATAAAACCTTGTGGTAAAAAATAATTGGATGATTAAGATGATTTTTAAATTTATGATACAAATCCATTCTTCATATAATACATACAAAATATCATGTATAATCAATAAATTCTGAATATTTATAGTATCACATAAAGATGGAATGTTTTTCAGTGATCGAGGTAGTGTAGGAGATTTATGACCATACAAACTTTGACTAGCTAAAATATACTCTCTATGTGCAGCTAATAATCCATGATAATAAGCATACATAATCACATTTCTATTATTTGTATGTTCAATACCAAATGCATATTCAATTTTATAAAGTAGAACAGAAGTAGAACAGAAAATAAATTATTTTGTCCTTAGTCCTAGTGATGTATTTGTATCTCTATTATAATACCATTCTTCATCTAAATCAATATGGATTTCTAATAGAGAAGTATTTGCATGAGTAAATTTAGCAGGTGCTAATATACCACCTTTTCCAGAAGATCCTTGAAATCCTTTTCACACTGAAATCAACTTCAATGTGCAAGTATTTTGGGATAAAAATGGAAAAAAAAAAATTTGGGAAAAAAAATAGGTGGTATATTGATTTAATCAAAAATGGAAATATTCAAAAATTGTAAAAATGGGGTATATGAGCATCTGAGCATCCTCCTTGTATATACTACTCTCATTGTTTCTAATTTTGGTGATGTTTTCGGCATAAAATGTGAAAGAAGAAAAACGTATTCCGAAATTGTTAAAGTTCGGTCAAAAGTAGTGGCAAATGAACATTTCTTAGGAGATGCTAAATGAAGCCCAGAGAGAGGTCTCAAATGAGTCATAACTAATGAAGACCCACTGGTGTATGGATAGGTTGATGAAATAAAGGCTCGATCATCCAAATGGAAGCTTCCTGAAGAGCCAAGACCAAAAAAGGCACGTCAAATTTGAGCAAAGTTGAATGTTCTGTTCATGGTTTTCACAGGTTTCAACAGCGAAGAGTACCAAGAATATTTGCCACCAGATTGAGTCAAATTAAGGAGTACTACTACATGCCATATGCATGAAGCACCCTGAAGAAAATACTTGGATTTGTGTTGAAACAATTCATGGCAGTTATATCATGATAAAGTACCTGCTTCCACTTAATTGCTTGTCTGTCAACACCATTTTGATTAGGGTTTCCAAGAATATTCATGTAAAAGGACGACACTTGACAAGGCCCCCCACAACCCACACCAATAAATACTCAACACATACTTCTTTTTATAAATATTTAATTTTGACTAGCATGAGCTCTATTTCTTTCTTCTCTCCATTTGCAATTCAAGTGAAAAGATTTGTTTACAAATTGCAGACACAAGATGTTCACAAGATGGTGTGAGCGTCTCTTTTTTTATTTTCATCTCTAGACAGACACACTTTCATGCATGCATACGTTATTTTTTGTGTAACAACATCACAAATATATAAGAGAATCAATGTTAATTTTTGGAAACAACTTTATTGTGATGTCACACGTATTTGACATGTGTGCGAAAAACGATGGTCAGTGTTCAGAAAAAAGATACATTAGCTTTACAATGCCCCAGGATGATACGTTATACCTTCAACTTTGGTTTCCTTGTCTTTTTTTCACCTTTCTCCAATCTTTCAAATACCTCTTCCTACTTTTACTTTCAGGCATGGTCTGTTGTTGTGTGTGTTTTTTTTTCTTCAGAAAATTACAAATAAATCAAAAACTAACAAATTTAAGAACAGACAGTTTTAAGCATTCAAAAGAACACAATGTGTAAGCAACAATTAAAAACCAAAATTCCAATTTTTCATGGAAAAAAGCAATTTTGAGGTAGACGAGTACCTTAATGGAAAAGAGGGCCCAGAAATGAAGTTGGCCTCTACTCTTATTTAGGGCTGCTCACACCTATGAATATAATCCAAACCAATAGAACTTACCTTAGATCCTCCCTTTTTTTGAGCTCTTCTTCACTGATTGCAAATGAGGAAGATGAATACTGCTTGTAGATTTCTTCTGGATATGGTGTTACATCTATATCATTGTCCAGAAGTATAGCTTCTGTTTCAACATGCACATCAGCTGTTTGCCCAAGTTCCTTAACAATTTCCCTGTGAAATAATAATAGTGAAAGAATTTTATAAAGTCAAAAATCACAATGGTATTAACAGTAGCATCCATTAAAAAATTTGACAGTAAAATAAGAATAACATAAAAAAAGAAAAAGAGGTTAAAACAAATATTCCAATGTCCATAGTGGCCTTCACAAAAAGCCAAAACACTGCATTGACAACACAATACAGCACAGCAAAAGGATAACGTTTCATGATTGAAAGTTCATATTGAAGCATTACATAGAAGTAAAAATAAATATCTTTTGATTACAATGAGGTCAAATGAAACAGCAAAATCAGAAATACAGCAATAATAGTTATGCTACAAAAACTCTAGCATCAAGCAGCCGAATGTTCAAATGCAAAACAAAACTTAAAAATGCTTACAGTGGAGATAGTTTATTGTGGATCATCTAACAAGATTTCGTACAGCTACTTCAAGCCAGATGACAAAAGAAGATAGCTAGCAAGAAGTAAGAAAATTTAATAGAAGAAATTGTGCCTAAAAGCAACAATCAAGGAGTATTAATAAAAGTGCACTAAGTCAAAAATTTTAGTATTACAATCCTTGCATTAAACAATAGATTATCTATATACCATAACAATTAAAGAGAATTAACAACACAACACTCAGAGAAAGAAAAATAGAAAACTACAGAAATGCCTTTAAAAGAGATTATTTTCTTTCCTAAACCATATTTACTACTATTTACAGACCTGTACAAAAAATAAAAATCCTGTTTATGAATAAACCATTCAAGATTTAAAGTAGTTTGCTTCAACAAGCATATACAATAAAACAATTATCAAATGTAACAATAAGTATCAATATACAACATTTGACATTCTTGTAAGTTTTACTTACCCCAATGCAAATGATCCAGATGTCCATTTTACCATTTTCCCCATATACAAAGTTTTTGCCTTGGAAGCAGGATCCAGCCAAAAATCTTTGGGACATTTATATTGAGGAATTTGCATCCGAGGAATCCGAGCATCACGTGGTGAAAATAGTGCATTCTTCTCATTTGGTTTTTTCATTAATTTTAAATATCCAACACACTTTCGTGAATGTTGCATTGACAAAATAGAAACCACCTACAAATTTGAGATTCAATATATTTCTATTCAAAATAACAAACCAAGATCAGAAAAAAATCTACTCACTTTTGCAGTGACTTGAGGCTTTTGACTAGAATCAAATTCCACAACAGACAAATCTGCTAAAACTTCCCCTTCTTCTTCCTCAAATAATTCTGAAGTGTCTGCATTACTTTCACCATTTCTTTTCTCTTGGCCTTGATTTTTTATTTTCCACTCTGAAGGATCTTTCAACTGTACTGCTACAAGATCACCTTCAAGAGCTCTGTTACGATCAGTAATTCCCTCAATCAAAATATCTTGGGCTCCTGTCTGCAGAAAATTAAAATACAATACATATTGCAAAAACACACATATACATCATTCATCATATCATAAAATAAACATTTTCATGATAACACGAACAGAATTAATTTACATCAGGAATCAAGCATCAAGACATATCATTCAATTCTCATAAATGTTAAAATAAGTTGGCTTGTAGTTCATAAAACTTACAGGAGATGTCACATAAGCTTCAGTATACCGTCTTGGATTTATACGGATGGGGCCCTGAAACATAAGTCTGTATTTACTAAGATGGCACTCTCATGTTTGTTAAAATAAGATATTATCAAAATACAATGAAGTATAAATAATGTCTCAAGGTATACCTCAATCACAGTTCCATTTTGAATACCTTCCTTCACAGCCTCAAGAGTCCAATATTCTTCAAATTGTTTGCTCCTGCAATACAAAACAATGGTTTCAAATCTGTACTGGAATGAAAGATATTACAAATCTCATTAAATTTAATACTACTCACTTTTTCTTTGGTTTTTTTTCTGGAGATTTTTGGGTTGGTGTTGAATCTTCAGTATGATCCCCTGCACCTCTCTCTGCCATAGATGTCGTTCCTTTTTTTATTTTTAACTTCTCCTTCTTTTTCTTGAGATTACTCTGACTTTCAGTTGCTCCTTCCTGCTTTTTCGTTTTCTTCTTAGTAATTTTGTCTAATTTAGCACGTTCTTGGGTAATTTTTCTTTGAGATTTTAAATTCTCTATTTCACGTCCAAGATTTTGATTGTGATTGGGATATTGCGAACATCCTGGCAAATTATTTGGAGATTTTCTTTGCAACATTTGATAAATCTCCTCCAAAGTTTTAGCCAAATCGTGAGGTACTATGACATTTGAATGAACATTACACTCTTTTTCTGTGGCCAATTTCTTTTTACCCTTGGTTTTAGCAGATTCTGATCTCCCACATCTCTGAACACTACAGCCTGCCTGTCCCACAGTACCACTATCACTAACATGATTACCTAATTTGGACATAACAGCATTGCCCTTTTGTTCTTGACTAACAACATCTGCATTTTCATTTCGTTCTTCAAGGGTTTTCATTTTTCGTCTCTTTTCTGCTGATTTAGACTTACCAGAACCTGCAGGACGTTGAGATTCTAATCTCTGCTGAATTTGTACAGTAGTATCACATTCTGAAACACGCTGTATTTGTTGAACATTGACATCACTGACTTGAAACATTTGTTCACTTGTTCCAGTAGTTTTCCCTTCTTCCTTGCACTTACCATCTACCTGCATATATTTTGATTTAGAAGTAGTATCAACAGAATCTTCACCTTTCCCATCGTCCTTGCATTTGGTAATTCCCCAAACACTGAACACTTGATTCAAATGTTGAACACTAAATGCCTCATCAGAGTCAGGATCAGTTTTGGTAGACTGACTATTAGGCATGCCTGTGCTGTAGGATAAAGTGAAAATAAGAGCGAGTAAATATCCAGACATTCTTTATCAAATACACTTAACACGCTCCATGTTTAATAAAAATTCACAAACAAACAATTCTAATAGTTCATCACATGATTCTTCTGCAACAGCAGTACAACACAAGGTAACATTTTAATTATGTTAAGAATTTCATGAATCCAGGATTCCAAGAAAAACCTAAACGCTAATTCTGGCTTGAGAAAAATTACAAATATCATCAGATGTATGTAAGTGTGTTTACCATTAAAATAAAAATAAATAAATTCTTAAAACAGTAAAAACTGAGTGTGGCATTGGTTTCGTAAGTAAATGAAGTACATTTACTCACAAAAGCAAAAGCAAAGCAAAGAACTATCTCAGAACATAGGACAATGTGTTTGAACCTCCAAATAGAAAGCTGCTTGTCATAATATTTTTAGCTATTTAAAAAATAGTAGTAAATTATTCTACTTCTTCACATTATTTTCTACATATTATAAATAAATAATTAAAACTTCTTCAAATATCATGCACATGTTCTTCCTTTTAAATCCTTCAAAAAATCTTTAAAATTCAAAGGGTCTTCCAATTTGCAAGTTCCAGGCTCTAAAAAGGTCATTAATTAATGAAGTAATAAAAATAAAGGTTAAGAATTAATGAAATCAATGCTCCTCTATGAACTTAATTGATAATTCACATTAAAAAGCACTAAATACATAAAAATAGTTATATGAAAACTTTGATTGAAAAACAATTAATTTAATTTCAATAGCTGAGTATGGGAAAAGAATGTTTTAGTGTTATGATCAACAGACGAAACAACATTTTCACAAAGCATCAATTCTTAATCAACATGCATGAAATTAAATAGAAAGAGCGACTTTCTGAAACTACAAGGATATGAATGTTTCTGATGATTTCTAACCAGAAATATAAAGAGATTATGAAAATAGGTAATCCAAATCTAATTAGTTGCAACAGTTTCACGACATTTATTTACATTTTGTGAATGAACAAAATATGTTAATACTTAAATGTTCATTTTGACCTATTCCCACCACAATTTTTGTTTTAAAAATACTCTATGGTCTCAAATATCTGGGAAAGAGTATGGTATCTCACCTGTCTTTTCTGACATCAGATTCCTTCTTTTTATTCTTCTTTCTCCTATTTTTCTTTGCAGGTGATTGATCCACTTCCAATTCAACAACATTAACACTATTTACAACACTATCTGCATTTATGTTATTGGAATCTACTCGTTTTGAGTGTTCATCCAATTCATTTGAATTATTTGTATCAGGAGCCTTTGCAATTTTGTCTGTATCTGGGTTTGTATCACTTGTCAGCAAATGTCTGGCATTTTCTGTGGTTTCAGGCACCTGCATTTTAGTCACTATTGCACCATCTAGATTTACTTGGGTCATATCCTGCACCCCATCTTTGTCAGCAGAACAACTTTCTTCAGGCAAAGACATTTCTCAATCTTGTAACAGAAACTTGAGCAATAAATGTTCAATTGCTGACACTAGTCTCTGGCAGACAATACATATGAAAAAAAAAAGGGGGGGGTAAATAATCTTCCTATTTACCATGGCGTGCAAGGCATTACAAAATATTTCCTCACTTTAAAAACCCTTCTTAACTAGTCGAATTTGATTCTTTGCAGTAAAGTGTTGTCTTCTATGATACTACATTTGAGAAAAAGAAAATTAAATTTTACAAAAATGTTGTCCAACACGTCAGAAGTGTCAGATATCTAATACAGTATGCATCGAGTTCAATCATTTCTCGAATAAAGAAGGTAGTTCATTTTCTTATTTATTAATTTTTTTCGCAGAAATCGATATTACTTTTATATACTATAGTACCAGTGGATGGAAAATTGTTGCAATTTATTGCGTATACCTTGCACCACCGTTGCAACAAGAATGTGACCTAAACATATTGATATAACGCACATACTCCTAGCATAGACTCAGTAGCATCCACTCACCTTTCCGTATTTTCTTGTACTTGCAACAAAATTTTGAAATTCACATATCAAATGATGCTTTATGTTATCATTCCATTGTACGATTAAGACATACGGTGGTAGTGGTACGTTCAGTACGGTTTTGCGGTACCGGGACCTGCTTACTGTGACCTTTGCCTCGGCGCTCCAGTTGGCAATACTTTTGGGCAATACAAGATGTGTTATGTGCAGGGCAGCCACTATTAATTGAAATTTTGGTTACTACTAAAATTATTCACTTTTCGTATTTTTTATTTTATGCATAGAATTTATACCCACAAATTGTGCAGAGAATGATTTTTGAGACTATAGGTAAAATCGCGAACAAATTTCAGAATATTTTTACTGAAGAACAGCAAGAGACTCGTTGGCTGCTCTGGATTAATATTTTACGCGGTAAAGTTCAAATGTTACAACGCTTCGACAATAGAGATGACAACGAAAATTGTATCATTTTTCGCAAATATAGATACTTTTCTGTGCATATATCGGTACGTTGATAACGAAAATGTATATATTATAATTTATTGGAAATATTTGTTAGGTTTTGGCGCAGAATAATTCCACAAAATCCCATCAAAGCACAGAATATTATTTAATCTCTTAAGCTGAGTATGCGGGTATTTTTAAATTGCACAGTGTGATCATCTCCTGACACATTTAAACAGTGGCGTCTGGTGTCCCCAAAGATGGATGTTAGAACTCCATCGAATGTCGGAGATGTAATATAAACAAATGCATTTTCTATTGTTCTGCTCTACTGGGAGTTCCTACTAATGCTGTTTTTATATGGGTTTCAGAAGCTTAATATCTTTTTCGATCTTTATATTATGTGGTTTACATTTTTAAACATAACGAAAAGATTATATTCGTTCAGTGGCGAACTCTCCGAATCACCGCGTATAACGCTGGTAGACCTAGTAATTCGAAGTGTGTAAGAAGTATTTAATAAGTAATAACCTCAAAAAAGTTATTGAGATTTTGAAATCTTTAAATCAGATGTGAAAAAATAACTATGTTTAGCTGCGCGATAACCTAGGGCTCCTTATATTTCAATGGCGGGGAGAAGGGAGGATGCGCGTCTGGACGGTCAGTAGGCACCGCAAAATATTACGGTGAACAGTCGTTCTCTGGTCGTTGATAAGTTACGCTTCTCTCAAGTTTTTGTGAAAATGGAGAGCGTTAATGAAGCACAAGTTAGTGGTTTGTGTAATTGTCTTGTATAACAATTATTAAGGACGGAATTTCATAATATTTAGAAAAGCTCAAAATAAAACAACGGTAGAGGTAGCTTCCATAAAGTGCGGTATACTTGAAATGTTGTATCTGCAGGATGCAGGGTAAATTAAACATTCAATGTTTATTAGCCATTTACTTTCACCATAACAAATACACAGAATTTACGTAACAAATAACTGTACAAATTTCCTAACGGCGTTCTTGCCGTATCGGGCCTTATCACCGGCAGTGGCGATAAGCGACGTTATGCGATAGCTGGCGGCGGTGGCCGCCCGAGGTCCGCGCTGATCGCCTGCTGATACGCCACGACTTGTGACGTGTAGCAAGCGCCGGCCGCAGGCGGGAGTCGCCTTGTAGCGCGCAGCTGATTTCGCCGCGATTGGGCGTGTAGCGAGCGGCGGCGGTGGTAGCTAAGCGAGGTTATCACTGAACGAGAGCGCTCTGCTCCCGGCCTATGACTTTATACTCCACCGCCCGGTGAAGGGAGAGGGGAGGGGCTGTGCCCCTCCACTAGCGGAGCGTAACTCCGACTCGTCCTCTGACTGGGGGATACCACATGAAATAATGTTCAGGATTTGCCACTGTATTCGTTATGCCAGTAATGCTCGGCTTCGTCCCTATTTCAACACTTTCAAATAATATATCGGAAAAGCAGAAGAGATCTGCTTTCAAATCACACCCACATTACCATAAGCATTTACTATAAAAAGCACATTTGAATTTTCGATTAAATGCTGTTTTTCAGATTTTACATTCTGAATAAAATGTTATGAACTTGAAATACGCCTTCCAGATTTCATTTACAGTTTTCTTCAGTAGTGAGAACCGAATGGAATGTTATTAATTTTATTCTGAATGCATTGTCTAATTCCGGGGAAGTAAATATTGAACATTCCTAATCTTCACTAAACGCAGGGTAGAATCGCACAAAAAAATCATACAAAATCGAAAGATATTTTTACTTCATTGAGGATACAGATTGGCCGGTCCTAGTTCCTAAGTAGCAGTAGCAGCAGGAGACACGACGAAAACCACAATAACAACAGTAAAAAATATCACAAAAAATAACTGTGGTTCGAATTTTCACATATACTCGTATACTTAACGCAAAATCACTTCGAGGTTAGACACTGCGAGAACTACATGCAATTACACTCAGAAATTTTTAAAAAAATCTTTCAAAGAGGTCAACCTTCCTTCACAAAAAAAACATACTCTTCAAATGCACATTTTGAATCAATAAGCCTTATATCTTACAAATAAATTCATCAAACATCCTAAGTGATGCATTCAATGAGTCAAAAATCGAGTGAACTTCTATGCCTTCAACAACGCATAAAGTTTTTATAGTAGACGTATTTAGATGACAGAAAACTGGTATTCTCCTGCAGTGTTTCGTTGCGGGACCAAAATGCTCGGAGAATGACAATGCTCGCAACGTTGCCGCACGGCAAGTCATAACCATCTTTAAGGTTAGGGGACGGTCGGATGGCTCGTGCTTTACAAGGTTTAAACGTCCATAAACGTGAAGTCACATTTCGGTGTGCTGCCTGGCTGGCTTGCAACTAGACGCCAGAAAGAGCGCTCGACGTGCGTTCTTTGATTTCAAAATGATTTCACACTTTGCTATTGCAGCATTATCTCGATTATTGGGTGACATTAAAATGAAAAAACATATGCCTTACATATAAGTATTTTAGGTTTATCTAAGGGTTGTACAATCAAAGCACGAGTAGCCACTGCATTTCAAGCCTACGACTTAGGACAAAAGTCCCCAAATTTTTCGTTCCTTGTGGAATGTAGAGCGGCTTTTGGGAATTTCATTGGGGCATCGATCAGCCTTAATTCGCTGGTTGCTGGCTACAGCGTTCTTATTATGTATTATCTAGCCGATCTATTTTTTGTGTGGGAGGGCATCATTGATTTTTGTTGAATAATAAACATGTTATATTGTACATTATTTTTATAGCGAATACAGTGACTTACTTTATCGATATGTTTTACAAGTTTCTACAATTTTTCATGAGTTTAAAAAAATTCTGCAATTTTCCCCTCTAGGCCTTCGGGTGGGGGGTATGCCCCCTCCCTTCGCGGATCTACCACTGACTATAACCATTTGTCACTAACATCACGGAACGGCCGGTGTCGCTAGTTGAACTACGAATATATATATATATATATATATATATATATATATATATATATATATATATATATATATATACATATACATATATATATACATATATATATATATATATATATATATATATATATATATATATATATAAGTAAGCGCTTTCGCATACCTAACTTGAATAAAAAATAATACATGGTGTTCTTGCTTCTTTCTTGGTAATCTTTTATATATTTTTCATTCGAACTTGTTTCATTATATCCATAACCAGTCTGCAATACACTACACTTGATAACGTAACACACTGTTCGCCATGGCACTGACTCGACTCAAAGTGTCCGTGGCGCCCAGTCCCATTGGGAGGCGTGGTAAGTGGGGTGCACTCAAAGGTAGCAAGCGGGACTTGACTCGAAGTGTCCGTGGCGCTCAGGCCCTATGGGAGGCGTGGCAAGTGGGGTGCGGCGCCGCGTTCCCCGCGCGTCCCTCGGCCGATGGCGAGTCTTCCCCTCCGCTTGCTCGCACAAGGTAGCAAGCGTGTAGTGGGGGAGCGCGCGAAAGGTGAAGACGACTGTTTCGGTACTTTCTGCAGATAGGACTGCTATGTGTGACTTCGCCTCTCGGCCGATGTCGTGCAGAAAGCGCCGCAGCTGAGCGCCTTTGAAGCTCCAGCAAGAATTGCTTTTATACCCAGAACTCCGAACACGTCGGTGTTTCTAAAGTATCTTTTAGGTGGAGGTGGTGAGGGAGGTGCGGAAGCGCCGCTCGGTTTTCTGCCAAACGAATCGGACGGAGAGTGGAGAGAGGTGTCGCCGCGAATACCTCGCAAGTGTACGTTCAAATGGAGCGCTCGCAAGCGGTGAATAGGGGGCGCTTGAAGGCAGAATGGGGCAAGGGAGCGCGTACGAGAGTGGTTCGGGCAATTATTTTCTGGCTAACGTATTTCGCGTGGGCGGGCCAGCGGATGCTGCTTTTCGAGTGTCACACCATCTCGATCAGGTTTTCCCTGATCCATTGAGCAAATGCTGAGATGGCCCCTTGTTTTGCTTCTGGACATAAATGTAACTTCATTTTCTGTGCACGACTTCTAGAATTCAGTGGGAAATACAATTATTCAAATTATCGTTTCCATGTTGTCGCGGCAGGAAGTAATAAGAGCCAAAATTTATTGCTTATTTATCTTTGAAAATAGATTTTATTACATGGGAGTTTTTTTGTTGTTTTTTTCTCCTTTCAAAATTCAAAATTTATTGCTTATTTATCCTTGAAAATAGATTTTATTACATGGGAGTTTTTTGTTTTTTTTCTCCCTTTCAAAATTCAAAATTTATTGCTTGTTTATCCTTGAAAATAGATTTTATTACATGGGAGTTTTTGTTTTTTTCTCCCTTTCAAAAATTCAAAATTTAAGTAGTATATGACCTAGTGTAGGGATCACAGAATTTTGAAAATGTGCACACAATTCACTTTTCCCCATAGCAAGTCATACGCAGTTTTTAACTGTTTTTTGACGTAAAATAAATAAATAAAAAATAAACACCAAGATACCTCGCCATCTTGCCAAGCTCACGACTTCATCGGGGTCGGCCCTATGTCGAGTGAAGTTGACGGCTTCGCACTTGTCTACGATGAGGGCGAGCTTTTTAAGGCTCAGCCATTCGGTAAGCTCGGCGAGGCAATCGTCCAGATTTGTCACCGATTTCCTTTTGTCCGCAGACTTCGCATATGAAGTAAAATTATCTGCGAACATTCGCAGCCCGGAATGTTGAATACCGGTGTTTCTTTCAACTGATAGAGGCGCGTCGTTGATGTACAGGCCGAATAGAGTCAGGAAGAGCACGCTGTCCTGAGAACCCCCGCTACGACTCGTCTTAAGGACGATTGTTTGCCATTGACACGAACCCTATATCGTCTATCTGCCAAAAAGCTAGCGATTTTTCTGACATAGCGGTCGCCGAGTCTAATGTTTGTAAGAAAAGCGAGCATCACCCTGTGCCACAGAATCGATTGCCGACTGCATGTATTGAAAAAATACCGGCAAGTTCTGCCGTCTTTCGAGAGAAAGACCGATCTCGGTACGAAGTCGCGTCAGCTGTTGCGCGGAACTAAGACCAACTAGAACCCCTAAGAAGCTTAAGGCGTCGCATTTCCCGTTGCAAGCGCTCCAGGATCAGACGCTCGAAAGATTTCGCAATAAACGAGAGGAGACTAATAGGTCTGTAACCGCTCGGAAGATGTTAGTCCTGGTTTGGCGTTGGAATCATGGATTTTCCACGCTCTAGGGAAATACGCTAGGCATGTGTTTAGGAGCTCCCGCATGAACTCCATCTCGCTGGCGCCGAGCGGAGCTGGGCGGCTGTTATACCGTTCGGCCACATGCCTTGCGATTGTTGAGATGTTGCAACGCCTCGCGGAGCTCCCTTCCCGTCACACGTCGCGCGGAGGTGCTCGGCGCGGCGGTTAGGTAGTCACGCAAGCGAACAACAGTGCTTTGGCCCCCGAACTCGCATGGGTGGAACTGCTGTTCTAGCGTTTCCGCGAATAATTTGCTTTTCGCGGCGTTCCCCACACGTATTCCGGCCGCAGAGCGGTGTGGCCGGACGGCTGTGGTGCCGAGGCAATGCGATGCAGGCGGTTTATTCCCCCCTTGCGGCCCAGCGTCCTTGATAATCCTCAGAGGTTTCTTTCTTTCGAATTTCCAGTCGACGGGTGGATCGTGGGTTCTTTCGGGGCGCTACGCCACGTCTCGTCGCAATGTAGTTGGCAAAGCGGGTACCGTTTCGGTTTGCACCAAGGCACCCCTGTCTGTTCCTTGCACTGACGACTTTAGTATCTAACGCGAGTATCACGTCGATACAGGTAGTGTCGAGTTGATTTGGGCAGTAGACGGGCGCGACTATAAGACGATCACCAACCGTCCAAATTCTCACCACGACCGCTTCTAGAGCAGGGGCGGATCCAGCCTTTTTTTAGGAGGGCATCGAAATAATTAATAATAATAATAAATTAAAATAATAAAATAAATTAAATAAACATATTTGTTATTTTGTATATTATTTATGTATTGTAGATTGATAGTATACTATTATTGTTTAATTACATATTCGAAAATAAATATTTATATCAATTTTGCCATTTTGGGGGGGAGGGGTCAAACCCCCTGATCCGCCAGAGTTCTAGAGAACATAAGGCGCCAGGCGGGGTTGTCACTTCGAGCTGGGGGATGTCGCGTCGCACCAGGAGCGCAACCCCCCCCCCTTTGATCTCGCGGTCTCGGCGATACACTGCGTATCCGTGAATACGGGCAGTGTGATGCTCATGAAACAACGTTTCCTGCAGCGCCAAGATGTCGAGTTGTCGCTCGATAGCAACGTTCTGAATTACCTGGGTCTTTTCGCTCGCACTTTGAACATTCCAGGTGTATGTTCGCAGCAAGACGGAGAATTTAGACTATTCTGCGCCGTTGTTGGGCAGACGTAGAGATAGAAAATGCATCATTCCCCGAATCTGGCCTTTGGAGAGTGCGACCAGTTGAGTGGCGAGAGCGCGAGACTGCGTCTCTTGTGCCGCTTTATTTCGCGGGGCCTAGCCGTGTCCGGGCCCGCAACCGCTGACCAGGTCACCTCGTCGCGGACACTGCCGAGGAGCCTCGCCGGGCGTGGAGGCTTGTGGGTCGCTTGAAATGGAAATGTAGTTCGTGCCACGATAATGAAATGTTCATTTCATCTCCTTCTTCACTCCAAGGATTGAGTGAAGAGATTCAGAGGATTCTCTAATGAACCTGTTCCGGTGCCCATTTTGCTCTTGGTCTTCCAATATCTCTTCTTCCCACTGCTCTATAATCCCTTGCGGTTGCCGGTAGTCTCGTGTTCGGCATTCGCTCCAAATGTTCGCATCATCTTTGTCTGTTTCTTCTCAGAGTATCCAGCAATGGTTCAAGCTTCAATTCGTCTATATCCGTGTTTTTTTTTAAACTCTAAAATTGTAAAACAAAGAGTGCTCCTCATAAACTTCATTTCTGCCACCTGGATTCTCAATTTGTCCTTCTCTGACATTACTCTTATTTCATCTCCATACACAAGTACTGGAATAGCAACAGTATTGAAAAATTTTACTTTTTTTTCTCTCGTTTTATTTTTTTAAGTTTCTGTGAATTGTACCACAGATGCTTCTGAATCTATTAAGTTTTTCATCTAAATCAATGTTATATTCTAGATACACAACAGCCTAAATATTTGAAGATTTTACTTGTTCTAGTATCTTTTCTTCTTCTTCTTTTTCTTCTTCTTCTTCTATTATTATTATTATTATTATTATTATTATTATTATTATTATTATTATTATTATTATTATTATTATTTTTTTAGAAGAGGGGAAATCCTTTACGGAGACCGGTGAAGCCGGTACTGTCGGGATCCCGTTCTTGGTTTACCGACTAAAACCCTAAACCTTCATCTCCTAAGTCGTGATATCTCCCACGCGGAACCGTCGCTAGACATTACTTCGCGTGGAAGATTGACTGGGAGCTAATGATTTAACTCCTTCGCGATCTTAATTATGAAGTGCTCTATTATATTCCACTTCTCCTTCGAGCTCAGCATTATATCCATCATGTTTTCTGGGGTCATCACTTGTTGAAGCTCAGCATAACAAGTCTCCCTTTCCGTCTCCCATGCCCTGCACTGAAACAGTGCATGCTCTGCATCGTCAGTACCTTCAAGGCATAAGTTGCATGTCGGACTTTCTTTAATCTTGTAATCACAGAGGTACTTATTAATTCCACCATGTCCCGTAAAGGCCTGGGTTAGGTAATAATTCACCTCCCCAAACTTTCGATCGACCCATCTCTCAATGTTGTTCACAATCCGATGTGTCCATCTACCTTTGGCGTCCACATTCCACCTTCTTTGCCATTCTTCAAAAAGTAGCTTCCTAGCCTCACTCTTGATGGTCTCTATTTCCTTGGGGGAGAGATACCGATTTTGTTGTCTAGCTTCCTGTAAGGCAGAATACGTCCTTTTCCTTTCCATGGCTGTCAGATCTATAGGTGGGATACTGGCCAATACCAGTGCTGCGCTAGTAGACACAGTACGATAGGCAGCCACCACCCTCAGGGCCATTCGTCTTTGCACTTGTGTATATTTGTTTCTCATAGCCTGTTTTTCCAGTGAACTCGCCCAAGCTGGTGCTGCATACAACAGTTGTGAGTGAACTACTCCAGATTCTCTTGGATTCTCGTGGACCGCCTACATTCGGTAGTATTCTTGCTAAGTTGGATCCTGTCCTCGCTGCCTTTTCTGCCATCACACTTATGTGTGGCCCAAACTTAAGTCTGCGGTCTATCTCAACTCCTAGATATGTTATTTGGTTCTTCCAGATTATTCTCTCTTCTCCCAGCCGAATATCTGGAAAGCGAAAAGCCCTCCGATCGGTGACTAACACCGCTTCAGTTTTCCCTACTGCTATCTGAAGGAGTCGTCTATCTAGCCACCTTTTCACTCTGTAGAGTGCTTCGTTTACTCTTAGTTCGAGCACTTCGATATCATCGCTATGACTTATTATAAGTGTGTCATCCGCGTATCCTATAATCTGCGTGTTTCTTGGGAGATTAATATTCAATATGCCATCGTACAGGACATTCCATAGAAAGGTGCCAAGTCTGGACCCTTGTGGAATTCTGCACGTCATATTTGCCTCAATCTTGATTTTATCCATGTAAATTATCTTCCTTTCATGGAGGTAGTCCTCGATGATCCTTACTAAGTATTCAGGGATCTCCTTATCAGTCAATGCTTCAATGACGTCCTTCCACTTAGCTGAGTTGAAGGCATTCCTGATATCGATTGCTAAAAGTGCACAGAATCCCTTTTTCCTCCCAGTTCCGTTTCTAGCTACATCTGCAATGCGAACTACTTCTATAATCGCATTCGTCGTCGAACAGCCTTTCTGAAATCCATATTGTCTATGAGAAAAACTTATATGTTCCTCCAGTCTTGAGAGTATTAGTCCCTCCAGTATCTTGCCCACAGTGTCAAGAAGGCACCGTGGTCTATACGACGATATCTGTTCCAACGCCCTTCCGGAGTAGTATTAACTTTTGTTTTTTCCAGTTCCTGAAAAATTTCCCCTCCTTAAGACATCTATTATAGACTTCCAAAAGACATTATTATTATTATTATTATTATTATTATTATTATTATTATTATTATTATAATTATTATTATTATTATAGTTCTCATGGGATACTTTCCTTTGAATGTCATTGTTTTAGTTTTTTCAATGGATAATTTAAAGCCATAATCTGCCGCAATTTGGTGAAGTTTGTAAACTGCCATCTGCATTTTATCTTCGGTCTTGTATTATTACTTTGTCGTCCACATATAAAAGGGAATTTAAAAAGGTTTTATTAAAATAGATCCCTGGATCTACATTCAAACCACATTGGCATACTCTCAAGTATAGGTCTTATGTATGTTGTATAGATCAGTTTTACCATAGAATGTAGAGAATCTCTTTCTAATCAGGTATAGTAGCTTATTTTCTCTTTTGGTAATGGCAGCAACTTGGTTACCCCATTTCTAATTCTGAGTTACAAGAACGCTGAGATCATTTTGTTCTCTCGTAGCATTGAGGATGAAATTACCAACGGTATAGTTAAGGTTTTGGTTTTTCCTTCCTAGGTGGAGAACCGTATACTTACTTTAAGGGCCGCAACCAAGATTCCAACCATCTCGCCACTTTATTGAGGTCATTTTGCAGCATCTGGTGGTTCTATAATGGATTTGAGAAAAGTTTGGTGTCATCTGCTTAGCAGTTACAAGACCGATCATCTCCGAGGTTGCAAGTATATAGACTAAATAACATCATGCCTAGAGCTGAACCTTGGGAAACTATTTGAAACGGCACAGCTCTTGATAGTGTGTTTCCAATTGCAAGCTGGAACATTCTGTCCGATAAATATTCCTAAATCCACCCCAATAGTTTGCCTCATATACTCAAAGATGAGAGTGTGTAGATGAGATGTTTATGAGGCATTTTATCGAAAACTTTAGTATAATCTTAGATAAATTATGTCAACTAGTTGTTTCTGATCCAATTTTTTCTTTGGTCCATACATCTACTTGTACCAAGAAATGGCCAGTAACACTGTCCAGGCAGTATGAACTCATGTTGCACCAAACCATTGATATCAAAGAATGCAATGAGCATCACTTTGACTTTACATCTTTCGATGCATGATTTCTGGGTCTGGGAGCCACTGGTGTGTGCCACTCCAATGACTGTAGTTTCGTCTGGGTTGTAGGTGAACACCCGAGACTCATCACCAGTGTGATCTGTTGGAGAAAAGTCGGCTCCTGTGTACTTGTCTCAAACATGTTGTAAACTTTGATTTATTATCGGTGCATTATCACCATATACTTGCTGCAGGGTGGATAGCATCTCTGAAGCCGATTTTCCCAGTTTGCACATTGTTCATACTGCGACACTGTGCTGATGGATCACCACTTACCTGTAAGTCACATGGAGAAAAGACTCATCTGCACACTGAAACATGTCCAGATCTCTTTTTCCTGCATGTGAACATTCCCAGCATTCTGCCACAACAATGTTCACCCTATCTTATTGCTAGTTTGGTGACATCTAGACAATACTGGGAACTTCTTGAATGCCCTTCATATGTCAATCACCTCTGGAAAACTGATCTAATGGTGACATGTTCTTGGAATTAAAACAGTAATGCAAGCTTATGTTTTATCCACATTTTAAAAATATAAAATATTTTAAAAACATGCAGCAACTTGCATTACCATTTCTGGAAATACAAGAGAAATGAAAACAAAAAGGTTGTACATAAGACAATTTTAATACAATTATATTTATGTACATAAAATTAACGATAAAATTTTGTCCATGATGTACGTCAGATCATCAAATGTACAAAGTTGCAATAAAAATAAGAATTCTCTCTTTAAATTCCCTCACATAATACTTTGTTTCTACTAAAACTTCACAGTCCAAACCTAGAGGGAGTTCGACGTGGTGTAACTGGTGTGCCAGGCTCCCGGACTCCGGGAGTGACAATTTCTGCCCTGTAAGAAATGAGTTGTAAATTACCCCACTGATGCAGCAAGTCTCAAATTGCCAACAATGCAGAAGCAGGATGCTTTAGCAATAAATATGTAATGAAAATAAAATCAGTATAAATATGTACAAAATTTAATCTCACTATTTAGACACAGACTCTCTCTCTCTCTCTCTCTCTCTCTCTCTCTCTCTTTTTTTTTTTTTTTTTTTTTTTTTTTTTTTAATATTACCTTTTCTGATGGTATTTGAAATATAAATTATTTGACTTTGTTTTCAGTTTTTATCCTTTTCTTCTTTCTTTTCATAACAAACTCTTTAGCAATAAAGTACTTCGGCATAAAAAGCGGAAACTATGCACTGATCACACTCAAAAATGTTTCATGATTGTCTCATAGAATGGTGAAGTTCATTTAAGCATTGAGTGCAATGATATGATTTTCTATATTGTATTAGATTTCCTTAATGGAGGTTAGTAAAAGCTAAATTTGACTAATTAAAACGAATCTTAACAAAGGGACTTCGATAGAGTTTAAGTTTTCTAATATTAAGTTTTGCTTTAATCTGATGTTTTTAATATTAATGAAAACCCTAAGAAATTTTCTTGGCGAGTAAAGAACTTACGCTCGGGAACCTAAGTTTTGTCGTTCTTGCTCCTCTTTCTGGGCTCGCATTTGCTCTTGGGCTATTCGCATTTGCCCTTCCATTTCCTGGAGATGCTCCAAAGCTTGGCGCCTCTTTGCTCGGCCTGACCTCCCAGTTTCTTTCACAGAAAAGAACATTGGACCTAATTCCGCCAGCCAATGACCATCCACAGCTGTTACACACTGCATATATTCCTGGAAAATGAATTACAGAACACAAATCACAAATATGTGTATTAACGTTTCCTCTCAAACATATAAATACATACAAAATATAATCAAATTTATATACGTTATAATAACACACAAAATATAATCAAATGTATATAAAATATTTTGTAATTAAACAAATAAAATTAAGATGGGTTGTTCAAGAAAGTCGTTTTTTTCAGCCAAGCACAGAAATGAAAGTAAAATGCTTTCCAAGTAATTCTTCATAGATTGAAGGGCAAAATTCAATTTGAGTAAAAGCAATGATGTATTTGATACTTGCCAGGGAACTTCTAATGTTTGGAATACTCTGAATCTCCATACAGAACTACAGATGCTAAACAGTATTTAAATCACATACCTTTGTTGTCATTATAAGTTCATGGTACACCACATAATCTGGGGTGAAACCCATGCCAAACAGAGCGGAAGTAGGATGTAGATGACATGGCATGCCTGTTCTACAATTCACATATTCTCCTATTCCCTTCAGTCGCGCTGCTTGGTGAAAATAGGCTATCCACAAAAATAAATAACAAAATTTGAAGTTTTTGATTCATTATAGAAATATTTTTTAACTAATTATCTATGTTTAATGGTAAGAAAGAATTGATTAAACTTTAACCAATTCCAGCTTTCTATAACTAAGAAATTATCAAATTCTCCCTTCAGTGTAATTCACGTGCACCTATTTTTCTTTCAATAATAAAATATATTAATCCTGTGAAAAAGTAGATTGCATTTTTCAGTGAAAACAAATACTATAATTATTACATGCATGGAAATGTTTTGGAATTTCAAAACTCCACATATTCCAATTAAAATTGGCCCTATGCCACATTACTAAGGTAAAAAATTTTAAGCCTTTTTTGAGAAAATTCTGTTTATTTATTTATTTTATTTTATTTTATTAATGGGACATGTCCTTGATATACGTGTTAAGAATTATAAAATTACATACTAAATCAGTATAGTCACACAGTTTGCAAGCATGTATATAGAAAGAATATTTTTTGAATATTATCCACATTTCCAAATGTCAAGTTAGTGTACAATAAACTGCACAAAGAATTATCAGATTAATGGCACGAATGTAATAAAATTAATGTACAAAAAATTTATTATATATTTAAAAATTTTAATAACATATTTTATCAAGAAAAAACTTATGCAATAATGTAGTGATAAGAGAGCATAAAAAAATGAAACAAGTTTTTGAAAATTCAGAGGTTTTAACAAAAATAAATTGGACCTGCATCGTTTACATATTCTGCACTTTATTCCAGGAAAAAATATTTAAATTTTGGACAAAATTTTGAAAATATCCTAGAGAATTCATGTAAAGACATAAACAAAAGATACGTTTCAAATTGCAGGAGTCAAGACATCACCCAAATGGAAAACAAAGAAGAAGACAACGAAGAAGGAGAAAGAGAAGAAAGAGGAGGAGGAGAAGAAAGAGAAGAAAGAGGAGGAGGAGAAAAGAAGAAAAAGGAGGAGAAGAAGACATTATCTTCAAGAAAATTGAGTTCACAAGTCACTTCTGGGCATAAAATTCAAAGCTGCTGCTGCGACACATTTCTCATGCGGCAATGGGTTGCCCATTGTCCATGTTATCAGTGGAACTATCGAGTATTTGTCTTTGAGGAAAGTATTATATGCTGCACACTACAGTACTTTCATAGTATAAAATGTTGTGTGTGTTCTATTCAATCACAATAATGTAGTATGAACATAGAATGCAGTTTAATTCAAAATAATAAATAAAAATATTACGGAATTCAGAAGTATAAAATGAATGCTAAACACGTTGACAATAAATAATTTTGCTGGAGTGCTTAAATTATTATATATTTGCATATCTTCAGTATGAATTAGTGTCATGTGCTTTAGATAGCCACACAAATCTTAGTATCCTGCAGTTTATTCTTAATGTCATGACACATTAAAAAACAGTCTGTAGCTAAATTGTTTGTTCATTGAATTTTGAGTTTATTCATTACATCTGACAGGGAGATTTAACTAACTCTTCAGGTAGTCATTTCATCTTCAGGTTAACTAATGTATTTGCAGAAGGCATGAGTGCAGGCTACCAATCCTACATGGTGTTTGACGTTAACCAAGACAAAATGGCATCACCATACGAAGCATATGACAATGAACAACAAAATAGAACACCTTTTGTTTAGTATGGTGCTGGTGCGAAAGAGAAAAGAGTAAGAAACAATGCTGCATATCATGCACTGGTGTACACACTACTTTCATAACACTTACATTCTTGCAAGCAAACTAGTATGTTCGGTCATGTCGTTCACTGGGTTACAGGGACATGTACACAATTAGTAGCTGGTGTTACTGTGTTTATTCCTGATGCTGGATCATGTCCCATTGTGGCTTGTATCGTGACGTAAACAGACATTTGAACCTGCTACAGTCGCCAAGCGGCCCACCAGCCATCAGTCAAATGACCCCTGCGCCAACAGAAGGCACTGTAAGACTCCAGGCCGGCAGCGTGGTCATGGCTGGAGAGGGACCTGCATGAAGCAACCCCTCCTCTCCCCTCCCACTACATCACCATCCCCATCATCATCATCATTGCTGCTGCCTACAGCATACACTAAAAGATAAGTGCTGCCTTGGCAATTTGGAACGGGTATCTAGAAGATTGAGTGCAATAAGTGATTACAGACCATAAGTAAAGGGTAGAATGCACATTCAACCTAGAGAAAGCGATACTTCAGGTCGTTTTTCGCAACTTTCATTCCACAAATTATCATGTAGTGAAATAAAAAAATTTTTTTGGCAAACCATTTTCAAATTTATTCCTTGCAGACACCTTGTCTGTCCACATGATTACCCAAAGCAAGAATAATACGATGGATGGATTTTAATGGAGTTCATACTCCATACCTACTGTTTTCTCAGAACGATTCTTTTTTGTGGAGAGAGAGGAGCAACCTCTCATCAGAAGGTGAATTCTGCTATCTATCAATTACCAAATCTAAATTATCATTTATCAGGTTATCCAAAGCAGGCAATATTGTCAGCTGAGGATGCAGAAAATGAAACTATTGGAAGCATGAGTTTTAACTCTGTGCTGAGTTATCATGAATAAACATTCCAGCTTTCAATTATGAGTGGTAGCTCCAAAATGAGTTTTATTATGTGCAATGATATTAAAAATTGACTATAGGATACTATCATTTATGTAGCCAGATATGTACATTGAAACATCATGGTGAGAGTTGTATCAGACAGGTGCGTTCGGAACGTCGGTGGTGGAAGCAGAAGAGGTGAAAGGAGCTTTGGAGAGGTAGTGTAGTGAGATGGGGTGGTGTTGAAGCAAGAAGGGGCTGTGTAGAGTGCAGGGCAGTTGGTTGGTCAGTCAGTCAGTCGTGAACCTCAGGCTACACTGAGAGAAATCTTGCAGGAATATATTAAATATATTTAGTAAGCGATCTAATAATAAATCCCATTCTTCGTGTGGTAAGATTCAATAAACATGATTTAGTTTCATTTAGTAAATCAGCCGACTGAAAATCGTAAGTGAAAGTACAAAGAGAATTGTCAGTGGTATTATATTTGTTTCGTAGATAACATAATTCACAGGGAGATCTATGTTCCATGTCATCACACTTACTAAACACTGAACTTAGTAAGAGTGTGTTCTCAGAAATCTGGCCAATTCGAATGGCTATAGAGCTCATGTGAACTCTGAGAAATCTACGATGCATATAGTATTATTCACTACATAAATGACATGTTTAGTATTTTATTGATTCTAAATAAATATATGTTGTATTCTTAATTAATGATAGATATCATTGACAGTCAACATTAGCAGGTAGTGTCTGTAAACATTCTGCTAGGCTAGGAAGGCGGCCCTCCAGACCAATTTAACATGACAGGTTACTGAGGTTAAGGAAGTACGACGCCACGGAGCTGTTGGATGGGTGACCACTGGGGAACCCCCAGTTGCTTACACAGCTGAAGGGGTAGAAAGAAAACATTCCCTTTCATATTTCTGTTTAATGGTCTTGCTCATCAGCGTTTAGTAATTTATGAAATGCAACTGTTTAGAAATTTTCACAGCAATTTATTTAGTAAATATTACGAGCTGTTCAGTGAACTTTACTGTACAAGCATTAGTATGTTTAACTCAACAGCAGTTTCGAATATGTGACTATGCACTGTGTTCTTCCAAAATATACTATACCTTATAGAGCAATCTACTACATAATTAATTGTATGATCTAAACATTTCCCTCCACATGGGAGGAAGATGATGTGTGACTGCAATGACGGTCCTGCTGCTCAGTCACATGTCCTCGACCGGATCTCACAGATGTTGCATGGGCCTGCCTATTGCTTTAAGTCTGTGGCAGCAAGGTGTTGTGTTCCTGCCCACCATCGCGTCGCCATGACACATGCTTGGCCAGGCCTTTGCAGGCATTACCTGCACCTGCCACTGCTGCATTGCCATGGCTCTCCAACGCACCCCTGATGTATGGCCACGACTGTGCCTGCCCTCCTGACCAGTATCCATGTTCGAAGTCTTGGGAGATTATATTTGGGCGGGACAATTACTCGACTGTTTCATCAATAAGGAAGAGAAATTAGGTAATGCCTAGGAGAAACTGCAGCATTTGCAGTGTCAAGGCAACTGGTTTTTAATGTCACAACCAGAAGTGAGTTTTAAATCCAATATTCTCGATGTTGATTAAAAAGAAAAAACTTCATGATAGAACATCCTATATGGTAGTACTCAATAAGAAAGAAAAGAAGAAAGTTTCATATGATAAAAAATGAATTAAAAAAAAGTTAATGCACCAAAATCTAAGTAAAAATTTATGTAAATAAAATAAAAAATTACCTGAACAAATGCATTTCCTTATGATATCCCATTCGGTGCCACATGATACAACTTCAATTTTTTGCTGTACAAGGATGTCTTTCAATTGTTGTCGTACTTCACGCACCTTACGCATAGCTTTTACATGAATGAAATGATCATTGCACCAAGCCGCTGAATAGCTGCAAAATGAAAGAATATAATTTTTAAAAAGAGCAAGTTAGTAAGAGTAAGTAAAAGGTAATGACTATCGCTATTGTAATTTGTGTGTTGTTTTTTAAATGCATTTGAAAAACAACCTAGCATTGTATGCAAATTTTATTACATTAATTTATAACTGAAAATTGCTCCAGGTAAGCCAAATTCTCACACCTAAACTAAAACCTTGAAAACAAATACAAAATTTCTCAAAACAAATATTTTGAGGAATAGCCACCAGATCTAAGTTGAAACAAGAACAAGTCAATTAACCTGCAGTACATGATAATGATATATTTAAGAGAAAACATTTTCAAAATTACAATGGACCTATCTTAATTGTCATAAGCAAATTCAACTCGGAACTGCCAAATTGCATGTTAGGCAATTTTTTTCTTGTTATCATCCAATGATCTTTGCAAGTGGGCCAGCAGCAACAACAGGTACAATGAAAGAAGCATCACAAATATGTCAATAATGTAGTCAGTAGTTCAACATTTAAAGTCATTATCCTCCCTTCCTGAGACCACACCATTAATGATAAGTTTTCATAAGAAAGATGGAAAGTTCCACACACTACATCTAGATATGCACTGAAGCATTAATACAAGATATATACAATACATCTGACACAGAAGAGTGAACGTAGCTTCATCTGATCTACTAGTTGTCTCCTTCTCAGCACCTAACAACTGGGAAAATTGGTACAAATGGGTTGTAGATAAAAGGCATGTCAACGAATCAAACACCACAATCAATATGAAGGGACGACGATGAATGGAAGAGCGAGATATACAGAAGTAGAGAGAGAATGAAAATAGGAGGGGGGATGAAACAATTAGAGTGTGGGATGATAGTGGCATGATATTTTGAAGATAGTAAACTCATTCACAAATTATTCCCCAAGTACAGGGATAAATAAGATTTAAACATAAAATAAGAAACAACAAAGAAGAATAAAGAAAGGGAAAAGATCACACTATCCAAAAAATATATTCTGGATCACTAAGGTGCAACTTTAATTTTAGATAGAACATTGTCATAAACAATGGTTAAAATATGAAACTGAATATTAGTGTTTATGGTCTGCAGAATTTTAATTTGAAGTCTCTCATATACGAGAAAAAGGTATTTTCTAACTCCCCAACCTCAAATCAAAGGTTTGTGGAAATAAAAATGTGACACTTAAGCCTTTGTCAAAAATGAATTTTAGTCTGAGGCTAGTATCTACAACAGGGGTGTTCAACTTGCAAGGCCTCAAGAGCCACAACTAAAACCTTCAATATGGTTTGCAGACCATATTTTCATTACTCAGGCGAACCTCACATAACCCCATATTGTTCATCTCAGCAGGGTGCCCAGCTGCTCTGAAACAGGAGGGGAAAATGGATACATGATATCAGCATGGTTCAGGCATGATATCAGGCCGTACCAGGCATAATGCAGTGAAACACACTGGGATGATTTTCTGAATTTACTAGAAAAAATTCCTTAAATCTGAACTGAAGTGACTTACATGGGGTTGATCTCGACAGGGCGCATACGCTAGGCACACAATGTTCTCGTCTGACATGGTTGCAAGGAATTTTCACTTTTGACTAATAACCTTTAGCAGGCCATGATAAATGGCATCGTGGGCTGCATGCAGGTCGCGAGTTGGACAACCCTGATCTATAATATTGTTTTTATGTTCTTTCATTCTTTGCCTGACATGTCCCTTCATTTCGCCTGTACTTTAATAGACAATTCTTACAAAATATTCAATAAACCACATTTTCAATGACTGATAATATTTTTAGACACATGTAGGCCAAATGAAAAGATGTCAAACACGATGAAAGAAACAAAAACAATTTTTCAAAGTGTAACTCACAGTTACTACAAAACTACTAATGTTTCAGACAGGATGAAAAAATCTAGTTTCAGTATTCAGAATGAACAACAGACATTTTTTAAAAAATAATTAAAGAAACGAACTTTTGGGATACTAAAAATTTGAGAGGTTTTAATGAAAAATGAGACCTATGCTAATGTTACGAACAAAAACAATCTCTATACCCAATAATGTTGTTGTAGGTAGTACAAACCATTCTGAACTTTTGCAATTTCCGAAATATCACAGGTTTTAATGAAAATCAGTTGTGTGCTATTTTTATATATATACTGAGCTCAATTTTAGCAACTTTGGAGCCATTTGTTAGAACATTTTGAAAATGTCTTAGGGGCTTTGCATAAAATACTCCTAAAAAAATTTAAAGATCCATTTCTAATTTGCAAGGCTATACAAGTCAGGTTTTGTCTGGCACTCTAAGAGGTCTCTTCCTCTGGAGAACATGAATCTACATGAATGCCCACCTGCACTTGCTTCCCATTTTTAAGACACCCCTTTTTTATGGGCCCTTGCCATATTTTCTGAGGTAACCCTTGGGTCCATCTCAATACTTTCAAGGGAGCCAGCTCCCTCACCTAAGGGTGGAATGAGGGGAATGAAACAAAATTGATTTTAAGATGGTATGGAGTTTGGGAGAGCTCCACCAAGGCCCAATACACAACCAAACATCCATGCCAGAGGGGATATTTCAACACAGGACCTTTGAAAATAAGAAAGTTCAGGAGAGTCTGATGGCCCTATCTAGCCTATGTTAAATTGACTATACTTCTGATGCTTTATCATAGAAACTACTTTACTTAAAATTTCAAATTTTGTACAGTAAATTCTGTAACTATTTGTTATTATACATAACTAGAATTACTTGAATAGGATGTCATAAAACTGTTTTACAGAATTTTAAAAAAGAATTGAACATAAATTGAAAAATTAGACACATATTAATTCATAATTCAAACAAGTTTGCAATCTACCTTATTATTTTGGTTAGGTACGTCAGTCATGTTTACATAAAGCTACCCTGAAAATTTCATCTTTTTATGTTAAATAGTTTCTGAGAAAATGGATTATTTAGTAAGTTTTCTTACTAACAAGGTATTCTTCCCTAAACAACTGTACATCTAACCTCATGAACACAGAACAGACGTAAATAAACCAATGTTTATGTACAAAACTATAAGATTAAACGAAATACAATTATAACGGTTTCACCAATGTTAAGAACAGAACCTCTTTTAAGAGACTACACAAGTCATAATCATTTAGATAATTAGGTTGACTGAAGAAACAAAAATCAAGTCATATCACTGTGTTCAGGAAAGTTTAAATAATTTAACAAGCTTCATTTTTAAAAATTTCAAAATTTTCATATTTTTGCTGTTAGATTCCCCTTCAGCTGGTTCTGCCTTAATAACCTCAGCTAACTGGGCTGGCTCTGCAAAAATATGTTTTTCCAGCAAAATCACAATGATTTTTTGCAGCATTAGACGACTTTCTCTAGGCTATGTATACAAGAAAGTAAAATGGTGGTTTACCTTCAATAATGAACTTTTCCTCACAAACAACTTTCGTCCAAATACATAATTTTTTTCAATACCAAAGTCAAAGAAGAACCAAGTTAATTGCAGTAGCACATAACAATATTTTAAACTTCACGCAAGAGAATGCATAAGGTAATATTTTGTAGGTTACATCTTAAGTTATTAACTTACTTATTTGTTTTCCATTGGTTATAAACATTTAGGTATGTGAGATGGTCAGACTCAGGTACTTGAAATTTCTCTCGAACAGCATCAGCTTCTTCTTCCCGACCTTTTGGTCTGTAGAAGATTGAAGGAACTGACAGCATGGAAACTGTAACATGCACACATACACATTCATTAAAATATAGATACATTTTCTACAAGATTTTTATTTTTTTATTTATTACAATCTTTCAGCAACAGCATTAATAGAAGGAAGAGGTTTTTGAAAAGGATGTTCAATAATCTTCTCATTTTGCATTTGTATTTTCATGATTCATTTCTAAACCTTTTCTCTCATATGTAGCAATGAAATGTATTATCCTAAAATCTGTACAGGAATTAATTGGTAATAATGATTAATGTATTTCTAATAAAAAACATCGATAGCATTTTTCATTCTAATTAAAACACATTTCACATACAATACAAAATTACATCAACTCATTAGCTATAACTGTTAAGACATGATGGTAATAACAATATACCTATAATGAGAATATCCGCAGAACATCCCATTTGACAGGAGACTATGAGCATTTGACATTGTGGTGGATCCAGAGGGAACTCTGCCATCTGTCGGCCAAGAGCTGTCAGCGCACCAGTGTGATCCAAAGCACCAAGAATCCACAACTGATAGAGTGAGTTAAGAATATTATCCTGAAATTGGAATTAGAGCCCAGAATGGTTATTTAATGTGACCCATAGTTTTTATCCTTATTACAAGTACTTCAAAAATTGTAAACTCAAGTCATAAAAGAACAATCCTGCAAAGTAAAACTTTAGATTTGCTTACATTTAGCAACTTTTATCTTTTTCCAAAGTACTTCCTGATATTCTGTAATTCTCTATTTTAACATGAGATAAACTAACCTGTGGCGGAGGATCCATGAAATGAAATTGTAAAAGATCTTGAACTCCTAAAGATTTCAGAAGAAGGACAGTGTTGGCCAGATTTGTTCTCTGAATCTCCGGAACAGTAGTAACCAATAATTCATCCTTGTATTGCCGTTCTGTATATAATCTATAAGTAGAGAATTACTTTATTCATGTTATGAATTATCATATATTCTAACAAAATCGGGCCTGAAGAGAGACATTGAGGGAACTGATACATATTTCTTTCAACATAACTAAATTCTGGCCAGGGAAGTATACACAAATCACGCACTTTTAACCATTTGGGCAGGTATACAACCCAAAAGAATCCACAAAGCCTTTCTCTTTGATTCTCTGCACAGTACAGAGAGCTACTGATATTTGCCACATGTTACGGTTATGCCCAGAGAACACATACAGACTGTTGTAATCCATTACAACTGATCGATAATTTACAACTGAAATCCTGCAATGCCGTAGCTGAGAAAATCATATCTCACACATTAAGTTTGAAATTGCTTGAGCTGAAATATTCCAAAGCAAAATGGTTGATTATTGGTGATTACAATTTGCCTAATGTTGGATGAACCCATTGTAGCTTGGCAAATAATTCCATTTTTGAACCGTACCTCATTTTGTGAAAAATAATTGTGAGTAAGCATTAGCTAATATAATAGGTTTCCTGGATTTGTTTTTCTTGAATGCTGTGAGAAATGACAATTACATGCTGGATTTGATATTTTCTATTTGCTTTTGATTCTAAAGGTTTTTGATTCTGTTAACCATGTCATTCTGTTGCACCTTGAATGCCAGGGAATATGTGGATCACTGTTAAGTTGGCCCCGCAGTTATTTAGCCAATCACATAGTTTGTCTCATATGGTGGTGTTATCTCTGGCCCTATTGCAGCTTCATCAGGCACTCCACAAGGTTCTCAATTGGGTCCCCTATCGTTCAATATTTTTATTAATGACATTTGTGAGGTGATCAACAAAGTTGAATACCTACTCTTCGCAGACATCTTAAACTTTTCTTAAGAATTCAGTCAGTCGAAGACAGGCTTCTCTTGCAGCGAACTCTGAATGCTCTGTCTGCTTGGAACATTACAAATGACCTTCTTCTCAATGTCAAGAACTGTAAGTCAATAACTTAGTAGAGACTTTTTATTACAAACTTAACTCCATTGAGTTAGAGAGAGTCATATCCATGAGAGATCTGGGTGTGATGTTTGATTCTGTTATGACATTTAAAACACATATCCATCTCACTGTAAATAAATCTAACCAGATCTTGGGTTTTATTAAGTGCACCAGTTATGAATTTCATTCAATTATGATATTAAAATCATTCTTTTTTATGTTAGTTAAACCCATTTTGATGATCTCTTCTGTTGTGTGGTTGCCCTATTTTGGCAATCATATATCGAGTATAGAGATAGTGCAACATACATTTTTCAGGATTGCCGCTTGATACATGGGGGTACAGGATCCTTTCCATCGACCACAATTACACACCATTGTATCAAGACATGACATTCCTTCTCTTAAATCCCAACACTCTCTGAATGAACTGATCTTTTCGTGCAAGTTGATTAGAGTGATTTGAATTGTATGTTTCTTTCTCACATGCTTCACGATAAGTAACCTTTTTTCAACTAGAGAAATAATGATACCTTTCACTTAAAATTTTATAGAAGGTCAAGTACAGCGAACAACCCTGTAAACTGCATGTGTAAGCTGAAATTTTAATCAACGTGTTTCATGATAAGTCTTTTTTATCAGATGCAAGGAGTACAATATTTGAATTTTTATAATTTTATATCAATTGGGTGGATGTATGTTCTCGTAAATATTTATTTACTAATTATTTTCTTTCATTTTATATAGTTCTTTGATTCAGAGTTACTTGTGCATCCTTTTTGTATTTTATTTCTAATTTTTGTACATTAATGGACAAACTGTCCGTATATTATGACTGATAAATAAATAAATAAACAAACTGTGATAGCTACTTGGTTACTGAATCCTACAATGCAATTGTGAAGGCTGATGTTAAGTTTTCATTTTGTTACTTTAGAATGACATATACTGTGATTAGTAGATTTACTATTATTGTTCTGCAAACTAATATAATTTTACATTATCTGAGTGATTTATATTCTTATTTGATAAATAATAATTTTGATCTTGATGATTCTGTTATAGCTATTAACATACCTAGTAATGTTATGAGCGTTATTACTACAGAGACCAAAAGTTAAATTTGAGGTGAAACGTAGTGGGACTAAGATTTTTAATTTGGGTAAAGGAGTAATAACACTGTAACATTTCATAGTATATTCAGCATTTTATCAGTCACTATAAAATCTCATGATTTATGTAAAAATTTACATTACTTCAATAGCAAACAAATGAATTTGTTTTCTGTGGCATGTTAGTATGATATTGTGGAGTGTTATTTGTGATATATCTATTTAAACAATATTCTTATACCGTGGTTTGAGAAAGATGGATGCAAATAATTCTCCTGAACCTAAAGAAATGACTTTAGGTGAGGAAGTTGGTGTGTCGACTTCCAGTGGTGACACCTTTACATTTGTCAGTAAATATGACTACCTGAGAAAAGTTTCATTTGGTGGAATGACAGGAAAATGAGGTTAATTTACCTGATATACATTTTTTTAATTATACTATTAATAATGTAACAATTAACTATAATTATCCCCAAAACTAATATCAGTTACTTTTATTCTGAATTGTTTGAATCTGATTTGTTTTGTACATTGCCATGTTTTTCCTTAATAAACAGTCGATATGCGATGAATGGTTGGTTGTTTATTTATGTTGCAAAGGATATTAATTTCTTAACATACAGGTACACAAGTGCACTTAACAAACTTGTAGGTTTGCTTGTTAACAGGGGTTAAAGACACATGTGACCAATAAAGGTATTTTTTCTTATGTATCTTAACAAAAGTTGGTAAAACTAAAGTTCTCATCCTGGTTAAGTTAGATATGGAAAATTTCATAGAAGTTACGACATATTTTTGTAATAACTTCATGATTACAAAAATTGTGTTGCCAAAGTACACACAGAATAAAATAGTGACTATAAAATAAAAAGGAAGGAATAATTATACCGAAAACACTGCCCAGGACCAGTTCTTCCAGCTCTGCCTGAGCGTTGGTTTGCATTGGCTTGGCTGATGGGGTATATCTGCAAAGCATCCATTCCAATGCGAGGGTTGTAGACCTTTAACTTACAATATCCTGAATCTACCACGAACATTATACCATCCACTGCAAAACCCATACAACACTTTACAAATATGCATTTTAAATACATGAAATGTAGTATTTCAATTTTTTTTCAATCACAGAAAATGAGTGTAACCATTTAATATTCTAGATTCTTAAAAATACAAAACTTTTAATAAAAAATAATAATAAAGCTATGCCAGAATTTGCAATATTCATACAATACAGAACAACTTTTTCCTGACTACTAAACCAAAGTGATTTTACATATTCTATAATTATTGAAAACAACATTTTGAAGGGATTGATATTTGAATTACAATAGTGAATTGTTAAACCTTTGAAATGTATATTCTTGCAGAAATTTCCTTGCAACCCAAAATGTTGTTCTGCTTGCAGTCAGTATTCTGGGGAATAATGGTGATTTATCAGATAAAAAACTATTTCTGCAGAACACAGTCATTTTTCTGAACTGAACTCTTATATTTCATTAGGCATTAATCCTTATATACTACTTCAATTCTCATAATGAGAAACTATTACTGATGCACATTATTTAACCCTGCCTCCCGTGAGGGTACCAGGCTACAAGAACAATTTTAACACTTTTAACACACATAAAAAATTAAAATTAAAAAAAAAAAAATAAATAAAAAAAAATTAGAGGAAATTTTTAGGAGAATCCTACAATCTTTTCAGATAATGTTGTTGATTTAAGACAGACTGGAAAGCGAGCAGAAACATAACTCAATAATGCTCTTTCCTCATCTGAATGCTCAAACAATAAGTTTTAAAAACAAATAAAATCTTCTTTTGGAAGTCAATATTGAGACTAAACATAACTCCTTCAGAGTTTTGAGCCTTAAGAGGTTTTTTAATCCAGAAAATTAAACAGTCACCTTCATGCACATAAATGAACCTAAACAGTCCCAACTCCTGGACAAAATCAGGAGGAAAAGATAACTACATAGAATGAATTAAATTACTGAATTTTAAACTGATTGGCAGGAAAAAACAATTAAATTCTTTATTAATTAATTATTTTCTCACGTCAAGTGACTTACCTGTCAGAGAAGTTTCTGCAATGTTTGTAGCTACAACACATTTACGCAGACCTCCCTGAGATCTCTGAAAAATCTTTGCTTGTAAATCTGATGGTAATTGAGAATAGATAGGTAGCACAGATAACTGAGGAGCATTGTCAATTTCTCCAAGACGTTCTGCTAAAACTTCACATGTCACTTCTATGTCTTCCTGACCAGGCATGAAAATTAGTATGTCACCTGCACAGACACAATATGCTTCAAAAATAATTTACTTTTACTTTTAAACAGAATTAAAACTTAAACGCTCTTTGACACTGACATTCATATTTACCGGTCATAAGTCAGTGCTTGCATATATTTGGATAAGTAAAAGAGCATACAATGACTTCAGACATTTATCAAACAGATTAGAATACACTGTTGTTAATACAACAGGACCAGATAAGTATCTATTTGATTTAACCAAATCATACAATTTGAGTTGAATGTACAGCAAAGTGCCAGAAAAGAAAAGGAATGATGAAGGAACAATGCATTCTTGATGTAAAATACCAATAGTTCATCCAGCAAAAGCATACTTGTACCTTATTTTTCAAATTATCAGAGGGAAGAGAAGGGGGAAAAAGTGAAGTGGAAGCGAGAGATGAGAGGACCAAGAGAGAGACATGCTTAAATAGAGAGAGATACACACTATGAAAACAAAGATAGTGAGATAAACACTGATAGGTATCTCCCAATAAGTAGCTCCATAAATACGGTTTGACAAGACAAAGCTAACATCTGAGTAAGCACCTGTCCCAACAAAAAGTACTGCTTAGGGAATTAAACTAACCAAAACTATTACCTTCTTGTGGCTGTAAATGAATTTGAAGAGCTTGCTTAACAGCAGAATCAACGTAATCTTCCACTGGATTTTTACTAAAGAATGTATCAACTGGAAAAGTTCGACCAGGTATAGTGAAGGTTGGTACATTCCCAAAAAACATAGCAAACTTTGTTGCATCCATTGTTGCTGAAGTAACAATAAGTTTTAAGTCATGTCTTCGAGCAACTACCTACAAAATAAAAACAAATCTTTTGTACCAAAACTATCAACTATATACCATCATAAACAATTTCCAGACAATTGTTGCATGAACAGTCAGAAAATATTATTACCTGTATTTAGAAGTAAATTTAATATCAAACAAAATACAATATTCATTTAACAAATTGTTTAAAAGTACTTGAAAAAAGACAATAACCATAAAATTTAAATATGATGAGACAAGATAAACTGGGCTGAAATTCAAGGAAAATGTAAGCTAATACAAACAATTATCTTCACCAAAACAATATTGCATCATAAAACAATTATATTATATCATATCTCTGCAGTATAGAGAGGGAACTTGTAGGTGGTCTAAGATAAGATAAGATTACCCAAGTGGGGGCTTGCCCACTCTCATAATGCCACAACTTTCTCAACTACTCTTCACTTGGATGTTAATTTTGAACACAAGTGCTCCCTGTTCTTGTACATAATAGTGTGGCTGCATTCAGGACTAACATCTAACACTCATTCTCAGTATGTAACAGAACTACAAATAGTTTGAAGTGATGCGTTCAAGTTCACAATATATTTGACATTTACCATGTAAGTGTTTACAACCAGTAGTTGTCTTGTTTAAGTGTTTTGTTGTGCTTCTCTTCATTAGCATATCCTCTAGGGGCAAGAAACGCTAATTGATGTGCCCTTGACAAACTTAAACGGTACCTGCTCAATTCATTCACCATGGCAGCTAACGGTAAGTAATAAATAATTAACAAGTATTAAAATAAATTACTAGAAAAATACTGCATCATACAACTTATTCAACACAATAAAATTAATAACAAAAGGATAAAAATAAAGATGTTAATAGAACAATTGAGAAATCCACTTGTCTAAAAACTGATATGTAAATGATATATCTTTTTATTCTGTGTGGTTTATTGAGTAAAATTACTCTTAAATTGTTCTTGAAAAAAATACATTTTAAAAGTTACTACATGGCAGTCCTCTAAAAACATTAACATTATATTTTAAGAAATAAATCAACTATTTGAAACCTTCTGCAGGACAAATAAAACCAATGAAATTTACTGTGATGAATTGCTCCAAATGGTTGTCACATGACGAAATGACAGTTTTTTGTAATGTCATGGAATCAGGTGATATTCTAGAGCTAGAGTTGACAGAAGGAAATCACTGGGGCATTGGTCTAAGAATTCCAAATTCCCGTAAGTATAGCTGAATTCTATTCTTTTCACGCAATACAGCATTAAGGCAACATTCATTCAAAATACAACAATTTTTTACAAAAAGTTTTTGTTCTGTTGTTTTACTCCAAATAATATTTTATTTCTTTTAAATTGTTTTGTGACTAATTGCTCACTATTGAAAATTAATAATTATCAACAGAAGGCAAAGGTTCTGAAACAATTGAAGTGGCAAATTTGTCTTTAATAAAAGATAAAGATACAAAATGGATAGTAAAGAAAGAAAAACTGGAAGAATTTTGGCGACCAGGACTGCGAATACGAATCAACAATGAAAGTGATCGTACTCAACAATATCATGAAGGAGATCAGATTCGCAAGCAAGTTGAATATGTAAGTACGAACAACTCTTGTGAAATTATATAAGTATTTCTTCTTTATTATTCAGTGCAATAATAAAGTGTGATAAATGGGACCTTCCTTTCTTGATTGAAGGCACTTCAGTCAAAACAGAAGTGGCATAATCCTCAACACTTTGCAAACTGGTGCCGACATGGAGAAGTTGTTCCTGAGCGCAAAAGGCAAGGGAGTGATGTGACCAAATGGGGAAGCCTCTCTGCCACAGCAGGAGCATGGATGTTTATGAGAGGTCGAAAGAGACACAATACTGAATAGGCTTCTCCTCTCCTAATCTAACATTCCTTCATAAACATTTTACAACAGAATCAACTATATTTTATGTATATAAGTTAACTGTCATAAAACACAAGCAAGCTTTTTCAGGCTTACTTTTTTGTCATTTTCTATTTATTTGTGTGTTTTCAAAAATATTTATTATACAATTCATCTTTGACATTAAAGATAACATTATCCTCAATTCTCATTTCTTTTTTAAATGCATTAATTAGAATTGAATTGATTTTTCATCATTAAATATTTTAGTTATGTAACTTTCATCAATCTTCAGAAGTCATTACAAAGAACTTTGTCATACACAATTTAACTTCCAATCAATAATAATGACACTGAATAAACCAAAAAGAATCTTAAAGAGAATTCTTCTTTACCTAAATTAGTAAGATAGTTAAAAAAATTATTTAATGTTTAGCCAGGGCCAGTTTAATGACCTGCAGAGCCCCCTAGCACTTTTATCAGATGGGCCCCCTTTTACTAAGTTTTCTAATTTTTTCAAGACAGTTAAGTGTATGATGTGTGGAAGAACTTTAACCTATTTCCGATTATAATTTTTTTTAAATTGATCCTTAGCTAAACATGGCTTTGTTAATCAATATCGAGACAGTTCTGTACACTGTAAAAAAAGGTATAAAATTAAAATATATAAATACTCAAATCCAGTTCCAAGCACTCTGGGTCAATATTGGGACAATTGTACATTTTCTATTACTTGAATTTGAAGTCTAAAAGCAGCAATTCAGTGTCTAATAGATATTACAGTTCAAAAAATGCGTTCTTACAGTTTAAATGAAATATTTTTTAAAATTTATTAATACTTACAAACTAATTTGAAAACAATACCTTTTTTCAAAAGGCTTCATTTTTTAAGTATTATTGGAAGACAAATAATAGATATGAACTAAATCAGGTCAAATTCTTATGGAATTCAAAATTTAAATATTGCAAATAAATATAATTTTTCAAAATATTACATTATAAACATTTAATAAAATGCAATGTGATTAATTTTCAATTTTGATTGAACTTTGATTATCTTATCAATCTTTCACTCAATTTTGCAATAAAAAATTCATCGATTATTCTTGTATGAAATTTTTTGAGTAGTTCGTGTTCAATACTTGACAAAGAAAGATTCTTCAGTTGTGTTACACACAATATTTTGACACTGGCATACCGCACTCTTGGACCTGCTAGCAGGAACTGTTACCAATATTTATTTAGTCAAAGAACAGAAAAACTGTATGCAATGTATGGGAGAGAAGTGCATGTTTTCTTGAGCTCAGAATTTCTTCCCAACATTTTAACTACAGATAGTTAAATGATAAATAAAAGTATAAAAACAACAACAACAACAACGAAGTTAGCTACTTTTGAAAACTAGACCTTTTCCTCCCAAGTTATAGAAAACTTAGTTGCATTGGTAAACAAACTGCAGATTTTATTTTATTTTTGTATTGCTAACAAAATAGTAATACATCCCAGCTCTATTCCTACTAATACTAGCAAAAGGTGGGCTCAAGAAAACTTGCACATAATGAAGCTACATTTAGGTATAGAAACTAAACAGGGGGCCATCTCCGCATTTGATCAATGGATCAGGGAAACTGGACAAACACCTGATTGAGACCTGAAGCTAAAATACATTAGTAGTAACCATTCTTTGACCTGGAAGCCAAAGTATATTACTTCTTACTTAGAAGACACGCGGGCAGTTGTAGGCAACCCGGGGATAAAGATAGCACTGACATTCGTACTTTATGCACCCAGTCCTTCAATGTAAATTATAAATCTTTATCTTTGATTCCCTCGATTTTCAATATTTTGTTTGAATGTGCTGAACTTTTATTGCGCAATTTTGATGAACATTATGTAAAGCCACACCACATGACATTAGCACTCCTACTTCATCCTGAAATTTTATCCAAAATGGAGAGTTGAAACCAATTGAAATGCCCTGTACAGCAATGAAATTAAACAACCTGAAAACTGAATTGAACACAAAAATTCCTTGGGGGTCCTCTATGATAATGTAAACATTCTCACTTATTTGTCATCTATGTCGTTATCATTTTAACGTTATACGGTCTTAAAGGGACCAACCATTTTCAATATATAAGCGTGAAAAACATTTAACCTTAAAACACATATTGAAATAATTTAGCATGGGAAGTACAGGAATTTATCCAGGACTTGCACAAAACAAGATGAAAAGGACTTACACAAGCATGAAAAATGTACAAGTCCAAAACTTATAAACAGAGTTTCTCTGTACTGTGTTTGGGAGAAAGAAAAGAACAACATTTCTGTATCAGGGAATCACAAAACATATTTTTTTGACAGAGTATAAAGTAAAGTAAAAATGCTTAAAAATAATTTGATATATCAGTCAATTTTCACTAGCCAATGGAGATTGAAATCCGAGGAAGCTAAAACTTTATTACTGAATCACACATTTGCATTTAAAAGTTAAAGAAAAAACACACTAACTTACCTCTCTCAACAATCCAAATAAAACATCTGTACTGAGGGACCGTTCATGGGCTTCATCCATTATGATAGCACTGTAATTGTCCAAATCAGCTTCTCTGAGGGACTCTCTCAGAAGAATACCATCAGTCATGTACTTAATGATTGTTTTCTATGAAAAAAATATTATAATCATAATTTCTTATAATACTACTATAGCAGCATCAAAAAAATATCTCTCCATAATGTTGCAAAACCAAGTAAAATTACATGAACTGTGTCCATTTAAAATAAAAATTTTTTGGGAGCTTCTGAAATATAACAATCATTCATATTTACATCTGTTGCTAAATCTTATTAATATTAATAATAATAATAATAATAATAATAATAATGTCTTTATTTCTGGCGAGGCTCAGGCCGTAAGGCCTGCTCTTCCGCCTAACCAGCCTAATATTACTCTACTAATATTATTTTAATGTTTCCTTCTGAGAAAAATTATAAATGTTAAATGAATAAATTGAAGTGAATAAATGTTATGACAATAAATGATAATGAATAAATGTTATGATATAAATGATATAATATACAATGAAAATGAAAATGAATAAATGTTAATATGAATACAAAATATACAATCTCATTAAACATCCTAGACAAAGATTGGATGAAACAATGCCACACACTTTAGAACAACAAAGAAGGTTGGGTCAACAGGAAGGAAAATGAAATAGAACAGACATTTGTTGACGATCACACAAATAACCTAATAAGAAGAATTTGTCAGAATGTCAGAATTTGAAACAGTATCGAGAAAAGAAGAAAACAGAAAAAGCCCAGGAAAAGATATGGTAAATTTAGAACTAGCAAGATATGGGGGAAAGAAACTAGAAGAAACCCTACTTGAACTTTTCAATAAAATTTGGCAAGAAACGAAAATACCAACAGATTGTCAAGAAGAACTAATCATCAATATTCACAAAAAGAGGTCAAAGAAAGACTGCAACACGTACAGGGGAATCTCGTTACTATCAACAACTTCAAAGATTTATGCAAATATCTAAAGGAACAGAATCCATGAATTAAGAGAGAAATTTCTGGGCGAGGAACAGCGTGGTTTCAGAAAGGGAAGAAGCACCAAAGATGCCATCTTCATTTTACAAATGCTCATGGATAAAAGAAGTAAACCTACCTACATTTGTAGTATTTGTGGACTATGGAAAAGCATACAACAGAGTTGATAGGAAGAAATTATGGGAAATCTTGGAAGAGGGGAAAATACCATAATATAATTTAATAAAAGCAGTACAAAGCCTTTATGAGAAATCCAGAATAAAAATACAGCTAGGAAAGGGGAGAAACTCAACATCAATAACAACTAGCTGTGGCCTCAGACAAGGCTGTGGTTTATCACCAGTTCTATTCAACATCCTTATTAACCACTTAATAAGGAATTGGTGGAAGAAGATGAACCAGGGTTTGATTGATTGATTGATTTTTTCGTGTTTCCGGGCGTGTCAACTGCTTCGATCATTAGTCCCGTTAGTGTATTGCATGTTTTTTTTCTCGGGAGATGGCGGTGGTCTTCCCCTGCTGGATGGCGAGATCCGGCGCCAACCTACCGTTGGCTAGTGGGGTTTCCCCCAAACCAGGACTCTCCCACCAACGAGGCACTGCCCCAGTCGGGACAAGCTCTAAGCTCCCGACTGGTCTCCCGGAATATGTGGTAGTGTTGTGCATGTTAGTGTAAGTGTGTGTGTAAGGGGAGAGGATAGGACAAGGAAGAGGAAGGACAGATCGCGCGCGGTCCGTGGTCCGTTTGGTAGGGTACTGCTCTGGCATTCGCCTGGTGTTGATCAGAGAAACCACGGAAAACTACTGATCAGAGCAGCCGGCCGCTAGAATTCTCCTCCAGCTGAATTCGACCTAGCTGAAAAGCTAGTGTCGAAAATCCTGCCGCTATCAGGACTTGAACCTAAGACCTCCCGGTTAGAGGCGCTGCAGTGACATCAGTAGATGCACTGAGCTACCACTACCGGTATGAACCAGGGAATTTTAATCAAAGGAGGTAGAAAGATTGAACAATCCTGTACGCAAATGAGCAGGTAATAGTAGCAGAATCCAAAGACAACTTACAGAGGGCAATTTTTGAACTGGCAAAAGTTGCCCAGGAATACAAAAGTTGCACATGATAATATCAATAAACAAAACAAAACAAAATCCCCAAGCAAGGAAAGGAACAAAAAAGTTAAAATTAAATAAATGGGGAAATAGTAGAGCAAGTAAGAGAATTCACTTACCTAGGAAACAGAATCGATGTACTAAATCACACTCAAGGAGACACTGAGAGATAACTACATTATTACAGCAGAATTTGTGGAACCATTAAAAGACACTTTGGGAAGGATATGGAGTCTACCACAAAATTGAAACTTCACAACATCACAGCTAAACCAAAGCTTCTACGTGGTTCAGAAACATGGATAATGAAGGACAAGCAGAAAATACAGACAGCACAAATGACATTCCTAAGACACCTCTTAGGAGTCACGAGAAGAGACAGGTTGAGAAATAAGGACATTAGAGGAAAACTAAAAACCAAAGATCTAATAGAAGAGATTGAAGAATCACAAAAGAATTGAAAAGAACACATTTCCAGAATGAAAAGTAACAGACTACTAAAACTCATCTGCAAATATAATTCAATTGGAAACAGACACTGAAAGACCTTTAAAGAGATGGAAAAATCAGGAGCCCCTACAAGATTAACCTACTAGGCCTACTAAAACCAGCACCAACAGGAACGGGATCATACTTAAACACCTGAAATTCATGATGACAACGATGATGATGATAAATGCTTAAAAAAATTAGATTCATAAAGATCAGAATCAATATGTACACCTTTACATGTCTACATGCTATTTCAGTGGAAAATTTTATGTGCATCAGCATAAATAATGCATTCAACATTTCAATATGAACTCCCCCTCTTCATCTCCCCTTAGAAAAACAATGCTGATTTCACTGCAAAACAATGAACTTTCATTTATATTTTACTCCTGTAACTTCTAAGCTTGAGTAACATTATTAAAAGACAAGAGCCATGATAATGACATTAATTCACTCACCTCTGAAGTGCAATCTTCAAAACGAATAGCATATCCAACCTCATCACCTAAATGGGTACCCATTTCATCAGAGACACGTTTAGCTACTGACATGGCAGCAACACGACGAGGCTGGGTACAACCTATCATTCCATATCGACTGTACCCATCTTCATGTAAGTACTGAGTCAGTTGTGTTGTTTTCCCACTACCAGTTTCACCCACAATTATCACAACGCTATTCTCACGAATCACATTTAGAAGCTGTAATCAAGATTATTAATTTAAGCCGGACATAATGTAAATCATAGTAGCACAAAAAAAATTGAACATCTATGAAAGGAGCACTAGTTAATTTGGCCAATCACAAGCAAGATGTGGTGTATTTACCCAGGACTCTTCTCAATGAGGCATTTAGTGAACAACATACCCATATTAGTCAAAATTCTGCATAGTAAAAGATCTAGAATTGTTAACACTCAGGATCATAAAGACATATTTTAAAATAACCTTCTTTCACAGATTTTGAAGACTAACATGAAAATTTCAAGAACAATCTTCTCCTCAAATATTTATTTTCTCTGTACTATTACTCTATATATCAGAAATTAAAATTAGTAATTGTACTTGTTCACCCATTTGCTGAGACCCAAACATTTAATTTTTACTGTATCGTCAATTACTACAGAAGAACATTTTAAAAATAATTACCTCTTGACGAACTGCAAAAACTGGTAAATACCGCCGTTGTTCAAGAATTGTCTTCTTCTTAGCAAAATCACTTGATGCTTCTTGTGTATCTTTCATGTGTTCTGCAAATTTCTGCCCAGTCTTGTAATCAGTTTCTTCAGATTCTTGCTGCTCCTAAAAAATTCATTAACACTTCTTTAATTAGTTCTGAAGGGAAGAAAAATAATTATTAGAACAACTAGAAAAACTAACCGATTCTTCTTTCTTGGGTATCCCCATGATATTGCCAATTGTAGTTCCAGCTAATTCCCAATGTTTCTTTTGAGCTTTCCTTCGCTCTTTCTGTTCTCGATATGCACGCACTAGGGGAGAACCTTTGCGAGCAACCATGGCCATATCTGATGTGGGATCCTAAAGAGAATCAATTGCCATCAACACCATCAAGAAAGAAAGCTATGATTTGCACATATTCAGGAAAATGTTAAAATATAGCGATTCACATTTCAGGTTTTCATCTTCTTCTTCAGAATATCATGTAATACCTAAAATACAATTCCATGGTTAAAAGATTTGCTTATGATCCTTATTATCAGCATTTACTCACAGAAGCTAAGAAAATACATATAACATCATATATTTCCTAACTACATGAATTTAATCTAAAAATAGACACTGAAATTAATGAGTTTTTCAGTTCACTAAAACCATTTCTGAAAGTACAGAGAAGAGATAAACAAAGACAGAATTCCTTGGATAAAGGTTAAAATTGCAACCTCAGGTATGGAAGTGAAATACCTCCCAATTTTTCCTATCTAGAAAATAATACGAAACCACATGAAGTGAAGACAGGATTGTAAGGAGAATTTCTAAATCTAAATTTCGACATCCTGAAAAAATTTGGTGTCAAAGGGCTTTGTTTCAGAGGACAAGAAGTATGATTTAGAGGCTATACTCCTAAACACATTTCAGAGTGGTTTGTAGCCTGCATCTTCCTTTCCTGCTATGTTACGGTAGTATTTTCATTCAAATGACCATGGTGAAGTACCTCACTCCCCGCAAATAGTTTTAATGAAAGTAAAATATCAGTTCTTCAAAACGGTAAGAAAAAATGTGGCCCTTACCAGCCTATACAGTGAAAGTACCTTTTCTTTTATTCAATATAAATGTTTTGAAGAATCAGATGATATTAAATGTAACATACCTTACAGGGCATTCTGAGGAATAATTGATAAAAAAATGCTGTGAAATTCATCACAACTGGAAGTATTGTGTCTCAGCTTAGGAGTTATGCTCTACAAATCACACTATTGTCAGCACTGTTTCTCTCATGGTACTGTATTGTATAGTATTTATTGAATAATGGCAACAGCAACACGCTGTTATACACACATCTCATAATGGTTTAAATATAATTTACATATTTCTGGTACTAGCGAAAACAGACCTAACTTAAAATTTTTTACCACTCACAACCACAAATTATTGGACAATAATTCACTTTTGATGTAAACAATGTGGACAAATATTCAAGGCAGAATGACAGAATAGTTTTGGAGCTGGGGTCAACCTACCATATACTAGGTTTTGCCAATGTACGAAAATAAAACCTCATGCAAGAGACTACATTTAATAGTAAACATTGTTTTTCTAGAGCAACTATTCAATACTTCTGTTTTAACTATTTATAAATAATTATTTAAATGCTCCCTTCACATTTACATGCAGTTATTGTTAACCACAGATGTAATACATGGTTAAGTATTTGATTAGCGACTGGCACGAATATACTACCTTAACTGCCTTTTTCTGCTGATGCAAAATTTGCCGATACAACACACACTGCATTCTAAAACACATTTCTTAAATACAAATGGCTAGAAAATAGCTTTGCAATGTGATCGTTCCTAGTTCCCACATCTAAAAATGTTGAGTGTTACTTCACTTCAGCTGTGTGAAAGGCTACTATGATTAAAAGATAGGTTCTGCCTTCTGTAGGGCTTACTTAAGGGCAGGGAAGACTTAGATACAGTCCAAAGACAGAATCAAGCTTCCAATAATGTTTCCTCTGGTCAGCATTGCTTCCGGACTGAAGACTCTTTGAGACAGCAGCAGAAATATTCTAGAGTGGTGATACTGAAGAGTCTAGTTGCAGGGAAGAAGATGGTTGGGTGTGCTGAGAGAAACAGGACAAGTCCCTATGAAAACGTGGCTAATTAAAATGCAGAGGAAATTTAGACGTCTGCAACAATTATCACCTGATCATTTGAAGATTTTGATGAAATTTATTACGATACTTTCTAAAAGCATTCGGGTATGGATACACAGTTCCAAACATTACCAGATAATAAAATATTTTGGAAGTCCTTATCATGTTATGGAAAGTACTTCTGAGAAAGTTGTTAATAAGAATGAGTCTGATCAGAAAGGAACCATATTTCATCTCACAAATTATACTTTAAATTTGTTCTTCAACGAATAAAAAACGACATATCTCCCAAAATAAACAAAATTTGATATTTATTTTATTTAAGATCTTCATTTTTATAATAATTTTTTATTATGTTCTATGATTGTTGTTTCTTGATTCACTTCATACATCTATGCAATTGCTCCTGCCTATTACAATTGTCAAAATTAATAGTCCTTTTCTAGGAAAGCTTGGAGAGCTCAGCTTTAAGGGATAATGTCCATAATACATTATTATTCTTAAAGAGCAAAGGCTCTCTTAAAAAATAATATAAATAAAAACAGCACAAAATACTCACTCTAACAGGAACAACAGGCTCTGGTTGCTTCGTAAATACAATGCGTCCGTCTAAAAATGGTGGAACAATATTATGAACTAACAAATGCACTCTGTCAACATTTTCTTCATCGAAATCTTCATCAACATCCACTTGATGAACCACTCCACTAGTCAACATACGGTTACGCTCCCACAATTCATTATCCTAAAAACAATAACAACAGAAATAATGCTCAGTGAATGCCAGAAAAATTACATTATGCATGAACATTTTAGAAAAAAGTCATTGCTTACTAGTAATGTAAGCAATTAACAGTACTTTTACTCTAATGAAAATACAAAGTCATCAGAAACTCTCTCCACAATGGCTTTCTAATTGATTAGTGATTCCAGCCTCAGCTAAAGTCATTAGTCCCGTAAGTGTAGTGCATGTTTTAGTGTGGGAGATGACAGTGATCTTTCCCGGCTGGATGGTGAGATCTGGTGCCAACCTACACATTGGCATGCAGGATTTTTCTTAATAGGGTAACTCTCACCAGTGGGGCATGATAGTGTAAGTGTGTGTAAGTAATGCATGGGAATAGGACAAGGAAGAGTAAGGAAAGGTCATGTGTGATCAGTGGCCTGTTTGTTAGGGTACTGCTCCCGCATTCGCCTGGTGCTGATAGGAAAAAACACGGAAAACTACCAATCAGAGCTTCTGGCTGCTAGAATTCTCCTCCAGACAATGGTTGGACTCAACCTAGCTATGTAGCCAGTGTCGAAAATCGTACCACCGCCAGGATATGAACCCTAGGACCTCGCTGTCAGGCACTGCAGTGACATCAACCAGATCATCATTCAGTGACTCAGTCAAATCCTTCTCATTCTATTTTGCCCACGGCAGCTGGAGAACACCAACTGCCACAAGAGTTGAGTGCAACTTTTCAAGGCCTTTAAGGGAGAAGCTTAGAGAGGGACACTGCCTTTGTTCATCCACAACGAAATACACAAGTCTAACTGTTCTCTTACATTTCCAGGCACCAAGTACTCCTGTATTATTTTTGCTACTAATTACTGGATTATGTACAACACTTGATTAATGTTTCTAGTCAACAGAGACTTTCTCAATTTTCTGTTGCATTTTGTTACTGCTCAATCTCTTTCAGCTTGTTCTCATGAACACATACTCAATGCTCCTTGATTTGCAAAGAAAATCACTAATTTAGTACAGCCAAGCAGGTCTCCAGCAGAGTGGAAAGTGGGGAGGGGGGGCAGTGGCTCTGGCAAATTACCCTGGCATTTTCAAGGCTGTTACGCCCTGAATTGGCCCAGCTCATTGGTCAGGTCTGCTCTTCACTAAAGGAAAGACATTCCTTACAACGAATGCCCTTTCTTAACAAAAAGGAAGTGAATGGTGAAGCAGCTACTGTGGAGAGACATTTTGAATGTTCTGTATACAGATGCACAAAACATTTGGAAAAAATTAAAAATTTGTACTTATGAAAATTCAGACATTTTTAAACAAAAAGGGAACTTGAACCAATAAGTAAATGTACTGGGTTCTATATTATTGCAACGAATAGGGTTGAACATCATTTACATGCATACACTTGGATAAACATAAATTGACTAACATACAAGTAGATTCTTAAAACTTGCCTTGTTAATTTGTCTCTGTTGTGCAGACATCCTTTTCCTCTTCCTTTGTTCAAGCTGTTCCTCTTTTTTCTTAGTGTACTCTTCACTTAAGTTAGAAAAAGGATTATGATGGTCATCATAGCCATCATCCAAAGAGTACCACTCCCGATCTAATCTCTGTTGTTCCTCTTCCCACAACTGGCGATCTTCAGCAGATGACCACCGCAAATCTTCTGCAAAAAAATAAAATAAAAAACTGAATTCAGTTAAAAATGGAAAGTCAATGAAAATACATTGCTTTATAAACTTTAACTTCAATTTTGAAATTTTCTCTTAAATATTAAAGGGAAAATATTCATTTTTACACAACAAAACAAGACAAAAGCAAAACCTGGAATCCGCAAGATGTGTTATCACCAACCAGCATTTGGTTACTTAGAAAACCTTAAAATGCAACACCATACATAAAATAGAGAATTACCATGTAGCAATCTCTATTAACTCACTTCCATTGATCTCTTAGAGAATTAAAACTGAACACAATGAATAAAAATATGTGTGTGAAGATAGTATTAAAGAGATAATTAAATTGTAAAAGATCATTTGCAGACCTTTCCCAGGAATTGGAGTTGCTCCAGTTTTCTTTCTATCCTTTGCCCACACATTAAATCGATGTGCAGGAGTCGGTCGTGGTGTCTCATCTGGACGGCTTCTCCGGTCAGTTCCTCTCCGTGAACCACGTTCTGACCAATCACCTTCACTTCGACCTATCATTGGTGTAGGTTGATCCCAGCTTGAATAGCGAGAAGGTGTAGGATCATCTTCATCCCAACTTGTCCTAGAGAAAAAAAAATCACATAAATACTCAATGAAAAATCTAAATAAATACACAAGTACTTTAAGCAAATAACATTTTCAGAAAGGAAGATATATTATATATATCTCTTAGACACAATCCTAATAAATTTAGAACAGGAAGCAAAAGTACAACACAATGAAAGTTAGTCCCAGCAACAGTTGGTTTCATCCAGATGCGATAGTGTGAAATGGCATTGTGGAGAAAACATAATTAAAATGAAGTTCGTGACCCAAGTAATGACCAAGGTCACTGAGTACCTCATGTCCTTTGAATGAATAATATATTATACTGTTCTGAGAACTCTTGGCAATCTCAGTCCCAAAATCAAAAAAAATGAACATAAAAGAGTAATAATCACCCACCCCTCCAAGATTGCTATAATGACATGTAATATACAACAAATATTTCCACAAGGCTTTGTTTCTTAAATATTGGTGTTAGGAAGACATTATCTCATGGAGTTCAAAGTAAGTGCACCAGGTAACAGGGATTTGCCTATTATATATGCACATGTTTTCTTCAACCTGGAAGGCCTACCTCCACTCCTTTACTGACATCACTTGAATTCAGAATAAATAATAGCAAGAAGTGTTGTTGTCATAATCTGATATCCAGAAATGCTCGTTCTGTGTAATTTCCCTGTATTTTGCATTGAAAAGCGAGCTACAGATATGATATAATAGGCCTGGCAACCAAAATCAACACCCCCACTCAACTTGCATTGTGTGAAATGAGGGCTCAAGAAAAAGTGTCCAAAAGCTCTTCCAATTTTATCTACATATGAAAGAAGTGCTGTTTTGACTAATATTTCATAGGTCATTTGGCCTTCAATTAACCATAAACATAAAAAAAGGAAGAATATTTTACAATGAATTCTCAATAAAATTTTATACACACTTTGAAGTCGGATCTTTCACTTTCATGGCTGGAGTGAGTGGTTCATCTTTAAACCGAGGTGTTTCATTCATATCCCTTGATGACGATCTACTTCTCACTGATTCTTGCTCCCAATCTCTATCCCTGCTTCTCCTATCACTGCGATCGCGTTTGTGATCTCTATGATCTTTATCTGGAAAAAATATTATCAGATTGTTATGAACATACAATACGCAAAATAATACTTAAGGTCAATTTACATTAAGGTCAATTTGTCAGAATTCAATTTATATGCAGTTGAAAAAGTTTTTGAAATAACAGTTGTACATCTTACTACGCTCAAAATTATCTTACTTTGCATCTACAGACCTCCAACAAAGCAGGCTGTAGATTATTTCAATTTCATAGAAAATCTAGAGATAACTCTGAACAAAATTAGTAATCTCTCTTTTAAATCCATTGTTGTATGTGGAGATTTCAATATTGATTTTCTGAGCGAATCCCACGAAAAAGAGCAGTTTCTCAACTTAATTCATTCTTTTAATTTAGATATTACAGTGCACGTACCTACACGGAATACTCTTAAATCACAAACAGCAATAGATCAAATTATAATTAACAAAACCACAACTAGATATGAAATAATAACGAATAATCTAGGTTACAGTGACCACGATGCACAAATTCTTACAATTACTAATAACATGAATACTGACACAATAAATAAAACACGCATGTGCCGAGCATTTACTACAGTTAACATAAAGTTATTTACGGACTACTTGCTGAAAGAATCATGGGAGGAAGTTTATAACGCTATTGACACAAATGAAAAATATAATTTATTTTTCTCAAAGCTTTCATTTCTCTTTAACGCATGCTTTCCTATTAAAAGAAAAATTAAACATTTCACAAAAAGTAATACTTGGATCACAAAGGAATTAGAACATCGTGTAAAATAAAGCGTCTCTCTACTTTATTTCTAAACGTCATGACGTATCTCAAGATTTTCTTATCTACTTTAAAAAATACAAAACATTGTTACGAAAAGTCATAAGGCAGGCTAAAATAATGAAAAATGATCAGGATATTTTGAACTCTAATAATAAAACAAAAGCAATGTGGAATATAATAAAAAATACTACCAAATCAACTAGAAACCCCGTAGAGAATGTTGTTTTAAAATATAACGATATAAATGTGAACGATCCGGCAACAGTGGCTAATCTTTTTAACCAATACTTTTCGAGAATTGCTGCCGATCTCACTAAGGGTCTTCAGGCACAAAACTCAAAAAACTCAAATTTATAGAAAATCTTTCTTGGATGGTCATTATTCTTGGTCTCATGGCACACTTACTAAGAAATGAATTTTCAGCGCATGAAAAATAAATTATTAAATTTATTTCCTACATTTTACATATGTTTACTTTCTTTAAATCATAAAAGTAATTTTGATTATTTTAATGAGTAGACAATTCAGTGCCTGCTCAGATACAAATACTAACAAGAATCCTGCATTTCATTGTGATCAATGCAAGGGAATAATGATCTATATACTTTACACACCACGTGATCTCCTGTCATGGTCACGGGAACGTCTGTGCCTATCATCTCTTCTTCTGGATCGATCTTCCCCATATTTTTCATGGTCTTTTCTCCTATCTTTTGATGAGGCATGAACACCACGTTCCTTGTTCCTTTGAAGTCTTTCAACCATCCGCTCACGGGCCTCCTTTGAGATTCCTCCAGTATGGGAAGGAGTCTCTTCTTGAGCAGAACGATAATGCCTAAATTTAACAAACATCCTTTTTCAAGAAGAAACTTCAATTGTTACACAAAACAAAGTTTAACACACATATTATACAAAACGTTCTAGATCTGTATACTTTTCAAGACCCTTTATAAAGGTAAAGAAGAAACAGTACAAAAGTAATATTAGTGAGATCTAAGAAAAATATTGTTTATATTACATGTTAGAGTCAAATTAGTTGTAGAGAAAACCAGGATTTCTGCAGTACGATCATTCAGTTTACACTTTTGTTCACATTTTCTGACATTAATATATGGTCAATTTATTACTAAAAATAATTTACTTTACTCACTTTTAATGTTAAAAATAAGTAAAAATGTTTTGTTTTCAATATTTTTATTTCAGTGATATCTTATTTTTATTTATAACTTCATATCACACAAACCTCTCCTTTGTCTGGGTATGCCCCTTTTTATCAGTGTCATTATCAATTTCTTGCCCTGCTTCATCATCATCTTTATAGGACATTTCTTTAGATTTCTTCTCTTCATTATCAAGCTCTTTCTCTTTTCTCCTTTGTGCTACACAATTAACAAGAGAAATATATCTCAAAATATTGAAATATAAGAATCGTCTCCCAAAAATAAGTGTACTAATAATTACATGAAAATACGTTTTCTTACCAGCCAATTTATCCAAGCCAAAAAGTGAGGTTCTTGGAGCCGGTACTTTGAAAGTGTCATCTTCTGATTTAACTTTTTTACGAACAATAAGTCCACATGGTTCCTCATTCTTATTTTCTAATCTATATACACCAGGATCTTCGACATCCATTTCAATTAAAATTATTTGCGATGCTCGTACTTGAGAGATAAAAGGTTATGTTAACTGAACATTAAAGCTTATTTCCACCATTCCAACACAAATTTGTAACTTGAAACATTGAAATATACACAAATTACTGAGGTTAACAAAAATTAATTACACTCAATAACAAATGTTACACTGAAACAAACTTCGTATCCATCACTTTTGATACCAATTTTCGATATAAACACAAACTGAGGGAAAGCAGCGTTAAAATACACAAACGACAATACTCCACGATGCTATTATTTGGTACACAATGCGTATGTATACTACTAAAATTAAGTAGATTATCTTTGTCAATTATTCCTTTACTTTATTTACCAACACATCACAACAAAAGGATTCTGGGTTTTCCTCATGTTTCTTTCTTCATCGTTTATTGCCGAAGTCAGATCAAGTAGTTTCAAGCGCGTCTCCTGTGAGATGAATTTGCAAACCTGCTGCAAACTGGAATGACGACAACACTGTACATAAGTTTCGCTGACTGATTACTAATTGCGCGTGAATCGTCGAATATACTATTGACATGAATAAATTAAAGTAAATCAATATTATTATTTAACAAATATAGAACACAAATAAAATATGATAAACGAGATAAATTACGTAATTATATACAATAGTTTCCCTTCCCATTCGCAACTGGCTCAGTGGTCTAGGGGTATGATTCCTGCTTTGGGTGCAGGAGGTCCCGGGTTCAAATCCCGGCTGAGCCCGTTTTTTCTCCCCCACTTTTTTGTTTTCATTTTCTCACCCCAAATATCGAAATCGAAGGGCTGTAATGAATATAAAAAAACGTAATAACATAAAAGCCACAAATGTACATTAATAAAAAATATACATTATTATAAAATATACAATAAAAATTAATCATAGAAGATAGGATGGCTTACCCTGAAAGGCAAAGGATTTCTGTTTCGATTCTTTTTTAAATTGGAGTTGCTTGTGTGTGATGATAACTTCTACAGTTTGAGTTGACGGAACGCCAAACGACGACATTCGTTTGACGAAATAAGGCGTCCTTCAGGGTATATGAAAATTAGTTGCGCTATAACAGCATGCATTTTCTCGCAATACTTGTAATGCTTAATTGATATTATAAAACTATTTGAATCCGCAAAGTTTTCCCAACCCTTAAAATATTTCACTACGCTGAAATTCAATTGACTGATGTTTCAGGGCGCGTGGCCAATTGGTATGGTCATTAATTCCATAAGCGAACTGAAAATTATATCTTGGCAGGAGGAGATGGAACGTGAGATCCGGCGCCAATCTACACGTCGGCTAGCTGGGGAATCCCCTTCTTCAGGTATCTCCACCAGCAGGGCGTCGATTCAGCCTGAGTATGCTCTAAGTTCCCGACTGGTCCCTCGATTTGCGTGGTAGAGTACTGCATGCATGTTTGTTTTCGGAGAAGATTATAGAACAAGGAACAGGAAGGAAAGGTGGCGCGCTGTCCGTGGCCCTTTTGTTCAGGTACTGCTCCGCCATTCGCCTGGTGTTGATTGAAGAAACCACGCAAAATGGATCAGATCAGCCGGCCACTAGAATTCTCCTCCAGATCGACGGCAACTGGAATAACGCCTGATGTCTTCAAGCTGACTTCCGAGATTCTCAATAGTCAGTACTAAGTGCGATCCCAATGGGAGAATCTCATTCTCCAGTTGCCCTCGGAAGAGTTATTTACGCACATGTACATCATCACTCGTCGGAGATTGTCAAATACCGATGACGCGACATCACAATCGTAAGAAGGGTGTAATAAGCATTGGGGCACTATCAATTCCTCAATACGAAGAGTGAAAAGGCGCAATGGCTCCCAATTCGAAATTTAATATGAAGCGACCACTCTTTTGAAAATGCCGATGCCGCCTCTGACCACAAAGTCGCACGGAGCCTGCGTTCTCTCTTTTAGTGGAGCCACCGTGGCTTGTAGGGATTTTCCCCAAACATGTATATCCAACCAACATGGCACTACCCCAGCCGCGACAAGCTCTGGGCTCTCAACTGTCGCGAGGAATGAGTAGTAGCATAGACTAAAGAGGTACATATTTACTCTATGGTACTAGTGTAGTGCACGTAAGCGTGTGTAAATAATGGATGAGGACAGGATAAAAAAGAGGAAGGGAAGATCGCGCGCTGTCCGAGGCCCGTTTGTTACGGTACATCTACAGTATTCACCTGGTGTTGATGGGAGACAAATTCTCAATCAGAGCAACCGGCCGCTAGAATTCTCCTCCAGACAGCAGCTGAATTAGGCCTAGCTGTAGAGTTAGTGTCGAAAATCTTGCCACCGCAGTGCAGTCAGCTTTCGAACCCTAGGACCTTCCGGTCAGAGGCATTGCAATGACATCACCCTCTTTTTCGATGACTATCATACACTTTTAAGAAATTTCATGCGATGGCATTGGAACAAATACATTTGCTCATCATAATTCCACAATTTTATAATTACAAATAGTTGAAGCTCAGGCGTTGCTTGGGGTACTCACCTGAAGACGGAGATTCAACTCTGGCGGTGAGGGTATGTATGAAAAGCGCCGGCAGCTAATCGACCTATCTGAACTCCAGTGGCATCACACTGTCAATCTGAAGGGTATTTTTTAAGGCATTCTTGGCCATTGGGCACCTAGCTCATGACTACACTTCTCTCAGTTGTTTTGACATGTGCATAAGCGTAAGAAATGTGTCTTTCACTGTAGCATACGTCAAGTTAACGCCAATACACATACATACTAACATTATAGTGTACACGGTATTGGTAAAGTGCGTCTATGCAAATCGTTATTGGTCGAAAACAGTCGAGATAGTTCCTTCGTTCACCGCGCAATGTAGCTGAAGTTCAGGTGTGCCGATTAGCTGCAGTTTTTCGTATTTAACCTCATCATGACCCCAACACCGAAGTTGAATATTCTTCTAACAGTCTTCATGTGTATTTATCACAAATACTTTATTATTCATCCATTAGAGAAGAAAAGAAATCAATTCTATCTATGGTGTAAAATTAAAGATTTTGTTTTCAGACCCGTGAGTGGTTGAGCCCCAACCCCTCCTTGCTCTGCCCCGTCCCGCCCCGCCTCGTCTTTTTTAAGGTGGCTCCGCACATTCGGCATTCGCCGAGCAGCGAGCCACTGCTCGCCCAATCCCGAGCAGCTGACGAGTTCGGCGAATGTTTGCTCCTTTTGATGTGTCCTAAACACCGACACGCGGTGGGTAGGGCGAGCACCGAAAGTTCGTCACTTACGAGGGCAACTCATCCAAACTACTCGGGATTCGGTGAACGGTTGCTCGCTACTCGCCGAATAACGAATGTGTGGTATTATACGCGCACGTTTTCTTGAGCTCCGTAACATCTTTCCCCACTCCTTTGCCAATATTAGTTGAATTAAGAAGAAATTATACCAACAAGCATTGTAGACAAAATCTGATAACCAGAAATGTTTTCTCCCATGTAATAGAAACTATTTCGCATTGAAAAACGAACTACAAATTTGATATAAAATTCCTTTTGTGAAAATAACCAAACTCCCCACTCCTCTTGCAACAAGTGAAGCAAGGGCTCAAGAAAACGTGCGCGGGTAATACCCAATTCGGCTCGCACCGGCCCGTTCCTTTCTACTCCGCAACACGTCGCACCACCCCTTCCAACCTGCTCCATGCCGCCCCGCTCGCCCGGCTCCACATCGTCCTTGCCCGTCCGACGTCGCATTGCCCATTCTCTTCTCCACCCCGCCCCTCCCTTAACAATGCTCGACCTCGAATTTCCTAAATTATGCGTAAGAAAAGTCACTGAAAGTTTTATCGATTTCGGTTCAATGGTTCTCGAGATTTGCCCGGACCAGAGATGTGCTCAGCCTAATATCAGAGGGGGGACTACATTTCTGAGGTCATCTGGTTCCCCTTTTCCATTAAATCTTTATTTATATGTATTTTATAGTAAATAAAGAAAACTACAAAGGATAATATACCATATGAAGAAGGATTGTACGTACCCCAAAGACTGTAAGTCAAGGAACGTATATACAGTCGACTCCAGTTATAGTGAACTTCTGGTGACTAACATTTTTGGTTCACTATATTCGAGGTTCACTACATCCGAAGATACCACCTCAGCAGAACATTCAAGGAGACATAACGAAATACCTCACTCTCACACAGTTGATACCACAGTTGATACCACACAGTTGATACCATGGTAATTCAATGGGATAGCGTTCCCTCACTAAGTTTAGCACCTGGAGATGTAACAAAACGAGTTACGAAACGTTGTGAAATTAGTGAATAAATGATTGTCATAAAAAACTTTGGATACTTTTATTTGTAAACATATATTGACAATCAAGAAGAGATATTGATTTACTTCTTTTTCAAATATGTTTGAATTTCCCCAAAACAGGAAAATCAGGATCATATTTACGGAAATATACGGAGTTTTATTACGTGGGTCTATGGGACCCTATTTCAAAATTTTCTAGAGGAGCCCCCCTGGGTACACACCTATAACCCAGACAGACAAATATTGTAAAGACAACTGTATGGGTTTTTATATAATGTAAATAATCATATACGCACATAATAAATTTATGATACAAGTGGTAAAAGTGGCATTTTATTTTGCGAGTAGGAAAGGTTAGGACACGAGGCCGATACGCGGAGTGGCGCAATCCTACCAGGTAAATACAATCACTTTTACCACGTGTATAATACATTGTTTTTTTCTTCAGCCGTACTGGCTTCATTTTAATTTAATTCAAGTTTACACATCATTATGTTAAATTAAAGTCAGTAGCTGATTCGATCAGACAAAAGTATTTTGTTTTCTTTGCTACATTCACAGTTTTATCTGAACATTTCAGCATCATCTCACTGCTAGCACTAGTGGTAAAAATTGAACTTTTAGCCTGCCTTCGTGCCCTAAAAGTAACCGCTTTTATTAGTGGCTGTCTAAAATATGTTTTCAAGTCCCATGCTCTTCTAGTTTATTGATAGCATTATTATTATTATTATTATTATTATTATTATTATTATTATTATTATTATTATTATTATTATTATTATATGTGATAACATTATTAAAATAATTCTGTACGTTAGTGAATAGAAATGAAGCATTCTATTAAATCAGTTAGACAGCCTCTAAAAAATCCAACGATGAGTTAGTTGTCCCCTCGATCGCTCAGCTTGGGAGTAGCAGGGGCTGACCCCGCCCCGCTCGCTCTGGGCGAAGCGTCGCGTCGCCTGTGACTTGTGGAACGAGGGGGCGTGACCGCCCCGGTGACAGCTCGCTAATCGGGCCATCCATTGCAGCAATTTGCGGCGCGGGGCCCAAGTGTGAAAGAAGACACCGGGGCGGGCAGACGCCACGCCGCGAACCAGCAGGGAGGACGGCGGGGGTGGGGCGAGGGGAGCTGGTAGGTGAAGTGGCACTTCACCCGTTATTTATATAAGAATTTTACAAGGATTAGGTCAGAAGTCGTGGCAACTACTTTTTTTTCTAAATATTATCGGATCACATTTTATTTGTAGTATGAAATAAATGCTGTACTAATGTATGTTCACAATAACAGATGGCTCTGGGTGTTTATTAGCACAGACAGCAATGTGAAATCCATTGTTTGACTGCCGTCGTGCCAGATGAACATAACCCATAGCAAGCCGCGTTCAAAGATCTGTAATAGTCGTTCTTCATGGGATAATTGACCGAGAATATCACAGGGAATTAGTGGCTCTTGCGAATAATGCTCTTCCAAACTGGACAGATGGATGGGAGTGTTTCTGCGAGGACGCATAGCAACCAGTGATCAGCAACGCACGTGACGGCGTGTGAGTGTGCGGACCGATGTGGCACATACGGAAATCGAGCAAATGTCTTTCGAATATGTAATGCTTTTGGAATGTGGTGAACTCGTAAACGCTAAATTACTTTGAAACATGAAACCAGTACTGTCATTTCAAATACATTAAGAAATATGAGAAACACAATTTGCATGTGTCGTTAAATATCCAAGTTCTTAGTTCATACTTTGTCCTTTCATGTATTTATTTCATATTTTCAACCACTGCTCGAAAAAAAGGCCACAGCTCGGAAGAAGTTTACCGTACTGCGAGGAGAGAGAGGGCAACAGAGAAGTTGAGAGTTGAGTGTGGGTTTTGGATAGATAGGTGGTTCTCAACACAAATACCGCGTAGTTCGAACGTTTCTGACAATTGGATATAAAATTTCGGAATCGCTGGCGCAAAGGAACGAGCCTCTCGAACTGGATCTACATCGAATATTCACGTGATGATACATCACGTTGATGGACAGCTGTAGTCGAACAAATATAAGTCAAGAGAATGCTGCCTTATGGGGATTCAGCGTCAGCAGCACACTGCCGCCTCATATTGGAACTTCCTTAATTATTATCGGATTCTTACAACGAAAACGTGAAAATATGTTTTAACACGTCAAACGATACAGGACACATGGTTGCCTCTATCGAACGTCATAACGCTTTATGATAAACTGGGAAAAATTTCTCGAATGATGATACAAGAACGTGTCAGAAGCGAACTCGTTAATTTTCAATTAGTGAATCATTTGATTTTGTATCATAGGAGACCGAAAATCCCAAAATACAGTATCACAGACTCACAAGTAGAGGTATTCTGGCATCAATACTCTCCCGGATTGACACTCGACATCGGACGCGGTAAAATGAAAATGAGATTGTTTCCAAAAGGTACGATGGTGATGGAGAGACGTTTAGTCGTCAATCGATTTTCGGTATCAAGGAACCACAAAACGTGGATTCTGACTAAACGTCGTGAAAGAGAATTTAACACCGATTTCCGGCGCACGATTACAATACTTTCTTTTTTAACGAACTAAGGCGAGAAAGTAATAGGAGCTAGAAATATGAATAGACATGTATAATCTACTGAGAATCCAGTAGCCGGCGAAACAAAGGTATATGTATGTATGTATGTATGTATGTATGTATGTATGTATGTATGTATGTATGTATGTATGTATGTATGTATGTATGTATGTATGTATATATATATATATATATATATATATATATATATATATATATATATCAGAGTGATTAACTCCAACACCGTGTGACCGATCTCCATGAAAGTAGGCTCATCTACGTGTTTTTTCACCCAGAAGGTAAAACTCAACAACATTTTTTTGAATCCATATCGTTAAATAAAGGATGCGTTTTATGACATTTAAAAACTAGAAATTTTGAAGCGGAAGTCCTTAAGAAACGTTTTTCACACCGTAATCTACAGGAGGAGATGTTCTTGAACATTCTACTACTTTTTGTTGGTTTGTCACTTCTCGATATTATCCCATTTGCTCAGAGATGTGCAGATTCTGCAAGTAAATGCGAATGAGAGGGACAGAGAGAGGCAGAGCCAGAGCCAGAGACAGTCAGACAAACTGAGACAGGGTCACAAAAGAGACGGGGAGACAGAGATGGGTTGAGAGAGGGAGGGAGGGGGAGAGAGTGACGGAAAGAGAGAGACGGGGAGAGGGAGACGAAGAGAGGCGGAGAGAGAGAGAGAGAGAGAGAGAGAGAGGGAAGGGAAAGAGAAAGAGGGAGATGAAGGGCAGAACAAGCTCTGCCGTGTTCCGCTAGTATACTTATAAAAATCTAAGTAAAAACAAAAACAAATAAATACACGTATACAACATATTTTAGTACATTCACAGGCACGCTTTAACATGATGGTAGGTCAGTCAGTCAGTCAGTGTGTGTGTGTGTGTGTGTGTGCGTGTGCGTGCGTGTGTGTGTGTGTGTGTGTGTGTCTGTGTGTGTAAGAGGTAGGATACGATAAGGAATAGGAAGGAAAGATCGCGCGCGGTTCGTGGCCCGTTTGCCCGAGTACTGCTCCGGCATTCAGTGAAACCACGGAAAACTACCGATCAGAGCAGCCAGCCACTAGAATTCTTCTCCAGACATCGAGAGAACTCGACCCAGCCTTCTAGTTAGTGTCGAAATCCTGCCACCGTGGGGAGTGGAACCCTAGGACCTCCCACCCAGAGGCACTGTAGTGACCTCAGTTGATGCGCCGAGCCACCTCTCACTGTGTGAGTGTTGAGCGCAAAAGGTGGGAGGGGCAAGGGAAAGCAAAGAAGGCGGGCGAGGTGCGGTGGGGTGGCGGCGGGACGTGGTGTTGGGCCGCGCCGATTGCGCGGGCGGCTGCAGTGACCGAGGGCGGCAGGGCAGGGTGCGGCCGAAGAGTCCTTCCCCATCCCCGTCCACCCTCTCCCCTGCATTAGCCCCTGACCCGGACGCGCGCCTCAAGAGCTGTCGGCGGCGCGGGCGCGGGCGGGCCTTGGGGCACGCCGCGGAGCGTGCGACACAGCCGGGAAACGCGATCCGGCACCCCGGCATTCACGGGACACATTCCGCGTTGCGCAAAGTCAATATTTTTCTTCCACGCGAGAGGAAGTGGCGAAAGGAAATGCAAAAAAGCGAAGTTCTTTGCATGTAAGTCGCGGAGAACGAGTCTGCAAGTGAAGCTTCGTACGCTGCGACGACCTAGGTTCCAACCCGGCAAGGATAGGGGGCCCGTATCTTTAAATGAAAAAACAGGGACACTTGCTCGATGCGCTATACAGTATGGCGTATACTCTAGATGTACTCTAGGGAATTCATGGCGATAACACACACATTGAGAATAACAATAAAAAAAGTTATAGAACAAAACATATTTTAATAACTTTTTTGCAACAGTTTTTCACCACGTTCGATTCCCTTAAACGCTTCAACTGAAACTTTAAGTAAGATGTGTGAACCAAGTAGCCATTCAATTCAGTTAACTTACATATTAGTGAATCAATGTTTATTCAGTTGTCCAGACACAATTCCTCCAGCCTGGAGGCTGGAATGAACTCCATCAGCTACAGTTTTTTCCCCTGTAGAGTACTTCTCTGAACAATGAACTTTTCCCAAACGGGTATGATTTTTGGAAATTAAATTAAAAAATCAGAAAACGACGCATTCTTAAAGTGTTTTAACTCTTAACATCACACCTACTCTTTCCCTGCGAAAGCTGTTTCTCTCCTTGGTCATAACGAATTCATCTAAGAAAAAGGTCATTCTACTGAGGCATTAGACCCAAGGCAGTGAGATAGAAGCATACAATTATTTTAATATTACTGCATGTCCACAATTAATGATCATAACTTACAGATACTCCGATTAACTTGTAGTGGCACTTGACGTTAGTCAGCTGTTACGGTCATGGTGCAATCTAATCGGGAGTTTGAACGTCAATACAGTGACGTTAGTATGGTGACGTTCAAGCTCCCGATTGGATGACATCGTAACAGCTGATTAAACTCAAGTGCCATTATAAATAAATCGTAGTATAAAACGGTGAACTCACGCATGCTCTTTGGATGAAAGGAAAAGTGCTTCGCTTATTCGCTATCGACGACAACCGAACGGTAGCGAACTCAGCAATCGGCATTATAAATTCAGACTCAGAGAGTACAGAGGCAGCACCGAGAATCGGGACATTTGCTGTCCCGAAATTTATTTGTAGGGACACCGAAACAGAAGGAAGAAAATATTTGAAAACCAGAACTGGGATGTCTGGGATCCCTACCTGAGGAGGATTTTCGGCAAAGCTAATTATCTGTGTCGACGCAAAATACTCTCCGAGAGATTCTGAGGCCGGTTGCTTTCATTTGACGCTTCCGCGGTTTGCTCTGATCAATTCCAGGTGCATGCCGAGCCATGGTTCGCGTACAATTTCCTCTTCCCTGCCGTCCTTTACCGCATTTCCTCGGGCCGGATGACATGTTCTGGAAACGATTTTACTGTCTCACTTTACTTCGGAAGAAGGGAAAGTGTTGTAATTGTACGCAGGAAAACGGGGATTTTTTGTCAGAAAAACTATTATTGCCGTGTCCTGTTAACGAGAAAGTGAATAAATCTTGTTTTGAAAGTTTAATCAGCGAATTGTTATGTTTCTAAATTATACTGGCAGAGGACTCCAGCAGGGGCAAGGCGTGACAATCTTACGCGGTCATCGTTACATCTGCCCACAGACTCTCTGAAGCAATACACACGGCTCCTAACTGCTGAAAATCTGCCCGAAATACGAACATTCGGCTTCATTTGCTTGAAAATTTCCATAAAATGGCACTAGATGCCGCCAATTACGAATATGAAACTACTTTTTAACATAACCCTAGGATCCGTTGTCTCGGTACACGCATGAATGTATCTGCTGGATCTCTGAGGTCCTTCGCAATTGCTCTCGAAAAATAGACATAAAAATTTTTTTTAAGTCTTAATAATTTCATTTCATAATAATTACAAAAAAATAGATCATAATGTTAAAAAATGATTATTTATTTAAATAACTATTAATAGGGCATTAAAATACCTGCATAAGCACTGTAATAGAATGAAATTTCAGAGCCTACCTGCATAACTTCCGATAATTTTTCCATTAAAACGAAAGTACAAAGATAACACGGATGGCAAGCCCTCAAATATGCAGCTGTCTAAAGTAAAAAGCGAAATAAAAATCGTCAGGGCCTGGGAGGTTCTGCATGTGCATCCTAGCGATAAAAGTTCATTTTCAAGCAAATTAAATCAAACGTTTGTATTCTGGCCAGGTTTTCGGCAGCTGTGGCCACTGTGCGTAGCTTCAGAGAGACTCAGGGCAGGTCTAGCGATGGCCGCGCAATAATGCGGTGCTTCGCCCCTTGTCCAGGTTCGCTACAATCCGAGTAATTTCCGCAAAGTTCAGTAATCAATATGTGTAAGAAATATAATTGGTTTGGTTTGTTTTTTTCGTGTTTCCGGGCGCGTCAACTGCTTTGGTCATTAGTCCCGTTAGCGTAGTGCATGTTCTTTCTCGGGAGATGACGGTGATGTTTCCCAGCTGGATGACGAGATCCGGCGCCGACCTACCGTCGGCTAGTGGGGTTTCCCCCTAACCAGGACTCTCCCACCAGTAAGGCACCGCCCCAGCCGGGACAAGCTCTGAGCTCCCGACCGGTCTCCCGGAATATGTGGTAGTGTAGTGCATGTTAGTGTAAGTGTGTGTGTAAAAGAAGAGGAAAGGACAAAGAAGAGGAAGGAAAGATCGCGCGCGGTCCGTGGCCCGTTTGATAGGGTACTGCTCCGGCATTCGCCTGGTGTTGATCGGAGAAACCACGGAAAACTACCGATCAGAGCAGCCGGCCGCTAGAATTCTACTCCAAGCAGCGATTGAATTCGACCTAGCTAAAAAGCTAGTGTCGAAAATCCTGCCGCCGTCAGGACTCGAACCTAGGACCTCCCGGTCAGAGGCGCTGCAGTGACATCAGTTGATGCACTGAGCTACCGCTCCCGGTGTTAGAAATATAAAATCTTGATGATCCAAGATTTGCCCGTTAAATCAAAGCGTTTAAAAAAGTGTATCGTTATACTCCCCGTTTCACCCTCATCTTCCACGGAGGAGTGCCAGTCAACGAAGGAATCCGCCAGCTTGGGTTACGAGGGGTAAGAGAGGGTAGTGTTAGAGGCCGAATGGACATGCAAGGAACGCGCCCTCTGTCGTGCTACCCGACGCTACCCGACGGCCTACGAAGCGGCCAATTCTGTGGCCGGAGGCGGCGCGGAAGCGGCGCGGGGGCGGCGCGGGGGCGGCGCGGGGGCGGCGCGGGGGCGGCGCGGGGGCGGCGCGAAATGGGGCGAGGCGACGCGGGACATTCCTCGACCGCGTCCATCTGTCACTCCGCCACGCGTGGCGACAAGGCGGCACTGCAGCGCAGATGAATGGCAGCCCGGAATGTGCGGGCGCGCCGGAAAGTAATAGGTGGGACGAAGCCTTCAGCTTTCCAATTGGATCCTAAAAGGTGAACTGATCCCAAAGTTCCTTCGGATTCTACGTCTCTCTATTCCTTCCTGCGTAATAAGTGCTCCTCAAATTGCCTTCTTAGTTTTAGGAGGATAAAGGAAATAAATGCTCGTGGCTGTCCGGTTGCGTTACGTGTGTAGTACTTTGTCATGAGTTACATTACATTGTCATACGTTTTGTGTGCCTTGCGTTGTCTTACGCGCTGACATACTTTGAAATGTCCTGCATTTTGCGAGCACGGCGAATTCGAGCTACTCAGAAAGTATTCTCACCTTGTCCCCAACAACGGATGTTTCTAAGCTCTAGAAACAAACAGCCCATTTGAATACTTTAATGACAATTTGCAAGTCTCTTTCAACTTACAAGATGATGATAGAAGCTAGAAGATGTAGTCTCTCTGCAGAAAATTTACAGGAATTTCTGAAAATTAATGTCATGCTATTTTAAGAAAATAACAGTGATACTTTTAATATAACCATTCTTATGCAAATAATATTACTTTCTAATGTAATGAAAACAACGAAGACAATTTCTCAAATATACCAAATTTCAAAGGTGGGACTAACTTTCAATTAATTATACATCATACGTATTTACAGGATTCTTGTTCCTGACAGATTTCATATTTTAATGAATAATTAATTAATGTAGTGTTGTGGAATTAATATTATGGTATGGTATATACCTACTTGAAAGTTTCGGAATTCGAGGTATTTGAGAAATTTTTTCAAAAATTTCTTTCAACGAGGATTGTCCACATCATAAGTAAACTATAAGGTTGGCAGATGCGATAATAGTGGGCAGACAAATGCAATATTATTTTAAGTTCAAGTTATTTTTCCTGGAATATGTTATTTTTAAAGATGCAATAATATCTTCATTTTCAATTAATCGCTTCTCGGTGAGAATATAAGTTTCTGTTCCCAGAAATCTCTCTGAACACTACCTCAAGTGTTTAATGCAAGAAAGACCAAAATCCAAGAGGCCGTTGGGGTCCTTTGAAGATGCCGCCTTCAATGCAGCCTTAGAGGCGGCGGAATTATATCCGTCCCACGAGTTCTTTTAAAACCATGGACATCGAATACTGACATAGGAAGATTCCGATATTCGAGATATTTCTCAATAATCGCTCATTCAACGCATAAATCGGTACGCTACAGCCATAAGAAAGATGAATCGAAGAGGTTGAACATGTCATGAGAAAAGCAAGCTTTACCATTCTCCTGAAACGAAGTTTCTCTCCTGTTTTTGTCGGAATGCTGGATGAACTAATGATGTAAATAAGAATGAAAATATGAAAGCGAAATCTAAGTATTTACACCAAAGATAAAATAATGGTGGTTAACAGTTATTTCAAGATTATATCTACTTCCTGTGGTACAAAAGAAAGGAAAAGTATTAAAAAATAAAAGAGAAAACATGAGAGGAAAAAATAAAAATAAGTAAAGAGAAGGTAGAGAGGAAAAAAGAGGAAAAACCGAAAAAATAAATGAAGACGGAGGAGCCGCATGGAAATAACTACGGAGACAAAAGGTATAAAAAGTCTGAAAATAATAGAAGAAAATAAAAATCGAAAGCACGGGGATAAAAAAAAAAATAAGGAATTAAAAAAAAATTAAAAAAAAAGGGGCAAAATAAGAAAAAGAAGAGGAATCAAGTACTGTGACATACCAATATGGCGACATGTTTTATTACAGAATATTTGTCGTAAATGGGCGAAATGGTTAGGGCAAATAATAAGCAATATGGTGCCTTAGTAACGACGTCGTGGTTGTTGTCAGGATAAACAAACATTCATCTGACCGTGGAGGTGACGGCGTGAGTAGGAGGAAATATAAGAGATTTGTGAATTGGTTCAACTGAACGTCGACTGATTATTAAAACGGAAGTTTGGGCATTTTGTCGAAATAAAAGAACGGTGAGGGATTGTGGGTTTTAAAAGGGAGGATAAAATTCCTTCGGTCGCATGTCGTGACGGTGAGCAGTTCGCTCGCGAATAGATTAATTTGTGCAAGTTAGGACTTGAAAAAAATTCGGTGGTCTACAGTACATGTTCAGACTTTGAAATATTTTCGTGTGGTAGAGCAAGAATCGGACTTGCGGGACATATTCGGACTCTGAATATTTTCGTGGCAGATGGATAGAGAAAATTTGTAGTGCAACTAATCATTCTTGAACTTATAAATGTATGCGGTTCACAAACGATACCGGACTTTGCACATTTTCTTGCAATAAACGGAAGATAGAACTGAAAGATTTGTTTTGCTGTGTAATATGATTACACAGCAAAACAAATCTCTCAGTTCCTGCAAGCACTGGATATTTATACGGTGAGAACGGGCGTCGGACATAATATAGTGGAGCTGGAACAAATATTTGAGTGGTGCGAAGCGGTGAATCGGCGGTGTTCGTTTTTAAAGAAGAGAAGAGGATTCGTGGTAATTGGACTTCGGGACTTCGGAACCTCAGAAAAGAAGGGAAGAGGTAGCATCAATCAAGAGCACGCGAAGACCAGAATCGCCGTATAAGTTTCGAACCAGGTCATGATTAAGAAAGTTTCTCAATGTAAATTTTTTACATTTTAATTTGCTGCATTTGATAGGAAATAAACATAAAGTTTCTCTTGAAAGAAAGATAAATGATTTTCATTGGCCAATTTAAGCTAACAAGTAGCGAGATCAAATAATCTCGGTTTTCAGATTCCTCGCCATTCTGTATAGATGGCAGATCGGGTAATCGGCTATTAATAGATAATAGCGATTATTTCTGACGTGACCCATCGACCCAGCTAGCGGTATAATATTCAATTTTTATCAAAGTAATAATAGTTAAAATATTATCGTAACATTTTTCCTGGCGCCCATGTTATTAGAAATTTGGAAACGGGTAACGACGAATCGCCCAATAATTGTAGCAGTTAGGGGTATGTTTCAGTACGAGAGACGAAATAGGAGAAAAGAATGAAAAGAAGAGAATAAAAGATGAAAAGTGGGAAAAGAGGAAAGAGAATGAAAATTATATCGTGAAAACGTCGAACCGGGAGCTCGACAAGGGTATTAGTACAGAGCGAATGATACATGAAATGTTTTTGCAGAACAGATTGTTCTCACATCTATTACTGCCCACGTCAGTAGGAGACTTTCTAAATCATAAGGCATAGGCCATTATGAGTGGATAGTCAACCCATTGCTCAGACCTGTGGATCAGAAGGAGATTAGGATGAGAAAAATGTCGTAGCTCATAATTAGAGGTTCTACTCTCGCATCCCCCAGGAATTGATCGGAAGAACCCACGGAAACGAATGTCCAGAGAAACCGACTTCTAGAATTAACAAAGATCAGCTTCTGTGCTGAATAAATAATATTCAGTATATGATCGAAAGAGGGGGGATATTTTAATGTCTAATGGCATTAATATAGCGATCCTGTTTTTTATTTGTGTTTTTGCATTATTGTATTTATTTTGTATTTTTGTTTGTTGCTCATCCTTTCCGATATTCCAATCTTAAGCGAGTCCAAACTGTGCTGTTAATCTAATACGCGCTAATGGTGACCACGGTTGCCCTCTCTTTTCATTTTAGTCGTAATTCCTCCCTTGAATCGCCTTGAACCTTAAACCTGACTTAATTAACCAAGATGGTTGATTAAATGAATGAAATGGCATTTAAAACGGTTGAGGCTCGGGGCATGAACTGATGTGAGTGGAGTGTTTCTGACCCGAAGGTCATTGGGTTCGAGTACCGACGGTGACAGGATATTCGACATTAGTTACTAGGTCAGTTATTAGGCTGAATGCAGACGCTGGCTGGAGGAGAAATCTAGCGGCCGACAGTTCCGATCGCTGGTTTCTCCGAAGTTTTCAGTGGTTTCTCCGAACAACACGCGAGTGCAAGAGCAGTATCCTAACAAACGGGCCACGGATCTTTCCTCCCTCTTCCTTGTCCTATTCTCAGCCCTTACTTACACTTACATGCACTTCACTAACACACATGCCGGGAGAACACTCGAGAGCTAGAGCTGGGGCGGTACCCCATCCCTGGGCAGTGGTACCTCGAGGGAGGGATTCCCCGGCAACCAGACGTGTAGGTAGGCTCCAGATCTCACCATTCAGCGGGGAAAGAATACCACCACCTCCCGTGACAACACATGCACTACACTTGCCGGTCTAATGACAAAAGGCAGTTCACGCGCCCGGAAATACGTAATAACCAATCCATCAAATGGCTGTTAACTTGAGATACGTAAATTTGAAGAGTCTTCCAAGTCTCGTGATGAAAACAAGGCTATGCTTTATGAGAGCATCGATCCTACGAACTCGTTGCTACCTCAAACTCTTCACACGACTACACCGAGAGCGGTGCCTCAGTGCATCAACTGATGTCAGGGCAGTGCCTCTGACCGGGAGGTCCTACGTTCGAGTCCCGGCGGCCCCACGATTTTCGACACTAGCTTTTCAGCTAAGTCAAATTCAGTCGCTGTCTGGAGAATCCTAGACGACGGCTGATCTGATCGGTAGTTTTCCGTGGTTTCTCCGATCAACACCAGGCGAATACCGGAGCAGTACCCTAACGCACGGGCCACGGACAGCGTGCGATCTTTCCTTCCTCTTCCTTGTTCTATTCTCACCCCTTACACACACACACACACACACACACACACACACACACTAACATGCACTATACTACCATGCATGCCGGGAGACTGGTCGGGAGCTGAGAGCTTGTCCCGGCTGAGGCGCCCCGCTGGTGCGAGATGCCTGGTTGAGGGAAACCCCGCTATCCGACGGTTAGCGGATTTCGCCATCCATTGGGGCAAGATCGCCGCCAACTAACGATGAAAAACATGCACTACGCTTACGGGAATAATGACCTCAGTAGGTGACGCGCTCGGAATCACTAACAATCAATCAATCAATCAAACGACTACGCTACCTAGAACCTTTGGTAACGATCTAATTACACTGGCCCACAAAATAAAAAAGTTGTCAGACGCAAGGACTTGACGTATGTTTCTCTACGTATGTTTACGCGCTGGATCTGAATCTAAAGCTAGAATTGCACCTTACAGTTTCTTTTAAAATTGCGAAAAGCTGGAGGATGGTGGCGCAATTTTGGCTTCAGAGCATCGACATATCACGGTTTAAGAAAAAACTGGATGGTAGTGGCGCAATTCTGGCTTGAGATTCGGATTCAGCGCGTTGAAATACTGAGAGAAACATGTGTCAAGTCTTTGAGTCTTAGAACAACACCCAAAAAACAGAGGATACTATCTCTTGTTGGAAAAAAAAAAATACTATCTCACAATTTGTTTTGTAATTTAAAAAATTGGATGGTGATTGCATAATTCTGGCTTCAGATTCGGATTCAGCGCGTCGACATACATAGAGAAAACACGCGTCAAGTCTTTGGGTCTGACAACTTTTTTTCTTTTGTGTGCCTGTGTTATTATTTATCTACAGCATTTGTGGCGCCGATGATAGGTGCACGGGGCGAGTCGTGGGAGTGGGAGCGCGGAGACGCGTTCGCTGAGGTTTCGGCGTCGCGTCGGCGGCTCAGCCGGAAGCGGAACCGCCGGCCGCGCGTCGAGAGCTGCTGAGGACTCCCACCTGGGCTTCTCCCCGAGCGCCTGCTCCCCGATCCCACTCCGCGCCACTCGTCCACCTCCGCTCTCAAAGCGAATGAGAGCACCTCAAAATTCGGCTTCCAGCACAAGCTGGAATGCAATTGTCATACATGGTTCCGCGATTATATTGACGTCATCCTCATTGCTGGAGATATTATTATTTTAAATATTTATTTCCTGATCAATTTTATAGAATGTTGAGTAAAATTAGAACTTTTTGAACATGCCAGAATTCATATCATAATTATTGATTATTATGATTTTATTTTAATAATATATTGGAGTAAATTTAGATTTTAGTAATTTAGTATTTAGTAATTTAAGGATTTAGTAATTTTTATTATAAAATTAGAGTTTTAAGAGAAGGTGTTATTTAGTAATAATGTAGAAAATTATTTGCGGAGGGTGAATTATATAGAGGCATTGTTTTTGAGTTAATGTCTTTTTAATTTCGCGTTAATTTATTTTTGAAAATCGTCCATAAACATAACATTTTTAATGTTTCTAACTTATATATTAAGAATGTAGATATATAAAATATAAATAAATGACTTCTTCCGTTTGTTTTTGCGACGAATATAGTTATAAACAATATTCCCAATCTCTTCTCTCTGAAAAAAAACAAACTTCACGTTTATAGTTATAAATGCGAAGCTTTTTTTCAGAGAGAAGAGATTGGCCCAGAATACATAAATGTAATCCTGATGAAATATTTGTACAACTATTACAGTTAACCCTCATTTTCACATGTTTTTTTCCTTTCGCCGAAACGTTCGTGAATTCAACTATGAACCCATGCTCGCGTCAGTGTCATAACTACAAGTAGCAAATTGAAATGATTGAAGGCGTTGTCATTGTCAACAATACTATTTATTTCAATAAGAGCAGCTTTCGATGGCTTAGCCATCATAATCAGTTTTCTGATCCAAGAAATATATAAAATTAGAATTTACAAAGTTACCTAATTTAAAAACATCTTAAGAAATGAAAGGAGAATAATTAAAGAAAAGAAAGGAATGAAAGAAAGAAGGGGACGGAGAGTTAGATCTTTTTGTATTATAGTAGTTTTTAAATTTAAGCAAGAAAATTAATGAAAATATACATGTACAATTTTGAGAGAAAATACAAAAAGTAAGTTGAGCCGTGTCTTACCGGCTGTCTGGGAGTCACAAAAACGACTACGCGGTACGCGCGGCTTACATAAAATATGATTCGTACGCTTGTGACATGTCAAACTTTGTCTAAATGATTGGAGCGATTGGCTCTGGAAATAAATATGATTTCTAAGACGTTTATGGAACTGAATCAAAAACTCGCTACATTATCCCTATATTATTCTAAGCATATAAACACGCAGTTACTACTTTTTACATTTTTGAAGGATTTCGCGAGAATTTCGCATTTATCCCAGAAAATACGTCAATTTCGCTTTGACTTATTCAGACATGGCCTTTTTTGCAGATGATACTGCAATATTTACTGCACACTCGAATTTCAAACAAGGTCGAGATAACTTACAAAAATATTTAAATACACTATATACCTGGTTCACCAATTGGGACATTCAAATCAATACTCAAAAATCTCAACACAATTTTTTTCATTAAAACACATTCTCTCAACTTTTCCATAAATAATTAATCATAAAGCTATTAATTGGCTTCCCAATTCTACCCCAGTTAAACATTTAGGTTTTTAAACAGACACAATATTAACATGGAAACAACACATCAATATCTAAATAACGCACATATCAAAATTCTCAAATTATACCCGTTCATTAAAAGAAAATCAAAACTCTCAACTGATTCAGGTACCTTAATTTATAAATCTATCATTTGTCCCACAATAACATATTCTTGTCCAATATGGGGTGGTGCTGCAAAAGCACAAACGCAAATTAGAAGTTGTTCAAAATAAGTTTTTACTCAAATATTAAAATATTCCTGGTTTATTCGTATTGATAAAATTTTTAATGAACTAGTAATAGATTCAGTAAGTACGTATATTTCAAAATTATCAAATCCTTTTTATTCTTCTCTTCCATCTTGTCCAGCAACTAATGAGTTTAAATTAGGCAAATCATGAAATAAATTTTCCCTTAAAACTCTTTCAACCTCCTTAAATAGCAATATGAAATACGAACTAAAAGAAAAATATTAAAAATTAATTATAAATAAGAAATTATGTAGGACCTTTCCTGGGTAACCTTAGGATTTACATATCAATGTAAAATGTAATAGTTTACTGAATTGTAAAAAAAAAATATAAAATTGTACACATCCTTGAAAGACATTTGTATGTCGAACAAGAAGAATAAATAATATTTTTTAAAAAATCGCTTTGAAAACACTGCACGAATTTGCGAAAAATTATTGAATTATGACTCTCAACAACTCAATTCCTCAAGAAATCACGAAATCGCTTTAATCTTTGTCGCTTTTATCGTTAATATGAAAAATGCGTGCCTCTTCTCATAACGGAGTGTGAGCTGAGCAAATGCATCTGGGGGGACTTACTTCTTTATACCGTAACTTCCATTTCCTAGCAGCTGATCTCAGTGGTGGCTTGTCTTTACCTTCCTTTGTATGAAAGATGGCGGGGACCAGTAGTGGATTAACCAATAAGCTGTACTAGCAACTCCCCAGGGGCCCCCGGCGACATGAACTTTTTCTAAAACTATTTTTAATAATTAAACGAGTCAGACAAATTTTGGAACCATTTATTAATTTTGTACGCATTTGAGCTCATAAATGCAACTATCAAATTCAATGATAGCATTTATAATGAAAGCGAAAAATGAGTACATTTTAAATCCTGAAAACTCGTAATTTTACTTTTTTTATTATCGAACACAGTCACTTTTTTGTCAAAACGTTTTCCGGGTCAAAAATGTAATATAATAAAATCGTGCTTCAAAAATCTTCTAAGATATGTTAATGCATAAATTCTGAACGCATGCCCTAATAAAACACACGCACGGTCAATGAAAACGTGCGGGGGGGGGGGGCTCTCATTTGCAACGCTTAGGGTTCCACTGAGTACTAATCCGCGATTGGTGGGGATGAGATCAAGGGGTGAAAAAATTGAGAGCTGAATGATTATGAATGAGACGAGATAATGGTTCTTATGTTTGGAAGTATGAGAAGCCACTCACGTCACAACTACATAAAAAAACCCTGTGCCTTACGCCGGTAGAGGGCTAAAAACACTAAAAATATAATACGTAATTCATGCAGAGGAAAAACAAAATTACCTTCTTTTATGGTTAAAAAAATGGGTTATATAAATATGGTTCTTTAAAAAAAATGATTACCATTAAAAAAATAATTATTCTTGATTGTCCTATTGCTCTCAATATGATTTTATGACTAATACATTGGTAAATGTATTTAAATGTTAAACTAGGGAAAGTTTACGTGAGTTTTTTTTTTTTCAAATAATCCATTTCTGATGTACATTGCATTACTAGAAAAGGATAATCGAATTGCACGTTAAGATGGGTCGAAGTATTTTCTAGATACTTTTCGCTTTATACGTTTCCTGCGTGGATTTTGTTTTCCGATATTGAAGTGTATACCAGAAGGTATTCGAGAAAGTTTGGGGTAGAATTTTAAGGGTCAAAGAGAGAAATGTACTGTGCTGGGAGTGGTTACTTGATTCTTGATGAAGTTGGAATTTGGAATAAAGTAGTTTAGTGGTTGTTCTTACGAGTTTCTGGAAGGTTTGCATTTTCAGAACTTTGATTTCAGATCCCATATTGTTAGTTTTTTTTAATATATCCATTTACGGCGTGATGGCAGTATCAGGACCAAGAGAAAAAAGAAGGACAAATTACCCAGACTGCGAGGGAATGCAATATTCCAGTTTTTCCATGAGATTAATGTTATCTCAACTTCGAAGAGAGAGTTATTAGATTGACATCACAACATTTTTACTCCGACCCTGACGAGGATAAACTAAAATAGGCCAAAAATATATTTACAAGGAACATTTATCTCATGAGGAAAATATGCACATTGCTCATTAATTTTAACGTTATCTATTTTCGAGTAGTAGATTCTTAAATATTTGTGTGCGGTCTCACACAAAATAGCGTACAAAAGCGTATGTAAAACCAGTTCATAACTTGTTTCCCAGACCGGAAAGTCCTGACTTCGAATTCCTAGGGTGGCGAAGTTTCGACTCTAAGTTGCCATATTGAGGTCTCTCCCGATTAATTCGAAGCAGAATACATGTAATTGAACTGCATATTATTGTTTATAATAATTTGCTAGAAAATGTAATATAAAGCAAAAAATGAAGGTTCACGATCAGTAGAGCATTTTCAGAACCACAGTGCATCCTAGTACCGTATTATAGATCATCAATGATTTTAGTATTTTTTTCTTTTCGTTGGAGGGGGGCACTTTGGAGAATTAATAGTCATGACCTGATATTCATAAATTATTTGACAAAGAGTAATAGCATTCCTCTCAGTTTGATTCTTAACGTTTGTAATATGTATATCCTGCCAATATTTCCACTTCCCTACAAAACCATCATCTCGTCTCTCTTGAATGTTTTCAATGAAAAATGAATTATCAGGAACTCAGGACTATTTATTCCTTCCTTACTCACAGCTCTTCTTTCTAAAAATGAGTAGAACGATAAAATTTATATCAAACGCACTACATAGCACTATATTCACACATTTTTTACTATCAGAAAATAAGTGAAGGAGATAATGTTAACTGACAATAGAAGAACCACTGTTTGAGAAACAAAATGTATGTTTTTTTTCAAGTAGGAATAAGTTATTTCGGAAAACTTGCTCTTCCCCGAAAAACGAAAACAAAACACGAGGAAACGCGAAAGCGGTCGTGATCAACTCACAGAGGGAGCGAAGGAGTTCGAAATATACGTTTACACAACCTTTGAACCGTTTTCGGAAAAAAATTAACGCACATTCTGAAAGAGCAGAAGCCATTCTTTCAAACGATGCTACTAAATACTAAGGGTGAAATTTTTCAAATCACCTTCTTAAGTTCCCTTAAATAACAGATTGCGAGTCACTGCCTCTGCAATGTAGCTGACCGGGATGTTGTAGGGTTCTAGTCCCGACAGTGGAGGATCTTCGATTCTAGCTGTACAGAAAGGTGGAATTCAACCATTGTTTAGAGGACAATTATAGCAGCCGGCTGCTCTGATTGCTAGTTTTCCGTGATTTCTCTGATCAATACCAGCCGAATGCCGGAGGAGTACTTTATCGAACGGGCCACCAAGTGCGCACGAGATCTTTCCTTCCTTGTGTCCTCTCCCCTTACACAAACAGACTCACTTAAACACACACACACACACAAGCGCGCACGCACCCTTAATAAACTTACACTTATACTTGAACCACCACACACGTCGGGCGACAATTCGGAAGCTTAGAGATTCCCAACCCTTTCTTCTATCGACCGCTTTTAAAATAATGGCTTCCTTTTTCGACCCTCTTACATTTTCCTCTATAACATTCAGCATAATTACAACAGCGTACATTCCCTATAACAGTCAACATAAATTATAACGCAAATAATGGGACATAAATAACAAAGTTAACAATTACGCAATGTATAGGAAGAAACATTTTTAAACAAATGGTTTATTAAGTTTGTTTTATTATTTTTTGTTTCATCACGATTTTTAATTTTACAAATATGAACAAGTGTTCAGAAACAAAATCACAGATCCTAATAGCACAAAAGTTCGATTTCCATTAATGTGTATGATGGAAATTCCAAAAGAGGAGCAAATTGGTAAATATATAATGTATTGAATAAATTGTAATCTATTGATAGATGTTTTGTAACTTTATATCAGAAAAAATTGCGAACTTCATTTATAATTAATGGGATCTTGATCTGGAGTTGACGATAAGGGCAATGGAAGTTGATTTTGAGGGACGGCAAACACACATGTGCTAAAATTATTTTCCAACTTACTCATTCACATATATTTACCCAGCTAATAACGAGATGCAAATTAGTTAGAAATGTGACTGCACTGGGAAGCAAGTACTGATGTTTCCAAGAAGCAAAAATCGATTGAAATTGTTCGCACTGACTCGATTTTCGAGCGTAAACGTCTCATTTGTTGAGAAAAGTCAGCGATTGTGTCAACATTTACAGCACCAACACAAGGAACTAATTAGCACAAGCAACATGAGACAAAAGGAAGAACTCAACTTGCTTACAAAAAATGATATATTTCTTCGGCTTTGAGGATGGAGAATTCTATTAACATAACAATATGGAAGACATGTTTGAATCTACTCCATGGAGCAGGATGCAGGACATCAACTGATTGCATAATATCAAGAGGGATTATTTTTACTTAGGTAAGGTAATTACTATCAACCAAAAAATCTGCGATAGTAAACAATAAAACCAAAGATCACATTGAAATACATCATTCAAATTTTTATATGGTTAACATTGGCCATAACGTGTTTGGTAGCTGAGTTTTGAAAATCGAATTACATCATCATAAGTATTGTTTGTTATATATCTACACATTCCCCAAATTAGAATGTCTTTCTTTTCCAAAGTAGTTTCTGTCATAAGCAACTCATTCAAAAGATGAGTTGCTTATGACAGAGAATGAAAACACTCCAGGGTCGACGTTGTTTTATGTCTGGAATGAATTGTCAATTTTATTAAATTTAATGACTACACATAATCCAAACTTGAAGTCATCATTTACCCATTGAATAGATTACCACAAGAAATTCCTAAAATGCCTATTTACACTATTTACATTACAATGGTAACTATATACAACTTCATTATAATGTTTCGACTTCTATGTTTTGAAATTTTCATCTGATTGAGCAGTATCTACACAATGAAAATATTGACAAGAACAATGACAAAGAGCACCTCAGAGCCCTACATCGTAATGTGAAGTGAACTTTCCATACCATAATAAGAAGGGCAGTTATGTTTAGTAAAATATTGATTTTTACAAAAGCATGAATAAAACAAGTTAAGAATTAAATGCCTGATTGTTAACATCATTCTTTCCATATCGTCAATCTTTCCATATATTCCTCAAAATATTGGAAGCGATTTTGTCTTGAGCCGTCACTTGTTTCTCGTTGTCTAATCTCTGTTTATTTCAGTCTTCTGCAACTTCATCCTGAAAGTCGCTATTCACCAACGCATAACAGTTTCCAAAATTCTTATCCGATTGCTTTATTGTCTTTTAATAAATTAAAAATTGTCTTTATTCCTGGAAGAGACTTTTCAACCGTTTTATTTGTTTTGCGAGATACAAGGATCTGATCTGACACTCAGATTTTACTCACAAATTGAAATGTATCCGAAAATGACTATTACTACTATTCGCAATGCTCTCTACAACTGATAATAGAGAACAAATAGAGGCTCCTGTGTTTTTCAACAGTTTTCATTCATTTTACAAGTGAATTAAAATTGCTGATATTTTTTTAAGTGAATGGATACTGCAGAATAATATGGTCACAGACGTACTAGGAGTAAATATATATCATACAAATATGCACATATAATAAAAAAATGCAATTTTCCGGATTTATATGTCGCGATTGGTGCATCGCATCCGTTTAACATGGCTTGCATTTAAGCGGCACGTTTACAACGTAACACTTTGCGGGATGCGTGCCTTAAAGAAAACAAAACACTAGCAACATGAATCAACGAGACGCTGCCTCGCTCATTGGGAATGATCCCGAGTAACTCGTAAGTTTCCATGATTTCGAATGAAACATTATGGACGCTACTTGTGTCTTAGGCGCAGTCATTTCGAAACTCCAGAAGTGACCCCTTTCGTCGCCCCGTCCAGAAACATTTCATTACGTACTAGATAGCTATTACTGATTTTACTTTCCCGCAACGGAGTAGAGAGAAAGTTATGTAATGCTGCACGAAAAAACGGCGAATTTTCGGCATAAAAAGTCTTATTATAGGACCCTGGTAACGAAAAAGTGGATAAATCCAGTTGCTAAATTTACAAACAAAAATTCCCTAGCACATGGTGTAGCCAGAATCCAAGTTCTGTGGGTTTTTGATACCGAAAAATCGAAAGGCGGCAAAACGTCTGTCCGTCTTTCTGTTCGTCCGTATGTAAACAACGTTAGGGGCTAAACGATTCAGCCGATTTTCTCCAAATTTGACATTCCTTGATCGATCTGACTTATTTTCCGGCACCTTGAATTTGAAATTTAATTTTTTTTGGAGGGGGAGGGGTACTTTACATGAAGCGGCTGGGACATTTTCAAATGCACAAAATGGCTCCCTTATTTTTGGTTTTGAAAACTCTAATTTTTTGAAAATTGCAAACGCTCAATTTTTTTTCGGCGTCTTCCTACAACTACAATTATGCAGATAGAGATTTTTCCCCTTAATGAAATCTGTTCCTGAATGATAGATTTAGAAATAAGGTCATGCACAATTTTTCTAAAATTTGAGTACTTTTCGCGTAATTTTGCGAAAAACGACCGTGCTGTTTTAGCACTACTAGTTTCAATTGCCTTATCCTTATGCTTCCACGTCTGCCTTACGTCTTTTAGCAATTCCACTTTGCGAAAGACGAGAATCAATTCTTCCAACACTCGACTGTACCCGCAAGTCAAGTATTGTCAATTTCTCCAGGGATTGAGAGTAAAGCGGAGCGGCCCGCGAGCACCCCAGCGCGGGGCGTGCGTGCCGGGTGGAGGGGCGTGCACGGGAGCCAATGAGGGCGCCGTGGCCACGCCCCCACGTCGTCGCGGCGGCGGCGGCGGCGGCGGCGGCGACGGCGGAGGCGGAGGCGGTCAAGAGCGTTCGCCGTGCGGGCGTGTGCGCGGGGTGCGCGTGCGATCCAGCCTCCGCCAGCCGCTCCGGGCGACAGCCAGCAGACACGGTGAGTGCACCTGACGCGTGCCTACGCCCTTGGCAGAGCGCGCTCCGGCCCCGGATTCCACGCCGGCTGCAACCCTTCGGCGGCCCGCGGCGCCGGCCTGGCCCGCGTCGCTCGCGCTGGGCGCCGGGGGGCGGGGCAGGGGTGCGGCGGTGACAACCAAACGGATTCTCCGCCGAGTGACACTAATTGCCGGCGGCCGTGTGGTTTTAATATTTGTCCCGCTTTTTTGCGCTTTCGAAGCCTCAGACAGCCCAGCCGGTCAGTCGACCGGTGACGGAACAGAAAATGAGCGTTTGCCAACTCGTGATAGCCTGCTTTAATGAGTTTTTTTTTTATAGTGTTTGCTGTGTACCAAAATAATGAATGTACTGTGGTTTGTGTTTCAATGAATTTCGTCCTTTACGGTTCATAATTCCGCACAACGCATGCTTCCACTTCCATTTTTTAATTCGGATGAATTCGTTGTTTGGATCAATTCGCATTTTGCGCGTTGAAACCTTCATACGTCATGTCAGTCTGGCAACCAGTGAAAGAACAACGCGAGAATGATCATTTGCCAGCTCCTGAGAGCCAGCTTTAATCAGTGTTTTTTTTTTAGTGTTTGCTGTAATACACCAATAACGAATGTGCTGCGGTGAGTGTTTCAAAGAATTTATCAATTTCCGGTTCACAATTTTGCCCAACGCATCCACCCAAAATGGACTTTTTTAAAATTTGGATGTAATCGTTGTTTGGATGAATACGCATTTTGCGCTTTCGAACCTTCATACGCTACGTTAGTTCCGCAACCGGTGAATGAACAACTCCAGAATGATTATTTGGAAATTCTTAATAGCCTGCTTTAATGAGTTTTTTTTTACCTAAATGTTGTCTGCTGTATACCCCAGTAATGAACGTGCTGCGGTTTCAATGAGTGTCGCCAGCTGACATTCATAATAATTCTGCAAAAACAATCTATCCAAAGAAAACTTTTTCAATTCGGATGAATTCGTTGTGTGGATGAATTCGCGCTTTAGAACTATCATTCACCACGCCAGTCCGGCAACCGGCGAAGAAAAAACGCGAGAAAGATCCTTCGACAACTCTTGATAGCTTGCTTTAATGAGTGTTATTTCCTTCTCTCTAAATATTGAACGCTATATGCTCCAGTAAATGCATGTGCTTCGGTTTTTGTTTCAAAGCGTACCGCCTGCTGCGGTAGATGATTCCGCAAAAGGCATTCGTCCACAGTGAACGTCTTTGTTTATGCAAGTACCGAGCAATATTCATTAGCGTCGGGCTCACTGTGTTGCTTTCCCGAGAACTCTGTTGTATCCCCAACCAGCTTCCGGTTGTTGAGTCATGTTACGCGAAATGGAATTTTATGAATTGCAACTAACTCATCATGATGAAGAAAGTATTCATTGATTGGGAAGTTTAATCTTTGAGGTATTTAAAATGAAGTATTTGAGATGATACGAAATTATTTTATGTTTGAAACAGCGTTTGACCAAACAATCATTGCAATTTATCGTAACATAGTAAGTAATGGACTACAACCTACAATTCATGAACCGGACGAAATTTATAAATACACAAAATAGAATAATTACAAAAAGGAAACAATACGTAGAATAATCGAATTGTAATAATCTTCATTCACCATTTTATCTTATCGCATTTTATTGTAGAACTGAAAGGCAATAAGAACTTTTGTGAGTAGGGTGTCATTCAACTCTTAATATTTGTTTGCCATTTTAACAGATGAAAGTTTTGAAATTATATCTCTAGCGTTGCTTTACCCAATAGATAACATGCTTTTGTTTCAAAATTAATATTAAATTGGTGTAATAATGGTAATTACAATAACTTATACTCAAACAAAAGACACAGCAAAAGCAACTCAAAAATACTAATATGCAATCATACAATTACAATCGAAAAAAAATGAAGTGACCATTGAACGTATAGGAATACTTTTCTGAAAAGACTCTATGCAATTTGGTCCTTTCAGTTGTATGAGTCATTTTTAAATCCCTCCAACTTGTAGGTTTTCATGTGTCCTGGATTCGCATAATTTTCTTTACTTAGGCTGCATTTTACTTTCTTAATTTCAAACCTCATTTAACAGCAATTAATGTTTCTCTATGCCTACGACAAGTACTATATTTTTATTTCAAGTGATTAAAGTTTGCTCATTTCCCTAAATCATTTTCCTTCTTTCCACAGTTCTACGAACGTATTTCATTTTAAAACGAGTCATCATCATTCTGTTAAAAACATTTATTCATTACCAAACCAAAAAAGTCATGGTAATGGTCTTCAGCATTAAAACAAAAGGTCATGGTAAGCATTAAGATTCGCAGATATGTGGCTTGTTGATAATTTCTATCACTCTTATTAATCCTCGCAGACAAGTATTATAATATCAAAAATTGGGTATGAATCCATTAACTGCGAGATGCTTAAATGTGTTTCTTTCTTGTGATAAGATGTTATATCAAATAGGCATCGTTCAAACCTGATCAAAGAGAGCTTTTATTGGATTATACGAGGGATCGAATAAAACTTTATTTTCCAAGATAACATTATTTTCATGGAGAAAAATGCATACATCCATAAAAACCCTCGATTCATATGAAACTCACAAATAAACCTAATAAATAAATTGTATCATTGCAGTCATGAAAGGTTCCGAATTGCAGTCATGAAAGTTAGCGCATTCAATGAAAAACTTCTTTAATGACAATGTTTAAACATTTTTTAACAAATTCGTTTCTTTTATGATTTACTCCAGAGATAACGTAGGCAATACTTCAAAATCGAATAGAAATTTTAGATAATTGAAGATTAGTTACTTATGTTAATACATTATTTTTTTCAAAGCTTTATTATTATTATTATTATTATTATTATTATTATTATTATTATTATTATTATTATTATTATTAAAATATAATTCACTTTTATTGCATATTTTTATAAAATACTATTCTATCCCGTTATCTGGGGATACACGAATGCGGCACCAATAAAAACCACACAACGACAACGACGACAACAACAACAACAATAATAATAATAATAATAATAATAATAATAATAATAATAGTGCAGATTTCATTAATGATGCACAGGCCGGAGGTACTGCTCTTCCGCCTGTTCAGAGACACTTGACTCTTAAAATGTGTTGATGTAGAGGGAAACAACAGAAACGGGATGTAAATGCAATTAAATCAAAGTAATAAATTATTTAAAAGTAGTTAAATACAGAACTACTAAATTATGTACCTTACATAAATAACAACGAACTACTAAACTACGTAATTACGTAAATTACATAAACCAATTTGAAATCTTGAAAGTGCAGGGAAAACACTGACTTTCTTAAAAGTGTCATCCTTTCTTTAAAACTGATCCGGCATTCGACTAGTATTGATCGGCGACACCACGGTAAACTACCGATCAGAGCACACGGCTGCTAGAATTCTCCTCCAGGCAGCAGCTGAATTCGTCCCATCTTTCTAGCTAGTTTCAAAAATCTTGCCACCGTTGGAACTCGAAACCAAAGACCTCCCGATCAGAGGCACTATAGTGATATCAGTTGATGCCCTGAGCCACCTCAGCCAGTAAATCTTATTCTAGTTTCTGTTCACATTTCCTGACTGGGAGAGATGACGGAGGGCATCATCTGATATGCTGGTCGAACTTTGTCGAATTCAGTCACTGTCGGGAGGAGAATTCTAGCGGCTGGTTTGCTCTAATCGGTAGTGTTCCGTGGTTTCTCCGATCAACACCAGGCGACTGCCGGAGCAGTACCCTAACAAAGGGGTCACGGACCGCGCGCGATCTTTCCTACTTCTTCCTTGTCCTATTCTCTCTCCTTACACACACTTACACTAGCATGCAGTACACCACCACACATGCCGGGTACTTAGAGCTTGTCCTGGCTGGGCCGGTGCCCTGCTGGTGGGAGATACCTGGCTGGGGAAACCCCCGCTAGTCGACGGTAGGTCCGCGCCGGATGGCTAGCGGAGGAAGACCACCGCCACCTCCCTAGAAAAAAAGCACTACACTTACTGGACTAATACCCACGTTAGTCAACGCGTCCGGAACCACTAACAATCACGATTACATTTCCTTTGATCAACTCAATGTTCATATCCAACTCAACTCATTGAATTAATTAAATCATTCCTAGGTTGCTTCTTGGGGCCACCGGCACTGATGGAATTTTTTTCTGTGTGTGTGCCAGGCGCAGCATGGCCCGTCGGCGGCGGTCGGGCGGGGGCGGGGGCGTGCCCGGGGGCGGCGCGGGGGGCGGCTCGGGGACCGTGGCGGCGGCCGAGGGCGGCGGGCGCGCCGAGAAGCCGCAACAACGCAACGCGGCCAACGCGCGCGAGCGAGCGCGCATGCGCGTGCTGAGCCGCGCCTTCTGCCGCCTCAAGACCACGCTGCCCTGGGTGCCCGCCGACACCAAGCTCTCCAAGCTCGACACGCTGCGACTCGCCACCTCCTACATCGCGCACCTGCGCGCCGTGCTGGCCGACGAGCCCTCCGCCGCGCCGCTGCACCCGCTCAACCTGGTCAGTGACACGCCGCCATTATCCACTCCATTTTCGACTTCTCCATGTCGTATTCCCATTTTTTTCTTCTCGTGTTTCTTCTTCTTCTCCTTCTTCTTCTCCTTCTTCTTCTCCTTCTCCTTCTTCTCCTTCTCCTTCTTCTCCTTCTCCTTCTTCTCCTTCTCCTTCTTCTCCTTCTCCTTCTTCTCCTTCTCCTTCTTTTTCTCCTTCTTCTTCTTCTCCTTCTTCTTCTTCTCCTTCTTCTCCTTCTCCTTCTTTTTCTCCTTCTTCTTCTTCTCCTTCTTCTTCTTCTCCTTCTTCTTCTTCTTCTGCTGCTGCTGCTGCTTATTCCCCTGGTTCTTCTACTACCAATGAATCTGTAACAAGTATTGTACTTCAGCTTCTAAGTCAACGGCCCCCATCTCGATCAGGTTTTCGTCCAGTTTCCCTGATCCTTGAGTATATACTGAGATGGGCCCTTGTTTTGCTTCTGTACATAAATGCACTAACTTCGTTATTTGTGCACGTCTTCTAGAATTCAGTGAGAAATATAGGTATTCAAATTATCGTTCTCCACGTCGCGATATGAAGTATTATTCCTTCACGAAGACCATGGTGAGTACTTCACAAAGAACGTGACCTAAATCTATAGCTGATTTACCTTTGAAAATAGATTTTATTTCATCGGAGCGAGTAGTTTGTTAACAATCCTTGTAAAAAATGCTCATTTCTTCTATATTCAAAATTCAATTAGTATATGACTCAGGGAAGGGATCACATAATTATGAAAACGTGCACAAAATTAACTTCACCCAGTAGCACGTCACACAAAGTTTTTACAGTTTTTGACGTAAATAAATAAATAAACTACTGTTGCTGCTGCTGCTTCTCCTGTTTCTTCTTCTCCTCCTACTGTTGCTGCTTCTACGTCACCAGCTGTTGCTGTTCCTTCTTTTCCTGCTGTTTCTTCTTATTCTCTTCCTGCTTCTTTTTCCTTTTTGTTCTTCTTCTATCGCTGCTTCTCTCTTCTTGCTTCTACCCTTGATGCTTCTTCCCTTGTTGCCCCTTTTTTTTTTTTTGCAATTTTAATTTTCTTGTTGATTTTTGCCCCTTTCATTTTCTTTTTCTTTTTTTCTTCTGGCAGTTTCACCTTTTCCGAACTTATGTACAATTGCTTCAAAGATTTTGGTGCCTATTTGTAATTACTTTTAATTGTAATCACTATTGTGTAACTTGTTATTTTCTATCCACAACTGAAAATCTCACTTGCAAAAATGACAATTGGGTTTTCCAGGTTTTCAGTTCCTCCAGGCTTTTACTTTCGTACCTTCTCCGGTAATGTTTTATTATTTCGTCTAGTGGATGCGTTCCTTCCGCTTTCCCTTCGATTCACATTTATATTTCACGTTATTTTACTTATATTTTTTATTATTAATTCTGATTTAACATTCTCATCTTATTCATCTCGACTGTAAGATCCCCTCAGAAATATTTTTTCAGCTAACTAAATCTTACTTATTTAAAGAATGTACTTTCACTCATATCCATACCTAAGAACCGGTGCTGTTAAAAGTTTGTATACTTTGAGTTTCGGTTGCGTTGTTAAATTCTACTGATAATTTCCTAAAAAGGAATTATTTTTAAGTTGACAGGTACGTCGATTTTGAAATCTTAATATGCTTAATTGATGCCCATTTTAGAAGAATTTTGTCTAGATCTTCTCAGAAACAACTTTTTTATGTGGTTTAATTGATAAACTCATCCAACGGATATTAAGTGGGTTTGATAAAAAATGGAAATAGATTGAACCAGCGCAATGTGTCGCTCGTGGATTAAGAGAAGTAACAATATTGGCACTAATTTAAGACGAGAAGAAGAGAAAAATCGAATATCAACTTCGCAAAAGTCAGTGGTTAATTTGTGGTGTCTATTCTAATTTCTTTAATGAATCATCTGAAATGTAGACTAAATTCTGCGTCTCTTTACAAGCAAACACGACACATACTAGAAAATTTACTACTATTATCACGCGAATGATCGTGCCCTTTGAAGAATTTGAATAGCAAGACATCATTATAATTGTGTTGATTCAAATTAATTCTCAGTACTTCCATATCTTCACACTCATATTTACAACACATAATCAAATAATATGTATGTTACTTTATAATAAAAATTACTCTTCGAATTTGTCAAACAATTCGTATACAACTTAATGCCTTTCTTCATTTTTGCTTTCGGCATGTACTGAATACAGAAATATAGAAAATTGCATGACTCTTCCAGTCACGCAATCGCGAAGTAATAATGAATCAGCACAGCACTCCAGTTATCCATCGAGACGTGATTACGAATCGACTTTTCTATCTGAGTCAGATTCAGTGTTCATGACACTAGCGGCTGAAAATCAAAACATTCTTCAATGACTCAACGGGTGAACAGTCATCACTGCTTCAAATTGGTCGAGGAGTTTACACGAAATATGTTAAGAAATTCGAGTCTTCCGCAAAGAGAAGAATGAAACAGAGAAATGACTTCTCTTCTTGTGAATAGGAATATCTGTAGAACGCCCAAAGACCACAATACAGACCGGGAGAGGTGGATCAGTGCATCACGTGATGTCACTGTAGTGCTTCTGACCATAAAGCCCTACGTTCGAGTCCCGATAGTGGAAAGATTTTCGACACTAGCTTGTGAGCTAGGGGAATGCCGGAGCAGTACGTTAACAAACGAGCCATGGACCATGCGCGATCTTTCCTTCCTCTTCCTTCTGCTATCCTCACCGCTTACACACACACACACACACACACACACCAATAATATGGACTACACTACCACACATGCCGGGAGACCGGACGGGAGCTTAGGACTTGTCCTGGTTGGGCGGTGCCCCGTTGTTGGGAGACATCTGGTTGGGGAAAACCTCGCTAGCCGACGGTAGGTCGGTGTCGGATCTCGCCATCCAGTGGGCGAAGATCACCGGCCCCTCCCGATGTAAACCATGCACTACACTTACGGGACGAATAACTTCAGTAGTTGACGTGCCCGAAATCACTAACAACCAACCAACCACAATAAAACACATAACTTTTGGCTATATGACAAAATCTAGCTTAGATTTGAGAGAATTTAGTAAAATACAGCTTGGCTAACATAAGTTGTATATTGGTGGCTGAGCAGAAAGTAGTACTCTACATCTGTGCGTAAACAAAGTCCTTGCTTGTGACATACGGTCAATGAGGGAGTATAATTGTTTTCGTAAACTCCTTAGGTGTTTAATCTCGTGTGATACATCCCAAGCGGTGGCGGCGTTCTCTCCCTGTTCGGCGCCGACTTGCGAGGTTTTCCTTCTTCAGATAGTTCCCCAGCTAGAGACTTCTCCCAGTAGTTTGTTTTTTTCGTGTTTCCGGGCGCGTCAACTGCCTTGGTCATTAGTCCCGTTAGTGTAGTGCATGTTTCTCGGGAGATGGCGGTGATCTTCCCCCGCTGGATGGCGAGAGCCGGCGCCGACCTACCGTCGGCTAGTGGGGTTTCCCCCTAACCAGGACTCTCCCACCAGCGGGACACCGCCCAGCCGCGACAAGCTCTAAGCTCCCGACCGGTCTCCCGGAATATGTGGTAGTGTAGTGCATGTTCGTGTAAGTGTGTGTGTAAGGAGGAGAGGATAGGACAAGGAAGAGGAAGGGAAGATCGCGCGCGGTCCGTGGTCCGTTTGGTAGGGTACTGCTCCGGCATTCGCCTGGTGTTGATCGGAGAAACCACGGAAAACTACCGATCAGAGCAGCCGGCCGCTAGATTTCTCCCCCAGACAGCGACTGAATTCGACCTAGCTGAAAAGCTAGTGTCGAAAATCCTGCCACCGTCAGGACTCGAACCTAGGACCTCCCGGTCAGAGGCGCTGCAGTGGCATCCGTTGATGCACTGAGCTACCGCTCCCGGTAGCCAGGTCAAGCTCCCGACATCTACGGTAGTATGAATAGTACTTGTAAGGGTAAGTGTATATAAGTAATGAGAGACGATAGGACAAAGAAGAGGAAGGAAAGATAGCGCGCGGTTCGTGGCCTCTGTGTTAGGGTACTACTCCGGTATTCGCTTGTTATTGACCGGAGAAACCCCAGAAAACTACCGATCAGGGAAGCCGGTCGCTAAAACTCTTCTACAAAGAATGGTAGAATTCGACCCAGCTCTCCAAATTCGCCAAAGTCGAGATTCGATCCGAGTCCTAGAGGACCTCCCAATCAACGAAGCTTCAGAGACAAAGATGTTGCCGCTGAGCCGTAGCAGCTGTTAAATGCAGTAGCAATTCTCGATAGGTTGGAAACCCTTCCTTCTTCTGCCTCTTGCGAAGCAATTTTCCTGTTCTTTTGCTCGACAGCCCGCTACGGACTTAAGCCGACCAGCGGTGACCCAGCGCCACTCGGCCATGGGATCCGGTTCGTGTGCTTAGCACAAAGACATCCCTTTACCGTAAATACTGGTTTTCATAACCTTATGGTGTGCTTTCTCATCGTCACCCAGCAATAGATACTGGGACATTGGTAAGGAAAGTGCACAGGTATAATTTGCCTCGGCCGGGAATCGAACTCGGGGTTGCGCCTGGAAAGCGAACATGCTATCCAAAGAGCCACCGAGGGAGAAGAAGCAATTTTCATCACATAATAATTGCAGTTAACACCCAAATTTGCGTTACAATGCATAATTTTGCCAGAATGTGCCAAAGTACGTGTAAACATAATCTTTGACAAAAAATTGTACTCTTACGTAAAAGAGTTGCCATTGTAAAATGGCATTCGTCAAGTGAGAATACTGATTTCCCGCGAAAAACATGAGTCGGCCTCTGATGATAGACTGAAAATAGAAGCAATCGTAAGTGTAAAATCGGGCTTGAAAGAATGTAGAAAAAAAAGGTGAAAAGCCAAACAAAAATAGAATAATAGGTTAATTGAGTTAATAATAACGTCCAACAAATCGAGTTGTTTGAAGTTAATGTAATAGAACCCTAAATACAATAAACTAAAAATTTGGCAAAATAAACCTTCTAACATTGTCAACGAAAAATAAGTGGATTTAAATTTCGATATTACTTGTACAAGCATTTCATTTTCGTTGAAGTGATTTTAGAATTCCCGAAAGTCATTACAAGTCAGATAACTTGGGCTGAGCTATAAATATAGAGAATCTAATCTCTCCATGTGACAATATCCCTACTTGGCAATATTACTTCCGTTGGGCTATCAGTTATGCGAAACAGTCTCACTTCTTACGCACGCAAAATGCCGATTTTTTAAAAAATGAAACATGTGCAGAAGATTGGAAAGCATCTCCGAGAAAATGCCATTCTAAATAAAAAGGATTCAGAACAGAATTCGCAGAGGGAGCATTGGGAAAGAAACGAGATACTATTACACAAGCTAGTGGTGCTAGAATAGAACATACGTTCTCCCCTTATTTTCTCTATTGGTAATTTTCGAAAATTCAGAGAGTTCAACGAAAATGGCACCCATGCCATTTATTATTTTATATGCCATTTATTACATATTATTTTACCCGGCCCTTCTATCCGCGGAAAAAACATGTTGAAAAAACTTGGACCGATTATTAAGAATTATTTTTTTGATAATTGCATTAATTTCAAGTCCAAGTTACATGACAACTACTCTTTTTTCCAAAAAAATTGTACACGTTTCTTAAAAACTTATTTTTTGAAATGCATTTTGCCTAAGGCAAATATTTTTAACTTCAGTTTTGTAGTTTTTAAATTTTAACTTCTTGCAATTTTCGAAAATACAGGGAGGTCACCGAAAATGGAACTAGCACCAAATTTTTGCCCGTTGACACCTATGAGGGGAAAATTTAAAGAAAAAATATGGAGCGGTTCATGAGAAGAAAATTGTTTAAAAAATTAAAGTTGCAAGTATTTCGCACAAAGTTACACGAAAACTACTCACATTATCGAGAAATTGAATATGACCTCATTTCAAGATCTATCTTTAAAGAGCAGATTTTATTAAGGGAAAAATACTATCTTCTAAAATACTATATAAATACTAATACTTCAATACTATGGTTGTGGGAAGACACGCAAAAATCGACACTTTTGCAATTTTTGAAAAATCTGGGATTTAAACGAACATGAGGGCATCGTTCCTGCGCTTCCTTTGCGCTATTCGAAGCCAAAGTTTAATCAAAAAATTTGGTGCAATTAAAAAAAAATTGAACATGTTTTTCAGTCTTCATGTAAAGTATCCTCAAAAATCAAAATCCGTTTGAAACTTCAGAAGATGTGAGCTCATTCAGACTGATCGGGGAATATCAATTTCGGAGAAAATCGGCTGAACAGTTTAGGCGCTAGCACTGATCACAGACGGACAGATGGACGGACAGACAGACGGATGGATGCACGGACGGACGGACGGGGACGGACCGGCGGACCGACGGACAGACGGACAGACGGACAGACGGAAGGACGGAAGGACGGAAGGACGGAAGGACGGAAGGACGGAAGGACGGAAGGACGGAAGAATGGAAGGACGGAAGGACGGAAACACACGGAAGGACGGAAGGACGGAAGAGGAAGGACGGAAGGACGGACACGGCGGACGGACGGCGGACGGACGACGGACGGACGGACGGACGGACGGACGGACGGACGGACGGACGGACGGACGGACAGACGGACGGACGGACGGACGGACGGACGGATGGACCGTCGGGCGGATGGACGGAGAGACATGCTCTGGACTACCGCCGACATGTGTTCCAGGAATTCCGCGTAAGTGTGTGTGTAAGGATCGAATAAGGAATAGGAAGAAAAGATCGCGCGCAGTCCGTGGCCCGTTTGTTAGGGTACTGTTCATGCATTGCATTGATAGGAAAACCACAGAATACTACCGATCAGAGTGGCCAGCCGTTAGAATTCTCCTTCAGACTGCGACTAGGACCCTGGAACCTCCGGATCAGAGGCACAGCAGTGATATTAATTGATGCACTGAGCCCCCTCAGCCAGTACGTTATTCGAGTCATCCAATATTTTTCTATATCAAACTTAAAAAAAATTAGAAAGAGTTTTGATATCTGGTTTCACTGACGTTATTACATTCTGCCATAAACTAGCAATGTTCTTAAAAAATAAAATTAAACTGAATGACTGACATCGCATTTAAAAATTGTCAATATATGTTCAAATATTTGGGGCTGAACAAACGGCTGTAAATGTTGCTTAGGCCTACACAATGATTTTTCATATTGATAGCGTGCTACGTGTTTGTAGTTTTCAAAAGTGAGATGCTCTACTAGACTGGATTGTGACAAAGTGACAAATGAAGAGTTCCGTATAATCCAAAAATTCGCGGAAGCTGAATCCGCTTTCTACATAACCCGTCTGGTTCCGCAGAGTCGAACAGCGACCTTCACCCCTTGTGCGCAGAAGGCCGGAAACACCGGAGCACCAGGAATTCCGCGAGCTGCCGGCAACAACCGCAGAGCTAAAAGAAGACTCTCGAAATTGCGTTCCCTCCCCTTCTCTCTCGCACGGGTGCGAGGCAGCCATCAAACAACACACATCGTCCCGCGCCCACGCTGGCGCCGCCGCAACCTACGCCGTCTCGCCCCTCACTGCCCCCCCCGCCCAGCCGCCACTCTGGTCCCTCGCGCCCATCCGATCTTCAACAGACACAACGGCTTCGCCTCGTCCCTCCGTTTTCCCCCGTCCCATTTCGAAACAGCCTCCCATGGCTTCATCCCGTCCACCCACTTCGCCCCATTTATACCCCACTTCGCCCCAAACCCTTCGCTTTGTCACATGCCCAGGCTTCGCACCGTCCCCGCGCTTCACTCTACTACGCTCCGCCCACGCACTTCCCGCTCCCGATAGCCCGTCTTCGGTCCGCTCAGTCCAATCCCGTTTCCCATCGCTTTGCTATCTGCCTGACGCCATTGCGCCTCCCCCCCCTCCGCGCCTTTCCCCACCGTTCCGGCTCCGCCTCGCCCCGCCCTGCTACGTCTCGCCGCGCCGCGACCCGCACGCCGCGCACGGCCGGTCCCCGCTCTGTCTTGCACTTCTCCGCCTCTCTCCTCTTCTCGTCGCCCCGCTCTTCTTCGTCCAGTTTGATTTGATTTTTTCGTGTTTCCGGGCGCGTCAACTGCTCTGGTCATTAGTCCCCGTTAGCGTAGTGCATGTTTTTTCGCGGGAGATGGCGGTGATCTTCCCCCGCTGGATGGCGAGATCTGGCGTCGACCTACCGTCGGCTAGTGTGGTTTCCCCTTACCAGGATTCTCCCACCAGCGGGGCACCGCCCCAGCCGGGCCAAGCTCTATGCTCCCGACCGATCTCCCGGAATATGTGGTGGTGTAATGCATGTTAGTGTAAGTGTGTGTGTAACGGGAGAGGATAGGACAAGGAAGAGGAAGGACAGATCGCGCGCGGTCCGTGGCCCGTTTGGCAGGGTACTGCTCCGGCATTCGCCTGGTATTGATTGGAGAAACCACGGAAAACTACCGATCAGAACATGCCCCGAAGAAACCCCGCCCCGCCCCGCCCCGCTCCACCATACCCCGCTTCGCCACGCTCCGTCTCAGGTCGCACAGACTACCTCGCCCACATTTCCCGCTCCACCCTGTCCCCCCTCCAGTCCACCTCGCCCCAACCCTCCCCGCCCACCTCTGCCCCTTCGTGCTCGGGAGCATTTTTTATGGGGCGCCGCACTTATTTATGGAGGCCGTCGGTAACCTTTGAACGTGTTGTGTGCGGGGCGCGGGACAGGCGTCCGCGCGCTTGATCCGGGGAGCGACGGCCAGGCCGGGCGCGGGCGACGGCGGCGGCGGAGGATGCTGCTGCCAACGAAAACACGAAGTGCTAAGTGGGGACCGCCCCGCGCGCCCCTGCACCGGGCCACCCTTCGGGGGTTCAGGTCCCACTTCCACTTGCGCTGCCCCTGTTTTGCGCAAGGGGGTGGGGCCCTCGATCTTTGGAGTTTGCTTTCCACACTTCCGCCAAATTAAGAGCTGTCTTATTGACGCGTGACTTACTTTATGAATACTTCTCGAACCGGCAGTGGTAGCTCAGTGCATCAACTGATGCCACTGCAGCGCCTCTGACCGGGAGGTCCTAGGTTCGAGTCGGACGAGAATTCTAGCGGCCGGCTGCTCTGATCGGTAGTTTTCCGCGGTTTCTCCGATCAACACCAGGCGAATGCCGGAGCAGTACCCTATCAAACGGGCCACGAACCGCGCGCGATCTGTTCTTCCCATTCCTTGTCCTATCCTCTCCCCTTACACACACACACTTACACTAACATGCACTTCACTACCACATATCCCGGGAGACCGGTCGGGAGCTTAGAGATTGTCCCGGCTGGGGCGGTGCTCCGCTGATGGGAGAGTCCTGGTTAGGGGGAAACCCCACTAGCCGACGGTAGGTCGGTGCCGGATCTCGCCATACAGCGGGGGAAGATCACCATCTCCCGAGGGGGAAAACATGCACTACACTAACGGGACTAACGACCAGAGCAATTGACGCGCCCGAAAACATGAATCAATCAATCAATACTACTCGATTCCAATTTGAAATGTTTATATCAATTCCTGCTCTCCTATACTGATCTTATTCTCAATACGCTACACTGCAATTTATGAAGAAAATTGATATAATTGTTATTCATTTGTTAGGTGAAGAATTTTTTTCTTTATTTCATGGCTACGATTTTTTTTTAGATAAGTAAAATTTATTAGCGCGAGTGCTCAAAGTCAGACGATAGTCAAATGTTCATATGAAACAATATGACAACAACAAAGAAAACAAAATACTTTTGTCTGGCAGCATTAGCAACTACTGACCTTAAGGTAACATAATACACAATTAAATGATTTCTATACTTGAATTAAGACAAAATGAAAGTCGGTAAGGTTGTCTAAAAATAATGTATGATACATAGGGTAAAAGTGATTTTATTTTGCTCGTAGGATTGTGCTGCTCAGCTCATCGGCCTCGAGTCCCAACTTTTTCTACTCGCAAATTAAAATGTTACTGCTACTAGTATTATTTGATAACGTCTTGTGGAAAAATAAGTTGTGTACATCTGATGATTTTATATCACTTACAATACAATTTACGTATATTTCAATGATTCGATTTGTTTACGTATCCTTGGAAACAACCTCATCCAAACAATAAAAGACGTTTCATATGAATGATGTCCAAGATGCCTAACACACTCTCTTGGTCTGAAATGTACAAAATGCCGAATTTAACATGTGCAAGCTAAGCCGTACTGTGTCTATTATATTAATTCAAGCTATCTCGCTACCATTTATAAAGTACAATTAATAAAATAATACACACTAAAGAAAAATGATTTGATTAGATATTTTTAACTATACGTTACTATAATAATTTTAATTTAATTCAGAAAAATTAAAATATTATCTCAATTTCCCTTAAAATTCATATATTTATTTATTCATTGTGCATTACCTTCTCTTCGTGATACGGCAATCTGGGTTGATTTGAAAACCACTTTAAGCAGAAAATTATTTGATAATTGAACGGGTAACTCCACTCAAATAATTTTTAAGTTGAATCGCAGAGTCAGGCAATTGCGAATCTCTGGCAAACAAAATATGTAAATTTGCCAGGTGCTTAATATTCGAAATCATTGTGAGGCGTTTCTCGTAGACTCCAGGCCGTGTATTAGGCCGCACGAAATTCGCAATATGGCAGCTTGAAAGATTTCCTGTCGGAATAGCCAACTTATGAAACTATAACTCTGATCAAGTCTCTCGCTTTTGTTTTGTTTGTGTTTGTTGTCTCATTCACAATCCTCGCGCGGTCTCGAGTCTTGTCCACTGTTCAATAATACATGTTTCGTTTTTCGGTAGAATTAAAAAGAGATGTTCATCTATAAACGAATATTAACTCTGTGAATAATTATTAAGTTAATTAAGAATTACCATTATCAACTATTGCGAGCTTAAGAAGTGTTAAAAAGTGTCAAGTGCAAATGAAAAATACAACCTCAAAAGTTATCTGCGGTCATACTACTATGTTATTAATGCTTTTGAAATGTGTGTCAACAGTTCCTTCACATTTTGAAGTGGTAGTAATGAGTTTTATTGAACGCAAATAAATACCACAATTATTGAAGTTAATTAACATGATATACATGGTAGTTTTTAAGTGATCTAATGAATTGTTCCTAACAGTCCAGTTATGTCAATATCAATGCAAATGCATCCATTTAATTGATCGGTTCAATTATTCGTTAGCTTTTAAAAGTAAGTTAAAAAAAATAATAAAAATCATCATCAGTGTAAGTAAGTCTTCACTTATCCATTGTTACCAGAGACAGTCTTTGAATACGTGTTATCTTCAAAGGTTCAATATTAAGTATAGACCCAGATGTTGTTGGGCTATCCATTATTTTCCAGTTACAATTAAAATGAATTCAGAAAAATAATAATAAATATAATATAATTAATTTACAACAAGAAATACTAAAGGAACACTTAACTACTATAACTTTTAATTAACTTTATTATTGTTACTAAAGAAAACAATTGGCAAATAATAAATAAAACTCAAAAACGCCTAGTACTACTAAATAAATAAATTGAACGATAAAACGTAAAGAACGAAGAACACCAAAACGCAAAATGCAAATCTTTAGCAACACTCGTAAACTAACACAACTTCACTTGGATGGCTTTGAATGTTGGCGGAATCTACGGAAGTAGTCATTGTTTCATTGCTAACTTAAATTTTAAAAAATGTTCCTTCCACTTGAAGGTAATATATACAGGGTATTTGTGTGACGGTTGGCAACAACTTTTTGCCAACATAAAACGAAACGAAACTACCCTAAATCGAGTATAAATGTATGTTCTCATCCGACAGTGACATTTTTCAAAAGTTGTCCCGTTAGTTCGGCTTTTTAGCTGGCCAACACCTTAAAATGTTTTTTTGTATCCCGGCATTATAAACATTTTCTGTTGCAAGCAATTGTTCATGAAAGGACCTTTTACGGTACAAATGACGACGTATTAGATTTTACGGCATGAATGATTGCGCCATCACACATTCAGACAATCGCAACGAGAGAATCTTGGGGAGGTTTTGTAAATGGAACAGCCGACCAGAGTGTTCTCGCATAGATATCAAATACCCGTCTCAAGAAAGTAGTTTCCCAAAATTACGTTTGATTCTCTTATAAATTTATAATGCTGTCATACAAAGAGTAGCGTATGCAACTCGTTTATAATGTTGCTTTATTGCATTCGTACAAATCTGAAAACTCGCTCTTAACATCGCTCGTTTTCAAAACATGTACTCATACAATGAATCTTAACATTATAAACTAATTGCATAAACTACTATTATGCGGTAGATACTTAGGTGCCTCAAGGCACGGCATTGTGCAATGCTCTGGAAACCCATAAAATCAACATTCGAAACAAATGCTTGTTTATTGAGGCTTTATTTATCTCATAAACAATCACAACAAACAATCATTGTTTACGATATGTGTCGTAAAGCATGCTTACAATACGATATTGGAAAATTGCCAAAGTAGGCCGTTAGGCCGAGTTAAATAAATGTAGATTGATTCGGAAATAGAAGTAGCAGCAAATGCAGCTATAGAAACATTGTTAACCTAATAAATCAAGAAAGAAATACGAGCGCGAGTATTGAAGATTGGTACGAAAAGAAACCTCAATTTCATATCGGAAAAAAATTTTGTTGCTTACTTTTCTGGCAAGTCAAAGGAGAAACAAGTAGTCATTGGACCCACTACTCTTATGTTAAGGAGTATAATATCACTTAATGACAATACTGATATAAGAAAGTTTGCTCAGTTTTTAGCGTTTTTAAAGAGGAAAATGAAAGATACAAAACAAAGAAGTCGAAAATATTTTCAAAACGAGTGTGGCAAGTACGCCATTACTTTACTACCCTAGTGTCGTAATGAAGTACTACATTACCATACTAGGACGGTAAAGCACTTCATTACGAATCTGATTGTAATGGCATAATGTTTGGCTTTACTTAACCAAAGTAGATAAAGATAACAAATCCGCTACCCACATTTCCATAAATATCCTGATTTGAAGGATCGGAGGCACTTCCACTACTGAGCAGGTGAATTTTTCATCTTCATTGTTGTGCAAAGGTTGCAAAATGCAGCCTGTGTTGTGCGTTTCTAAGTGCTGGTCATTGAATTTCTGCAGTGTAATACAGGCAATATTATTTGTTCATGGCAGAGTAACGCTGTGGAAGTTATAATTTCTCGTGTTTTCCCAACATCTTAATGATGAACAAAGGATTCGAAAGTAAAGTAGTGTTTTTGTGATTTATTATTACATGTTTGTACCATTATATCAGAGAACAATTAATTTTCAACCACATTAATAATTTTTGGGATCTTGAATTTCCTTTTGCCGAATTAAAAAGCACCCACTTTACATAATTCGACTGCTTTTTATTTCAGGGTTAATTTTTCTTTCTGAACAAATACATTCATTTCTTTTTTAAATAATAATCAACTTATGTTTCTGGAGTGTTCATATGCTTCTGCAATGCAAATGTTTGCATAGAAAGTATTTTTTCAAACCAATTTTTGAGTACTTATTGCGACTCAACCATTCGGAATATCCAAGAAATTTATTAGGCAAAATATGCTTAAAATTGTCTTAAGAGCTTATTTTCGAAGTTTCGACGTTTTCTCCTTGGACATCCTGTATATTCTAACGTCAAACGTCATTGAAACACTCGGGCTGTAGTACTGCAGGTTCCCGGGCGCCACGCCAACAGTGGAAGTGTGCTGAAGCGCCTTCAGACAGATAATAGTAGTTTACGATATAAGTGTCGTAAAGCATCTTATTACAATACGAGATTGGAAGATTGCCAAACGAGGCCGTTAGGCCGAGTTTGGTAACCAATCGAGTATTGTAATAAGATGTTACGACACGTATATCGTACAACGTTTTATCCACTTTGTAAAAATTAGTTAGATTTAATCTAAAAGATCGTCCTACGCGTTCGTTTAGTACTAACGATTTATTTTCTAGAAGTGGCGACACTGTTTCTAACAATGATAACAATTGAAACACATTTGGTGTCAACCTCAAGCTTTGTGTATTCTTTCCACGGTGTAAGAGTATTTTTTTCCAATATGAGTGACAGCAGTTGTGATTCTGACATCGAAATAACAGCAAATGCTGCTCTAGACACGCTATTACCAGAGAAATCACGAAAAAATATGAGCGTAATACACTTTATTTAAGACTGGAGTGCAACCAAACATATTAAAACCATTTCGGAAAAAGTTATGATGGCGTACTTCTCTGGTAAGTCTAAAAAAGAGAAACCCTCAAGTCTATGGTCACATTATTCCATGTTAAAGAGTACAATATTACTTAATGATAATGTGGACATAAGTAAGTTCACACAATTGATAGCTTTCTTAAAAGAAAGAGCGAAGGATACATGAGCAAGAAATCTAAAATATTTTCGAAAGATGACATACATAAATTTTTAATAGAGGCAGATAATGAAATTTATTTAATGATGAAGGTGACATTAATAGTTGGCGTTTTTGGAGCTTGCCGTAGAGAGGAATTGAAAAATTTAGAATTAAGTGATATAGAGGATAAGAATACGTATATTATAATTAATATACCAAACACCAAGACATTAATTTCAAGACAATTTGTTATTACTCAAGGAAGTGTCAAAGAATTCAACTGTTTGGAGACTTTTCGTCAATATTTTCGCCTTCGGCCGGAAAATGTCAAGCACGATCGTTTCTTTCTCTCCTACAAGAATGGAAAATGTTCTTCGCAACCAGTTGGGATAAATACTTTTGGAAACATTCCAAAAAATAGCAATGTATCTTGGTTTGAAGAATTCTGAAACTTTTACAGGACATTGCTTTCGTCGATCATCTGCTTCTTTACTCGCCGATGCAGGTGCTGACATGAATGTGTTAAAGAGGCACGGTGGATGGAAGTCAAATTCTGTTGCTGAAGGTTATGTCGAAACATCAGTGCAAAATAAAAAAGAGATAGCTATGAAAATTATGGGGGAAAATATTTCGAATGTGGAATCTACAAATATTTCAAATGCAAATATGAATTGTACAGCTTCAACATCATCGGGAATTACGGTATCAAATTGCAGCAAATTTGTAATTAATGTTTACAACAAATAAGCATAGCTATTATTATAATTTGAACTCTTATTCTGTTAAAAAGTTATGTCAATAAAAATTCTTTGAACAATTGTTGTTATTTTTAATAGTAGGAATCAAGCTAGTCGCGGAATAACCCATTACAAAACGAGTGTCGTAATGAAGTACTTTACCGCACTGGGTGCGGTAAAGAGCTTCATTACGACACTGAACCTAATGTCGTAATGTTTGACTTTACCTAACCAAAGTGGATAAAGATGCTTTTTGAAGTATTAAGCCCACGATGGCACTTTTTGCGGTGTCTTCCATTTTCATTCGAAAGGCCCTTTAGTTCAGACATCACTTTATTCGCGTCTTTCTGTTGCACATGTCGCAAAGTCCGTTTGGAGGGGCGTCGTTGATCACTGCGCTGGAGGTGGAGGGGAGGGCAGGAGCGGGAAGGGCTTTCGGCGGAGGGCCGCCCCTGGGAGCGAGTGGGGGGGGGGCGCAGGGCCGCTCCACTTCCGTCGTCCTTCAGTCGCCCGCAACTCGAGACGTTTAAGGCGCTGCACGTGTTAGGTGCGGTGTGAATGAAGCTCATTTCCTCACTTTCTCACGAGTGGAATCAAAACGTAATTTGTTTAGGCATCTGAGTCAATAAAGTCTCCAAACCCTCCAGAATAAAATCTTTCGCACTCCGTAAGAACGCCGTGGTACGATTCCAACAAATAATTTCATAGAGAGGACACACATAATATAAAAATTCAGAGAAAGATTAGCCCATTTGTTTATTACGTCATTATTTATTGTAATAAACAAATGAACTAAATATGTTATCCTTTTATAAATTTGCTATATAAAGCCACTACAATTAAAAATATTAATTTTTACAGACATTAATTCGTTAATAACTGCAAAGAAAGTTCAATCTCACAATTGAACATTGGGTTAAACATCTGTGAAACAATGTCTGTAATTCCTTATCATCCTCTCCAGCAACTAGAATTTTCAATTTAGGAAAAACCAATAAGCATCACAAAAGAATCCAATGTAGATTTCCCAAAGATAAGTTCAAATATTCACTAAAGAAATGCCCATGGTTTTCTTACACGTATTTCATGTAACATTTCTTACCTGACAACATAATATATTCCACGATTTTTTTAATAAGGTTTTTAGTAGGAGTTTCCTCGCAGTTTTAAAGCGCTAGTGCTAAGCTTGCTAGGTTACAATCTTTATATACTCTCTTTAAGGTTTACGTCGCTGTATAAGAAAATGTAAAATAAAAAAGTAAGAAATGTCTACGGTTTAGAAGAGATCTGCTTTGAAAGGCTGAATAGGGAGTCGAAAGGTAAAGATTAATACAGACAAAAAACTATGAACGTGAATTTAGTAAGTATTTTAAATACAAATATTTACGAAAATTGGCTAGCTTCATTCGCATTGTGTTTTCTAGATGTTTCGAAGTAAAAAAAGACTAATTACAAATAGCACGCATGTTTAAATAACGGAAAGCTCATTAGATGGTATGTTATTAATCATGTTAGAAGGTGACTTCACCAATCGAATCGAATCATTTACGAGCAATTGTGCTTCTCTAATTCGCTTCCGAAATGTCTCGCAAATAGTCGTACAATAGTTCATAATTCAATATCATTACACCCTTAAGTTTTCTCAGCATGTAAGAAGTTTTTCATTTCGTTTTTATTGTAAATAAGTAACATCCTGCAATGTTGTGCAAAGATGCTCTTTCAAAAGAGAAGAGCTCAAGCAATCTATGGTCCTCCAAAAAGATAAATAAATTTGGTACAAATACTCAAGAATTTTTTTAAAAAGAAAATTCTCCTCCTTTCCTAGTTAAATATATCGATCAACGTTTCCAAGTAGTCATGTATAAAACTGAATCACGTACTAAACATTTTGCGCTTCAAATCACTGTAAAAACAAGGACAAATAACAATGATCATTGTGAAATTTATACTATGACAGGATTTAAACTTATTGTTCACAGACTTATGCATAAAATTTGTAGATTCCATAAAATATTTTGTTGTTTTTTTTTCGCCAAACGTTACTGCAATTTCGATGATCATGTAATGATCGTACCGTTCTTACGCCTGTGAACAAAAAGTTAAAAAGCAATCTTTCATTCCTGAATATCATTGCTCAAACGAAACATACATTACATAGTTTTTAATAGCAGTGTTATAAAGAAGGAATGAACACACTGAGAATTAGGAACTGCATAAATTGGATGAGCAATGAAACATATTAGACAACGGTGAAATGAAACGTTTTATTTTGCTGGAGAAGAATTCGTTTATAGTGTCAAGGAAAACGAAATGAATAATACCACATTGAAAGGCAATGTAGGAAGTTCGAAAGATGTACATTTGTTGATCTCATCAAACTAGAATGAGATCTAATACTCCTGGGTGAACTGGTTCTCGCATAACTGTGTTTGTCGATTCGTTTCCGATTGGAATCGGTTGATTTTTGAGGGCGTACAAATCTTCAGTGAGCTTTCCTTTGGAAAGAAATTCAAGCCAGTGGACCAGTGCCATACATATGAGAATGAAAAGAAACTTATAATTATATTGCTGGTTAAAAGTTATCTGTTATGTTGTTAGAAAGTTTGTCTCTCGAGTTAATAATACCATAATTCATCACTAGATAACAGTGTCATCAGAAACTACCTGATACTATCGTATTTCAAATGAAGCGTAACTGGAGAGGGAATCATAGGATCGCAGGCCTGGGCGCGGTAACTGAGAGTAGAGTCATAGAAAAAGAGAAATGAGAAAAATATGAAGAGTAGAATGAGTAGAATGAGAAGGAGAAGAAGCAAAATAAGGAGAAGAAGGACGAGACTGAGGTGATGGACAGGGGAAGAGAAGAAGAGGAGTAAGAGAATGAGAAGGAGGAAGAAAAGAAAAAGGAGAGAAAAAAAGGGGAATGAGAAAGTGGAAATAGAAGAAAGGAGAGAAGGAAGAAGAAGAGGAGGAGGAGAAGAAGGAAGTGAAAGAGAAGAAATAAGAGGAGGAGAAAGAGAATATCAGTCGATCCGCCGCACATAGGGGTATTTTATAAGAGAAGCTGGCCAAAAGTCGAAATGAAAAATGTAAACGTAGAGAAAAACTATCATCATTTCCTAGAAGTTTTATATACATTATTATATCATAAGGCAGTCACCCATTAGTTTCTGACTAGTACCTTCGTTGTAGGAACAGTCCAATGTGAGTCATTGTGTGTGGTGCAAGCATTTGATATCAGCAGTTCCGTACAAATGTATTCTTTATTCGCTTCCAAGTTGTCAAATGGCTTAATTCATCATGAATTTTGAAGTTTCAGGTATGTACCGTGTTTTAAATTAAAAACTGAACATTTTAATGTTAATATTTACATCATATAAGACGTGTTAAGTGAATGTATTATGCATCCCAATTTTGAGTTGACTTTTATGAAACATAGTGTTTTAGTTACATTGCCAGGACGTGTCAAGCAAACATTTTTATTACAAGTTGTGCTTAAGTTCTTATTCTAACCTTTACAGAAGAAAAACTTCCCACAGGTTTCCACAATTTTATTTTATGGCCCTTTACTTAAAGATCAGTGCGACGTAACAAATTTCGTCAAATTTAGAAATATGAGAAAGATTATTTTTTTGTAGATTCTGAAGAAAATGTTAAGGAGATAACTAGAGAACTCTACAGCTGTATCAAGCAGTGATCTGAACGTTTAATTGATGATAAGATTAAATATAAGAAGAAAATTTGTTGAAAAATACAAATTGTTTATCGGAAAAGGTGAACGAATTTAAACATAAATTACGGTTTTTCAAGTCTGAGTTCAAACAAAAATGGGCAGCTGCATTTAATATGGAAGAAATATTTGTAACAAATATTAATATAATAATGAAAAGTGGGCTTATCGGTTCTGTTAAATTATAACTATGGACAAAACAAAAGCCGGATCGACCGAGAACGAATTCGGAGGGTCAGGTGAACGCAGCAAACGACGCAAAACACAAGAGTAACGGAAACAAGTACCTAAGTACAAATTGACTCATCCTGCACAAATGAGTTTAAGAGCTGCTGGTAAAACTGATGCATCTGCTGTTAAGAAAGAAATATCTATATCTTTGAAACAGTGTCGAAAGTGCGTATGGCAATAACAAACTTCCTGGAACGCGACGAAAGTGCTTTCAGCCCTTGAGGCAGACAAGGCGAGCTCTATCAGTGTTTGTGGAAGCCGGTCACCCGCGAAGGCAATACGACATAATTCGAAATTCAAACAGAGACATTTATCCTTGTTATTCTTTAATACAGAAAGTAAAAGCCGAGTGTTATCTAAAGGTGGGGTCGTTTCATATTACTGATGCTTGTGACAAAATAAATCTACAAGATTTGTTATACCACACCATTTTCTGGCTATGTAAATATTTAGATGAAGTTCTGGAAAACATATCTGAAGAGGAGAAAGACAATCTTGAACTAGTGTCAAAAGGGGAGTGCGATGGTTCTCAGGATGTCCAATTTCAATATTTTCAAAATATTGCAGACAGTGATGCAAGTATATTCGAAAGTTAATTTGTACATCTAAGGCTACTTGCAAATGATGACAATAACAAAAAAAGTCAGTGCAGAATGGATTTTTTAAGAAAATTTTCCAGAACAATTTGTGACTAAGATGTACTCAACAGATTGTTACTGAGCACTATTGACATGTTCTCGACGTCCAGTAAGGAGACAAAAGAAGCAGTTCTATAAAGATGCATTAGAATTTCTTGTGACGCAAGAAATTAAATTTTGAAGATGCAACAAGTACAAGACAGAACTCAGAAAAAGAAAAGGTACAATAAAAAAAAAAAAAATGAAGGAAGAGGATGATGAAGAAGAAGAAGAAGAAGAAGAAGAAAAGACGAAGAAGAAAAGACGTATATTAGCGACTAGGAATATTGGGAATTTGAGAATTATCATCTTAAGAAGACTAGCGTAACACAATTAACCAGAACTATGTAGTAGTGTTTCTACATACCCCGGAACTAACCCATATTTAATAATTTGTATTACAATCTTATATTAAGTATATCTCGCTAAAATAAATAAACTACCATAAGTGTGTGTATATATAATTTTATATAGATTATATACATAATTTTAAATAAATTCTAGCAAAGACCGGGAGCGGTAGCTCAGTGCATCAACTGATGCCACTGCAGCGCCTCTGACCTAGGTTCGAGTCCTGACGACGCGTCGTCACGACGGCAGGATTTTCGACACTAGTTTTCAAAGGTCGAATTCAGTCGCTGTGTGGAGGAGAATTCTAGCGGCCGGCTGCTCTGATCGGTAGTTTTCCGTGGTTTCTCCGATCAACACCAGGCGAATGCCGGAGCAGTACCCTAACAAACGGGCCACGGACCGCGCGCGATCTGTTCTTCCCATTCCTTGTCCTATCCTCTCCCCTTACACACACACACTTGAACTAACATGCACTACACTACCACATATCCCGGGAGACCGGTCGGGAGCGTAGAGCTTGTCCTGGCTGGGGCGGTGCCCCGCTGGTGGAAGAGTCCTGGTTGGGGGAAACCCCACTAGCCGACGTTAGCTCAGTGCCGGATCTCGCCATCCAGCGAGGGGAAAATCACCGCAATCTTCCGAGAAAATACATGCACTACACTAACGGGACTAATGACCGAAGCAGTTGACGCGCCCGGAAACACGAAAAAATCAATCAATCAATCTAGCAAAGAAGTAATGTTGGCCAGCTTTTTGTACACAATACCCCTATGTGCGCCGTCGGAAATGTCTCAGGGTGTCAAGTCGCTGGCCCTCTCCCGCGAGGTCCCGGCCGCGTCACAAGACCACCTGCGGCGCGAGAGTCCATCTGCCAGGCGCCCGGGGCGCTTCCGGGTTCCGGCAAAGGGCCCAGCGGCCAAGGGGCCAAAGGGGTGGGCCGGGCGGCTAGGGGCGGCGCGTCTGATCCCCCCTCCTCCTCCTCCTCCTCCGTGTCCCCGTGCGCCTGGACCTCCCACGCCGCGCGCGCGCACGCGACCTCAGCGCCTGCCGCCTGTTTACGCTGCATGATGGAAGCCCTTCGCCCGACAGACGGGATTTTATTACGGCTCTAACCCACCCACTTAGACCGGGCCCGCCGCGGACCCGGCAAAAACACATCCATGTTTTTAAAACATCCGTATTTTCGGGCAGAAACATCGATATTATAACATCGACGCTTTGCTTTAGATGTTTCCTTCTGATCGATATATTTGTCCAGAAACGTCGATACTTAAAGAAAATTATCATGATCTAAATAAAATTTCTAGTATCTATATTTTTGTCGATTTCTCGCCATCCAACCGCCATTGACAACTGTCACTGTTGTCGATCCCCAGGTGGCACGAAAGCGTTTAAAATTAGCAACCTTTCTCCAGTGCTGTTACCCATCTCCATTAATTTGTACGCGGTAATACTGTTAAATCAACAATTTGAACCTTGACTACATAGAACTTTGATTATAAAATACGATAATTAAATTTTAAATAATATAATTTAAACTAATATTGACGTGTTAAGTATCACGTTAGAATCAGATCATTTTTCTTCGATATGTTTGATCGTAGTCCATGTTTCACAACGGAAATATCGATACATCGATATTTTAAACATCGATGTTTTTGTCAATGTTTTCTTCGACATCCAAAATCTTTTCATGATGTACCGAAATATCGATGTATCGATGTTTTGCCAAAATTTGCCATCACTGGCAGCGCGCGCCTCGTCACAGTCCCCGCGGGCACGGAGCGCCCATGCCAACACGTCGTTCTTTCCGAAAATGAAAATCTACATTACTCATTCCCAATGCCAGTGGAAATTGAAAGAAAACTTTGCAGTCTCCGGCCTCGTGAAAGATGTCTATGGTTTCGCTTGGTATCCAGGCTCTTAGAAAAAATCGGAACACAATGAGTTTCGATTTGGACTGAAAAACGTAAATATTCGATTGTTTTTCAGCACCTTCTCATACTGCGTGTTACGACTGAATTCTCATACTCGGTTCGTCACTGCTTACGACACAGCTGATGTAAAGTCACGACAAGGGTCCAAGGAAGAGGCCGCCTGCCATCAAATATTTGCTATTCACGTGTTGCGTTATGAAACACGTTTTTTTTTGCATTTTTCGTACGTAAATGTTGTAATGCGTAGCTTATACTATGCTCTACTAATTTACTGTAGTCTTCGTGAATACGACAATATTTAATTTATTGCAGAGAAAATTTTATTTGTTGTACTTGTTTATTTGTTGTGCGTGCGAATTTTTGGAAAATCATTTTGGTTGGTTTTTTCAGTGACATTTTTGCCGCTGCGGGCAACTAGTTGTGTGTTTTAATTGTACGTTCTTACCCGACTGCTCAAAGCAACAAAGAAGGTCAGGTTTTTCATGATGGGTTTCTCTGTAACCACCTATGGTCTGTCGGATTTGATTAATATTCTTGTGTGATGCTTAGATTCGTCTATGCGACGTGAAAGTAATAGGTTAAGAAAGTCTTATGCTACACAAAGTTCCTGAAAATCTAATATGGCATTAATTTCGTCATTTTTTGTCTTTTGTCATATGTGGTATTATAAATTCCTTTTAATGTCTTGCACGCCATATTTCATATAAAGTTACTAAAAACAATATGGCAGACAGTAGGCTCCATTTTCATTTATTGTTCATAGCTCAGTATTGCATTTTTTAACCCTTGAGAAATTGTGCGCACACGGGTGATTTTTCAATTTCTTTTCTTCTTGTTCTTTAAAACAGTTTACTTCAAACAAAATAATTTTTACGCAAAACCATTGATGCACCATGTTTTTTTAAAGAACTCACAAATACATCATGAGCTAAAAGGATACCAAACTAGCATTTTAGATCAAATGTATAAGATTTCATCAAGACCGGAATAAATTTATAGGTTTATATAAAAAGCAAACATACAAGCACATTCTTATACTAGTTCCAAGTAATATGGACCAGTCGTGTTGCTGTTGTAAACGGCATTTAAAAAGCGCGCTTATGCTATGGTGAACGACCATGGTGTTACATTTAGTCATAAGACATATATCTTACAGTAAGAGCAAATTGAGAAATACTGACCAATTTTTTAAACTAATGCCACTGAATGTGTGGACAAATTATTTTGTTCGTTGCGTGCCACACGATCTTACGGAATTGCAAAAAAAGAACGAATCGACTTGTGCTACGATTTGCTGCGTGATAACATCCAGGACGAAAGTACTTTCTTTACAAGACCGGTGGCTCCCACCCATAATTCCCTCCATAAGAGAACGTGTAGCACATGGAGCTAGGAACACAGGGAAATGGCATGACGTCGCATACAGGGAGATATAATGACGACAAACTAGAAGCCATCTCAAGCAACGATCCGTCATATTATGCCCAAAACGCGTCTGTGCGTCTTCGTGTTGGGGTGTGTTATTGTCATAGTTTTTCATATTTAAAATACTTGATCAGATCAAGAAGTTTTCGGAACAGACATTGTTACTTGTGGGGAATACTGAAGGAGAAATCGTTTGGGGAAGGCGTGAATTACTTTTCTCTAGTAAGTACGCAGTTAATTTATGTGGTTTGGAGAACATAGTAAAAATTGTCGTGATGTTTCTCTTCATACCAAAGGTGATCAGTGTATATTAGTTATCAGTAGCGTAGCGTGATAATTTTTCCTGGGTAGGCTCCAAAGCAGATTAACGTATTATTTAACACTCTCCTGCCGTCATTAACGAAGGGATGTTATTCGCTCGTTCACCCGGTGGGCACTAGAAGAACGTGAGTCAATGGTCACCGAACTTCGCTCTGTTACTGTAACTCTGAGGATAAAAAATAGTTCTTTAGAAATCGGTGCCAATACATTAAACGAAAACGTTTGTATATTACTTTTTACAGTATATTTTCAACAGAAATATGACAAACTCGGCACTATTTGACAAAAATGAGTGTTGTAAGTTAAATAACATTTTTACATTATTCCAGAAATTTTGAAAATTCGAAAAATCTGAGGCTTTAAATAAATGCAAAAGTAAAAACTCACCTTATATGTTCTTGTAAGTTGTATTTTCTCGTAAGTTTGAGGTTATTTTGGTTTCCACGCATTGAAACTACTTTACAGTGACTCCGCAATTTGTAATGGTTTTCCCCTTTTAGTTGTTATCCTCCTCAATATTCCGAAGACTATTAAGTTCCACTGAAAAATGGGTACTATCCGTTTATTATCGTGCTTGACAGACGAGTTTAGGGCACACGAACATGGCGAACTGGTGTCACTTTGCACTGGAACATGGCAGAAGTTGGTAACGCCTCCTTCATGTATTCAGAGCTCCATGATGTAGCATCATTCAACTGTTTTCATATTTCCCTTGTAACCACGATTCTTTCGATCCAGATGCCATTCTTTCGATAAGCAGGGTATATCCAACACCATCTAGATCTAGATGGTGTTGGTATACCAAGCTATCGATAACAAGCTATAACGTGTCAATAAAATATAAAATGTATGTACCGAAGGCCCTCGGGCTTTTTGTCGCCGCTCGTTCATTAGAAGCCTTTTAACACCCTTGGTACATAAATAACTATTAATTGGATGTTTTACATTTGTAAATGCTTATTTTGCTGCCTATTTCGACAGGTTTTCGAGCCTAAAATCTGCAGCATCGTCATTATTTTGTTCGGACAGTTCTTTTGTTCAGAAGTTTATTGATAAGTGCAATTACAAATTTTACGCGCCGAATGTTAATTTCACGAACGCAATATAATAATAATAATAATAATAATAATAATAATAATAATAATAATAATAGTAATAATAATAATACTATTATTAATTATATTATTATTGCTCTTATTATTGTCTTTTCTTAATTCATAACTGTGGTTTAGCGGTGTACGTTAGCGCAGAAACAAATTAAAACATGATCAGTTTGATAGAATTTTATTTATAAATACAAAACATATACTAATAACAACAAATTATGAATTGTTGTTATTATTGTTTGTAACAAGAAACACCTCTCTAAATTCTCATCTGCGATATGTTGCGATTAGAATCCATTGAAATTGTATCAGTTTATACGAAAAAAATTAACAAAATTAAGCTGATTTCTTAATTTAACGATCACTAATTTGACGGAAACCTTATCTAGATACGAACATAATTCAAGTATAGTTCTGTTATATTTTTTACATCTGCCGATTTCTGCTTCCACATATTCAGTTCTAATTTCTTGATGAATTTGACTGTATTAGATTCAAAAAAAATCATGCTGGTACTGAAGATCTTTGAGTCCTTTACCATAATAGATTGTATTATCTTTTAAGCTGTTTTGGAGCTTCAGGATTTGCGGGATGGCTGACCTTGAGAATGTAGGCAGCCCGCTATGCATCCTAACGTGATCCAGACAAGCGGCTAGTTGTGTTGAGTAGATTCGCCACGTACATTCTATTTGTGGATTCAAAATACGAGCAAATTGCGTTAACTTTATGAAATACTACATGAAATGAACACAATCAAATCAAAAAGCGAAAGTAAAAAAAGTGGAGATGCCGGGGATCGAACCCGGGGCCTTTCACATGCAAAGCGAACGCTCTACCACTGAGCTACATCCCCTGGTGACGAGAAAGAGGCCAAGTTTACAGAACACAATGTGCGTTCTAATACGCCTTTTTAAGTATTCGCTTTATGATAAAGCACTTTACACTTCTTTTGGAATGATTGTAAATTAATAAACAGAGTTGATTTATTCTTAACTTATAGTGTGATCGAGGATTCAATCAACTTCTTTACTACAATTGGACCGACGCTCATTTTATATAACTTCTCACAGTGGGTTGACTACCACAATGAAATTACTGTGTACTTCTTGATAGCTCGTTTACTCACATTTCATTTTATTTAACGAAACAGTTCTGCTACTTATGCGCGTAAAGTAGTTCATCATATACGTTTCTACCATTAAATTATTATTGCTCAGTGGAAATACCATACGCATATCTTTTCATTTGTCAGCGATGCGTATATTTGTCAGTAAATATGGAGAAAACAAAACTGTGAGTAATGTTAGATAATAGATGAACGTTCTTACGTTCGACTTATCACGTTTACAATCCTTAGTGTACAAATACTGATTTTCAACTTAATGTGACGCAGAACTTATTCTTATTAAACTTAACTAACAACTTATTCACATAAACATACAAAACAGTTGTCCTTTAATGATTATATAGATTCGCGTATAAAACGATTAATAGAGCAATTGCAGAAGTGGAAGTAAACACTAATAGCACTGAGTTTGTGGAGTTTTAATGTCTTCATAAATTAGGGGAGAAAAATATGAAAGTGTTAAGCAAATCCAGGGAAGAATCAAATGCATTTTTTAATAGATTTTGCGACAGAATTTTCGAAAGGAATTGATCTTCCTGGAATTAAACTTGATTATCTGGGCACGTCTTCTAGAATTCAGTGGGAAATACAGTTATTCAAATTATCGTTTCCAAGTTGTCGCGGCAGGAAGTATGACGAAGGACATCATGGATAAGAGCCCAAAATTTATTGCTAATTAATCCTTGAAAATATATTTTATTACATGGGAGCGGTTTTTTTTTTTTTTTTTTTTTTTAATTCAAAATTCAAGTACTATATGACTTAGTATAGGGGTCACAGAATTTTGAAAACTTGTACAGAATTCACTTCTCCCCATAGCACATCATACACAGTTTTAACTGTTTTTTGACGTAAAATAAATAAATAAATAAAAATAAATTGAAAGATTCAAGAATTTTTTTACGTCATTTATAATTTTGAATTTGCAATATTACCAGTTCATATCCCGTGTGGAGGTTACATACAAGGTCATTGGATATTGGGAATTTTTGAAGGGCAATATGACATCAGCAAATACAATTCAGTGGTAAGTCCAACGCCAGATACTGTAAGAACATATTTGAACAAAGCTACCCATCAAAGAAATTATGTATGAAATCAATTTTCAACTCATGAAAATACTTTTAATACAGTTGAAAGCGTCGGCGATGCCACATTCAACTAGTTAAAAGATATTTGTTAAAATCATATGTTATTATCTGAAACTGAAAGAACATAATGCACCTATGAGATAAATGATTCTGAATGTCATTGTTCGAAATAATCTGACAATCTATTCCGTCGAATGAAGGTATCAAATAATCCTCACCACTCTTCCGCTTCTTGTCAATTCATCCCATTAAAAATTCCCAATCATCCCAATTAAAATCCCATGAAGTCAATCTACGAAATGTGCCTGACTGCTGGCCGCATGGTCAGATGGCTTGTGTAAAGCGGTAGTAATATTTACACGTGTTTTATGGAAAAATCAGTCAGTTCCACCAAAAATGGCAGTTATTAGAGGTGGCCGCTTAATTGACGTGACCGTAAGTCAAGTTTCACTGTATTAAAAAAAATCTTATTTATTCGAAAATAATTCTTTTCGAAACTTATGTCAATAAAAACGCACGTTAATATAGATTGGTAGATAGTTAAATCTCAGTAACATGAATGATGTATCACTTAATGACTTATATCTACAAAAAAATCATTTTTGTTTTTAAGCTGAGCAGTAGTGGAGTTAAATTTTTCTTGCCAAAAATGTACCTGGGTGGGCAAGAGTCTATTTGGAATCTTCAATCTCAGTTTAGAATATTATATACAACAAATATAATAATTGTACAATAATTGAATTAAGTGGTAATCAGAAGTTTAAAATATTATGAAAACCAAACAAATTTAATTAACAGACAAATAACGTACGAAAATGAAATAACGTTTAGATTCCAGTGAAGAGTGTCATTGACATTTTATTTACAAACGAATTGCGGGCGAATACCCTACAGCGGGTAACTCAAAGAGCTCTATGTGTAAGATGAACGTGATGATACTGCATTCAGATATCCCTTCGTATCACCGAGTCATCCTGAAAACAGCGTTTTAACGAACAGATACCCAAAATCTACATCGAAACGCTGTAAATATGAAAATTTAAATATTAACATTTTGTTAAGCATTTTGAAGGAAAATATCTGTTAACTCAAAATAATATCATAAATTTAACTACGATTCACAAAATACAAATGTATACCACATAACGTTCTCTATGTATAGAGACCAATGATTGTCAACTTCGTTAGTGATGGCTCATTGAATATGTTGTATTGTCAATATTCACACTGTGTTCATTATTATGGAAATCCTACACAATACGATTAGATCCTTTTTAGACCATTATTCGGGGATTAGGGGTATTGGTTGTCGTCTCTCAGTCTACTGGCGGGGAACTGGCAATTTTTAAAAAAATATTATTTTATAACGGTAAAGAAGTATTATAAAGAAAAATATTTTGGGGCTTTAAGACCTAAAACGAGTTGGGGAGAATTAAGTCGCCTGCAGATATGAATAACTCAATGGATTCCTCTCGACTACACGAATCGATTGTCAAAATTTTCAGACGCAATTTTAGAAAACGCCTGTTTTGGGGGTGGTTTAACCAAACTTTCAGAAGTGAAATGTGAACTACAACTATACTGCTTTTCCGTCGAAACACGGAGTTACGTCTTGTGCAATAGCTTCTTGAACATTTAAACTAATTTTATCCACTTTGACAATCTAAAGTTAAATTTTATGAAACTGAGTTCAGTTTCGTGTTAAGAGGAATTAGAACACAAGTTTTATAATATCGTATGAATTATTATCATCACCAGAGTATTACGTTTCTCAAAATGATAGACAAATTTAAACGAAAATGAAGTTGGGTGGAATTTTTATGAAGCGGATAAAGTGTTGTATGATATTCGTGACATAGTTATACAAGTACCTATCACACACACACACACACACACACACACACGCACACGCACACGCGCCCGCACGCCCGCCCGCACGCACGCACGCACACACACACACACACACACACACGGGCGCGCGCGCACGCACGCACACACACACACGTGTGTGTGTGTGTATGAAACTCAGCCAAACGAGGTCAATTTAAAAATTCTCCAATCTGGTATTGTAATTAGACAACTTATGATAGTAATTTGTTAAATAACTAATCTAAAGAAAGAACATTTCAAAAAATCACGGGGGAAGTCACACTATATTTGGATTTTTCTCACGAGTCGTCGTGAGGGTGGTATCTCCAAGATGGAATACGGCACACCTCCTCGCGTCTTTCTCGGTCGAACCGCTTGAGTCGTTTGATCTCCAGTACTGCTTGATATCTTCACGATCATGCGACATCTTGTGGCAGGACTGAGAAAGACTCAAAAGGTCGTGGCATATTCCATCTTGGAGATACTACCCTCAGATGCCACGAGAAAAAAAACAAGTATAAGCAGTATTTTATCCCGGGGCTGTGGACCCTGCAAGAGGCCTGACGGCGGCGCCGCGTCGTCCAGCTCGCGACGCGCCGCGACGGACGGATTCGCGCGAGGCGGCGCGCGCCGCGTCGGCCTCATAAACAAATATGGCGGCGCTGACGCGGCCCACCTGGACCAAAATGGCGCCGGGCCAGCGGCGGCGGCGTAGCGCGGCGAGGCGCGGCGCAAGTCGCCCCGAAATAAAACCGTTTCCGGGGGAATCATTAAACGCCGGGCGCTAGGCGGCGGAGAGGGCGAACACCGATCGCACGCAGCTGTTGTCTCCCCAACAAAGGCCGCGCCCTCCGCCCTCGCCCCCGCCCCCGGCGGCCGACGCACCGCCAGTGGCCCCGCCTAGCGGCCGGAAGCGAAACTCTCGCTCGCACAGCGGCTGTGCCATGCAGCATCGAGGATTCGGATCTTCCACGGCAAACGCCGTTTTTCACATGATAAAATCAAATGTTGAAATATTTAAAGCATTCTTCCCTTGATGTAAGGGTAAAACATGATTAATTTTGTTGACATATTTAAATAAATTTTATGTCAATATATTCTTGTCTATGTAATAGTATGTTATGAATGATTTACATTTCTGTCCGTGTAACTGGATCACTAATTACCAAATAGTTGAGAAACGACCTAAAATAAATAAATAAAATACTTTTACGTGAAAGTCAAATATCAATGTATATAAAAATACGCCTCTTATATCTTAAAGTGCCAAAGAGAAGGAAATAACTTCCTTTCGCGAGATATTTGAGACAGGTCAAAATGAATATGTTCAAAATGGCGTGTATATAAACCATTCTACAGGCGTTCGCTCGCGCATTTCCGAGTTGGCGAAGAGGCTGAGTTCGAGATTTACATAGAAGCACCTTTTACATGTCTGCGTGCCTCTCTGTCTGTACAGCCACAACAACCTCTGCAGGGCCAAGGCCTACCAGTGGTGTCCCGGCCATGAATTAAGGGGTACATGTGGTTGTGGTTAGAACATAGACATCCCTACGCCGTATTCTGGTCTGCTCAACCTGAGAAGTGAGCTTTCTCATCGTTACATAGTAACAGATTCTGGTACAATGCAAGGAAAGCACACACTATAATCGCTCGGATGGCTCGGACGGGGAATCGAACCCGGTATCGGGTCGTGGAAAGCGAGCACGCTGGCCAGCTACCCATTATTTTACCTTTTACATGTGCCGTGTGGGCTACCTTTTACATGTGCCGCGCATAATTATCTGTGAATCAATTCATTTATTATGACTTATTTAATTATTTTGCACTACCTTCCCTCGGGGTGCTAGTGCGACAATTTTGACGTTTGATTTGAATACCCGAGAGCACAGGAAGATGCACTACTCGCAATCTTATCCAGTAATTCAAATCCAAACTCTGATTGGTGCGAAATTGCTAGGGGATTTAATTTTTCCAAGATTGACCAAGTGTCTTCTGGGATCTATTTTACATGCCGACAAGCGTGCGCATGCATGCCGTCGGTTTTTCGCATTTCAGAAATACCCCGACTTTGACCGAGTTTGAACACGCGATCAGTGGCCCGGCATAGTACTATACCATCAAAGCCGGTCTTTATACAATTATTGATGTAAATGTGTAAATAATTATTTTTAAGGGATATATTAACGTCCGTTATCTCGTTTAGTTGTAATAATTTTCTGACAATTAAAACAAACACTAAAATAATTTTTCAAAAATTTACTTATTTGACGTTTTGACCCTAGTTGGGCAGATGATTGCGAATTCATGTACATAATCGATGTTTTTATAAAATTGGCAATTTTTACTAAATGCAACCTGATTTTTTAGTAAGTGCTTTCAACAAACCTTGACCATCAATTTTTTGAAAAACACCCCCACTAGGATCGAAACGTCAAAGAAATTATTTAAAAAGTACTTTAGTTCAAAAAGGTCAGAAACCTATTACAGAGTGAATAACACAGGCGCCCCCATCCCACACTTCACACACACACACACACACACACACATACACACACACACACACACAACGTTGTCAGACCCAAAGACTTGAAACATGCCAGAATTGCGGCATCGCCCTCCTATTTTTTTTTTTAATTTCGAAAAGCACCGTGAAATTGTATTTTTTGTTTTCGATGGTTGTTGCAAGAGCCAAAGAGTAGACACATGTTTCTTTATGAATGTCGACACGCTAAATATGAATCTGAAGCCAGAATTGCGCCACCACCTTCCTTTTTAAATCGCAGAAAATCACCGTTTGGAGGGTGGAAGCGCAATTCTGACTTCAGTTTTGGATTCAGCGCGTCGAAATACAGAGAGAAACAAGTGTCAAGTTTTTGGGACTGTAAACAACCTCCGAAAACAAAAAAAAATACTAACTTACCATGGTTTTTGGCGATTTAAAAAAATGGGTGGTGATGGTGCAAATCTGGCTTCAGATTCGGATTCAACGCGTCGAAATACAGAGAGGAACATGTGTCAAGACTTTGGGCCTGAAAAAAAATTCCCCCAAAAAATACTATCTCATCATAGTATTTTGCAATTAACAAAAATAGATGGTGATGGCGCAATTTTGACTTCAAATTCGGATTCAGCGCGTTGAAATACATAGAGAAACACGTGTCAACTCTGAGAACTTTTTGTGTGTGCGCCCGTGTAACTAATTGTCGTGTCCTCTGCTTGCAGACGTGGCCCTTCAGCTTCCACCACCAGCAGGCGGCGAGCACGGGGCGGGGCCGGGGGGCGGCGCGCGGGGCGGCGCGGGGTCGTCGTCGGGCTCGCTGCCTTGGGGCGACGACGGCCGCGCCAGCGACGACGCCTGCTCCTCCTCCTCTTCGGCGTCGTCCTCGTGCCCCGACGGCGACCTGGACGACGAGCCCGCGCCCCCGCCCCCGCCGCCGCCGGGGCCCCCGCCCCCCTGCTTCATGGCGGCGGGCCCGCTGTCGCACCCGCACCCGCACCCGGTGCCACACGTCCACCACTTCACCGCCGACTCCTACCTCCACCTCACGTGACCGAGGAACGGGCCTCGCGCGAACTCCACTCCCGGTGATTTCACGCCGTGGATGTTCCATAGCGAGACTATAGTGGCTTAAATGTGATAATGTGGCTTGAGTTTCCGTGTCGAGTTAAAAGAACTATCTTCGCTTTTTATGTGTGGTATTACTTCCGTGACCTCGAGTGATTGACAACGAAAGTGAAGAGAACATGGAACTCACACACAAAGTGAAAATTACGAACTTAATTCCTATTATGAATAGAAAATTGCTTATTTAAGTAATAATGCATTTAGAATTTTTAGTAGTGATTCTTATTTTCGAAACTGATGGAGACTGCTAGCATGTTTCTACATATGCCAGTAAATAAACCAGTTCAGAATATCTTCTCGTAAACGGAAAAGAATGCTACAGAGGGGCAGGAGAACTGTGACTGTTAACGAACGATAACACGATCGATAACGATTCGAAACAAACGCAAACAAAGAAAAGGCGAAAGGAAATCAGCGCAACTTAGAGCACGTTGCTTGCAGTTGTAATCGTAAAAATCGTAGCGCAAAATAAATATACAAATATTATTCCAAAAGCGTTTGTCAAAAAATCTGTAGAAACTGTGTGTAAGATTACTAACATACTCTGTAAAAGAAGAGCTCTTACTCTGGAAATTCTAAATGTGGAAGATACTAGAGACTTGTCACTTATCGGTATTGATTTTGTATTTTCTATTTTTTCTTAAATGTAGATTTTGTTTTGAATGTGCGTGTTCTAAGTGAAAACATATAAAGTGATAAGTGTCTCGAAATGTTCTCAATAAAAGTGTGATTTTAGCGTGTGACAAATTCTTTATATATCATATATGTGTAAAAATGCGATGAATTAAACATACCTTGAATTACACCAACAACAGTATTATTACTTTTCATCCATAAAAATACCACTTCTCAATAGAATGTACACCATATCTAAATGATTTTTAACACAGTTTCAGGGCGTCATATGAGTGTAAATCAATGTCAAGTCAAATAGAACAAAATTAATGAATTTACCATTTCAAGTACTTGCTAATTAATTGCATCATTGTCTTGTCTCATTTGAAAAATCAAGGCTATAGTATCAATAAAAACACTGCGCTTTTCCTTGGTTCTTTTTTATTTATTTTGCGAAAAAACAGCAAAGTGTCGTATGGGTGAGGAGGAATTAGTTATATTTATTGTTCAAAGGAAAAACAATAATTTGCTCTTTTTTTAATTATTTATTTATTCTTGTTAGACATTACATCGCCTTCAAAGGTTTGAATATAAGAGTATATGATCACGAATACAACCCTACACTATAAATTACTTACGTTCACACATTATTACATTCATCCATACACACCAATGTAAAATAAGTATCCAATGTTTCTGGAATTATTTTCCTCCTTTTGTGTTTTGGTTTATAAACGGGCAAATAAACGGATGTAGTTGAACAAGTTAAAGTTGTAGTTTGTAGTTAAAGCAAACAAGCCTGTATAGTAGAACGCTGTTATTATACAAAGGTATAGATTAAGGATATGAGATGAGTAGAATGTGAAATTTTTAATCTACCAATTATCAACTTAATGAGGTATCAAGTATTGGCAATCATATAAAATTTTAAAATATTATACTTCACATCATTCAATAAACATCCATACATCGCAACGTACATCTTCAACAGCATCATCCTACATAAAACTGAGACAGATCCCAACCGAACACTTCCTTTCACGCTGTTCTGTCCTTTTGAGCATTCCCTACGTTACCATAGATGAAACGTTGAGTTCGCAAGCGTTTGATTGATTAATTGACCAATACGATCTACAAGATGCTTACGGTCATTTATCCAACTACATATCTCACCTGCGGGGCAGCACCCCAGCCGGGACAGGCTCTAATATCCCGACGTGTCTCTCGATATGTGTGGTGGGGTACAAGTAGGTTAGTGTGTAAGGAAGAGGAAGGAACGATCGCACGCGGTCCGTGGACCGTATGTTAAAGTACTGCATTCGCCTGGTGTTGATTGGAGAATATATGGAAATATACCGATTAAAGCAGCCGGCCGCTAGAATTCTCCTCCACACGGCTACTGAACACACTTCAACGATGAAGCTAGTGCCGAAAATTGGCGCAAGACGCGGTCCTGAGATTTCCTGAGCGCTTGGATTCGACGTGGCAGCCGACGTCGACATGGGGCTTAAAAGTAACATTTGTGCAAATTTCCCCAGGAGTACCGTAATTGTTTCTCAGTCTTTCTCTTCTTTCAAAAAACCAACTCTAGTTCTGACACAATTCTGACGGTATTATGTAGCTATTATAAAACCTCATCTATAGGCGTGTGCTTGGCCTCGCTGAAAATCTAAAAAGAGACATCAAGACATATTTATTTATTTAACGTATTATTTGATTACTAACAATTATTTTATTTAAGAAAACATGTTCAATTTCTTATTTGCCCCGCTTTTTAAGATTAAAATTAATCCCTTAACAACACAAAATCAGTTGCACTAATATTTTATTTATTTCGTAATCAAATTAACTAACAGAAACTAACTTTGTCATATTTAACTAATCGAACTTTGACATATATAAATAAAATTTATTGGAAAGGAGGGCTAGAAGGGCCTATAAATGTAGTTGACTCCCCGCATCGTTTGGGCGGCGCACTGACTCACACACACTTACACTCATTGCCATGTTTAATAATTGAAATGATTGTAGGCGTTGTCATTGTCAACAATAGTATTTATTTCAATAATAGCAGCTTTCGATGGCTTAGCCATCATCATCAGTTTTCTGCTGTCTGGGAGCCACAAAAACGACTACTAAGCTAAAGCTACTAAAGCTGCTATTATTGAAATAAATACTATTGTTGACAATGACAACGCCTTCAATCATTTCAATTATGTAAATGTCAACTACAACTCACCACTGAATCAACATGTTTTATAAACCTATATCTCTTTGAAATTTGTTCTAATCTCTATTTCACGCGGAGAAAGATACAGCCATCAGTCACAATCTTAGCGCAAGCGCAATGAGACTTTTTCCTCGTGCGGTTTCGTGCTGTGGACTTCGGCACACGCCACGCGCCGTCGGGAATGGCGATGGACGGGGCGTGTGAGGGGGAGGCGGACGGTTCGGCGCCGCCGACGCCCATCTCAATTAGACGCCCTGCCACAGTCGCCCACTTTTTTCGTCGCTTTGCTGTTTTTTTACCTAAGCTTCCGGCTAACTGCGGGCTACTTGTGACTGAGGGAGCACACAGTTGAGATAAGGCAAAGAACTCACTGTTTGCTTTAATAAGAACAAAATGATTGGTATCAATGTTTCCACAGTAACCACCAAACCCAAGTAACGAGCAAACCAGTAGATAAAAATAAAAATGAGAGAGTAGTCGTGAGGGAAAAATAAATATGGAATTCAAAATGAGAAAATTGAATTCATTAAGACACAATTTCAGGGACGGTGAAAACTGAATAAACATGTGAGGTGTCAGGTTCAGAAATGGGAGAATGCGAAAGCACGGAATGTTGACGTAATAAAAGAGGCAATTCTTTTTGACAACTTGAATAGTTCTATGAGTAATAATTCTATTAACTTTTCCCACTTCGTAAATAGAGACGCACATTAATCGAAAAAGGTTGCAATTAATTCCTCCCCATAATCAGAGACGAATCCAGAGGAGTCCAAGGGGGTATGACCTCATGGGCATGGGGGTATGCCCTCGTGGACATTCTTTTGTAATGTAACTCAATTTATTCAAAACAGTTGGCGATTTATTCAAAATAGTTGATCGCTCAACATCACATAAATGATATTCCTACCATAAGTATTAATTATTTGTAAATTCCAAACTATTTTTTTTAAAAAAAACTTTCAAGGTATTTATATGGTTGGTTCAAACTGAATCTTCCGTGAACACTATCTGGATCCACCCCTTGCACATTGGCGCCAGCTCACATGCATCCTTCTCTGAGAGGCACGGAAAGCGAGTAGGACACTGATATCTATACAAGTCTCCTAGTCCCCGTCGCCATTGTGATTTTGAACCAAAATATGGTTATCCCAAATATAGCCCAACATAAAGAATTTATTTACATAGCGGGCTATTAAATTTGACAGAAAACTTCATTATTATGTTGTTTAAAAATGGTTTACGTGTGTTAATTTTTATGGAAACACTTTGAAAATAGAGAATTGTCTTTATGATAAGAATTAAATACGACATACTTAATGAAATTATATATTATTTACGACAAAGACAAATTTATTTATAGTAATAATAATTGGTTGAACTACAATTTTATAAACAAAATTTGTCAAGAATTTCGTGATCTTCTCCAGAACTATTCAATAAGTATAAACAAAATAAACTATCAAGGAAGTCAAAAATTATTAAACATACTTAATTATATCATATCTAATAGTATGATTTTTGTTACATCGAAAACCTGTAACTTTTCGTTTAAACATAACCACATATTAAATTTCCCTGCATTCTACACTCCGGGATAAATTATATTAATTTATGAATTATGTATACTGCCATCTTGCGTCGAATCTTTAAAATAAAATCTCAACATCTAGATACATTTACGGAGCGTCTAATATGTCAATTTCATCAGAAATGTGGCATAGCTTGTTATTGTCCGAAGATCTTCTATTGTACATCCAGTCACACCCCGAGCGCTGAAGGCAATGGGGGCGGGGGTGGGAGCGGTGGCGCGAAAGGTGGCGCGAAAGGTGGCGGGGCGGGGTCGGACGCGGGGTCGGACGCGGGTCGGACGCGGGGTCGGACGCGGGTCGGACGCGGGTCGGACGCGGGGTCGGACGCGGGGTCGGACGCGAGGTCGGACGCGGGTCGGACGCGGGGCGGACGCGGGGCGGACGCGGGGCGGACGCGGGGCGGACGCGGGGGCGGACGCGGGGGCGGACGCAGGGTCGGACGCGGGTCGGACGCGGGTCGGACGCGGGTCGGACGCGGGTCGGACGCGGGTCGGACGCGGGTCGGACGCGGGGTCGGACGCGGGGTCGGACGCGGGGTCGGACGCGGGTCGGACGCGGGGTCGGACGCGGGGGCGGACGCGGGGGCGGACGCGGGGGCGGACGCGGGGGCGGACGCCGGGGGCGGACGCGGGGTCGGACGCGGGGCGGACGCGGGGGCGGACGCGGGGCGGACGCGGGGCGGACGCGGGTCGGACGCGGGGGACGCGGGGTCGGACGCGGGGTCGGACGCGGGGTCGGACGCGGGTCGGACGCGGGGTTCGGACGCGGGTCGGACGCGGGGCGGACGCGGGGACGGACGCGGGGACGGACGCGGGGCGGACGCGGGGGCGGACGCGGGGGCGGACGCGGGAGCGGACGCGGGGCGGACGCGGGGCGGACGCGGGGCGGACGCGAGGTCGGACGCGGGGCCGACGCGGGGTCGGACGCGGGGTCGGACGCGGGGTCGGACGCGGGGTCGGACGCGGGTCGACGAGGCGGACGCGGGTCGGACGCGGGTCGGACGCGGGTCGGACGCGGGTCGGACGCGGGTCGGACGCGGGTCGGACGCGGGGTCGGACGCGGGGCGGACGCGGCCGGGGCGGACGCAGGGGCGGACGCGGGCGGACGCGGGGCGGACGCGGGGGCGGACGCGGGGCGGACGCGGGGCGACGCGGGCGGACGCGGGAGCGGAGCGACGGGGCGACGCGGGGCGGACGCGGGGCGGACGCAGGGGCGGACGCGGGGCGGACGCGCGGGCGGACGCGGGGTCGGACGCGGGTCGGACGCGGGTCGGACGCGGGTCGGACGCGGGGTCGGACGCGGGGTCGGACGCGGGGGCGGGACGCGGGGCGGACGCGGGGCGGACGCGGGCGGACGCGGGGCGGACGCGGGCGGACGCGGTCGGACGCGGGGTCGGACGCGGGTCGGACGCGAGGTCGGACGCGGGTCGGACGCGGAGGTCGGACGCGGGGTCGGACGCGGGTCGGACGCGGGGTCGGACGCGGAGGTCGGACGCGGGTCGGACGCGGGTCGGACGCGGGGTGACGCGAGGGCGGACGCGGGTCGGACGCGGGTCGGACGCGGGGTCGGACGCGAGGTCGGACGCGAGGTCGGACGCGGGGTCGGACGCGAGGGTCGGACGCGGGTCGGACGCGGGGTCGGACGCGGGGCGGACGCGAGGGCGGACGCGGGTCGGACGCGGGTCGGACGCGGGGCGGACGCGGGGCGGACGCGGGGCGGACGCGGGGCGGACGCGGGGCGGACGCGGGGCGGCGGCGGGGTCGGAGGCGGGGCGGAGGCGGGGCGGACGCGGGGTCGGATGCGGGGCGGACGCGGGGCGGACGCGGGGCGGAGGCGGGGCGGACGCGAGTGCGGACGCGGGGTCGGACGCGGGGCGGACGCGGGGCGACGCGGGGTCGGACGCGGGGCGGACGCGGGGCGGACGCGGGGCGGACGCGGGGCGGACGCGGGGCGGACGCGGGGCGGACGCGGGGTCGACGCGGGTCGGACGCGGGGAGACGCGGGGCGGACGCGGGGTCGGACGCGGGTCGGACGCGGGTCGGACGCGGGGTCGGACGCGGGTCGGACGCGGGTCGGACGCGGGGCGGACGCGGGGCGGACGCGGGCGGACGAGGGGCGGACGCGGGGTCGGACGCGGGCGGACGCGGGCGGACGCGGGGCGGACGGGGGCGGCGGGTCGGACGCGGGTCGGACGCGGGTCGGACGCGGGGTCGGACGCGGGGTCGGACGCGGGGCGGACGCGGGGCGGACGCGGGGCGGACGCGGGGCGGACGCGGGGCGGACGCGGGGCGGACGCGGGCGACGCGGTCGGACGGGTCGGACGCGGGTCGGACGCGGGTCGGACGCGGGTCGGACGCGGGTCGGACGCGGGTCGAGCGTCGGACGCGAGTCGGACGCGGGTCGGACGGGGTCGGACGCAGGTCGGACGCGGGTCGGACGCGAGGTCGGACGGTCGACGCGGGTCGGACGTGGGGTCGGACGCGGGTCGGACGCGGGGCGGACGCGGGGCGGACGCGGTCGGACGCGGTCGGACGCGGGTCGACCGGGGCGGACGCGGGTCGACGCGGGCGGACGCGGGGCGGACGCGGGGCGGACGCGTCGACGCGGCGGACGCGGGGCGGACGCAGGGCGGACGCGGGGCGGACGGGGCGGACGCGGGTCGGACGCGGGGCGGACGCGGGGCGGACGCTGGGTCGACCGGGGCGGACGGGAGCGACGAGGGCGGGACGCAGGGCGGACGCGGGGCGACGCGGGGCGGACGCGGGGCGGACGCGGGGCGGACGCGGGCGACGCGGGGCGGACGCGGGGCGGACGAGGGCGGACGCGGGCGACGGGGCGGACGCGGGGCGAGCGGGGCTGTGCGGGGCGTGAGCGGGGCGGGGCGAGGCAGGGCAGGGGCGGAGCGGACGGGCGGGCGGGAGCGGGCGGGGCGGAGCGGTGACGGGGTGGCGGCGGGGGTGGGGGCGGGAGCGGGTTGGGGGTGGGGAGCGGGCGTAGCGCGTGCAGTGGCGCCGGCGGAGGCGGAGTCGTTGAGACGCTGCACCTGCGCCCTCCAGAGCACGCTCAAGCGCGGGCGTCGTAAAAATAAACTGCGCATGCGCCAAGTTGAGGCCGCTCGCCAGCGAACATTCGATCAGAGCCTTCGCTACAGACATTCCTGGGAGAAGTGCGAACATGCCTTCCAAATTACGTTTAGTTATTTCAACATCCTTCGTCTGTAAGTGAAATGCCACCCACGCAAGATTCTGAATTGGCGCGCCTATTTACGAGAAGAAAGTTTCTCAACGAAAAATACTATTATTTTAATTGCTAGATTATTTATGTAATTTATTATTTAATGTAATTAAAAGATTTAATTTACAAGACATTACAAATATCTAACACTCAATGTCCAGTAAATGAGATGACCGTTGAACGAAAAAGCTAAAGCATGTGACACATCACAATGTGTGATAGTTAAAGGGAAAAATGTATTTAATAAATGTGTGAAATAATGAAGTGTGCATGGGCATGATGGAAGTTGTGGTTGCGGGGCATCAGAAAATACGTGAAGGCTTGAAGGAGAACACAAAGAAGAGGGAAACACAGGATGTCAAGAGTGCATCATTGGATATGCAGAAGGTTTCCAAAGCGTCAAGTGTACTGCTCGGTAGAGAAAATTAAACAATTACTAGCGTACCCGTGCGAGAACTCCGGCATGTTAAATTTAACCCTCTTCCCTATTTTTCCATTTCCATATTAAATCTATAATATATATTTTCCTTCGAGATCCTGTTATCCGCCATCACTTGTTCTATACGAGTATGTCTCCTTGTAATTGATAACAATAAAACGCACCCTTGTGAATAAACTATTTTTATTTAATGTTATTACCGACCAGAGAGGTACACTCGTGTAATTCGGTCGCGTAGAATATGGAGTAATTAGTTTAATTTCACACACACAGTTGCAGATTCTAAAGGCTCTGATCAGGTAGTCGGGATCGGGATGCGTCGGGAAGCGTCGAACCAGCAAAAATGTAATAGAATGTTCAAGAATATCTCATCCTGTAAATTTCGGTGTGGAAAACATTTCTTTGAGCTTAAAAGTTTAGTTGTCAAGGTGTACAACAATTTGTTTTGCAGATATTTAACGATATTGTGACGGTCCAATGAGACGCGTCCAAAATAAATACAAAACATTGGATTAGGACTAAAAAACACTTTTAATTTCGTGTGTTAATAAGAACGAAAACATGTAAAGGTGCATGAGTGGAGGATGTTTTCTTTAATTGATTGATATTCTAAAGAACTGTCCCTAAAATAGACTGTGAGAATATAAATAAATAAAAATAGAACATATTTATAAATAATTACACGTCGCAACCATGTAATGTTTCGTAAATACAAGAATGTCCGTGATAATAAATTAATTTTCCATCTTAGGATTGAGACAATCGAATGTTCTCACAAACATGACGAACGATTACTGATGAATGTTAAAATAAGAAAAGCGATTGGAAAATGTTTTACGAACATTTTGGAATACATTTAGGAATTTATGGCAACGTTCAAAGGCTATTAAAGACAATATAATATAAAAATGAAAGATATAAAGGAACAGTAGCATTGTTAAAGAAGAGTTGTCTTTTGTTTTAAACTCCACAGTACGGTAGAATCAAAACATTGACATGTGACGGTGATTCCGTGGTGAACGCATCGTGTGGTTATGGATCAAACGGACGATTACCGATGAGATTATATCGAGTTACCGTAGTGGTCGCATCGAGTGTTGGTTTCTCAAGTTTCTAAATTGTATGTAGTTAATTGTGAAGATGTTATGATTTTTTTTTTTTTTTTTTTTTTTAAATGTTGGGATATGGGCAGCAGTAGCAGCCAATCGTCGTGCAGCAAAAAGGGAAGTTAAAAACATTTTATTTTGTTTTTCTATCATCAAAACTTATAGCAAGGCCAAGATTGTTAGTCTTTAGGACCTTGGAGAAAAGACATGGCCATTCATTTGTTTTTAAATTATTCAACTGGTAAAGTGCACTCGTGTGAATGTTGGTAATAATGAATTGTGTGAATGTTGGAAGGAAATATGTATCGTAAATATTAGATTGAAGATCATTTTTTCAAAGGGTATTTTATATGTTTGTATTTGTATTTATATTTGTTTGTATTTGTATTTATAAGGGAGCGAGTAAAGGGGTTGTGTGTATATTTAGCAACCAGGACAATATATATTAAAAAATACGACCGAGTGTTGTGGGATGCATTTGACATTAATATTTACATGCGTTTTTAAAACAAATCCATCATATTTTTAAAGTCAAAGTGCAATTCTTCACGTCTCAGTGAAATTCTCTTTCTTTAGAGACCTCATTTATACAGACTGGTTGCGTGAGGGAGCCGCAAAAGGTACGTATACTTCTCAAATAATAAAAGAGACGATTGACTAAGTCGCTCGCGTTCGCTTGTTTGCATTACACATCAGAGATCCAGATCATACCAGAGAGAGTGCATATATGCGGACCGCGTTGTGGTTCTATATTATAGACGCGTTCTCAGGGGAGATGGTTTCATGAGCAATTAATGGAAAAATTGGAGTGGTTTTATTACGACAAAGAAGGAAGGTCGATATGACGACGCCGAGAAATAAGGCGATTTGAAGTTCTTTTTAAATTGTTTAAATGTGTGTATCAGCATTAATTGACATTTAATATTTATTGGGGAAACAGGGAATAGAAATTCTTGTGTTGTACATTAGGTTAGTTTTTTAGGTTTAGATAAACCTTTAGAATAAACCTTTATTCAGTTAAAGTAGGTAGTATAGGTCAGTAATTATTAAATTAGGGTTTTAATAATTTCTTAGTCTTTTTTGTATCGTGATGTGTGTGCTTTTTTTAACCTTTGAAGTTATAATAAATTATTTTTTTAAAGTACCATGTGTGGTTTTCCTTTAGAGAAAGTTACTTTCAGAGGTTTCCTGGAGCACGCGATTTGCGTATGCTGAGGTAATCATCGACATTCATATTTTTCTATAACTGGTAAAGATCTAAGAGATTTGTCGGAACAATACAAGCTTAATGTAAGTACCTAAGAAGAATAATGATTTGATATCGGCCGACCGCGGTGTTTTAAAAGGCAATAAACACCAATCAAATGACATACAATAAAGACAAGTGTAGGCCCTTTAAGTATGATACATTACAAAAGTGAATTTTTGTGTGAAAAAATAATCGTCATTAAACCAGTTTCACAAATGGCTGCTCGTGCTAAGGTTGCATGGTTTCAGTTAAACGTAAAAAACTCATTGATAAAAATTTATCTTTTCGATTTAATGACGTACAATAATTGAGATATTTCGGCAATATCGATGTACGAAATCATTTTGAAATCAAAGAGTTCCTGTTGAGCGTTGTCTCGCGCCTCGTTGCACGCCAGGCAACGCACTGTGCGACGTCACGCGTACGGAGCGCTGAAAAGGGCAGCTGTGGGAACCAATCAGTAAAATACCTCGGGATGAACTTCGACACAAGACTCAACTGGAAAACACACATAACACTAAAACAACAACAAGCAAAAATAAAAATAGCTCAACTAAAATTCCTTATCAACTCCAAAAGCCGGCTATCCCTAACAAATGTGCCATTACAATTTATAAAGCAATAGTCAGATAATGCTCTACGCATGTCCCATCTGGACCAATGAATCTATTTCCAACATTAATAAACTTCAAATTGTACAAAATAGATTCCTCAGATTAGCAACACATGCCCCATGGTTCATCTCTAACGCCCAACTTCATAAAGAACTGAATATATCACCGATCATCAAACATATTGCCCATCTTTCCAATAATTTTTACTCCAACCTAAATGCAATAAACCGATCCGTCCACTACAACTTGGCTACTATAAATGACTTCCATACTAGAATTAAGAATAGATTTCCTTCCGAAACGTTCTTGAACATTTTCTCTACTAATTGTTCATAGTAGGGGCTCTTGTAGTTTCCTATACCTCTAGTAAGGTAGTTTAGTTTTAAGTTTTTAGTGTTAAGTTTAGTATAATTTACAATGTAAGCCAGCAAATGCACATGAGATAGTAATTTAGTACTGATCTGTGTAATTTCCAATCACTCAATAAATAAATTTAAAAAAAGGGCAGCTGTGGATTAAATGTGCGAAGCACGAGTCTCCCGGCTTCACAAGCGTCCCTATGTCAGCAGGCATTTGCCTTTGCGCTTTAATACCATCACGATACCACAGAAAGCGCCCCAAGCTGTCACCGAGGATTGCCCACTGCACTGGGGGAATCTGGGAACACAGTTTTCTGTCATCAAATATAACTGTATACACGTACATTGTATTACGTTATTATAGTACAAATTTGACGATTTTTTACGACATTGATTGGATTATTTATCATGTTTGACTAATTTATTTTTATTTTATTTGTTGATTTAAAATGTGCATTTGATGAGTGCAGTTTGTTTTGCGGAAAGGTCTGATCTTTCCAAAACTTTTTAAAAACATTTTTTTGTGAAATAATATTTGTCTCTAATATTTTAATTTAATATTTCATAGATTATAGTCTCCGTTCGTATCCGTCCATTCATTATTCGGCGTAGAGGTCCGGGGAAGAGCCAAATCTCCAAAAATGTAATAGAAGATACAACTAGTGGTGCTAAAACAGCATGTACTTTCTCGCCCGTATGCTCACGCAAATTACGCCAACAGTACTCAATTTTCGAAAAATTGTATATGACCTCATTTCAAAATCTTTTTCATTATTTCATTCCGAAAAAAATCACTATCTTGATAATTATAGTAGTAAGAACACGCCAAAAAAAAAGAAATATTTAAATTGAGTGAGAAATCCATTAATTGTTAGTAACAAATTCGTCTTTTATTGCTTATTTATTTTTCAATTTAATAAATCCCCTTCCTCATTACTCTTTACTCTTCTTATCTACTTATCCTTACACCCTACAGAGAACCGTTGAACTTTAAAGAAAAATTCGGTATCTTCAGCCTGCATGCCTGACAACATGTCTTTGGAGACGTCAGAAAAATATAGTATGGAGTTACTTAAACTGAAACGATTTTCAAGATGTAAATTAGACACAATTACTATTTTTAATATTAATATTCAATGAAGATGTGGATATTACTTAAGGAACTGTTTTTTAAGATTAGCCTTCATTTGCTTGTGACTTCTTCCATTTAAGAACATTTTCTGATATTTTAGTTTCATTGTACCTTGCTGCTATCACCTGAAGATGGATTAAGAGTTTGGTGTGAATGTTGCTTAAAAATGATGGAAAATAAAGAAATTTTAAATGTGTTTAACACTGAATATAGTTTTATTGATTATCTAAAAAAATATAGTTACAGAAAACTCAGTATTGTAGTAAGTTACCATACCAATAACGTACAACGTCATACATTGTGGAAAACGTCCTATCATTCATAATGTTCATATAAAATTTGGCTACTCGTTCTGAGAAATTAGAAAGTCCGCTGTTGATAGAGTTAATGGGAGATCATCGATTATTAGAATACTTACTGATATAAAACTTTTCCTTTTCATTTCCACTGATCACTGTTAGCAGAGAGTCATAGAATAGATACAATATTGAAGATAGGACTGGTTCCAAAGTACAATTGAATTTTGCCCCAATATAATATATGTGGCAACATTACACAACGACTGCTTAACATTACGAAACAAGACAGTTTTGTCGTTTTCGCTGAAGATCTGTGTGAACTTAACCTGATTTTAGGGGGGCACAAAATTCACATTAGTTTGGAGAAACACCATTAGACAGTATCAACATTTTATATTTGCATTCGAGAATATCCTTCAAATTACAAATCTTACGTTGGCACAAAATGTTGATGGCAACACACGTAACAACTGCCCCACCAATAGGAGGGCTATACTACTTTGAATCCTACTGCTCTCTGGCGGAGGAAATGAACACTACTAATCTGTACAGATCCGGCCGCTAGGTTCGTGGTAGTTGTCGAACACGTAGCTAGGTAGCGCATACATACCAAACTCATCCTATAGAGCTTTGCTCATCCGTCGTTACAATCAGAGCTATCTCGTGGTGAAAGTAAGTAACAACAGTAACAACAGCTTATATCCTTGGACAAGGGCGCTCTCTCTCTCAGATGTCCTTTGCATTACCAACACAATAAATGATGTTCATTTGTTTCATTTCGGGAAATTTGAATTCTCAATATATAATGAATTCAAATTCAACTACAATTCAGACTTCAACTACAGTGTACTTAATCTTGATTCAAAGATTAATAATTCGATTCTATTGTATCAAATTTTTCATTAGTTCCTAGAAATTCCTGGCACACAAATATAATTAATTTGGTTTGACATCAAGTGTAAATAAATAAATAAATAAATAAATAAATAAATAAATAAATAAATAAATAAATAAATAAATAAATAAATAAATAAATAAATAAATAAATAAATAAATAAATAAATAAATAAATAAATAAATAAATAAATAAATAAATAAACATATAAATGAGTATATAAATAAATAAATAATTTTAAAAAACGCTCAACGGACTCGACAGACCATACTCATGTATTCAGTCTGTGTTGAATCCGAAATAAACATTTTTTTAAATTTTCAGAATTTTGCTGAGCTCTGTTTTTTTTTAGAACAGCGTATCATCAGCATCACTGCACAAAAAATATTTTAAAAAAAGATTCAAGCCATTTTTATGCAAATGGTGTCAGAAAAGTATTGCAAAGTAATAATAATAATAATAATAATAATAATAATAATAATAATAATAATAATAATAAAAAACAACAACAATAACAACAACAATAATAATAATAATGCCAATTGCAAGTACAGTCCTTCAAGGATCGATTTTAGGCCCTAATCTCTTCCTACTGTACGTAAGCGATATGTTCTCGACGATTCGAAACATCTCTTTGCGGATGATACAAACATTCTTTGCAATAAAGAAACAGTAAATAGTACAATATCAGATGTTTCAATTTGCTTACGTAATAACAAATTAACAGTAAACAAAAAGTAAACGGTTTTAATGGAGTTTCCATTTCAAATAAACAATTCTGACACATTCTTCATTGAAAATGAATAGTGTACCATTGACTAATGTTAAGACAACAAAATTTTTTAGGTCTCTCAATTCAGTCAAACCTCAAATTGATCGTCCATTTAAATAAATCAAACACAAAAGTAAGTTCATTACGCTAGGCGTTCAGAATTCTTTCAAATTCAGTCAACCTTCACGAATATTCATTCCCGCCTGTTATATTGCATAATATTATGGGGAAATAGATCTTATAACTCCCAGACTTTTAGATTACAAAAAAGAATTATATCGAATATTTCTTGCACTTCCCAGTCTTTTGAATTACCTGGTCCTGGAATTACCAGGAAGCCAAGTTCCTCCACAAGTTTTGCGGAACAAATCCCACAGCTCCGATAACTATTGGGACTACCTGTGCTTTTAAGCCCCATATTCGCCTGATATGGATTCAAACTGTTGTATTAAAGATGTTTCTCTTCCTCCATTGTTAACGACATTTTTATCGCACGGCACAGCCACATCTAGAAATAAACATGTTTTTTTCTCCAAATCCCGGATAACAATGTCAGGTTTGTTTGCCACATTCGTGCGATCAGTCTGAATTTGTTGGTTATGTTAGTATGTTAGACAGTGCAACTGACGTCACCGGTTTTGGGCAGTGTTCGTACCACTTGGAGCATTTGTGTTCGGAACTTCGAGGGCTGAACAGATCTGCCAATGGAAGTGACTACACAACCTGCCGTGTCTTTTTAAGTATTTGGCCTTTGCCAGAATTGGACAAACTGAGACAATATGATCAATGATTTCCACTTCCCTTCTGTCAGATGAGAAGTTTATCATCTTGTGAAATTTTGAGAACAGCTTTATCATAATCTCGGGTTCTCGACGCCTGATCTTGGGCAGCTATTAGAACTGCTTCTAATTCTGGCTTCATTCTTCCTTTTTCCCCCACATAAAGGATTGATCTTTATTGATCTGCACCTTGCTTATTCCTTTTAGATGTTGTCGATGGAGTCCTGAGTCCCCACAATTACTTTAACATGGTTTGTGACTACGGTTTCATATTTAGTAGCATCAGAAGTTCAGTTTCTCTGTTATTCAGCCTGTCTTGCATAGTTTCCTTCGTAATGCTTCTTGCTACACTAACAATGCCTCTGTTTCCCATTCTTCGGTCAGATTTAACGACCAGCCTCCTTAGTGGGTCATCTTAATGACGGATTACATATTTTCCCATCTCGACTATTGCATTGTGCCAAGAGGCTTCAATTTGTCTGAGGCCTCTTGCTTCTTCTTTACGTGACATCAAGTATATACATCAGCTCGAGGGTGGGCAAATGATGCATTGTAAGCATTTTTCTATTTTTTCGACCCTTTATCATCATCATCATCATCATCATATTATTATTATTATTATTATTATTATTATTATTATTATTATTATTATTATTATCGATTTATACCCACTTAAAGAGAACGTTTGAACTTGGGCACAGAGGCACGAAAATTTGGGCACAGAGGAAACTTAATTATCATAAAGGCATCACGCCTTTATGATAATTAAGTTTCCTCTGTGCCTAAATTTTCGTCATATGAAGAAAATTTGCTATATTCATGTACTGTGTTGTTTCTTACACTCCGCTGTCAATTTACATCCTGGCATCTTCTGTATTTTGATGTCAAATGTATGATTTTTAATAGTGTTCCTGAATTCTTCTGCATCATTTATTGTCATGTGTCCTTGTCTGAGGTCCTGACTTCTTTTAACCACTTCGTTTTTCCCTTGACTGAGTTTATGATTGAGTTGATCATATTACGGGCTATTCTTGCAATCATAAACCTTTCTATCTCCGGATAGAGGTGTCCTTTACTACGCCATGTGTTGGTAGAATCTCGGTCAACTTCTTCGGCATTGATGGCGTGCCACTGCTTACCACGGAGTTGCTTCATCTTCCAGTTTTCAACCAGGCTCTGACTATTACGGGCTATTCTTTCTTTCATTTGTAGCGATACTGATCGCTTAGGTAGATGTAAGGATGTGCAGCCTGCATCAATATGTGTCACCAATTTACGTAAAGGATTATTTTGCTTTTTGTGCTGAGATTTTGTGTATTGAGATGGCGGATTCGAATTCTCGGTATCTCCGGTGAGTTTAATCTATTGCCTCACGCAAATATGTTTCTGAATTACGCTTCTGCAGCCAAGGTTTCCTCCATTCAGAGTGTTTTTCTGCGCACCTAATGAAGCCTTCGCTGCCACATACATGCTTCTAGCGACAACAATGATAGTCTTTCATTAATACTTAAGAAAGTATCTATAATTAGTTTCTCAAGTAGCGCACAACGCACGTACATAAATGCTAGAATGAACATACTCGGACTGCCCAATTTGACAATTAATTTATGGGCCGGCAGAGCCCTCAATGGTGACTTGTGGCAGCTTGGGCAAACCGTGCAACCACCACCTTCCGCTTCGAATACTTCTAGTTTGGAATCTTGAAGTTTCTGTTCAATTGCCATATGAGAATCTGTACGAAAACTGTACCGTGTAAAAAGGCCTCTAAGAAATATTAGTTCTTCCGATTGTACAAAACACGCTGGTGTTTGCTTTCTATTACACCTTAAGTGACCCGGCACAATGTAGCACGAGAGTTTCGAAAAGGACTAATCAGTTCGTTCGTTCAATTCGATCGTTCGTCGTTCATAAATTTCGAAAAATCAGACCGGGAGGACCTAGGTTCGAGTCCTCACGGCGGCAGGATTTTCGCCACTAGCTTTTCAGCTAGGTTGAATTCAGTCGCTGTCTGGAGGAGAATTCTAGCGGCCAGCTGTTCTGATCGGTAGTTTTCCGTGGTTTCTCCGATCAACACCAGGCGAATGCCGGAGCAGTACCCTAGCAAATGGGCCACGGACCGCGCGCGATCTTTCTTTCCTCTTCCATGTCCTTTCTTCTCCCCTTACACACACACACACACACACACACACACACACACACTAACATCCCCTACACTACCACATATTGCGGGAGACCGATCGGAAGCTTGTCCCGGCTGGCGCGGTGCCCCGCTGGTGGGAGAGTCCTGGTTAGGGGGAAACCTTGCTAGTCGACGGTAGGTCGGCACCGGATCTCGCCATTCAGTGAGGGAACATCATCGCCATCTCCCGAGGAAAAATATACACTACCCTTACGGGACTAATGACCTAAGCTGTTGACGCGCCCGGAATCACTAACCAACCAACCACCCAAACCAAAGATCGAAAAATCACAAGTTTAGAACGAAGAAATTTAGTGTAAAATCACATTATTAATTATGCTTAACTCCCCGTACAAATAGCTAGAAGAAACAATTTGGAGCTTGTTAGGTTTCCACCAAAGGGGGAGCGCGTTTGTTAGCACAAGCCCTCGCGACAGCTGGGGCGGAAACTGTCGTCTGTGGGCGGGACGCCGCCTGGACGCCACTTGCGAAACGTCCTCTCCTCCCCTGCCCCCCCCGCTGCCTCGACCACCCTGCGTCTCCATATGCTCACGGATGTCGAGTGTTTAAAAGAAAAAGAGAGGCGCGCCTTTTGTTGCCTTTCAGATCGTTGTGGGTGACTTAGAACGTCGTCGGAATAAACAGGATACAGCTTTTTTTCTAGTTTGATTTTTAGGATTAGAAAGCGGGGAAACGAAAGAGCGAAAAACAATTAAATTAAATATTAACATACTTGAGAAAGGTACTAGTAATAAAGGTGATAGCATGTGTAAGTTTGATTTGTTGATTAATTTAGGATTTTTAACGATTTTTAAACTGCGACTTTAAAAGTACAAGAAGCATGCCACATAATAAGATCTCTAACAATTATGTAATACACTAGCATTGGTGATAGATACTTCTGCCTTTTTTCTATTTCGCTACTTGCATGCCAAATAACGGTTCAATCTTAGAAATAGAGTTTTCTGTATATTCAATTTTTCGAATAATATCTGTGGAACTTTTTTAAGGATCTTATTGTTAGAATAATGTTTACTTAGTATAAAAATATTTCAGTTTTCATTAGTTTGGAATTGATTGTTTTTCCTTCTTCGTTCAGTTTGTCAATTTGCGCTAACCCTGAAAAGAATCGCAGTAGTAGAGAGTAATAGTCGTTGGTAATAACTTAAAAAATGAGTTATGTGGAATGTTTTTTTTATAAAATGTTAAAATGTAATACTTTTGTCGTTGTAGACTGAGAACAGAAAGACACAAATAGTCACAAGAATTGCTAGGACAACAAAACGGTGACGAAAGAATCTATGAAACTGAGTGACGTGGGACTCAGGGTGGATGGAGTAGAATGAGGCTGGGGAAGGGCACGAGGAGGGGAGGGACGGGGGCAGCTGGGACAGATGGGGGGGTTGGGGGGGAAAGGCAGCGGCGGGGGCCCCTCGATCACATGGCACGCCAAAGCCGCCGCCGCCACCGCCTTCGCCTCTCGCTGTTGCCGGCGGCGCCCGTTTGTCCCCTGCGGCTCCTGCCCGGAGCCCCCGCTTTTCCGCCCCGCCCCGCCCCACCCCGCCCCACCCCGCCCCACCCCGCCACGCCCCGCCACGCCCCGCCCGTCCCGCCCGCCCCGCCCCGCCCCGCCCCGCCCCCTGCCCCTCCGCTCCTCGCCCCGACCTACCCATCATCAACCACTTGCCACTAGCGGCGGATGCACGTGGCGCCGAGGGAGCGATCTGAGGAACAGCTCATCAGGAAGCGTTTAAATGGTGGCGCTTCCAAAACCAGCGATGTTTGAAAGATCAAACATCTTTATCGTCCTACTACAACGTTTCTGTTCCAGGGATTGCTTTAACATGTGAAACGTTTCACGAAGAAGTAATCCTGCCCAATAACAAGCACATATCCAAGAAGTGATAACAAACACATCTAGATCGTTAAATGATACGCTTCTTTTGCGCACAACTGCATGACTCACGAAATGTAAGAGCTATGCGACAGTGCAAAATTTTATGTATTTTTTCACCTACGAGTTTTATTTTACTTGCTGAATTATATTTCGTGAATTATTCAATGCATTTCGTTAAATGCTATTTAAAAGAACTGAATTCATCCTTTGACACATGGTACAATGTATCAGTCAAATAGAGTTCGCGTTAGAGCAAATCAAAAGTGTTATTTTGAGAAAATGAAATGAGACCAACTTCATTACCACATATGAACATGTAGTTATTTTACAATGAACATTCGCGAAGTCACGCTCTATCTGGCCAGACACCGATGGTATAGTGATCAGACCTTCCATGTCTGGGAGCCGGTGTGTAATGTTGAATAGGCGATTTTGATTGATTGATTTTTCCGTGTTTCCGGGCACGTCAACTGCTTTGGTCATTCGTCCCTTTAGTGTAGTGCATGTTTTTTCTCGGGAGATGACGGTGATCTTCCCCCGTTGGATGGCGAGATCCGGCGCCGACCTTCCGTCGGCTAGTGGGGGTTCCTCCTAACCAGGACTCTCCCACCAACGGGGCACCGCCCCAGCCGAGGCAAGCTCTAAGCTCCCGACCGGTCCCACGGAATATGTGGTAGTGTAGTGCATGTTAGTGTAAGTGTGTGTGTAAAGGGAGAGGATAGAATAAGGAAGAGGAAGGAAAGATCGCGCGCGGTCCGTGGCCCGTTGGGTAGGGTACTGCTTCGACATTCGCCTGGTGTTGATCGGAGAAACCACGGAAAACTACCGATCAGAGCAGCCGACCGCTAGAATTCTCCACTAGACAGCAACGGAATTCGACCTAGCTGCAAAGCTAGTGTCGAAAATTCTGCTGCCGTCAGGACTCGAACCTAGGACCTCCCGGTCAGAGTCGAATAGGCAAATTCGCGAAAGTATATTAGAATGTTTCTGGTCTTTTATTTTAATGAACATCATCTTTCAGAGTAATTGCTTTATATTAATATATATTACATATGATATACAGCGCAACGTTCCGGAAAGTAGTTATTTCCATCGTCAGGGTTAATTAACAAAATAAATTAATATAATATTTTAACAATGGTCAGGTAGATAAATAAATTGAATTCGTGAAAGGTTTCCTCAGGGTTGTCCCATGTACACTGCCTCTCATTCCATCACTGTTCCATCATCATTGAAATAATATTATTACAATCATCACTCTATCAAAACCATTCCTCTCAGGTACAAAAGCCTAGATACGAAAAGCCTAGATAATGAGGAACATAATCTCCTATTAATAAATACATGGAAATTTTGCAGCTCTTTTTAAGCATATTGCGCGCACGGAGGAGTGTAAGATTTGGCATAATTAAAGTTTGTATGAAGGATTCCAGAAAGCAAAACATTATGTACAAAAAATGTTTTACATAAATTAAAATATGTAGCGTAAAGATGTATTCCGCAACATGCTTCGGCACATTACTGTCGTGTATAATGCAGTTTAGAACGTTGAAATCGGATTTCGTGTCCCGAGAGAACACAGGTTTTGTTTTTCTATTCCCTAATCTACAAAATTAGATTTTTTAGAGATTTTATTCCAAGCTTACCGTTTAACAGAAAGACACTCTATATTTGCATTTATATAAGTGAAGAGCATATTGTTAACAGTACATTTGACTTCCGGAAGACTTGGCTCTGTTGTAGCTTGAGGCTGTGAGACCAGTTTCCGTTGAGTTTCCACCCATTTGAAAGAGGGAGGATCCAAATGATTCAGAGCCACCAATAAGATCCCTGTTGGGGCGTCACTGATGTTAATTCAAAATAAAGTGCTATAATAAAATAATACAAAAAATCGGTTGTTGTGTTAAAGCTGATCCTGATCAAAATTCATTTAAAACTTTAAATCGAAATTTACGAATTGAATACAAGTTTAAAAATTATAGTATTTGAGTATCCTTCACGTTTAAAATACTAAAAAATTTCTATCAAAATGTTTATTTATTTAATAAATTTTACAATTTTTAATAAAATGTATTTATATAAAATTATATTTTATATGAAGTATTTATTTCAGGAGGAAATGTTATCCTTAGCTCCGTTGTTCCAACTGCATCAGTTTTGAAAGGTCGAGGAAGGTTCCGAAGATCCACGTAGCTTTGAGACATCGAAAAACGTATCCACTGCAGTAATGAATTTCGTCATGAACTGATGATACAATAAAATCTTTGTTTTAGTGTGTCATTGTAAATGCATGTACATTCACTAACAGAAACCACGAAAAGGAAACAAAATGCGTAAAAGTGACGCAAAGGTCCCAAAAATGACTAAAAATGGAAAAATAGCACAAAAATGAGAAAAAAATGTCCCAATGACTATACATTTCTATCACTCTGTATGTTGTAATGAACATTCATTTACAAGTAAGCTGTGTCTAGAATGCACCATTGAAAAGAAGACATGTCATCAGGAGAGCCCAGTATTTGGACAAATGCCTTTTTGTTAATATTACTTTTATGACTTTTGACAACAAGAATCACTTCATTGTACTTCTAGGGTTGTGGTAGACTTTCATTTGGCCTTTTTTACTTACTTTAGCTTATGATGCCATTTTCTCTTATTTTTCTCTTTTTCTGCCTTTTACATGGTTATTTTACTTTTTTCTTCTCCTGCCACTGAACTCGGTCAAGTATGATATATACCTGCAAGCCTGAACAATATGAAGGAGGATTGTGTTTGTCCTTCTGTGAAAGTAGAGGCTGTGTTCCAAATGTAAATGAATGCAGAAGATGATACCAGTCAAGTTTTTGATTTTTTTCATTGATGGTGACAGGCTTTGTTTCATCACGAGAAATCCTATCCCACGTTTGAGTGTTTCTTTCGATCACTTTCGCGGACAGAACTGAAAATACGCCCTTCTCAATGTTGGCGAATACACAAGAGCGAAGTAGGAAAAATATCATTTCGTTTTCACAGATTCCATTTCAAGATTTAAAAGGGAGTCCACAATAGCATTTCCAAGAGGCGATGCCGTCGCGAGTTAAACAAATTCGTAGCGATCATGACCAATAGAATGAAGAATACAAAGAAAAGATCGTTTCCTTACAAGTTAAGTGCTAATGTCAATTTCAAAGTTAGAATAAAAAGGTGATTCATATTAATTATTATTCTTTACAACAATTCCTTTTATTTGTGATTTTCATTCTCTTCATGTACTTTTGCCTCCCTACTTTAGGTAGAATAAATGCCTTTTGCATATCTATGTTAGCAAAAACCAAAGGCCTTTTTGGCGGCCTATTTTGGGTAAAATAAATGCCTGATCTTCCGATGGCTGGTCATCATCAGATGGGCTTGCGCAACGGGAGAGGCACGGTGCCGCGTCCTTTCTCCGCCCCGCTGCGCTCCGCTCCGCTGCGCGGCCGCACACGTGTTCGAGCGGCGCTGCACGTGGGGCGCGCAGGTGGCGCCGCTGGAGCGGGCGCGGGCGCGGCCGTGACCCTTGGCCCGGGCGGGCGCGGCCACGTGCAGGCGCGCGCGCTTTGTGCCCAACCGCCAGGCCCAACCTTCTCCCCCCCCCAGGGGGCGCCCCGCCCACGACCTAAGACGCCTCCCTGGAAGGCGCACACGAAGACTGGGGCCTCCAAATGCGCACTGCCCGGGCGGTTGGGACGTTCAGTTCCTGTAAAAGTATCGGTTCCGCAATCGAAAACTTGGAATCGAATCTAGAATAGAAGAGGCGTGTCTGTTGCCTGGACACCTACTCGATGGGAAATGACCGACACCTTTCGTGCATCGTGCTTCGATGCATAATGTATGATGGGTAGCTCAAGACGCTGGCGTCGGAAATCTCGACAAAATTACCGAAGGTTTCCGTCTACCACACAACCCACGGTAATTAATTATGCAATGGCTGCCAACCGAAGTCGCTTTCCTGAAAGATTCAGATGGACATTTTCGCGGCCGGAGTCCACGATATGTATAAATACTATCTAGGAGACATGCTCCACTCGACTCCCATTTCAACTGATTGATTGATAGATTCATTTATTGATATGGACTTGACGTGCGTTAACTGCTAGTCTTTGGCAACGAAGACTGGATTGGGAAGACCAGAACATAACGAAAACGAGGTGGAAAAAGACGAGGAAGAAGAATTCGAGGAGAAGAGGACTAGGGAAAAACGAAGAAGACAAGGGACAAAAGGTGTGTAGGGAGAAGAAGTATATGATGATGAAGCCAAGGCGGAAAAATAAGAAGACACAAGGAGATGGAAGAAATGGAGGAGGAAGAAGAAGTCATGAAAGAAGAAAAAGGGAGGAGGAGCAGAAGGAAGAGGAAGAAAAAAAAAACGAGAAGAAAGAGGAAGGGCGGAAAAGGAAGAGGGAGACGAGAATAAAGAAGATGAGGACAAAAGTGACGAGAAGAAAGAAGAGAAAGTCGAGTAGGAAGACGAAGTCTAAGACGACGAGGAACAAATTCAATCTAACGTGAAAACGTATTTTGCCTCTCACAACAGCCCTAAGGAGAATTCCGATTCCGCCCTCCTCTCCGTGCTGCCGAGCGCCGCCGAGGGGAGGAGAGCGGGGGAGCGACCACTGCCCCTCCCGCCGGCGCGGCGCGGGCGCCGGGGCGTGACGGGGAGGGAGGCGGCATCGAGAGGAGCGTGACGTAATTAATCGCTCGTTCGCGAGAGCAACCTCTGCTCCCGCCCCCCGTCCCCGAGCGCCAGACACAGCGCGGCGTCCCTCGCCCCGGGCCACAAATTAAATCGCGCCCGGACGCGCCTCGCAAAAACCACACGTCCAGGCGGAGGCGGACGCCTAGCAGGTGGTGGAAGAAGAGGGGGCGAGAGGCAGAAACGGAGGGGAATGCGGAGGTGGGTGCGGACGACGAGGCAGCACTGGCGGTGGACGTGGTGGCGGCGGTGGATGATTGGAACAGTGTGGTCGATGGGGAGGATTAAAATTGTGGTTGTCAGCGGCGGAGGTGGTGGTGGTGATGGTAGTGGTTGTGCCGGAGGTGGCGGTGTTCGCGACAGTGGTTGTGGTGCTAATGGAGGTGATGGCGGTGGGAGGCTTGGCGGCGATGATTGTGTTGACGGCGGAGGTGGTGGTGGTGATGGGGGTGGCGTATATGGTGGTGGTGGTCGCGGCAATGGTTGTGCGGGGGGGGGGTGGTAACAGAGGTGGTGGTGGCGGCGGCGGCGGAGGCCGTGGAAGCGGTGGCAGTGGTAGCAGTAGCGGCGGGGGAAGGCGGAGGTGGCGGTGCGGTGCAGGCGAGCGCGGAGGCTGCGGCAGGTGCGTGCCCGCAGGCAAGGGCTGAAATCGCCGCGCCGAGTGCGGACGTTCGAGCCTCAGCAGAGTCTGCCCAATCCCTTGCTTCACAATTTCAGGTTTCGTGCATCATTATTAACTGATGCAGCGCATCGTTTACAAAATGGCTATTTGAGGTTCAAATAGTTACGTCATCGTCTTTTCTGCACGAAGTATGACGTCGTGTGATCGTTGATAACTTATGAGATCGCAATCTTTCTTTTGAGGTTGAAAACATTTTAGCAAAAGAGACAAATGTTGCAATGCCATTATACATTATTTCTCAACCAAACATAACACTCTGAAGTCTTAGTAACCCTCTGACAGTTTTAAAGATGATCAACCAATCTATGATAATATACATTACAACTGCCTCGCAGATAACAAGCACGGATTTTGCTTTTTACTCCATTAAAAAAATTATATATTAATTTATATACACTTCATGACTTAGCTTGTGAAGACTGTTTCTTGTTCATCTGAAATGGTTAACGGTAGGCATCGTCGTTTCATCGACAGTCGAAACAAACAATCCGCAATAGAAATAAATAAACATACTGTAAATATAAAATAACTTGACGAATAACCAACAAACTGAGAATCGCATTTGAACTAAATTCCAAAATTACCAGTAAAAAAACAACGAATTTTGTAGTTTTGAAATTTCGCATAACTGAAAACACCCTGCCTCGCCTTATCAACACTAGGGTTTCCAAGAACTGCTTTTATTAAGCTAGTAAATGAATGAAGCACGATGCCTGGTATCTGCTTGCACTTTTCCCCAAAACCCTGAAGCGGTGGCCTGTAGACGATCCGCAAAAAAGTAGTAATACGTTGCATTGGCTGGAGACGACCATAAGAGAAAGGCGTGAGTTATGTTTGTTCACCTTCATCGACGACTCGAGGAAAGGCTGAGGGAGGTTCACGTTGCCGTGAATAATGCACAAGATGAAGTTTACTGCGTTTAATGCTGGCGTAAACGCTTGGTTTAGAAAGAATACATAGTATGAGCTACTAGGAGCTCGCTATTATAGTAATTATGCATACAGAAAGTTTGTAGATCTACGTCACGAGCCGCGGAGCAGAGGGGGAGGAGGAGTAAGGTCGGGGAAGACTAAAGGTCGGGGTGGGCAAGGGGCAGGGAGATGGGGCAAGGTTCTGGGCCTCGGCTGGCTCATGCAGCAAACAGATGACTGTCTGTTTGCGGCTGGATCTCGTCCGGCGGACTTTTCCCTGGCGGACGTGATCCCGAAGGGTGTGTACATAACTCGTGTAAAGAACATCCCTCTCTCTCTCTCGTGCCAAAAGTTGCCTGCAAATGTGTCCATGTTCAATTCAAAGCTGGGAAACTGTCAGTGAGGTAAATTAGATTAATCATCTCGTAGGCAACACCAGAAATTTTAATACTGCAAATTACATACATTGTTTCTATGAACTACAACGTTCGTCATGAAGATAATATTTAACAGTAATCATGTTCAGGATCCGAACATCTCAGCGTCCGCGAAATTTCGATGCGAATTTGTCATGATAAAGAAATTGAACATCGGCATGGGAACAATATTTTTTTGAAGCGAGCTTAATCTTTCTGTAACAATACTTCTTCATTCTTCGAAAACATCAGGTTCTTTCCATAAGACTATAAGTAAAAAGATGTAAGATAACATATATTGTAAAGTGTGTTAATTCTTTACCAATTAATTGTGAAAGCACGTACCGGAGTATTAAGTATTAAGCGAATCGTTTGTATCAGCGAAGCGAATTGTATCACTGAAATAATGTGAGTATTTATCAGAATTACTATGAAAAATCAGACCCAACACAAATTATTCAAAACAGTGAACAATATTTCGGAAGTATCATGCAGCGGTAGAAGTTGGTGAGCTGAGACATGCTAATGGTTATGGAAATATAACAGTTAATAGTCAAGAAAATGAAATAAACTGTAAGCGGAGCAACAAAATGCTAAAAGTACTAATATATGGACATGCTTACTGACGATTTGAAAAAGATTCAGGAATATTCAAACAGCAAATGAAAGTGATACGATTCGGATAGTGGGGCTCCCAGACTATCAGATACATTCTTTTACGGTATGAAGGATTCCTATCACAAGTATTTTCTTCAATAATACTATGTCTATTTTTGTAGGATTACCCTTTTTCTCTACATCACGTGTATAAGAAAGTCAAAATCAAATAAAAATAACTTTTTACCCTTTTTCTCTACATCACGGTAAAACCGGGCTGGGGTTTGCTCGGGAAAATTTGAGGCACTGAAATTCCCTCTAAAATGGATGTCCTAACGTTGGGGCCCGGCAGTGGCATTTTAAACCACCCAAAACACCCTTTTTGAATTCAGCCGCGGGAGGGATTCTAGCCCCCTGCCTTATCGGAGTTTGGGATTACCAATAACGCCGGGGGGAAATTCCCCCTCGCCCGGGGTGGCAGACCATCTTCCTTCCTTTCCCTTTGCCCCATCCCCTTCTTACGTACAAAATTTTCCTTTTTTCCGAAAGCCCCAAGGCCGGGCGGGGGGCCCGGTCATCAACGAGTCCCCGGGGGGCCCCCTTTGCCCGGGAAAGTCCGGCCCCACCCCCCTTTTTGGCTTTCAACCCACCACCCAGGTCAATTGCCCTTGTCGGGAAAGGAAAATTTCAAAGGGCCCGGCTCCTGATCGGGTTTTTCCCTTTCCGATAAACACCAGGCGAATCCGGGAGCAGTACCCTGAACCATAGGGACCGCCCCGGATCTGCCCCTTCCTTTCCCTGCCCCTATCCCCCCCACCCCCAAATTTACTAACATGCTCTACCCTCTTTTGGGGGGGAAAACCGGCCGGGGCAAACTTGCCCCGGCCGGGGGCCCCCGCTGGTGGGAGGGGTTCCCTGGGGGAAAACCCCCTTTAAACCGACGGGGTCCCCCGGGATCCCCCCATCCAGCGGGAAGACCACCGCCATCTCCCAAAAACAAACATGCAGAATTAAGGGGCCCAATGCCCGGCAGGGACCCCCCAAAAACCCCGGAAAAAAAAAACCAAAAACCACACCCGATTTTAAAACCCGGTCGGGATCTTAAAGCTTGTCCCGGTCTGCGGCTTAAAACCCCCTTAGGAAAGCTCTCCCGCCTTTGGGGGATGGCGCGGATCCGATGCAGCGGGCAAAACACCCCAACATCAATCAATCAACGAATGTCGCCCTTGCGTCGCGGCCCCTCACGATTGAAAGTCAAAAGGGAGAAGATGAACCCGATAAAAAATTCCCGGGACCAAAGTTAAAGGGCCCCGGGGATCACTCACGGAACCCTTTGGGGCAATTGGAACAGGAAATTTAAACTACAAAAGAAAACCATCGGATGCTTATTGGGGTGTTCCGGTTTTTAAAATTCAACCAAAGGGCCCCAAACGTCTTGCCACCAAAAAGGGAAAAGCAACCAAGTTTTTTAGTCAAAAAATTATTCCCCAAAAATAAACCATCAAACCCCAAAATTAAACCTATGAAGTAAACAAAAAATGGAAAAAAATAAAACCCCCAAATGATCCCACCCCTCCAGAATATGGGGTCCCCGGGGGCCCAAACTTTTTTTCCAAAACGGAAAACACCCACTTTGGACCCCTTGCCCAACCCTTTCCCGAGGCGTACCCGCCTTATCGGCTTTGCTCCAAGTTTTAGAAACGTCCCCCTTCCCCCCCAAAGATTTTCCTCCTAGTTTCTAAAAGGGGGGGGCAATTTCTGGGGCCGTAAAACCCTGCCTCGCAACGGAGCAGGGGAAACAGGAGAGGGGGGGTTGGGGAAGGAAGGAGGATGCGGGGGGCCCCGGGAAAAAACGGATTGGGGTTGGGGGGCGGGGATACCCCGCCTTTTTCCCGGACTTTGGGCCCCTAAACCCCGTGGCCCTGAGGGAACCCAAAGGGGGAAAAGGGGCCCGGGAGGGGTCTGTGACTTTTTTATCAGTTTTTTTACCATGAAAATTAACCCCAATTTATGGTATCTAATATTTGGGAAATTTGTGGAAAAATTAAAGATTAAAAGTTTTTTTTTTTAAACCCATTTTAAAATCTAATGGTTCAAAAGCAAAAAACTAATTTTTAAATAATCATTTCGGAAAATACAATTTTTTTTAATTTAAATATAGAATTTATCAAGCAAATTAAAATTTCCATGTTACGTTTTTAAAAAACTTTTTGACAAATTTTTCATTCTGAAAAAAAAGAATACACACTTTTTATTACGCATTATAAAATTAATCCCCATTTTTCTAAGGGGAGAATTGTTTAAAAAAGGGGGATTTTGTTAATAAATTAAAAACCCTGCTGGGGTGCCCCAAAAATAGATTATTTTTGCAAAACTTTTTAAAAATTTAGACTATTTGAAAATTGAGGGTTTTGTGATAATCGGGAAAAGGGAACTGGGAAACCCTTCCCATTAGAAAATTTCAAAAAAAAATTGTTTTTATTTTTAATTATTTTTCAAAATTTTACTATTTTCTGTTACACTGAAGAAAAAATTAACCCTACCCCTTCCCCAGTATTTTTTTATTTATTTATTTTTTTAAAGGTAAAAAAGGCACAGTCCCAAATCTGATATCCTGAATAGCCAACATAATTCATTTTTTCCCAAATATCACTTTGGTAAAATTAATAGAAAATTGAATAATTGATATCTTCAATAAATAATAATAAAACAAAATTTTTAAATTTTTTTAATTTTTTTGAAATCTAATTAGTTAAATATTTTTTTAAATTTTTTTGAATAACCACGTAGAAAAAAAGAAAAAATTTTGGGAAAATTTTAAAATGTTCAATAAAATGTGTTTTGGAACGACTGTTAAGAAAAAAAAAAAATTTGTTTGAATAAATTTTAAAAAATTAAAAAAAGGTTAAAAAATTTAATTTCCCGGGAAAATTTTCCCAAATTTGGTTTATTTGCAAAACACAGTGTTTCCAATGATTATTTTTCCAATTTATTTTGGGTTTTGAGGGACCCTAAAATTTTAAACCAAAGTTTTTAATTGATTAAAAAGCTCTCCCCAATTAAAACCACCCGGGAAATTTTTTTGGTTTCGATAGGGGGAAAGGGTTTTTTTTTTCCCGGAAAACCTTTTCCTTTTTAAATGATTAATTGTGAAAAAATTTTTAGTTTTAAAGATATCCATGAAAAAAATTTTTGGCTCATAGATCCCAATTTGAAACATATCGAAACCAAAAAAATACTTTTGGGTTTAGATCAACACAAAAAATACAAGAAAAATTCCCAATAAAGATCAAAGTTTCCCCTGAAAACTAAACTACAGTCTTTATTTTTTTCACGAAATGAAATTTCATTTTCTTTAATAATATAAAAAAAACTGTTTTTTATTTCTCTTTCTTCAAAAATAGTAAAAATTTTTAAAAAAAAATTTTTGTAAAAAAAGTCAGTTAAAATTTTTTTTAAATTTAAAAGGTTTAAAAAGAGTAAAAAAGTAAAAAAGCTAATTTTAAAATGAAATAAATAAAAAGACAGTGTTACATCAAAACCCAAAATTAGTTATAAAATTTAAAAAAATCACCCCCTTTTCCATATTTAGATTTATAAATAAGCTAAGAAAGGAAAGGGGTTTTGGGAGGACAGTAGCCAGCACCTCCCCATAGCCCAACATTTGCCCTTCTTGGTTCTTTCAATTACCCAAGTCCCAAGAGCAGGGCCTTTGTAAGGTCTTTTCCTTTTTTCTGGGGGGGGGGTTAACTGCGGGGAAAACCCCCCGTGCGAGGGGATCCCCGATCCAAAGGTGAAAAAATTTCCTTGCCTCCCCCAAAACCACAGGAAAACGAAAAAGGGTCTTAAACCCCGTGAGTTTGAAAGGTTCTCCACCTTTTTTGCACCCCAAAACCCAAACGTTGGATAAAAATTGGGGGGAAAGAGAAATATTACCAAAAAGTCTTTCTGGGCCCCAAAAAAACTACCTAGCCCAATTTCCTTTTCCCCTTTACCCCCACGGGCCAGGACCGGGGGAAAAAACTAACCCAAAAATGAGGGAAATTGGGCGAATCTTGTGTTTGATGTTGGATAATGATGAATTTTTAACTAGGAGAGAAAGAAAATAAACGACAAACCTGGCCCTTGGGTTAAAAGGGCCAGGGGTTCCCCGCCTGGGAATAGATTTTTCAGATGCCCCATCTTTTCCCCCCTCAAAAAAACCCAAACATAAAAATCCGGGGCTTATAGCCAGAATTTAAAAAAATTTTTAAAAATATATACAAAAACAAAATTTCCCAATTGAAAAAGGGAAATTTAATTTAAATTTCGGACCAATAATCCCCTTTTAAAAAAACCAAAAGGACTTTTTTTTCCCTAAAAAATAGATTAAAAAACGGAAATTTTTTTAAATTAAAAAGAAATTTTCATTTTGGTCAGCTAATTGATTATTATTTAAAAATTTTTTTCCCATCTCCCCTCAAAAGTTTTCAAAAATTAAATGATATTCATTGAGCCAAACATATTTATTTTACACTTTTTTATTTGTTGGTAAAATAAACATTTTTAAATTTAAAAAACTGAGTACCACTAAATTTTAAATAATGTTCTTTTACAATTTTTCCATATTTTTTGTTTGAGGAACGGGAAAGGAAAAAATTCAAATTGAGTTAAAATTTTAATTAAATATTTTATTTTTTAAAATTCCCTCGAATGCGCGCAAAAATAAGAAAAAAAACAAAAATTTGGATTTGGGGTTTTAAAGGGAAAATTGGTTTTTAAATCAGAACCCCCAAAAAAATATTTAAAAAGATTTGGGAACATGTATTTTTTTTTAGATTTGTTGTAAGGAAAGGCCCCCAAAACATTTTTTTAAAAAAATTAAAAATTACTGATTTAAATCAATGTATTTTTTTTCCAAAATTGATATTTTTTTTTAGAAGTTCATTGGGATTTAAACCAATGAGAAACCCAATTTTTTGGGGGGTATAAATTTCTATACCCCTTTATTGAAACTTTTCGAACTCTTTCTTTTTTTTTACCTTTCATTCGAATACATCCTTATTACAAAATATTTTGGTAAATGTCCCCTTTGATTAATATCTCGTTTTTAAAGTTACAATTACTAATCTGTTTTAAATTTTCCCCAAAGAACTCTTTATTTCTTTTCCTCATAAATTAATTTACAAATGAATTTAAAAAAATTGTAAAAATTTTTTTAAAGAAATTGTTTTGCATTTGGAAAAAAATTTCCCGGAACGCATAATCTAAATTCTCCCCATATTTGATAAGACTTTCTTTTTTTGGGGTAAGAAACGTAATGCTACGCAAAAAAAGGCAATTGTCTGCAAAAAAAACGAAAATTAGGGGGCTCTTGGGGGAAAAAAAAGGGAATAAATCCCACAAATTTTAAAAAAAAACCTCCAAATCTTGGGTAGCCAAAACCCATTTTTTGGGGTTTAGCGAAAAATCGACTGACGGAAAAAGGTTCCGCCCGCCCCTGAACAACGCTAGCGGCTCCCCGTTCACCCGATTTTCCCCAAAATTTTTTCCCCAATGATCTGATTGACGTCACCCCTTTAAATTTTAAAACCCGATATTCAATTAAAAAAGGCTTTACATGGCCCGGGGACGTTTTTCCCGGGTTCAAAAAAGGGGTTTTAATAATTTTTTTACTTTTTTTGGGATAGTAAATGCTTTTAAAAAATTGCAGGTCCATGTTCTTGAAACTAATTTTCCAAAAGAAATTTTACAAAAATTTTGGGAAATTTAAATTTTCCCCATTGAAATTTTTCCAAAGGAAAAGATTTTAAAAAGATCATGCCAATTTTAAATTTTTAGTATTTTTTTCCCCAATGTTTCAAAAAACCCCAATTAAAAAAAGGCACAGTTTTTTAATCACTAGTATTCTTTAAAACTGCCCTTATTTTAGACATTAGGCCCCCAAAAAATTGCAAGCCCCTTTTCCATTTTTATTATGACAATGGGTACTAATAGGGTGGGGGAAAAGAAAAAATATTGTACTTTCTTTCATAGAAAAATTTCCCAACTTTTAAAATATAATTATATTATTTTAAATATTTTAATTTTATTTTAAAAATTTTTTATTATATTATATATCAAAGTATATTTAAATTTTAAAAAGGATTGACTCTAAAAACAAAAAAAATAAAATTAAAAGATTATGTTTTTTGATAGGTTTTTATATTTAACCCTAAGGGGTTAACTAAAAAAACCGCACCCGAATAAACGTCATGGTTTTACCGCCCTTTGCTAATTTTTGGATTTCAAAACCGAAGGAAATTTTTTTCTTCGGGTTATGGTGTGTTTTTGGAAAGAAATTTTCCATTTTGAATTAAATTAAATTTTTTAAAAAGACAAAATAAAGGGCCAGTTTTGTCGTTTTTAGAACGACCAAAAACCTCCGTTCTGTACTATTTTGCCCTGAGGCGGGTTTCCCTTTTTTTGGGGAACCTATTTTTTTTAAAAAGGGAAAAAAGTTAATTTTCAAACCTAAAAAATTTAAAAATAGAAAATTCACTTTAAAAACCCCTTTTCCCAATTTTCCATTAATAAAATTGCGGGGGGGACATTAGAAAGAAAGAAATTTGTTTTTTTGTAGTAAACCCATTTCTTGTTTTTTAAAAGATTATAATTTTTTTAAAAAACCAATAATAAACCCTTTTCTGAAAATTTAAAAAATATTTTAGCATTATATCTTTCCAAGTTTGGGTTAAAATTTTTCATAAATTTGAATAAAATTTTCGGAAATTTTTTTATTGTGAAATTGGTTTTAAAAATCAGGTTATTTTTTAAAATTACGCGGTTCTGTTTTCGACTGGTTTTTTCCCCCGACAGTTAATTCATCTTTTTGCGTAATGGGGATAAATTGGTAGGGGAGGGAAGATGGCAGTTCAGGGAAAAATTTAACTTAAATGACCCCACAAAAAGGGCTTGAATGGAAATTTTTCCCCAAACTAGAACCAACTATAGAAAAAATATGTTGATGTTTCCCTTTCAAACTTAAAAAATGGGGAAATTTTTGCTGAAACCCCTAAGTAAATGTTATCATAAAAAACAATAAATTTAAAGAAAATTTTTCCCATTCAAACCCCCCTCATCAGTGCTTTAAGGTCCCTTTGAAATTTCCCCGTGGTTTAAAACCCAGGTTAGATAGAGGGAATGACGCCAAATCCTTTTGGGAAAAATGTTTTTTTTTACCTGATTTGGAACACTTAACCCACTATCATAGAAAAGACTTTCCCAAAATTCTTAAGGAGGAAAAATTTGTTTTGAAAACAATAATGTTTATATTAAGATTTGTGATCTTGTTTTCCCAACAATGGAAAAAAACAAAATTTTGGAAGAAAATAATAAAAATAAAACGGAAATTCAAAACTACTTATCATATTTTATGTAATCTTTTAGAAAAAAAGGGAAAAAGTTCAAATGGGTTGTATAACCCTAGAAATTTTTACATTTTAACAGTTCTAGATAATCAGAATCTTTTTAAACAAAAATTTTTAAAAAATTTCAAAAAGGTAATTTCTTCGTTTTTTTTAATTGAAAAAAGGTTTTTTACTTTAAAAAAGTTCCTTAGAAACTTTTACGAACTAAATTAAAATTACCATTTTGTGTTTGTGCCTTTGTGATAAATGCTAATGAACCCTCCCTTTAAATTTTTTAAAAAATTAAAAAATTTTATTTTTATTTTTTTAAAATTTTTTTTTTAAATTTCCCCTAGGGGGGAGCCACATTTCAAAATGTATGAAATTAAAAAATAATAAAGTACTTTTACGGGTCTATGGAAAAAAACAATTTTATTATTATTCCATTTTTAAATTTAAAATTTTTTATACGGCTTTTTTAAATGCGGAAGACTGAGACTAAGTGGGGAATTTTAATCATCCCAATTTTACAAAAAAAAATAAGGAATTTTTAAATTTTTTAGTTATATCCAATGATTTTTTCAGCCATGCTTTGAGGTGATAAAACCCCACCCGTCATTTAGTCCCAAATAGGAAAAAAAGGGGAATTTGGGTCCCCAAAAAGTCTGGGAAAGTCTTCTTTTAAACCAAATTTTTAAATTTTTTTTTAAAATTTATAAAAGATAAGGATTTGATAAAAAATATATTATCATGTATTTTTAAAAATATTGCCCCCAAAATTTCCCTTTTCCAGAAATTGTACTGTTTAGGAAAAGAATATGTTTTGAAAAATAAAGATTTCTATTACGTCTTAAAATTACCAGAGAAAAAGGGGAAATTAGAACAAAATTTCGTATTTTGGGGAATACTTAATAGTTCTGAGCCCCTTTAAATCTCCTGTGGGGAAAAACGTTTGAACCGGTTTTTTAAAACGAGGTATTGAGGGTCGGTTCTTTCCGATGCCTTTTTTCTGTTTTCCGGTTTTTTTTCCTAAGTCTGAGAATTTAAAGAAAAGAAGGGGAAAATTAAATTTATTTTTTTAAGATCTTTTCCGAACTTTATACTTTTAAAAAAATTTTGTAATTATTTTGATCCCCCTTTTTTAAATAAATAAAAATGTGTTTTATTTTATTTTGTTAGTTGGGAAATTTTAACCCAACCCCGCTTGGAAATTTAAAATAATGAACGTTTTTAATCATTTGGAAATTTATTTTAAAAAATTTTTCCCAAATCGTCACTTTTATGGGGAAAAGAAATAGGGGGAAAATTTATCCCCTTCGTTAGTGATATCCAGTTTGACCGATAACCGTATTTTAAATTATATAAAGATTAATTTTCCCCCGGAAAAGCAATCAAACCCGCATCGTTTTGATTTGACCCTTTCTCTGGGTCCTGAGCCTTGGAAAAAAAGCGTTTTAAGTTGGGGTTTAATGTGTATTTCCCCCATTTGATATTTGGGATCGCTGCCCTCATTTACGTAAGTCAAATGAGGGGAAAAGGGTTTTAAACCTTTTGGTATATTAAAAATTGTGGGCTTTAACAACGTCGCCTTGGGGGTAAATTCTCGTTTTTTGATTAGATAAATACATTCATTTTTAATATGGGGAAACATTTGCGGGTTTTTTAAAAAATCACCTTTAAATGAAACAAATTGAAAATCCCCCAGTACTGTTTTTTTCCCCCATCTTTGGGAAATTAAAAACGTTTAATGGATTTTTTAACCGTATAATTCGTTATCTCAGACAAAAAAAAACTTGTACTTCTCGTTTTATTTTCGTTTCGCACGAAATCGTGGGATAAAGTATATTTTAAGGGCGGCATTAAGTTTTTTCTGGGGTATACGTAATTTTACGAAAGAGGAATACAGCGGAAAAAACGATTTGTGGAAATTTCGTTTTGGGGTCGGGGAGTGGTTTATCCAAAAAGTCCTCCATCCGTCTGTATCCCACTTAAACCTTAAACCCACGTAAGATCCTTTCCAAAAAGAAAAACCCTGTTTTCCTTGGAGAAAATTGGGGCATTTTTAAAAAAACTTTGAAATTTGGGGGACTTTTGGAAATTTCCGGGCATTTTCAAAAATTTTTTCAAAAAAACCCTAATTTTTTGGGAAGAAAAGAGAAATAACTTAAAAGGGTTTTTAAATTCCAATTTTCTTGGGTTTAATCTGAATTTGGGAAAAATTTTAAAATTTTAAATTTTAAATCTTTCCCCAAACCCACAAAATTTAAAAAGGGTTTGTCTTCAAAAAATTTTTTGGGCCTTTAATTTTGTTCTTTCCAAAAAATCATGGCTTTGAAAAGATGGGGGGTTTTTTTTGCAAAAGTGGCAAATTTACAATTTTAAAAAATGGTTTAAAACAAAACTTTTAATGAAACCATTTTCTTTTTTTACCCTTTTTAAAAATTTTAAAACCAATTTTTTTTTCTTTTTTTGAACAACATTCCGTCTTAGCTAGAAAAAATCAACAAGTATCATAAACAACACATCCAATAGAAAAAAATTGTTTTAAGTATTTTGGGGGAGGATGTAGTTTGGTCGTTTTAAAAAAACCCGGAAGAAATTGATTTTACGTCCTGGCCTGTTTTGAAGGAAATTTTTTTGACTATGTGGCAATTTTTTTTTTTCCTTTCAAAATTTTAAAAGGGATGTTATTTTTGTCTTGAGAGTTTTTAAAAAAAAAGGAAGAATAATTTTCGTTTTTTATTAAAAAACCAAACCAAAACACGAGAAAAAAAAGATTTATTTTTTTTAAATGGAGATGAAAAAAAATAAATCCCCCGGAAATAAGTGATTTTCAAATCAAATCTTTTGATTTGTAATTACTTCAGCAAATGGATTCTAAAAGTCGGGCCCGGGTCGAAACGTCCCCCAGCCCAACTTTTCACGTCTAATAATTTACCCAAGGAGGTAATTGAGGGTCAGGCTAGGGGGGAAAACCCACTAGCAAAAAAAACATAGTAATTAAATTTAAACATTCTTTAAATTTAAAATTTAATTATTTTTAAATGGGGGATTTCTTTGCTTTCTTATTGTCTCTTAGAAGGGAATTTTTTTTAATATTTTAAAAATTCGAAGGGAAAAAAAAATTTAGTTTTTAAAAAAAATTTGTTGGGTTCTTAAATTATAAGTTAAAAATGCTTCTACGTTTTTGTTGGTAGGGAATCCAAAATGGGATTTTAAAAGGGAAAGTGTTCAAATCCCGAAGATATCAGCGGTTTTTTCTTGAGACAATGAAAATAAATTCTAATAACGATGTCGAGAATGTTCTAACATTCCTTTCTTTCAAAAGATACCGTTACAAAAATGTGGAAAAAAATTTGATGTACTTTTTGATTCAGGGGTTTCAGGGCTTTCACTACCCCATTTTTCAACCTTTTGGGCCTTTTTTTTTTTTAATTTGGGACGTTTTGTTTCCCCCAACCCTAAAACGAGTATTACGTCCTTTTAATTAAATTTAAATTTTTGTCTCACCTTCTTTTTTCCTTTTCCCCAGCTTTAAAATTTTTTTTTTGCTTTTAAAAAAATTAAAATTCCCTTCATTCCTACTACCAAAAAAAACAAAAAAGAAAGGGGCTAAAAATGGGATAACCTTTTTTGAGCAAATGTTTTAATTTTCCCGGTTTGGGCTGGTTTGGGTTCTTTTAGCCACATAAGGTTTTTGCCTTCCTTCCAAAACTGGCATCTATCCTACAAAAAACATTTTTTAAATTTTTTAATTTTCCGTTCAAAAAAGCTCTTTTCAAGGGGAAACCTTTAGTTTTAAATTCCCCTAAAATCATTTTAAGCACTTCACTAAAAAATAAACTATAACTCAATTTAAATGCCCCAAACCCAAAGGGAATTTTAAAAAAATTTCATTTTAATTTTAAAAAAATAAATAGAGAAAAATCTCGTTTTTTTTCATCAGATATGCTGATTTTTTCATTTAAAAAAATTTAAAAAAAATTTGGGGCCGTTTTTGAAAATCTTTTTTTTATTAATTTTAAAAATTTTAAAAAATTTACCCCCAACAAAAAAACAACTAAAAATTTTAAAAAAATTTCAAGGGTTTTTTTAAAAGATCTAATTATAAGCAAAATTTCCCCTTTAAAAAAATTTATCTTTAATTTTGGATTGATTAAAACTTAAAAAAATTTTAAATTTTAAAATTTTCAAAATCGAATTAACCCCGAAAATTGGACATATTCTACCATTTTATTTTTCTATAAAATGGGCCTTAAAAAATTTTGAAAAAAAATTTGGGCTTTTTTAAAAAATTTTGTCCGGGAAAGGCCAAATAGTCCCCAAATTTAAAAGAAAGTTTTTTAAAATCTACCGCTTTAGGTGAAAAACAGGGGTTTTTTCAATTTTTAAAAAAAGTATGCAATTTTAAGGGCTAAAAGTTGTATCAGACGAAGGGGACTTTTCCTTGTGGTTTTTGGGATCCGGATCAAAAAACTGGGTTTTAATACCATTTTATTGAGGTCTTTTTTTTTAAAGAAAAAATTTTTTCGGTTTTTGTCAGAGAGCGCTGCAATGATTTTTCAAAAATGCAGTTTTTTGCGCAAATTTTATAACATTCTCTATAATTTTATTTACCCGTATATACGTAAAAATATACAAAGAATGTAAAGTTTTGTTTAAAATGCGTCACCGAAAAAATTTTTAAAGGGGAAGGTTAGTATGAAGTTGAAAAAAAATTCTTTGGGTTTTTTAAAAACCCTGTATTTTTTTAATAAAAATTGATTATTAGTTAGGCCCCAAAAGTTTTTTCATGCCCTTTCAACATTCCAAAAGGAACCACGGGGGAAAGATACCATTTCAAAAAAGTCCATTTAAATATTCTTCCAATCATTTTTTCAAGGTATGCACCCCAACTTTTTATTTAACCACCCAACAAGGCCCAAAAACCAGGTTGCCCTCTCCAACCTTTGAAAATATTAATTTCCCAAAAAGAACAAATGGTAAAATGGAAAAGAAAGAGGAAATCTTTTTTTATATAATATTTTTTCAAACCCGCCTTTCCCCAGGACGTTAAAAAACTTTTACATTTTGGGGACACCCAATGTTATCAAGATTTGGGAAAAAAAAAATTTTAAAGTTTGATTAATGTATAACCAAATTTTAAAAAAAATGTTGGTGGGTACGTTTAAGACTTTTGAGAACGGGTCCCGAATTCTTTTTTGTTTCCCCGCTTTTGACAGGGGTTCCCTTAAAAAAAAGGTGAAAATTTTTTTATCCTTAAAATTTAATTAAATTAATAAAAAAAAAAATGGGGACTCAAAATAAAAAATTTAAAGTCAAAATTTTTTTTTTAGGGTTTTTAATTAGGGTCTAGAAAGAAAAAGGGATTTTCCCGTAGGAAAATTTAAAATTAGGATTTATTAGGCAGGGGGTCCAAAAAATTTACATTAAAAAAAGCTTTTGGGGAAAGGGCCAAATTAGTAGACTTTTATAATTTTATAAAACAAAATTTTAGAAAAACTAAGACAAAACCAAAAAAATGGTGGGGAAAAAGTGTTACAAGGAAAGGAAAATTTGAATTAAAAATGATGCAACAAAATCTCGGGTTTAAATGCGGAAAAAGAATTTTTGGAGACGATGTTTCGGGATACCGTTTGATGGGCTAAACGAAGAGATTTAACAATTTGATTGAAACCCAAATGATTAAATTAGAACCCAAAAACCCCCATTGGTATGCTGGAAAGATGCTGAAGAATATCAAAAAAATTTTATTTGGTGAATCCCCTTTTAAAAAAAAAGAAAACCAAAAGGGAAAGGGCCAAAAAAAACTTGTAAATTTTGCCCTCGATTTGACAAAAGAAGGGCAGAAAAATGGGAAAAGCCCGAGAAATAAAAAACATTGGGTGGATTGCGAAAAGGCCAAAAAAACTAAAAAACTCGCTTAAAAATTAATAAAATTTAACCTTTTAAGTGGGAAAATACTGGGGAAGAAAATTTTATTGCAAGGACAAGTAAAAGGGGGAAGATCTTTTAAAATTTCCAAAAAAAACCAAAAACAAATAACGTTCTTGTTTGAAAAAAATTAAATGAAAACAAAGAAAATTTGATTATTTTTTTGGAAAAGGGGGGCTTGGGAAAAACAGATTTACCTATTTGGTATTTATAATTTGTAAACTTTGGGCCCTTTATCGGCATGATCCTTTTCCAATAAAACCATTCTTCCAATTTGACCCAATTTAAAATAAAATTGTATTTGGAAAAAGGTGGTTGAAAGGGGTTTTGAAAAAAATTTAAGGGGAAGTAAAAAGAAAATTATCACAAAAAATAAATTTCATTTTTTTGTATGTTGCACCCAAAAGAAAAAATGTCAATTCCAAATTAAAATCTAACCCCCTCCCCAAATATGTGGTCCCCCTTTTAAACCCGGGAAAACTTTTTTTTGCGGGATAAAAAACCCCCGGAAAAGGTTCGGCTTTTTTACGAATGACAAAAATGTAATTTCAATGCCCGTAGGACTTCTGATGGAAATTTCCAAAAGGAATTTTTAAAAATCCCCGACATTTGTTCATCATTTCTTCTGGAAGAAAATGTATTCCGGATTTTTTGAAAAAATCTATATCCCTTTTTGGGAAACCTAAGACTTAATAAAAAAAGCAAAGGGGGCCCAAATTTTTGGAAAACCCAACAGGGTAACACAGATTTCTCCTTCCTTGACCTTGCCGTGGTCCGGGGTGCGACCAAAAAGCCAAAGAAATTTAAATTTGGGGTTTTTTCGTTATTATTTGATTTTCTTTTTAAAAAAATTCTCCGTGAGATATACTTTTACGGGGAATAAAAATATCAATCAATGGGCAGACATTTTAAAAAGTTACATTGTAATAGTAGAATGGGTTTTAATAATAAAAAAATTTTAATTTTTAGTTTTAAAAAATTTAACCCTTTAAATTTATATTATAGTATTTTTTAAATTTAAATTTCATTTTTTATTTTTAACTTAAATTTAAAATTTTTTTAAATAAAAAAATTGTTTTTTTTGTTTAAAATTTAAACAAATTTATTAAAAAATTTTAAATATGCGGGAAAAATTTCTGGGATGCGTTAGGGAAAATATCCCAAAAAAAATTTAAAATTTTTTATGAAAAAGTAAAAAAGTTTAAAAAAAGGAAAATTTTTTCAAAATATTTTAAAGAGGATCCCATTCATTTTCTAAAAATTATCGGGCAAGATTTTTAAGTTTTAAAAAATTTTGAAAATTAATTTAAAATTAAATTTGGAAAAAAATTTATGGGAGAATTTAAATGATTCTTAATGGATTAAAAAAACAGTGTTTGATGGGGCTGTTATCTAGAAGAAGTGGGTAAATTTCCTGACGGTAAAAAAATTTTTTGTGCATTGCCTTCTCGAAAATAAAAAAATCAATGTAAAAAAAACCTTCATAATAATAAAAATATTAATTTCCCCTTGCGTTGGGTTGAAAAACATACAAAATTTTAAAATTTAAATAATATATTGATAAAATTTTTTTGTGTGTGTGTGTGTGTGTGTGTGTGTGTGTGTGTTTCCCCCAATGTTTTCCCCGCTGGGGGAAAAACTGGGGTTTCCGCCCAAACATTAAGATATTAAAAAATTTTTAAAATTTTATATGTCGTTTTTTATTTTTCATAAAAATTCCCAAAAACTAGGAAAATTAGTTTTTTAAAATTTTTTGGGGAAAGAACTCCATTAAAAAAGAAAACACCTAACTTTGATTAAAAAATAATTAATTGTGGGCCCCCAAAAAAAAAGATTAAAAAACCCTTCCCCCTTCAGCCCCCCCCAACTAATGTCCCGCAGTAGAAAACTTTATTTTGACTAAAGAACTTTAAAAACTTCCCAAATTTATTTTTTATTTTAAAATTTAAAACCATTTTTAAATTCAAAAAAATCCAGAAAAAGTTTTTTTAATTTCCCTTTTGAGAAATTGATGATGAAAATTTCAAAAAACTGAAAGCCTTTTTCTCGAACGTGTTTGTGGAAAATAACTCTAAAATACTTTGGTTTTTAATTTTTCTAATAAAAAAACTTTGGTTAAAATGCATACAATCAAATTTTTTTATAATGCCAAAATTTAATAATAAAACGACGAAATGTAGAATGGGCTTTAAAAGTCGTTGTCCAATGTTATGTTTTTAAAAAAACCCTTTTATAACATTTAAAAAAAGTTTTTTCTGGAAAATCAAAAACCCTTTTTTTAAAAAAATTAAATGTATATACAAAAATTTATGTAAAAAATGTTGGGTTTATTTAATATTTTTTTTTCCAAAAACAAAATAACCGCCCTCACCGCCATTTGTAATGTTCAATGGGGTGTCCCCCTCCCCGAAAAAGTTTTGGGATTGGGCAATTGACCCCAAAAACGGCAGGGTCGGAAATTTGGTAAAGTTTTGCCCAGGGCATCCCAATTTTTGCAAAAAAGGGGACACCCCAATTCTTTAAAAAATTTAAACGGATTCGGGAAACCCGGGGGGACCAAGGGGCCGAGACCGACATTTGGTCCCCTTTTCCTTTGGGAGTCATCAGCAGGAGGGTTAATCTGCCGATCATGCGCGGAAAGGGCGCCCGATTCCGGAGTGGGGAAAGAGGAAAGGGGGGAGGGGGGAGAGGATCTGCGCGCCCACCCCGCCGCCGCACGCCTCCGCCTCCCCCGCGCGTCCCCTGCGCCGCCGGCCCCTCATATTCGGGAACGCCGGGGCCCGGGGGCGGGGGCCGGGGGCCGTTTGGTGGGCGTGGGACGAGGGCGGAGCGGGGGGCGGGGGGGCAGCAGGTGGTGGAGCGGGAAAAGGGGGAAACGGGGATGGGACGGGGGCGGGGGCGAGGTTGGGTTCGGCCCATTGCGGTTTCCCGGGCCCTTGGACTAGGTCAATCGTCCCGATGCGGGATCAGGCTCCCATTTTCATCGGATCAGGGGATTCCAATATCTCCCAATGCGATGCCCCCCCGAGACGGACAAGTTCTGGTTTCCAAAAACCGGGGGACCGGTCGGGGGGCGAGCTTGGGCCCGGCGGGGTGGGCCCGGGGGGAAGCCCTTTAGGGGGGCCCCCCCCCAAAAAGAGGTGGTCCGGATCCGCCATCCCGCTGGGGACCACCGCCATTCCCCCCGGCCCGTACCAACTAACGGACTAATGACCAAAAAATTTCGCGTCCGGAAAAACGAAAAACCCAAAGAATCAACAATCAAGATGGGTGATAAAGGGAAAAGTTGTAAAAAAAAGCGAAAGAGTAAAAAAGGGGGGAGGGGGAAGCAAAAAGGGGGGACTGGGGCGTTTTTCTTTTGGACCACACTGGCATTTTTATATTGATCGGAGGGAAAGACGGAAAAATACGGGGAAAAAGCGGGGGCCCGCCGGGAAATTTTCTCCCGAAAAGGCGTCTGAGTTCGACCTAGCTACGCAGCCGTCGCCCCCGTCGGGACACGACCTAATATTCCTATATATCTATATGTTGCTATACAAAGTCGCATTTATTACGATATTTTGGTGGTAATTTAAGTTTATCACTCATCAGTCATCAGGCGTGCTTCGTTCATCATAGTTATGATTTGAAGTATCAGGAAATGTGGAACTAAAATCGCAGTTTTACTTTTCAGTTACGATAACACTGATGACCTATGAACAATGAACAATTCGTTCTTACGAATCTGAAATAAATTCTTACTATTTGGAAAGCGAAAGTGAGATCGCATTCCTTGATCAAACAGGCAGTTGAACACTGCTGATTCTTACATTGCACACCATTACAAAGCATAACGACACCTGTTACTTCATAACTGATAACGAGTAGAAAATGGAGGATATCTATAATGATAACTTTTCCACACAAAAAAAGTGAAACATATGGTGGAAGGAAGTAATTTCTTTCGTGATTTTCTACACGATTTTGTGGAGCCAATATCCACGTTCAGAAAAATGAATTCTATAAGTTTTAAAAGTCATAATTTGGCTAGTTTATACTCTTAACGACAATAAAACCAGACAAATACCCAAGATGTATTCTCTTCTTTCATTATTGTATATAGAATGCTCAAAAGTTGATTAATATAGTCCATCCACTGCCTTCTAAATTTTCCGAGCGAGATCAGATCATTAACTCGATCTGTAATAAGTGTCACTTGAAAACCGAGAGAAGCGATCCGGCATTGGGGCTCGACCGTGCAGGATGGTGAGCAACTTCACATTCCAAGGGCTCGTGCCCGGGAGAGGAGCTAAGCAGAAAGTTTGTAACATATATTTGATCCAGGCAGCGCACGCTTTCCCGGGGATTCCCCGTCTCTGTCGCCGACTCCGCTGCCGTTGCTTCCACAGGCACCGCCACTGGGTGGCGCGAAACCTTGAAACCTCAACAACAGTGGTCGCGGTGGGTAACGGTGGCGGCGAGACTTCGAGGAGGCGGCGTTTGACTGATTGATGTTCACGGGCGTGTCAACTGCTACGGTCATTAGTCCCGTTAGAGCAGTGAATAGCGAGATGAGTGGATAATGAGACCCGGCGCTGTCCTACAGGTCGGCTTGACTGGGCTTTTCGCTCGCAGATATCTCTCCCCAGCTGGGCCCCAGAAGGGACAAGTTCTTAGCTTCCGACTGGTCTCCTCACATGTGTGCGTGTGTAAGACTGGAAAGATCGCGCGCTATCCATAGTCGATTGGTTAAGGTTCCGCTCCGGCATTCATCAGATATTGTTCGGAAAAAACACGAAAACTATCTATTAGAGCAGCCGGCCGATAGATTTCTTCCCGGGACAGCGGCCGAATTCGACCTAACTGTTTAGTTCGAATAGTCAATCCGCTGCCGTCGGGAGAAATTTCTAAGAACTCCCGGTCAAAGTCGCTGCAGAATCAGCGGCAATGCTAACTCTTAGGTAGGAGGCGGCGGTGGGGTTGGTATCGGCAATGACGGGGCAGTGGGGTCAGCTGGGGCGAAGGGGTGATGGGGATGGCGGGAGTCGGCGCGGAGGGGCGGGGCGATGCGGCTTATAGCGGCGAAGAAGCGGGTTGCAGGGCGGTTGTACGGCGTGGACGGAGTGGACGGCGTGGATGGCGTGGGCGGCGTGGACGGCGTGGACGGCGTGGACGGCGTGGGCGGCGTGGGCGGCGTGGACGGCGTGGGCGGCGTGGACGGCGTGGGCGGCGTGGGCGGCGTGGACGGCGTGGGGGGGGGCGGCGGGCGGCGGGGCGGCGGGGCGGGGGGGGGCGTGGGGGCGGGGGGGTGTGGACGGCTAGGATGGTGAGAGTACCGGAGTGATGGTGGAGTCGGGGTTCGCAAGGGTAGCACGGGCGGCTGTACGGTGGCAGGAGCTTCGGAAGCGCAGCTGCGGGGGATCCCCAGCTGCAGGGGATCACGTGCTCGAGCCCAGCCCACACGGCCGCAGCAGCCTAATTTGCGGCTCCCACGCGATTCAGTCGCATTCCTGCCAAACGAAGGCCTGCCGCCCCCGCAGCAGCGCTGCACGGCAGGGCGATTAGCAGCCTCTGCGCCACACGCACAGGCACTGCCCCACACGGGATGCTGCTCCCGCTACGATAGGAGTCAAAAAGATATATACAGTCGACTCCGGTTATAGAGAACTTCTGGGGACTAACATTTTTGGTTCACTATATCCGAGGTTCACTATATCCGATAATGTAAAAATTTAATAGAATTTCTCCATAATGATTGATTTTATTAATATAGAGATACAGCAAAATACATGAACCGCACGATCTGAAAATCACGATATCTTTATTTTTGTCCTTAAAATCAATTATTTTCTTTTCTTTGCTTCGTATTTTTTCTTTAGTAATTTCTCTATACCCCTTTCCAGAGTTCGGGCTCTCTCCATACTTGATTCTGCACTGTCCTCTGCCTCTACGAATCGCCAGCTTGACATGTTTCAATGCCTCTTGCACTGATGGAAAACCATTCCCTAAGACCCTTTTACTCGCCTAATAACATGCGAGATCCACTTAATTTCCAGGACGTATTTCCTACGTTCACTATACCCCAGGTTCATATTCACTATAACCGAATCCTTTTATGTTTATTTGTAATGTAAGTGAAACGGGACCAGTGACTATAAGTTCACTATAACCGAGGGTTCACAACATCCGAGTTCACTATAATCGAAGTCGACTGTATTTAGCAGAAGCAATTTTTTCATTTATCCTGTATAATTTGGCAATAATATCAAAACAGTTTACTACACTATTGGTTGTGACTATTGTTTTTTGCTACTTGTTGCTAAGTTCACAACCATCGTCAGCTAAGTGTAGAGGCGACAGAAATTACAAGGAGGCGGATTTTGATGATCTAAAACATCGCCAAAATTGATCAATAAAATGATCCTAAAGTGTTTTAAAATGTGAAAAAGAGAAGAAAACTGACGTCAAACATTTTATCAAAACCAGTACAGATGAACAACTCAAACTGTTGGATATGTTGAGTAATCGAGGCTTCTTCTTTTCGTTCAAGTGTAGTCAGCTTGCAAACTTTTGGTTTGGACTGTTGCGAAGAAATGCAATAAGCTACTGAGTAATTCGGTGGAGAACATTTGTTGCATCTCCTAAAAATTATTTGTAGCAAGTACCATTAAAATGATACTAAAATCGACGAAATTGGCGAAAATTTCATTAAACATTTATGGATAAAGTTAAAAAATGACTTATTTGTCGAAATCGATGAAAAATGTAAAAAGTGCCACATAAAACTAAGTCATTCCTTTTGCCATAGCGTAAAATTAATGCCTGTGCAAAAGGCATTGTTCTACAGTGAAAAGAAAAAAATTAAATGTCGTTAAAACCCGCCACCTTGTAATTACAGTCCTTACTACAGTTCTTTGTCGTCTCGCCACTTACAAATACACAACCTTTCATTTACATACATAATCGCATGCCTCCCTGCGTTTAAACCGTAAAGTTTTAGCAACTGGAGGAAGATAGAAAGCTGTTTTTTGTATATTATTATTTACAAAACTGTTTACAATAAATACTGTTTAAAATCTTTAATGTGAGGGTTTAATTTCGTCATGACATTTCTGGCAGGGGACCGCTAGTAGTTAAATGTCATTATTAATCTTTAATAGAACCGTTCTGATGTAAATAATGTATAACATCTAAGATTTGGGACGAAACCAGGATTATTGGCTGAAGGAGAGGGTGTAACGTCATGTATACTGCAAGTAGTTTCAAGAACAAATGACAATGATTAATGCAGGTTATACGACATGTGTAGCGCCTTCGATGTAAACATTTGTATTTCATTGTATTCACATTTCTCTGAACCGAGAAATGTTAATTTTCATTACATACATCCGAACATTTAAATTCTAATGAATGCAAATTACCACGAAGCAGATTGAAAATAGAAAACATAAAAAATTATATAAAGGTATGAATTTGTATGTAATGCTTTCAATAATGTTTTTAGCAACGATTTTTAGAGTAGTAATGCAAATATGCTGTTATGCTCGTCACCAGTAAGCTACCATCATCGTTGCCGTCACAACTTTTAAAAACAAACTCCTCGGTAACGATAATCAATTATGTTGTAAGCACTCTAGAGCGATAGCTAATGGAAAACAAAAGTTTTGATGATACCCGTTTAAGAACTACGACAATACAACTTACGTGGATAACAATTATTCTATCCCAATTCTGCATAAAAATCTTTCCAATAGCGTTCTCTCTACTCTTTCCATTCAAAAACCAACGTATTTAAAAATTTTAAGAACGAATTTTCGTTTAAGCAGTTGGTTGTTTTATTAGCTGATGATCTTGAAAACACCGCGCCAACAACATTTTGAACGAGGTGTTATAACTCGACCGTGGTGGATCCTTCTTTTTTGGCGGCTCGAAGAAGCAGGAGAAAAACGAAAGTAGAGGTATTCGGGCTATTACACAACGAGCGTCTGAGGAAGAGTGGAACCCCTGCTGGTGGCGTGTGGCGGGAGGGAGACCGACGGAGGGTCAGCACGAACCTTTTACACTCTCTCACGACGAACCGAATCAGAAGTAGGGAAAAAGAATAGAAATGAGTAAAAGGAAGAGTTTCAAGTTCTATACATAACGAGTGTATGGCAAATAATGAACATATCACTTGGTAATGAATACAGTAATTTACTTACTTTTCCTTTTTAATGCTACTACTTAATTTACTTCTACTTAACTTACTACTACTTAATTTACTTTTAAATGCTAAAATGTATTTATTAAATGCATTTATTCATTAAATGTGTTCAATTAATCAACGATTTTAATTCAGTTGTTTAATACATTCGATTCATTGTCAACATATAAAATGGATTTCGCGCTTAAATTTGGCTTCAGACTGCTGTGTCACGGATTTTAAGCCCTCCTTGGGCTTAATCGAATCTAAGTTTCTGCTAATTCCCGTCGTTTTTATTCGCGTGAGCCGGAGATACCCTCAAATCACGCGGATTATTCTATAAATTGGGATTTGGTCACATAAAGTTAAGAACTCCAAAGAGCGTGCAAAAAGGCATATATGCTGTCGTCGTAGGCTTCCGCGGCCAGAGGTATGTAAATGATTTTGGCTATCCGGGTGACGCCGCGTCGAAGGCTGCGTTGCCGAGGTCTGCCGGTTGCCGTTGGTCTAAGACTGAGGCCAGCCCTGAGGAAGACCACGACAAATCGAAACGTCGGCAACACAGCCTTCGATGCGGCGTCACCCGGACAGCCAAGATAATTTATATAAACAATAAATGTTTCGTTTCTTGACCACCAGATAGCTGCACCTCTCAGAGCGAGTACAAGTCGCAACAAGTTTCGGGCTGTGACGTCACATTTGGGCGAAAAATTAGAGCGTTTTTCATTCGCTGCCTTGATGGGTAATCAGAGCAACTAAAATTCAATGGTCCATTCGTTTGCTGGGTTGCAATAGTGTCGAACTTTGAGTGTTTCATTTCGCGAGTACCACTGGAAGAGGACGCAGCGAGCGCGTCCTAGACTGCACTGACGGCTGAGTCAGTGCAATTCTGTGCGTCTTGTGATTGTGAGGTTAGGAGAGCTACGTATAGAAATGAATTTATGTCACATTATAAACACCATTGAAAAACTAATGGCAAGTACGGACAGTTCAGAAGATGATGATGTATAATTTTCTCTGCGAAAGGAAAATATTCTTAAAATTAGGAACTTTGTTGCTTGTGTATGTAGTTACGACGGTGAATTGGTAAGGATACTTTTGAAACAACTGTTCGCGAATTTGTTGTACTTAGTGTTTCATAACTTATTTCTATTTTTATTTACACTATTTATTTATTTTTTTCACAATTTCGTCAGCACTTCAAATTAACACGTGCCAGTTTCTTTTGAGTAGTGACACAGTTCGAGAACAGTGACTTTATGCCAAAAAATATAACAGGAAGAGCACATTTATCGGCAGAAAGTCGTGTATTAATGTTTTTGTATTTTGCTGGCACAAAGGAAGTATACAGAACCATCACCAAGCAGTTCAGTGCATCATTTGTAACATTTCACAGGGTAGTCAAAATAATGCACAGTTTCTTTTTTCAATTAGCGCCTCCTTTCATATTCATGTCCCAAACAGAAGAGGACAAGGTTCGTATTGCCTGCAAATTCAAGAGTATTGCTAATTTTCCCAATGTTATTGGGTGCACTGAGGGTGCCTACATATCTATAACTTTAACACTGGACGTAGTAATCATATTCATCAGGTGACAGTATCAACAGCACATTACAAAAAATTCACATACAAAAACGTTTCTACTGCATAACCTTTTTCTATACAATTAGAGACTAGACTGAGCATCAAAAGGAAAGTAACATTAATTTCAACAGTGATATTTAATGTGGACTGTATAACTCTAAACAACCTGTAACAAGTATTGTACCGCAGCCTCTGGGTCAATGACTCCCATCTCGTTCAGGATTTTCGTCCAGTTTCCCTGATCCATTGAGTAAATGTTGAGATGACCCTTTGTTTTGCTTCTGGACATAAATGCAACTTCATTATCTGCGCAAGTCTTCTAAAATTCGGTGGGAAATATAGTTATTCAAATTATCGTTCTCCATGTTGTCGCGATGGGAAGAATTATTCCTTGACGAAGGCCATCATGAGGGATAAGAGCTCAAATTTATTTCTGATTTACCCTTGAAAATAGATTTTATTATATCGGAGCAAATACTTTTGTTAACAATTCTTGCAAAAAGCGCTCATTTTTTTCTGTATTCAAAATTCAATTAGTATATGGCGTAGGAGTGGGATCACAGAATTTTGAAAAGTGCACAGAATTGACTTCTCCTCATAGCACGTCACACAGTTTTTAACTATTTTTTTACGTAAAATAAATAAATACCAATTACAACTCCTGCAAGAAAGTTGAGAGTGACTTACGTAAATACACGTCATCAAACTGCACTTACATTGCAAGGAATCTGTCACTCGGAGGGAAAGTTTTTAGATGCAGGGACGGGATTCAGCAGGAAGTTACAAAACTCCAGAGTATACTCCTTGAGTTTTGTTTACAGTGAAACTAATAATATCTACAGCTCTTGCAATACGTATCACCTAATTGGTGACTCAGCATAACCTCTTAAACCTACCCTACTTACTTTTTATCGATAAGTAGAAAACCTAGATATTGTGAAAAGAAAGTATAATAAAGCACATTCTAAAATAAGAGTAAAAATTGAGAACGCTTTTGAGTTACTAAAAGGGCATTTGAGACAATTACTGAGAGTGAACTTCCACAAAATCATCATATTTTATAACAGCGTGCTGTGTTCTACAAAACAAGTGAATTGTCTGGAAGGAACCTGAATTTGAACGACATATTGAGAACCTTCCTGAAGAACCTTCAAAAGTGATCATGAGAGGAGGTTAAGAGAAGTCAAAAGAAATTACATACTATATAGATTTTTATTTTTCAATGCATGTGAAACACAAATTGAATGCGTGGGAATCGATGTTCGTCGCTCGTCTCTCGTAAGAGATGGGATGTAGTGAGCATCGTGTTCTGCTCTACCGGAGTGAGAGAGGTCTAGTTAAGCGATCGAGGACACCTCATGAAGGTACGAGTGGAAACATGTCTAAGAAATCATTAAACAACACAAAATATAATCGGGAGATCCATCACATTCTTTTAACTAATGATACATCAAGCTATCCTCTGCATCGAAAATATTGGTTCATACTGAAATAAGCATTTTGAAATCATGTGACGAAACCAGTCGAACGGTCGAGGAATTGACTGCATGCAACACGTTATTGCATTTATGCAAGGTACGAGTAAGAGGCTTACAAATCCAGAGTGATATGCTTGATTGTCTACGTTAGTATCTTCTTTATTATCTGAAGATCAAATTTCTGACTGATGAGAATGCTTTCTCTTCACTACGTTCATTTTGACCGGTCTCGTGACTGCTACTACGGAATTTGGCGTCCAACATTCTCCAGTACTCTTTATTCTTCTGTGAATCAGAAAGTAATTTTTATTTCTGCATTAGTTTGGCGAGAAGTTTCTTCCACTCATTCCTTTCTCGCTTTCTTTCACTCCGTTCAATTGATATTTTTTACAATACCTATCTAGTAGCCTCTATTAAATTTTCGCTATGGAGTGTCCCTACAGGTCCCATTAGCTCCTCAACCAGGTCTCCCATTACCTCCTCAACGTCTTCAAAGGAAGAAGTAAGAATGTTCTTAATTCTTTCTTTTGTGGAGTTAAAACCTGATACCACAACACGAAAAAATAAGACAACAGAGAAATTTCTCCCAGGGATCGAATATAGAAAGCGGCGTCGTGTCCAGGATGTCGCGCTTGGCTGCTCGCTGGTTAGGGCGGGGTCGCGGGCGAGGGTGGGGCGGGGCGGGGCGGGGGCGCGCGGGGGCGGGGCGGGGCGGGGAGGGGGCGGGGCGGGGGCGGTGTGGGGCGCGACGGGCGTCCACTGCCCCCTGGAGACCGCCCACCGCGGGCTACAAAGGCTGCGAACAGGCGGCGCCGGTCGCATTGTGGGCCAAAGCCACCCACGACGCGATAGCAAGCACCCCAATGCAATTTATTGTTGTATTAATTACGGCAGATTTGAATCGTGACGTGCGCGCTTCACCTGGAGGTTCTAGAAATTGGAAACGAGACTGGTCAACCAGAACGAGAAGATAGGAAAGGATGTTGCAGGGCGAGAAGCAAATAAAATCTCGGATCATGGTCTGTGATAAGGAACTGGTCTGACTCATTTAAAACAACTTAGAAGGTCCACGGAAAGAAACATTATGTGAAAATGTGTGATATTCTCTAATTTTGAAGCGGCCCTATTGATTTTGAATTTTATTCCCGGGCATGGACGGATCAAACTGACCGTTTTCTATATTTTCTTTATTTCAACAGTATGGATATAAGAATAAATACTAATTTTATTGTATCATTATAAATGTAAGAACATCACTGGGAGAACTTCAAAGCAAGAAAGTTACAAGTGGGTACAGTTTTGTTTGGCACTGTTAAGATTTAAGAATTCAGAAAATGTGTTACAAAAGTGAGCTAATATATCTTAATTGAATGTGCAAGTGTTTATTTTCCCGTGAATAGCAATTTTATGCAACTATGTCAATGACTTGAACAAATTAACTGAAAATAATATTATTGCAACTGAAGAAATTTTTGATATAATTTTCAGAGAAAGAGAGGTTCGAAATTAATTAACAGAAACGCGGATGACAAGATTTTGAAATATCCTTAAACAGTTTTGTCTCGTGACTGTGAAGAAGATTCTGGTAACGAAATTATGCTGTTCTAATACTTTCACGGCAAAGAACTATGAGAAACCTACACTTGAGAATCATCAATAGTAACACACAAACATTCAGCGTAAAATACAAATAGTTGGCGAGTATTACAAACGCAGTACATTTCATCTGGGCACTCGGATCGCGCTTAAGGCATGGATGCCATGTGTTGTGAAATGAATTCGTATACTACATACATCACCCCTGTACTTCAAATTCTATTTTTAGTTTTTTACCCTTTCTCTGATACGTTGTGTGAGAGGTGATTAGTCCAGGTGCGCGATGAAAGGGCATTCGGGCTGTAGCTTTAGTACCACCTTGCTGCCTTTCTCTAAAACAAGATTAAGAGCGTTGTACTCAGCAGCTACGCTTGCCGAAAAGTACGTACAAAGATCGCTATCGGCTTACGAGTCACTTTGGCTAATGACATACTAACATCGTCTCGGGTTGTCGGATCCATTCAGTGAAAATTCGCCATCGGAAGGATAAAAATCCACCCAATTCCGCCACATGACTGAGTGGTGAAATGGCGAGCGGTGAAAAAAGCGAGCTCTGACACTGGGGCGGGTAATATCAAAATAGCTGCACTTTAACAAAATGTTTAAAGCTATAATACCCTATAAAACCTACCAATCTTGTCATCAATATTTATACAAATGTAAGAAAAGAGTGAGCACAATTACCTGTTTAAATAAAAAAGGCGTTCTCTGACATCTTTTAATAATAATGGGTGCACTTTTCTAAGAGAACTAAAACTCTTTGCATAGAGTGTATCTTTCAGAAGACGTCATATTTGCACATTTTGTTTACGAAAAAATGTGTACTATTGATGATTTCGGCAACAAAGCATCGCATTGCCCAAAATCCTCCCGAGAAACAACAAATACCGCCCATTGGGCAGAATTCCTCAAAATGCATTCTCTTTCAACAAGCCGACGCTTTTTTCCCGCCCAATTGGTGGAATTCCGTCCAATATGGCATCTCCGATCGCCGGAATGATGGATGTTGAATCTGGGAGGTACCAGGATACCTGCATCTGCAGTAATAAATCTCAGCCGAATTGAGGACGTCTATAGCCATCGAAAGGTAACACGATAAAGTACATGCAATTAATTAGGGATTGCATATAAATTACATACCGCTAAAAAGGTATGGGGGAGTTGAGGGGACATTAGATTGCAGTTATTAGGCAAGGGTTCAGTAACACTATTAAAAAATAATCAACATTTGTTGAAATAACTCCTTTTACTTAATCTAACACTACGAGTAAAACATCAAAATGTAACAAATTCAATTAAAAATAAATTAAAAACGTATAATGCATAAATTTGTTACAGTAAATGGAAATCTCTTTTTCATCATGGTGTACTGATTGAATCTGTAAGATCAACTCTTTGAAATGACAAGGTTCAAAGTAACAATTCAGTCGTTAGTGCGAGCGAGTGTACGGCTCTTCAGAACTTTCTTTTTGACCTGTGAGTCCTTCCTTCACTAAAAAATTGTCTCCTATCTTATTGTCAGGTGCTGTCAGCAACGCCACTAACTCGAACATAAATTATCATATATTTTGATACACAGAAACATCACAAGAGAAAAAAATTAATACATTGTTTACTGTTGTGTAATTAATTTTTACTTACTGTAAATGGAGAGGGGGGTGCCTCAAGTGTTACGCAATTATTTACGAGGAGTCAAGCGCGCGTTGCAGATGTAGAGGGGTTTTCAATATACTCCAAATTTGCGTTACGTAACTTACAGGCCACCCCCAATAAATATACAAAATAAACATTAGGTGGCATCGTTGAATCACAGTAGGTAGGAGAGAACATTTCATAATCCTTTTCAGCATCAATCATTCGCAGGATTCCAATACCCAATTACTCCCGAATGGCAGCACGTAGCGCGCCTGCGAGACGCAACCCGCCCGACGGCGCGGCGAGAGGAGCGCTCGAGGCGGGCGCCGCGGGCGGTGGGGGCGGGGCGGGGGCGGCTTCGTGACGGCGGCGGCGTGACTCCCCCGCACCTGCGCGCGGCCGCAACAACCGGTGAAAGGCACGCGGTCGCCCCCGCCCCCGCCCCCGCCCCGCCCCCGCCAGCGCCGCGTGGCCTCCATCAGCAGCCGGGCGAAGAGCTCTGGACGGGCGGGGCGGCCGTGGGAGGCGGTGATAGAGGGCGGCGGAGGGCAAGATTGCGGACGGGGCAATTCTTCGAGTCCATCAAAGCCGGAAGCAGCTTGGAGGATCCGAAACTAGTAAACTCAATCGTTCTTCACCATTCAAGTCCCTTCAACTAAAAATTCTTACAATCTCTCCCTAGGTGTTTTCAATTTTTAATATTCAACATAAACATTGCATAGCTATCCGGAAAATGGTATACATTTGATAACATAATGAATATATTATATGGTCTCTCGAACATCACTGGTGAATCAAGATGTTGTAGAAGATTTTCTTGTCTATATGTGGTATTACTATTTCTATTATTATTATTATTATTATTATTATTATTATTATTATTATTATTATTATTATTATTATTATTAGAATGGTTGAATATATTCCTGTTGATCCCGTTTTTTATATTGTAGAAAGATGATTATTTTTAAATTTATTGGACCAAATTACTACTTAAAAATGTTATGTTTATTGTCAACCGCTTGTCAAATGCTTTTGAAAAGGCACATGCCAAATGTGCGAAACGTTAAGCACCAATAAATGTATATGAATTATACGTCTTAATTCCTGGTATCATTGTGGATTGATCCTATTTGGTCCAATAAATTTAAAAAGAACCATCTTTCTACAATATAATAATAATAATAATAATAATAATAATAATAATAATAATAATAATTATTATTATTATTATTATTACAACTATTATCATTATCATTATTATTATTATTACTATTACTATTATTATTACTATTACTATTATTATTATCATTATTATTACTATTATTAATATTACCATCATTATTTACGGTGCATGAAATATTCCAAGGAAAAGCGAACCCCGTTGGATTCGCGAACGTTTCAAGATTGGAATTCTGTTACAAGAGCGAAGGAATCCGCACCACTATTCGCGGGCGGAGGAAGGGGCTGAGGGTCGCGCCGCAGGGACGTTGGTGAAGGGGCGGAGGGGCAGACCCGCGGAGAGGCTGGCCGCGGTCTCCGAGCAGAAGGAGGCGGCGGCGGCGGCCCCGGCGCGGCGGCGGCGGCGGCGGCGGCGGCGGCGGCGGCGGCGGCGGCGGCGGCGGCGGCGGCGGCGGCGGCGGCGGCGGCGGCGGCGGCGGCGGCGGCGGCGGCGGCGGCGGCGGCGGCGGCGGCGGCGGCGGCGGCGGCGGCGGCGGCGGCGGCGGCGGCGGCGGCGGCGGCGGCGGCGGCGGCGGCGGCGCGCGGCGGTGGCGGCGGCGGCGGCGGCGGCGGCGGCGGCGGCGGCGGCGGCGGCGGCGGCGAAGGCTGCGGTTCCGCGTGGTTGTGGGCGGCTGCCGGGCGAAGGGCGATACCATCGCTGCCGCCACGCCCACGCCCACGCCTTCGCCCGCGCTCCGGCCGCCATCGGCGCTGCGGTCGACTTCTCGCGCGCACCAGCTGCGCTCCGCCTCGGAGAACGGGCGCTCTCACGTGCAAGTGATTCTTGTAACATTCAATTTCAACGTGCGAGATGCTTAAGTTGATAGAAAGATGGATTGATTATTTCGTGTTTCCGGGCGCGACAACCGCTATGATCATTAGACCCGTAAATTTAGTTCAAGTTTATTTTATAGTAAGGTGGGGTGATCTTCCCCATTGGATGGTGAAATCCAGCGCCGACATACACGTCGCCGTGCGGGGGTTTTCCACCAACCAATATCTCCCAAAAGCGATGTACCGCCCCAGACGAGACAGGCTCAAAGCCCTCGAATGGTTTCCCGGTATGTGTGATAGTGTAGGTGTAAGGAAGACGAAGGAATGATCGCGCGTTTTTCGTTAACCGTTTGAGAGACTACTGCTCCGGAATTCGCCTGGTACTGATCGGAAAAAACTTGGGAAACCGATCAAAGCAGCTAGATGCTAGAACTCATCCCCAGATGGCGGTTGAATTCCGGCCTAGCTATGAATCTAGCTGGTGCTGAAATGTCTGCTACCGGCGTGAATCGAACCCTTGGACCTCCCGATCAGAAACACTACAGTGACATCATTTGATGCTCTGAGCCACCTAGCAGAAAAGTTACGAGTATGGACACTCACTACCAACATTTAGGCGGAATTAAATTTTTCAGAAATATTAGTGTCGGGCCGAATAAGAAATGAAACAACAAGATCTAATCTGAATCTACAAGGAAGAAAACGATGGACACAAAATATAAACTACAGAATGGAAGAAAGGTAAAAACGATGCTACATTACAAGCAGTATGAAAAACAACAAGCAGTATGATACGCCCACAAATCAAGATGGTGGAATTAAATACCGAACATGCCGCAAACCTCATTCTAATGATGAAGTGTCTATATTCATTTAAATTCGCGATACTGTTACAAAGTGAAAACAGTGTGTAATTTTTTCCAAACGCCACTGTATATATCTAACAGGATTTTCAAGACTACGAATTTATATTACAACTAAAACATATTCGCGGTTTTCCGATCCGGTTAATTGAGACCCCGTAGAAGAAATATCAACAAAATAATCAATTGAAAAATAAAACACAAAAAAGTAAATTAGTTGCTGTGGAAATAGAACAGCTATGTGCAATATACGATGCCATCAAGGATTTAATGAATTTTGAATTTTCCTCCAATTTGATACCCTCGCTTCACTGTGTTTCATTGTCACACTTTGTTAGATGTTTCTCCGATTCCGGTAAATGCGTTAGTTCACTTACTGGCCGATATATAAATTGCAATTTGTTTACCACAGAAAATTGTTCTTGATCCCTAACCAAATGAACTCCAAATTAAACGAGTTTGGTCGTATCCTAAGTAAATTGTATCACATTTCTTTGGATACACGAGAGACTAATGCAATTTCGCCCGTAGCTATTTGCTCCTTTGTATTTATGTATTTGTAACGCGACTACTACTGTCCCAAGATCCGGCTTGTTTACCATTGTGTTAGGGAATAACATATGGTAAGAAATGAACCTTTTTGAGGGTGTAGAGAATAATAGGCTGGTCGGAATGAGCCTCGAAATTCTACTAAAGTCACTTTTTTTATCACGAGGGTAATAAGGTTCATCTTCTGACACTTGCTTTCATCAAGACAGCGAATTATTTTGTACAGCCACAGAAATCTGGGATTGCACAATTTAATGTACTTTCAAAAGCTTAGTGACGATAGTGTGTTAGGTGTATTTTACAACAGGAATTGGTAGAATTGACTCAAATTGCAATTTTAATTTCAACCCTTTAAAATTTCATTATTTCATTAATCAATGAATTGAATCGCATTCACTAAGGTTCCACCACTATATTCCTTGCCATTACTGTTAACAATAAAGGCAGTAGATATCAGCAGAGTATGTTTCAGATGAACGTATGTAGGTACAATGTAAAATTTAGTAGTTGTAGTAATTACACCTTGTATCGAAACTGAATAGCAAATCTCACATGATTGATCTGCACCAATACAACTTATTTATAGGAACGTATTCAAGAATACACATTGTTTTATGTTCTCAACCCTTTACGGGACATGACCATTCTGCTCTTGAAGTACGCGCGGCTCGTCACCCGCTGGTAGTTCCCCCGAGCGCCAATAGAGCGCGCGCAAGGCGCTTCGCGGAGCCCCGGGAATATCCCTGAGCCTCCGTAGTTCTCCGAAAGGTTTGCCACTAAACGCAGAGATACCCCTCTCCCCTCGTGCTTCCAGAATTCGCCGAGTTCGCGTGAGCTATTAGCAAAAATCGCAATAACAAATTATACTAGTGTACCGTCGCGGTCCCTGTTCAAATACTTTTCCCGTATGCAAGTGAAGCATCATTATACTTTCGATCATTAAGATCCGGTCTGTATATGATACGTTAAGGAAATATGAGTGTTCGTTACCTTTTATAAGAAAACTACCGACAAATATCCCCAGGATGTGCTATCGCTAGAGAGGTAATTATCTCCCAGCCTTGCATCAAAAAGATTTAAGAAAAAAGAAATCGGAAGAATATAGTATAGTGAGAAAAATCAGGCACATAAGCAATCCGCAACAAAAATTACGCTGACACGAATCAATAGAATTTCCAGGAATCGTGATTCCTGGAAATTCCGTGTATAGAAATTCCGTGTATAGAATTACACGTCCACATGGAACAGGTAAGGAGTGTATGTTGTGTGATTTCTTCAAAACGTATCACAATATTGACAGTGACTCGAAAACTATGCGTCCTGGGCCTTTGAAATCACGTTGTAGTGGTTCTCGAGGGTCACGAGTGGTGGTTCTTATGCGGTAATCTACTAAATGAGACCTTTTTGGAGAGTAGATACCCTAACTCTGGAAGACGGGTTAATGTGTGTGATTAATGCGCGTGTACGGTAATTGTGTTGGATTTATGAAGCTTTTTCTCATTTTAAAGTTATGATTTTCAACGAGTATTGTAAGAGTGCATTCAATGTGAAAGTTCCCACAGGGTTCAATAGCATTATCTATATATTTAAAACAGTAAGGGTTTTCATTTAGAAAGAAGTTTAGCTTTCTAGACAACCACTTTCTATTAATTTTATTAGAAATGAATAGGTGGAATGAATAATATTCAAAAAACAATAAGTTCGATCTTGCTATATTAGGTTTCAGAGTTAAGATCTCTCCTTGTTCGCGTTTGTTGTTCAAAATCAACCTCATGTCACATCTTCGAAAAATTACTCCGCATTAAACCAGCCCAAAATTTATATCAGACAACCATATCAGTTGAACATCTCATATTTCAACAATCTGCAGTATCCGCGTTTATTCATCACACACGGGAAAGGTTTTTAAGAGCAAACAGAACAAATTCAAACGAGAAAAGAGGAAAGAAAATGACATCTGAGAAAATAGTAAATAAAAGAAACAAGAAAAGATAAAATACAAAAGGGGTTTACAGATTTTTATAGTATTCGAAAATTTGTCTGCAATGTTAACAGATCCAAATAAATTTTGATTCTAGTATGGTGCCTAGGACTATGATTCACATACCTAATATTCTGAAAACAATTTTATTTACCAGTTGGTTTACTTCAAATTATTTTAAAAATTAATAATTTAAAGATTTTCCATATTTTAATGATGATTAAAAATTTTGTTTGTACGAGAACGAATATTATGTCTACACTCAGACAAAAGGAACGGCTATTGAAAAAATGTTGCGACATTTTGATTTTATTGTTCTCGAAAATCAATAATTTCAAAATCTCCATTCCATATCACATCACGAACTTAATCAGGCGCGTCGGGTCAATCATGTTCCTTCGGTATTTTCTTTTCCATTTCCTTCAATAAATAATTCCTTTAATTTTTCCGACCTATATAAATGGTAAACCGTAGAAACGTAAGCTTAAGTTTCCGATTTTGGAACATCACTTCTGAAAACTTGGTTCAGACACAACCAACCCTGATGAATCGGGAGGTATGTACAGGTATACCTTTTGGAACAATCTTTTGCAGATTCTTGATCTTTGGTCGTACGATTCATCGACAGATCACCGTCGCGCTCAGATACAGATCTGTCTTTATCGCACCCAAGCTCCATTAATTCACTAATTTTAGTTTTCTTTCGTTCGAATCCTAACACGATTTTTATCTCCTATGCTACGAGTTTGCTAACTCGTTAGACACACCATAAGTACAAGAAACAAAATAATTTATCAACAAACTGCAGTTCTACGACTACATCGAAACGCGCATCAAACTAATGGAAGGAACATTTGTTCGTCATTAAGTGTAATGCAGAACACACTAGTGATTATATTTTAGACTGTAGTGACACATCTATATATCAAAATTGTCTGGAGCAGAAACTACGGATTAAGTAAGGAATTATTTCAAGATAATAAGCTATACACACGTATTGCAAGAAGATACTGAACTGGTCTGACAACTGAACTGAAATTTACATATTACAATCAAAACACAAGCAAAATGTAAAATAGCACAATTAAAACCTCTCATAAACCCCAAAAGCTGCCTATCGATAGACAACTCCGTCACTCCATACAAATCGACAATCCGGCCTTGAATGTTATGAGCATGCTCAGTTTGGACTACTGCAATCGCTACAACAATAAATAAACTACAAATAATACAAAATAGATTTCTCCGATTGGCAATTTACATCCACCATTTAACACATAGCCCATCTCTCCAATAACTTTGACTCAAACATCAACTCTGTACCACACGCAATCCACTCCCTTTCAGACACCCGGTCCTGAACAGGGAGCATCAACTTTCAACGCTCCTTACGAAAATTAGGTCCGACAGAGATCGTATGAATCGCAATATCTATAATCAGTGTTTAGTTCTCTTTACTTCTATCATTTGGCAACGTCGGTGAAACGTTCTGAACTGTTGATTTTTAAAGAATGCGATGTATTAAGTTTCTAGAGGCGAAGCGACAGAATGTTTGGTTTGATTGTGTTTATTGTTATGTACTATGTAACGGAAAGTAACGTTTTTTATTTATTCATATTGGTTGTAAAAGTAAGTTAACATTAAAAACTAAATAGTTATATTTATAGTTTTATAGATACAAGGATTGTTTTCGTGTCCATTCTACAGGACACCATGACTCAGAGCACTATGCCACACCAGGACAAGCCACTATTAATTGTACTCTTGTAGTCTATATGTACTCTATATTGTATTATTGTATTCAGTAAGTAGCACAAGATTTAATTCTAGCTGGTAAAACACCAACAAAAAGTGAGATCGTCCGAACAGTATCCACGAGAGAGTGCCACTCCAAGTTCTAAAACAACAAGAAGAGAAAAACAGTTGAAGCCTCTTGATGAAGTGCAATTTGATGGGCTGAGTTATTTACCAGTATTTTAAGATGTCAAAGAAGTTGGGGGATATAAAAACATTTGTTTTCAGGTAAAAATATTTACTTACTACGAAAAGTGCAAACTTAATTTGCGCATAACGAGAAAAAACAATTGCTTTGCGTTATTTCATAAAAAACAAAAACAAATGATTCTATTGTATACTTTCCTTTTTACTCTACATTGTACTCTTTACTGCACACTGTATTCTTTACTGCACATTGTACTCTTTATTGCACATTGTACTCTTTACTATACATTGTACTCCTTACTATACATTGTACTCTTTACTATACATTGTACTCTTTACATTGTACTGTTTACATTTTCTTCTATATGGCTGAATTAATAAACATAGAAATAAAAAAGTTTGTCCTAGTCACCTTGTCCTCTTCACAGGACAGTTCTTACCTAGAAACCTAGGCTTCGTATCAAAGCTCAATATGCAAAACAATTCATACAATTCAAGAACCAAAAACTAGATTTTCCTAAAAGAATTTCGTATATCGTGACTGAAAGACATAACCTCGCCTCAACATACCTAACTCCACACAAATTAAAAACCGACATAAATTTGACGCCTTCCTAAACACTTCCTAATAATTGTAAACAGTAGGGGCTGATTGTAACAACCTACCCCTTGTTGTAGTAATGGTTTTAAGATTAATAAATAAGAATAGTTACGTAAGCCAATAAATTCACAAGATAAAGTGAACTATGTACTACCTAAAGAAAAATATACATGTATAAAAAACGTATTCTAAGAGTCCACTCCGTCCTGTGAAGATCCTAGAGCGGGTCAGCGACGAGGGCCATAGCTGTTCGGCGCACAAGACTGTTGGGCGAATCGCGTTGCCAGCATCCGAACATGGCCTGGTTTTGCGTTGAGTAATGGAAAGTATACAAGTCGAAAAAAAATAATGGTCGGAATGTTGCTGTAAAAACAAAAATAACTTGAAAAAACGGATTCAGAAACTATGGAATTTGAAAAAATTAATGTTCGGAATGTTGCTTTGGAGAAAAAAAAAACAAAAAACAAAAAAACAACAACGGAAAAACGAACTCTCCGAATCGCACTTCGAGTATGCAAGTAAACTAACTAACTAACTAATATATATATATATATATATATATATATATATATATATATATATATATATATATATACACACACATACATACATACACACACACACATACACACACACAGTCGACTCCGGGTATAGTGAACTTCTGGGGACTAACAGTTTTGGTTCACTATAGCCGATGAAGTCAAAATAAAATAGAATTTCTCCACAATGATTTTATTAATATAGAGATACAGCAAAATACATTAACGGCACGTAATGAAAATTTGAATATCTATATTTACTTCCTATCTCCTACGTAGAACAGTAATTTACCCCGCGCAATATAACACGAAACTTGAAACTGAAGCAAGGAATCGCGCGTCGCCGCCGCCAGTTGTCGCCCTCACTGGACTCGGGCATTATTGACGCAGAGAAACTTAGTGGCATAAGGTCATCAGTAAGGTGCCCTTTTTAAGTCCGCTACCTTCACCTCAGGGGAGACGTCTTGCGTTATGAACTTTGGCTGACGATGTTTTTCCACGCTGCCTGATGTTGAAATTTGTAGTAGTGAGACTGTATTCTTTTCCAGGAGGGAACTAACTTCCAGGACGTTGTATTTCCTACGTTCACTATAGCCGAGTTTTAGGGGTTCAGGTTCACTATAACCGAATCTGTTCATGCTTATTTATAATGTAAGTGAAACGGGACCAGTGACTATATATATATATATATATATATATATATATATATATATATGTGTGTGTGTGTGTGTGTGTGTGTGTGTGTGTGTGTGTGTGTTGTGTATTTACACACATTTTAATTTCCCTTCTGTTTGATTAGAGTACAAAATCAGTTCCCGAGAGGGTGAACAGAATGCGTTCTTTAGAAATTAAGTGTTTGGATTGTTTATTTTGTATTTTCAGACGCGTCAATTGCTATGATCATTAGCCGCATAAGTGTAGTGCATGTTTTATCACAGGGTTGTGGAAGTGTTCTTTCCACGCTGGATGATGAGATCCTCCACCTAGCTACACTTCTCATCGGCACATCCCACTAGCAATGCACTGCCCCAACCCAAGGTAAGACCAGCTCTAAGGTCCCGAATGGACTCCCGACATGTTATGCAGTATGGTTCATGTAAGCGTACTTGGTGTGTGCAGATAAGGGGTGAGGATAGAATAAAGAACAAGGTTAAAGAAAGATCGTGCGCTGTCCTTGGCCCGTTTTGTAGGGTATTGCTTCGGCATTCGTTTGGTATTGATCGGAGAAGCCAGAAAACTACCGATTTCCTCCAGACAGCGGCTGATCTTGACCTAGCTATATAGCTATGTCGAAAATCCGCCATCGTCGGATCTCGAATTCTAGGATCTCTCCGTCAGAGGTTGTGCAGTGGCATCAGTTGATGCTCTTAGCGATCTCAGCCGGATTTTTTATGTCACATCAATGAGTAATTGAGTCAGAAAAACGTTTTTGGACTTTTAACTTTGCATCTCCGTTGTCAATCGTCAATCATTGATGACTGTCCTCGAATGACGAAATTCATCAGTCTTACGGTCTCACGATAAGACGTATTAGATAAGATTCATATCCAAACAAAGGCAACCAACGTGTGATTCATGGAATGTAATGAATATTTTTCCCATCACCCAAAAAACTCACTTTGATATCGAAACGAAAAGTTCTATGTGGAATGAATTGCAATCATTACGTCCAAACATTACTACACGGAATGAAATAATCATATAGTAATGTTGAAATTTTCTTTGAAATATGAAAGTGACTTACTCATTTGAACAAATCATATTTAAATTACATCCTTTCTTGGATTTTCATTTTTTCTCCTATTCATGAGATCTTAAAAAAAACATTATTTCAATTTTTTAAGTTTATGAGAAACTTAGACCGGTGGGAATATTTTTCAGGAACAATGAACATTATTTCTCCCCTAATTTGATAAAGATGAGTAGGATATCCTAACATTTCACTCAACAAATATCACCTTTAGTAGCCCTAATGGTCAATAGGGAACGCCCAATTAAAGATCCTACCAAGCACATTTCCTTTCAACCTAATAAGAGAGCGCTAGCTTTTGACCCCACATGTGCAGCTGCATAGAACCTGGTCGCTTTTCTCGGCGCCCAAATGAGTGAGGCGCATGCGCACTGCAGCTGTTCTCCGGAGCGGAGGATTGACGCAGGCGGTTCCCAGAAGCCAATGCAAATCGCTTTCTTCCCATCGGAGCGACGATTGGTCCGTTGGTGGGGTATAAAGGCGCCTAATAGGGCCTTCTCCTTGTTAGTGGCATCGCGGGCGCTAATGTTCGTGAGAAGCGACCGCTGCAGCTCTTGCTTCCGACCCGCTTCCCCACAGTGCTCCCAACGCTGGATTCCCTTTGGACTAATTTACTGAGTCAGGCTGAGTTTAACTCAGAGACATTCCCGCTGCCTCTGCGACAACTCTGACTAAGAGGTTCAGGGATTAAGTCCCGACGGGATGGATTTGCCATAGAAGCAACCTACAGTCGACTCCTTTTTTTTTTCATGTTCCCCTCGCCAGTTGCCCTGGCAAGGCGGGAATTTATTCATCTATTTTGATACATAATTGCTCCAACCGTGAGGTTTGTGGAGCTACGGGAAGGCGATAACTTAAATAAACTAATTAAAACTAATCTTAACCTAACTAAAACTATGCATGGCCTCTTTGAGCTATTTTGTTTTAAATTTACAGTGGCTTGAAAACTTGTAATAAAGTTCTTTAATGTGTTCTTTCTTCTTTCGTTTTGTTATTGTTCGTTCACTCACTCAGTCATTCTTATTCTATATTTACAAACACATTCACTCACTCATTCATACCACACTTTACTTCACTAACACTACACTATTTACACTTTTTACACTTGATTTACGCCACGGCGCGAACTTTACTCAGGCGTCCGTGGCGCCGCGACGTTTTCAGGGCCTGGCGGTTCAGGCCGCGACGGTTCAGGACGCGGTTTCAGGCCCTGACGTTTTCAGGCCCGCGACGTTTTCAGGGACAGTCGACTCCGGTTGTAGTGAACTCAAATACAGTGATCTCTCCGTTATAGCGAACTTACATCACTGACCCCGTTTCACTTAGAAGCACAACAAGATTCGGTTATAGTGAACTCTGAACCTCGGCTCTAGTAAACTGGAACGTCCTGGAAATTAATTCCTTCCTGAAAACAAATACCCTCGGTGCCACGCAATCCAACACTAGGTAACTTGGGAAGATGTCGTCGGCCAAAGTACATCATCTAAGAAGAAAATTCCCCTGAGGTGCGGGGAGCGGACACGGAATGGGGGCCTTTCTGATGAGTGTTGACGATACAAATGAAGACGGTGTTCCAACAGAACAAGAGCCATTGAAGGGTGTCAAAACTGAATTACGATCCTTAGAGACAATGAACAATGCAGAATCAAGTGCGGAGAGAGCACGAACATTGGAAAAGGATCTACAGAAATTACTAATGAAAAATGTACGCAGCAAACAATTGAAAATAATTGATTTTTTAAGGTCAAATAGAGATATTGAAATTTCCCGTTCCTGCTAATGTATTTTGCTATATCTCTATAATAATAAAATAAATCATTATGGAGAATTTCTTTTTAATTTTGACAGCGTCGGATATAGTGAACGTCTGAGATAGTGAATCAAAAATGTTAGTCTCCTGAAATTTACTATAACCGGAAGCGATTGTAGTTTGGTCGAGTTAAGCCGCTCTGGAGGAAACTTCTAACAGCTTGCTGCTCAGATCGGTGGTTTCTGGTCATTTCTCCGAACACGACCAAGCGAATGCCGCAGCAGAACTCTATTGAATGGGAAACGGTCTGCATCTCTTTCTTGTCTTCTTCACCTCGTACTCACACACTCACTTACACGCCTCACATTATCACATATGTCAGGAGACCATTCGGTGTCAGGATTTTCGGCAGCTTATCATCTAAGTCGAATTCAGTCGCTGTCTGGAGGAGAATTCTAGCGGCCGGCTGCTCTGATCGGTATTTTTCTGTGATTTCTCCGATCAACACCTGGTGAATGCAGGAGCAGTACGCTAACAAACGGGCCAAGGATCGCGCGCGATCTTTCCTACCTCTACCTTTTCCTATCCTCTCCCCTTACACACACACACACACACACACACACACACACACTAACATGCACTACACTACCACACATGTCGGGAGACTGTTCGGGAGCTTAGACTTGTCGCGGCTGGGGCGGTACTCGCTGGTGGGAGATTCCTTGTTGAAGGGAAAACCCCGCTATAGTCCAGGCCGCCTATTAGGCCGCACTAGATTCGTAATATGCCAGCTGAATGCATTTCCTGTCAGAATAGCCAACTTATGAACCTATCATTCCGATCAACTCTCGCTTTCGTTTTGTTTGTTGTCATTCTTTCCTCGTGCGATTGAAGACATTACAATAATTTATGTCTCACTTTTTGTTCGAATTAAACAAAATTTTTATCTATAAACGAATATTAACTCGATGAACAATTACGCTACGTAAGTGAGTTATCATTATCAAGTGTCTCACTTTTTGTTCGAATTAAACAAAATTTTTATCTATAAACGAATATTAACTCGATGAACAATTACGCTACGTAAATGAGTTATCATTATCAAGTGCAAGTTTAAAATTTTGGTGGTAGCTTATCAATTTATTCATAGTTTCATCAGGTAATAATGATTTATACGGAAAGAAAGAAATATCACAATTATTAAAGATTATTCATTTATATTGATGGTAATTTTTATAAAACCTAATGTATTGTTTCTAACACTTAATATTAATACTGTAATGATCTGTGGGGACGAGCCCGCAAGAAGGCATGGAACTTTTATGTGAGCAAGGAGGAATTAAAAGAAATGAAAGAAACAATAGACAACAGCGCCGCGTAACCATAATTAAAAGCGTGATACAAGAAAGCATAAAGGGCGGAAATAGGTGTGATGAACGATGAACAGAACTTAAATTTAGAAACATTTTAAAGCAAAAACCACGTTATTCGAGCCACGGGTTCCGTAAATATTATAAATGGTATAAATTGCATGCATAACATGACGAAGATGGAAGACGGAACTCATTGTTGTACTCCTGGAAATATATAACAAGAAGAATTTTGTTGAATATCCAGTGAATGCCTGGGTGGATTTTGGCCAAACTTACGGGAATTATAGGGAAAAATATTTAGAGCAGGGCAAAATTAGTTACGGTGCGGGGGGAATTTATGTAAGACGCAAAATGCCCGAAAACAGCAAAAATGTAAGAGTTTTTGAACATTTATTATGGTGATGGGCATATGTTTGGAAAAAAGACAGTCACTTGGATTGTAGGGACCAACAATGTGAACTGGGTTACAGACAGAATGAGTTCGGATCTGAGGATGATCGCACACGTTTTTATGTTGTGTTGAATTTTTGAGAAATTTCGCGGAAGTGTCGTGTAAAACGTTGTTAAGCTATTTTGGTTACATAGGAACAATTGTTTAAACCGAGTGCATCGAAAATTTAGTTAAATTCATTGAGAAATTCACGAAAAAAAATCTGCATAGGAAATATTTACGCAAATTAGGTGTCAGGAAATAGAAGCGTCGCGAAAGATATATACATTATCGCGAGATATAGAAATACGTTCAGGGAAGACGCGATTAAGAAAAAAAAAAAAAAAAAAACAATAGTCGTGGATGCATTGGCATATCTTAAACGGAGGAGTGAACCATCGAGGATCTGGTGGCAGCTGAACAGGGAACCGCGTGCGTGAATAATGCACGTGACAACTACCAGCGACGGGCGCTGATGGAAGGTGACATCGCTGCAGAAAAGGGAAGTGGCACGAATTGTGCAAAAACTGTATTTTTTTGGTTTGTTTACGCTCCATTCAAAAGAAGTTCTGTCGAAGACCAAGTTATGCTATTAGGCTAAGGATAATAAGTAAGGTCACGACAGAATGCGCATTCTGATGGATGGATGAGATTTGTTTTCTTTGTATTGTATTTTCAGTGTGTATGTTTATATGTTTTTCTTCCTGGGTGTTTATATATATTTGTGTTGTTATGTTTTGTAAGTTGGAGGGGCAGATTGTGTTCACGAAAGGGATATCAGCTAAGAAAAGTCCAAAATTAAATGCATGAGCATCCCAATGGCTCATAATTGCCGTGATTCCATGTCTTTTATTCTGTAATGGTATGAATGTTGACCCAGGCACGAACAAAGCGGACCCTTACTTCAACTCCGTACAGAGTGAGCGCGCGAACTACGATACGGTAAGAAACAGATAATAGTACGAGCTAGCAGAGGTACGGGCAATTGATAATGTGGCACCCAATTATAATTTAGGACTAGGGCGGGGCAAGATAGTGGGCGTGAGATTTTATAAGAGAGTAATTAAAAGCGGGATTATATATAATATTACATTGGCACCAGCGACGTGAGGCGTCGAGGTACCAGAGAGGTGGATTGTAAAACAAATATATATTACATTGGCGCCGCGACGTGAGGCGTCGTGGTACCAGAGGGAGAATAGGATATTACAATACAAAATTTCATTTAGCTATTTAATTATTCATTAGCTTTCAAAAGTAAGTAATTGTTTAAAAAATAAGAAATTCATAATTAATAAGAATAGTCTTTAGTAACTTGCCTGTTCTTACCAGTGACAGACTTTCTCTTTAAACCCATTTCTGAAGTGATACATGTAAAAGGGATACTTATGGCAATAAATTCAACTTTTTGATTCTTTAAAAGTTATTTATTGAAACAGGAATATACACTGTCAATACTAATGGCACTGTAAATATATAAATTTTCATAATAATGTTGTACTCTTCCACTATTTGTTATTGTGACTACAACACTATAAACTACATCCTGATGCTCAGTAATTTCACAGTAAACCTTCTCATTAACTTGCTGAATAATTTAAATGAGGATGATCATATTATACTTCAGTTTTCATTACAAATGCATGCCAAATTATCCCCAATAGGCCTCGAACAGTACAAGATTAATATATTTCACTATCTTCAGACATTCTATCGTAAAATTAATAATATTCCATCTGCAATGCATTTTCAACTAGGCAAACACAATACCATTATTTCATCAACCCTAATTTTCCGTCATGATGCATCAGCTTACCTTATAAAGGTACACAAATCTGCAAGCAATAGTGTTTATCTTCTGCCAAGGGCCTAACTGGCCAAGGACAATGTAAATATTCAATTAAAAATGCATTGGGAGGGATTGTCGCGGACCGGGGACGGGAGGGCGTAACTGGAAGAGGCGAGCCGCGCGAGTGGGGGCGGACAAACTTTACAATTAGGAATATTAATACAATGGAACTTCATTTTTTGAAGAATTATGATATCAATAATAATAATAATAAATATAATAATAAATAACTGTTTTAATACGCATAACTTACTAATTAATAAAGTGTATAAACATCACTTGTTAATTTTAAATCTGTCAACTTCTATAGGCACCAATGACAGCATAGAGTGAGAGGAGTAGAAGAAGCGAACCCAATAGGTGGAGCGGAGGGACGCGGCTTACCAGAAAGAGCGGAGGAAATGGAGGGAGCACGGTGAGCGGGAGGAAAGAATAGAACGGATGGTGCTGGTTGGGCGGGGGACCATCGCTTATGTCTATGAACTGATCATAAAGTTGAGTACTTTTTTCTGCTTGAGTGCATTTAAATACGATGGATTGATATTTCCTGGAAACGCATTGTATTAATGAGATAATGAAATGAATAAATAAACTCCTACAATCTTCAGATTTTTCTTAAAAAGTAAAATGTGCCATATTTGGGCCAAGTTTACGTACCAAGAATAGTTAATGAGTATTCACGAGATCATTGACAAGAGTAACAATCACTATGATTAAAAATTCGAAATGATCGTTATCTATAAAATACATTAATTATTAATATTACAAATGTACTGGAGAAATTTCTTTACGTATATTTAATTTGATTTATGTTGAAACCAATTATGTGACGAATAAATATAAGGACAAAAATCTAAGCAATTTCTGCCATTTCCACTTCAGAAACTAAAGTGAAGTGGATAACGTGGGAATCAGAAAAATGCAGGCCAGGGAACAAGGAAATGATAAAATCACAAACATTCAGAAACTTATCTATGACAAACCCAAGTAAATTCTTCAGAGTTCATATTTCAATTTCACTGTAGGAATTTGAACCATACTGAACATTCATTGTTTGATTATAGTTCGAAATTTCCTTTGTGACCATCAAGGTAAATTTTGAACTGATACATTACTGTCATTTTTTGTAAAAAATATGGGAGCAATTCCGTGTACTCACAATGAGCAGCCTCCTGGTATTTTACTTCGCTAGAAATGGCCATCTGGAAACCAAATATGAAGCCTCCGGCGATGTGCCGTGCGGATTGCCGACTCCGACGTCATGTCCAGGCGCTGCAATTCGGAAGTTTATTGCAGTTCCAGAACGCGCTCAGCTAAAACAAATTAGAAAGCTATTAAAGCTTCTGTTTCATACATTTCTTGAAGAAATGTACTGAAAATATGTGTTACTCATTTACATTATCTTTATATTAAAAACACAGGGATATTTTTAGAAATAAATTTGAGCCTACTAAACCAAATTTCGTGATTTTTGATGTAAATAAAAGGAAGTCGACCATTGATATGTTATCACTTGCTATTTTTAAACGCTTTTATAGTAAAAAATTCAATTTTAATAAAATTGAAAATCAGTTAGAACGTTCAGTCACGACACACGCTCAAGATGTTCGTTACTGATGAGGGAAAAAAAAACAGGAACTCAATAGTAAAGGCACTGTGAGGTTCAGCTAAATCCACTATGAGTACGAGTAAAATAAACTAAAACACTGTTTTATTACGAAAATCATATGTCAGAGCACAATATTATTTTTTCAAAACAAACAAATGTGAGAAAGATATAAAATACAAAAGTACGACTGACTAGGGGGTTGGGGCCACAATCCTCTAAAGAAGACCTTCAGACAAGTACATACGATTTCTAGGCACTATGGATCTAATCTTTGATATACACGCTGTTGGATTCAAGGAGCGCTGTAAACGATTAAAACCAATGCCAGAGGAACTAGGACGAGGGGACCAGTGGCAACAATTGCAATTAGCCAAAACTTTCTCCTAGTGGCTTCTACAAGATCTCCCTAAAATCGCTTCGCGGTCCCCTAAAGGACCGCGATTTGAGAACCTATTACTGATCATAAAGGAAATTTTCAAATGGAAAGAAACATAAATTTAGTTTTAAAGAAATGAAATTGTGTTCCACTGTTCATTACAATGAATTACAATAAATGGAAGTTTGATTTCGTTCCGTCATTTTTGATGAGTTACTCCTAATAGTGTAATTATCGGGCGACATCTTTTTACAGGTGAGGCCGGTAAGGCAGTTAGCTCATGTTATATATTGTGAACAAAAAAATTACATCTGAAGTATGAGGCACGATAATAGTTTACGCAACAAGGGGGGGGGGGCAAACAGGTGATTCGCACACGAGTGAAGTTCGTCTTCCACGACAAAGAGACGAATCCTCGCGCTCGTCTTCCATATTCTATTTTTTAACACTCCGTGAGCGAAACGCAATGCGTCAAATAAAAGAATATAAATTAAATATCAAATAACTAGAAATACCTTAATTGTACAAAAGACATGGATTCCAGTCAGTGTTGTAACACTATTGTTTGCAAATAATAAACAATCATGTCGTCATGATGAAAGACAATTGCAAATCGTTACAGAGGTTTCGCACACGCTTCGTGATGTTTCGCACACTGTGAAAAAATTAGCTGTTTTGCACACGGAAAACATAATATCGTACCCAAACAGTCGTAAGGTTGAAGATTATATTGATATTATTATTATAATTCTTCTTCCTCTTTTTATTATTAATCATAATAATAAAACAATTGTACATACTACAATATAATTATAATAATTCATGTATCGTATTAGCAAGTACATAATTATAACTAAAATTTTAAAAGAATTCCTTGAATTTCCTACTTAGATTTGCATCCAAATTTGACGTTAGTATCCATACCCATGCAGATTACCACTATTAGAATGAATAAAAATTCATAATTATATTGTTTACTTCATTCGGCTTCTCGGTGAAGTTTTCATTGACAATATTTGTAAACAGTAGATGAATGACGGAAGGTACGTGACTTCCCAACAAACCTTCTTCCGGGTCTTTCATCATCCTCATGGAGTGTCTCGTGCGGGTCGTCGGTCCCTGTGTTATCTCACGTAGTTCCCTGTCGTTTGATGCCTCAAACGTCGCTTTCCGGGGGTTCTACAAGGTGACCACAACTACCAAGAGCTGACGACTAATGTGACATGGTGTTGAGGAAATGTTCTTCGCGAAGTGTGGCAAACACTAAATAAAGAATCAATAGAAGGGATGTAAGTTTGGTTTGGTTTGGTTTTTTCGTGTTACCGGGCGCGTAAACTGCTTTGGTCAGTAGTCCCGTTAGTGTAGTGCATGTTTTTCTCGGGAGATGGTGATCTTCCCCCGCTGGATGGCGAGATCCGGCGTCGACTTACGGTCGGCTAGTGGGGTTTCCCCCTAACCAGGACTCTCCCACCAGCGGGACACAGCCCCAGCCGGGACAAGCTCTCCCGACCAGTCTCCCGGAATATGTGCTAGTGTAGTGCATGTGAGTGTAAGTGTGTGTGTAAGGGGGAGAGGATAGGACAAGGAAGAGGAAGGAAAGATCACGTGCGGTCCGTGGCCCGTTTGGTAGGGTACTGCTCCGGCATTCGCCTGGTGTTGATCGGAGAAACCACGGAAAACTACCGATCAGAGCAGTCGGCCGCTAGAATTCTTCTCCAGGCAGCGACCGAATTCGACCTAGCAGAAAAGCTAGTGTCGAAAATCCTGCCGCTGTCAGGACCCGATCCTAGGACCTCCCGGTCAGAGGCGCTGCAGTGGCATCAGTTGATGTACTGAGCTACCGCTTCCGGTAGAAGGGATGTAGTTTTTAAATATTTTTAAAGTACTAAATTGTGTGAAGTGAATATAATTTATATTAAGAAGAATTCTAAAGCGAGTGTTTTTTGTTTGCTAATTTGAACTTAATTTGTATCCGAAAAGTAAGAATGCTATTTTTTGTTAAACTTTCTTTACAATATTGTTCTAAAACGTAAAACTATCTTGACGTGTACTAAATAAAATTGCGTGAATAAGGACAAATATTAAAATTGTGCGGGTTTTAAGATATACAAGTAGTTCCCTCTTTGCTTATTCAAACCTGTTTGAAATGTTTAAAAACCCAAAAGTAGAAATAGATACCGAAATGGAGAGGAAACTGAGAAATAATGTCTCGTTTTCATAGAATATGAGCTCAATATTCCTTTAATAAACAGTCCTCATTACCGATAGTCCTTGACCTAGTGAAATTATTTTCTGTACTTGAATTTTCATTCATTACACGCATTTGTCAATTTTTAATGCCTTCATGCTTTTCTCTTTTGGTTTAGAAACCAGTTACTAGTCGGAAATGCCTTTGACTTTAGACCGAGACATACATCCGCTATCATTTCCTTGGCCTAAATACTTATCAGGTGAATCAAAAAGATCCTTCAATGTTGATGTGGATGGTAATAAAATGATAAAGAAATTGTCTGTCTAGATACATCCAATATCCAGTCTAAGCCTTTTTGGAGTGATAAAATTCTCATGTTCGAGAATTATAAAAACTGTTAATGAGATTCCTCGACAAATCCATCATCGATACTTTTAATTGTGGAAGAATGCATCCCGAGAGATGGCTAGTACTCGCTTCTACCCGAAACGGTATTTGCGGGGGCATGACAGACCAGACAATCGTATTCAGATCTGCATAGTAATTTTTAAGTAAGTATTGACCTGACTGCTTCAGTCTCACAGAAAACATAGCTCCTTATGCTTTTATTTGTTTGAATACTGCAAGATACGTACCTTTTTAGCACTAAAATTTTGGATCATTAGTTCGCACACATCTTCGAAGGGGAAGACATCATTTATTAAAAAAGGAAATGAACAAATATGAGAATCACTAACGCTACCTTGGACGTAGCGTTAGTGATTCGCATATTAGTGACTCCTCATGTACGGTATAGCAATACAGATTATGTTTCCAAGTATTCACAAAGCACCCGCGTCTTCCAGTAATGAACAAACAACAGATAGAAAGGCAGGTAGTAGCACTATTTCTTGTGATAATGGATAGCTGAACTAATAGAGAAAGGGTTAACCTGCGGAGTATAATCTAACCCACATCCAAGGTTATGGGTTAAGATGTTAGGTATCGGACAAATACAAAATTTACCTTAGAATACATCTAGTATCGTTTGGCGCAGATCTAATGCTGGAGGCATTATTGATATGAATGATATGAAACCTCTAAAACACTTAACAGAAAATAAGCAGTGTCCCCAATAACGGTAAGTTTCACCATCTGATCACGTATGCAAGTTTGACAATTACGTGGGAGTATGTTTCCGGATTGCCCATTACCAACAAGCGTTGCTACTCCTTAGCTACTTAGCAGAAGAATTCTTTGAACAATCATATATCATTTGCAAGATGATTATTATTATTATTATTATTATTATTATTATTATTATTATTTATTACTATTATTATTGTCATTATTACTGTTATTATTAACATCATTATGTTTTTCTAGCTGTGAGGTGCGCCCACTGGCAGGCGAGAGCTACTTCATTGAATACGGCTGCCGCTGCTCCGAGATCAGAGCTGCTGACCGCGAACCGTTGCGGGCAGAGGATGGCCTTTGTCTGCCAGGGCCCATTGGAGCTGGCTCCATCTGTGACAGAAGTGCAAGTCGGTTGATTTAACAAGTGCACGGCGCTCTGCGAAAGGAAGTGCACTAGTGGCTGCGCAGTCACCTCCGGTCGGGGCGAAGACACTCGCTTTGCAACTGTACTACTCAGCGAGCACCTACGGTGTATAGAAATTGCTCTGAAGGATTCGGTTTGGTTGGTTTGTTTTTTTCGTGTTTCCGGGCGCGTCAACTACTTTGGTCATTAGTCTCGTTAGTGTAGTGGATGTTTATTCTCGGCAGATGGCGGTGATCTTACCCCTCTGGATGGCGAGATCCGGCGCCGACCTACCGTCGGCTGGTGGGGTTTCCCCCTAACCAGGACTCTCCCACCAGCGGGGCACCGCCCCAGCTGGAACAAGCTCTAAGCTTCCGACCGGTCTCCCGGAATATGAGGTAGTGTAGTGCATGTTAGTGTAAGAGTGTGTAAAAGGGGGAGAGGATAGGACAAGGAAGAGGAAGGACAGATCGCGCGCGGTCCGTGCCCGTTTGGTAGGGTACTGCTCCGGCATTCACCTGGGGTTGATCGGAGAAACCATGGAAAACTACCGATCAGAGCAGCCGGCCGCTAGAATTCTCCTCCAGACAGCGACTGAATTCGACCTAGCTGAAATGCTAGTGTCGAAAATCCTGCCGCCGTGGGGAGTGGGAACCTAGGACCCCCAGGTCAGAGGCGCTGCAGTGACATCAGTTGATGCACTGAGCTACCGCTCCCGGTCTGAAGGATTCGGAAAAACCAACCGACTGAGTTTAACTCATTGCCGCTCTCTCAGCAGTGACTCTCACCGCCAGGTCCTAGGGTTCGCGTCCCGACAGTGTCAGGATTTTCGACACTAGCTAGACAGCTAGGTCGAGTACTGTCGCTGTTTGGAGCGGAATTGTGGAGTCCGGCTACTGTGATCGGTAGTTTTCCATGGTTTTTCCGCTCAACACCAGGCGAATGCCTGTTCAGTACTCTTAACAAAGGGACCACGAGCTGCGCGCATTTTTTTCTTCCCGCTTCCTTGTCATTTCCTCACTCCCTACTAACACACACTTATACTTACACTTACATGCACCACACTACTACTCATGGCGAGAGACCAGTCAGGAGCTTAGAGCTTGTCTCTTCTGGGGTTTGCCTTGTTGGAGGGAGATACCTAGGGAGAACCCTACACGCCGAGATCGGTGACGTCTAATAATAATGTTATATATTGGGGTATACGGTGGTATTTAATAATAATCTAATAATATAAAGTCAGAAAATATCTCGTTTTGTAGATCATGGCGTAAGAAAGGAACTCACGAATTACGGATTTTAAGAAGCTTAGACACATCGTTTCGGTGTTGTTAAAAACGATAGCATGGGCCAGGATATTTGTTGTGGGTTGCAAGTATGCTGTCCGTTTCTTTGTATAATAATCTGAGAAATTTTAAACTTGGCGTCTTAGATGTGTTTGAACGAAACCTAGGAGTAATTTTCAATCCAACAATAGCAAACAATACCACATACAAAAATAGCAAGGTTTTGAGTCGGTGATGCATTTCATGTACAAAACCATAATCATCCCTTAGCGTATTGTATCTAAAGGGTATTGTTAATACATGCAAATCAAGAACATAGTTAAATGTTGAAATATCAGTACGATTTTCTTAGTCGTATAATGTTTGCTTCCAGATGTAACTTTACGAGTATAGATTTGACATGTATTGTTAGTACCTATCACACACGCAAACTCGTCGTGCTTATCCTTCCAACGTCATAGCTTTAAGAGTCCTCTGGAGTGGAGTTGCTTAACGACGTCGCACAAGCGAGGATTATTCTTTTATCCTCTCGCACTCACTCTTCTGTGTTGTACGATTAGTAATCGGATTTCTTCTAATCTGAATAAAGTTACCACAAACTCCCTTGAATGTGTGATTATATGATAATGTTCCCACATTAGTTAACATCTGACATGATAGAGAAATAAAAGTAACAAATTAATATTAGAAATTTAAGTACCAAGAATTATCAAATAAATTTGTTTAGCGATGATATTAAGGTTTCTAGTGGAGAAATCGTTTCCAAAGGTAAAATATGCTAACGTATACCGAGGGTACAAGTACAAGCTTAAATTAGATACAAATAATTTGAGAGAAACGGGCTTTGAAATACTTGGTCTCACCGCAATCGATATTTTGTTCATTGATTAGGGATTCTGGGCGTGTCAACTACTAAGGCCATTATTCCAGTAAGTGCAGTGCGTGCGTTTTCCTGCTGGGTGGTGAGACCCGGAGCGGTCCCACTCGGCGGCTAGCGGGCTTTTCCCCAAGCATCTCCCACCTGCGGGATACCGCCCCAGCCGGGACAAGCTTTTATGTTCCCGACCGGTCTCTCAGCATATGTGGTAGTGTAGTGCATGTAAGTGTAAGTGTGTAAAAGTGAAAGTGAGTGTGAGGATAGGAAGGGGAAGGAAGGCAGGGGAAGGAAAGATCTTAGTCGGTCCTTGGCCCGTTTGTTAGGGTACTTCTCCGGCGTTCGCCAGGCGTTGATAGGAGAAACTACGGAAAAATACTGATAGAGCAGCAGGCCGCTAGAATTCTCCTCCAGACAGAGGCTGAATTCGTCCTAGGTATCAGCTATCAGGTGGAAAATTCTGCCACCTTCGGGTCTTCCACGTCAGTGTCGTAAGTCATAGATATAAGTCATAGGCGGCATTGCAATCAGTTGATGTCCTGAGCCAACTAACCCGGTCGATAATTTATCTTCGGGGTTTAAAATATAATTTTAATTAACAAATTCATTAGAAATTTTTCAAAATTAATGTTCAACTTCTTAAAAGTAAGCTCTCATTAAAGTACAATTCAATTTTTAATAGTGGATTTAACATTCTCAACTTAAATAAACCAACATTTTAGTCGTTAAATTTTATCACTTTTAAGTGTATTGGTCTGATGGCGGTCGCACAGTATACATTTTGAAAATATTGTGAAAATAATCATCAATGGGTCTTCTAATATTTTTTTAATTCAACGAAGAAATTGTCAAATAAAAACATCAGCCAAGGGAATATCAAGATGAATAATTTAAATACACGGGTATCCATTAAACACTGTATCTTTTCGTCGAGCTAGTTAACAACTGTTGCATAAGTAGGGGCTGTTGTTACCAAATCGTCTGTCGAAAGAATCCTATCCGGATGTTATGGCTTCGACCGTCGAATGGAAGTTAAAAAAATGACAAAACAACGGTAGCGTGAATGTTCTTCATAATTCGTGAAGTAATAACTTTTATCGGTCACGTGTGTCTTTAGCCCCCTTTTAACATGCAACCCAGCAGGTTTGTTAAGTACACTGGTACTTACTCGTATGTTAAGAAATAGGTTTTAGGCTTTCTGGGGGTTTTAGACGTTCCAGACGTCTTAGACGTTCCAGGCGTTTTAGGGTTTTTTTTTTTTAAAGGAGTTTTACGCTTTCTGGGGGTTTTAGACGTTCCCGTTCTAGGGTTTTAGGCGTTCCGAACGTTTAGGGTTCCAAGGTTTTAGGCTTTCTGGGGGTTTTAGACGTTCAGACTTTTAGACGTTCCAGGCGTTTTAGGCGTTCCGAACGTGTTAGGCGTTCCAGGCGTTTTAGGCTTTTGGCGTTCTAGACATTTTAGAAGTTCTAGGCGTTTTAGGCATTGTACGCTATTCAGGGGTGTTAGACGTTCCCAACGCATGGGGGTTTTAAGCGGGTTGGGCGTTTCATGTGTTTTAGACGTTCCAAATGATTCATGTGTTTTAGGCAATTGAGGTGGTAGGCGTCGCAGGCGCCGATGTGGTGGGGTAGTGGGCGGAAGGACAAGCGGTTGCGTTGCGAGCGTCCTTCCCTTGCATTTCGACACCCAAATGGAACAGACTGCGTTTGTGGGTCAGCCTAACAGGCTCGGCGACCTCCGGCGTTACACGAATTTCACGCCACAGGAATCCCAAGTTGGATGTGGAAAACGTATGTCGATGGATTCACAGGGGAGTTTTAGGTTTGGGAAGTTGCGATATATATTTCAATATTTCTGAAGTGACCTAATAACCACAAAACTAAAAGTTGTATCAATGTTGGATTAATCGAGCGCTTTTTGAATTTTCAGTCATTTCGAGAAGTTTTTAATTGTTTTATCATTGAAATGTAAGTATATTTAGTCCGGTTTATATAAACCTGTAGTAATAGGAATGTACAAGAATATGCTAAAACGAAAATTGGTACAAAACGTTAGTAAACAATATTACACACTACGTGTCATTCATTCATCCATCCATTCATTCTTCTTTGCAGATTTGTTTTAAGACAGGTTTGAGTTGGATAATCTCTACGTCATTCTATCCTACGATTCATTGATTTGTGTAAAATTCCTTCCATTTCTTACACCAAGAATTCTGATTATTCTTCTCTTTTCTCATCTATTTTGCTTTTAGGGAAGTTTCCTATGCGTAGTAATGAGGAAGCCCTAATCTGTACCTGCTATCTAGTTCTCCGAGGAGTCCATTTGCACTTGGTAGAGGAGATCGCCTTATCTCGAATGACACTCGTTCTCCAGAACCCTGCCAGTGAAAGCGGATTGGCATTCGAGAGACAAGAGAGGAACTTGCCCATTTTTCTACTTCTCTTTGACTCCCTCAAACTTAAATAAATTTAATTTCGTCACATTTTGAACAATACTATACAAGTGCTGTACAACGTTCTAACATATAAAACATCCTTTCGGAGAGACGATAATGAAAAGTTTATACTTAAATATACTATTTTTTACGTTTCAAAAACAAGGAATCACTGGTTTGATAATTTTTATTTTATTCAAATATTTTTCATTTTTTAAATATATTACGGGCAAGTATGCACACCATTCATATTTATTTATTTATCATCGACTTTTGAAATATTCTTGAAACAACTCTTCTCGTCTTTTCTCTAACATTCTTCTTGGATGTTCGTCAGTCAATAGTATTATGCCAATTAGTTATACTAATTCCGCAAACCAGTGTCAATATGCATTCCTAGAACTGCACCTTCCAAGTAGCAATGTTTCATTCCTATGCGTGAAATGGAAATGTTGTGAGTACCAAGTACGGCAACACGCCACGGAGCCATTAGCATTCTAAACATTTCCGATGCCTGCCCATTCACATTCAAATTCCTATTCCCCCTCCTCCTTCTCCTCCGCGGCGCGCCTCCCACGCCCGCGGCCTCGGGTTCGCGTCCCGCGCGCGCGGCGGCACGGCGCGGCGGCGGGCGCGTGAGCGGGCGGGCAACGAGCTGTCGCAGGTGGTCCCGGCCGTGGGCGGCCCGGGCGGCGGCGGCGGCGGCGCGGCGCCGGCCAGTCTCGCGCACACCTGCGCGCCGCCGCCGCGCCGTACCCCTCCCGTCGCCCGCGTGCGCGTTCGCCGCCGCCGCCGCCGCCTCGGACGCGCACGCCGCCGCCGCCGCCGGGGGCCGCGGGCGTCAAGGTAACGGCCTCTGTGGCGTACCGGCTGGCGCCGCGTTGCGACACAAGAGCCCCAGACTCCGCTGGGCCGCCGCCGCCACCGCCTTGCACCCACTGCCAGGCGTGCCGCAAGGCTCGGCTGGGAGCTACGTTACGTTTATTCCAATGTGCAGACGAGAGCGGAGTAGTGGCGGATCCAGGGAGGGGCCATTGGGGCCATGGCCCCCCAAAAGGCCTAAAGTTTTTGCTTATCTTATTTGGCAAAATTGACTTAAATATTTGTCAACTTGTTGTTAATATTTAACAAATAATATTCTAGAGTATAATTTATACACCTCAAAATAATATCCAAAATAATAATAATAATAATAATAATAATAATAATAATAATAATAATAATAATAAATGTTTGTTATTTAATAAAAATCTATGATGGACCTCTCCAAAACGATCAGTTGGATCCGCCCCTGGGACGGAGAGAGACTAAACGACAGGCAAAGGGTAAAGCTGTGCTGTGTAGGTCCTCACATATCTATCAACACAATAATTTAATAATAACAAACCACTAATTTTATTCGTATTTCAATATATACGTTTGTTACACATTGATTTATTCAGTGGGGATGAAGTATTATTCAAATACTTATTTTATTAATGCCCAAGAGTGATGATTTCATGAGTAGATGATAGCGAAAAACGTGAGTGGATGATGATGGAGAATGGTGGAATGAGAGGTAATGGAAGCAAGAGAATCCAATGGAAACCTACTGAGAGATCGCTTTGAGAGATCGGGCGAGTAAAGTGGTGTCTACTACGACATCCACATGGCACACTGAACGGAAGCAAGCAAATTAAAATTCATAAAGTACGGACTGGGCTGTGCACGGTACTCGTACGTCATCAGAAGATTCAAAGAGTGAGAAATCCTTGGATCGAGTTCAGACGGTCGCAAATTGCATTCGCAAGCCAAGAAGATGGTCGGGTGAGGTCCAATACCTCCACTTCCGTACATGGCGTATTCAGCTTTCTCTAGTTATTATTATTTATTATGAGGTAATTTTCACTTTAGTAGTAATTATTAAGTTTTCTGCAGTTTTTCCTTTCAATTGTCTCATTCAAAATTTAGATTCTCTTCCTTCGTCTTCATTTTCAATATATTATGCGCCATTTTATGATTTCTGGGTAATCCAACGCGAACACCAGAGAAGTTCCTTAGAAAACGGGCCACTATCTATAGTTTGGAAGCGATGTTTTATAGACAGCAATGTTTTAATTTTGATCATCAATGTTCAGAGTCATGTCTATCTTGTTGGCGATGTCACAACCACACTTGGAACCGGCGACTGGCTGACCCGTTCGCATGGGCTGGTTGACCCGCGCGCTGGCTGACCCGTGCGCATTCTCATAATCTGGAAAGCCTTCGACAGGAAGTAAAGGATGTGAGAGCTTCTTTGTTACGAAGATAATACTCCCTACACAGAGTGAGTCATTTCGGGTGCGTAAAAACGTACATGTGACTTTCAAAATGAGGCGAATACGTGTGTATGTTTTTGTTGAGAAATAATTACCGCGCAACACTATCTGCACGATTTCGCTGTCCAGGGCCGGATAAACATCCTGAGGGGCACTCTTACAATACAAACATAAACACAAAACATAAACATAAACATAAACATAAATACACTCTTATAATAAAAAGCTAATAGGGAACTCCAGCGAGAACCCACTATTCACCTGCTTACGCATTAATCCATCCCTACCGTGGTTCTATTGCACCACAGTTGATGCCCTGACCCATCTTTCCCGGTTTCTGATGAGATATGATGGAATAGAATTTGGATATTAAACCAAACACTTCGCGTATAGTATATTGTGACCCTCTGAGGGCAAACGTTAAATAAATTAATGTATTATTGGTAATATTAAAAATAGCAAGATATTGACTTTTTCGCCCGAATTATCTTACATGCTACATACACGTATCCATTTTTTAAAATTTAATTGTAAATAAGTATTTTTTCTTCTTGCGAATAAGTTTTTTTTAGAAAACCTCTTGTAAAAGTGGTTACTTTTAGAGCATACAGAGCATGCTAAAAGTTACATTTCTAGCACTAGTGCTAAAAGTGAGACGATGCTCAAATTGTCAAACAAAACAGTGTCACTGCAACAAAGAAAACAAAAAACGTTCATCTGACCGCATCAGCTATTAGTGACCCTACCGTAACATAGTGCACAATTAAGTGATTTGTAACCTTAAATTAAAAATAAAATGAAAGACATTAACACCGTCAAACTAGTGAATGCCACACGTGGTAAAAGTGATTTTATTTTGCTATTAGGTTTCGCTATTCAACTGAGGGCCTCGTGTCGCAACCTCAAAATAAAATGCTACTTTTACCATTCGTACAATAAATATTTTCCACGGAGATATCACATTTTTCAGAAGGCTTAAAAAGAGACTAACTTCATGCATCTTTAGGAGAATTCCCCTGTTTTTACGAGCGCTGAAAAAAATACATGACGAAAAACTACATTCTCAAAGGGTTTGTGATTAAATGTACTGTATGTTCCACATTTGTTTAAAATACATTGAGAACTAAGAATCGAGCACGCTCTGCTGTTCTGGATGTGACGTCGCTTGGTTCATTGACGCGGGTCGGGGAGGAGGAGGAAGCAGAAACAGGGGGCGCGCGAGCAACATCGCCTTGAGACACCGCAGCCAGAGAGTAAACAGGCGGCTCGGCAGGCTCAGCTCGGCCCCTTTTAGCATGTGCAAACGCGGAGGCGTGCGCCGCACCGGGACGCGAGCACTTGTTTTTGACAAACAGCTGAAGCGTACAGATAAATGGAACACGTGCGGAATGTGTTGTGTAGATGGCGAACGCTGACAACTTCTAATGGCAAGTGCCTCAAAAATTTTAGGTGCAAGTTAAAAGTGGATGTATCATGTAAGCTATGGAAAAAATTGGCCCAAAATACATGTGTATAATGTAAATCTGTAAGATGCAATGTACAATACATGAGAATACAATAAAGAGAATACAATACAATGTACAATACAATGTACAATAAATGAGAATACAATAAATTGAGAATACAATAAATGGTTCAAAAGCCAAAGGTCGTATGAAAATGAGATTTCATTTAATTCCCTAAAAGAAAGTCAGTAATAATGTCCATAATACGCCGCTCTTTATAATATAATTTGAAATGGCAGCGCTATTGGGAGCGATGAAAATTCAATGAAAGTTCCGAATTGTTCTACTTATTCTTCTTCTTCTATCAGCACAATATACGTATCGGCATAAAATCTATCATCACTTATGGTTTTGCCTCGATTCGTTTCATAACGACAAGCAGTCATTTGTATTGTCAACAGTTCTTCTGTATCATCTTATTCCCAAGATCATCGTAATATTTTCGACGTAATCTTGTTATATATTACGTGGCGTCCCTCGGACTTCCCTCCCAGCTGTGTTCCCCATATATAACATTCTGACTGAGCTCTCTCGAGTTTTAAAACAAGTATCAATTACAGTCTTACGATATTGACACATTTAACAATATTAGGAGCCACGCATTTTCTCATTCAATATTACTTCTGAATATTCACAGACCATTTTCCTTGCCACGAGCATCCATTCTTCTGATGATTTTCCTCTTCCATAGAAAGTGGTAACTTTAAACTTTAGGGAAGTAATTTCGTGTCTCTGAGCGTTGTGTAGTAAACTTTTTCTACTCTCGTTGCATATTTTCTCTCATTAGAGAACTGTAGCTTGTTCTCCAATGATATTTATTATGGAACAAGATCATTAGAGTGTAGGTTGCGACCAATCACGTAGATGTTCGCAAATAAACTATTGAGACACAATAAATCATTATTCATAGTTCTAGTAATTATTTCGTTCTACTGATACGACCCATGATCAACTTGATCCTAATACAAAAAGGTTGAGAGGAATGTATCAAATCATCTGAAATTAAAACCATCGAGAAGAACGAGAAAACCCAGAAGTGACAACTAGGTTCAATTTGCAAATGTCAATTTGCAACTGGCGTGGACTGGCGAGTTATAGTTTGGCTAGGTGTGGCTTGCCATGGTGTGGCTTGTATTGGTGTGGCTTGTATTGGTGTGCTTGCATTGGTATGGCTTGCATTGGTGTGGCTTGCATTGGTGTGGCTTGCATTGGTGTGGCTTGCATTGGTGTGGCTTGTATTGGTGTGGCTTGTATTGGTGTGGCTTGCATTGGTGTGGCTTGGCATTGGTGTGGCTTGCATGTGAGGCTTGACTTGATGTATGGCTTAACGAGGCTTGGCTAGACCAGCCATGGCTTAACGAGCCCTGATGAGGAGTGGCGAGGAGTGGCCTGCGATGGAATTGGCGGGGAATGGTGGGGCGGGACGGGGCTTTACGAGGCGGCAGTTAGTGGGGCAAAGTGAGGCTTGGTGGGGCTTGGCTTGGCTTGGGTCGTAGCGTGCAGTGCCGTGACGCGGGCGCGGGGCTTATCGCGGGGCGCAGACAGGTGCGTGGCACACCTGCGCGATAGCCTTATCTCCCTTATCAGCGGCGCCGCACCGCACCGTACCGAGCTGCTCGGGCTGTGTCCCGGTATGTGCGCCCGCACCTGTGTTTGTTCGCGCTGCGCCGCCTCGCCCCGCCCCGCCCCGCCCCGCCCCTTCCCCCACCCGTCCCATCCCGCCCCGCGCGAAGACGGACGCTGCTCCCACACGGGCCGGGGAGGGCGCAGTGTCACAAGTAAACAAATAAGTAAAGAAGCAAATAGAAAATAAATATACGAAGGGTTTCTTACAAGAACCAAACTAGCCCTAATTCGAGATTTTTCAGGCGGCACCAAAAACTTCAACGTGTAGTCTTGCGTAGTTATGAATTTATGATTTTCCCCCGCCATATATCTTTCACTGTCTTTGACGTTTGCTGAAAGAAAATATCCCAGCAGATAGCGCCAGTTCTAGGGAATAACTTGGGGCAATATCTCAAAATGTGCAATTTGAACTTGTTTGGTTCTTGTAGGAAACCCGTTTTATATAATTGCACTCCGCGACTGTGTATTTCCCCTTCTGTCCTAATCGACGTACGCGTTGTCGCAGTTCTGCCAGAACGTTTTCTGGAACATGGGATTGAGAAGTATAAGAAGGGAGATTTTCCCATCTTATACGTTCCCAACCCTAAATGGTCAATGGAGTAGCATGAGGAATGATTGATGGTGCGGATTCTCTCCACTGGACAGATCTGTTGCAACATTTGCATTCCACTGCCACACGCACATGCGCCATTTTTATTAAATCAAAAGTTGAATAACCAAATGAAGTGTATATAGAGAGAAAAATGGTAATTGTGGTAGTGTATCTGCCAAAGGTACTGAAAACCAAGAAAGTCCGAATGAATGCTCTTGAAAAGGCAGCAACGGTTTGAATGTTTTTATTTTTGAACCTAACATAATATCAATAACAATCACATCATATATTATAAAAGTATATTTTTTATTTACTTGTCGTATGGAATGAATTTTCGAGGACGTAACACAATGATATCTCTGAACCTAGAAATATCAATTTGGCGCTCGCCGGGAACTTACGGTAAGGCGTTTTGCATTAAAAAATAATGATGATCATGATGAGAGGAAAATGGAAAAGACAGTGGAATAAGAGGTAGAGGAAGCGAGGGAACCCAAAGAAAGCCTATCGTGAAACCACTTATTAACCATAAATGACTCTAGGGTAGGACAGGCTCGAATACGAGCCCTTGAAAATTTAAAAGAGAAGGCTCACCGCCTCACCATGGGCACCCTATAAATCAGCGACAGTAATATTTGTCTTTGTTAAATCTTACATGAACCGAAGTGCGTGATTCCAAAAAGACAGAGTTGGGCTGCGCAAGGTGTGTAGTTCCGTGGACAGTGAGATCCATAGTCGACTTGCGGAACATTTCCCGCTCTTGGTATCTCCCAAAGCGGGGCACCGCCCCAGCCGACACAATCTCTAACCTCCCGTCAGATCTCCCATCGTGTGTGGTACTGTAGTGCATGTAAGTGGAAGTGTATGTAAGGGGTAGGATATGATACGAAATGGGAAGGAAAGATCTCGCGCGGACCGCAGCCCGTTTGTTAGAATATTGCTCGGGCATTCACCTGGTGTTGATCAGAAAAACCACGGAAAACTACCGATGAAATCAGCCGACCGCTGGAATTCTCCTCCATACAGTGGCTGGCACGGCCTAGCTGTGTAGCTAGTATGGAAATTCCTGCCACCGTCGGGACTCGAATTTCGGACCTCCCGGTCAGAGGCAGTGCAGTGACATCAGTTGACGCCCTGAGTCTCCTCCTGGTAGTTGGCTTTGATAACTGTTTCGTGGGCCTGGGTGGAAGCCGCAGGTGGTAGGCTGAGCGTGGAGAAGTTTCGACCCGCAACGCCACGCCGTCCGTCCCCGGTGCACGTGCACCCACGCGCACCCATCGCGGACGCACCGCGCAGCGGGAGGCCGGCGAAGTTAGAGGGCGACTACCAGGAGCGCGGTACTACAGTATAGGGATGTGCTCTTAACAGCTAAACTATTATTTCTTAACCGTTAACGTTTCGTAACTGTTACGCGAAATAACTGTTATTTCGTTTATCCTGTTATTGGCAGTTATCGGTTGAAATACATAGAACTGCAACTTACTGGGCCTAATCCGAACTACTACAAGCTCTTGTGGCAACCATTTTGTACGATAACAGCTTCACTGCAGCTTAACAATCATGATTTGCCAGTGTTCAAATTATATTCATTAATACATAATTCGTCATTATTGCACACCATGTGCCACAATAGTTTTATATTTTATTGTATACACTACAACAAGATATTTGTCCTTTAAATTAAGTCCATCCAATATGTTAACTTATTTCTGTCCCAACGCTGCTTATGTGAGATCAACTAATATTTCCCTAGGTCTGATAAAATAAAATGAGTTACGGTCAAACTCACATTATAATACTTGATATTCGACAGTCATTAACACTTTAGCCATAGGTAAGCAAAAACACTGTTTCTCCTCATTATATTTGACATTCGTTACTTCACTATGCACAAGTTGCATATTTGAAAGAATATTTGCATTCTGAACCAGAATCACTTTCATTTTAGTAATATTCTATACACATTCGCTATGAATTACTATTCATCCTTGGCAGTTCATCCAGTCTCGTTCACATCAGCTGCTTCTCCGTCTAAACATGTTAGGGAAAGTAGTACAAGGAAGCGCCGTAATGTAGCTGCACAAGCTTTACGGTGTTACCAACGTTATTAGTTTTGCGTGGTTTAACTCTTAGCAGTCGCTACAACTGCTTTAACTCGTAGCAGTCGGCCATGTTAGGTTGCTGGTCATGGACCTGTTATTTTTCAACTGTTATTAATAACAGCTATCACGAGTACGCTGTTTTTGTGATAACAGTTATTGAAGAAAAGCTGTTAAGTCCATCTCTACTACAGTAGAGCCTCGCTAATGAGCATCTCACAAATCCGAAATTTCAGATAATCCGAACAAAATTCGGGATGGAGGAAAAATAAACAAAATAAATAAAATGCTTATTTTTAATCTAATGAATGGATTTTATAAATACTGTAAAATTGAACTAATTATTGAGACACAAGTTGTCACTGGCACTCGTATCTACGTTGTATATCACGTGTTAATTATGTAACAGTCATTTTCACTTAGAGGAACTTGCAAAATCGGTGATCGTTTGCTGTAAGGAACTGAACCGGCTTGATGATGCGACGTGGTGATGCGATCGCTGCGCTACGTTGCCATTTTCTCCCATCGCACGCTACGGTGCATTCGGTTTCATCCTATACATGTAATTGTATATGTACGGTAGATCTTTTCGGATAATCGGAACATTTCCAAATCCGAACTGACTACATCCCAATTATGTGGATTACCTGGGTTCTACTGTAGTTTCAATTGTGTTCCGACGAAAATTGTAGTTTCAAATGTATTTCTACATTATTGTTTGCGTAGTTCACAATGGACACTCTGACAGGCAACAATTTTGTAAGATTCAGTTTTAAGATTTAATGTGTTGTAAGGAAAGCGACGTATTGTAGGAAATAGGGTTAACGTGAAATTATTTTGAAAATCATACACTTGCACTAAAAATGATTAAGGAAATAGGAAAATATTAAAATTGGCTAAACGAAATAGGCTACTAATCCAGAAGATTGAGCTTAGCCAAGATCGACATACCGGACATCGGGTATTTTTGTGGACATACTATGCCGATGATTCTTAACACTTACATTGTGGGATCGTGACAAAGTAATCTATGTAAATAACTCTAGGATTGTTAGACTCTAATTCCAAGGAAACCACAATAGTAACAGAGATGCAGATGAGCGTAATTTATTATGCCGCGACAAAACCGTTAGGTGAAAGTCGAATGCGGAATATCAACGTTAACGACGCACTTCTCCCCGCTTGTGCCATAATTTCCTCCTTCGGAAACGGAAATGCTCTCTTGTACACATTTCCCTTCAATGAGAAGAGAAACTACTGACAAGAATTTACATTCGCAAAACTCTGATCGATAGTAATAATTTAAGATTTAATGTAATTGGTAAATACAAGTTGAAATCAAGAAATTAATGGATAAAGGTTCTCAAATAATTATATTTAATATTATAGTAATATTTCTTAATGTTGCCGATATATCATTGCAGTCAGAGAAATAATGTTCAGTACAATAACCTCAACAAAACCATGTAATGCTTCACTTTTTATAGATAACTTAGAACTTTATTCATGCACACAGCTAACAAGTTACAAATTAGTTTGTCCTCATATAAATCCTTATTATCACGACATTTCGGAGTCACCTTTACTCCGTCTTCAGGCAACATGAAATCCATATTGTACTACATACATTGGTCCTTTGCATCTTAATTAATTTACATTCATTCATGACATTTTAGAATACACACTGTACATTACGTCAACATCATTCTTCTGTTACGTATCAATATTATCATTACATTTCAATCTGTACATAGTACCTTGGTAAACACATATCACATCCTTGGCAATGTCTAAAAATATATACACTCTCTGTCATTGTATTAAACAACTTGTTGTTGAATATAGTCAACCGACGGTAATCTCAACCGACAGCAGTTCACGTTGAGAACCCTTAATAAGGTTTTGTTCATGAATAAAGTCCTAAATTTTCTATAAAGAGTGAAGCATTACATTGAACTCAACGAAAATGTAGTCACTGGATACGGAGAAAATTAAAAGAATACCAAAACCAGAGATATTTTCGTTTATATGGGAAAATAAATACTCAGACGTAATGGGAGAAATCGGAAACTAAATCAAGTCCTTGAGTACGGTATAATATTCGGTACAATAACTATCACCTCGAACACAATATCTGAATACGAGAAACTTGGAATCCCAGGCATTTTCCTTGATATGAGAAAAGAAATACTCAGGTGTGTTACAAGAAATCGGATCATAATCAAGTCCACAAGTGCGAACTATAAACAGACCACATAACTATTCCAACAACACCATCAAGCACGTGTTTCCTCAATTCGCCACTATCGCCTCCTAAAACGTGGACAGGTCTCCAGGAAACGCGCGATCTGGGTGCTCGCGCGCGTTATTTTGAGATGACGGCGGAGATAGCTTATCTGGCTCGGTGCACCTGCTTCCAGAGACAGGTGCACTGACGAGGCCGCGCGGTCGGAAGGCCCGACGCCCCCAAGGCGTCGGCGCTGATAAGCACTCGCGGCGACGCAATACACACAGCTGCGGGGACACGAATCCCAGCGAGGAGTGAGAAACGAAGATTTCCCAGGAGAACGAGATACGGCAAATGCCCGAAGGTGGATTGCGATTGCGATGGTACACTGTCAGAAATTTCTGCATTACTTTTAATGTAACTACTACTGTAAAGTATAGTAACTTTAATGTTCATGCACATTAAACTTAATGTACGTGTACAATTAAATTTAAAGTACACAAGTAAGTTAAGTTAACAGTCGTACATTAAATCCAGATTGATTTTAATTTAAACATTAAATTTAATGTACAGGTACATTAACCTCTCTTTAATGTAAAGGTACATTAAAATTCATGTACAGCCGTACATTAAACCTTCATTAAATTTAATGTGTTTTCTGACAGTGTATGAAAGTTTCCAGAAGGGCAATCGTCGTCGTAACCCGTGTGAAATGGAGTGTGAATAAGGTATTACATCTTCATCACCATGATCATCAAGAGTGTAGACCTGTTCTGAAAAGATTTGACGATTCCATTAAAGAATGTGTCATTAATTCTTAATTTCATTCCTGTGGTTTCATTACGCTCTAAGCCGTTGGCTCAAATAAGTACCGCTCGGCAACGCAGAACATAGTTATAGGGCTAGGCATCCCAGAGAAGACTGGGAAACGAAGGTTTCCAGGCGAACATAAAACGCCAAATATCCGAAGAAGGAACCGACTCTGGTGATAAAGTTTAAAATCGTTGTTGCAGCTCAATCACATGAGCTGCAACAATATCCCAATAATAAATTGCAAAAACATAATTCAATCGCCTTACAGTGTAAGCGTGTTCCGAACAAATCTGACGATCACATTTATTAAAATTAGTCATTAATTATTAATTACATTACGCTGGTTTCTTTGGCGCTGATAAGGACCGCTTGGCGACGCAATTCACATAGCTGCAGGGCGAGGAATTCCAGCTAAGTGTGACAAATGAAAATTTCCCAGGAGAACAAGATATGCTAAATGCCGGAACCTGATCGGTCTCTTGCGGTTTCGCTCAGAATAAAGTTTCCAAATGAGCCATCACCGTTTTGACTCCTGCAAAACGATGTAAGGATAAGAGATTACAATATCATCAACTTTCATTATGAAGTGTTAGCCTGTTGAGAAGAGATTTGATGAATGTATCAATGAACATATTTTATTAATTATTAATTTCATTACAATGGTTTCGGAATAAGAGAAAATGTGACACGGAGAGGCGTTTCGCTCAATCTCCGCATGGCAACAAAGTAAGGTAATCTGTGAGCAGGAAACTACTATCCTACCTATTTTGATCAGAAGTATCTTGTAAGTTCGATGATTTTGAAACTGCCGTATATGTACGACATGGATCGGACAGCTTTACTTCCATCCTATATTGGGCATATGAAACTTCAGAAAACCGGAATTGCCCATTTCTCACAATGATTTATTAGACAGCTGGAGCATGTAACGTGTCCCAAAATCTGCGTGAAGATGCTTTACACTAACCAATATTTGCACTTTCTTCACGTGTGTACGTCACGTGTGTGTTCACATGAAAAAAAAAATAATCAAATTTACAATTTGTTTTGAAGGTATATTTCAATCTTTTAATATCGAACTGACGTGCTCTTTTTGCATGTGCATTCATTTATCAGTATCATCTATGGTAAATTCTGTTGTTGTTTTTTCGCCTTACCCTGCCTGGGTCTAGATCATCCCAAAGCCCCGGTTTACTGCATTCACTTTCTGACTAATATAATTAAGAAATTTAAACTTCAACTAAATAAAACTCTTTTAAATGATCATTTAGACAATTAGTTTAAAATCTACGACCGGACTAACATTATATTTCTGCTTGATAAAGATTCATTTTCAGTAGTTATTTCCTATCATTTGTAGTAATTATTCTCAATTAATTCATCTTCCATTACTCTTTGTACTTCTAATAAATGTCTCAGGACAACATATACACAGAGTTCTCTTCTCTCTGTTCCATTGTTTCATATTTTAAATTTTGTAATGGGCAAATTGTTTCACTGCTCATACAACAAAGTATTTTTTTGTTAAAGAAAGCACATTTGGTGGTAATATTTTGAACCGCAACTACCAACTTTTTTCATTCTTGACCGCACAGAAGTATTCGTACCAAAATTGAGAGCAATCATTCCAGAAGCACTACTATATGTCTTGTCTCATCTGCTCACTCACGTATAATAGATAATAACATAGTTTATTCTAAATATTAGGACATTGATATCGCAATGTTTTCCGATATATCACAAGATATCGAAAAAATTACCAGTTTGAGACCAAAAGATATAAGTAAAATACACTACACCTTTACACCAGTATAAATTAATTTCAAATAATACTTATATTACTTGCAAATGGTCAATTTGACCCACGACGTTTTCATATGTGAAAAGTTTCAATGTGTGGTTATTGATAATTATTAAATCTTATCGTATAAAAGAATGTGGTACATCTTTTACGTTTGATTTCTTCCTTTCTCATTTTATCATAATCTCAAATATAATCTTAAATATTAAATACTGGCATTACTCCATAATTTAGATAATATATTACATACCAATATAAGATTATTACATTACAATATCGATGTATCCGAATTTTTAATACTTCTACCCATCCTATCTGATGTTCCTCAAATTAACTTACAGTACAAGGAGTGGGACATTTTCTCGTACACACAGAATAGAAAATATGTTATCCTCCAGCTGTACGTTAGAATAGAAAAGTTTTATAAACTGTGCGAAAATTTTGGTGGCTCCCTCGTACGGAAAATATCAACCCCACGCTGTACGACGTACGCTAGTCTGGAATGCAGCAATCAAACAAGGAGAAATTACGTCTCCATCGTCAGGAACGTCGAAGAAACGTAAGAATGAGGACAAGAACCGGTGTTTCCTTCCTTTCCTATTAAGCGTTTCCCAACAGTTAATCGAATCACGGCAGCTTTACAGAACGTGACTTGACGAGCTGTCAGTCATGATGGACGGTTTGCCGGCGGGGCGAGGAACGACGGTGATTCAGCGTGCCGCGGACGGAAGAGCACGGGCTGGATGTTTGTGCACGTGGGGATTCCTGTCCACTGAACCGCAAAGATCCCGCGCTTGGACAATCGTTCCGGAGAAGTGAAAACTCATGTCCATCTACCTTACACGTGTTGAGGCTTCGGTGCACCTCTTCCACGGATGTTTCATCTTCCACCGCCCAAGTACTTAAGTTTGACCTTCTTTAAAAATTAGGATTTTTCAAAACAAGAAGAGTACGTGAGTATTACCAGTTTACTTTGGGATTTCCTCTTAGATCCTTGAAAGTAATGCATGCATATACATAGAGTAGAAAGCATTTACTAAAGGAATCAAAAGGTTTTAGTATTATTGTTTGGAAACTTCGCGTCCAAACGTGTTGTCGATTTCTACCATACACGAAAAATAAAATTATTGTTTCTGGTGGAAACGTGTCAAAATTTGACGGTAACTGCTGAGAAGAAAACAGATGCGACACGAATTGAAAATTCGCTACCTTCGTAAAATATCGCAATCTTGCCTTCGCTAACTGTAAACTACCACTTATATGCTTGCTCGGACCAGACGGCGAGGAAATCTTCGATACATCGATTACAACTCGTACAACAAATCTAATTAATGCACAAATGACGACATATAAGTGCTCATTTTATTCACTTTTCTTTATTATTATTATTATTATTATTATTATTATTATTATTATTATTATTTTTGGTGTGTATACTATAAACCAGTTAAGAAGAGCAAGTGGTAACACATCTAGGAGCTTGCATTTAAAAATCACGAAATTTGGTTGAATATAAACCTCAAACAACTTTCTAAACGAAAATTCTTAGTGTTTTAATTTTCTTACGCCCAGTATTTTCGTTATTTGTTCCTTTCGTAACAGGTCCTTACAGATGGCCACTCCTACTACTACAATCAAGCCATTATTTTCTCCTTACTTCATTCAAGCACGCATGGAATGCGAAGATTGAGAAGGTATTACCTGCAGAAGACGGTAGCGCAACCAGCCTCGGGGAATTTCAAGTGAACAGGAAATAAGCACACTTGCGTGCGTGCGTGTATGAGTTTTATTCGTGGTTGTTATCGTTGTATTCGCCTGGGTTCTGGAAACTTGTAGGTTCCTTATCCTTGTCAGGGAAGGTATTGTTGAGAATTTAGGAACCTGGCACCACATATCTACATCGCTAACAACTGTTTTTGACGCCCACATTCGTCGTCAGAACCCGACAGAACCGAGAGTCCAAATTCTTTTATCCGCTGATCATTACCCGGTTGATAAAATGTGGGATGAAAAAAAAGGCTGAGGATTAATTTTCCCTTATATTTACCCGGAGTTCTTGTATATGACAAAAATGTAACGTGGTAGTCATACTTGATCCTCAGTACCTAGGCCGTCTTGGCTGCAAGTGAGATAAAATGAGTGATGGGTGATGTCATTTGATTGTTGGCACAGCAATGGTGGAATGACAGGCAAGGAGAACGGGAGTACCCCAGTAATCCAGAGCGAACCCACTTTTTTCAACGCAAATTCCACAAGGATCGGCCAGGATTTCAACCCTGATGATGTGGAGGGTGAGATGTGTGACCACCGCAATCCAGATTCTCTTGACCTCGCACACGAAAGAATTTACCTTTTGCGACATCTCACTAACCGTTATCAGCCGCGATTGAACCACAAAACTCGGAAGTCAGCATGCTAGACGCACATAACGCACGATTCTTCTGAAGTGTTCAAATGACAGTAGCAAATTGTTGCAAACTTACAGCCGCTTGTACCTGTGCAGTGATAACCACTTGCCGAATACGTTGGTTCCAGCAGCGACCAGTAGGGATACAATATCGATTTTCAAAACATCGATGATTTTATTGAAACATCGGTATTTTAAACATAGGAATATTAAAGCCGACTTTTTTAAGATCGATGTTTTGTGATCGACGTTTTCGAGGTTTAATTTATGGATGAAAAGTTCCTATTAACACAATTTTGTAAAAGAAAATTATGAAATAATAACAGATGGTAGCAGACTGTTTCTCCCACGAAGGATAACCGCGATATTTCCTAAATCTTTCCGCGTATTTCGCACAACGAGTGGTGGTCAACGCATGTACACTGGCCGTAGGGCCTACTCACTTTCCCCCGTATCCTTCGACAACTGACCCTTTATAGAACGCCCTGGCGCACGGGCTCTGAGATTCGACATTGCCGTTAATAATAATTAAATAATAATAATTAAATGATAATCAATAATAATAAATTAATAATTAAATAATCATTTTATTATTATTATTATTATTATTATTATTATTATTATTATTATTATTATTATTATTATTAGCGTATCCGACAATTCTGATCACGCTACACAATTAACGTGTGTATTTTTAGATTAGCTTTTCAGCGGAAGTTCTCCCTTCCCGTCTGGGCCTGGATATTTACTTGTATGCTGTGGCATGATGGATTTCTCCCAACTACGACGTATCACCTGATAAAATCCTCTTCTTTGAAGTTTTGAAATTTGCGAAAAATCAGGGTTTTCAACGAACATGAGACCTGCATCGTCCTTCTCCTCACGTCCTTAAGAACAAAATTTAATCAAAATCGGTGAAACCCTCTTTTTTTGAAAATGTCCCAAGGGCTTCATGTAATGTACACCTCGACATTAAAATATCGTTTTCAAAATCAAGAGGCCGCGACATCAGCAAGAATGATTGGGGAATATCAATTTTGGAGAAAACCGGCTGCACTGTTTAGCCGGTAACGTTGTTCACAGACGGGACAAACGGACTGACGGACGAACGGACGGACAGACGGACAGATGGACGGACTGACGGACAGACGGAGAGACGAACAGACGGTCAGACGGCCGGACGGCCGGACGGCCGGACGGCCGGACGGCCGGACGGCCGGACGGCCGGACGGCCGGACGAACGGACTGTCGGCCGGATGACCGATTTGCCGTCATTCGATTTTTCGGCATCAAAAACCCACAAAACATGGATTCTAGCTACACCACGTGATAGATTTTTTTTTCTAAATTTAGCAACTTGATTTATCCACTTTTTTGTTCATAGAACCCTATAATAATTGTTTTTCTGGCGAAAAATCGCCGTTTTTCCGCTCAGCAAATATAACTCTCTCTACTCCGCAGCGAGAAAATAAAAATGTGAGAATCGAGGATCAAAGGTGTGCGCAACTCTCAGCGCCCTTCCGGGAAGCGCCTGGAGCGGCGGCGCAGGTGCGCAAACGGACGGCGCGTATCTCTTGCGGTACCTGCGGCGGTCGGCCTCTGTACCGTGCGCCCGCGGGCCTTTGCGCCGCGCCGCCGCCGTCGCTGCGGCACTGCAACATCTGCGCGTGCGACGGGGATCCCCCGGCGAGTTGAAGGCAACTCTTTAACCCCAGGAATACCAATGGCAGGGCGCTGAGGATTGGTTGATTATTTCGTGACTCCGGGTGCGTCAACTGCTGTTATCATTAGATCCGTAAATGCAGTGCATGTTGTTATGGCGGATTCAGTGATTAACGGTCAGCGTACCGGACTGTTGTACCCGAGTTTGCGAGTTCAAACCCCATCGAAGTCGTGGATTTTTAAGGGCGAAAAAATCCTTCGTACGCCTTCCTTCGGAGGGGAAGTAAAGCCGGCTGTCCCATGTTAGTACATTTACTACATGTAAAAGATCCTCAAGCCTAAAAGAAGTCTCTGAGCAAAATTGAGATCCGCCTGTTTCGTCGCCCAAGATAATACCTCCTTTCTCCGCTAGGTGGTGAAAGGAGCGTAACGAAATTTGCGTGGTTAGAAGGAAGAGCGGGCCTGATGGACCGAGTCTCACTACGTAAAATAAGGCATTAACTAACTAACTTGTTTTATTAGTCAAGGTGGCGATGTTCTCCCCCCGCTGATTGGTGAGGTTCGGCGTCGACCTACACGGTGTCTGCGGGGTTCACTCCAACCAGGTATCTCTCATCAGCGGGGCACCCTCTCAGCCGGAACAAACTCTACGCTTCCGACTGGAATTCCAATGAGTGTAGTAGAATAGTGAATTCAAGTGTAGGAATACGTGTGTGTTAAATACGGGGCGATGATACAAAGAAGAGGAAGGAGGCGCGATCTGCAGCCCGTTTGTTAGGGTATTGACCGAAAAACAAAACAAAAAAACTATCAGAGTAGTCGTCGTCGAACTAGAATTCTCCGGATGGAGGCTGAATTTGCTCTAACAATGTAGCTAGACTGTAAAATCTGCCACCGTTGGGACTCGAACCCTACAACCTCGGGCCAGCGACACTGAAGTGACAACAGTAGATGCCCTGAGATACCTCAGCCGGTCGGTCCGGAAGAAAATTCTAGAGGCTGATTACTCTAATTCGTAGTTTTCTGTTTTGTTGCTTAAGCAATACCCGGTCGCAACAATACGTTAACAAACGGGCCACAGACTACGCGCGGTATTTCCTTTCTTATCCTTATGAGAAGAGACATCTTTCTCTTCCCCACATGTCAACATCATACACATGTTTTTACTCACGCACAACACTACCACACATGTCGGGAGTTTTGAGCTTGTCCCGGCTGGGGCGTTTGCCTGCTGTCGAGTGAAGGGATAATCCTTCGTTTGCTGACGTATTGGCCGGTTTCAGATCTCACGTTCCAGCAGCAGAGGTACATCGTACTCTCTCAGGATACAACACGCACTACACGGAACTACTGACCGAGGTAGTTCTATCAGCCAGAAATCAATAAAAACGTACCTAAAGATGCGGGGGGGGGGTAAAACATCACAAATATTATTCTCCTAACTGACCATTTCAGCATGTAACATTTGAACTCTAAAATTTTCATAATTTCTTTCTCGAAATCTTGTTACCACTTCTAGCAACTCTAGCAGCGATTACTCCTTTAGTCGTGCCCTATCAACTTCCCTTTTCTCTTTCTAATAATACTGATAATATCAGATCATATCGTTTCATTGCAATCACCTTCAATATTTTTTTTTCTTATTTTGGCCATCCATTTCATATTTTATTCGTCAACTTCAGCTCTGCGTCCCTTATACAGAAATAGAGTTACTTGTATCTGCGTCCGTCCGTCACTCACGGTTAGACAAGTCTTGGTCCACCAAGCGAGACAAATGAGGTGTCACTCGACGCGTCTCGGTCTCTTGGTGGGGAACGAATCATTTGGGGGAATCCGTTCACAAAGTTCTATGAAATATCTCTAGAAAATGTATTTTTTGTTTTGTTTTATTAAGCAACTAACGCGCGTTTGGGTGACATACATCATCTACGGAGGAGATCCGTAGGCCATGCGATTCTTCTAGAAAAGAACAAACACTTGAAACACTTCTTAGCCAGTTCCTTCTTCAATACTTTGGAAGAATTCGTAAGAAACGCGTATTTATGATGACTTCAATGCACCTTCGGATACAGTGGTGAAACATTGTGAATAACTAGACTCTCTTACTCGCATTTACGTGAATCGCTACGACTTGATTAATCAGATTGATGATAATTATACATAAATTTTAAAATTAAAACAAATTAAACACTTAATGGATTGTTTTTCATGTAACTTTCTGTGGCTAAAAATTGACAAATGAGGCAACTTTAATATACTGTAAATTCAGAGGATGTATTGCGTTTTACAAAATACCTTATAAAAACATTCTTTCACTGAAAATGAAGGGCAAAAAGTTGAGGAAAAGCTCTTCGAATTCCGATTTGCAGCTGACTTGTATTATATTATCAAACATTTTTGGTATTACTGGCTGCTATAATTCTTATAACAGCTGACTCTTTTTGAAACCTATTCGCCTTATGATGTTTCAATAATTAACCGTTATATTCAAGGAATATTCTCTTTCTACTCCCTCAAATATTATATTTCCACTTTTCTGTCCAGTACGTATGTTCCGTACGTCCGCCGTAAGGAGTCTTGGTATAAAACTCCGTCGTAAAGACACAAGCAGATAAAGAATAGTTCGATATGCTTTCAACTCAAGGGATTTTGAAGTAGAATGGAAGGAATCGCACACCACGGATCGATCTTTACTTTCAGGTTCTAAGCAAAGCTATTTGAAAAATTTCTAATAAATCACATTTCTAAGAATATTTAACATGGAGTGACGAAGATATTAAAACTATAATTGGGTATAACTCTGTGGCAGCAAGAAATAATTTCTAATACGGTTCCTGAAGTGGTAATTTCTATTCCCATCATTTCAAACTCTGTACGGGCCCAATCTAATCTAATATCCACATCTGCTTTGACGCAAATAAAGACTCCCTCTACAATTTCTATTCCTCCTACAGGTCTTGTAATAAGAATGACAAATTTGAGAGCATCCGATTTCCTCAGTTAGCCACAACTAAGTCTCAATCACTACGTCGGGATCGTAGGCATCAACTAGATTCCAAAACTCTATTATTTAGTCTCTATTTCTTCATTGATTATATTACGACAGATCACCTGAAACAACTTAAGGAATCCTTTCCTAACCTGGCTGTGTTCTTGAGATGGCGCATCCCTCGGAGGAATGAGTGCAAGGTGAGTCAATGAATCGTGTTTTGCAGTGGATTGTTTGATTAGTGATACCGGGCACGTCAACCATTATTCCATGCCATTATTTACGTAAGAACAGTAAATGCTATACATGGTTGAGCTGTTCCCCCCTCTCTGGAAAGTGAGGTCTACACGTCAGCACATGGGTAGCGAAGTAGCGAGGCATCGCCTCAGCTAGGACTAGTTCTAAGCTTCCGATTGGTCGTAGACGTGTGCAGAAGTGTGGTGCATGCTAGTGAAAGTGTGTGTGTGTGGGTGTGTGGGTGTGTAAGAGGGAGTAAGGGAAAAAGGATGAAGGAAAGGTGACACGCGATCTTTGATTTGTTTTCTAAGGTACTGATTCGGTATTTGTCCGCTATTGTTCGCAAAAATCATGGAGAAATACAGATCCGTGCAGCCTGCCGCTACAATTCTTCTCCAGATAGCGCTGTTGAATTGGAACCAGATTTACACATAGTACTGAGAATCCGACACTTTCTGAACTCGAACTCTAGGATCTTACGATCAAAAACCCTGCAGGGGCTCAGTCAGACGTTGCCCTAACCAATCTCAACCGGTTTCTGCAGTGGTTATGTGTTATCATCTTTTAATTATTATGTAAATAATGTGTCTTGAAATATCTTAAACATTCAAATGCCGCCAACAATCGAAGTCGAAAACATATTGAACATATTTCTCAATTATATTTGAAGATGTTAAATACACACACATCTTTTTTATTTACAAGAATCGAAAATTATTTTCTTTCTAAAGCTTCCCCCATACGATTTAAAAATTAATTAACTGTATACAGAAACATTATTCAGAGACGCGATTATATCTCTTCAATTATTTGGTAGTTAATACCGTGATGATTGACTAACAACCGAGAAAACGTGTTTAAGAAATAAAGAAAAGGAGACTGTTTGTTTATTCTCAAGAATGAACGAGCATTTTTAAAGAACGATGAGTTGAAAATTTCAGGAGAAACCATGGAATGTCTGATTACAAATACTTTTGCTACGAGGCACAACGAACACCTGCTCGAAGATTTATATAGGACTCACATCTGTAAACTACGAAAACAAAATAACCGACTTCTGTTTACAGAAGAGAAATAATAATTGACTGGCCGAAGAGCAAGGTTTCTTGGCAGCAATTCCGCAGGTAACAATTTTCTGCCTAATCCTCGCCTTCTGAGCTGCCGAATCTCTTGTAAAACACTGACATCAACATTCTTCGCGCCCATTAAGGGTGAAGCCTGTGGAACATAAGCCGAAAATTCCTGGCGCTCGTCATCAAGACGAAGGCCGCGCCGCTATCTTCCGGAAGCCTGTACAGCTTTGTTGGCCATTGTGTGTCGATAAGGCGTAATCCCAGAGGCGGACCCGTGAATTGCGAAATGGCTGCGGGGGGAGGGTGGGGGGTGAGCTGGGTGGCGGGGCAAGGATGAGCGGGGACGGGCGCTACTCTCATTTGTCTGGCGGCGCACACTGGAGCCTTTCACAGAAGAAGGGGCGAAAAGATGCTTAAAATGCTGGACAAAGATACTGAGTTAAAAACGAACATGATATTATTTTAAGACGATATAAATGCACAAATTACAACATTATATTTAAAACGCTAAAAGTTGTCTTTTAGAAAGGAATTTGAATTTTCTATTTAACCAAATTTTCTACCAAAGGTTCTAGATGTGTTATCCCGTGCTATTATTAACTAGTTTTATTGTATAAACACTAAATTTTAATTCAAATTATGAAACTATACGCTAAGGTTATCAACTATAGGCCAAACATGTTTAAGAGGTAATAATGCTCTCAATCGTCATATAGGAGAAACTTAATGGACTGATCGAAATTTCTGGTGTAGGAGGATAGGAACACTATATTACAAAAGAATAGACGTAATACAAATTATCATTGTCTCTTAAATATTCTGGCCTGTAGTTGTGTACCCTGGAACAAAGTTGTATTAGTTGACGGTATGTCTAAGAATTAGTGATTAGCACAAGTGATATCACTGAACTATTCGAGATATCACTGAACAATTCATGTATTCCTCGGGATTGGAAAGATGCCATAGTGGTCCCAATTTTCAAAGGAGGCTCGCGTCAAAATGTTGAAAATTATCGCCCAGTAAGTCTAACGCCTGTAGTGTGTAAGCAAATGGAACATTTAGTAGCAGAATACTTACGCGAAATTTGGGATAAGAATAACATCATTTACGAAGGGCAACACGGTTTTAGAAAAGGATATTCATGCGAGCGTCAGGTAGTCACTGTCAGTCGGGACATTGCAGATTCTCTCGATGAATGTTCCATTGTTCATGCAATTATTATAGATTTCACAAACGCGTTCGACATCGTTCCCCATGATAAATTAATACAAAAAATTAGTAAATTTAACGTAGACAGAAGAATTGCTCTCTGGATTCGAGAATTTCTCAGCTTGCGTACTCAACGGGTGCGAATCGGATCAAATTTCTCTTCGCGGGCGGAAGTAACGTCCGGAGTGCCACAGGGAAGTGTCCTAGGTCCGTTGTTATGCATAGCGTATATTAATGATATTTGGCTGGTAATTCAATCAAAAATACGTCTTTTTGCAAATGATTGTATAATTTATCGGGAAATTAAGAACACAAGGGATACAGAAATATTGCAGGTTGATTTAGATAAGCTAGAATCATGGGTTACCACAAATGAAATGAAATTAAATCCTAGCAAGTGCAAGTTTATTAGATTCGCGCGTTCTAAAAAGACAGATGATATATATAAATTAGGAGGATCTGAGTTGGACAGAACACGTAAATTATGTAGTGAAAAAGGCGTGGAAGGCATTACACTTTGTAATTAGAATACTAAGAAAAGGAAGTGGAAAATCAAGGGAATTAGGGTACACGTCTCTAGTATGTCCGATATTAGAATTTGGCTCCTTATGTTGGGACCCTTATCGTTTATCTATCATAAAATCTCTCGAGAAAGTACATAAATATGCTGCAAAATTTGTTAGGAGAGGACGTTCAAATTCTGAATTTATATCGTGGGAACCTTTGGAAAAACGCAGAGAGAAATCGCGTCTTTGTGCATTATTCAAATCAATAAGACAGTGGGGTGAAGTCCGGAATAGTAATTTACGTAACTAGTACGGAAAGTGAACGTATAAATGAAATGTTGACAGATAAAGCGACGATAGTAATCGAGTTCAGCATTTTGAAGTGAGTACGACAAAACACTTTCGTACGAGTTACTTAGAATTTTTTTGTTCGAATTAATGGAACCTTATACTATTTACTCTTGAAATCATTCTCAATTCGCGAGGCGTCATCCAGGTAATGACCCTACACTGTTTTGTTTTCTTTGCAAGTAGTTTTACCCAGTTGAGGTCCCGTAGTTTTACATGGCCATGACTTCTTTGCGGTACTTGTATGTTCAAGTCAAATGAGTAACGCAAAGTAATAATTTTCAGTCAACGAACAGTGATGATAATTAGTTTCCATGCATGAGTGCTGTACAATTCTTTATTTAGTATTTTTTACTTTATTTATTATAGGTATTAGTTTCATTATTCCTGAAACATATATACGACACTTTTTGGCAACTTTTCTCTCCTCTGGCCCCACTGTGAGAGTGGAGGTGCGAGAGGTCGCGACTATCTCTTCCCCTCCCCGTCTTCGCCGTTGCTCACAGGTGGCCTAATCCTCCACGCGCCAAGAGAAGATTACAGGCTGGACGCAGGATTAAGAGAGTCAGCCGCTGTCTTCTTCCAACGCGCCAAGGTTAATCCAGGATCCAGCCATCTCTTCATCTTTTCATTAGTTTTGTTCACTAAGCACATTCCATACGCCGTTAATATAATTTATAGAGGGCGGAACTTAAGCAAAATTGTTTTTTAATAATGCAGGTGAGCTAAATTCTTAAAATGCAACTCAAAAATTTACTTCTTTATGGTTCCAAGAGTGATTTTCTACTTTGCCTATTTTCCGATATATGTCCATTACAAAACCAAAGCTTATTTCTGCCTTATTCGTGTTTTGCATTCCTTGGGCATTTAAAAAAATAGCTTCTTTAAAAGTAGTTCCATAAGCAGAGAAGAATGAAATATTTTCGCACACTTTAAACAAAAAAGAACGGATTTCATTAATTTCTTCTTGTTAACATGGCCTTTACTTCGCAATGACCGCCTTAGAAATAAAGTGACAAGAAATATTTCTCTGTGAGCGTATCGTTCAATTATTGTTTTACTTTTCATCGCGCTGTCAAAACCTAACGATTTCTATTCTTAGCTATTTTTTAAAAGCAATGCCTTGGTGGAGGAAAGTAAGAAAATCCAACATTAAGACACATTTTAGAAAAATACACCAAAGACTCTGTGCCATGTGAATCAACTTTGTGCAATGTTACCTGAGAATTACGATACAATTGGAAGAAAATGTAAGAAAAAAAACGAAAAATATAAATATCTGAATTTCTATTGACGAGACAGCTGATGCAACAATTTGTTTTCTAGATATTGTCACCATTCGTCCAGAACACTTTTTATCTCAGAAAACTATTCAATAAAGACGTTTCTGATGACCATTAAATGTTTAGAAACATTCAATAACTCAACTATTGCTCAGTTATTCATAGCTTCATTGTAGTTAATAAGGCTCCTTGAAACTCAACGCGACAGTGTGGTACTTTTTACTTTCTCAGTAAGGAGTAGAGAGAAAGTTATGTAATCCTGCGCAAAACAAATTACAGAAAAAATCTTATTGCCAGGCACTGGTAACGAAAATGTGGATAAATTCAGTTGCTAAATCAATCCTCTAACACGTGGTGTAGCCACGGACCCACATGTTTGTGGGTCCTTGATTGTGAAAAGTGGATTGACGGCAAAAGTCTGTCTGTACGTTCGTCAGTGAACAACGGTTGTGGCTAAACCGTTCAGCCGATTTTCTTCAAAATTGATAAACCCCAATCGATCTGGCTGATGTTGCGGCCCCTTGAATTTGAAACCGATATTTTAATTTTGGGGGGATACTTTACACTCCTGGGACATTTTCAAAATTCTCACAAAAATGGCTTTATCATTTTTTATTAAATTTCGTTTCTGGATAGTGTGAAGAACGTTTAAGAGAATGGCGTGGGTCTCATGTTCTTTGAAAATCCTAAATTTTCGCAAATTTCAAAACTTCAAAGAAAAGTATTTTACGAGGTGATAGTTTGTAGTAGGGAGAGATCCATCATTCCACAGCATACAAGTAAATATACAGGCCCCGGGTCGCGGGAAGGGTTCAAACTACCATCATTCGAATCGAAACTGTCAAGGCCCCCGACTTACCGATCTGGCACGTTCGGGTCAGATACTCCATTATCCCGAATACTATCACAAAATACTTCTAATTCTTTCACTCGTAATACTTTTAATTCTGGAAAAGTACCCGATACTCAGTAAATATGGAAAGGTACAACAAACGAATTCCAGGTAACTCAAAGCGGGGCACCGCCCAAACCAAGAGGCTCTAAGCTCCACTAGTATACCGAGACTGGTGGCAGTGTAGTGCATGTGTGTGTAAGGGGAAGGGAGAGGAGAGGAAGAAAAGATGACGCGCGATTGTTAGGATAATACTCCGGCATTCGCCAGGACCTCATCGGAGGACCTAGGGTAGACGGCCGCCGCAGGGGGCGGAAGCCGGAGAGGCGTCCTTCGGCCGACACTCAGCGGCGAAGGGGTGGGGTGGGGTGGGGTGGGGTGGGGTGGGGCGAGACGGGACGGGGCGAGGAGCAACGGAGCGATGCTGTGCGGCTGTGGCGAGACAGGGGGAGGCGGGGCCGGGGCGAGGAGGGCGAGGCGGTTCGTGGGGCGAGGCGGGACGTAGGGCGAGGCGGGACGAGGCGAGACGAGGTAGGGCGAGGCGGGAAATGCGGGACAAGGCGGGTGGGTCGTGCGGCGGGGGTTTGCGGGGCGGGGTGCGGAGCGGGGCAGTCCAGGCTGGGTGCGGGGGCGAAGGCGGGGCGGGGCAGGGCGGGGTAGGGCGGGGTGGGGCGGGGAGGGGCGGGCCGGGCCGAAGCGCAGCGGGCAGCGAACAGGTGCGCTCCAGACTCGGCGGCGCCGCACCGCGCCGCGCCGCGCCGGCCGCCCACAGCCGTTCCCACAGCAGCGTCCGAGGCCGCAGGTGGTTGCAGCGGCGGATGCTGCGACTCCTCCTCCCACTCCGCCTCCGCCTTTCTTTCGCCGCCGCCGCCGCGTGGAGGCGCGCGGAGCGGAATGTCGCCGAGCGGCGGAGCTGGATGAGGAGGAGCAAAAGGTTCTGCCGCTGACTGACGGCGCCGCCGCCAGGGGCGCCAAAAGCGCCGCGACCGCGGGCGACGCGAACGCAATGGAGAAGTATTGTCCGATTTAATTGTAATGACTCCTGTCGTTTGATCTGCTGGACGTGATTATCCAATCGCGACCTTCGTATCGCCTGTATGTTTGTATCAAAGCTCTCGGTTAGTTAACCGCGTTCCAGCTGATCAAACTCCTGGAAACACTATAAATAATTCGGAGAATAAAGTTCTTGTGAGATATCTGTGCAGATCTTCTGCTGTTCCACCTACGCCTCCTTGGAACTCACTCACGACGTGCGTTTCCAGCCCTTCACTAAACAGATCGACTCGAATATCGGCATTTCCCATCTTTACTTCCATCAACGGGTCGGACCATGAAACTGGTACCGGTAGCGGTAGCTCAGTGCATCAACTGATGTCACTGCAGCGCCTCTGACCGGGAGGTCCTAGGTTCCCACTCCCCACGGCGGCAGGATTTTCGACACTACCTTTTCAGCTAGGTTGAATTTCGTCGTTGTCTGGAGGAGAATTCTAGAGGCCGGCTGCTCTGATCGGTAGTTTTCCGTGGTTTCTTCGATCAACGCCAGGCGAATGCCGGAGCAGTACCCTAACAAACGGGCCACGGACCGCGCGCGATCTGCCCTATCCTCTCCTCTTACGCACACATCTACTAACAAGCACGACACTACCACATATTCCGGGAGACCGGTCGGGAACTTAGAACTTGTCCCGACTGAGGCGGTGCCCCGCTGGTGGGAGAGTCCTGGTTAGGGGGAAACCCCACTAGCCCGACGGTAGGTCGGCGCCGGATCTCGCCATCCAGCGCGGGAAGATCACCCGAGCCATCTCCCGAGAAAAAAGCATGCACTACACTCACGGGACTAATGACCACAGCAGTTGACGCTCCCGGAAACACGAAAAATCAATCAAATCAATCAATGTGACTGGTTCAATGGAATCACATTCCCTCAAAATCGTGTTAAAATATGATACATTTTGTAAATGTGACTACGTGTGCTCCTTGAAGCCTTAGCCCTTCGCAATCTGAACACTAAGCACAGGTACATTGTCGTGAAGAAGCTAAACATCGTGAGATTTCACGCATTTCATCCATCTCAAGTACTTCTTTTCACAAAACGGAGTGAGAGATCGGGTGCAAACGCATAGCATTACAACAATCAAAGGGAACACTATAAACTGCTCGGAAGGTTTTGTTATTCATGAGCGATATCTCGATCAGGGCGGAAACATATGGAACCATCTAGTATTTAAGATCAAAAGTAAAGTTAGGAGTACATGAAAACACTAAAGGTTTCGTGAGTGGATGCTTCAATTATAATATACTATATTGACTTGAATGGAATGGGAAAAGTTCCCTGATTAAAGAAACACACGTGAAAAAAATAAGTGAGTCCCCGCGCATGCGCAGAAGGCCCATTGTATACGGAAAAGACAATATAGATATGAACAGAGTTTCGCTCGTGTATGTGCCTGGAAACACACAAACATTATTAATTTTATTACAATCTTCTGAAAGGTTCTGGAAAACATGGTCAGTTGTTCATTAGTGGTCTGAAATGCGACAAATGAAACCTCACTTGATTCGAATGGTCCAACCGAGAGTGTCGGTCAAAAACATTGACGCTGGCTGATTACCTGATTACTGCATGGATGTTCGATCTATGTAGCTGCGATCTCTTCGTGATACATCTTGGATGAAAGGGCAGTGTCGCGAATTCGAATCCTGCCTAGTGTGTAGATGTTTATAATTCTATTCGCTTGTGCGTGCTCTAGAGAAAACCACCCCAGTTCTGAAAATACGGGTGCTGCACGATGCTGCCTGCAATAATAAATTAGGATGCATTGGAAACTGATGTTGGTTGTCTGGGTCCAAAGAGGCAGAAACGAAGGAGAAAATATAGGCTATGTCTTTGCGTAGGCAAAAGAGGTTTTAGAAGAAGCAGCAGTTTCCAGTGACTGCAAAATTCTATTTTTTTAAGCAGGCAACTTTCCCAATTCATTAATGCAATACATATCATAATTGTTGCTCTCACGAAAAACATTTGGTGTATTCATGTACTCCTAATTTTGCTTTTGTTGTTAATAACACACTTATAAAATGTATCGAAATAGATTTTTAACGCGGTTTTGAGAGATGCGACTCCACTGAACTTCAGAATTTCGCCCCTGGAAGGATGTGAAGATCGAAATGCAGATATTAATGTTGAGCAGTGGTTAATGAAACGGCACGAACCGCATGTAACGACGTCATGGAGTAAGTCCCAAAGACGCGTTGGTGGGGAATTGCTGACGATCATCGAGTGACGTAAGAGGACAGTTGAGTACGACAAATCATGCAGTCATTTTGCTAGATTATGGTTGAACACGACCGAAACTAACAAAAATCGAAAGTTTTGAGGACTGAAAATAGTATAATCGAATGTTATTGTTACATTTCTGCGACATATATGTAATCTCTTTTGCTTTGATGGCATTATTATGATTGCTTTGATGGCACCGCTTTCGGCCCTAAGGACAGTTGAAGAAGTTATACTAAACTGCCAAAACGAGAAAGGAAGGATGCCTTTTCCCGCAATTTTCGCTTTCATTTATGACGCTCATATACGTTGCAGGTTTAGGGAGGAACATGTGTATTTCGACGGACCAGTTCCTAAAGGCAACAACTCAAAATTATAAGTGTTTAGATATTGCCGTTTCAACATTTATTACCGCTCTGAAAATGTCAGTTACATCAATTGAATTTGAAATATACGATTAATTTTGTGCTTTTATGCCGTACATTTAAAATTCATAAGACGTAAACTGATATATTCAGAGCGATATGAAATTTTAAAACAGCAATATCTGAAAACTTAAAATTTTGAGTTGTTAATTATTGAAACTGGGCGGTAGGTTTCTTTTGCAACCATAGGTAAAGATACATGAAATACACAACGTATGCATATTTAAAATTAATTTTAGCATAGCCAACAAGCTTTTAGCAGATATGGTCGTGTACTAAAAAACATTAAAAAATTAAAAACACCGTCGAAAATGAATAAACGATTAGTACATGAAATAAAATTGTTTCTTTAAAGCATATGGGGAGATGTACCATAGAAACCCAGAGAACATCTCCTGTTGGCAGAAAGGAACCCTGCACTTCGTCTGGGGCTTTGGCCGCTCGGCATAGCGGGTCCAAAGGTTTGGGGGCGCGGACGTTGCCACTGCTCAGTCAGCACGAAACCGCTCCGCCTCGCCCCGCCCCGCCCTCCGTCCCCCCCAACTATGTGGTAATATACGTCATATCGAACCGCCCGCGTCGCCCCCCGGGTCGTTGTCGTTCCTGCCCTCACTCCGCCTCTCTCAGTCCTCGAATTCGTCCACGTCTTATTCCAGATCCTGCCCTAGTGGTCATTGTCTTTCCCGTCCTGCCGTCGATTTTCTTCACCTTATCCGTTCCTACTGTTATGCTCCGCTCTGCCCCATTCATCTGCTCCGCTCGGCCTCTTTGCCACTGAGCTACCCTTTCACCGCCCCATCCCTTTTCCACATTTCTAACCTTTCAAACCTTCCCCCCCCCCGGTTCCACCAAGCCCCACACCGAACCTCCCCGCCCTGTCCGACCGCCCTGTCCGACCGCCCAGTCCGACCGCTCTGTCCGACCGCCCTGTCCGACCGCCCTGTCCGACCGCCCTGTCCGACCGCCCTGTCCGACCGCCCTGTCCGACCGCCCTGTCCGACCGCCCTGTCCGACCGCCCTGTCCGACCGCCCTGTCCGACCGCCCTGTCCGACCGCCCTGTCCGACCGCCCTGTCCGACCGCCCTGTCCGACCGCCCTGTCCGACCGCCCTGTCCGACCGCCCTGTCCGACCGCCCTGTCCGACCGCCCAGTCCGACCGCTCTGTCCGACCGCCCTGTCCGACCGCCCTGTCCGACCGCCCTGTCCGACCGCCCTGTCCGACCGCCCTGTCCGACCGCCCTGTCCGACCGCCCTGTCCGACCGCCCTGTCCGACCGCCCAGTCCGACCGCCCTGTCCGACCGCCCTGTCCGACCGCCCTGTCCGACCGCCCTGTCCGACCGCCCTGTCCGACCGCCCTGTCCGACCGCCCTGTCCGACCGCCCTGTCCGACCGCCCTGTCCGACCGCCCTGTCCGACCGCCCTGTCCGACCGCCCTGTCAGACCATTCTGTACGGTCACCTGCCTAGCCGACCACCCTGTTCGGCCGCCGTGACTGTCCGCCCCCCCCTGCCCAACCGCCACGCTCAGTCGCCACACTGAGCCGCCACGCACTGCGCTATCCCCGCCACGCCTTCTTCCCGTCTCCCTTTCCCGTCAGCTCCCCGGGCGATGCACCGCGCGTATTTACTACGCGGGCTGTTGGGCGAGCGAGCGAGCGGGAGGGCGGCGGAGGCGTCAGGAGCGATGGGGGCGTCGACAAAATGGAGTCGGCGCAGCGCGCAGCGGCGCGCGTGAGGAAACGCGTCAGCGCGACGCCAGCGCGGGATCTGCGCCGCGCACGGGGGAAGGGGAGGGGCGAGCGCCTCCGCCGACTTTCTGCAAGCCAAGGGTGACGTCGCCGCCGGCGGTCGCCAACCCCTCCGCCCGAGAGGTCTAACGCCTCCCGAGAAGCCCAAGAAACGGCGACGCCGAATGCCACGCGCGAAATGCGCGTACGATCACCCCTCAGTCAATCGGCCAATTTCGGCGTGTTATTGAGGCAGGCGAAAAATGATCACAAGTGTACAGAAATTCGGAATTAATATGAGAGTTTACAATCACGTCGCGGATACATTTACCAAGTTAACTAGAGGCGCTACAACGCTACATACTGTTTCATCGACTACGCAATAATATTATTAAAACTCCTCCTTTTATCTTTCTAAGATTTCAGCTATCCATTAGAAAATGCATATAATTCAAAATTTCGGGAAAATAGTCACATTTTGAAAACAGTTGCATGATGTTATTTAAATATATAAATTTGAAGAAACAAGTTTCATTAAAAATGTCCATCTTCCATAATGAGGCTGTAGGATGGGGTCCAAAAAATGTTTATCTTTAGCAAGTTTTGAAAAATCAGATATTTCAATTAACATCGGAACTTTGTTCTTTTTATAAGCATGTATTCCTCTATTCGAGCAAATCATTTTAAGAAAAATATTAAATTCATTTTTGAGAAAATTTTAAAAATATTGACGCTTTATGTAAAGTACCCCGAAAAATTAAAGTTTCCCTGTCTAATTCAAGGGTCGACGACATCTGTCATATCCATCGCGGAATATTAGTTTTGGGGAAACTTCTATGAACGGTTTAGGTTAGGTGGTAGTGTTTCACCGACAGCCCTCTATCTATACGGACAACATATGATATGCAAAATACAATTATTAGATACTGAAATCCTAGACCTTGTGTATTACATCAACAGGAAGTAAGCTCTCAATCCTATTGTTAAGTGCCATAGGGCCGATACGTAATTTTTCACTAAAAACTAGTTTTCAGTGACAAAAGAACAACAGACATATTGGTCACAAATATCATAAGAGTAATCAACATGGTAATCAATTTCGCGTCTGCTCGCTCTTTTACACATCTTTAACATTTGTAAAACAGGAAAGGTAGTTAACACAATGACTTGGCACAACCGGTTAGAAAATTGAAAGGCTCCGTAGTACAAGAGGTTATGTACATTTTGTGAAATTGAGTTATTAGCTTTATATAAAACTTCAAATTCTTCTTTTACTGTAATACGTTATTTAAATTCGGTATGGACTTGTATGCACCTTTACTGTGCTTCAAAGTTTAAAAATGTACAGAGTTGTATAAGGAAAGTGCAGGTAAAACCCTCAATATCTCAGATCTATGTCAACGTGGGTTAGCCCCTTATTCGACTGAATCCATTAATTACAGACGGCAGACTTCCATGTAATATCATACTTCTTCAAACACTGAAATGATTCCAAAATCAGAAACGGAGGATCCAGAGATGAAAATGATAATACAACTTTCAACAGCAAAATGAGGGCAGTAAGGAACGCCCATGATCTTTAATACAACAATAGACAACTGCTTCACTCTACTGGCTCATAAGTTTTTAACTACCACGAGTATCTCGTTAAATATTCAGTATTGTGGTACGACCACAAAAGTAATACTTCGACAGAAATACCCAATTTATCACATTTTTTCTAGTAATTCAATACTGTTCTTTACTTCTCCATGGAAGTAATTAAAAGTAATTTCATGAAGAAAGTGAATGTTCCGACATAAAAAGAGAGTTCGAATGTCCGAAACAAATGAAATGTATCAATTCTCATTACCCTTTCCCAGTTATCAAACAGACTATTATACTTAATATTTGTTATAGTGTTAAAGTGGAAAATAATGAATATATTAATAATATTTGCACTTTCACAATCTTGCCGCTGTTATTAACCTTAAACATTTAATAACATTTACTGTTAGTACTACTATTGATAGCATAATTCATTTGGACGGAAAATCGAACTCATGCTCGATTTCACTGCTCGGGACCTGCATGGGAAATTAACTCCGTCTTTGTGAAGTCGTAGGCTTCCGCGGCCAGAGTCATTAAATGATCTTGGCTGTCCAGGTGACGCCGCGTCGAAGGCTGTGTTGCCGACGTTCCGACCATCTTGTCGTGGTCTTCCTTGCACAACAGCCCTGAGGAAGACCACGACAAGATGGTCGAAATGTCGGCAACACAGCCTTCGACGCAGCGTCACCTGGACAGCCAAGATCATTTAACTCCGTCTTTGTTTGAATAGACATTGTTCCTGCGCGCAAGTGCAGCGAGGGGAAGTAGGCCCCTCCCGCAAAAACGGCCGCGTGGAGCGCTGGGCGTCGGCTCCCTGCGGCCACCTTCCAGATGCACCTGCGGCGAGAGCCGACGCCGCCCCCCCCCCCCCAGGCGCTGCCATCAGCACCGCCGCAGCGCCACCCTTGCCCACGTCACTACCGCTACCGGGAGCGGTAGCTCAGTGCATCAACTGATGTCACTGCAGCGCCTCTGACCGGAAGGTCCTAGGTTCCTACTCCCCACGGCGGCAGGATTTTCGACACAGGGTTTTCAGCTAGGTCGAATTCTGTCGCTGTCTGGAGGAGAATTCTAGCGGCCGGCTGCTCTGATCGGTAGTTTTCCGTGGTTTCTCCGATCAACACCAGGTGAATGCCGGAGCAGTACCCTACCAAACGGGCCACGGACCGCGCGCGATCTTTCCTTCCACTTCCTTGTCCTCTCCTCTTCCCTTACACACACACTTACACTAACATGCACCACACTACCACATATTTCGGGAGACCGGTCGGGGGCTTAGAGCTTGTCCCGGCTGGGGCGGTGCCCTGCTGGTGGGAGAGTCCTGGTTAGGGGGAAACCCCGCTAGCCGATGGTAGGTCGGCGCCGGATCTCGCCATCCAGCGGGGGAAGATCACCGCCATCTTCTGAGAAAAAACATGCACTACACTAACGGGACTAATGACCAAAGCAATTGACGCGCCCGGAAACACGAAAAAATCAAATCAATCAGTCACTACCGCTGTCGGCGCCATTACCCTCGCCTCACCGACAAAAATCATTATCATCACAATCATCATCACAGACATTGACGCTGCTTCTCCAGTGAGGTCTGATGGGAGGTCCTATGGTTTCATTCTATACGATGTCGGATTTTCGATACTAGCTAGATAGCTAGGTCGAGTTCTGTCACTGTCTGGGGGGAGCTCTAGCGGTCGGCTGCTCTGATCGGTAGTTTTTCGAAGTTTTTTCGATTAATACCAGGCGCATGCCGGAGCAATACCTAACAAACGGGCGACGGACAACAAATGCTCTATCCTTCCCATTCCTTGTCCTTTCCACCCCTTACTTGCACACACTCACATGCTCTACACTACAAATCTCGTGTTTTGTTGCTTGAATTAAAAGGTAGGAGGCTCCAGATGTTTAACACTTGCGAATATTAACCGTTCACTAAATTTTAACAAAATCATAAAATTAATAGAATGAACGCTTATCTATCTTTACTAGTCCATTATTTGATTATGTGAATTGTCATCAATGTGTTGATATCATTCGATGTTCCTCGCCGAGAAATCATATGAGTGTAAGGTTGTTGTTAGAAATGCTAATTTAGAGAGATTTCCTAACTATGAAGACTGTTTTAAATACAAAGACATTCAAATGTATAGAAACGCAATGTCTAGCACATTTGTCCATTTACACAAAAAATTATAATTATGTGGTACATTACGTCTTCAAGGCAAGGTGAACAGCAGGATTTTTTTTGTTGTAGTTGCCTACAGATTAAATGTACAGGTCTTATATAAGTAAACAAAAATAAACCAATCACATTGCATTTTCAGAATGATGTTGAATTCTGGTTTCTGAGAAAATAGTGATTGTATTGTATTGCTCCAAAATGTGTAAACCTTCCTTCCAGACTTAATACTGAATGATATGAAATATTGTTTTGGAGATTATCTGTTTTCTCTGCAGCAAACACGAAGAACTTATCTACAGCCACATTCGGTATATCTCGCAAATTATTGTTGCAGTTTGCTCATAAATAAAGTCCCATAAATGGCCATTTTTTTCAATAAAATTGTACGTTTTCATTCCGATGCCAAGTTTTCTTTGAGATTGATGTAGACCTATAATTGAGTTGCCGTTTCCATTACCGAAAATTATAGTTTTGTCTCAGCTATTTTACCCATTTCTTACTAAGCTATATTATTAAACACACAATTGCATTGATTATGTATTTATTTTTATTGTGATGTGATGTAACGATTTTTAAAAATACTTTGAAACTCAATATCATTGATACGCACGTCGATTGAATTACTTAACATCGTTGCGATGATTTCCGCTCTTCTTTACCGTTTTAAGTGATGTCATAGACACGCAACTGTAACTCGAAAGTGTGTTGTGCTTTAATCCACAAAATTATCTAGTATTTTTTTCTTACATGATTAAGCCAACATTTCCAATGCAACACAAAACCTTTAACAGCCACAAATCTGGGACGTTTGAAAGCCGATTTGAAGAGCGCGCCAAATTTCCAATCGTGGGCCGCGCATCGTACACAAGGGAGCGCATTGACACCGGCGCGGCGGCAAAATATTCCGCACGGCTGCGTGCCGGGGGCGTGCGTTGCCCTGGGCGCAGGTGCAATCGCCGGCCAGAGCCAGCCTCCCTCGTGAGAACGCCTCGCCGCGCGGGGGCGGGGCGGCCGGACCGGGGCATCGCTCTGGCTCGGGTGGAGTGGGGGGTCCTCGACCCGCGACGCCGCCGCCGCCTCGGCGCCGGCGCTGACCGCGCGCCGCGTCAGCCGATGCGACGCCGCCCCTCGGGGGGGGGGGAGCACCCGCCCGCTCGCTTCCTGCGGAAAGCGCCGCTGTGGTCGCAAGAGCTACTCGTCCAGGGATTTGATGGGAATATTAGGAATTATAGGAATATTATAAGAATATTATATTAGGAATTATAGGAATATATATAGGATAGGAATATTAGGAATTATAGGAATATACATCTAGTTGCACACGGAGAGAAATGTTATGGTACATGGTACAATACATGTATACATACAGCATTCATACAGTAAATACAATTATTCGTGTAGTAAAATTTGCTAAACAGTCCGTTGGACGAAAAAGCCGTTTTGTGAAGGCGAATAAGCACTTTTATCTACGAAAATTTACTAAACCGTTTAGTTCGATATACTACGTAATTAATGACGTGAACTAAACATTTCTCTCCGTGCAATGGAGTGCAATTCATTCATTGATTGGCGATTCCGGGCACGTCAACTTCTAATACTATTAGTCCCTTATGTGTAGTGCTTTCCTCGGGAGGTGGCATTGATCTTTCCCCGCGGGATGGTCAGATTCGGCGCCGATCTACAATCAGCTAGCGGGGTTTTCCCCAACCAGATATCTCTCACCAGCGGGGTTCCGCCCCAGCCGGGACAAACTGTATGTTCGCGATCGCGCTCCCGGCAAGTGTGGTAGTGTAGTGCATGTGAGTGTACGTAGGAGGTGAGTATAGTTCAAGGAAGAGGAAGAAAAGATCGTATGCGATCCGTGGTTCGTTGGTTACATAAGAAATAAATATATTTGTTCAGAAAGAAAAAAAGTTAACTTAGAAATAAAAATGCAGTCAAATACTGTGAATTGGGCTCTTTTGTAAATAATAAACAATTTTCATGTTTCTGGAGTGTTTATATGCTTCTGCTATGTACATTTTTGCGTAGAAAGTATTTTTTCAAATCAACTCTGAGTGCTTATTCCGGCTCAGCCGTTCAGAATATCCAAGGACTTTATTGGACAAAATATGCTTAAAATTGTCTTAGAGCTTATTTGCCAAGTTTCGTTGTTTCCTCTCTGGACACACTGTATAATATGCGAAGGAATGATGACGACTTTGTATCATTTATATGAAATCATTCACTGAAAATCCAGGGGGGGTGCTATTGCTGGAGAGAGAATTAACATCCTCTCCATCAACAAGCATTAAAAAAAAAATTAATGCGAAAACAAGTCTGGCCAGTGAGGGGCGGGGACGGCGTTGGTGGCTCTGGCAGTGAGGATGTCGGCGAGAGTAATGCTGTCGCCGACAGTTAAGAGACTGATACCCAAACTGATTGGAATGATGTCTACCGGACTTGTAGCAGTGATTTTGACTTCAGAAGAATGTTAATAAACGGTGCAGAGGGAGGAAGTGTTGAAAGGTTGTTGACGCAGAATTGGTGGCCGAGTTACTTGCTGAAAGTGGATATGGCAAACGGCGGGAACAGTAGCAAACAGAGACTGCATTGTAATGGCTTTTAGATGTGGGAGAAAATAAGTGTATATCAGAAAATATGTAGACAAAAATTGTCTTTTCTGACTCCCTCTCTCCGCCGATCTTAAAATTTTAACATTACTCAATTTTAAAACATAACCGCACCACAATTCCGAACACAACTGAAAGAATCACAAAAAATGGAATATAGGTAGTATCAGAAATAACTAAACGCATATAAAGAAAAGAAATAATTATCCCACTTCATGTATTTTTTCTCTTGAAACATATCATTTTTAAGTCCCTTTTTATGAAAAATTCTGTCACATATTCTTTAAATGTAATATGTTTTGTAGCATATGTACACTTTTCAGTTACATCGCCCTACAATCTCTCCATAACAAAGCAGCTAATTCCTCCCCCCCCCCCAATTATAGTGTGTGCGACACCAAAAAACACAGGGTTGTGGCGATGAGCTTAGAGAAGGTGGGAGAAGAGGCGATGAAGATGGAAGTTTTGCGACTACGAATTCAGTTCTGGTGCCGATGGTTCTGGTGACGATGTCGAGAATGATGTCTGAATTGGTATCGATGACGGTGATGGAGGTGGCGTATTGCTGAAGCACTAAAGGGAAAGTACCGGCGGCAGTGGTGACGTAAAGGTGATAGTGTAGGTGTTTGTGATGATTGTTGATTGATGTTTCTGGGGTTCTCAACTACTAAGGTCATTAAACCTATAAGTGTAATGAATAGTTTTATCCCAGGAGGAGGGTGTTCTTCCCATACTGGATAGTGATATCTGGCGCGGATGTTTAGTTGGTTGATAGTAATTCCGGACGCGTCAACTGCTGAGATAATTAGTCCCATGAGTGTAGTGCATGTTTTATCGCGGGATGTGGCCGCGATCTTCCCCCTCTGATGGTGAGATCCGGCCCGACGTACCTCGGCTAAGGAAGTTTCCCCAACCAGGTATCTCCCACCAGCGGAGCACCGCCCCAGCCGGGACAAGCTCTAAGCTCCCGACCGGCCTCCCCGCATGTGTGGTGGAGCGTAGTGGTACACTCATATGCTCAAACTTCTTGCTAAACGAAAACTCTTACTGTTTTCAATACAAATAGTTTTGCAATTTTCTAAATGTCAGAGATTTTAATGAGAAACTGAATTGCACCATGTTTTATGCACAAATAGAGCTTAATCAAGTGTGCAAAGTAACACTATCGCTCCAGTTCATTAAAAACCATTTGGGCAGCTTAAGAATTAAACAACGCTTAAGTTGGAATTGAGAAACATTCTCATTGAAGATGCTAACACACGATGTGTACTGAGTAAAATAATTCCTTACGGAACCTTAAGTATTACCCAACTACAAGGTACTATACTAAAATGGAAACATTGAACATTAGTTACCAAAATACTCGTAATGATCCAAATCATGAACGAACACCGGGGGAGGGCGGTCACCCCCTCGTAATTTCCTGAACCTATGGGTCTAAGAGAATATATTATCTACAGACAAGAGATATCTTGAAGTTTCTTATACCCCCCCACACACACACACACACGAAAGAAAAGAAAAGTCCACATACACTTATGATACATCAAACTATTATGTTCACAATTTATTGAAATACAAATTCTCAGAATCAGTCCATTTCCACAGCCCGTTGTGCTTAGTTTTCTCCGAAATCATGGTCATTAATATTCACACACTCTCATAACAGCCAAGACATGTTTTTCTGTATATTGCGGTTTCTTCAGAGGCCCCACAGAACAAACTGTAGTATCTGTCAAAGTGCAAAACGCACTCAATGAAAGGTACACTGCTACTGACGTGGAGTCCCTAGGTCTGCTGCGCGCCAAAGAAAAGCTGATAATTTCCCTGAAATGCATTACACAACAATAAGTTCGCGAACCATTTCTCAAAACTGCAGAAGGGAAAGGTAGAAGAAGGATCGACGTTTTAAAAAATTCGTTAATGCTGGTATTGGAAGTTTCTTGATGGCGGAGGAGTCCCAGGGACTCCCAAGTCGGCAGCTGAGGGTTAAAAAATATTCAAAGGCCTAACCACAGTTAGGTGTGCTTAGCCTGCTTATGTGTTTATCCACCCACTGAACATTATCTGGCTCAAAGTGCCTCAACTCCCAGAAACCCTCTGATCGGTAGTTTTCCGTGGTTTCTCCGATCGACACAAGGCGAATGCCGGAGTACCCTACCAAAACGGGCCACGGACCGCGCGCGATCTGTCCTTCCTTTTCCTTGTCCTATCCTCTCCCCTTACACACACACACTTACACTAGCATGCACTACACTACTACATATTCCGGGAGACCGGTCGGGAGCTTAGAGCTTGCCCGACTGGGGCGGTGCCCCGCTGGTGGGAGAGTCCTGGTTAGGGGGAAACCCCACTAGCCGACGGTAGGTCGGCGCCGGATCACCATCCAGCGGGGGAAGATCACCGCCATCTCCCGAGAGAAAACATGCATTACACTAACGGGACTAATGACCGAAGCAGTTGACGCGCCCGCAAACACGAAAAAATCATTCAATCAATCAATCCCAGAAACCATTTAATTCCCTGCGTACATTTCCACTCATAAAATGGAACATCGCGCGAAACGAAAGCGTCGCAGAAGCGCGCGGAACGCGGCGCGCGGACGCAGCATTCCGGCCGGATGGGCGGCGTCGGCGACTTTGGAGCCCGCAGCCAGTGCATTACCCGGGGCAGCTCGCGTTCAATTTTCTCACGTGCAACGACCCGCGCCGACCGTGGACGACGCGCGGACACCTGCGTGGGCTCCGGGTCAACGCACGTGCCGCCAGCCGCGACGTAGCCGGCGTAGTGGCAGTTGTAAACGAGAAGAAATAAGTATTGCAGAAGGCACAGAAATAGTCGGGTGAATGGCGATGCGCGATTGTCTCCGAATGCACCGCACGTTGCCAAAATGACGTATTGCTACATTAGTTGGGGGTATCACGCGGCGTGCAAAATTGCAACAGTGGTTATGCAATGTTGCCGGTGTGCAGATGTATGTACCCTCTCACTCTTGTAAGAGTTCGTAGGGTCAAGGGTGAAGTTTGCTCGCGAAGTGTTCTTCAAATTTTTAATTCCTTTGCCGGTTTTTTTGGGTGACAATTTTTTTTTATAATTCTAAGTGTTATCTTTTTTTGCAATAATAATCAAACTCTTCGACGTGCGCCTTTATAACAGAAAAATTAATAAATTTGTGGGGCAGATAAAATTTTCCAGACCAATATATTTCAATAAATAGTATAGTAGATACTCTGCGTGTCGGAAAAAGCACATGAAATCCTTAACCCCACTCACTCTAAATACACAGCGTTAATAATTTTTTTCAAATTTCGAAACGAAGATTGGAAATTTTCGATACGATACGAAGAAAGCAAACATTTCAGACATGACAAACATCAGACATTCTCTCCCTGCACAAATGGTACAGCAATGTTGCGCTGGCATTTTTACGATTTAAATATTACTGTTCAAATGCAATGCTCGTGAATATCCAGGGCCTCCCACAGCGTTTAGGAACACGAAGTGTAAGAGAGGCTCGGAAGAGACAAAAAGAAACAACAAAAGAAATAAGATAGTTTGCCCTTAAAAATTCCTGTACAAGAACCGATAATATTTCAAGTTAAATTGCAGCACCTAATCAAAACAGCACTTGTATAATCTGACAAATCTACTGTGAGAAGGGTCATATAAACTAGGCACCCCGACGAATATTGAATGCCCTGGAGTACGGATACAAAATATTTCGATTTATAATACATCCTTCGAAGAAAAATATATGTTTTGTGCAATTCTGTTTTTAAACATGTAAGATATCTCCATTCAATTACGAAAATAATGCCTAACAATAAATCCGAATCTACTAAAATTATCGTCCTCAGCTGCATTGGCTTACATACATTTTACTTTAAACTATACTACACAAACAGATTGACAATATTTTAAATAATTTCTCGCAAAATATACATCTTAAAATGAGAATCCTCCAAAATTGTGTTTGTGTTAAAAATAATTGAGAATCTATTACGTAAAAAAATTAGCTACGAAATTGAAAAGAGTGCATAAAAATAATTCTGTTAATTTTGTTTTTCGAAAGAATACAAAGTAAAATACTTTTCTTCGAACTCTTTCGAAGTTTCTTACCCTACTACTATTTTTTCTGTTATTTTTTTAATCTTTTGCAATATGAGAATGTATATTTCTTCATTTATATATATAATCTGAAATTTGAACTGCTATTATCTGTACTAATTCCCCTCCCCCCGCCGTCGCATTTAATTTTTGCAATTTTTAGGCTATATGTTCCTTATCTTTTGCAATCACACAATATGTCTTTTTTTTTTTTTTGTTTTTATACGATGACGGCAAAGCCGTCGAAAGCCGGCTATCTTAATAAAACTAATATGTTGACGAAGATTACCTCTATTATTTCTTCTCAAAATACTTTTCAACTACACTAATGGATTTGACGGTTTGTATAGTAGATGCTTGTGTAAAGATCTTCTCAGTGAAAATAATTTAATGCTATATGGCAAAATTTAGATTACAATACGAGAAATGTACATTATATAAGAATTACCAACCATACTTTTATTTACAAAAGTGTTTGTAACCCAGGAACGTGCAACACCAGAGAGATGTTTCCCTTCGCGTTTTTTTGTTCAGAGCCCAAATTGAAACAATTTCAAACTTCAGCAGTGCATTTGTCAGTATTAATAGACTACCAATAGCTTGAATCAAGAAAAGTGATGTGAAACCAAATCTTATAGAACCACTTTAGGATAAGAATCCTTTAGGGCACGAATACTTTAGGATACGAACCCTATTTATCCTCATAACTTAGGAACCTGCACCGGAAAATCCCGAGACCGCATCCACGTACGGAACATGCATTCCATCAGAGGTCAGCCGATTCCGGAGAATCTTGATTCGGCGATCCTCAGAAGCGGATCTCGGTCGCTCGCGGTCCCGCACGCACGGCCAGTGGAGCGTAGCGCCTCGCGGCACCTGCTGCACCCCACCGCCCCCTTGTGGCCTCTCGGAACAAGATATCCCATCCACCCGGGCGGGCTCGCTGACAAATGGACGCGGCGATGCTACACCTCGCTTCCGTCAGCGGCGGATGGAAGAAACTACAGGGGAGGCAATTGAAGCCATCAATAATGGCTCCGCCAAGACTTGCAGGGAGCGTTGCATAGGTGGATTAATTTATCACACATCGCGTACGAGTCCGTTCGATTGACGGCGTATTGTATGTGCTCTCAGTTAATCAAACATCAAACCACGTTCTTACAGACATTTTCGTCAAGAAATCGTGAAATTTTTTCTATATATTCTTGCTAACACAAATAGTTGAATGGTTAAATACAAATAAAGTCAAAAGTACTATTCGCGTTATATGGCAAATGCAAATTTGTCCCTATTTTGTACGTTTCGGGTACGTTCCGCGTATGTTTTAAGTGTGTTCAACGTTATGTGGAAACCAGTTTTGTCACAAGGCAGTGCTTACAAAATTCGTGTGAGGTATTGAAAGTCAGAAGGACGCGGTCATGCTTTATTTTTGATATTTTGGGCTGTCGCGTAACCCAGCATGTTGGCGCAACTGCTGCCCCGTACGTAAAATATAAACTCAAATAGGAAATGAACAACAGATAGGTGGTATCTTTGACATTCTTAACGCTTTAAGTGTTAAGAACGATATTTTAATGTTTTTATATGCTGAAGACATTCTTATTATACGCAACGCTCAGCAACAATGAAGTTCAGGTGTATTGGATATTGCATTTAAATAAAGCGACATGTTGTGCTGCAGCGCCATCTATCGGAGATACAATAATTGTACTATACATATATTCTTCCTACAATTGTAAGCAATAAGTCGACAAAGTTTTATCGCAATCGGTGAACGGTACGGCTATGCGTACAATGCGGTTCTACCGCATCGCTGCTGGCCTCTGGCGGAAGATATGAGGAACCTGTCTCGTAGCGACAGGGGAGAAATAAGGATCGTGGTGCATCTACCAGCATATTATTTACGTTATTTATTTTCTGCCTTTGCATTGAATTAATCTTTATCAAACTTTGCAAGGACACTACGTCAAATTCTGAAGAAGAGCATGTATTTTTTTCGTATCTATTCATACACTCCTTTTTGTGGAATCGATGTCGATTACATGTCGTTGAATTCACTTTTATTAGTATAGATTTCTCCACAATTATTGATTTTATTAACACAGAGATATAGCAATATACATTAACAGCCCGAGCTAAAAAATTTTAATATCTTTATTTGTCCTTAAATCAATTTTCAATTGTTTGTTTCGTACATTTTTCATTAGTAAATTCTTTAGATCCTCCAGAGTTGGTGCTCTGTCCATACTTGATTCCGTATTGTCCTCTGTCTCCAAGTATCGTTGTGCAGTCTTGGTACCCTTCAGTGCCTCTTGCCCTGTTGAAACCTTCACTCTCCGAAGGCCTGAACCGAACAATATACAAGATCATTTCGGTAGCGGGATAAAGCAAGCTGCTAATGAAACTGATGGCTTTTCCGCGCGGCGGGGGATAAAGTCAGGCAGTGGAACAACGCGCTTTGCCCCGCGGAATGTCAAGTAATATCAATCTTGAAACTGAATCAAGCGATCGCGTTTCTTCGCCGCCAGTTGTTGTGCAAGCAGGACAGGCCTTTGTTTTCGCAGTGAAACTGAGTGATATGAGGTCATCAGGAAGGTCCCCACTCCGGGTCCGCTACCTTCATCTCAGTGGATTGGTTTGGTATTCTCGTGTTTCCGGGCGCGTCAACTGCTTTGGTCATTAGTCCCGTTCGTGTAGTGCATGTTTTTTTCTCGGGAGATGGCGGTGATTTTCCCCCGCTGGATGGCGAGATCCGGCGCCGACCTACCGTCGACTAGTGGGGTTTCTCCCTAACCAGGACTCTCCCACCAGCAGAGCACCGCTCCAGCTGAGACAAGCTCTAAGCTCCCGACCGGTCTTCCGGAATATGTGGTAGTGTAGTGCATGCTAGTGTAAGTGTGTGTAAGGGGGAGAGGGTAGGACAAGGAAGAGGAAGGAAAGATCCCGCGCGGTCCGTGGCCCGTTCGGTAGGGTACTGCTCCAGCATTCGCCTGGAATTGATCGGACAAACCACGGAAAACTACCGATCAGAGCAACCGGTCGCTAGCATTCTCCTCCAGACAGCGACTGAATTCGACCTAGCTGAAAAGCTAGAGCCGAAAATCGTGCCGCCGTCAGGACTCGAACCTAGGACCTCCCGGTCAGAGGCGCTGCAGTGACATCAGTTGATGCTTCATCTCAGTGGAGACTTCTTTGATTATAATCTATGGCGGATGAGATTTTTTTCAAGCTGCGTAATGTTGGAATTTCTGGAACTTATGCAATATATTCTTTTTCTGGAAGAAATTAATTTCCAGGAGGGAATTAATTTCCAGGTCGTATTTCCTACGTTCACTATGGCCGATTATTCAGATTCACTGTAACCGAATCTTCTTATGCTTATTTGCAATGTAAGTGAAACGGGACCAGTGACTTAACTTCACTCTAACCGAAGGTTCATTATAACAGGAGTCGACTGTACTTTTATTTCTTGCAGCTCATCTCAGCGTTAAAGCCGCTGACAGTTGCGAAGGTGGACACGTTGAAATTCCGACCGCGGAACTATGGTCATTGAGCTTCCCTCCTTGCATATCATGCCCAGCGATAATTAAATAATCACAAAATTGTTTAACAGGAATGGAGCTTGAAATATGGCTGGGAACCGTACAGAAACGATCAGAGATTAAGAGGCGGTTCGGAAAGAGATCGATGAAATCAAACTATTTGAAGGTAAAATAAGTTACTAACATAACCTGTTTTTACGCACTGTAGCATAACCTCCGTGATTTCAACATGTTTTCAGTTATTTTAAATATTTGGCACATTTTGGAACTCTTCTGGAGGTAATTTCATTCTTGGAATAGTCCTATTAAATACCACACTTACTTCGGAAATTCTCAGATAAATCCCTCGTCGTATATAATGAAAACGTAAACGATAAGAATGTTTCGTTTCCATTAAATATTGATGTACAAATTTTGCCGTTCAAACGACATGTTTTCGCAGACTCTAATCATGGGCGTTCCAGCTCCTGCGCAGGCTCTCCACAGAGTCCTTCCGCGCACGACAACTGCACGAGCGCTGCGCGCCTGCGCCCGCATAAGGAGCCGCAAAGCGCTCGGCTGCGTCCGCTTCGCCGGCCGCGGAGGAGCGCTGCTGTTGACCGAGGGGCGCGGACGCCCGCCCGAGAAAGGGGCCGGCGCTGGGGCCGCGCGTGGCGCGTTCTGTGAATGAACTGTGTCACAGCCCGGCGCGGCGCGACGCGACCCGAGGCGGAGCCGAGCCGTGGAGCCTCCACAGTCCCGCTCGCCACTCGTACTGTATGTGTGCGTGTGTATATGAGTGTGTACGTAGCGTTGTATGTGTGTGTGTGTGTGTGTGTGCTTAAGTTTTCTGGGGCGTAAGTTTTTGGGAGCGTAAGTTTTGGGGGGCGTAAGTTTTCGGGGGGTAAGTTTGCGGGAACATAAGTTTTTTGGTTTTTGCTAAGTTTTCGGGGGCGTAAGTTTTGGGGGCGTAAGTTTTGGGGGGCGTAAGTTTTGGGGGGCGTACGTTTTTGGGGGCGTAAGCTATCGGGGGCGTAAGTTTTTGGGGGCGTAAGTTTTTGGGGGCGCAAGTTTTCGGGGGCGTAAGTTTTCGGGGGCGTAAGTTTTCGGGGGCGTAAATGTTCGATTGCATGAGTGTCCGTGTGTATGAGTGTCAGTGTGCATGTATTTCTTGTGTATGTATTTCTTATGCGTGTGTGATCTTGTGTGTATGTTTTATTGTGTGTGATCTTGAGCATGTGTGATATTGTGTGCAAGTATGAGTAAACATTATTGTTGATATGAAAAAGCAATGATTGAACAAAAATAATTGTAAACATGTCAATACATCTCTCTGTGGGTTGTTTCGCGTACATTCTTGGAAGAACGTAGAAATTCCAATGATCCCTTTCATTTTACATCATATCCCCTTGCATACATGTTCGTTCTTCGATTAATTCAGGAGAGTTTTGTAGAACTTTTTCCATTGAAAAAGTATTTTCGACAAATTGTCGTCCATGTAAAACTCTGTGAAGTTTTTCACATTTGTAAATTTGTCCATGTAAATTTATACATTTGTCCATGTAAAACTCGCATGTAAAAGTACACATTTGCCAACCGATTGAACAAATCTACATTCTACATTTGTGGGCATACCATCAGCCCAAGCCTTTTCTATCTCATCACATTCGATGTATTTCCTCTCATAAACATCAACCAAGTCAACAGATAATGTGGTGTTTTGAAGCAGATTCGCACGTCTATTGTGGTACTTCGTGCCTACGGTTAAATGTAAGGAAGAATCGGAGATTTTTGGGACATGTACGAACAATTTTCACTCAGTGACGTACAACAAGACGTACCAGAAAGGTTTAATAAACAGTTTTAGAATACGTAAGTCACAAGAGGCCACACACTAGTGAAAGGTGCGGGAGAATACTTATCAGGTGCTCCTGCTTGCTTCATTGTTTCATCCTCGGTCCTCGAAAATCGACTCATCCAAAAGCTGACATCTCGCGACTCTGACTCACTCTTTTTAGCGTGAAGTGGATAAGTCGATAACATTGTCCAGTAACTAAATGTTTCATAAATATTCCTAATATTTTCCATTTTTCTCGATATCCTAGAGTCGGGACAGTAAATATAGAGAAGATTGTGGTAACGTAAATAAGTACACATACATTCAGTTAATTAAATAAATAAAAAACCATTGGAAATCCGCCAAATTTGACGGTAACTGAGAAAAAAATGCACCAAAATTTCCGCTTTATTTACTCATGAATTTTAATTATTTATCTTGTTTCTCAACTGCTATTGCTTTTGTTCCAAATTTAATAACGGTATTTAAGAATAAATGAAAATACTTTGGTTTGAATATATATGTTTAAATTAAATCAAGAAGTGCATTTGGTCCATTTTAACTGTTCTTGAAGTAAATCTAAAAAAGCATTGTCTTCAGTAAAATACACTTGAGGCAAATGAATCGGTATGCGGATCTCACAGAGCGATTGTCCAGACATATTGTAGACAAAAATTCTTTACCAAAGCTTCACTTGGGCTCACATTCCTGGTAGTATTTAAAAACGTAAAGACCCCACCGTGAATCAATTTCAATTCGTGAATCAAATTCAATTTGTATTCCTCGTATCCTCTCCTACAATGACACAAGGGGTGGAAGATAGCAATGGGAAAACCACCGTTGGGTCCAGGAAAGGAGAAGACAAGAAAGGCGTTAGAATTTTCCTAGTATATGGAATGGGAGGGATGGTGAATTGATATAGTGAGCAACCAACTTGAGATTTTTTTTCAATAAATTTTTAATTTAATCTTAATTTAAAATGCATTTTTTGTTGATTTATAATTATTTAATATGTACTATAGAAGATATATTTTGGCTATCGTTACTATATAAAATAAAAACAAACTGTATATTTCTGAATATATTTCATTGGCTTTGGGGGAGATGACCCCCCCTCCACATTTTGTGTACGCCACAGGCAAAAACTAATAAACATCCCAGTACACAAAACGTAGAGTCATAAAAAAAGGTAATGAAAGAGGATTAATACACACTCTCTATTAAACATTAGTTAATTTTTAACACCCCCAGGCCATTCCAATACGTCTTTACAATAACTAATAAAGCGTACTTTAGCAGCATCAAAACGCCAAAAATCAGTTTACATCAATTTAAAAGATGAAGTAACAGTGAGGTGAACAACTGCAAGCAGGGGGAGGGGAGCTTGTCTCACGGTCGCTGCGCCGCGGATCTTCCTTTCTCACGGCCTCCTGCGCCTATTCGCGCTGCGCGCCGCGGCGGCGTGTGGGGGGGCGGGGCAGGGCGGGGCAGGGGGTGGGAACTTCCGCCGGCAGAGACGACGTGATGGAGCTGCTGATTGACCAGCGATTCTCCGCTGCTGCCCCGCGCAGCGACAAAAGCGCCGGCGCAGACCGAGCGCAGCTGCAATCTCCCCCTCCTTTCCGCTCTCCCTGCACCACGCCCCGGTCAGAGCACGAAAGAAGGCTCAATTGCTCCATTCAATAAATAATAAAATTAAAAATAATAATTAAAATTATATGTATGTAGTATGTATTTAGCATTTTTGGGTTGAATTATTAAAAAGTATAATAATACTGTTAATAATAATAGTAATAGTAATAATAATATAAGGACGGTCCAGTGGCGCAGACAGTTGCGGCAGCCGTCGTCTGCGCGCTGCAGATTCGAGTCCTGCGTAAGCATTGTCGTATTTGTACCTTTACCTCTCATCATCGTAGCAGATCATAATCTTTCAACGCTTAACAACCTTGTCTTACCAAGGGATACAGCCATAAAGCTGATCCCCATAATGACACACAATCTCTCTCCAGAATAGAATATGACTGGGTCACATAAGAGAATGTGTAGCCTGGTTCCAATCAATCCAATAATCATAAAATTAATAAAATTCCGAAGGAAACCTACAAGATGGAATAATTGCGATAAAAAAGTTGAAATTTGGAAAAATCTGCAAAGTAATTTTGTAGTTAATACACTACTTATTTTTGTATTTATCTTCAAAAACAATATAACTGTTTGGGATGTACAGGGAAGGAAAAACAACGAAACATATGTTCTTGAGCTCCGAATTACTACTTTCTTTCGCTAAACTTCACCATCAATTACAAATAATGGTAGAAACGAGTGTTGTTGACGTTTGATCAGAAAAAAAACTTCCTTCCTTTGTAAAAGTATTAATTGGTATCGAAGAGCATCAGGTTTGATTTAATGCTACTACTAATAAAATAACTACTATCCTCCCCGCAACTCCTTTCGCACCTAACAAAGAGAGAGCAAGTGAGCACATTGTGAATTTAGATTAGTGTCCACAAATTCACGAAGGACAGAAATCAGCGTATGCTCATACAGGACCAAGTGTAACTTGACGAAAATCCTGTTTGTGATAGGAATGTGTAATTGATGTAGAAATGGCCCATCCCCTGCAAGAGATAGATCAGAAACTATGGTAATTAGAGCTCTTACGGGCACAATGTTTGCTGCAGCTTGATGATTATACGGAGCTAATTTGAAGGCACTAGTACTCATACTTTTTTTTACAAATTCTCCTTGTGTGGTAGACTAATCGATGCATAGAAGTACAAGTAATCGTGGGTAAGTCCATCAAGACACATCCAGATGGATTGCTAAACTTACAAATTTGCTTTCAAATTTTGCATTCCACGCTTGGTCGTGCTTGAAGAAAATTAATTTACTGTTTGAATTTTTTTATATTCTATTAGTTATCGTCCCCTGATTTTAGTGACAGTCAAGACTTCGAAATGAATTTTCTTCAGATTTAATGGAAGGCCATGGCAATTCATTATGCAATTTATTTTCGGCATTTTAAAAATGAATCACAACGTTTCAAGAGTACTTTTGTCGTCATCACCATTAGGTGTAAACTGTAAAAATGTATCAATTTGTATTATTTACATTGATAACTTTCATTTTTTAAAACTTTTTCATTAGCCAGGCTATTTGATATAACAAATCATGAATACCGATTTAAATGTTATTATTTTAATTTTTATTAACTATTATTAAATTATTTTATATTTATTACTAAATATAAAATAATAAATATTACATATTATTGGGCAGATGATGCTCGGTGGCAGAATATGAAGTATACTGGAATCGACGTGATGGAAGTAAAAATTGCTGGCAATAAATTACATTTCAAAGGCCTGTTATTGAACCTGAAGAAAATTCAGTTTAAAGTCTTTCACTAAAGAAACAGGGGACCATATCAGAGAGTATTCTGAAGAAAATTCTAGACTGTTCGGATGAGACGTTCCTGTAGTTTCTATCTTGTCTCATGCGGGAGCAGCGCCGTTGCAATAGCTTAATTAGATATTGTGATCCTTTTATGTAATCAAGGGAACGGATTTTATTGTAATAAAAAACGTGTGTGTGTGTGTGTGTGTGTGTGTGTGTGTGTGTGCTTGTTTTTTCCAAAACATGTAAGAAAACATGGAAAATATGTAAAATAAAAATTCATTATTGTGTTTTAAATTGTTCTCTACAAGCATTTTCCGACCATAAAACGTCGCCGATCAGTCCTTAACAAGGATTCGGAGTAGCTGAAAGTAGGTTCTATCTCTAGTACTCTAAACTTTACCACATATAAGAATTTTATTCGAAATATAAAATACGTTCATAGTATATATTACAATATTTACGAGGAGCCGGTGTACAAATGAATAATAGAACCATGTAGCGAGTGATGAATCCCAGGGGAGGGGGTTCAAGGGTATACATCCATCCGTGGAAATCTAACAACGCGGTAAGACAATTACTGTAAAAAAATTTGTTAATTTTCGATCGAGTAACGAATGTGTTGCTTGAAACATAAGCAAGAACGTAGTTGAAATTACTTTTATTCACAAAAGTCCACCATCTTTTACTCCGAGTAAGCAGTAAGGGGGTGAGGAGGTAAGTTTGACAATTCATGGCGAAGATATGGTGATCATAGAAGCGCAGCAACATTACATTTGATTCATAAGAAAAATGATTTCGCAACAGATATTGCAAACGCGCATATAAAAAGTTCCATTTCGACGTATAAATGTACTAAAATGTAGGAAAAATGTAAGAAGTGTGTCGTAATAGGTAAAATATGTAAAAACATGTAATTATATCAAAATATGTAAAAAATATGTAAAATAAAAATAGTTCTAATTTATTCAAAATGTCTTGTAAATTCTAAAAAGTATAATTTAATGCTGATAGCTAGTTTGTGTAAAAATATGTAATTACATGGAAATCCGTTCCCTAGTAATCACACACGCATCAACACTCCGAGCGATGGAGGAATCCCCTACCCTCAAATGGCCCATCCCCTACAACCTCAAAAATTGTCCACAGGCTTTGGAGAATCGTCATGCTATTGAAAAGATTCGAGATCCCAGAGACGTGGTAAAACACGATGCCTTGTCATAGGTAAAACAACCAGTGAAGTTCAATGTATTCTTCAACCTCTCAGGGTCGGATACAAATTCACGGAAATTTTGGTTTCGTCCTTTCTCTAGAAAATGATTTCTGCTGAGTGATTCTACTGAGGGTCCACTTTGAGCGACCGCGGGGCGTGTAACGTTCCGTATACAATTTCATGTTTACCTCATATGTTTATTGACGTTTTGTAAACAAATAATGAATACTGTTCCTCATATGTCTATTATTACGGATAGCAACTTTGAAGTTGATAACAATAGACAAGAGAATTTTGTGTAAGAAAAAATTGTAATTAAGTATTTAAAAGAATCTACTTTATGTTATTTTGAAGGAATTACGAACTATGAAATGCACTAAAACGTTACAACGTAGAAAACTGGTGGTAGCGGCGGAAAGGTACAGGCGCACGTGAGCATAAATTGCAACTGCAGCGGCAGCGCGCGATCAGCAACCTCTACGTGCGGTTCAACAGCCTCTACGTGCAAGAGCAGAAATGCTTCTGCGACGCCTCTGTTCATTCCCACTGTTCGTTTTCTCCGTCTGTCTCGGAGAGAGCGTGTTTGCCCGCCTGTCCATCCACCTGTCCAATTTATTTGTCTATTTTACTTGCCCAGAGTCTGACTGTTTTTAGTGTCCGTGTACGCTTGAGATATAAATAAAATTGTTGCATCTCGCATGCACTACTTCGACCTACACACGTGAGATCTTTTTGAGCGAGTTTCTTTGTCAGTGACATTACGTAGATTACAACGGAGTTCGCTTTTGAAATCTAGTGATGTTACGGATGTCATCTGATTTCTTTAAAAGTACACATTATAAATCATATACTACAAGAAGAGAAGGGTTATAAATGGGTTGGAATTTTCAAAAGCTATCATTTACTTAATTTAATTGAATCTTCTATGCGTTCTTGTAAATGTGTAGTTTTGAGATACTCAATTGTATCTCTATATTTTGCGACAAAAAATTAATTTTATGCATTATAAACAATTAATACATGAGTTCTTTCTTGTCCAAGGCATTTCAGATATTCTGCCAATTCTCTTTTCTTTCTATTAATATTTTTCTTAGCAAAAAATAAGTAGCAAACAGATCTCTCTCAAAAAAAAAAAAAAAAAAAAAAAAAAAAAAAAAAAAGGAAGTCGGTGTCATTGTCGACCACATTTTTACAATTCTCTATAGTGCGAAGGATATTTCTCCAATATTAGATTCAAACCTTAAATGTTGCAAGAATATTTTTAATTGCTTTTGTAAATCCAATAGTAGAATACTGAGAAATAAAAACAATTGGGGGCAACACAACCAAAATACTCGCTATGAAACGTGATAGTGGATTTGAGACCGCATGCAGCGGATTCTTGAAATACAAGGTTAATTACTTTTTATTTTCAATTAGTCCAGCATTTATAAATTGGTTTCAAAATCCATGCTGACCATTAAAGTCTCGTATTTTTAACCAGAAAGTGATATTGACATGTATAAAAGATATAACGTGAAAGTGATTTTAAAGAGAAAGTGACGTATTGACAAGTAATATTTTTCTACTGCATTAAAATTGACGTATTTTAATGTTTACGAGGTACCTTATTCCATCATACTGGCTTCTTAAAATATACTTCATTTTATTTCGTGATTGAATAAACTGGCTCTCTTCATGTTTCTAACAAATGTACGAGGCATGCTGAAGCGATAGTAGTGACGCTGGGAATAACTCTTCTTCTGTCGATAGCCGGGGCGACTCCGCAAACATCCGCCATTTGTGCGGCGTTCGCGTGTTTCATTGACCGTTGCAGGGGGCTTTGAATGGGAGGATGCGCGGATCGAGAGCGACGCGATGTAGCGTGCACGCGACAATGGGATGGCGGCGGCGGGGGGGGGGGGGCCGGGGCCGGGGGCAGCGGCGGAAGAGGATGCGACTGTGATACCCCGCTGAAGGTCACGTGCGCGAAGTAGCAGGTGGCCCGTGGACCCTGGAAGAGCGGAAAGTATGCACGCAACGGTGGATGCGGATTCCAGGATGTCTATTTTGAAGACTAAATCGACGGAGAGTTTCTAAACATTCAGAGTAGTGTTACATAAAATTATAACTCTCTCCTCACACCTCTTCAGGCTACAAATATAGATTCTCTTTAATGATTCTTCACTTTCAGGAGAAGACTATTATTAAAATATCTTATTCAATTGAGAATTACCGAAGTAGTATATTTAATAAAGTCATGAAAAATATATGATAGAATTAAGCAAGGAAAATTCTATAAAAATATCAACTTTCTCTTTACCATCAAAACTCACGCGAAGTCCTACCGTCGAGAACAAGAAACTATCACTCATTAGTAGACCTCGGAACGTTAGGCACAAAAAAGGAATGATTTAGGCACCTGCAATAGGTAACAAAAGTATGAAATTAGGGACTATTAGGCATAGAAAGCCACGTCTTAGGCATTTAACATAGGTTACAAAATGATTAAATCAGGAATTTAAAAACATTGTACGTGAAAAGCTATGTTTCTGGCATCTAAAACGGATCACGATTAAATTAGTCACTTTTTATTATTCAGGAAAGTCAAGTATTTTTTCCATTTATGAAGGTACCTACATGCTTCTTATTTTATTCACTTTCATAATTAGCAACACAGTATATAATCCAGATTTTCTCCAAATTTTTTACAGTGAGGGGGTGTCATTTTGAAAGCAGAAAAAGACCTTTCCACTGTCACAGAGATTATACCAACAAAGTTAGTCACATTTCTTATACCCACTTTTCCAGGAACTTCCCCACCCTCTTCTACCAAACCTTGTATCAGACGACCCATTACACCATATCGAAGATATTTTTATTACACTCTCCCGTTTTCACTTTACCTCATGTCCAACAGCTCCCTTAGCAGCACTAATATTCACTTCGGCGTCTTGCACCACGGACCCTTGATCTGTCTAAGGTGTTCCTTTGCGATCCAGCTTGGCTATTGCGAGGGGAAAATATGCATTTGGCTGGGCCGCATTTTGTAAGCTTCGCCTTTCCGACAGTAGACTTTCGCCTCTGTGTCTCTCCTGGCCTGAATTGCGTAGTCAACGCGCCACGACGAGAGGCCTCAACCTATCAACAGCGCATCTGCCAGGGAATGGGGGCACTTACCTAAGAAGTGCTGATCGGAAACAAGCGAGAAACATCCTATGTATATTAACTTGCAGAGCTCCGTATGTTTGGTTGTTGGAACAAAGATTTCGGAGCGTAGTCGATTGCATATTCGACGACGAAATATTCGCGTTTTGATATGAAAAATACAAAAAAATGAGTAATTAAAATATAATAATTCTTTACAATCACTTGTTTTAGGCATTTTTAGGCAAAACATATTTAAACAGCCCTTTTAGAACATTTTAGGCAATTGTAGATGCTTCTAATAGATCTTTTCGAGATCTTCTAGAGATTTTTTCGTGATTTGTAAACATCTCCAATACTTTTTTATCTCCTGAAGCAACTAAATAAGCATTTGTCCTAAAATCCGAGGTCTACTCGGTAGATAAGGTCACACTAAACTCCTTCATATGTATATGGTGAAAAAAACAACCCATTACGTGTTTATCGTAATAAATTTGCTGAAAATTAATCACATTCCCTTCCGATGACCTCAGTACGATTCCAACCCCTCTTGGGTGCGCCAATGCGTACTCATTAGTCACACAGACTGCGGTGGAGTGTTTCCGTTTCTCAAGGGGCCGTGGATGAGATGTGACGCGTCGTGACACGGCGCGGCGCCACTGTCGCCGGGCGGCGGCGCCGTCGCGGCGGGCACCGTTTGCTCCCGCATTAGAGCCCTCCCCCTCCCTTCCCCGCGCCTTCGCCCTCGTCACTCCACCTCTTTACCGGCTTCGGTGGCTCGGGGCATCAACTGATGTCAATGCAGGGCCTCTCACCGGGAGGTCCTAGGGTTTCACTCCCAAAGGTGGCGGGATTTTCAACACTAGTCTGATAAATAGCTATTGCTCTACCACTCTCAAAAAAACCTTCCACTGCGCATGCCCGAACGAGGCCTCTCCCTCCAAAGCTCCTAATATTTCCCCGCCTGCCTGCGCTCTTTGTCACAACATAGCTCTCCCTCTGTCTTTCTCTCGTGGGTCGTGCGGTAATTCAACACTGCGAGTTGGGTGATAACAAACTGATGAGTGAGAAGGATCAGACGGAAGGCAGCTTACGTGTTTCTACAATAGGGGTTGTCCGAACGATCAACAGAAAATAAGCCGCGTACTGAAGAAGAGTTTCGTTCTATAGTCCCTGTCTGACCGTGGCTAGTGAGCAGTGACAGTGTGCTTTACACAGTAGCTGCTGTTATTCACAAAAACCCAATTATTACAAATAATTGATAGTATATCCACTGAAAAACGATAGGTCGTTGATGAAATAATCATTGAACAAGGCCACATTCCTCTCCGTCTTCCACCGTACCATCCAGATCTAAATCCAATAGCACTTGTTTGGGGACTTATAAAAGGGGGCGAGGCAGCAGAAACTATTGGTGCGTCCTTAAAAGGAAAGGAAATGTTTTGCAGAGAAGCGTTTGCATAATACAGTGCTGAACAATGGAAGAAATCCTGCGAGCATGTGTAGGGAATAGAGGCGACATAATAATTCCGATAATGTAATTCAGACATCTATGAATCCGTCATTTCTTTGGACACTCCTGGAAGTGCGAGTTCTTCTTCTGAGGACAGGGGCAGTGATGACGAGTGGCGGTCAGCGCGATCGCTGCGTCTCGCAGTCGCCTCTCCTTGTCGCCTACGCGCTTCCCTTATCGCCGAGAGGGGAAATTTTAGATGCCGCAGGGTGGGGGCAGCCTCCGAGACTTTACCAAAGGTACGTCCGCCATGATGGTTTTTTTGCGAGCGGTTCAGCTATAGTAGGTCGAATTAAGCTGCTGTCTGGATTAGAATTCTAGCGGCCGGCTGCTTTGATCGGAAGTTTTCCCTGGACACTCCGATCAACAACACGCGAATTCCGAAACAGTATCCTAACAAACGAGCTACGGACTGGACGCGATCTTTGTTTCCTTTCCTTGTCCTATCCTCACCCTTTACTTACACATTTACATGCACTTTCCTACCACACATGCCAGCAGACCATTTGGGAGTTAAGATCTTGTCCCAGATGGCGAAGTGTCTCGCAGGTGGGAGGTAACTGGTTGGGGAAAATTCCGCAAGCCGACGGGTAGGTTTGCGCTGCATGTTGCCATCCAGCGGAGAATATGGCCTCCACTTCAGGCGATTAAAACACGGGATTAATTCTTTATCAGTTGTTGCGCTCGGAATCACTAATCAATGAATGAACCAATGAAACCCACCTTCTATACCGCCCACGGCCCCGCCCCCGCCCCCGCCGAAGTCGCCGCCGTGGCCCATCCACCGTCTCCCCAATCACTTCTGTTGACGTCTCCGCCAGTGCTGCGTACCACAGCAAGTGTGCCCCGAGGATCGGTGTAGTGGGCACACTGTACCAGGCAGTGTAGTTGCGGCCCACAGCGGCCGCTGCAGGGTTGCGCCGCGGGGCGCGACCAGGGTAGGAATGAGTAGTTCCGAATGACACCACCAGGAGCGGGACGAGCGACGGCGCTTTCCCGTGGGCACCGGACCGCGTCGGCAACGCGGTCTCCGAAGGGGCACCTCCCCTCGTTTCCCCGCCACGAAGGGGGCAAGTGAGAGACTCGCCCCGGTGCCTCGGGACGTATATAAGGGCCCCGGGCCGGGGCGGTAGACAGTGACTGTTTAGGAAGCTGATAGAGTGCCTAGTGTGAGTTGGAAGTTCTTGTTGACGTGTGCGTGCTACGGTAGTGATTCTCCGGCGGACTGTAAATTTGCTTCGAATAGGCCGGTTTTTCCCTTTTTTTTTGGTTTGGCTATAATATAATTGTTTATGAAAGAACTTGTCTCTCACCTTGATTTCCTTGCACACAACAGGCTCCTATTCTACTTTTAACGCTACCTTGTGCGCACTTCTTTATTTTCGCCTCCGCCTACACTTTCACTTCCCGTAACGCTTCCATGCCCCCCTTCACTTCAATCTTCGCCTCCACCTCCCCTCCGGCCCATCTTCGCCCTCCCCTCTTTCCTTTCGCCTCCCCCCCCTCCCCTCTCTCCCCCCCCTTCCACCTCCATCTCCCTCTTCTTTTTCGTCTCCACCTCCCCTTCTACATCCATCTCCTCCTTCACATTGGTCTCCACCTTCCCTTCCACCTCCACCTCCCCCTTCGACTTCGCCTGCACATCCATCTCTCCCCCGCCTCCTGTCGTCAGCGCGTCGAGTGCCCGCCGCGCGGCGCGCGTGCGGAGTCAACAGGCGCCAGCGCCGGCGCCGGCGTCGGCGTCGGCGTGGCGTCGCCCAGTGGAAGGAGGCTCTTCCGGAAGGCGGCCCCGCGCGTGTTGACCCGGGGATTAGCGCTCAGCACTGGAGGCGGGAGGAGCAACGCTCGGGCCGGGGCGGGGCGGGACGGGGCGGGACGGGCGGGGCGGGGTGGTGTGGTGTGGGGTGGGGCGGGGGGCGGGGCGGGGCGGGGCGGGGCGGGGCGGGGCGGGGCGGGGCGGGGCGGGGCGGGGCGGGGCGGGGCGCTCCGCCAGCGACTCACGCATTCCCAGTAGCGTGGAGCGCGCTTGTGAGCACGCAGCATTCACGAAATGCGCGTGGTCTCTCAATGAAATACAGTGCAGTCGCAATACTCCGAGGTAATTCGAGCTCATGGTATTACCCGCGCACGTTTTCTTGAGCCCTCGCTTCGCCTGTTGCAAGAGAAGTGGGGAGATTGGTTATTTTTATAAAAGGAATTTTATATCAAATTTGTAGTTCGTTTTTCAATGTAAAATAGTTTCTATTACAAGCGAGAACAGATTTTGTCTACAACGCTCGTTGGTATCATTTATTCTTAATTCAACTGATGTTTCCAATGCAGTGGGGGTAGGTACTCCGGGGCTCAAGAAAACTTGCGCGTATAAAACCTCGGATTACACGGATAAAAGGAAAATATTTCTATGTACTGGAAGTTTTCAACAACAATACATAACGCAGCCAAATTTAATGTGAAGATACTATTAAAATTGCAGGTACATAGCTACATACAAGCACATACATACCTACATGAATACATACGTACGTACCTACATGAACGCGGACCGATGACAAGAATGTGGCAGACAGATTGACACTGGCACCAACCGACTCACACACCTTCGACGCAGTGATGCCAAACCGTCAAGAGCCAGCTCTTGATGAACGCCGCTTGTTTGGTGATTTGGTGAACATCAGGATCTAGGATTGCACGGAATCTCGTATTCGCGAGGTTCGGATTACCGCCACTCTATTGTGTGTGTCCCATCTTTTTTATTTCTTTTAAATTTTCTTAATAATAAAAATATAAGCCTGAATATCAATTTTCTTAATTTATACACGCGTAATAGATATATTAGAAGTGAAAATGAAGCCGAAGGCAGTGACACACATTGCGCCTGACCTGGTTCCTAGTTTACCACTTGGATTTGTCTGTGAACCGTGGTTTCTTCACGCACATATTACCGGTACAAGATGCTTTTAAGGCTTTGGGGTGGTATCATGACTTTCACGTACCACTCTCACCCACTCTTGAGGTCGCTTGCGCCATTCCGTTTCGAAACTGAATTGAATCCGGCTGAATTGAAAACTGAATTAAATTGCCGGCTGAAACTGAATTGAATAGCAGTTGCTGTTGGACACTCCAACTCCTCCGTCTTGCGACATCGCTAATTGAAATGACACACTTAGGTTGGGAGCTACAAGCTTTCACATTGGTCAAGCGGAAGATATTCTCTTCACTCCGGAAGTCAGCCGAGCTCGAGTCCCTCCCATCTGATCAGTTGGGCGGGAGGTCTTAGTTTGCGAGTCACAACGATGGCAGATTTTCGACAGTAGCTACATTGCCAGGTCGAATTCAGTTGGTGCCCGGAGGAGCTTTAGCGATCCGCTGTTCTGATCGGTGATTTTCCGTGATTTCTTCGAAAATGCCAGGCGAATACCGATCGCAACAAATGGGCCATAGAACACACACAATATTTTCGTCACACTTACACTTTCGTGCATTACACCACCACATAATTTAGGAGATGAGTCGAGACCTCGGAGTTTGTGATGCCAGTGCCGGTGTCTCCTTCAGAGAGATATCTAGAGAGAAAATCCCCCGCAAGCTCTACGTAGGACGACGCTGGATCTCACCACCCAGTGGGATAGGAACGTTGCAACTTCCAGGGATATAACATTCACTACACTAACGGACTAGTGATCAAAGCCGTTGACTTTCTCGGAAACATCGATCAGTTCAAGAAACAAGGACGGTACATTGGAGTCCAAAGTTCCAACATTTTTGCGAAAAGCTGACGCGTTACTCAGATTGAAATAAATTGAAGTTACATTTAAAAACGCTCAGTTCACTAAACCGTGGGGTGACGCGCCCAGAAACATCGATTAATCAATCAATTCAGTCTCTTCTCAATTGCCCCTAAGTCCGGAATCACTAACACGGTGATACTGGAATGGAACTCCAAACCGTCCGGGCGAATATGAGGACAAGAATTCCCCGCCCGCATTCACACTGCGACCTCTTACGCACAAACGACGTGGATACCACTTAGAAACTTTGGAAAGGGTCGGGGTAACTACTGGGGAGAACTGATTTTTGTACAACAGTTGGTGAGAAGCTGCCGTCTACCGCTCCACAGACTTCTTATTTTGACTAAGTGCCTTTCCGCTGAAATACTATAGCTGGAGGAGTCTCCTAAAAATCCTCAGCTTGCACCTTCCAGCGGAGCAAGACCATCGCCTCCCTACTATGATAAAATCATGCAGCACTTTCTCGGAACTAATGGTAGGAACTACCAGTTGAAAACACGAACAAATCAATCTGGAAACACGAACCAATCAGTCAATCCAAGCGGGATTGATTGACTGAGTTTTTCATGTTTCCGGGCGCGTCAACTGCTTTGGTCATTAGTCCCGTGAGTGTAATGCATGTTTTTTTTTCTCGGGAGATGGCGGTGATCTTCCCGCGCTCGATGGCGAGATCCGGCGCCGACCTACCGTCGGCTAGTGGGGTTTCCCCCTAACCAGGACTCTCCCACCAGAGGGGCACCGCCCCAGCCGGGACAAGATCTGAGCTCCCGACCGGTCTCCCGGAATATGTGGTAGTGTAGTGCATGTTAATGTAAGTGTGTGTGTGTGTGTGTGTGTGTGTGTGTAAGAGGAAGGAAAGATCGCACGCGGTCCGTGGCCCGTTTGGCTGCTCCGGCATTCGCCTAGTGTTCCAAGCGGGAGTGTTGACTCTCAGAGAATGTTAGAATGCCAGAGTATGCCATCTGCCCTAGGCCCAGAGAATTCTAACCGTCACTCATATCTGTGGCACTAGGATCTGGGAGTACTATAAGGCTTGAATGTAGACATGCTCCATCATATCATTATCACCATCAACACTGCCCAGAGCGACAAGGACCGGAGTAAGAAAGAAGCCACGCAATTCAGCATTCCTCATGTGAAAAGATACGAGCTGTGTATCGGCCAAAACTTCCCAAAATGTTAAGAAAGAAAGGATGCTCTATATGCTGCAGGAGTCTCATAGGTATAGGAGAAAGTGATATGTCAGAGTGTCGGAGCGATATCAACTCTGGACCCAGAGAATTCTTCCTATCGCTTATTTCTGTAGCGGTTTAAACTGGAAATTCTACAACCCAGACATGGCTCAACATCACCACCGCACCTCTTTTCAAAGTCACAAGAGCCGGAGCAGGTAGGGAGTGAGGCAATACTGAATTGTCAAGGTCCCCTCGTATGAAACCGTACGCATCGACCAATATCTCTCAAACGGTTTAGCTTCCTGCCTCCGAATCCTCAGTGCGCGGGATCGATCACGGCTGAGTCGCCTGGATTTTCGAAGGGCGAAAAATCCCACAGAGACCATGCCATGCTTGTTGTAGGTAAGAGAATCCTGACTTGTGTCGGTCAATAAATCCCTCTGGTAATGACCCGTTCTCCCGAGATCTCACGTTCTCCCAGCCAGAGCGCTCGAATAGAGCTAATGGAGACCGACATCTGGCGGAGAAATTGAGAATCAAACGCAGGCGCTTAAGAGCACGTCCACGCGGCGCGCCTGATTGGATAATGTCACCTAGACCCGCGCCAGGGACTGGATTCAAAGGCAGCCTGGTTTAATACACGGGTGAGAATCTACGACCAATAGCTGTGGCCTCGCAAAACTACCCATACGGTAAATAAAATCTCAAACACTGCTTAAAAAATACGAGAATTCCATCTCATCTTCTACTACTACAGTTATCAAGAAATTGAGAAGTTTAATATTAAGAAGTAAACATTCCACCATTGTTTAGAAAATAGAACAAGAAGTGGATTTCAACATCATTTCGTTTGTCATCGCATTCTTTCACTATCCGATTCAAATTGGCGCCATGGACTATGGGTTACGAAAGCCTGGATTCAATGAAATAGAAAACTAGTTTTGGATCAACATAATGCTTTTCCAATTTCTTGAATGAAAGTATTATTTGACACAATTGTTTCACGAGAATTATGAAGTTAAAAAGCAGAAATAACTATGAATGCCCCGAACAGCTGAATGAATGCAATGCGTCTTGCTTTCTGGTGTTTTCATATCTGTGATCCTAAATATATTATCATGATTGAATTTTGGTATAAAGTAATATAAGTTACATCCTAGCTAAGGTATGTTGTGGTATATGTCCACCACCTGGATATTCTGAGTCAAGTCATAGACGGTTTGTATTTTTACTAATATCGCATTAAATAATTATGTTAGAGTGGAAAACTATCATAATTCTTTCATTAAGAGTTCCTTTGCTTGTTTGGGTCACATTTTCCTTGTATTCAATCTATATCAACTCTATTTAATATTAGGATTATTTAAACATGGACAAACCCGTATCAGTGGTAAAGAATCCGTATCCGTAAAGCACTTATAAAAATCACCTCTATCCCAATGCATTCCATTTATTCACATGTGTATGGTCATTTTCTGTAATTCGTTCATCTACAACCAATATGCACACGCGATACGGGATCAACAGAAACTATCCCATACAATTTTGAATACTACGAGACTTGCATACGTAAACCATTCGAAACATTTTATACAAATCAGTCCCACACTGAAACGACTTAATTATCAATGAATTGACTTAAATTCATTCCCCTGTAATGAGGTGAGATTAGATCCAAAGGCCATTTTCTGCCTCCATTCACCTATCCCATTGCGAGTCAACAGTCCATTAAAAGAAAGATATATCTTGAGAATCATTTACGGTCTGCTGCACAATGTCTCGGTGAGCAGTTTACGAGTCTTTCCGGGAGCGGTTAGGCCTTGTTCATTCGCAGCAACTCCGCAGTGCGACGCGCTTGATGCAAACGTAGTGCTTCATTCCTGGAAGGCAGTCACACTTCCTCCACGATAGTTTAAGCAGTAGCAAAGAGCTGAAAGATTAAACGAGAAACAACGTTTCTTTGTTACTAAAGAAAAACATTCATAACAGGGTGTTTACTTGTATAATTGAAAATGTGATTAACCTCCTCTGCCTTTGTGATATACTCTGACCATGGCTTCTCAAAAGCATTTGACCATTTGTTGGAATGTAGGCGGATTTACACAATGTAGTATTATAATTTTTAAGTAAGGGGATTTTGATGTGGATTAATAAAATTTTGTAAGCTGAATGTACATCTAAAAAATGTTTACTTTTAACTAAAACTTTTATGTTGAAATTGCTTATAAAAGGAATCTTTGAATTTTTTTAATGTTGCGGCACCTACTAGATACAAAGATATATCACACATGCGAGCTGAGCATATTTTTGGTAATTTTTGCCTATTATCAGTGTGTTCTCAGTGAAGCACAATAGGAGGTAATATTTACAAAGGATTTTTCTCCACAGTGATTATTGTCGAATAGATCTTACTCGACTTGAGGTCCCGCGAATTGGTAAGTAATATTTTAATTTTTAGATGAATTAAATAAGAAAAATTGTTCCAATTTTTACTACTCGAGAAGTGCTTATCAAGTATAGAGAAATTACTGTAACACTCCCGCAAAAATGGCTATTTTTTGACAGAAAAATAGTTTTGTTAGATCCGGACACCGGACATAAAGTGCGTAATTCTTGTAGTAAATAACTTCCTCTAATATGTTCTGTAGGCAGATCTACGTTTTGTACGTCCTTGATACCGAACAAAATTGGTTTGTGTGAAACGTTTGTCTGTTAAAACAATGTGATCATTTACTTCTTCAGGTAGAATTTTCACCAACATTGATAATCCCAGATTGATATGGCTGACGTCACGTCTCATTGAACGTGAAACAGATTTTGGAACCTAATTTACATGAAGTCTCAAGGACATTTTCAAACTTTTCATGAAAAATGCTCCAAATGTGGTCTTTAATCTTTTTCTCAATAGAGTAAATTTTCTAAAATGGTACAGGTTTGATTGTCGTTCAACTCTGCATTTTCGAAAACTGCTATTTTTTTATTCGGGGTCTTCGTGCTTCTTCTGCCTTATTGAAAACTATGATTTATTTTAACGAAATCTTTTCCTTAAAATGTAATATTTAAAAGATATCATACACATCACTATTTAAACATGAATAGTTTTTTTCCTAATTTTGCGTGAAATAAAGGCAATTTTCAAAACAACATTTGCTCACAATTCTTTCTCGGATAGTGCGAGTGCATAAAAATGGCATAGGCCCCATTTTCGTAGAACATTCTGAATTTTCGAAAACTGAAAAACACGAGAAAGTGTGTGCCGTTGTAGCACCACTAGTTTTCATTAATTTCGTTGTTTCATTCTAAAAGCATTGCCGATGCATGTCGAGGTCGATGTTCGCGGGCCCAGCGCCATCGCAGGGGGGTGCGAGGGTGTAGAGGGGAGCGGGGCGGGGGCGGGGCGGCGGGGACGGGCGGGCGGTGCAGCGGCGGCGCGTGCGGAGGCTAATTGCCTGGCGACGGCTGCCCTCGAGGTCACGTGGGGACCTCAACACACTTCCGACGCAAGGCTGAGGCCGCCTGCCACCTCGCGCGGCGCCGCTCACTCCCCCACTCCCCCACGCACAGTGGGCCTCGGAGGAAGCACAATTATTGCAGAAGGCTCAGCACCCCGCAGGGGGGATCGCGATGACGAAAGTTGTCGCGGTCTAGGTGGAGTTCAGACGACCACCCGGCTCCGAGTCTTGCGGCGTGACTTACGTCGTTAGCCTGAAGGTGCAGGCAGTAAGCAGGCGCAAGCTAAGCTCCTGGTGGTCGGGTAACCGGCCACCCACCAGTTGGGCTTATGGCGCGTCGACCTTGGAGCAGTATCGAGTGAGGAATCCTCTTCGGAGATTCCGATCCCACTTTAAAGTCCGGCGGGAAACAAGTCACTATCCGCCAGACTGCTTCGGTACCGGTGTTACCCACATCGTGAGCCGGCGGTAAGCATTGGGGAGACGGGATGGGGGCTCCGAGCCGCCCGGGCCTTAGTCCGGGTGGCCCCCAGTTGGGCTCTCGGATTCGTCGTGGCAGTGTCCCGATACTCTGGGCAAAGAGGAGGGAATTTATTTTATTTAGGCGCATGTGAGTGGCGCATAGTCGAGACTCCGGTACTAGCCCGGATAGCTAGTAGCTCTGAGCTGGCAGGGCGGCCCGACCCAGGCTTCGTATGGGGAGGTTGCCGTGAAGGCAAACTGGGTTCCGGCTGGATCCGGACATCGGTCTGTCGGCGTCATGCGTCGGCAGGGAGTGCGGATTAGGGCCGAGAGGCTAGGTGCCCACTCGGGGGATTCGTCCCCCCGATGAAATGTGTGCAATTGTAGTAGAATGCACAAGTCCAACAGAAGAAGGGGCTCAGCAATAGAAGAATGAATAGTTGATTTATTGATTGATATTTCGTGTACATAATCTGCTGTGGTCATTAAATCCGTTAATATAGAGGATATTTTTTTCCCCGGGAGGTGGCAGTGCATCTCCCGGCTTGATGGTAAGATCCGGCGCCGACCTACTGATGATTTCTGCTTCTGATGCTTACTGATGATTTCTTCGTTATTTCCCCAGGGGGACACCGCCCCAGCCTGGATAGCTCTAAGCTTCCGACCGGTCTCCCGGCATGTATGGTAGTGAAGTGCACGTACGTGTACGTATGTAAACGTAAGGGGGTGAGGATATGGCAAGGAAGAGGAAGGACATAACACGCGCGGTTCATGACTCTTTTGTTAGGGTACTGAACGGCATTCGCTCGGAATTGATCGGAGAAACCACGGAAAAATAGCGATCAGAACAGCCGACCGCTAGTATTCTCCTCTAGACAGCTGCCAAATTTGACTTAGCTACGAAGCTATTTTTTATAGAGTCGAAAATCTCGCACCGACAGGTCTTCCGGTCAGAGTCGTTGCAAAGAGAGCGGCAATGCTCTCATCTAAACTCAGTCGGCATGTATGAATGGCGATGCGGCCTGTGAATATTCCTCGTGTTGCCAAAATTACATATCACCACAATATTTGGGATCACACAATAAACGTTGTTGCCTCAGCGGCTATGGGATGTTGCCACTTAGTATGTACTACCTATTTTCTCATTCTTGCTCGTAGGGCCAAGTCTCAAGTTGGGGTACGAAGTGTTCTTCGCTCTCTAGTGACACCTTTATTCGGCTATTGTCTCTGGAGACAGCAATAGACGACAAGCTTACTTAGTTGCGCAGAAGCGCTACAAGTTGAAAGGCACATAATATAAAAATAAACACACAGTTTTCTAAAGTAGTTAACTTATTAGTAAAGAGATTACAAATTAGTAATTATTAATTACTTATTATTAAAGAGATACTTATTAGTCAAGAGATTTTAAATTTATAAACCTTACTTCTATTTTATACTAAAATACAATAATTTTTTTTTAAAAAATTCTAACTTAAGCTAACTTTGTCTTTGGCTGACGCCCCTCTCACATTCGAGACACGAGATGCGTTACGCACCACCGTGTAAAAAAACAAAAACAAAATAGAGGTGAAGGGATGAAGACATGAATAGATGAAGATGCAACGATCAAATCTTATCACTCCAACAACCAAACGAGCACTCCATAACATTAACCAATTAACGTGTACATCTTAACTTTAATCATTTTGTGAGTCAATTACTTGCAATTTGGTGAAGTTTATGTTTCTCCTTCTTTCTTTCCCGTAACTTTACAGCGCAATTCGGACCACTGCTTAACATCCACGAATCAGCATCCACGAATGTTTCTATATCACGAGGGAATTCCCATTTCTGGGAAAATAGCTGGAAATAAGCATACCTTCCGGTGTTCAGAATGCAGATGGAGTCAGGATAGGGAAGAAATCCCTTGTGATTCGCTCTCCATTGTTCAAGATGACCTACCACTTCGGCAGGAATTGATCTGAGGAACCTAAAGAAATAATCGAGGTTGGATCGGCCCATTAACTCTTGTCAGACACTTTCCAGAAACAGAGACGCAGTTCAAAGAAATCGCAATTCTGAAAAAACGACTCCTTCACGTTATACACAGAACTGTAAGAATCTCGTATGAATCTCATTTTATTAAGAGACCAAAGAAGTTGAAAATCGGCTGTATCGTCCAAAACCGATCTAACACTACAGGCATGCAGCAGCAAATTCGTTACTTTTTCAAAGAATATCAAAACTTTAATTGTTACTGGATTTTTTCGAGTTCCTAGGTACCAAACGAACCCGTAAAAAAACTACCACATTACGGAAGGCAGCAGAATATTCCGTCAATTTATCCGTGTATTCGAAATTAGTAATATACAGTAGTATCTTTTTTTGTAATTTTCTCGAGATATGTTTCTTCACAAGGTTTTGTATTTTTCCTGGTTACCTAATGAAAACTACGACATTTCTCACATGGCAGGAAGTTAGGTAGTTTTTCTTTCCATCTCTGCGCTCATTAAACATTAGTAATACATCGCTAGCTTAGTAAACAGACATTGCATATCCACTCATGGTCATTTTTTAGTTAATCAATTTAAGAGACATCTCATTCATATCCATCCAGTGTTGAATGATTTTGTCCCTATAAGAGGGATCATTCTTTTTTCCACGAAGCAATCATTCTCGCTCTATTAGCAACTGCACCTTTACAAAATTTCGAATAATGGTTGTTTTGGGACTTTTGGACACACAGTATGTAAGCACTAACCCATCGCACCGGGAGCGGTGGCTCAGTGCGTGAACTGCAGCGTCTCTGGCCGGGAGGTCCTAGGTTAGAGTCCTGACTGCGGTAGGATTTTTGACACTAGCTTCTCAGCTAGGTCGAATTCAGTCGCTGTCTCTGGGAGACTTCTAGCGGTCGGATTCTCTGATCGGTAGTTTTCCGTGGTTTCCCCGATCAAGACCAGGAGAATGCCGGAGCAATACCCTAATAAACGGGCTTCGGACTGCGAGCGATCTTTCCTTCCTCTTCGTTGTCCTAACCTCACCCCCCACACACACATACGTACACTAACATGCCCTACCACATGCCGGGAGATCGGTCGGGGACTTAGTCCCGGCTGGGGCGGTACCCCGCTGGTGGAAGATACCTGGTTGGGGAAAACCCCGCTAGTCAACGGTAGGTCGGCGCCGGATCTCGCCATCCATTGGGGAAGATCACCGCCACCTCCTGATGAAAACATGCACTACACTTACGGGACTAATGATCTCAGTATTTGATGTACCCGGTATCAGTAATCAATCAATCAATCTAACCCATTGCTACATGAGCAGGGACTGAATTCAGTGCCATTCCGTTGAAGGTGTCATTTGGACCCACTGGGCGTTCACTGGTCCCGCGCGCCAAGCAAGGCCCGTACTGGAAAACAGCTGGGCTCTTCTGCTGAGCATCAGGGAGGGAGAGAAACCACTAGCTGGCAACCTGCTAAGTAAGTGGTGAATTTTGGCCTCCGTGTACTTCACAACCAAGCGCCGAAGAAGGAACACGTACTTCGACCGGTGACAACGCAAGAAGGAGCATGGACGGAGAAGAATGATTAATAACCTCTTGAAGGGTACTTCATTGTTTTTATTCATCACCTTTTTCATCTTCTCCATTGTCAACATCCTCCTCATAATCATCATATCACCTTCGTCCTTATATCATCTTTTTGATCTCCAAAATCCGAATCATCATATTTTCCCACGTACGATTAATTTAAATCTATTCCTCAGACCTATAATTCGAATGTTACCAAAAATGCTAAAACGGTCAATGTATACTTTAAGATCAACAATGAATTGTAGTGGATCCTGGCACTTGGAAAAAATTATTGTTTGATTTGCAATCTGTGATAAGGCTTTACAGAACGGAAAGAAAATAACACGAAATCGACACGATGTGATAGACACACATTATTAGGAACAAATAAGTTAATTTTACACGGCTGTCGATATGGTGATCAACGGAGAAACTTTCATCATCAGAAAATAGTGAGCACTGATGTAGGACTATATACATATCAGATTTCGCATGAATTTTCTGTCCATCGTTTTCTAGCCATCTTACAACGGGATACATACATACAGTTGTTAGTAAGTTGTAACATTTTTAAATATATCGACAAATTAAAGATCAAAACATACCCTGATTTTTACTGGACGTCGAATTAAATAACTTTGCTTCCAGCTCAAAATTTTATTGCAACATTCAGTCCCGATAACTTGTCTCTTTTAGCCTCAAGATATTATGAAGGACCGAAATGAGACTTCGAACAACGTTAACCCATGATTTGTAGGCATCTCTGTTTATTTGCTAATTCATGCATGACTTTCTCCACTCTGCTTCTCAGGGTAGGCTCGTGACTAGAACGATCTCGTAGCCTGGACACGAGAATCTCATTCGCGCATGCACGAGAGGAAGCTTCGCGAAATAAAAAAGCAAACATTCCAAGAACATTTATCACGCCAGAATATGAATACTTGGGTATCCTTACCTCACCTAATCTTTCACGAGGTTTCTGTGGGTCTGGGGGAAAAACTGTAGTTTAGATCACTTAATACATAAGAACTGGAGAAAACTGAGTCAGCTATAGTGCCTTAGTCACTCCTAGAAAATTACATCAGATCATGCAATGGGCGTACCGACAATCTTTGTGACACCTAGTAGCCGTATACCTGTAGATGTGTGTTTTGTAATTTGCCGATATGATTACAAATAATTATAGAGATTTCAATTTACACCACGGAAAATACTGATATAATTAGTGTTATAATACCGACAAGAAACGGGAACTGGTTCTCGGCAGTGATTCGGACGCCCATTATATCATAATTACATTCTCGCCGTGTCATGTGACAAAGCACGAACGTCCAGTGTCATTGTTATTCTGTTAAAAGTAGAGAGTTAGTCATATTTTTCAAGGCAACATCAATATACGGCATTCCCTTCAAATGTTTTTATGAATGGAGTACAGGAGTCACATCAAGAATATTTAAATCAGAATTTTCTTAGCGAAAAAATGAGGAATGAACGAAATTGCTTCCATAATACGCCCACAAAAATTGGATTCATGAATAAATTCAATGTACAGTTATAACTGAACGACTGAAATTGGAAATCAAACACAAATTTACATCCCGAGTCAATTGCAATGACATATCATTGCAATGAATTATATTGAAATGTGTCCTGCAGTATCCTGTCATACTGTAACGAGTAATAGAAATACCTTCTAGAGTACTGTAAGATCGCCCGTCTAATAGCACCACACGCAACATGTTCAAACGAAGAGGCATTAGTTGCTTTTAATTAGAGAAGTGAAGGTTTATTAATAAATAATGTTGAAGAACTTTATGTATATAATTAATGATTAATCCTGATCCCAACAAATAAATCGTTTCACAATTACGTGCGGAAGTATCAAAGTCAGTTGTGATTTTTCCCGTCAATATTCTTGTATAATAATAAAAGAAGATAACGAAGAGCAAGGGAAAAGAAAATCAGGGGAAAAATAACAAAAATATATTTAGAAAGAAGATAAACAAAGAAAGAGGAGCATTGAGAAAGAAAAAGATTAGCGGTTGATGAAGAAATTGCGGAGATGAAGAGGATGACATCAAGTGTAAACGTGCAGACAAAGCAGATGACCAAAAAATCAGAAGACGCAACAAATCAGAAATCGAGAAAACAATATGAGTAAACAAAGCAGATTATCAGACAACACACAAAATAACCAGAGAGAAAGAGAGAGAGAGAGGGCGAGGGAGAGAGAGAAAGAGAGAGGAGAGAGAGAGGAGGGAGGAGAGAGAGAGAGAGGGAGAGAGAGAGAGAGAGAGAGAGAGAGATATGAGCAACAATGCAGAAGATGAGCATACAAAAAAGATGAGTAAACAAAGCAAATGAGCATACTAAGCATAAGACGACCAGAGCAGACGAAGAGAACCAAAGTAAAAGATAAGCAAAGCAGACTATGAGCAGACAAAACACAGAAGATGAGTAGAGGAGGGCGTTGCCTGGAAGCCAGCAGATGCTGCGTTGCGCGTAATAAGGTCGGGTTGATATTGGGGCGAAATGGGTCTGGCCGGGACATCGTTCCTTTTTCTTTTTTGGTTGATAAATTCTATTTATTTGCACTTTATTTCTATAGAAATATTAGGCATGTGGTCAAAGAATATACGTCCTCAGCCCGGGCCACGTGTGAGGCAAGCGCGGTCTGTGCGTCACGTGAGTTCCGTGGGCGCGGCGGGTCGAGCGTCCAGGCCGGCAGCGCCACTCCCTCGCCCGCCACAGCGCCGGCACCCTGCCACCTCCGCCTTCCACTTCCAGTCGATCGCAGCACCGCTGCAGGTGGCTCAGGCCATCAATTGAATCATTTATTTCAGACACCCGTCAAGCGACAAAATTTAAAAAGCGGGATAGCGGTGGAATATTGATCCATGAGGAAAGACACATTATTCAACGGAAAAATGTTCATTTATCAACTGCTTTAATATTTTAAAAAATATTTTTAAATCAGGAAAACTGGGACACTTTTCCTCAGTTTCTCGAAATGAGAAATTTGACGCTCGATGGATTTTTGAAATAAACGATTCAATTCATATCACTGTAGTGCTTCTGACCGGGAGGTTCCGCTCCACACGGTGCCAGAATATTCGACACTAGCGACATAAAGAATTCAGCCGCTGTATTGAGGAGAATTCTAGCTGCCGGCTGCTGTGTTCGGTGTGTTCCGTGATTTCTCCAATCAACACCAGGCGAATGCCGGAGCAGTACCCTAACAAACGGGTCAAGGACCGGACGCGATCTTTTCTTCCTTTTCCTTGCCATATTCTCTCACCTTACGCACAACTTCACTAGCACATGCCGAGACATCAGCCGGGAACTTGGAGCTTGACTCGGCTGGGGTGGTGACACGCTGATGAGAGATACCTGGTGAGGGAAACAACCACAAGCTGACGTGTAGGTCGGCGCGGGATCTCACCATCCACCCGGGAGGATCACCACTACCCTTAGCGATAAAACGTACCCTACACTTACGGGACTAATGACCTTAGCAGTTGACGCGCTCGGAATCACTGATCAAGCAATCAATCGAATACCGTCCTCAATTGCAACAATTCTGCTTACTTTTCTCTCGTACATATTCCACGGCATTTCACTCGCCCAAATGTGTTGAAAAAAACAGCCAACAATAATCACAACTGCAAGACGAATTTCGTATATGTCATATTATTTCTCTATTCTTTAATTCTACTTAAAAATTTGGTCACCGATAAAATTTTGCGATCAAGCGTCCATTACTCAGATCGTGCTCATAATGTGACTCATTATTACCAACATTACCCATTTACGTTTTTTTTTTTTGTAATGCGCGTTCTAGTACTACAATTTTTAAAACCGCTTCAAGTAGCAAGCCTGTGAGGAATATTATGAAGTGATTGGAACAACAAATATATAAAGTTGGCGTCTGATTATTGATTTCTATTTGTCACGATTATTGTCCCCAAAAACATGAAAAAACTTTGCACAATTATTGTTCTTTTCTATTCAACGAAATTATTGTAAGAGTGTAGTTTTTTTTTTCGTCATGTAGGGTAATATAACATGAGCTATGTCACCCCAGTTCCTTTGGCAGAATAAATTGCATTGCATTTGAAGTTACATATATGTTCACAAATTTACACTAAATTACCTTGTTTAGCAATCATTAAAAATTGCGAAGAAGCATTTTCCACCATTATCCTGAAGATTAACACGTGCATGAAACTGCCAGCAAAGTTTCAACAACTCATTGAAGGGCACCGCGTCTCACTGGAAGATATCGTAAAGTATTGGAAGTCGCCGCAAGTCATTATAAGACCCCACAAGTCATTATAAGACCCCGCAAGTCATTATAAGACCCCGCAAGTCATTATAAGACCCCGCAAGTCATTAAAAGACCCCGCAAGTCATTATAAGACCTCACAAGTCACAGAAAAGAACTGCAAGGCATTTACAGGTACTGCAAGGCATTGGACGGCACCGAAAGTCATTCCAACTGTAAGACAATAAAAACCACGGACAAATAAACCCATCGAACCCAAGCCATCGCAATCCGCCCCACCTCCAACTCTCAGCGCAAGGCATGGTGTGACCCCGCCGTTGGTGGCGGGGGGGGTCCGTTCCAGCGCAAGGCTGGGCGGGGCGGGGCGGGGCGGGGCGGGAAAGCCCCCGAGCGCGGGCGATTGGGCGGTGGGCGGAGGGCCGCAGCTGCGCGCAGGTGGGCGCGCGCGAGAGCTGTGCTGATTAACGGGCGACGCGATCGGCGCCGACACGAAAAGTTCAGCGGCGGCCACGCAGCCGCCCACGAGGCCGCGCAACACGGTCAGGGCCGCCCCGCCCCGCCACCCACCCCTCCCCTTCCCCACCCGCACCGCCGTCGCGTCGCGCCCGGGGGCTTGCGCGTGTGCGCTCGCGCACTCGTCGTATGAGAAACACCGTCATCTATGAAAAATTGCCGTACATTTTGGCGGATGATTTTTTTTGTCTTACGGGCGGGGGAGGGGAATGACCAAAGTATACGTTAATATCTATAAAAAGAGCTTGGGCAGTAACAAGGTAAGCCACAGCAAGTCTCCTGCTATTTGTAAATGTTAATATCTTGATATTACTGAAAGTTCTTTATCTTACATGTGACTCGTTCGTATTTATGAATGGTTTGGGAGAGTAACAAGACAAGAAGAGAGACACTTCGACCAAAATCGAAATATTAACTCTTACGAATAGCGGGAAACTTCTTGTGGGTTGTGTGACCGGTGGGCTTTTCTACGTACTGCCTCAAACCCCTCGAGCGTTAATTACTGTATTAAAGCTGTCGAATACGTGTACATGAAATCTGCGCATATTGTTTTTTAGTTTTGCTCTTTACATGGGACAATACTAGCTCTAGCAATTTAGGTTCCTATACAGAATATTTTCCGCTACCGCAGTATTTCCGTTAGCATCATTTCATCTAGCCACCTTTAAACATGAACACCAGTGTTTCCCAACGGGGTCCGTAATGACGCCCTGAGGGTCGATGAAATTTTGAAGGAATTTGAAGCCATTGAAGATCTAGGGTTCAATTGGGGGTCAATAGTCGAATATGCACCGACAGCTGATCAATGTAATCAAAATTTATTGAATAGAAAAATTACGAATGGAGTTGTTTATTGTTTTCGTTTATTGAGAACGTCTAATAATACTTGTTTATGTGTGTAAAAATTGAAAATTATAGTAGTACAAAAAATAATAAAACAAACTTAATGAACCTTTTTTTTCAAAAATTATGTTCATATTTTTTGCGTATTATTGTTGTCACTTCTGACTAATTATTTGTTTCATGATTATTTTGAATGCTGCTGAATATTAAAGAAAAATGTTAAGGGGATCGATTAATCAAATCTTTCTTTTAAGAGGGGCCCATGCAAGAAGAAGCGCTCATTTACTTAGTGTAGGAAAACTATTCTAATCTTGTGACACACCCGTAATATCCACGCTATACGTCCCGAGGTTGATATTGCGTACAATGATGTACCCCATGGTACTCGCTCGATTAAGAAATTATTGTATTCCTAAAAAACCGCAATTGATCTACTACACAATGGGTTCCACTGTAGACTACAATACTAATCGGACAGGAAAGTATTCCTCCGATCTCAAAGCACTTCTATACATACACATTTAACTCACCATATCCAGGGCATGATCGGGCCTTCTTTTATACCAGAATGCGGTTACATAATCAGGTATATGAAACTGAGATCAAGGGTTTTGACGTCGTGATTCTCACGTCAAGATGAGATGCTCTCTGCAAAATAAATGGGGTCTTCATCAGAAGGTTTTCTTCGAGCAGGAATAATGATCACGGACCGTGAAAATACCGGTTTAGGATCAAAAAGCTAACCATCTCCAATTCTTAAATTGGCTCTCTTAACATGGTATAAAAGACAACCTTTCACAACCACCTTGAATATTGCAGGTTGCGTTGATCAAACTGAAAAAAATAAAATTAATTAAAAATAATTCACGGATAACAAGCCACATAAAATATGTGTACGTAATGTAATCTGAAAATTAGTATTTTTTTATTCCTGAAAACAATGTAAAACAATTCAATTGCTTCACTTACATTATTGTTGACAGCTCTATGAATAATACTGTCATAAATGACACATCCAAAAGCAATCTACAATATGCAATGTATACCAAAAAAATGAAAAATTGATCATTTAAAACTACTGCCTACAGAGTTGTCTTGACAGATCGTCGACATTGGCAGGTCACAACAAGCATAAAAATAAAAAAATGCAATTTATTATTTTCACAAATCACGTTGTTCAATGGAAAAACTTACTAATACAATTAGATGGCAGACATTTCTTTAAAAGAAAAGAAACACGAAGACTACGGAGAAGCAGAAACAGATTGCATTAAATATCCAATCACAGCTCGCCACACAATAGCACAATAGCCGAAAACACGTGCACCAGCACGCATCTCACATTCAAGTCTCGGTTTTAAAATATAATATTTATCACACAAAAAGGAAATTCAGTGTAATGTTTATAGAAAGAAAATTTAAAGACGAGCACATAACACTGCACTTCCTAAATTCAATTATTTCTCGGTGCGCACTATATTTTTGTCGGAGGAGGACATCACAAAAGAAAGCGTCCAAACAATTTACAAGTTAGCCAACTGCAAACGAACGAATACAAGAAAGGAGTTTAATGTGCCCACGGAAACAACGACCACAGAACTTGCAGTTATGTTGCCCGCACTGGCTGTCACTTCGACTCATTCTTAGGAAAATCGCTCTATATGTGTGGTAGTGCAGTGCATGCAACTTTCGAGATAGGGTCGAAAATCCGCCACCGTCAGGACCTCGGGTCAGAATCGCTGCAGTCACCGAGGCAATGCTGGCCCTGAGCTAAATCAGTGTATCGCAATTAACGAGCTTTGAAACGAATCTCTCGAGGGGAAGCAACGCGGTGGTCTGCGTTGGAGGCGGAGAGAGTGACAGTGGTCAGTACACGTGTGTGATTAGAGCAGACTTTCCCGCCCTCGGAAACGAAGCAGTTCGCCGCCATCGCCCGACAGTACCGCCATCGCTGATGACACCACCGCCATCGCCCAGACCCCCACCGCCATCGCCCATGACACCACCGCCACCGCCCACGACTCTATCGCCACCACCCACGACCCTATCGCCACCACCCATGGCCCCACCACTATCGCCCATGACACCACCGCCATCGCCCATGACTGCACTGCCATCGCTGATGACAGTGCCGCCATCGCTGATGACACCACCGCCATCGCCCATGACACCACCGCCATCGCCCATGACACCACCGCCATCGCCCATGACACCACCGCCATCGCCCATGACACCATCGCCCAAAACCTCCACCGCCTCCGCCATCGCCATTGTCCCGACTCCTCACCATCACCACCGCCACCATCGCCTCCGCAATCGCTATCTCCCACGACTATCACCACCTGCACCGCCATCACCACTGTCCCACCGCTACCGCCACCAGAAGCCGGCGCTCCACTCCGGGCTGTGACGGTCGCTCGGCGTCGGGCGCTCGCGTGCCCTTATATAGCCGCAGCCCTTGACTACTGCGGCGGCGCCGCTCCGCGAGCGGCGGCGATGGGCCATTAGCAGCGGCGAGAGAGGCAATGGACCAACAGGAGACGGATCGGCTCATCTTCTTCCACCGCTGCCTTTCACGGTCGAAGTGCGATGGAGACGGACCATGCAATTGATCATAGCGGAGACCGCAATCATGCAAAACATTCTTTAACTATGAAGTTGAGGAGGAGGAGCAAAACCAATTGAATTCTCATCCTCCCACTGACCAGAAAATATTCATATGCTTCAATGGGGAAAACTGCATTTTCATGTGCAGCCATAATGCACTACTAGCCTCAACAAGAGAGTGGGTGTGAGAACCGGCAAGGCAGGTTAGGCGGGGTGGCCAAGCCTGGGCGGGTGGACAAGGCGGAGTGGACAAGGTGGGCAGGAGGGAGCCAACCTGAGGCGGGCAAGCAAGGGTGGAAGGGCAAGCAAGGGTGGGCATGGAGGGGAATGTAGGGCGGGCGGGAGGGGCGGGTGACAAACGCAACATCCCCGCCGGCCCGCGACGACACAAAGGGATTGGCTTTTACGTGGCCTAAACCGCTGCCGCGTGAAGACCGCCACGTCAAGAGGTGAGTGGTCGTATTGTTGGAGCCGAAAACATCCAGCTTAAAAGCTTCGAATGTAGTCCGACGAGACAATAAAACGGCGTATCAAAGCGGGCCGCGGCGCGGTGGGAGAGCTGGTATCTCACACATTTGGCTTGCGGGAGGTCCGGATACGCGCCGGCGAGGGGCGTTCAATCTTTCCCACCTGTTTGCTTCTTTCCCAGGCTTCTGGGTGGGTCTTTTATAAGGCTGTCCGATTTGCTCTATTCTCACGGTTGAAAGTGAAAAGAAAAGATAGCGATGAATTTGACAGCACAACACACCCTATAAACATTAATTATACAATAAAACTTTCGACAGATTTTGTAGAATTAATTGACTCGTGAGTGCCATTTCTTTGGCTTTAGCATGATTTGTGAGAATGATGTAAACTACATGCTCGTATTCTAATTAGAACTGTCCGAATTTATGCCTTTAGGCAACTCGGGAATTCTAGTATCTTAGTTTTCAAACTATAAGAAGAAGCACAAAACCAGCATTTACATGAGGTGGATGTGTATTCTCCATTCAATTCATAGTTGAAAAGTTTCTCGGCGTGGTATGAAATTTCATTAGAGGCATTCAGTGTACAGATCATTGCTTAGATTTTTATCCCCCTTATGTAGTCTAATTAAGTCCCATACACATAATGGTGCACGTTGAACTCCTCATAATTCATCACAGTTATAATTTACAGGTGATTCTGCAACAGCACATACGTTCTCGCATTCTTTGTAACGGGCATGAACTATTATAATACATTAAATATTATAACGGGCAATAAATATTATAATATTATAATATTGAATACACAAAAATATTTGTAACTCTCAAAACTATTTCCCCGGGCGGAAATCGAGCTCAGGTACTTAGGTTCCACAAGAAATGAACTTATCCCACTAAACGAACCGACTGAATTCCTACACTCACACTCCTTAAGTATGAAAAAGAGGAAGCTGAACTTGTACAATTTGGGGTTAACCTGAGGTTTAAGAAGAATTAAGACACGTCAAGAAGTCACCATAAATTACGTGTAACTAATTTTGGAGCTGTTTTACGAAAGATTTTTTCCGTATCAATTTAATTTTCAAGAAGATGTAACTTGTCATCTATTTTTCGCGTAAGAACTACATCTGCTGTTCATTTTTTTTTAAATTGCTATATATCATCACATGTAGAGCCTTCCAACAATGCAAACAAGAACCATCAGTGCTGTTGATCAAGCTATTCAAAAATACCAATACTACTGCAGTGTACACTTCATCTTCATTTTCACTTTGTACCTAGAGTTTCATTTTGAGCGTACGGGACTGCAACAAACTGATTTGGACATAATTTTGACGAGCAGTTCTGGTAGACACCCTATGCATAATAATAAAGCGGATTAAAGATCTCATATTGATGAAAAGAGGCAACCCAACTGGTTTGTAAATTGCCTTGAAGCGCAAGTAATGGATATAGCTGACTCATAATTTGCTCACGGTAGTATAAATAAGAGAAACCCGAGGCATGTTTCAATTTCGTTTAACTCTCTCTTCCCGTTCGAGCTGATCGTAAAGATCACAAGTGTGAAACACACTGAAGTCAAACGTGGCAAGATGACAAACGTAATGCATTCACAGTACATCTCATTTTATTGCTAGGTACTGCGTATGGTAGCAACTTGCTAATGCAATATATCGTGATTTCAAACGATCACATGATTATTAAGTCCAAGTCTTTCAATGTTGAAACTGTTTATTGATTTGGGTGGATTATATTTACTACATATGATCACTTTTAATCCTACCACCCAAAGACAGGAATCATTTCTATTCCTGTTTACACTCCGTTGTAATTACTTTTTTTTTTCTATTCAAGTGATATTTGATAGCATAATATGATAACCGTTTCCAGTTCATCAAACTTCTAAAACAAACAAGACACACCAGAAAAATTGCCCTACTTTTATTGTTGCAGTGCTTAAATTGTTCTTATGAATATTAACAAATGATAGAAAATCAGATCTTGCCTAGTGGCGATCGTACGTATCGGTTCCAAGCAACTTCAATATTTACGAGTCAAAATTCAGGGATAATTCCAAGTCAGTTCGAAATTTCATGTAAGATATAGCCAATATTCCGTTCTAACGTATTTGTTCTTGCCACGAGAACAATGCTACATTCTCATACATGCTCGTGGATCTCTAGACACTATCCGTATATGTTTTTCAACAATATCATTTCAATCACTAATTTTGTAAAGGAATAAAAATCAATTTTACATATTGATGATAGTTGCATTTAGGTAGAAAGTTATATTTTACAAAATTATCTATCGGTTCATTTTATTCACTACGTCTTCTACAACGTATTCAAATGACATGCACTCGAAATACATCTCTTGGATTTTTAAGATTGACCCACTTAGACCCGTACGTCTATCCAGTAATATATATATATATATATATATATATATATATATATATATATATATATATATATATATATATATTACTTAATTCATTGAAGCTGGTGAAAAAGCAAATAAATTAGATGATCATGTGTCTTAGGGCATAGTCATCTACACCACATAGCTTCCTGATTGTGTTTCCATATTCTATTAAATGGAATTTTTCTATAAATGAAAAGTTATTTTGAAAACGTGTTGTGCCGATGCGTACATTTTGATAGGTTATCTGCATAAGTGTCAATTGAGCTGTGAGTTTCGATTAAAATCATTTTTGTACATTGAAAAACAAACTTGCAACTCCACGAGTTTAGGACATATAATTAACGTTTCATTGATCCCAAAACACGGTTGTTTGTAGGAGAGAGAAATGACCAGATTCATATTTCATTGTTCTCTAAGGATTTGTATATAATACATTTTCATTTATTTTATCTTCGCGAGTATTTCATTAACCGCTTAAAATGCGATGACCATTCCAAACTCTGTAACAAATATGTTACTAATTATTCATTGTTCACTCACCACTATTCAGTAGAAATTGAAATAGAGATCGAATTTTCAAATTTGGATTGAGATGGAATTGGAAATAGGGATCGAGATTTGGTCGAAAAAAAGATGTGGATCTCAGCAGGCTCTATGTTAATACGACAACAAACAAAACATTTTGTTGCTTTTCATATTTATGTACAACTAATTGTTTACTGCCATCTCTTTTGCTTCCTCTCGTAACATCCACAGCTATCTACAACCCTTAATAAGTATTAAATCTTACAGTTCTCATGTTTCAATTCTGAATTCTTGACATTCCTAGGTTACACAAATATTGCTGTCATTCATCTTTTTGTCAACGTGCCCCTAATTTGTTCAGTTATTATATCACTGATGTTACCTGGTCGATAGTGTATATCGATTAGTTGTTTCATTTTGGTGTCATATCCATTACTCCTCAACACTTTTAAATCTGCAATGAATTACATTTCCTCACATGAAAATCCAGTGATTGTTGTTTAGTATTGTTTGGTATCCTTATATTTAATTTTACTTTTATTCTTCTGATGTGTTCGGGTATTTTGTTCACGAAAATAAATTATTTAACATTTCCTCTCCTTGTACATCCGATTATTTTCGTAAAATCGTGTTATGGTAAGTTTTGTATGTGCTCATTGCAACTGTTTATTTTCTGTTTAGATGTCCACTACCCGTAATTATGCTATTACTGAATTCGTTCATATCCTTTGCCAATATTAATGATCAATGCAATTTTATACCATGTAGTGCTTATCAAGGTGCCATCCGACCAAATCTCGCGGTTTCCATTTCCATTTAATAATTAACTTTAACAATTAAGATTTGTCTGACAAAATAACTGAAATTACGTTGATTCAGTATATTCTCGGAAGCCAGTTCAAATCGTGATGCTATCAATGAATCTCGTCTGTGTGAGTTGGTGACTAGATGACAGCACACGCAAAATATAATACGTCTATGTTGTAAGTTGAATTCCAAGAGAGAGAGATAAGTAAAGAAGAATAGGCGTATGAAGAAATTGCAGTTCTGCCTTTCGGAAATGCTCGACAGCGAGCAAGCGTTGGGTGATAGTTCGTTTCCTTATCGTGTATTGCACTTTGGGCGGAGGCCTTCGCGTTACAAGAACTGGAATGTCGCTCAGTGGATAAGAAGTGGATATACACACTAATCTCACACACCCGATGACATTTTACCTATGATAGGAAGAAATTTTATGCAACTTTAAGGAATTATTTTGAAGGGCATTAGGGAGTCATGTACATATGCTTCCTTTTGTTCGTAACAAAAGAACGATTTCTACTTTCCAATTTTGTCAATTTCCGCTAACCGTTGGCTCCTGTACCACAAGCTAATTTGATATTCGCGTTTAGAATAATACGCCAGTGACCTTCAATTGCATCTCATGGATTTCTATTCTTGCGAATAACTATGAGGCTGTTATAATACAGTGGCCACAACTTGTGTATTGGTAACACCACTATTCATATAACTCTTAATCATTTCTAAGTGAATATTATGTTTTGTAAATGCATTCGTATTATATTTAGAATAACTTATTCCTAAGAATATATGGTCAGAAAATAAAACCATGAAACCAAATCGCATCTGGACTGCAATAGTGGCCCAACTCGAATTCAAAATGCGAATTTTTAGTTAATGCAGTCTCCAGAATTGCACATTGGTCTACCTTGCAGCAGCATATCTCACAGTACAGTATTCCACCAATAAATGGCAGATGTATGGATGAAAGGATTTTCAATATCAATACTCAAGGTGAACATTTCAAACTCATTTTTCTTAACACCTGATATTTTGAGTTGTGCCACTAGTGCAGCCCACAAACGAAATATTAGGGTGTCTTCAAGTTTTCCATCGGATACAGAAGTAAACAGAGGTCTGAGGGTCAGTGATTCTCCTCTTGACATTGAAACACCTTGAAGTACCCGGGTATTCTTCCGTCAGGGCTCGTTTCTTTCTTCCTTTCGCAAGCACGCGTTTCCATCCGCCATTTCCTCTCAATTTCACTCGAGCGAGTCGGCGCCCAAGGTCTTCTTTTCATTGAAGAAGAAAATATTACGAATGTGTGCATGAGCCAGCATAAACGGCGCAGGCAGCAGATACTGAATAGTCGTGCGCCTGCATACATTTCACGTGCGCGGGTTCTCCTTGGCCGTGAGCGGGCAGCTCTTGTGTTCTCGGCAGAATCGCAGGTGTCACCTCTGACCCACGGGTAGGGTGCGTCGCGAGACGCGCTGACAGGAGAAAGGACCGCGAGGTGCGGGACGAGATTGCAGTGGTCGGAGAGAACTGAGAGGACAGGATTGGATCGGCTTGGGCCGGACAGGACGGGATTGGATGGACCAGTATTGGCCCGGACGCTACTGCAATGTACTGAACTGGACGGTACGGTGGACGGAACTGACATAAGAAACTGGACGGTAGTTGACAGGAAGAAACTAGACGGAACTGAACCGGACGGTACTGAACTCGACGGTATTTGAATGGACTAAACATAGCTTGACAATACTTGACGGTACTTGCCTAGAAGAAACTGGACGGTACTTGACCGGAACAAACTAAACGGAGCTGGAGTGAACGGAAGTAGGCCGGTCACAAAGGGACTGGTCGATACCGAACACGAACGATGGTGAGGCGCGGGTCGGCATCGGAAAGGGAGCGATGCGACTGAACTGGGAGGGATGTAGCAAGGTGAGGTGGAAAGGGGAAGGGTAGTATGGGGTGAGGATGAGGCGGAGAGGTGAAGTAGGCCGATGGGCTGTGGCGGTGTGAAGCAAGACTGATGAACAATGGGAAGTGAAATGGTACAGCATGAAGCAGGCCTCGTGGGCAGTGGCGGGGTGGCGTGGGGGGGGGGCGGAGAGGGGCGGGTTGGCGCTGACGAAGCATCCGAAGTGCTCACGTTGTTTCAATGGCACCGGCTCTTTCTGAGAAACGCGCAGACGCGGACAGCGACCTCTCGCAGCCTTTCCCAGAGCCGCGACGCCGCGTTCCATTCTCCACGGCTTTTCCCATTCCGAGGTGTAAATCCTCCGAGGCGTTGCCACTCACAAGCCGCGACACCAAAGTGTGCGGAGTATTTGAAATGTTTGCAGTTGTAACAATGGGGAATGCTCCAACCTTTGAACCATGCAGCCAAAAATATGTGTCAAAAGTGCATGAAAATACACTGCATTAAATTTCAAAATATTTGTTAATGAGAATGTTGGGAATCCGGAAATTTCTGCGATCAGAGTCCCCTACAATATAATTAAATATTTATGATAAGACACATGTACGCAATTAACTCCCCTCTAGAATCAGACACTTCTCCTGTCAATCGCGAACGGTTTCTGTTGGCATATGGGCGGCCAAAATTAATTAAAATGTGGTGCCTTACTTTGAAATTTATAATTTATAATTATGATATTCATAATTATATATAATTATTTGCCGCTAATTAATAGCAAAGAGCATGCAGTTTAAACGTTCCGCTAAGACATATTTTTTCTCCAAAAACCGCGAGTAAGCTTCCAAAGAGAAAGGCAAAGACATCTTTCAAATGAAAATCTTTGGAAGGACAAACAGTTGAAGAGTTGAACTGCTTTCATAGACGCTCGCGAGATCGCGCCAGATACTAGACACACCGTGGAGTTGTTAACATTCCGAGAATTAGACGTCTTTCCAAATGAAGGCACAATAGAATCGCATTATTTCAAAAGACGGTGGCCGGAACAGTTTCGCGGCGAGTCGCCTCGCTCGAGTAAAAAACCATTAAGATGCACGAATATATGCTACCGACTATTAATTTATGTAGGGTGGATATTGGAACCTCAGCTGAGAGTTATTGACGCGCAAGCGTCTATTCATATGACGCCACGAGAGGCAATTGTTGGAGAATTTTTCAGCCGAGCGTTTGCACAAAAGATCGCCTCGTCAGTAAAAAGGCGTAGTAATTACCATCTTGGCTGCATTGAAGAAATTATATTTTTGACTAGTAGTAGCGGCAGCAGCCTTACAGCTGTTGCAGATTCTGTGTAATGAGTGTGTTTGGGTGCGTAAAGCTGAAAATGAGCTGAAATTATATTACGCAAGAAATACAACAAAATAATCTTCTAAGAAGATATTGACAACTTCTTCAATTATCAACAATTTTCACGCTGAGATAAACTAATAGTTCTCAAATAATTGCCTTTCAAACTTTCCCTTGTGGCAATAGGTAGTTGTGGCCACGCTTTGTAGGCAACCCAACCCAGCATTTTTTGGCTCTCGCAAAACATTTTCTGAAGCCATTTTGCAATCTCAACAGTAACTGTTTTCGCGAAGAAATGAGTGTTCACAGATATGTATGTTTCGGCGTGGAGAGTTAAATGAGAAGTAGTTTCCGTTCTCAAGTTATCCAAGGCGCGGACTTCGGCCGGAACCTCCATGAAACAAAATATCGCTGTTTACACAATGCTTTAAAAGTGTCACCACAAATAATTATTTTTGAGTCCATTTGTAAACTCTTTTGAATTACAAGTTACAACCATGCTATAAAAAATGCTATGAGTACCCGGAATAAATATTTAAATGCATCACAAGGTAGTGAAATCGCATTCCAGGAAAAACATAGATCAATGACTTCCAGTTTTGTTATAAGGAACTAGTCTGATGTGAATTGGATTAAAACTATTTTTCATGAAAGAAATCTTTCACGATAGAAAATATTTGAGTGACGAATGGTGATTATTTATTTTCTCAGGCCATGAATAATAACTACGTAATCCTTGCGTTAAACAAAGATTAAAGAGAAATAGGGATTTTGAAATTGAAACGAAGAGCATAATACCAATTCAAATAACTGGTATCTTTCCACCCTTTTTAAACTTCGAAGGGCCCTCCACCTAATAGTCGTGTAACTATCTTACAACACGAGAAATTCTTTGAAAAACATTATATTCTCTGTACTGGCTAGTACAATTTTCGAAAAACATAAAAATCTACTTTACCATAATGACTTTGATTATTGGAATACCTACTACTCTTACTCCAGGCTTGTTCGAGAGGCATTACAGCTTTTCTTGTACACACTTCATTTTTTTTCAGGTCGCATCAACATCTAGGTCATTAGCGACCACTATTGAAGTTAACATTATGGTAACTATGAAGATGAAACGAAATGGTGATGATAAGGGGTGTACACAAATACAACCACGCCCGAGGCGGGACTCGAACGCCCGACCCTTTGGTCCAAGATCACTACGACAAAACGTCTTTAGCAATCTCGGCTATCGAGCCGGCACTTCTTTGCATATAAACTAAATAATTTTCTTAAGTAGTTTCATATCTTATTGTGTAACACTATAAATTACCAGTTTTTGTTCTTCCACAATATATGAAAAATTCAAAATATTAAAAGGTTCTTAAACAATCTTTTATAAAGTGATATATATATATATATATATATATATATATATATATATATATATATATATATATATTACATACACACACAAGCGCGCGCGCGCCCGGGGACCTGCGGCTCTTTTAGTCACCCGAGTTCATTAGACCCAGATAACGCTCGCGGTACATATAGGATTTTATTTTTTTACGTAATTTCAATGATTCAGATTTATTTATTTATTTACTAATTAACTAGATGTTAATTTGACACCCTTTGTCTTTTCATATTTCCGTCTGGTAAGTCCCCTTCATAATTCCCAACATAAGAAAACATTTAGCAACTTTAAACTGTTTTCATATTTCTCTTGTAACCACGATCCAAGTAAAAATTAAAATAATTTTTATATTCAGCACAAAGGGAAAATTCACTATAAGGTTAGAAAAATACAGGATGCGACGTGGCGCATCGCGGCAAGAACAAATCCCTGTACGTCTATGGACGTACACCAAGCGTAACCAGCCAGCGTGTGATCAGGGATCGGGAACTGTTAATTAACAAAGTGTTTTCGATGTCGTTGTCTATATTTCGCGATTCATTCCCGCCTGGGATATGGCATACTATTCTGGGGAAATACATCTTAAAGCCCAGACTTTTAGATTACAAAAATAATTGTATGATGAATAACCAAATCCCACACACGTGATTCTTGTAATCCTCTCTTTATTAACCTAGGAATTTTATCATTACCTTGTCGATTTAAGAATCAGTGGCTTTTGTCACAAAATGACTTGCTTAAGGGCGGGAATATATTTTCAGTAAACGCCGATGTCTATTACTATAACACTCGACGTAGTAATCATATTCATCAGATGACAGTATCAACAGCTCACTACAATAAATTCACATAAAATACATGTACATTATTTTACAACACTTTGCCAGATGACATTAAATTATTAAATTCGACAGAAAAGTTTAAATCCCAAGCTATACTGAGCATCAAAGGAAAGTAACATTAATTTTAACGTGATATTTAATGTATTATTTACCATTTGGACTGTATAATTCTAAACAACCTGTAACAAGTATTGTACCGCAGCCTCTGGGTCAATGATCCCCATCAGGTTTTTAGTCCAATTTCCCTGATCCATTGAGTAAAAGGGCCCTTGTTTTGCTTCCGGACATAAATGTAACTTCATTATCTGTGGACGTCTTCTAGAATTCAGTGGGAAATAAAGTTATTCAAATTATCGTTCTCCATGCGGTCTCGGCAGGAAGTATTATTTCTTAACGAAAGACATGGGGCATGAGAGGCCACATTTATTGCTGATTTACCCTTGAAAATAGATTTTATTACATCGAAGTGAATAGTTTTGTTAACAATCCTAGCAAAAACGCTCATTTTCTCTGTATTCAAAGTTCAAGTAGTATATAGCTTAGGGTAGGGATCACAGAATTTTGAAAATGTGCACAGAATTCACTTCTTCTCATACCATGTCACACAGTTTTAACTGTTTTGACGTCAAATAAATAAATAAATAAATACTTTGAGAGAGAGCACACACACCATCTGAACTGAGGTGTTATTACCAAGATGGAAGAAATTGCCCAGGCAATGTATTCTGCAAGTGTTTGACATTTTTATATACTCGTCACTCATACTTTTTCTAACCTATTCATTCAAAATAAAAAAAATAGTTCATTATCGAAATGAATGGGAACTAGATGGTGATATTCCTACTCCTGCAACACACTGTATTCATACACTCTCTTCGTTTAATTAGTCCATAAATTACGAAACGCAAATAGGGAACCAATTTGAATTTCCTCTCACTCCCTTAATAATTATGTAACGCGGCTCTCCTACTATTTGCAAAAAAGTAAACACAAATTATATATGTTCAGAAATAAAAAAAAATCGATATCACCGTAACGGTGCACTAAACTGATACCCCTCCCCCATGTAATGTAGCGTGACGCTTCCTCAACCCCCTGCCCTCTCTTCAGCGTTTCGTAATTTATGAACGACCTCAAGACTTAATACTGTCCATTTTAAATACCTATTTTCATACAGGCATAACTCTCGTGCTTTCGAGAGCACCATTTCAAACAATTCTCATCAATTCGCGTCGCCTCGCTTCGCGCCCTGGGACGCTATTGAATTACCGCACTGGGTCGGGCCCTGTTTTTTTATCCCTAAGAAAACATCAAGTTGGCTGAACACTTGAGTGTAGTTTTAGAAGAAAATAATATTTATTTTATGACGTGGTTTCTTGAATTCTCATCTAAAAAGCAATTGTTATTTCGTCTCTATCCAACTAACTAATAATGAAGTTCAAGCGATTTAAATGCGTTATATAACAAATCATAAAGAAGACTGATGTCATAAGGCAACTACGAAGCGAATTTTTTTATGAAGTGGTATCTGGAAGTTTCTCTTCAGCACTATTTTGTACCTAATTGAGCGACTTGACGATTCTAAGTTTCTAAACGAAATGAAGCGAATCGCCATTAATGAGACCGTAAATGAATAATAAAATGCTCTGAGTAAACAAACATTAAGGATTAAAATACGAAGAAAGAAACAAGTCAATATAATAAATCATTGTTCTAGTCCGTAAAAAAAAGTCATTGAATATTTATTGTTAAGATATACTGATTCGCAACAACTACGCTACAAGAAAAACACTTGGAATAACTCTAATAAAGATTTCTAAGTTATACAAAAGTAATGATTATTGAACTATAATAAATAATTCATCGTGGGAAGTCATTATAAAAATGTTCCTTTTTCTGTGACAGAAGAGAGCAGATAAATATGAAGTTTTTTATAATATTTTTTATTATTTACAGTAAATTATATACGAATATAAATTAAAAAAATTTTCGTTAATTTGAAATTAATGTTTTTTATAATATTTATTATAAATTTATAGTAAAGAATGTATTTTGAAAGGAAACAAAGGAATCATAGAAGGTTACATTACCGGAAAACAATCAAGAGGAATAAAGAAAATCCAAATGTTGGATGAGAAAATAAATAATTGAAATGATTGAAGGCGTTGTCATTGTCAACAATAGTACTATTGTTGACAATGATAACGCCTTCAATCATTTCAATTATGTAAATGTCAACTACAACTCACCACTGAATCAATATGAGAAAATACAACTGCCACGGAAAGCTGAATAGTGTAGCCACGGCTTGAAATGAATCAAGAAGGTATATACTTGCTCAGGGAGCACGATGACGAAGATTCTGATGACGGTAAATTTTATAATAATAATAATAATAATAATAATAATAATAATAATAATAATAATAATAATAATAATAATAATAATAATTGTTCTCAAAATTTCTAAACATGATAATGCCGCATATGCCAGAAACAAGTAGAAATTTCAATCACATCGTCTCGTCTTGTCAAATTCTAGCAAAAGACCGAATACTTGAAAAGACAGGGTAGTTACTTCCACCGGCAGTTCTGTACCGCCTTCGAAATTCCAAGCACGTGCTCCAAGAGATACGAACACTCACCAAAACCGGTGACGTCTGTCGGACTGTACAATTTTGTACGACATTGTCTACTTGTAGATATTGCTGTACCGGGCGATCGAATTGTCGTAACTAGAAACGTCTTAAATACAAGAGTTTGGTAATCGAGATCAGCCGAATGTGGGGGTTTAAAAGCACAGGTCGTCCCGATAGTTATCGGAGCTCTGGGATTTGTCTCTCAAAATTGTGTAAGAACTTGTCTAAGCTCCAAGGTAATTCAAAAGACTGGAAAGTGCAAGACATTGCTTTATTTGAAACAGCCCTCACTTTTCTCAAGGTATTATAAATGCACCGACAGTCCCTAGATCTGCTCCTAAGGAAGCTGGTTGCCACCCGGAGGAGACTTTATAATCAACAGTTTCATAATATCTTTAGTCGTGAAATTAGGAAAAGAATAAAAATCAAAATATATTTAGACCAGAAGGGACTAAATCCCCGTGCAGAAGTCAGAAAAAAGAAAATTATGGCATATAAATCTTGGGATACCTTACTCACTAACATGTATAAAAAAATCACACTACACAGATTTACTTCTGCGATTACTGAGTTAAGAAAATTAAACCCAATAAACAAACTTCTCTTTGACGAACTTTTACGTCGTTTGAACAATCACGTGCACTCGCAGTGGGTCTGGTGTCCCAAATCCATCGCTAAACCGGGTCTTCCTCCGACAAACTCTGATTCTCTCACAAACTTTAATTCTCTGATCGCCCCCTTTGTGGGTGCGACTCCGCGTGCATCACGTGTCCCGGCGGGTGCAGCGCCTGCGGTGCGTTTCTGCAGCCTGGCGTCGGCGTCGGCGGCGCCGCTCGGTTGGACAGCCCTGGGGAGGCGACTCGCGGGCGCGGAATGCCGCACCGCGCCGACCCACACAAATGCTCAACTCCTGTCTGGTTGTTAGTCACTCCGGGCGCGTCAACGTCTAAGCTCATTAGTCGCCTAAGTGTAGAGAATATGTTTTCTCTCTTGGGTGGCGGTGGTCTTCTTCTGCTGAATGGCGAGATCCGGCGCCGACCTACCGTCGGATAGCGGGGTTTTCCCCAACCGTATATCTCCCACCAGCGGGGCACCGCTCCAGTCGAGACAAGCTGTAAGCTCCCGATCGGTATCCCGGCATGTGTGGTAGTGGAGTGCATGTTAGTGTAAGCGTGTGTAAGTAAGGGGTGAGGATAGGACAAGGAATAGGAAGGAAAGGTTGCGCGCGGTCCGTGGCCCGTTTGTTAACGGAAAACGTCCGATCAGAGTAGCCAGACGCTAGAATTCTGCTCCAGACAGCGACTGAATTCGACCTAGTTGACAAGCTAGTGTAGAAAACCCGGCGACCGTCGGGATTCGAACCTAGAACCTCTCGGTCAGAGGCACTGCAGTGACATCAGCCACTTCTTCCGGTTGACGCTCTAGCCACTTCTTCCGGTATTGTCTGGTGGTGGTTGTTGTGGTTTGGGTAGAGTTGTTACTTTCCGTTAATGCATTTTGCGGTGAGAGACGTATGGCGTGTGCTGTGCGCTTTGTTGCCTTGTGTATATGCTACGTCCATATGCTGGGTTCATGTGCTAAGCGGTTTCTGCTGTGTGCATGTGCTGTGTAAAAGTACACGCGCCCTCTGCGTGTGCGTTGTGCAGGTGTTATGCGGATGCGCCGTGCTCATGACGTGCACGAATGTGTGTGCTTATGTTGTGCGCATGTATGCTGTCTGAATGAGCTGCGTGAATGTGTGCGCAATGCGCACCGAATGTCTGTCGGCCGGGTCATAAAATGCGCGGTGTGTGTGCATGTATTGTGCGGTGTGCCGTGAGAGCTGCGCGAATGGTGCGCATGTGCTCTGTTGAGGATTGTTTGTTGTCAATTGAGTGTTGTGAGTCCCGTGCGTGTATGCATGCTTTGCTTTGTTTTCTACGTTAACTTTTGTTGAATTGTAAGTGACTTCTAGAGACTTGTTTTGAAGGATTATTAAATGATGCTATTAGAATGACGCGGCTATCAGAGTAGGGTTATATACACATTTTGTAGAACGTAATTTAGTTTTTTTGGGGGGTTAAAATTTTATAAAGGAAATTAGATTTGCATCATAAAATATTGAGTGTAAATTATTACCTACAAGTTACATATTAAGAGTTATTGGGAAGAGTTTAATAATAGTGAAATTGAACTCGTTTCACTATTAATATGCATCTTTATTTCGTTTGTAACCTATCTACCGCGCACAAACGTCTTTTCCGCACCAGAGAAAAAGTCTTTTAAACACGAAGACGACACTTTTTCAGGTGTTTTAAGAAAATACTATTTTCACGCACGCATAGCAGCACGTAGATAGCCACGTGTTTACCCGATCGTAGACAAATGGATTTTTTCCCGATGTTTGTGCATTTCCGTACACTGTGCGGCGGTGGTGGTGGTGGCGGCGGCGGCGGCGGGAGCTCCGTGTACGGCGTGCACAGCGTCCGCGGAATCGGTTCCGGATACACGGGCGAGGAAGCGGAGCCGGAGGCGGGGGCGGGGGCGCCGGCGGCGGTAATTGTGGCGATGACGGAGGCTCTGTTGTGGCTGGTCACGTGGGCTCGAGGGGTACAGAGTGACGCTGTAGTTTTCGGTGCCCTGACGACGCTTATGGTGTGGAGTGAGACGTTAATATGTGTGCGTAAAATGTGATAAGTAGAGCCCGGAAGATTGGCAACATACCTTTTGTTATTGTTATGATTTTAAGACTTTGGCAGTAGAAACCCTTAACTGTACTTCCAGATTTGTTTTAGAAGATTTTCATTTTGCCTTTTTTGTTGCGTATTTTAGTTTTTATGCATACTTTTAATATTTTTATTATTTTATTGATCCCAATTTCTATCAAGCTGGAAACGTACCTGCAAGGTTGGTCCATAGAGAAAGGTCTATAAATCATTTCTTGAAGCCCGGACAACATGATAGTACTGTCGCGTTTTGTCTTCGTCATCAAGCGGAGGCTTCACATCAAGCAATAAATGTTGAACTTCGGCTCCAAGGTCGGAAAGTGTAAAATATCTGTAAGAGAAAGCGAGATGTTAGCAGTCAAGACTTAAATTTCTTTTATTGTTGCCGATAGACTGCTCGCTCACAAAAAATTCTATTCTGCCTTTGCCTGTTAAATCCGTTCCCTTTCGAGGACAGACAACGCACCTTCTCAGTCCTGGTGAGCACCAAGTTCTAAGAACAAAAACGATAATAGTGTTTTCGCTTATAGCAATCCAGATTTCAAAAGAGTTCACAATAGCATTTTGTAAAGATAACGTTGTGAGTGAGACAAATTCGTTCTTATCACAAATTTGCCCCAAAAAAAATTTAATAGTTAAACTAAAAAAATTCTCTGATAGATAGAATGTCCTAAAAATCTGGTGGTTACGTACAAAAAAGAAAATATAGTTTCCTCTCACGTAAGCGCTTAAGTAAATTTTACTTTAAGAACAAGAATTTTACTCGTTTTCATTATTATGAATCGATGGGCTCAGTAGAACAAGACGCTTTCCCACCTTTTTTGTGAAATTGAGTTATTAGCACTACACAAAACTTCAAATATTATTCTTTTCGTGTAATATGTTATTTATATCCAATATGGACTTACATGCAAGTGTAGTGCTTAAAAGTTTATTGAATTACATGAACGACGAACAGGTAAAACCCTCATTATCTCAGAACGATGTCAGATCAAATCTCTTGTTCTACTGAGCCCTTCAATTTTCTACAATAATTTTTTTAAAACAGTCTTTTTCATTCAGTAAATACGTTTTTGCACGCCTTTTTTTTCAGAATAAGTGTCACTCTGTGTGCCTATTTTGGAAAAATTAATGCCTTTCTATTTTTAGGTAGTATAACTGGTAGTAGTGACAGAAGTATTGGCAGCATTAATAGTAGTAATGAGAGGCAGGAGGAAAATGGAGGCAGTGATAGCAATTGTGGCAATGGGAACAGTGGTAGGGGCGGCAGCAGAGATGATGGAGGTAGACGAGAAGGCAGATAATGGTGACAGTAGCGGTCGGGTTACTGAAATGATGGTATCCGTAGAATTAATGATAGTGGTTATCCTGATGGTAGTTTTGATAGAAATGACGGTGGAGGTGAGGTATCTGAGGTGATAAAGGAACGTGTTATTTCACTCCAAGTTTGGGGTGAGGTCTTTAGATGGAGTAACAGAGCAGGGCGGTAGTAGATGTAGTTAGAGGCGGGACCAATCGTTAAGATTCTCGAATTCAAATTTTAAAGGGTGCTTCACTTACTCGCATGTATCATATACTTTAAAATTCATAGGATTCCCTACAACAATAATTTCACTCAATGCTGAATGTGAATGAGGAAAGCTAAAACGAAACGTTTGTAAAGGTACAGATTTTAGTGGAATAAAAAAAATTAAAGAACATTAGCTAAGTGTCTGAAATAATGAAAAAGTAAAGAAGGTTCAGCGTTTGCACAGACAAGATGATAATGATATTTAAAACGAGTAGAACTCAAGAAAACAGATTCGCTAGGATTAACCATTACGGCTCCAAATAATTAATAAACAATAAACAAGACTTTTCCTATCTCAAAGAGTTTCAGGACTTTCGAGATTCGAGGGCTCGCCCTCCTAGTTGTAGTGCTGGTGGTAGAGCTCGTGAGGTGCTAATGGAAATTATAACACGTGTGTGGTAAATGCGTGATTGATAGAAGTTTGGTGATAGGGGGAAAGGATGGAGCAACTGATGTGGTGATAGTGCTGGTGAAGTTGTCATGCTGATGAGATGGTGGAGCTGGTACGGCGGCGGTGGAGATGTTGCTGCTGGCGTGGTGGTGGTGATGGTGGTTGTGGTAGTGGTGTTGCTGCTGCTGGTGAGGTGGTGCTAGTGCTGCTAGCACGGTGGTGGTGCGGGTGAGGGTGGTTATGGTGATGCGATGGTGGTGCTGGTAAGGCGATGGTGGTAGCGCAGTGGGGGGTGGTGGTGTGCTGGTGTGCTGCTGCTGTGATGATGATGTGAGGTGGTGCTAGTGCTGTTGGCACGGTGGTGGTGCTGGTGAGGGTGGTTATGCTGATGAGATAGTGGTGCTGGTAAGGCGGGGGAGATGATGATGATGATGATTATGGTGACGGTGATGGTGGTGGTGGTGGGGTGGTGGTGGTGGTGGTAGTGGTGAGGGTGGGGCTGGTGAGGCGGTGGAGATCGTGGTGGTACTGGCGCCGGCGGCGACGTAGCGAATGACGCACGCCGAATCGTTCGTTGCGCCACCGGTGCGGGCGGAGGTCCCCGCCGCTGTTCATCAGGTGCCGTACCCGGACGTGGCCTGGCGGGGCGAGGCCCGGGGGGGGAGGGACCGCCGGGAGCAGCGCAGGTGGCGGAGAAAGTGCGCCGAACTCGCGCCGCTCACCGCGATGCCCCTGGAGCCAATTAGGAGGCTCGACGGGTGCGTGCGCTCCCCGCGGGACAAGCACTCGGGCGTTTGCGAAGCTGACGAAATGTCTCACATAATTGGCCACCATTACACATTTTGTACTAGCAAAATACTCCGCGTTGCCCATCTTCATATCCAATTCTTGAAAAAGATCAAATAAAAAATATGATGTTTAAGATTATTTAACAAAATATATAAATAATTTGTTGGTAGATACAGCAGGATCATTATTTTTCGATCATTATTTTTAATGAAATTGGTTCAATTTTTTTTTAAATACTGTATATTTTCTTTCAATTTATTCTACACTACATTGTTCTTAGATAATTTTTTTATTATCTCACACTGCTTCTTGAAAACTATTAGGTGCCTGTTCTGCCGCACCGCTACTGGTTTCTGGTGGACTGTATTACGAACCAAACTGCTCTTAGCGAGAGGCGAAAAATAATGTCCGTGGTACCCAAAGTTCTATTGTGTTACTGTGTCTCTTGAATATATTAATAATAATAATAATAATAATAATAATAATAAGAAGAAGAAGAAGAAGAAGAAGAAGAAGAAGAACAACAACAACAACAATAACAACAACAACAACAACAACAACAACAACAGTAAGAATTGATCACACCGATCTGAGAGATCTTCATGATCACACCGATCTGAGAGATCTTCATGACCACACAATCCGAAACCTCTCTCGCCACCATATTATTAGCGTTATGTGCGAAGACAATACGTGGTCACTGAATAAATGGTCACTGGATTTTTGCACATTTCAGATTCATTTATTTTTAATTATTTCATTATTTGTTAATTCAAAACTGATTACAATTCATCATTTCGCCATTTTGTATTCTTTTTCGGTCACTTCCAACGCAACCCAGCTAAGCCACAGTCACTGCAAGACGTCACATCCGTTCAAGCCCCAGACACTGGCGACCTCAGATGTGAACACAATGCTGATTAGATATGGTTGTTTGTGCAGGGCTTTTCTTCTACGAATGGAAGTGAAAGCAAACTCGAACATCCGTGCCGAGTGGAAACTACCTGGGTCGTCTCGGTCACGAATCACGAGTTTCAAACAGTGAGGGACTCCCAATGTAGATAAAGTTACGATATAACATTTATGGGTCGCCTCTTTCCTCATTAGCAACGATACGTTAAATAAACATGGCCTAGTTATTCTATGTTCAAAGGTGTGTGTGTGTGTGTGTCTTCCCTTAATTCTTTTTTCCTACATTTATCCATAACTGTAATTTTTTTTTACTTCTGCCTTTTCTAACTTTTACTACGAACTGCAAGTGTTATTTTTCGGGTATGTAAATATATTAATCAAGCGACTCAATGAGAATGGAACCAACAATAACAGAACACGGTCCATGTTAACCTCTTAAATGACACATTTATTGTTGGCATTTAAGACGAGTTCACTGAAGAGGTGAAAATTGAACGACAAATAAAAGCTGACAGAGGAAGAAATGAGGTCAAAATGAGTCAGATATACGTCATTTACTCAGCAACACTTCTATTAGAGGGTTTCTGCACTTCAGGCTTATAATTCTTCACTTAATTTTTGTCCCCAACATTACAAGACTATGTCTATTAAAATCATTTTTGCTATTAAAATCAGTTTGAAAGCTGAAAACGAACTTTTCGCTGAAATTTAGTCATATTTCTTCTTCTTCTTCTTCTAAAACTTCTTTCTTCTTTTGGATCTTCTTCACTCCCCCCTACCACTTACTCCCCCCGTCAAAAAAATGTACCATACGACTCATGTAACAATTGGACCGTATTTTGTTATCTCCGCCTTTGCGACAGGAGGCTTTGGCCTGACCTCGCCTGGACTTTGAAGACGACGCGCTGCGGCAATAAGCGTCAACAGCGCAACAGCACAAGGAATGGAAGCAATTGCCTAAGATGTGCGAGCTAGTCGGAGACGAGCGTGAAACATACTTTTTATTTCTTTTTTTATTTATTTAGTCAAAAACAGTAAAAAGAGTGTATGTGACGTATGGGGGAGAAAATCTGCGCACGCTTTCTAGAGTTTCAGAATCCCTTCCCAACAATTTAACTATTAATAGTTGAAAGATGAATAATAATAATAATAATAATAACAACAACAACAACAAATGTAAAAAAGCGAGGGATTAACATTTCAAAAACTAGATATTTTTGTTGCTAAATTATAGAAAACTTATTTTAAACGGTAAAGGAACAGACAGATTTGATTTTTCTGTATTGTTAACAAAATAGAAACTCACTCGAAGCTCTACTACCACTAAAAGCAAAAGGAAAGTTCAACAAAACGTGCGCATAGTGAGGCTACATTTACGTCCAGAAGCAAATCAAGGGGTCATCTCAGCATTTGCATCAATGGAACAGGGAAACTGGACAAAAACCCGATCGAGATGGGGGTCATTGACCCGTAAGTACATTATTTGTTACAGTTTATTTGTAACATTTGTTACCCGTAAGTACATTATTTGTTATCTTATTATATTGACATGCAGAGATCCTTGTGTTCGGTGTTTGGGGTGAGAGATTTAGGTGCGTTGTCGGTCGTTCACATAATATTTGCATTTCGAGAAAGAATTTGTTTCCGTAAAACGAATTTCCAAAATTAGCTTTTAAAATATGATCGTTTTTAAATTGCTTGTTTTCGGCAGTTTTACGCAAAAACATTAAAATTGGCATCAACCGTCGTTTTAGGACATTTTAGGCACTGTTAGACGCTTTCAGTAGTTCTATTTTCTCATGATTCGTCAACATCCGCAAACATCTGCAAATATTAAAATCCGAGGTCAAGTTATGGAATATGACTTTTCTGATTTTGGTTAACAGGTGTAAAATTGTTATCTAAAGTTGGGTTGCACTACATATATGTTATATTTTTACAACATTCGTAATGTTTTGGTTAAAATACTTTATTTACGAACTCGTACTGCAGTGTTATAGGAGAGTATTTTATTTGTTGTACTTGCATAGTCTGCATGCTACATTTTGGAGAACTATTTTGTATCGATTTGTACAGCAGCATTATAACTGCTGCAGGTCACTAGTACTTACTACATTAAATTTACCACCAGTAAATTACTAATTAAACTTACTGAAAAGGTAATTTAACAGTTAACAATTCTTCATATGGAATTTCGTCCTCCTACTCTAGCACATTTCAATCCAGATACATCATTCAAAATAGTGGAAAATGAAATAATTGGGTATGGTGGACTTAACGAAATTCCATGGATATAGGAATAATTAGTATGTAATAGTTTTATAAATATAATTTTATTTATTGGTAGGTTGGTAAGTGGTATGGTAGGCAAGTTCGTTGTGAATTTCACTGCTCGTCTATAAGTCTACGTTGAATCGGCGTAGTGCGAGTACGCTGGGTGCGGACTGGAAAATTAAAGAATCTAAGAATAAATAGAAGAAGAAGAAGAAACAAACAGAAACAGCTGCAAAAGGAAAGCATTAGCAAAATTAAAAGAAAAAATTAAAAAAGAAGGATACGAAAAAGAAGAATGCTTCTTTTTCGTATCCTTTTTCAATTTTTTTTCTTTGAAAAGGTCAAAGAATGATGAGATGTCGAAGAATAAGGATAAGTCGATGACGGAGAAGGGTATGACGACAAAAGAGAAGAAGAAGAAGAAGAAGAAGAAGAAAGGAAAAGAAGAAGAAGAAGCATACGAAGATGGCAAAGTCGAAGAACAACATGAAATAGGCGAATAAGAAGCTGCAGATGATTGAGCAGCAGAATAGTTATGATTGAATGATTGTTGTATCCGACAAAACAACCATTCCACTCAATTGGTTACTTCTTCTGTATGTTAATACTATAACGCAGAAGGTAGCGGTGTTACTCTCCTTCAGAAATGTGAGATCCGGCGTCGACCTGTTAATCGGCGTGCGAGAATTTCATCTGCAGCGATCTCTCCCAGCGGGTCACTGGTCTTCAGACAAGTGTGAGAGAGCAGTGAATGAAGTGTGTGTGTGTGTGTGTGTGTGTGTGTGTGTGTGTGTGTGTGTGTGAAGGGGTGAGGATAGGACAAGTAAAAGGAGGGAAAGATGGCGCACGGTCCGTGGCCTGTTTGTTAGTTTTCTGCTCCGGCATTCGCCTGGTGTTAATCGGAGAAAGCACGGAAAACTACCAATCAGAGCAGCTGGCCGCTAGAATTCTCCCCCAGACAACGGCTGAATTCGACGTAGTATAGAAAATTCGTCATCGTCGGGACTAACCCTAGGACCTCCTGTTGTTGCAGAGACCCTCCCTACAGTTGCTGCAGAGACACTCCCAATATTGAAAACCTGAGCTAAATTCTGCCGGTGAATACGTATGAGCAGGGCTCGATTTCTGATGACTTAAAAATTCTAGATAAAATTATATTTAATATAAATTCTATTTTAGGAGGAAATGTAATCCTTAACTACGATTTTCCTACTGTCAGTTTTGAAAGGTGGGAGTGCCCTGCAGTAGTGAATTTTGTCATGAACTGTTGATACAAAAAAACTTTTGTTTTAGTGTGTCATTGTAAATTCATGAAACATTCACTAACAAAAAACACGAAAAGGAACCAAAAACGTGAAAAATGAAGAAAATGTTCAGAAAAATCACAAAAAAATTGAAAAATGGCGAAAAAAATGGGAAGAAAGTACCCCGTAATTATACATTTCTATTACCTATATGTCATGATCAACATTAATTTATAAGCTAGCAACGCCTACAATGCACCAATGAAAAGACAATATGCCGAGCCCTGTTTATGAGAAGGCAGTGCAGAAGAGGAAAGCGTTTGCTGCAGGAGCAGCTCCCTCGCCGGGCGGCTCCGCCGGCAGCGAAAAGCCCTCTTCTGACGCGCCGCGTTAAAGTCCCCTCCGCGCCTGCACCGCCCGTCCGCGTGTCTGTCTGTCCCCCGGCGCGAGAGAAGGCGCTGCCTTGTTAGGAGCGGTGCCTGCGCGGATCATTTCAGAGCTGTCAGGCGCCGCGACGGCCACTCGCCCACCCGGCCCTCCCCTCCCCCTCCCTAACGCCCCGCCCGCCGAACAGGGCGGTCGGGGCTGTGAATCTGGACCAAAGATGTTGGAAGATTAAACTAGTGGTGCTAAAACAGCATGTACTTTCTCAGCCGCATTTTCACGCAAAATTATGCGAAATGTACTCAAATTTTCGAAGAATTGTACATGACATTATTTCAATTTGAAATAATGTCTTGTACAATTTTTCAAAAATTTGAAATTTTCGAAATATATCTTTAAGGTACAGATTTTATTAAAGGAAAAAGTTATATCTTAAATATTTTAGTTCTAGGAGGACTCCGAAAAAATTTAACTTTTGCATTTTTCGAAAAATTCGAGTTTTTAAACGAACATGAGACCTACTCCATTCACTTAAACGTTCTTCACGCTACCCAACAACGAAATTTAATAAAAAACTATGGAGGAATTTTTTTTTTCAAAATTTGGAAAATGTCCGAGCAGCTTCATATAAAGTACCGCTCAAAATTCAAATATCAGTTTCAAATTCACGGGGCCGCGATATCAGCCACATCGATTGGGGAATATCAATTTTGGAGAATATTAGCTGAACTGTTTAGCCGCTAGTGTTGTTCATAGTCGGACGGACAGACAGACGTTTTGCCGTCATTCCATTTTTCGGAATCAATAATCGACAAAACATGGATTCTGGCTACAACTCGTGTTAGAGGATTTTTTCTTAATTTAGCAACTGGATTTATACACGTTTTCGTTACCTGGGCTCTGCAATATGAACTTTCCTGTCAAAGTTTCACCGTTTTCCCCCGCAGCATTACAGATACAATAGGGTTAAAATTTTTTGGCAAATATTAGAAGCACGTACAAGTCGATTGATCGAAATTCAAAATCACAGCGCAAGTTCGCAGTTTGAACGAAACTTCAGAACGAATTATAACGAGGGGAACATCTGTGTTGTTCCTTAATCAGTAATTAATTGTAGAAGTTGAAAACCTTTCGTGTGAAAATTTGCGTATCTGTACTGCTAAAGAAAAATGGCATCTGGCATAGAAAACACCTGCCTTCACATTATGCTTACTAATGTATTGGTTTTTCATTTTACATTCTATTTCTGTTACGCTCACACAAAAACAAAAGTAATGATGAAAACGAGCGTAATTGTACATTCATATTTGAAACCCTCGCGCAAATAACCCGCGATAATGGCGGCCACGGCCCCTTTCAATTTATCCTGTCCTGAACTCTCCGTTCACGGAATTGTAGGAACTCGATTTGGACAAAGGCGCGACAAGAATATTGCCGCTAGTAAACTTGCAGATATCTATATATTAATAAGAAATACTATTTTTTTGTACCTTTCGTAAGAATAAGTGGCAAGACAGATTGTCTAAAAACAGTCTTAAATCGAAGACATGGTGCACAGGCATGCAGAAACTACTTCAATCACAAATATTTTTACTCTAAATATTCTTGAGTTGGAAAATCTGATTTCGAAGTGGTTGTTAGCGCCTAGACCGAAGAGTGCTACTCGCTAGGGCGAGCAACGAAAGCTTTATCTGACACGTGACCTGCACTATTCGTGTGTGATGTAGTATGTGATGTACTTGAGAAAATTTGTCAGTTTCATGTCACTTCATGCGACTATTTTTAAAATGTAATTTTTCACTATGTTTCAACTGGCAATATTTAAAAGAAAGCGAAAAACGAGTTGATTGGTTGCGTTTTGCCTTCAAAGGAAAGTTCCCTACATTTTGCGAATTATATCTGTTATTCGAAGATCCAATATTGCTATTTTCTGCCAACAATAATCGACAGTAATTTGGTGGTAGAATCCAACGTCCTAATAATTCAAATTACGTTCGTTGCAAATTTGTCGGTTTCTTCGCGTTTTGAATAAGATTTTCACTGAAAAATAATATGATCTTTCGCGTTAACGAGATAATCATAAATATCTCAGGGAATATTCAAAAGCTCAATATGATTTCTATTGTAATAAAACATTTAGTCCCTCATGCTAGTACTTGGCTAGTGTCTTCCTTGAGCAGCTTTAGTACAAAGGTTCGCTTGTTCCTTGACCTGTCCCTGCCTCCGAGTTTTGTTTTGACTTAAAAGCCTTTGAGTATGCAACCCGCATTAACGAAGTTCAAACACTACTGCAACGCTTGTAAATCGTCTGAGGTGTGTAAGACGTAGTCCAGAGCCAACGATTGAGTCTCCTATGAGTATGAACAAGAGCGTATAAAAGGAAATATTAACCTAAACGTTTTTCTCGGAACATCTACCTCTTAAAATATTTTATTCATATTTTAAAACGTCATATATTCCCTGTCAGTCGAATTTCCTGCAATACTCGTCAAATCGTCATGGAAGTCCGATGCCTTCTGGGACCCCCCCCCCGGCCGGCCCGGGACAATGGGGTGGGCGCACGACTGCGGCTTAAGGCAGCTCTCCAGCGCCAGCCCATGTTCGAGCTGAAGCCAGGCGAAAGCCTGACCAACGAACCTAGTTGCCGATTAGGCACACTGACCTTACAAGATGAATACTCGTCAAATTGTTTTATTGTAACTCAGGAAAATAATTTTCATTTTATTTGTAGAAAGTTGTAAATTTTACATATGAAAGTAATTCTTTCAGATCTCTTTCCAACTTCTTGAAGAAAGACGAGTTTTATCAAATAAAAATAAATCCTACTAAGTCTTTCAATCCCCACATATGTTAAAATGTTACATTCTCCACTGAAAATTTAATCGAGCTATGAAGAAATGAACTTAGCCTTGAACGAAGCCGTTTATAATATTCCGGTCTGTAATTTCTCAGTTTATCACAACCTACATTAATTCATTATGTTATTAGTAAAAAACATTGCAAATAAAGATCCATAAGAAACTTGCTAAAGGATTAGATTAGGAAATAAACCCCAATCCTCTAGAATTCTCAGTCGCGCTGTCCTCCCGTCATAATTTCCCCGCCTCATAGGTAATTTGTATTATTCTTTTAGCATACGATCATGCGAATTCAAAATAGAAAGATTTTCTTGAAAGAAGAACAATGTGAATTTTACTGTCGAAATTGTATATAGAATTATCTGACGAAACAAAAATATTCGTAATATTGATACTATAATACTTTTAGGCATTTTATATTTGTAAAAGGCTTCTAGGCGCTTCACTAACGAACTCTTTGTTTCAGGTGACGCAATTTCTTTGCAGTTATTGTAGTTCTCAGTTGTTAAGTATCAGAAAGATCTTCCCATCACGAACTTCAATTATTTCATTTTCTCTTACGTACGGAAAAGACATTCATTATTTTTTTCATACACCCTACGTTTTAATGGAAACATTTTTAATCTAAACAAATTATCGTGTTAACGAAAGTATCATACACATAGGGAAAGGACACGTACATTTCTGCAGAGCTCGCCGTAATACGCAGTAAGGATGTGTCCGGTTTCCACAAAGCGTTCTTTGCCCTATAAAGGAGTGGCGGCAATGTAAATGCAACCGCAGACAGCTGCAAATTAGCCATCTCGTCTAACAAGGACGGGAAGGTTCAGGTCGAGTTGATGACGTAGCTTGGAAGTATCCAAATAATACAGTAGTCGAGCAAACAGACTGAAGTCTGACATCTAGTTCAACACATTCAAGGCTTGTAGGGTTCTGACCGAGATACGATCTGCTGTTTTCTAACTGTTCTGCTGTTTAATATGAATTGCACTGAGGTCAAACTTCTGTGTTTATATTTCATTTCTTTCATTCTCAGTTATGATGCAGGTAATAATGCAAAAATGGAGTAAAATACAAAACACAGATCCACAAAGAAATTACTGACACTAGGGACGTCTGTCCATTGCACTTTCTGGCATTATGCGCTTGTGTTGTTTGTATATTAAATTGTTCTTATTTTGTTTGATAAGTATATTTTAAAATATCGAAGTTAATATAATTCATATTTTTTGAGATTGTAATAATAATCTGAATGAGTTTCAAGATTAATTCGTTTCTTCGGTATTTGTTTAATCTTTCAATTTTTTACCTTATTCTTACTGACCTACGTTCGACTCACAAAACTGATTATGAAGAGAGCAATTATGTAAATACACGAAGTTAAATGGTCTTGCGGTAAATATATTTCATGTTCTTGTAAATATACTTCAAGGTAACTTATTTGATTGACACTAACAAAATAATTATTAATATAAGAATGTATACATAAGGCAAGATCTAAAAGCTACATTTTCTAAAACGATCAAAAAACTCTATAAACGTACACGGAAAATAGAAGTTAAAATAGAAATATATTTTTAGTAATTTTTGGTGAAGAAAGAAGGAAGACCAAGACTAAATATTCTCTCAAATGATTAATAAACATTGATATTTGAAATAAAACCATAACCTAACACTTCAGAGGACAATACCTAAAACATCAGAAATCCTTCAGAACATTATGAAAAGTCATCAGAATAAATTTGTAGTTACAGCATACAGCTCCGGAGCTCTAGAAGCAAATGCAACATCCAAATCATCCAAAGTTTTCAGTCTGAAGTACTAAGAAACATTACCAATGCCCCCTGGTACGTTCGAAACGATGTGATTCACAGTGATTTTAAAATGCCAACAGTTAGTAAAGAAATGAAAATAGTACAGTTGCAATTATTCTCAAAAATTAGAATGCCTACCAATACTTTAGCCATAAATTTGTTAGATATCAGTTTAAAAATAAGACGTCTTAAAACATTTAAACCTCTGGATTTGCCTCAAAGATTTTGAAGTGTTTGTTATATGTGTATCAACTAAATTAAAGAATAAATACTTATGAGTATCTTCTTCAATCTATGTTAATGTAACTAAACAAATTTACTTATTATTCACATGTATGAAGAGATTCACGTTTAATAAAAAATTCAAAGTTCCAAAATCTAAGTGATTCTTAGTTGGTCACTGGAATGCAATCTGCATACACTCTTTCAGAGTTTCGCTTCAGGTATAGTCCTTCCCCTATTGCAACCTACGTCGATACCAAATAAAAATTGCACAATATGAATTTTCATAATAATTCAATAATATTAGTTACAGTGTTTTGTCTTTGCCAGATTCTAAATGCGTCACTCCCCCCTCGAAGTAGGCGAAACACCTAGGGATGGCAAAAATCATCGATGTTTTCCACCAGAAACATCGATATATTAACATCGATATTTTGCTTTCGATATTTTCTTGAAAAACGATCGATGTTTTTTATTTTTATTTGTTTTAAATAAAGGGGTTTAAGCAATTATGTTTAGTCGTAGAGTAGCAGCAATCCATAGCAATATCGTTGTTTTGCATCATGCTCTTTATCACGCTGCACATTTCACCTGTGCAATCTGATAAAATTTGGGAGCTGCTCGTGTTATGCATGTATGTTATCGCCAGGCGTGTCATTGCCTGATTCGACAAACACGAAATCGATAGCAAAACACGATGTTCTGTATTGTTAATTTTATTCTTTACATTCGATAATAATTTTTACATATTACTAACATGCTGGTAATCAAACAATAAAATATTTCCCTTTAACGTACTGTAATTAAAATGGATAGGAAATTTGCATTTTTATTAGCCTATAATTAAAACATTGATTTTCTGGCCGATGTTTTCATCGACATTGAAAACCCTTTAGGGATGTATCGAAAGATGGATGTATCGATGTTTTGGTAAAATTTGCCATGGCCACCCAGCCGGGGCGGGGCGGGGCGGGGCGGGTTATTGATCGGAGGCCAGCGGAGGCGAGCGGTGTGATTGCGGCCGTCGCTGAGGAGGGGGTTGGCGGCGGCGGCGCCGCTGGAAGGCCTTGGCTGGGTCGTCGCGCGGTCGTCCCAGTCGATGATCCGCATGTCAATAAACTCGCGCAGCAGCAGGTGGCGGCGACGCGACGCCGGGACGCGCCCGCCCGGTCATTACGCGGACCGGCCGGGCACCGAAACGCCGGATGCTGCCGAAAAGTCGTAGACACGCGTCCGGTGGCGGAGAAGGCGGAGGTTAAGGTGACGGCAAAAGAGGCGAAGACGCTGGTAGCGGTGATGGGGTCGATGGAGAAGGTACAGGGAGAGGGGGGGGAAAAAATGGTAGGGAGGGAGGCGGGGAGGATGAGGCGGGGAGGATGAGGCGGAAGGATGAAGCGGGGAAGGATGAGGCGGGGAGGGATGAGGCGGCGAGGGATGAGGTGGGGAGGGATGAGGCGGGGAGGGATGAGGCGGGGAAAGGTGAGTCGGGAGATAATGAGGCGGAGAAGAAAGCGGGTGGGGAAGAATAAGGTGCAGGAGAGCGAGTCGGGGGGAGGATAAAGAGGAAGAGGACGAGTAGCCGAAGGAGGCGGAGGAAGAGATGGAGCATAATGAGCAGGAGGAGGCACAGGCAGCGGGGGCGGGGGCGGGGTCGGTTGGCGGCCTGCCCGCAGCTGCCTCCGTCGCCCGCGGCGTCGGCGCCGGAAGGCGGCCGGTTCAAGACCCGCGTCCGGGGCGTCGCAGATTGCGGGCCGCCTCCGCTCGCCGGACTGGTCGAGCTCGTCCCGAGGAGCCACGAAAGGAAGGCCAATCTACTCCCTCCATTCCAAATTCTGGCGTCAGGTGCACGACGGCAGCAATCGTCAACGGATGTCGTTAAATACGTCACGGCTCACTTTTCCTTCTTCGTTTAGAATGAGATGAAATAAGATGTAGAGATGGGCTGGATCTAATTCACAGGAATCCGAAAAGTGACTACCTACAGCATACTTCATTTTTAATAATATTAATAATAATGATAATAACAAATAGTAATACATTCGGTTGTATTACATAAAATTCACATAGTAAATAGAAAAAAAAAGTAAATTAAAAATGCATCAAATTTCAGATAAATGTTCCTCGAATTGGGAAGTTATGATTGGTTAGTGATTCCGGGCGCGTCAACAGCGTAGGTCATTAGTCCCGTAAGTGTAGAGCATGTTTTTTCCTCTGGAGATGGCGGTGATCTTCCCCCGCTGGATGGAGAGATCCGGTGCCGACCTACCGTCGGCTAACAGGGTTTACCATTAACCAGGACTCTCCCACCAGCGGAGCACCGCTCCAGCCATGACAAGCTCTAAGCTCCCGTCCGGTCTCCCGGAATATGTGGTTGAGTAGTTTAGGTTAGTGTAAGAGTGTGTATAAGGGGAGAGGATAGAACAAGAAAGATGTAGGAGATATTGCCCTCGGTCCGTGGCTGGTTTGTTAGGCTACTGCTCCGGCATTCGTCTGGTGTTGATCGGAGAAAGCACGGAAAACTAACGATTAATGCAGCCGGCCGCTAGAATTCTCCTCCAGACAGCGACTGAATTCGATCTAGCTGAATTCGAAAAGCTAGTGTCGAAAATCCTGCCGCCGCACGGTGGTGCATTTTCCCGAAATCCTGGCCAAAAGCTCAAAAATGAAATCGCGTTTACTGAACTTTTGCAAATACTACGACACACTGTATACTTGGGGACATCTGTTTCTACCCACTTCGTGTCACTGAGTCAATTCCCCTGGCAGCAGTAGTCACCCGAACTTACCCTTCGCGGCGTTCGGTAGACCTGCTGTGCGAGAGTAACATAGCGAGACCGTCTTTATTTGTAAGAAGTGGACATACAAAGTTGTGCAGAGAAAACTGGCAGTATGGATTCTCTTCCTGAAGGTTTGTAGAGTATTTTCATGTTTGTTTTATAATGCATGAATCCATAATACGGACGTGGGATGAAATATTAAAATGCATGAAATTTATACAATAATTTTAATTTCTCGTAAGTTCACGTAGGCTGAAAGTTACCAATTTCGTGGAATTCCGCGGTTTCTAACTTCATTTACTAGGTGAATCTATCTTCTTTCGAATCCAGTTACAAAATCATGCCCCAACTTGCCCCATTAGTAAATACGAAGAGTGAACGTTTCGTCGAGCACGCGTGAACGCCGAGTATGCCTCGTCGAGATCCGTCCTGAGAACGGGATCTCTTTTACAACGCTGTTTCTAGAGAAAAATTTTGATTTTTTTTTACTGAAATAACAAATTTACTCAATATTATAAACAAAAAAATGAATATTTTAATTTTTGATATATATTATGACTATTCACTAATATTACATGAACATAATATTTACGTACATATTACACTTAAAAATTAATTCTGACATTTTCTATTACATTGTTATTGTTACAAAATTAGTATTATATTGTTTTTAATGAAATAATACTGTAACTATAGTTTCAATATGGGCAAGAAACGCATTCAAATGCAAAACAAATAAAAATGGGTCTGAATATAGAGCTTTCCAAACAGGATAATGTTAATAGCAAAGATAGTAAGACGCTTTTTTGAGAAGCCATGCCTAGACTCTATTCACAAAGATATAAGACGGTATGGAGAAGGATTCTCGCGAACATGTTCAAGACTGCATCTATTCCAGGAGATGTTTAATCACCCGTTGAGATCTTCTGTTCCTTTCATTTCCAGCTTGAGGAATCTTCCCAAAAGAAAATTAAAATTCTTGAACCAATATGCTTTGTTTCATTTGCCTGAGCCTAATATCACCGTAGGGAGAAATGTACCCTAGTCAAAAATGTGATCTTCCTTTCCGGTTCTTTGGGCACTGTATATGAATTTTTCTTGCAGAGGGCAGGAGATGGCATTAATACCATGCATCTTTATGCCAAATGTTATCAATTAATATTTAAGTAATCCAGACGGTTTTCTAAAGTCAATTTTGTGAATTGATAAAATTTAACCAAGTTTATATAGAAAAATATATATTTATATTTCACCGATTTAAGCAGTGCATTATTCTGGTATTATGATACCAACTCCCTTACATTATAAAGATAATCCAAAATAATTTTGGTCGTCGTAGAAAACATACTATAGCTCTCAGAGGTTTTGGCCAGGAAATCGCCAAAATGCACCACTGTGCGCCGTCAGGACTCGAACCTAGGACCTCCCGGTGAGAGGCGCTGCAATGACATCAGTTGATGAGCTTGCACTGAGCTACCGCTCCCGGTTTCCGTTATGTTATTGTAGAAGAAAATAGGTATATTTGCTTATATTAGTTCTGAAAACAACTTTATTATTATTATTATTATTATTATTATTATTATTATTATTAATACTATTATTACATACAACATATAATATTAATAACCGTAATATATTATTGCTATATATAAAACAAAAACTGGCCCACTGTATTTATCGCATAAAAATACCTACTATTCTTGGAAAATTCTGAATCGCAAGAAAGAAACCCTTTTTAATTGGCACGTCTACTCTAGAATCTAATGAACATAATTGATACTTCAACATAACGACACAAGTGTCGACACACTCTCAGAGTGTTACCGCAAGTTGACCACCCAAGGTATTCGTGCTACTGGTACAAAATTGCCGGAAATTCCTCGACTACACCACGCAAAGGGTACGTGGATTTTCTGAATGCAAAGTTGTCAGTCAAGCATGGCAGAGCCCTACCTAATGTAAATAGGTAATTCCCTGGACCCCTTCTTAGAAATTGCGTCTCCCATTATAGTATATTCAGAAACAAATGCGCTAGTGTTTACCTTAAATTCTCCAGGTTTGAATGCCAGGATGGATCGAAAAGAGATTGCACTGAATTACATTACATTACGTTCTTACATTAAATTGTGATTATGTTATTTTCAATAGACTTTATCTATTAAATATGGTTTTAATATTTACCAATAACACATTTACAAATAAATTTTATTTAAACAATATTTCACAACTACTTTTTGAAATGTTCAAAAATTAAACTCTTGTAATTATATTAAATTGATGATGGAATATTAGCCAGGGCGATTGTGTTCTGAAAATATATTTCGAAAAAAATAAACATTTCACTAAAGAAATGTATAACAAAAACCAATATTGTCTCACGTTCGGATTATACACTCTTAAACTAAAATCGTTATTTTCATTATATTCAGATACTAGGTGATTAGCCAGCAATATCAGGGTATTTGTAACAATCAACTGCAAGTCTTATTTCCCATACACACACTTTATCTTCCCTCTCCCTTCACATACAATCACACATTAACTCATAAAAGTACTTGGCACTCATGGGCACTAATTTACGAAAACTTTCGGGAGCTTAGAGCTTTTCCCAGCGGGGGCGGTGCCCGTTCGTAAGGTAGCGGGAGAAGGAAATTCGAATGGACTTATCAGTCGACGCTGAATTTGAGCGAGAGGGGACACCTCATTCTGCTATTTTAAGCACTAGGTTCACTAACGGGACTAATTACCCTACCAATTTACACGCTCGGTAACACTAAACAGTTTTCGAAGTTGTTTGTACTTCGTTCATTTTGTATGAAGTGAACACTTACTGGCTGGCACGAGAATTAAACAAACTCTCAAAATAAGATGAGATGCAGAGGGCGTGATCTGCCAAAAGCGGCGCGGCGGAACACCGGCGAATGGGCCGGGGGCGGTGCCCTGCAGCCCGCAGCGCGCGCCGTCGCTGTCACTGGCTGAGAGGCCCTGCCCACCTCCGCGAGGCGTCGGGACGCGTCGTCGCTGCGGCGCGGCGGTCAACGGCGGAAGCGACGGTATGGGCGAGGGCGATTGCGAGAGCGGGAGCGGGCGGGGCCGAATGCAAGGGTGAAGGTGTGGGCGGGGGCGGGGACGAAGGCGGGGGCGAAGGAAGAGGGCGAAGGTGGGGGCGAAGTCGGGGGCGAAGTCGGGGGCGAAGGCGGGGGCGAAGACAGGGGTGAAGGCGAGGGCGAGGGTGAGGGTGAATGCGAATGCGAAGGCGAAGGCGAGGGCGAAAGCGAGGGTGAGGGCGGGCGAGGGCGAGGGCGAGGGCGAGGGCGAGGGCGAGGGCGAGGGCGAGGGCGAGGGCGAGGGCGAGGGCGAGGGCGTGGGCGAGGGTGATTTGCGTGGGCGAGGGTGATTTGCGTGGGCGGGGGATTGCGGGCGGGGCGGGCGGGGCCGAATGCAAGGGTGAAGGTGTGGGCGGGGGCGGGGACGAAGGCGGGGGTTGGTGGGAGGGATAGGAATAGGGCCAGCGGCGGCGTTTCGCCACCCGCGCGCGAGTAATTAGCCCTGCGCGCCGCGCTCATCGCTCCGCAGCGTTGCACTTACGGCGCCGCTACGCCCACAGCACAGTGGGAAGCTCTCTACAGTATACCAAGTTCACCCTCTCTGGGCACGCGCGATTTCATACGTCATCGTCAAAAGATGCCCAACTAGAGTTATTACGTGTAATCACGTGCCTCGTAGTTTGTCGATACACGTCACCTGAGCACGATAAACCCAATTTGTTCCCAACTCTGCAACCTCGTCTTGATGGCACAAATGTAAACATAAGTCTCTGTAAATAATAGTAATTATAATTATTAATTATGGGAATTATATTCATTTAATATAGCTAAATTATAACTCAAACACAGCTTGGTGGACAGCTCTTGTTGAACAAATGTGAATCCTGAGGAGATGAGTTTAGCGAGTGAGAGAATTTAGCGAAAGTAGCACACACTGCCGATAGTTCGGAAATTCTTCCATTTATAAGAATATCCTTATAAGAAATGTTGAGCAAATCACTTTTAAGTCTTAAAATGAAATACGTAACGTGGTTACCTCTAAAGCGCATCACGTTTTACAATATGCTTGGCAGAATACAGTTAAATATGAGAAGCGCAAACTAGAAGTGGATATATACACATTAAAACCTGTGTCGACACACATTAAAAAACGTATTTATTATAATGTTACAAATAATATATGCATCTGCACTATTTGTCAAATTCTCCATATACTCGTATGTATTTTATTACTATGGGGCGAAGAGATTCGAAGGGATCTAATAGGGAGTTACTTAAAAAAGTTCATTGCAAAAAGACAGAAAGGTCATGTACACGATCAGCCTTTGGAAAATTGTTGTTCGTCCAGTGGTGCAACAGAAATCTGCACTTTCCTTCTTAAACCGAATTTGGTAGTATTTGTGAAACTTGAACCAGTTCATATTTTGTGTAGAAATGAAAGAAGAAGAAGAAGAAGAATTATCGGTGATAATATCAGAAATTTTAACTCCAAATAAACAAAATTAGACCTTACTTCCAAGAAACAAGGCTTTAAGTCAAGAAACTAAAAAACACGTTCCCTAATCTAGCTCAGATCACGTGCAAATATTTGAGAAAATATGAACATGATCAGCTAGTTCATTTGCAGAAGAGAACAGCCACACATAACTGAGTAAATGGCTTAATAACATTTTGTATGTATTTGGGAGTAGTTGGTACAGGATCACATTACGTGGTTACTTGGAGCTGATCATTCATCAAATTCATTCAGTGCCTTCAATCTTGAATTTTTTCTAACACTCTTGAGTTGTCAATTGTTGAATTGTGCAATGTTTCGAACATTCACGTTGTCTTACACCACACTCAACAAAAGCAAGCTCAAAATACAATTTTTTTTTAAATTTTAAGGGTGAATTTTTCATTATTTTCCTCACTGATGGCGTTCCAATAAGACGGCTTGTGCATCAATTGTTCGTTGCGAGAGTCGTTACCAAATATCGCAAGACCTAAGCCTCGCAACAGCGCGACCGCAGTGGGCGTCGTGATGTTCGGCGAGTAACCCTGACGGCGCCACGTGCAAGCCAAGCGCGGCGTCGTTCCCGGAAAGGCGGGCACGCGGAGAAGGGGCTGTGGTGGGGGGAAGGGTGAGGAGGGGAGGAGGAGGGGTGGTGGAGTGACAGGGGTAGGAGGGCAGGCGGAGAGGAGGAGAGGGAGAGGACGGGAGGGTGATGAGAGGGGAGGGGCGGCGCCCAGCGTCCGGGAAGGCGCCGCTCGGCGTCGCGCCGCTCCTTTCACCTGAGGCCGCACCGCCCCACAACGCTCAGCCGCGCCCACGCCCACGCCCACGCCCACCTACGCCCACGCCCACGACACCCATTTCAGCCGCACAAAGGGCGGCTGCGCGCTCCGCCACTTCCCCCTGCTTAAATCCCTTTTCAAGCGCCACCTTCACAGCCTGAAGTGGCTCACTGCAAGGTCTCTGACCGGGAGGTCCTAGGTTTCCACTCCCGACCGCGGCAAGAGTTTCGACTCTAGCTAGGCAGCCGCTGACTGGAACAGAATTCAAGCGGTCGGTCGCTCTGATCAACACTTTTCTTTAGTTTCTCCGATCACTACCACACGAATGCGCAACCCTAAAAAACCGGCCATGGTTCGCGCTTGATATTTTCGTCCATTTCTATGTTCTATCTCCTCCTTACTTACACATACGTTTACACGTAAATGCACCACACTACAATATATGTCGGAAGCGCTTAGGGCACGTCTCGGAGCCATGCTGGTGGGAGATACCTATAGAGGGAAAACAGCGCAAGCTGTTGTTGGGTTGACGCCGGATCTTATAATCCATCACAACCACCTCCCGTGACATGAGCTACATTTACGGGAATAAATATCATAGCCGTTGATAGCTCAGAAAGACGAAATAATCTTTGAATACCGCCCTCATTTTTGCCGCTCAAACTAAAAAGCTCTGACCGATGTATCCCATAGAACTGAGTTGCCCAACTACAAGGATTGTGGCAAGAATGTCTTTGGTGATTCGCTACAGTGGTCCGTGTGATCACGCGCCATTCACTAGACAAGAGCCGATCGCGCCTGAGCGCCTTCTCTCGCCTTTTGTCGGGTTCATTCAAGAAGCAGTGGCGACGTTGGCGCGCAGACAAGCGCTGGGCCAAGATACGACAAATGGGCCGCCCATTTGAGCAAAACTGTGATGTGAAGTTGGCATCTGGTGGCAGCAGCATGCACCGGATAACATAGCCTGAGCGTAACACGATATTATTTCAACTTTTTTTATGGAATTTCTTACATGACATCTTTCCTACATTTTCCGTCAATTCTTGCCTGAGTTGTGGATGTTGGCAAGAAGTAATTGTAACAGGTTCACATACGAGAATCAGTTTAACAGAATTGGTAAAACGAACTCTTTCCTGCTTATTGGCCAGTTTACCGTTTGTAAGTTGACCGTAGAGACCCCTAGATGCGTTCACTATGTGTATTTTTGAAGGTATAAGATCGTGCCCCAGACCTAAGGTAAGACTGTATGACTTCAACATCCGTTCCGTGACTGTTAGTGCGAAACGTCGCCACCTTACGCGTTGCGCTAAACCTCCCTAATGCGAGGTAAACGTGGGAAAGGTCTAGTACAAGTGCTACCACGTGAGTGGCGAAGTCGCAAGGAATACAAGCACAACCTCGGTGGCGCGAGTGCAGAGCGCGGCGCGGCCCTGGCCTCGGAGGTCGGCGCCGCGCCGCGCCGCGCCAGCACGCCACACCGACGCCGCCGACGCCGACGCCGACGCCTTCGCCGCCACGCGAAGCGAAGCACGCCCGGCGCCGCCGCCGCCGCATCCGCAATCCACAGCGACGCCCGCCGCGGCGCACCCTCCACGTGCACGGAGTGGGGGCCACGCTCCCCTCTCAAACAGGGCAGGAGAGGAGGGTTACTAAGCGGAATGGCAAAAGAAGAAACGCAGGTTTCTCGGAATAAATGTAACAAACTTCTACAATATATTTAGGAGACAACAATAGACTTCTTTCTGCCAATAAACCTGTAGTGGTAAATTCTTCGGAGCCACTTGAAATCCCACCGCTCAAACTGACAGTAAAAATTGGCTCAGCAATACTGATCCTGCTCCTTCGGAATCTGATTACACCAAATTTAGACAATGGAACCAGACTTTTCGTGAAAAAAACTGATGCCTAATGTGATTGAAACTTCAATAATTAACGGGAAAAGTAAAGGCGATGTGGTGATTCCACGTATTTCAATTATTTCCAGTGATTGACACTACAATGAAACGACTACAATTTCCTGTACGTCTTGCGTTCGCGATGACAATCGACAAAGCTCCAGGACAGTCACCGCGCATTGCCGGATTAAATTTACAAAATCCATGTTTTCGGCATGGCCAACTAAAAGTTGCTTGCTCCAGAGTAGGAACTCCAAAAACTCCTGTACATCTACGCCCCATATCAGAAATCAAAAATAGTTGTTTATCCGATTCCGTTACGCTAGAAGTATCTGGTAGGAGAACATCTGCCGAGTTCTGGTAGTATGGATAAATAATTTTAGTATTTCCCCCTGAGTTTTCGACAACTGCGTATGAGGGACCACGCTTCCGTCTCGCAACAGCAAAGAACAAGACGAAGTTTCGCAGGGAAGAAATACAAGTGTCTCAGAGTAAGTGTTACAACCTTCTAGAGTACGTACAGGCATGGAAAAGTATTACATTTTACCAATAAACGTATAGATGAAAATTCCCTTTAACGGAGTTATATGCACACAAACATGTAGCGCTTGTCCCTGATACGTAGGCAACCCCATACGCATAGATGCTCGGCAGGAATGGGAAATCTCCATAAGTACACCGAGAAAGGTGGCTGAGGGCATCAATTGGTGACATTGCAGTGCCGGGAGGCCCTAGGGTTCCACTTTCGAAGATGACAGGATTTTCGACACTCTTTACGTAGCTGGGTCGAATTTACCCGCTGTCTGAAGGAAAATTCCTGCGGCCGGCTGAACTGATACGTCGTTTCTCCGATCAACACCAGGCTAATGCCGGAAAGAACCCTAACAAACCGATCATGGACACACAATCTTTCCTTCCCCTTCCTTGGCCTATCCTTACCCCTTACTTATACAGTTACCTTTAATGCACTATACTATATCTCTAAGTTCGCAACGGGTCTCTCGGCGTATAATACCCTATTCGCCGGGAGACCGGTCACAAACTTAAGAGCTTGTTCCGGCTGGGGCGGTTCCCAGCTGGTTGGAGATACCTGGCTGAGGGAAAACCGGAGAAGAACACCGCCACCTACCGAGGAAAAACACGTACTACATTTACTGGACTAACGACCTCCGCAGGTGCCGTGCCCGGTATCAATGAATCCTTGAGTGCGTCAGAACGTGATCTGGCAATTATCTGTGCCAGGGATTGCCTAAAAATTAAGAAGGGAAAACGCATGTGTAAATCTGTTACATGAAATTTTCTACTACATATTCATTGGCTAAAAGTGATCATGACGAAATTTACTATGAATGAATTTTAAACAACACACGCTTGAAGTAGCTCTTGAAAATATCTTGTTTTTATTATTCCCCTATTTCAATTAAAATCGCGCTAAAACTATAAATATTTTCGAAAAATGTATTCGATGTTAGTTAAGAATGAAGAAAATTAAAATGTCCATTTCAAATTTAAAAGGCTGCGAGATTAGTCAGAACGATTGTGGTATATCAATTTTGGTGAAAATTTGGCCTTAGGATAACGGCTTGTATTGTTCTCGGATGGACGGACGGACGGACAGACAGACAGACAGACAGACAGACAGACAGATGGATAGCCAGACAGACGGATAGGCAGACAGACGGATAGGCAGGCAGACGGATAGGCAGGCAGACGGATAGGCAGGCAGACGGATAGACAGACGGATAGGCAGGCAGACGGATAGACAGACGGATAGACAGACAGACGGATAGACAGACTGACAGACGGATAGACAGACAGACAGATGGATAGACAGACAGACGGGTAGACAGACAGACAGATAGCCGGACGGATAGACAGACAGACAGACGCAGACACCCTAAACTGTATGAAGAGTTTCATGGAAGCATTAGAGCTTTCTGATTTTCAGTCTTTATTGACCCGGACATAGTCTATCAAAGTGAGTACCAGGATCTTTCCTGAGGGTTGAGGCGACTGGATCGCTGTGTTCATCACACAACTTCTGTTGTGCTGGAGGGCGGTCGAATAGGCGGTGCCCTACCTTCACCACCCCCCTGGGCCACATCGCCTGCGTGCAATTGCACAGGGGCCCCTTTCCCTCTACCTAAGCGCGGAGTACAAGAGCGTTGCAGCAGGATGCCGTGCCGGGCTGCGTCAATGCGAGCGCAGACTCTGGAGGCGGCGCCCAGCGACAGTCGCTTCCGCTCCCGACGCCGGTGGGTGACGCCACCCGCGCCGGTTCACGCTCTGTTAAGCACCCGGAGCGCGATCACTTTCGGCTCGTTGTTGTTAGTAATTCCGGCCGCGTTAACGGCTACGGTCATTAGTACCGTACGTGTAGTGCATGTTTCATCATGTGAGTTGGTTTATTGATTGCTAGTTATTCCGGAGGCGTCAACTACGGAGGTCATTAGCCCCGTAGGCGTAGGGAGAGTCAGCGCCGACGTACATGACTGGTTTAGCCCTAACCAGATATCTCTCAGCAGCTGGGCACCGCCCCAACCGGGAGAAGTTCTAAGTCCCCGACCTGACTCCCGGCGTATGTAGTAATGAAGTGCATATGCGTGGAAGTGTATGTGTAAGGGGTGACAAAGAGGGAGTGAAGGAACAAAGAAGAGGAAGGACAGATCGCGCGCGGTCCGTGGCCCATTTGTTAGGGTACTGCTCCGGCATTCGCCTGGTGTTGATCGGAGGAACCACGGAAAGCTACCGATCAGAGCAGCCGGCCGCTAGAATTCTCTTGCAGACAGCGAATGAATCACTGGTAAAAGCATTGGCGTCACCTCGACTATATGATCTCCAATATCGCTACTGGGAACGGATCAACTGATGTCATTGCAACACTTCTGACCGGGAGGTCCTAGGTTCGAGTCCTGACGGCGGCAGGATTTTCGACACTAGCTTTCCAGCTAGGTCGAATTCAGTCGCTCTCTGGAGGAGAATTCTAGCGGCCGGCTGCTCTGATCGGTAGTTTTCCGTGGTTTCTCCGATCAACGCCAGGCGATTGCCGGAGCAGTACCCTACCAAACGGGCCACGGACCGCGCGCGATCTGTCCTTCCTCTTCCTTGTTCTATCCTCTCCCCTTACACACACACACTTACACTAACATGCAGTACACTACCACATATTCCGGGAGACCGGTCGAGAACTTAGAGCTGTTCCCGGCTGGGGCGGTGCCCCGCTGGTGGGAGAGTCCTGGTTAGGGGGAAACCCCACTAGCCGACGGTAGGTCGGCGCCGGATCTCGCCATCCGGCGGGGGAAGATCACCGCCATCTGTCGGGGGGAAAACATATACTACACTGACGGGACTAATGACCAAAGCAGTTGACGCGCCCGGAAACACGAAAAAATCAATCAATCCAATATCGCTGGCAAAATCCGTGTATAAGGTTCTTTTCTGTGTGCCCGGGCTGCATGAATGCGAGCGCGCGTGGTCACCGTAGACCCTGGCCGCGGAGCCCGAGAGCTGCCCGGCGACAATCGTTTCCGCCGCCGCCGCCCGATGCATGGCGCCACCCGCGCCGGTTCATGCTCTGTTAAACCGCGGCAGCGCGCTCACTCTCGCACGCGGGAAGAGCCCGCGGACACCGCACAGCTTTCACGCGTGGCCTGTCGTTCAACACGAACCTGCTGCGGAGAAAATGATCGACTATGCGAGGATTACATCATGACATCCCGACTGTTTTTAAGAAGTATTTTAAATTAGAAGTATTAGACTTTTAATTATTTAAATGTATCAGTAAACCCTAATTAACAGAAATTCCAAGGGACCGAAATTATCGGAGTTTGTGTTATAAAAATTCGTGCTAACCCAGAATTATAAGTGTCAGTATTTCTGTAATCTCTTGCCGGGACCGAAGTTTCGATGGTGTTACGGCGATTGATTGTTTGATTTTTTCGTGTTTCCGGGCGCGTCAACTGCTTCTGTCATTAGTCCCGTTAGTGTAGTGCATGTTTTTTCTCGGGAGATGGCGGTGATCTTCCCCCGCTGGATGGCGAGATCCGGCGCCGACCTACAGTCGGCTAGTGGGGTTTCCCCATAAGCAGGACTCTCCCACCAGCGGGGCACCGCCCCATCCGCGACAAGCTTTAAGCTCCCGACCGGTCTCTCGGAGTATGTGGTAGTGTAGTGCATGTTAGTGATCGCGCGCGGTCCGTGGCCCGTTTGGTAGGGTATTGCTCCGGCTTTCGCCTGGTGTTGATCGGACAAACCACGGAAAACTACCGATCAGAGCAGCCGGCCGCTGGAATTCTCCTCCAGACAGCGACTGAATTCGATCTAGCTGAAAAGCTAGTGTCGAAAATCCTGCCGCCGTCAGGACTCGAATCTAGGACCTCCCGGTAAGAGGCGCAGCAGTGACATCAGTTGATGCACTGAGTTACCGCTACCGGTTGTTACGGCGAAGTTCGTGTTAAGGGAGTTCGTGCTAACAAGGGTTTACTGAATTTGGAAGTTTGGGTCGATAGTTCGACTTTGTCGGCTAGTTAATGGCCCCTGACCAGTTAATGGCCTGGTCTTGTTAAATTGCGATGCTTGAGGATGCGACCTGTGTGGAACACGACGTATTCTCTTCACTGTAACTAGGAAGATCCATATAGATGAGCGTTTCTTCATCACAGAGCTACAAAAACCGGGATGATTTTAACGCTATAACTCTATTTTTGTATCGACCGGGAATCAAACCTGGGACCATACCACGGGAAGCTAGAACACTACATATGAGCCATCCTAGAGGTTACTTTTTTTATTTCTTCTACTTTTAAATTTCACGAAATAAAGAATACAGCTGGAAGGTTGGGATTTTTGCTGACATCGAATATATGAATTGTTAATGTCATTGAGATTTCATCTGGTTAGAGAAAAAGACAAAAACAACATCTGATCTTGTAGTTTCTAATGCCAGATCTGGGTACTTCCATCATCCACTCCCGACATGAGTAGTTGGTCAATTTCAAGTTTAGAAACATAAGAGCAGTGAAAGCTTCATTTAGCTTTTTTAATTTCCTTTTTCTCCGCCAGCAATCGATCCAACAACAGACAACAATTTATTGTAAAATATTCGCTTCGTTTCACGAACAAAAGTGAGATCCGATTACGACACGCGTTGCTCGAAGATTTAAGTTCCGAGTATATACAAGGCTTTTTACAAGTCACAAGCATGTTACCAACGCATTTAATTCCTCTCATTCAATCTCTTCAACCACATGTGAAACTCTAAATATGTACGTATATGTATGGTGTCTTCAGTCTTTTGAAGTAATCTCCAACAGAATCCACCATTAACTGCCAATGATGTAAAAGGCGCCAAATACCCTCAGGGTCATCACGAAAGGACCGAATAATCACTTGTTTCATTTTTTCATTGTTGTAGTGTTTTCATGCGCCCGAAATATTTCCCGCTGATAATTGAATTGCAAAAGATGAAATGCAAAAGCGAGAATATTTATTTTCTATGTCTGAAGCGAAATTTATTCCGAAAAATGTATGTATCATAAAAATAAATTTCAAATAATTCTCGTAAATGCGATGTAAGTTACTATGAATTCGTTTAAACATTCTGCGAAAAATATTTGTTAATTTTTTTAACATTCTGCAAAAAGCATCTTATTTGACATGATTGGCGGAAGTGATAGTGAATTTCAAAACTGATTGCTCTTTCATTCAATCTGTGCTTATATTTTAATGATTACCACCTCTCAGTTACTTAGAAATGATACGACAAAAGAGACACGTTTGCGAATTCACTGCAATCTGTACAGTGTGTTTGTTGCATTCGCACTAAAGTATTTGAAACTGTTAGTGTAACAGGTCGTGGTATAAAATACAAAGTTCTGGTCCTTGGTTCTAATTAGATTGTTGACATTAAAGCCACGCCTTTCAATTGTAATGAACTGTAACATACAAAAGAGCGCAATAAGTAACCTATATCGTTTAGCCTCTAGTTCAAGTAATGACAAAAACACAATAATGGGCCATGTCAAGGTGTGGTATCCCAATTATTAGCGTATAATTACACGGCTATTGATTTCAAGATTGTCTAATATGAAGCAAAGCATTCACAGACAGGATCAGTTACGTACTGTCTGTGAACAACAAAAAGAAAAAATGCGTCGTTATTCATTTACGTACATAAATGTAATTTTAAAATAGTACTATATTTTAAAAAAATATTTCATTCACAGGAAAAGCTTGTATACAAGTAAAATGCTTTGCCTTTGGACATGGAACCAACGAAAAAAAATTTTCCTGAAAAATTATTGTTTTATGAGACAAACTTTTCTTATGCTCCAATGATATACAAAATATATAAAGTTTGAATATTATGAATAATTCCCTCTGTGACTTTGATGTTCCTCGTTGTGTTCTACATGTGAGAATATGTGTGTGTCTGTGTGTGATGATCGTAGGGATGTGTAAATGTGTGACCATTGGTGTGTATGTGTAACATCGTGTGTGTATGTATGTAAATGTGTGTGTGTGCGTGTAGATTAGGGAAATTTGATCTCAAAATTGTTTGAGATAAAATATCAATGTTTCATGAGTAGAAATGTGCTGACGGAACACAATGAATAATAGCCGCGTTCGTGGCTTGGCAGCAAATTGGCGCGTCGTTTCGCGCGCGTATGCATGCGAAGTGCGTGGCGCCCTCCGTGGGGCCCGCAGCTGGCGGCCAACGGCAAATGCTGCAGGGCGTCCGCGCCCAGCGAAGCGCGACCGACGGGCGGGGCGCTCGCAAGCAGTGCCCACTGGGCCCGACTTCCAGGAAGAGGGCGGTGCAAACATCGAGGAAAACGAAATAAAGGCTTTACTAGAAAAATATTTCAAAATTAGCACCACTATTATTTATATTCTGCCTGAAAACGAGCCCGCCCTCGGTAACCTCATGCAGGGCCATCAGATATTAATAGTCCGTTCATAGTTTGAAAGGGAGTTATCTTTCGGTACGTGACGAGTGCTGTATCCCATGTGCAAAACAATCGCTTGTGCGCATCCCTTCCTTGTTTGCATCCCTTCCTTGTGTGCATCCCTTCCTTGTTCTCATCCCTTTCTTGAGCGCATCCCTTTCTTGAGCGCATCCCTTTCTTGAGCGCATCCCTTCCTTGAGCGCATCCCTTCTTTGAGGGGCATCATCCCTTATGCCCATCATCCCTTGCGAGCATCGTCACTCGTGCCCAAGATCACTTCGTCCCATTATCACTTGGACTGACATCGCGTGATAAGTGTGAGCTGTATATTGACAACTTCATGCCTGCTTACCGACTCTTTGGCGAACGCAGGACTTCGAGAAACTGGAAGGGAGTTACGTTGCTTTCAGTAACTTACCCTCCAAGAAAGATTTTAAATACATATTTCCACACAACTCAACGGATATGAGGAGAAAGTGAGTTAGCCAATTTAAGGTATTTACCTACCTCAAAATGACGTTTTCCGTGAAAAAAATGTAATATTTGTTTTTTATTGTTTCTTGTGTTTTGAGATGTATACTTTTCAATGCTTAAAAGTTTCTAAGTTTGTTAGTTTTTAATTTATTAGTAATTTTTCGATTTTCCACGCATATACCGTCCCCCAATTATTTTTAAAAACTGTGCATCAAACCTGGTACAAATATGTTGCGAGGAGTGACTGTGTGTGACACAAGGAAAAATCAAATAGCTAAAATACAGACCACATCTGAAAGGTCAGAGAAAGATGAAAAAAGACAAGGAAACCAAAGTCGAAGGTGTAACGTATCGTCTTGGGGTATTGTAGACCTAATGAATCTAAATATGTTTTCCTTGAAGTTACTTTTTCATGTGTTTGGCCCGACTTGAAACATCATAATTCTTCTAATTTTTAAGATATCTTATTCATTTTTTTATTTAACGAAAAGTCAATTCGTGTTCCTAAATCTGAAATTGTTATAGAATATGCACATTAGCAATATTAATTCACATTTAAACTTCATTGTTACCAGTAATATTTAAAAGTTCTAATTCAAATCCCTGTCAAGTACATACAAGTCCTTTACCAATCTTCAAATTCAGACTCGTGCACTAATATATATTCCAAGTAACAATCTTAAAAAGAAACCATAAAAACAATGTTCGGTTCATGAGTTATGTTACAAATCATACCCTGGTTTTGAAATCTAAAAGGGCGTATCGGATGAAATATTTAAAATAAAATTTGTTAAAATATATTTTTGTTTAAATTCTAATTTATGTTAGAAATAAAAATTTTAAAACTCAGGTAGGCGATTATCTTAAGACAGTAACAATAATTGTTGTCAGAGATACAATTGTTTTTAATTTTTAAATTTTTACCGTAATTAGAAGTATTATATTTTGGCGCCACAAGATTACACGTCACCAATGCAAGTGAAATAAAATCGTTTAAAGGAAATAAAAAAATTATAAAACAAATATTCAACAGCAGCATAAGAACCCAGGTAAACAGATATTGAACAGGTTGTAGAAAATTAAAAACATCCAATTTTTGATTTGCCAGTATTCCGGGATAAATAATTTCATTTTCCCCTCCTGAATCATCATCCATAATGGATTAAGCTCTAAGTGTTGCGAAGCTATCTGACGATTCCCATTAGGTAGATACGTCACGCTTATTTCGTAGTTGTGCTATGGAAGAGCTGGAAAGAACATATTCAACGTTCGCTCATATGCGTCTTTTAGGCTTAAGGTTCTTTTATACGCTAGAAATCGTCCATTACAAATGACAGGAATTTAATTGATTATTTAGTGTTTCCGGACGCTCAACTGATGTGGTCATTAGTCCAGTAAGATGTGTATTTTTTTACCACGAGATGTGGGAGTGTTCCACCCCAGCTGGATGGTGCAATCCGGCGCCGACCAGAGGGGTACCGCCCCTGCCAGGAGAAGCTCTGTGCTCCTGACTGGTGTCCCGACTTGTGTGGTAGTGTAAGTTCGTGTAAGTGTAAGTTTGTGTTGATACGGGGTGACGATAGAACAAGGAAGACGACGGAAATATCGCGTGCGGTTCGTAGCCCGTTTGTAAAAGGCGAAAGATTTATGCGTTTGAGGGGATCTAAGAGTGTATGCATATAATAAATAAATGATGCTTAAATGAAAAATTAATTTAAAAAAAAATCACCCAGTAAGACCATATTAAATAGAATAATATTACATAGAATTAAGAAATAATAATAATAATAATAATAATAATAATAATAATAATAATAATAATAATAATAATAATAATAATAATAATAATAATAATAATTTTTGTGTAAGTCTGATATGCCACAGTGCTACTAAATAACTAGTAAATTAGTTTTAAGCTAGAATTAAGTTAGCTTTAGTTAGTATTAGCTTATTATTATCTCCCCCTCTCCGCTGCTTAAGCCGCAGTTCAATTGTATGCCATTAAGTTAATAAATTCCCGCCTCCTCAGGGTTACTGTGGAGGGGAAACTGTAAAGCCCGTTTGTTAGGGTACTGCTCCGGAAATCGCTTGGTATTGGTCTGAAAACTTACAGCGGAGAACTATAGATCAGAAAAGCCGGCCGCTAGAATTTTCCTCCAGGCAGTGGCGGAATTCAACTTATTGTAGATATGTAGCTAGTGTCAAACATTAGTCCAAGCCAGGAAGATTACACTAGGGCTACCTCCACACGATGCACTTTTAGGGGTAACATTGCATGCGTGAAGTAGAGGAATTTGATGCGTGTGCGCTTCTAAATCGACACAGTGCCTCTTGCCATTCACTGGATCCGACCATCTTGCTATTACTACCTTCCTAGTTTAGTAACTAGAGGGAGGGCGTGTGTCAAAATTACTAACTAAAATGAAGTTAATGCCAGCTAAATCTAAAAATATAAATTCACCGATGGGCTAATTTACCCACCTGGTTTACTTTCTTTTTTTTTTGGCATTGCACAATGCTTGTTAATGGATGTTTCCTTTTAATTATTCATGGCATTTTTTTATTCACACAACATTCAACACATCAATTACCATTCAGATATAACCGTTCATTCAACCCATTCACTCTCACTGCAGGGATCTTAATGGGTTCGGGATTGGCGTTGAGACTTTGTAATCTGTACGAGTTTTATTGTTGTTGTTTACTTTATTCGAAGATCATACAGCTATGTCACATACAGTGACGAAGCTTGCAGAGGCGTGTACAAATCCTCGAGCAGAGCTCTTACCCCTGTACCCACCCCGCACTGATATAAGCTATTATTATCATCCCGTGACTTCGCAATTCACTCAAGTGACTAAAAAGTGTACTCTTATTTGCGCCAGACTTTTTTTGAGTTTGGGGATAGGCGTAGGAACCTGAGAAGAGCTCTCACCCTCAAGTGCATCCCTTCATTGAGACTGGAAAAAATTCGTCTCTTAAATCTGCGTAGAACGTCTATCGTGCGCCTACTTCGCACTTGAACTTTACCAGGGGGAATTCACCCCCGGGTGGGCACCTGGGCGCTAGCCTCTATCCCCACCCCCCGCAGACGTACAAGTATGCCCTTGGACTTGTATCTGGGTCCCGCCAGAACGCAGTTGACCCGCACGGTAACCACCCCGTACAATGCCTGGGGCGGGTCTCCCTGCTAGCTCAGAGCTCCTAGGCCTCGCTATCAGACAAGTACCGGAGTCCAAGCAATGCGCTACTCACCTGCGCCGGAAACAAGCCCCTCCTCTTTACCCAGGCCCTCTTCTCGGTACGCACGCGTTGGCGATTCCCCACCCACCACCAAGCCAGGCCGGCCCGGCCGCGCCCCGCCCTGCCCCGCCACGCCTCTCCGCGCCACGCCGCGCCGCGCCGCGCCGCGCCAGGCTGATTCACGGCGGTGGGGCGGGCGTGGGAGTGGTGGCTGCGCGGCGGGCGGGCGGGGGCCGTGGGCGGGCGGGGGGCGGGAGGGGGGGCACGCTGGCGACACGGTGTCGGCGGCGCACCTGGGCGTCTGGGCGGCGCGGCCGACCGGCACTCACCTGCGGCCGTTCCCAGCATCCGCCGCAGCCGCAGGTAGCTGCCAGCGCGGGGCGACGGAGACGGAGAGTCAGAGAGAGAGAGAGAGAGAGACTCGCCTCGACGCGGCGCGCGGGGCGAAAGGGAGGAGACGCGGGCGGATTTCACGCCACGGCGGCGGTGCAGGCGGCGGAGGCTGCGGAGGCGGCAGAGGCGGCGTCGGAGGCGGCGTCGGAGACGGTGGTGGAGGCGACGGAGGTGGCGGCGGCGGCAGAGGCGTCGGAGGCAACGCAGGCGGCGGTGGGGGCGGCAGAGGCGTCGGGGGCAACGCAGGCGGCTGCGGGGGCGGCGGCGGCTCGGAGGCGACGGAGGTGGCGGCGGGGGCGGCCGCGGAGGTGGCGGCGGGGGCGGCCGCGGAGGCGACGGAGGTGGCGGTGGGGGCGACGATGGAGGGGCGCAGGAGATGGCCATCCACGGCACAAAAACAGAGCAGGCAATTGATGGAGTTACAATGAAAACACTGCACGAAATGGCAATAATTATGGCTACTGCAGGAGGCCGAAAGAGATGACAAAAGGACCAAGCGGAGATATCAAAGGGGAAAGTAAACATAATGGTATCAGCTTCCCAAATCCATTTTAAAGACCTTAACTATTTGGAGCATTGCATTTAATGCGTCAAGGCCTGGGTTGATGAAAGTGAAAAGAGAGGAGAAATAAAAATAGAGCAGATGCTTTTCAGCTATGATGCTAGAAAAAAATGATTCAAGAGAAATTATAAAAAAGTGTGTTAAAAAGTTAAGTAAAAGGTGTGAACGAGGAAGTGATTATAAAAGAAAAGGGACGAAAATTATGGATAAATAAAAAAGAAGAGAATGTCATTAATTGAAGACGAAGGCACGAAAGTATTGTTAACACGGTCAGAAAGGGATACACAAGGGGGAAACTGTTGACACTAAGAACAAATGAATGAACTGATCAACTTACGATCAACAAATTACGAATGATGTGAATTGCAAAAACTTCAAAAAAATTCGAAAAAGAAACCGCTAAAAAGAGAGTTTTAGAAGACTCCTGCAAATCCACCTCCGGGTTGAACACTAAAGAACAGATGTCGAAAACGAAGAGGGGGAATAGAATAGAATATTTATTATGCTACTTAGGAATACATGGAATACTTCCGGTAGCAGCATTTTATAAGGAATTACTAAAAATACACCAAACAAACATCAAACATTGAAATATTTACATGTTACTAAATACAATTTTACAAAATTAATGTATTAACCCGATTTATTTAGTCTAATTTTAAATTTTTTTACATTCTGTGGAAAAGTCTCCAGCACTGCTGCAGGTAATTCGTTCCATTTTAAGAAGAAGAAGAAGAAGAAGAAGAAGAAAAGCTGAAGAACAAGAGTCAACAGAAAAACAAGACCAAACATGAGAAGCAAAGAAACAAGAAAAATAAGAAAAACATATGAAGAAAAAGAAGAAGACTAGATCTATTTTACAGAAGAAGACAGATTTACAAACAAAGACATAAGGCAAATATTTAATACAGATGTCATGGTGAGCTACAAAAGATACCAAAATAAATATTTCCAAGACGTGAACACGAAAAAAAAGAACAATGCAACGGGAGTAATGATTGTGATGGTACTCGCACAAGCGAGACATCAGACGCTGCCAGCGGAAGAGGCGATTTCGAGTAATTGTGGAGTTGCGAATTCAGTGGCGACGGAGGTGCAGAGGCGATGGAGGAAGGCTGCTCCGCGAGATGAGGTGGAGGCTGTTAGATGCTGTGGGCAGAGCGAGGTTTCGCGCCTCCGCGGGCGCCGGATGTCCCTCAATGGCCGTCGGAAATGAGGGCCTCATAAAACACTAAATGTGTACACACTCCCACAGATTTGTACACCTTAAAAGGAACACTACACGTCGCAGCCGAGTCTCTTCGCTGCTTAGGAATACACCTTTTCTAGAAACTCACAACAATGTGAACAACTAACCAACTCTTCATTTCTTTCCTTTATTTGTGATATAACAATGCTGCATGCATCTTTTATTTCGATTGTTGGGGATGAGTCGCAGTTCAGTCGACTATTATTGCCTCATTTCATGGCTGTTCTAAATCACATTTTACGTATAACAAATCACGTAATTATTGGGAAAAACCTGCTTTTAAAAAGTTATCTAATTTGTGTAAAAAATCTCATTAAAATAGCTACCAGCAATTCTGCCGCTTCACCAATAAATTCATCGACACACTCGTAACGACATTTACCTTTCTCATTTTAGTCCAAATTAACAGTGAAGAAAATAATGATATATGCAGTTATTTCGTTGTTCATAATTCCAGATTGTTCGAGTGGCGTTGTTCTTGTCTTATTTAATATATTTTGATGTGTTTCACAACAAATGAATTATTGTCCCTTTTTTCAGACTGACTCCCTCACTGTCATTGTCAATCCTCTTTCCAAGAGCTTCTTGGAAATATTTGCACTTAAAGAACATCCAGTGCGAGAGACTACTGATGCAAATCTTCCGATGTGGCATGTGTCATTGATGTCATCAAATTGAACACAGTTGAATCTTAACAAAGTTTCCGAGACGCATGAACGGTTAGTTAATTTAATTTATTTAACTTCAAAAAAGTTTTAAAAATAATTTGAAAACAAAGTGAGAAAGTGGAGAGAAAATATCCTAAGACCTTTAAATTGGTTTTGCTCTAACACCTTTGCTAAAACTCTTACCTTAAAAAATGAAAGTTAAATCATTTTTCTTTTGTCGTTTTAAGGAAAAGTTTGTCAATTGAAACTTGCGTGACCGAAGTTCGTTCATCTGCGCGAAATTTACTATTCAGAAAAAAATGTTGGACCCCGGGATGAAAATATTTTTATTGATTTTTCAAATGAGCTTAAATTCAGAAGTATTGATCATATATTAATAATACTGGGAAATAAATTATAGTCATCATAATAATCAAATAAATCAGACCTTGAAATGGATATATCTAGACTGTCTACTTTAGAAGGAATTACGATATTCAAACACACCACAAACCTTTTCAGTTCAACGAGAAAAATTATGGCTTTTCGTGCAGTGTGATTTGAATCTATTTGAATATGTATTCCAATTCATTCATCTAAAACATGCATATTCACATTCATATGAATTTATTTTCTACGACAAAATTTTGGCTCGAACTACGTGAGCAAAAAAATTAACAGAAATAAGAAGAGTTTATGAAGTTACTTCTCGAGGCTCGTATGTATTTTCTTCTGCCTTCCGGGACGAATTATTGTTTTAAGAAATGAGTTGCATTTATCTTGTATGAATAAAGCCAGATGAACGAGTAAGGCGGCACGGTCCGGTTTTGATGATTTCCGGAATTTTTATCTGTTTCTCATCTTGACACGCTTGTCTAAGCTGTCAACAACTCTCCACTGCGCTGTTTGCTTCAGAAACAAATGAGTGACTGGAGTCGGCGAACTATGACGGTGCAAACAGTGGTTGGAAAGCAACAGCAAAAGCAGATACCCTAAAAGATTTTTTTTTTTTTGCCAACAGGCAAGCAGTACATTTAGGACGAAATTTGTTTACATGGTGATGGTAGAATTACCAAGAAAGAAGGTTCATGAAGAACACGAAGATAAGAAAAAGAATATTCGTTTCACGCTTCATCAGTTACCTATTCTATCATCAGTGTAAAATGAAAAGTCTAGCGAGGTCTGAGCATTGTGCTTTGGCAATTGGTTGCAATTATTTTTTTCACAGGTAGAAAATTACATGATTTATAGAGAAGTGTGTTATACTCTACAATTTATACCGCCACAAACGCCGTCCAACTCAAACTGTGTGTTTTGTTTCTTAAGAAAAGCAACATCTTTGCGAAAAACAAAACCGACATGCGAAATTATAAAAGAAGAAGAAAGAAAAAAAGTACATAATATGTCGTGAACGGAGGAAAGTTTCTGAAGGAGGATTATTTCTTGGAGAAAAAATACATAAAATGGTTATTCAGATGCTACGGTGTACACTGCTGACAAAAGAAAGTGATTCAAGTGAGAAAGCAAGATGAACGAATTATCCCAATCCTAATTTCGGGAGTCACTCCCAAGACGACAGACCAAATGTTTAGGTGTGGAGAAATTCTTCACCATCTCCGTTATATTTTTTCTCATGTTTATACCTGATATGACGCTCCTTCATCGGTAAATGAAAACTGGAATTAAATAAAATAGGGACGACACTAATTTTAACTATTCCTTTCGTAAGTACTTAAAGCAATTTTTTTTGTTTTTTGTTATGTTTTGGGATGCGTATTTCTATAATTTATTGGGCGGACACGTATATTGTGACATATCACAATGTGATAGTAAAGACATTTGTTCGACAAGATTTGGAACCATTAAGATTGTGTATGTACATGGTGGCATTGGTTGCGGGTGTCAAGTTAAGACTTGCCCGGGAGTGTTTAGGAGCGGACGGTTTCCATGGTAATAAATTTACTGTTCGAGAGAAGAAATTAAACAAGCATTCTCTCAATGACAGCATAAAAATAGTGAGCTCTGATTATGGCATGTGAGTGCATAGATGCATATTACATGAAACGAATAATTTAGAAAAGTTCGGAGAGAAATTGTTATAGACAATGGATGGCAGAAGTAAAGTCGAACCTATGCGCGGATATTGTGGACAATATTACAGCACGAAGACTATGCAAGATTTGTAACATACTGACATAAGAGTTTTTTAATCGTTAAAACGTCATTAAATGTCAGTAACAATTTTTGGGAAAATAGGAAATTTTTACTTCTGATTTTTTAAATTAGATTAGCTGTTAGATGTAAATAATTTCTCAATTTTTTCGTTCTCATTATATCATTTCTTGCTTCATTTAAATGTTATAATAAACACTTGTTCTTTGAAATTGCATGCTTTATTTTTCTCCGAAGAGATTCTTTTCAGAGATTTTTTTGATTGATTGATAGATTGATTGTTAGTGATTTCGGGCGCGTCAATTACTATGATCATTAGTCCGTAAGTGTAGTGCATGTTTTTGCTCGGGAGGAGGAGGTGGCTAACGGAGTTTCCCTGACCAGGTATCTCCCACCAGCGGGCCACCGCCCCATCCGCGACAAGTTCTAAGCTCACGACCGGTCTTCCGGAATATGTAGTAGTGTAGCATGTTAGTGTAAGTGGGTGTGTAAGAGGAAAGGATAGGACAAGGAAGAGGAAGGACAGATCGCGCGCGGTCCGTGGCCCGTTTGTTATGGTACTGCTACGGCATTCGCCTGCTTATGATCGGAGAAACCACGGAAAACTGCCTGGTGTTGATCGGAGAAACCACGGAAAACTCCCGATCAGACCAGCCGGACGTCAGAATTCTCCTCCAGATAGCGACTGAATTCGACCTAGCTGAAAAACTAGTGTCGAAAATCCTACCGCCGTCAGGACTGGAACCTAGGACCTCCCGGTCAGAGACGCTTCAGTGACATCAGTTGATGTTCTGAGTCATCGCTCCCGGCGATTTTTTGGAGTACGCTGTTATTAGCGTATGCTGTGGAGGTCACCGACCCTTTTACTTTGTATAAAGTTTGCTAGTAATACAAGTAAGTTGTCGGTTCAGTACAAAATAAATACTGTAAAATTACATTATTGTAAACGACGTCTAATATATTAAAAAAGCATATTATATAAAATTATTTGCACTTCCCAATTCAATGTTATATAAAAAATTCATGGATTTGTATTCCCCCTTGACAATCAGAAAACAACGGTACATTTTATTCATGGAACCATGAATTGTTACATAGATGTTTTGAAAATTAAATTAGACGAGATGGTTTACCACATCGTAATTTTACAGCATCTTAATGTAAATGTCCACAGGATGAATTATCCAAATAGCCATCAAAAACAAATTCAATGCAGTGACTGACAATTGAACATTTAACTTTACAGCAGGAATGGCCACTTTTTTGTTTTAAATAAAGGAGAGGGCTACACAACTATTCCAATGAAAAGAGCATATATCAATAAACAAAATATATAATCAGTAAATAATAAGTATTAAAGAATCAAAAAATGTTTTGCAAAATACCATTGCATACTTTTAATGTCAAGTTCAACAAATAAATTAAGTATGGGGAATCATAAATATAACAAATATATTTTATTTTATATTTAATGTGTTGTTGACACAGAAAATAAATTTAATACTATTAGACCTATCGCTACAAAAAATGCCAGGCGACGATATCAAAATAAAAGCAAAATACATATTTCTAACCTACTGCTTCTACTAGCTTTCTGTGCCTAGCATTAATGAAACTCTTTCTCAAATAGTCATTGGTAGTCAGAACACTGGGCGGGCACAATCATTCAACAGCGCATCAAAGTCAGTTTGACTGGAAGAAGTTGCTCCTTTCAACAGATCATGAAGATGTCTGTCTGTTAGTCTGTTGCAGCGTGTGATTTTTTAATTTCATTGTTGAAAAGTGGTCTCACAAATGTAAGTACTTTCAAACATAGAAGATATTTTTCTGCTGAAGTCACGTAGGTTGGGAAATTTTTCTTCTCGCGTCAGTCTTCAAAATGCACTGTCAGTTTCCGATATTCACTGAAAAAATTGGTCACTTTGCAGATCATACATTGTTTGGTCTCCTAAACAGATTTACTAAAAAATCTGCATACTTTTTTAAAGAATAAAATATTAACGTGATATTTTAACGTGTGGGCCGCATTAAACAAGATTGCGGGTCGCCAGTTGGCCATCTTTGCTTTAGAGCATGGACTGGCAATTACAGTAGAACTCTCTAAAATATTTTATAGAAATAAGAAAATTGTAGAATAAATCATTATTTTTTAACTGCACGTCAACATTTTTTATTGGAATGAGACAGTTGGTTGCGAGTTTGCTTAACGAGAGTTATGTGGATCTTCACATGCAGGAAGTTGCTTATTCATCTGCCATTGACAAATAAGTATAACTTTTTTCTTGTGAATGATGTACTGTACCTTAATATTCGAAATACTTTTGGTTTTATTATGTTTTGTGAGAACCAAATTCAATTGGAAATATTTTTTTTTACTCGGAATGAAGACAGCAAAACTACCTGAGCCCTCCAAATAAAGTAAAATGTGTCAGTAATAGACATACGCCTAAATATCGTCTTCTGGTTTTTGTTCTCTTATATTTCTCCAAAAGGAATTGGAATTCATTGGTAATGTGCGAACCAACAAAGGAGGCAAGTTTTTGAGCTTAAAATGGGCCTAGCCCTAATTCATTCAGAAGACTTGATGTTAAATGCAAGAGGCAGGAGCGAAATTGCAGCAATTGTGCCACCATTGGAGGTAGTATTGTTTTCGGTCTCGGTGCTTTTTGTGCAAACAGTCCCTACACAGGAGTCAGACCCGGGAGTTTAAATGCAAGCTCACGTTGACGTCCTAACTCTTGTATCAGAGTGAATTATTCATAATATTCGGAAAGGCAGGAGTTCGTGTCTTGAAGTTCAACCGAGACAAAGGAAGCGAATCATTTACTTATTTCGTCTTCCAACGGCCTGGCAGCTAATATTTTGTTCTGGAAAAGGAACTGCATTTAATCGAAAGTTCACATACTTTTTCTGCAAGTAAAAATCACATACAATTTATATTTAATTGCCGTAATAATTGAAAAAGTCATAACTTCAAACATTACTAGCATTTTTTGATTGATTGATTGTTTCGTGTTTCCGGGCGCGTCAACTGCTTCGGTCATTAGTCCCGTTAGTGTAGTGCATGATTTTTCTCGGGAGATGGCGGTGATCTTCCCCCGCTGGATGGCGAGATCCGGCACCGACCTACCGTCGGCTAGTGGGATTTCCCCCTAACCAGGACTCTCCCACCAGCGGGGTACCGCCCCAGTCGGGACAAGCTCTAAGCTCCCGAGCGGTCTCCCGGGATGTGTGGTAGTGTGGTGCATTTAAGTGTGTGTGTGTGTGTGTGTGTGTGTGTGTGTGTGTGTGTGTGTGTGTGTGTGTGTGTGTGTGAGAGAGAGAGAGAGAGAGAGGAGAGGATAGGACAAGGAAGAGGAAAGACAAATCGCGCGCGGTCCGTGGCCCGTTTGGTAGGGTACTGTTCCGGCATTCGCCTGGCGTTAATCGGAGAAATCACGAAAAACTATCTATCAGAGCAGCCGGCCGCTAGAATTATCCTCCAGACAGCGACTGAATTCGACCTAGCTGAACAGCTAGTGTTGAAAATCCTGCCGCCATCAGGACTCGAACCTAGGACCTCCCGAACAGAAGCGCTGCAGTAACATCAGTTGATACACTGAGCTACGGCTAGCGGTGCATTTTTTGCAATTGACCGGAAATATTCTGATGTATAATTGAAACATATTATTTGTATAACTTGGATTTTAAAACAGCTTGAATTTATTAAGATAATCAATTCTCTTCAAAGTATTTTGAGTTGCAATGACATTAGCATGTAAGTTAACAAAGGAAGTTTACGGGCACATGTTTTGGGACATTCTTTGTCAAAAGGGCCAAAAAGTTTTCAAGTTTCTGAAATTGTGCAAATAATTGTTTTCGGATTCAACATGATATAAAAAAAGAAAACTTTTTTTGAATGTTTTGGACAGTTATATTTTATCTAAAATACTAAATTACTGTATATTTTATCTAAAAAGACACTTAACATTTTGCGCCATTTGTCACTTGGTCCGCTAGAACTGTTAGGGACACGAGTATTTTTTTTTAAGTTTTCTTATTAATAAAGAAATTGCATTAGGAAAAATTTCTGAAAGCAAACCTTGTTGTGCGTCATTTGGTTGAGTGTCTGTAGGTAGGGATGTTTTTTCAAATCTTCAAAAATTGTAACACAGACACCATCTTCTTGCATGGAGAAAGTTTTAATCAGCAAATCCTTCTCACCCTGGGGGATGCAGGCGTGGGAGGATCTGATACCTTTGACTGGGATAGCAAACCGATTTTTTTACAAGATTTTTGTGTTTGCTTGAACTTCTCCTTTTGCTGCGAAAGCAAACGTAATTCCTTTGATTTTATCCTTAGAACAGGAGTACGGCTGCAGAGGTGACTGAATTTGGCGATCAACTAATAGTTGGAGACTGGCTCTTGCTGCTAGTCTTGTAACTGTTTGTTCAACTCAACGCTAGGACCTTCTTTAGTTTTGAAAAAGTGCTACTCAAATATCTTCAGGTTGAAGCTGAATGTTAAAAAATTAGCAAAAAATTGTAATCAACCTATCGTTTTTCCAATAAAAAATAATTTTGTCAGATAAAACAACTTTTATCACGAATTTTGTAATAAAAATGCTCGTACTTCTGAATCCTTTCAATAACCAAGGATTAAATTTTGTAGGCATAAAGCACAAGTATCTAGGAATATTTTGGATTTTGAAAATCGAAAAAAGACGACTCATTTTCACAATCGATTTTTAAAGATTTTCGCCCATTTGTGCCCTCTACGACCTTACAATGACCTTCAAAAATATTTTTTGTGCAATTTTTCTGTTGCTTGACATCAGTAGATAGTGTTAACGAAATATTAGACGATACATTATATACACAGTCTTAGCTTGGACATTTTTAATGGAAAAAACCCGGAAATTGTATTAAAATCATTAAAAATTGAATTTTGTAGATAAAAAAATCTTGTTTTTATATCTGCTGAACCCTAAAATATAATTATTTGCATGATTTACGAGCCTTGAATATTTTGTTTTGTAGTTTTGACAGAGAATGTTCCTATTATAAATTATTTTTATTCTCAAAATGATAAATGTACAGTAGTTTATTAATCATATTGAACTCGTAATTTGCATTCGTAAAGTAAACATGAACAATATTAGATTGAACACGGTCATAAAACCAACAACAAATTTGTACTGAACAGAGTATTTTGGTCCCAATATTCGAGAAATGATGTTCTTGTCTGGGAAAACAACCTTCCAGAAATAATGAAATAATTTCACTCAAAATATCGAGCATTGAGTTCGTATAATCGTAATATCCAACAAAAAAAAAAAAATACAAAAAGAGCTGACGTCTTTATTCTTTACTGACATTTGGAATGAAGGATCTATTAAATCGTAACTAGACTATCTCTCACCAATCTCAGCCAAACTTTCTACAACATTATTATTCAATAGCCATTCAATGGTCAATAGCGCATGTCACGAACAAGGAACAGTCGCGTTGACAGCCTTTTTCTCGGAGCGAGTTTTTGCATCGTTTATCTCCCTGATTGGCCACCCAACTCGCCACCTCGGTTCCGTGGAACCGGCCGAGAATGCACTCGTATCTGGTGGCGGCGGTGGCGGATTCGTTCCGTGCGCAAATCGGATTCGTTCCTCGACGCGTCGCTTTTCAGAGCCCCCTACACCGCTCCGGATTCCGAGGGGGCCGCGACGCCGGCGTAATGAATCCCCCATTGTCTCCTCTGTGTGCAATTACGTCGTTTGTTCGCTCCGCGTGTATGCTGCCTACGACTTCATCCATTTCGAAGCACAGCTCTTTTCTTCCCGCGCCTTTTCACGCCAGGCGTTGACCTCGGCCGCGGAAAATGACGCCGCAGGTCACGAGCACAACGAAGGGCAAAGGGTGAGAAGCAACTCTCTTGGCTGCGGACATTAGGTGATGAAATGAAACATTCGTACTTTCTCGTGAAAGAACTTAAGAAAAATTATTTCAGCGGCGAGAGAAACATTCTGGCCATTTCGTGCATTATGGAAAAACCTCAATACCCAAATCATTTTTTTCTAAAATTATTTTTGTTTATCCATATTTCAGTCGCTTTGCATTACGTTCAACATTATTAGCAGTTACACCTGACACGGGATTTTTGATTCTCTGACATAGATTTGCTTCAGACACTAATATTATAATTTATATATATTAATTGATGATAAGAACAGCGCCATCTTCCACGATAAAACACACTATTCCCACGATACCAACAACCTTAGCAGTTAACGCGCCCGGAATAAGCAATCAATCAAAATTCAAGTCGCTTCATCGCTTTAGAGATGATTTTCGCACAACTTTAAAGGCCACCGCCATTTCGGCGCCGCGCATAAGAATAGCAGGAAGCGCGCGCTCCAGTTTCCACGCGAGCAGGTGGGCGGGGCCGCAGGTGAGGGCGGCGGCGGCGGTGCTGACGGCCGCGCGGGACTTCCGGGGCTCGGGGCTCGCAGGCACGTCCTCTGGCTTTGGTTTCGGCCGCCGCGGCCCACGGGCTCCCCCGCTGGCGTCGCCGACGCCGCGTGAAACGCGGCGCTGCCAGCGGGCGCCGGCCGGCGATTGGACGCGTCGGGTGCCGCTCTCAGCACCGAGGTGCGCGGCTGATGCACCTGTCGCTGCAGTAACTAGACGCACGAACGTGCCGATTAACCTAAGGACGTTATCGGCTTCGGCGAAAGCTCCCGACGCAGCGCTTCAAACGTACAATTCTACCTCTCTCTCTCAGATCTCGCAGATGGGCGTTTTCCGTGTTAATAACACCGCGGTGCAAAGCCAACGGTGGTTGGACCTGCGCGTGCGTGGTTGGAGTTGCGTATGCACAGCTGCTCAAAAGCGACACAGCGGTCGAGATATGACAGTCGATTGTTGTACGATATGCAAAAAGTCCATATTGTGACTGATATCAAGTATCGCATCGGTTTCGTTATCGTAACATCATTTATTGCGTTTTGTACATAGCCTTCTACGTATTGGTGATCCTTGGGTGCATGCGACGTTTGAAGAGGGAGAAAAATTAACGTATATTTACTCAAGAAAGGAAGTACAGAGATCATCGAAAATTCAAACCATGTTAAATCTCTATTAAAAGCTATTCACGATACCTTGAACGCATAGAAAACGTATTAAATTTTACCGTGTATACATGCTTGGCTGTTAAACTCGTTGTGCGTCTGCAAATTTGTCACCGGAAGCAAGCACACAACAGAAAATAAAACTCAGAGAAGTTGGACTTTTAAATTTAAAATAGTTTTATCTAATGTTCTTTGCTATGATTAAAAAAACTCTGAATCCGATAAATCGAAATAACTGACAACTCGACATTTTCGGGAAGTTCCCAAGCGTAAACGTAAGGTGTTCAAACACTAACAAGCCCGGTTCGGAAGGTTGTCTTGCGCCGGTTGCACCTATATCATCGCGGCATTATTCACTCAATGGAACAGATGGCGTCGACACCAGATTTATTACCGACATGCCAGGCTCACAGCGATTGCGAGTGTAAGTCCCACAATCGGGAACAACGCGACCTCAACAGATTTCCAAGCGGCGAGGCGTAAGCCAGGCTTCCTCGTTGATGGCCGCTTTGGGCGAGCGCGTCCGCAGCCGTTAGCATACGCCTCCGCGGCGCGCGTTGCAAAAACCGCTCTGCTATTAGCGCTGGCGGCGGCGGCGGGCGGCGGAAGCGCCGCAGAGCACAATGGCGCCGAAAAAGCGGCCACCGCCGCCGCCGCCGCCGCCCCACGGCCACCTGCACCCACCGCCGCTCCTTTTTCACGGCCCAGGAATCTCATGGCCTCCCATCTCTCGCAGCGGAGGATGGTCCCCTACCGCAGTCTCCGTCGGCTCCCTCTTCCGTGTTCAGCGCCCTGAGGCATGTTTGGTGTGGTTTGGTTTGGTTTGTTTTTTTCGTGTTTCCGGACGCGTCAACTACTCTGGTCATTAGTCCCGTTAGTGTAGTGCATGTTTTTCTCGGGAGATGGCGATGATCTTCCCCCGCTGGATGGCGAGATCCGGCACCGACCGACCGTCGGCTAGTGGGGTTTCCCCCTAACCAGGACGCTCCCACCAGCGAGGCACCGCCCCAGCCAGGACAAGCTCTAAGCTCCCAACCGGTCTCTCGGGACTTGTGTTTGTGTAGTACATGTTAGTGTAAGTGTGTGTGTAAGGGGAGAGGATATGACAAGGAAGAGGAAGGATAGATCGCGCGCCGTCCGTGGCCCGTTTGTTAGGGTACTGCTTCGGCATTCGCCTGGTGTTGATCGGAGAAACCACGGAAAATTCTTCTCCAGAAAGCGGCTGAACTCGACCTAGCTGAAACGCAAGTGTCGAAAATCCTGCCGCCGTTAAGACTCGAACCTAGGACCTCCCAGTTAGAGGTGCTGCAGTGACATCAGTTGATACACTGAGCTACCGCTCCCGGTCTGAGGCATGTTGTGACACGCTTTGGTCCGCCTCTGTTTTGCGGAATTTTATTGTTCTGGGTTTCTGGGCGCGTCAACTGCTATAGTCATTGGTTCTGTAAGTGTAGTGCAAGGAGGATAAACAGTGAGGTGGAGATGTTCCTTGAACCTCCCAACTGAAACATGAAATCCGGCGCCAACCTACACGTCATATTACTAGAATTTCCCCCTCCAGATATCTCCGTGAGCGGAGGACACCCGGGACAAGCTCTAAGCTCCCAACATCACTTGTCTCTTCACATGTGTGGTAGTGCATTGAAGTGTGTGTGTGTGTGTGTGTGTGTGTGTGTGTGTGTGTGTGTGTGTGTGTGTTGGTAGGAAGAGGACAAAGATGAAGAAGGAAAGAGCACTGCTGGTCCGTGGCCTGCTTGTTAAAGCACTGCTTCATTTTTCGCCAGTGTTGGTCGAAAAAGAAAACCCGGAGAACATCCTAGTACAGCAGGTGACCGCTAGAATTCTCCTTCAGGAAGCGACTGAATTAGATAGCTAGTGACAAAAATACGATATTGTCGGTTCTCTAACCCTAAAACTTCACGGTATTTTGCCTACCTTTTTCTTGTAATCAAGGCCCTCTACTTGGTCGTGGGAGAACCTTCTTAACCTGGAAGGTAGCTGTATCCGCAACTTTATACTCGTGTATGACGTAAATTACGCATATATATTAGACCCGATGTATAAGCTATAAAGTCAACATTCTGCTGAAAACTATATAAGTATTCTACTGGATGCTCCTAATCATTCTCTTTATTTATGAATAATCAGGCAAGTTACTGGAAGCTGAGTACTGGGCGCACGTGTATTTACGAATGTGTTAATTTTATAAAATCATAAGGATTTATTTATTGCCATAAGCAATAAACGATTTTATGATGGGACGTATGAAAAAGACGTATATAAGAAATGGAGTCCAATGATTATTCAAGACATAACAATGATCTCAGATCATGGAATAACATCAAGTAGGTTGAGTTGCCTGTTTATTCACATGAGAAAATTAGTTCAAATAATCTGAGGGTGACAAGATGTTCTGCTTTCCTGTAAAATTTCATTTTCGCGAGTTCTCAGCTTAGGTACTCACCGGAGCCAAACATTAAGCCCGCTGCGTCAACGATCGAAAGGTGCATCTTCACGAGTGAGGATGTGCGGTGTGATGAGACTAGAATTCTTCTCTAAGAATCCAGTTGGATTTTGTTATACTGAATCTACGTATCCTGCAAATAAAATGAATAAAATTGAATTTACTAATTAATATAGTAATGAAAGAAAAACATAATTAACTTCCTCTCCGGAAACGTAGCAAAATGAATGGATACGTCCATCTCTTAGGATTGTGAATTCCTATACACATCAATACAAGTAACCTTTAAGCTCATAATAAAGTCATCACCATCAAGCTCAAACTAGCACTATCAGCAAAAATCGTACATGAATTATCAATCAAAATATAACACGTGAAAGGAATCGATCAAGAAGTAGTTCAGGCATTTATCAATTTACACCTGATATTCTTTTTTACTGTAACTTAATGAATATGCAGACATATGGCCTAATTAAGTTTGAATTCTAAGAATAAAACTGTCTGATAAAAAAATCTAATCTAATAAGAAAAATCTAAAGAAGAAAATATTATTCACTTCATACCTATTTTCAAGTTTCCCCCCCCCCCCACCAGTAAACCTGGCGAGGCGGTAATTTAATTATTTTTTGGGGCAGTATAGCCTGCGCGGGTACCGCAACCCTACTTGGCTTTTGCGGCAGAAGGGGGGGGGAGTACTTGACCAAGCCAAAACTAATCTTGCAACTAACAAATAGCTAACATGCCTTAACTAACTTATTTAAAGAATGGCGCTTTGGCCGTTTCTTTCGGTCTAGAAAAAAATGCTTAACTTATAACTGGCGCGTTTTAGTTTGAACTTTTTCTTATGTTTTTATTCATTATTTTCTTATTTTATTCTACTTCATACCAACGTGCATTCCCTTGCTTTTCACACGGCTGCTTGTGTCCATGCTCTAGGAGCCGGAGGCTAATCGGTGCTGCTGCCATTCCATCTCGTCATCTCGTGTGGCACGCCACCGCGGCCTCTTAAATCACGCGTGGCCCCTTCCCCTTGGCCGCATGAGGGGCACGCCCCCCGCCTGCCGCCCTTTCCCACGGGCGCCCTCCGCGCACAGGCAAAGTGGCAGCGCCTCGTTAGGCGAGGGACCGCCCGCGCCTTCCCTGACCCGCCCTTCCACTCCACATCACGCCGGCTCATTCCCTCCCTTGCCCCTGCACTGCCCTGTCTTTGCTGGCCCTTCCCTACTCTACTGGCTTGTCCACTGCCTACTCTATCCTGCCTAATCTTTACTCTGCTCTACGTTCTGCCCGTCCATTCCCTACTCTACTCTGACTTGACCATTCTCTTCACTACCTGCCTGGTCTATCCTCTTTTCTACTTGGTCTTGACCATTCCCTCCCCTTGACCTTGTTCCTTCTCTACGCTACTCCGCTGTGTACTTTCACTACTCTGCTCTGTCCTGACCATTTATCCGGCTTAGTCGTCGCTTCCTTCTTTAATATTTTGTGAACAAAAATATAAACATAATGCTCCCTTAAAATCAGGCGGGTAGCAGTAGCGGGGATTCAATCCTTCATATTCCATATGGAATTTTTGGTGAATAAAAAAATGTGCACCACCACTGATTTGAATACAAGGTTCTAAACTCAAAAAATCTGGTAAATGATTCCACTGAAGTAACAAACATTTCCTACGTTTCTCGGGCTTTATTAAATCATACATTCTACACGCTTTAAAAGTTAGTTGCTATCGACCTCTCCTACCACTGGAATTCTGAAAAAAAAAAAAAAAGATTCTTTAAATCCGAATTAACTTATTCATCTACTATCCAGACGACAGGAATATGACATTGCACCTACACCAATTCGGAGGCGAAGCCAGAGAGCTTCCAGTTTTGTTTTGAAGCGAACTCCTTCGTACTCCGCTCAGGAGGAATTTGTAATTAATGTAATGTTGCGCCTGCCCAAGGAAAAAATCCCTTGAAAAATCAATTTAGATGAGCTAAAGAGCATTCAATCAATTATACCATTAAAGGTACGCAAGCGGGAATTTAGTTGTACGAGTTCTTAGGATATTTAACATAGAGTCCCTTCATTTAGTAACTTAAGGCAGTAACGTAAGGCTGGTTGTATAGCCAAAACTTAATAAATAAATTCTGGCGCACAGCTAAGTAGGGGGGAGTGATGATGATTGTGCACGAGCAGAGTCTTTCACTTGGGCGAAACGGCGAGAGGGGGGGAGAAGCGCCTGCTTGATGAGATACAATGACAAACGGGTTTTGTTCCAGGGTGCGTCATATATCCCGTACGTATGGTGCATGTTACATAGAGAGCTAAGGCAATATTCCTATCCCGCTGAAACGGAAGATCCGGCGCCCATCTACACGTCAGCTAGCGGTGTTTCTCACTCCAGGTATTTCTCATAGCGGAACACTGCCCCAGTTGCACAAGCTCTAAGCTCCTGACTGGTTGATTGATTGATTTTTTCGTGTTTTCGGGCGCGTCAACTGCTTTGCTCATTAGCCCCGTTAGTGTAGTGCATGTTTTTTCTCGGGAGATGGCGGTGATCTTCCCCCGCTGGATGGTGAGATCCGGCGCAGACCTACCGTCGGCTAGTGGGGTTTCCCCCTGACCAGCACTCTCCCACCAGCCGGGACAAGCTCTAAGCTCCCGACCGGTCTCCCGGGATATGTGGTAGTGTAGTGCATGTTAGTGTAAGTGTGTGTATAAGGGAGAGGATAGGACAAGGAAGAGGAAGGACAGATCGCGCGCGGTCCGGGGCCCGTTCGGTGGGGTACTGCTCCGGCATTCGCCTGGTGTGGATCGGAGAAACCACGGAAAACTACCGATCAGAGCAGCCGGCCTCTAGAATTCTCCTCCAAGCAGCGACTGAATTCGACCTAGCTGAAGAGCTAGTGCCGAAAATCCTGCTGCTGTCGGGACTCGAACCTAGGACCTCCCGGTCAGAGGCTCTGCAGTGACATCAGTTGATGCACTGAGCAACCGCTCCCGGTCCGTACGTGTGGTGCATGTTACATACAGAGCTAAGGCCATATTCCTATCCCGCTGAAACGGAAGATCCGGCGCCGATTTACACGTCAGCTAGCGGTGTTTCTCACCCCAGGTATTTCTCATAGCGGAACACTGCCCCAGTTAGACCAGCTCTAAGCTCCTAACTGGTCTCCTATGGTAGTGTAGTGCACATAAGTGGAGGTGTGTTCGTAAGGGAAGAAGGGGGCAAGGGTGAGGAAGGAAATATCTCGCGCGACCCGTGACCCGTTTCTTAGTGTACTGCTCCAGCATTCGTCTGGAATTGATCTGAGAAACCATTAAGAACTACCGATCAGAGCATCCGGACGGCCCATCTCCTCTGTTCAAGAGGTCTCTGACAGTCAGGAATTCGAGGACCGGCGTACCTGCGAGAACCTCGAAAAATATTAATATTATTAGCTGACGTAAGCTGGCGTTGCTCGGGTATTTGTGTTCCTCCTTGCACGCCCCGATCAGCAACGCCACGCCGAGCAATGTCTAACAAATATACCACCCATTGCGAGTTTCCAGCAACACAAATTTGCAGATGTAACTGCATTTGGAGTTAAATTTTGCGTCAAAAATTTTCGTATCTCTTTTAGTGGATGCTCCAAAGCGTCCGTGCAAAATTTGAGAACAATGGCTCTAGTAGTTCACACGTCGTTGTAGAGCAAACAAGCCCATTTTGATATATTAAAGATAGCAAAACCGTTGCTTATTTCTTTGTAATCAACTTCGACAGACTTCCAGCCAATTTGCACGTTAAGTAGCACGTGCGTCTATGTGAACGTGGTCCTGGCTCGGGAGAGTTTGCGAGGGAACGTGAGAGGCTTCTGGTGGAGAGGTGGGGTGGGGGTGGAGTGGGCACCTGCGCATCCCGTGCCCATTAGTCGAGCGACCTTTATTCATTAGCTTCCAGGGCTTTCTCTCTCAATGGGCTGCTTCTGCCTCCGCCTCCAACACCGCCAGCTCCAACTTGCGTAACACAGTTCGTCTCACACTTCTGCCCCTGGCACCCCCCCCCGCAATACACACATACACACAGTGGCGGACCCAGGGGGGGCATGGGGAACCACGCTCCCCCCCCCAAAAAAAAACGCCTAGAGTTTTCGTTTGTTTGTTTCCTTCATTTGGCAAAATTGATATAAATATCTATTTATGTTTTAATTATGTAATTATTTAAAAATAATATTGTATAGTGATATATCCACACTACAAAAATAATACACAATATATCAAATATGTTTATTAATTACCAAAAATCTATATATCCCCCCCTCCGCAAAGATCGGCTGGATCCGTCCCTGAATACCCTAGGCCTGAAGGACCCCGACGGAATGCGACTGAATTAGATTCGATACGATATTTGATGCACAAGAGAGAAAAAATATTTGAACGATATTAACGAACAACTAACAATCGATGCTCCGAAAATCGATTGGAAGTCACCCCAGAGGCAAGCCCAATAACGGGCACTCAAGAGGTTTATAAATCAACAAATGAAAATACATGTACAATTCAGCATAAAAACAAATTTCTTTCTTAAAAACTTCAAGTTGGCAGAACACTGCACCCAAAACCCTTCCCTAAAAAAAGTAATAATGTAATAAATAACGTTAAACGTAAACGCATTAATAATATTTTTTATTATTATTATTATTATTATTATTATTATTATTATTATTATTATTGAATGATCTTTATTAATAAAGAGAAGACCCAGCACATTAAGACTGAGCATTTCCTGTGAAGCAGGAAACAATGAATATCTCAAAATTTCTCACGGGCTCGCAGAAAACCTCAAGATTCACGGCAAGTATTGGATATTCTTTAGGAAATATCTGCATAGAGGTAGTAGTGTTCAGTATTGACGAATAGAAAATCATAAAGTTACCACATGCTTTTCCAACAAATCTAAGAGATCAGTGATATTTCAGAACTGTCGTTTCAATGTTTTCTTGAAATTTTGAAAAAAATTTAATTGATTCTGTCGTTTCCAAATAGCTAGAGACAGGAATTGAAACCATGGTTAAAAAGAATCTATTACTACGTTCACGAAAGGGTTGGACAAAAACTTTTCGCGTGGAATAATTTATTTCCTCTTTTCCCATTCCTCTTCTGCACTAGACTCGTATACACACCACACTCACCTTCTCTTTGCAGCAGGTGTCTTAAACAAACAGTGCGGCACTTTCTGTATTTGATAGTACTTTGGCATATTCACGGTTAAAGCTAAAAGCAAGTATTGATTCAACCCATCCCAGAAATACCGGAGTATGGAATTCCTTGGACTTTGTTCTAGAAAGTCCAACACTTCAGGATTCTTAACACTCAACGATTTACTTTTGTCAAAATCAAACTCGAGAAATTTCGAGTATTTGGTAAATGTGTAAAAAAATCGAAACGATTATGCCATCACAAATTGAAAACAGAAAACATAAGAGCGTGAATGTGTATTCAGATGAAAGGAACATGCGAAGTCAATTAAAGTAGTCTGTTTTTGCTACAGGAATGGGATAAGAATGTTGAGATAACCAAGTAATGAATGAATTCAAGTTGTCCATTAAATGAGAAGCCTATCAGATCCGGGTACTGAGAATCTATACATCAATATCGATTATAGACCACATATGCTTGACATTTCTAAACAATACCATATGATATAATCTTCAGCTTGTAAGACTGTATGCATAATTGTTTGGTTTGGTTTGCTTTTTTCGTGTTTACGGGCACGTCAACTGCTTTGGTCATTAATCTCAGTGTAGTGCATGTTATTTCTTGGGAGATGGCGGTGGTCTTCCCCCGCTGGATGGCGAGATCCGGCGCCGACCTACCATCGGCTAGTGGGGTTTCCCCCTAACCAGGACTCTCCCACTAGCGGGGTACCGCCCCAGCCGGGACAAGCTATGAGCTCCCGACCGGTCTCCCGGACTATGTGGTAGTGTAGTGCATGTTAGTGTAAGTGTGTGTGTAAGGGGAGAGGATAGGACAAGGAAGAGGAAGGACAGATCGCGCGCGGTCCGTGGCCCGTTTGGTAGGGTACTGTGCCGGCATTCGCCTGGCGTTAATCGGAGAAACCACGAAAAACTATCGATCAGAGCAGCCGGCCGCTAGAATTATCCTCCAGACAGCAACTGAATTCGACCTAGCTGAAGAGCTAGTGTCGAAAATCCTGCCGCCGTCAGGACTCGAAACTAGGACCTCCCGGTCAGAGGCGCTGCAGTGACATCAGTTGATGCACTGAGCTACCGCTCCCGGTTGCATAATTGTAAAATGTTTTTTGCTAAGATGAAGGAGTGAGTGATGATTATGTGTTTTAACTGTTGTGATGTGTCAACTATAATGGTCATTAATTTCGTGAGTGTAGCAATTGCGTGAGGTGGCGCGATTCTGGCTTCAGATTCGAATTCAGCGCGTCGACGTACATAGAGAAACATGTGTCAAGTCTGTGGGTCTGACGACTTTTCTTTTGTGTGCCTGTGTTATTTTACGCACGATAAGTACAATATAAGTAAATTATAATGTGTGATTAAAATATGAACATACATTATACATTTAAATTTAAATACTTTGGAATCTGTAGAGATATTTTAATCTTAATAAAGAGTTCACAAAAAGTCTTAAAATTGCGAAGCGTTCTACCTCACGAACGAAAATAAATACTATATTAGAGGTGCTAAATGCTTCCACGTCATGAACAAATAAATGCATACATTCTCTATTAACCTTTGTAGAAAGTGCAGGCACTTCTAAATCCAAAATTTTCACATTCAGTGTTTAATGTATTTTCATTATTTATAATTTAATGGAAAATATTTTCATTTATTGTAATAACATGTGATAAGCCATGAAATTTGCAAATAGTTTGTAATGATAAAATCAACATTGAGCGTTGGAATATAGCATCATTTTCAATCAAAGAATTCGCGTTGTTAGGACAACGGATCAACAAGAGTTAATATTCCATGCTGGGTGTCAACGGGATGAAAATGGACATGGCCCCGAACACATGATGTGCAGAAAATTTGACGAGGGCGTTGGATGGTCGTGATCGTCAGGAGGGACGCGTGAATTGGTTCTCGAGAAAAACTCAGTTGTGAGCACACGTAAGTTTTCACCGTAAGTTGGGTTTTATGTAGAATATAATAAACCGGGAATTGTTTACTTGGAAGTTTGGGAGCTTGGTCTCGTGTTAATTGTGATATTAAATGGTAATTGGGAATTTTTATTAATATAAAGATGTAAGTTTAAATTAAATAGACTCCATGTTTCGACGGGAGATACATCAGGGTAACTTCGTGGATGGTAGAATTTTCCAATAACTAGATCAATATAGTCAGTCGCGAAAAGTGTTTCATACGAAACATAGATAGGGAAAGTCACGACCGCGTGTTAGATTTGTGGGAATATTAAATCTAATTATAGCAATCGATGAGGATATTCTGATACATTTATTTAGAAACGGACACGAAAATTGATTCTCCAAGGATTCCGGGGAATTCATTCTGGCAGTCTGCCGAGAAGCCAACAATCAAGATTACGAACATAATAATGAACGTACGTTTACGAACTATAATCAAACCCGTACGGTGTTTCAATGTTCAAAGTGCAAATAAATTCACGTAAATTTGACAAAACTACCACGTACAAATAGTAATAAGAATAAATGTTATCAATGTTCTGTAAAGAACCGCATGTCCATTTGCAACAGGTAAGGAGTGTTTTTGTATGACGAATCCATACTTCAATTTTGCAGGAAATTTAATAATTTAATAAAACAATAATTGTTTTAAAATAAGCAATAGAGAACTTTTATACATTTATCACATAATCGACATTATGTAAAATCTTTGAAAGTATAAATTTAAAAGTTTCATATCTCATTTTTTAATGTCATTTACCATCTCTCGGATGAGTATATTTCCCACCCTTCCACAGTTACAAAATTAACATTCCCTGTTGCGTAATATTTCCCCCAATTGCCCAGATGACGAAGTCTCGCCGTGCGAGCAGCGCTCGGGGGGAGAAAGCCCCCGCGCGCCTCGCTAAGTGGCCGGCCGATGTGCGGCGATGGCCCCGGGGAAAGCCAACCTGCCCCACAACACAGCACAGCACGTGCTCGCCTCCACAACGCAGCCCAGGGGAGCCGCGTGCGCAACCGGCCGCATTCGAACGACGCGACACCACGCGAAGACGGTCGCCCGCGGACAGGGATGGCAAAAACCACAGAAACAACAATTTTCTTCACATAGATATTTTGATGCAAAAACATCGATGATTTTTAATTGATTAATTTTTTCATGTTTCCGGGCGCGTCAACTGCTCTGGTCATTAGTCCCGTTAGTGTAGTGCATGTTTTTTCTCGGGAGATGGCGGTGATCTTCCCCCGCTGGATGGCGAGATCCGGCGCTGACCTGCCGTCGGCTAATGGGGTTTCCCCCTAACCACGACTCTCCCACCAGCGGGGAAACGCCACAGCCGGGACAAGCTCTAAGCTCCCTACCGGTCTCCCGGAATATGTGGTTGTGTAGAGCATGTTCGTGTAAGTGTGTGTGTAAGGGGAGAGGATAGGACAAGGAAGAGGAAGGACAGATCGCGCGCGGTCCGTGGCCCGTTTGATAGGGTACTGCTCCGGCATTCGCCTGGCGTTGATCAGAGAAACCACGGAAAACTACCGATCAGAGCAGCCGGCCGCTAGAATTCTCATCCAGACGGCGACTGAATTCTTCCTAGCTTAAAAGCTAGTGTCGAAAACCCTGCCGCCGTGGGGAGTGGGAACCTAGGACCTCCCGGTCAGAGGCGCTGAAGTGACATCAGTTGATGCACTGAGCTACCGCTCCCGGTCCATGATTTTAATTTTTTTTTAATAAAGGGGTTTAAGCACGTCATAGAGTAGAAGCAATCCACAGCATTATCGTTGTTTTGCATCGTCCCTGCATCATGTTTTGTTATCGTAGTTTTGCATCATCCTCTTTATCACGCTGCACATTTCGCCAGTGCAATCTCTGAAAATTTGGGAGCCGCTCGTGTAATGAATGTATGTTATGGCCAGGCGCGCCATTGCCTGATTCGACAAACACGAAATCGATAGCAAAACCCGATGTTCTGTATTGTTAATTTTATTCTTTACATTCGATAACAATTTTTACATACAACTAACATGCTGGTAACTAAACAATAAAATATTTCCCTTTTACTTACTGTAACTAAAAATGGATAGCATGTTAATTAGCTTATAATTAAAACATCGATGTTTTCTCGATGTTTTCATAGACTTCGAAAACCCTTTAGCGATGTACCCAAACATCGATGTATCGATCTTTTGGTAAAATTTGCTGTCACTACTCACGGACATGTAGGCGACGAGGTGCACGGCACTGGTGCGTACGAACTCTGTTATTTGCTCGCTACGGAGTAGGGAGAACGTTATGTAATGCTGCGCGAAAAAACGGCGAATTTTCCGCGGGAAAACTCTTGTTGACGGGCCCTGGTAACGATATGGAAAGTGGATAAATCCAGTTGTTAAATAAAAAAAATCATCTAACATGTGTGTAGCCAGAATTCATATATTGTGGGTCCTTGACAGCGAAAAATTGACGGCAAAAGTCCGTCCGTCGTCCGTCCGTCCGTCCGTCCGTCAACAACGGTAGCTATTTATATTCCCCAATTCATCTGGTAATGTCGCGGCCTCTTGAATTTGAAACCGATATTTTAATTTTGGGAAGGTACTTTACATGAAGCCCCTGGGACATTTCCCAAATTACAAAAATGGCACCATCGTTTTTGATTTGTTGTTGTTGGATAGTGTAAAGGACGTTTAAGAGAATGGTCTCATTTTCTTTGAAAATTTTGATTTTTAAATTCTGGAAGTTCAAAATTTTTTCGGCGTCTTCCTACAACTACAATTATGAAGACAGAGTATTTTTTCTAATGAAAATTCTAATGAAGATTGAGATTTTTCTTAAAGATAGATTTTGAAGTAGAGTTGTGGACAATTTTTTTTAAAACGTTGAGAAGTTTTCTAATAATGTTACTTGAAAATACGGGCTAGAAAGTACGTTCTGGCTTATCATCACTAGATGGAAGGGTTGGGGAGCCAGAGAAATAGGAATTACGTATGTTGTAGGAAAGTTTGAAAGGACCAATAAATAGCTAAAGAACAACTCGTATGTATATTATAGGAAAGTTCAAAAGGACATGGAAGTAGTTGAATAGCGCTCTTGTAGACAGGTTTGGAAGGACAGAGAAATAAATAAAGAACATCCTTGTAGGCAATTTTGGAAAGACAGAGAAATAACCAAAGAAATTTTTGTAGAAATGTTGGGGAAATTTCGGAAACAACTTACAATCTCTTAAAGAAAATTTTCCAAATATAGTCAAATAGCTGAAGAAATATCTTGTAGTAACATTTTCAATAGAAAAGTAGCAAAAACTATTTTATAAAGAAATCTGTAAGGATAAATATGATGTTAAAATAAACCACTTGTTGGAAATTTGGAAGGATAACGAAATAGTTCACATTAACGTGGTTAGAGTAGAAAATTAGTTGTCTCAGCGTAAATTATTTCCTGGTTCTAACGCAATCTATTTTACGAACTGCAGTGCATGTTAAAACGAGAACAATTTTATCAGCATTACATTTACTTGTAAAGGTGCTATACGATTCTAGTCAAGAAAACTTAATTATGAAATCAATTACGAAATGGAGTAACAATTAACAGGTAAATAACGATAAAATAACAAATCATTTATCTTTTTGGGTAAATGCGATTGATACATACTTCCGCATCAAACATTAAAAGTCAATTTGAAAAAAATCTGTATTTATCCCCATTCTACAACATATCCCTCTACATCGTTACTAAGAAATACCAGGAAAACTTGAGAACGGCAGAAGTAAAGGAAAACCGACGATGACGAACAGCAGCTGTGGCATTACTTGACAACGGAATTCCTTTCAGGATGCGTTCAATTGTGGGCTCTGTGTTTGTTGCTGCTGGCTGCTGACGCGTTTGTTCCCGAATAAACAGTCCGCGGGTGAGACGAATCCGTGGACACGTCCGGCGGTGAGCGAGGGGGATGGGCGAGGGGGGGGGCGAGGGGGCGTGGCCGCGGCGGGCGGCGCCTCCGCTGACAGGGTCACCTGGCGCCCTGGGGACCGCGACAACGGTCGCCCCTCGCCCCCTCGCTCCGCCCCCGCCTCCGCCGCTACAACGACCCCTACAGGCCACAAACGAACACGAACTCTTTCGATTGGAACTGAGGAAAAAAGATTAACATTTCTTCATTTCATTGCGATAGTTACATTAAGCGTATCATGGTAGAAAAATATTGATTTATAGTCCCTGTTTCTGTACTTTTTGCTGAACATTAACATTGTATCTTCTTAAAACTACCTAAGAATTGCGTATAAGGTGAATTTATGGAGTCAGAAACATGCATGAAATTCGCAAGGCTTGACGCCAGTATGTGTGTAAGTAGAAAAACTATATATTGTGTAGTGAGTACGAGGATGAGCAGGATGGTGTTTGGTAGAAACACGAAGGGTTACAATAAAATTGCCCTGAGGAAGGCTTAATAAAAGGCGAAACGTTAACGACAATTTTTTTTATGACCTACACTCACGATATTTTCTCCTGTTTCGATACTACCTCTGATGATACCATCACACTTCCAAACACTTCACGTCGGCACATCCAACTCGGACTTTCACCCCTCTCCTTCATTGCCACCCCAAGTCGACTCGACTGCCGTTGCCTCGGCATTCCGCCCCGCCCCCGCCATCACCGTCGCCCGCCTCCGCAGGTGGCTCGCAGCCGGCCACCACCGCCGCCGTGGTGGCGCCACCCCCCGCAGCGCCACAATGGGTGTCATGGCGGCCGGGCCCCGCCCTCGTCGTTCGGCGCTCGTAAATTCCCCGGTAGTGCACAAAGTGGAAGCACCTGTCGGCCGCGCCCGCCCTTTAGCCCGGGATGGGCCGCTGATGAGGGCGGCCGCACAGGTAGGAGGCCTCCCGCCCCCGCGCCGTTCAGGCGCACCTGAATTAGCCGCTTTGGGCCCTGGGCGCCGCGCCGCCGTCCGGGCGCCTGCCCTCGCCTCACCCCCGTCTGCCCCGCCCGCTCCCTCCCCTGCTCCCGCGGCCCCAACGCTCTCCACGACAATCGCCCATACTTCAACACGTCACGCACGTCTTTGAGCATTTTCTCAGGCGGAGAGAGAACGTTTCGTGTTTCTATCACGAAAAAACTCAAAATAAATGATAAAGGAATTGATAAAATGATTTAATAATGATATACGTTTTATATATATCTACGACCTTATATTTTCTAGTAATAATAATGAGAAACACGGGTTCTATAAAGCCTCCAACACGTAAAATAGTTTGTAAACCAACTTTCGTAAGGAACATGACAAAATACAAACCAATGAATCCGCGACTCTCTTATGTGTGTGATGTAAACAGTAAAAAATAATTTTAATTTCAAAGATTTTTCGGAGAGATAGAATTCTTTCAAGCTACCCCTCTTTAAAAAATTGTTAAAAACTAAATAATTTGATCCTCCAGAGCTATTAGGCAATATTAGCCCGTGCCACGGAGCACAGGTGAATTTATTCAGAGTTCTTTCTCACATGTTCGAGCAATGCATACACTCCTTCTATTCACTCTGTTGTAATCTTTGAATAAATAAATTATTAATACCAGTAATAAATTAGTTAATCCATAAGTTGGTTGTATCTGTTTTATTTACACGCACGAAATTGATGTATCAAGTTTCTTCACGCTATTAATCAAAGTAAATAGAAATAAGTAGAAATTAAACGTTTTTATGAACAAAACTTCAAGCTGACCCACAAATGTTCTACGGTACCTTGGATGGAGAATTAAGTCAACATATTTTTCTTTCCTCTGCAACGCATTTTACCTGCTTTAAATGCTCAATCAATTCGACTATGTGATTATTTGAACAATTTAATTGGAGTCTGGATATTAGTTTGTTAATAAACATATAATAATAATAATAATAATAATAATAATAATAATAATAATAATAATAATAATAAATGTATTTGGCGTTATTGGGTCGGTAGTTCGACTTCGCCGGTCACCTACCGGTGTCCCCTTTGCCTGGGCCTAGGTAAATTCCCATGCGTTCGGGTGAGAGCGACATGAGGCGAACATGACGTATTTACTTCACCTTAACTAGCAAGATCCGCCTGCTTGATCTTTTCTTCGTCACACAGCTATAGAAACTAGGACGATTTGAAAGGAAAGATACAACTATATTTTTGTCTCGACCAGGAATCGGACTCGGGGAACACAGTACGGGAAGCTAGTACGCTGTCCACGAGCAACCCCAGAGACAAATGATAATAATAATAATAATAATAATAATAATAATAATAATAACAATAATAATGGAATAGTTGAAGTTCTTCCTGTTGATCCTGTTTTAATCTTGCAAATATATAGTTCGTTTCATATATTATTGGACCATATAGGATCAATCATATGAGAATACCAGGAATTACGACATTTGTATTTTATATATATATATATATATATATATATATATATATTTATTTTTAACTTTACGTTTCGCACATTTGGCATGTGCCTTTTCAAAAGCAAATATAGAACAAGCGGTTGACAATAAACATAACATTTTTACGAAATGAAAAACACAGGAGAATTCCGTATAAGTTCAACATACATTATTATGAAAACTTGTTTATAATATGCCGAAAGATGCGTCTAACTTGGTGGCTAGAACAATTCATGTGCATACTCTTGTATGCAGTACAAAACCAGATATGTCAAGGAATGGAAGTGCAAAGATTAGGGCAATATGGAGTGAACAGCAATTAAAGATGCTTGCTTACTATCGATGTTTACTTCAATGTCGACTTGCGGTTTTCCCCACAACCAGGTATCTTCCACCAGCGGGGCACCGCCCCAGCCGGGACAATCTCTAAGCTCCCGACTGGTCTCCCGACATGTGTGGAAGTGCAGTATGTGTGTGTGCGTAAGGGGGGAGGATAGGACAAGGAAAGTATAAAAGATTGCGCGCGGTCCGTGACCCTTTTGTTAGGGTCCTACTCCAGCATTCGCCTCGTGTTGATAGAAGAAACCAGGGAAAACTATCGATCAGAGCAGCCGACCTCTAGAATTCAACTACAGACAGCGCCTGAATTCGACCTGGCTGTGTAGCTATAGCTGTACCGCTCGCAAAAAAAAAAAAATAAAAATAAAAAACCATCGTGGTGGATGTACCTTTGGCGAATAGTGTCAAAAATCCTGGCACCATCGGGAGTGAAACCTTAGGACCTCACAGTGAGAGGCACAGGAGTGACATCAATTGATGCCCTGAGCCACTCCAGTCGGTAAATGATTTTCGAGGTGCGGAATGTTTCCTTGCGTCCAACTAGTATCTGTTTATCATAAAGACGTTTCATAAGATTCATTCGAGTACAAATTGGCACCGCATTGCTGCTCGGCCAACTTCCCCTCCACCAAAGCCACTCCCTTCCCCTAAGCCAACCCTGGGGGTTCCCCCGACGTTCCGCCCCATCGAGCACCAAGGGACGGAAAATGGCACGGCGTCGCCACAGTCAAACAGGTGCGTGGAAGTTAAGAGGAACGTTTCACTATAAAAGCGAAAACCTGAGGAGCTGTAAATGCATATTTCACGTCCCAAACTGACATCTGGCACAACAGGCCAGCTAAGGGCTCCATTTCGCAACAACCTTTTAACTTGCCGGGAAGTCATAAAAGAGGTATCTCAGAGCAAGCGAAATGAGGGGGTTTCGCTCACTGCGGCAAAGCAACATTGGAGCCCCTGGGAAAGGTATCGCATTTCAAAGCAATAAATTGTTATTTACGCGAACTATGGAGAAGCGACAGGAGGCAGTAGACGAGGTGAAAACCCACGTTTCAAGATGTGAAGGAATTTTCCTCAAGCGCCATCTGTGTTCCACGTGCGTGGACATTCTGCTAGCTTAGTAAAATAAGATAATTGTATTATTAATTCTGTATAGAAAAGTATGAAAACAATTATCTTTAAGAACTTAATAACGTCTGTTTACCCCAAAATTTCACATATTTTGTCATTGTCTTAACATATTGCGTTTATTCATTGAAAGTGTGCTGTGGTCGTAGTGTTACGTTCACATTATAAAAGTTTGGTCAGTTTCAAAAATTCAGAAATTCATATTTATTAACATTTATTATAAAAGTTGTTTTCTTTAAAACTTAAATAAAAACTATTAATCCCACTCTCCATACACACGTATAAATATTCTAATACTAGCAGAAATAGTTAAATCAAGGAAGTATTAGCGAGGAAACAATGCATGCGAGGATAACAATGCATTGAAAAAGAATATATGAAACTCACTTATTGCTCTCGAAACAGGCCGTATTAAAGGGTTTTGCACATCTACACACTTTTCAATGCTTGACAATCGGTTACATTCTGTTTCTCCAGTAAAGAGTAAACAATATTCGATATATTTTTATTCTTTTCTATTTTTGTTTTAAAAAGTAAAGAAAATAAGAAATACAAAGCGTTCAGAAATGAGCAGTAGTGTTCTTTAGCTGAATGTTTTTCGGAGCTAATTCACAAAAGTTAACTAGCCACTTAATGATCCTGCAGGTGAACCCCCAAAATACCTAATGGCTTTATCGCCTCGTCATGGAATGTTCTGCAAACACTAATGATAACAATAATGTTGCGAACCTAAATTTTGTGATATGAAAAATAGTACACACAGATTTAAAAACGACTTAGAGAAAAACGTAATTTACTGTAAACGTACATTACAATTAAATTTTTCCCTTTTCCTTTCATATTACGATTTAATTATTTAACCCTAGATTACGAAGCCGACCTGTACCAAGTATTATTACAAAGACATAATCTTACAGATTAATTTTGGTAAAAATAAAGAAAAACACATTTTTATAATAAACACTACATTTAAAGGATTGAACATGTATGATATGGAGTTACAAAATACATTTTAAAGATTTTTATAGATAGTCCTAAATAACTTGACTCTTACAGCAGACACTTGCTTGGCGCTGCCAACACGTTGCATTTGAGAAGCGTCCGCGGAATACCTCGTCATGCGACATTTGTTATGATCCCCGCCGATCCCCTAAAATTTCTAAATGTTCAGAACAAAACTTTAATGCTACAAGTAAAGGAGTTCGTATTCATTATTCACAATGTTAGCCAATATAGCGCCAAAAACATCACTGACGTAATTGCAAAAGCGTCGTCTACTGGACGGCACGTGTTAAAATGGCGTATACCGGAAATAGGCACTCGCACAAGGTTGCGTGTATTTCACTGGCTAGTCACACAATAAAGGTACACAGAGTTTCAGAAACGGGGAGTGAGGAGAAAGTGATGGAGAGGAGCTTTCGGCATTAGTTACGTCGTTTCACAGACGACGCCTTAATGAAGAATGCAAGAATGGACGTCAAGATCGTGTGTGTCCAGTTATATTGAGGAAACTGTTTAAGTATTGCTGTAATATCCATTTGCATGAGATATTCAACGCTTTAGGAGTGGGAAAAAGTTGTGATAATTCAAGAACACCGGATTTAGTTTTAATGAAGGAATCAGTCTCTAGAAAAATATTGAAGCGAACACACGTAAATGGTTGGTGAGGTGTGAACGGATTTTCAGTATAGGCTGGGTATTGATAGTGAGGCGGGAATTTATGATTAGTTTGAGGTTTGAGAGCTTGGTATTGTTTAAATTGTAGTATTAAATTGTAATTGGAAATTTTATTAATGTAGTAGTTGGAATTTCGAATTAAAATATACTCCGTGTTTTGAGGGGATGTATATTAGGGTAGCTCCGTAGATGGAAGAATTTTTCAGTAAGTAGCTGAATATAGTCAGTCGCGAGTAGGTGTTTCATACGAAACACAGGTAAAGTCGCGGCCGCGTAATAAATTTGTGAGAATATTAAGTCCTAGTAATAACAAATCGTTGAGGACATTTTGGAACAGTTTTTTTAATTTAGGCAAGGACGCGAGGATTGGCACAACCAAAGATTCCATGGACAACATTCTGCTAGAGAAGCAATCTATGAAGATATTATAGTAAGCTTACGAACTATATTAAACTCGTACGGTATTTTAATGTTCTACATTGAAAATAATTCTCATGAGGTGAATGGAATTTGTAATATATACGAGAATAAATGTTATTTTTTTATGGTTGAAAAAGGCTGATAATTTACATATATTAGTTACCATCAATCTAATAATTAGTTTCAATCAATAGAACTTCCAAGAATCGTGATTCTGTTTAGTAGAATTACACGTACACATGCCACAAGTAAGGAGTAGTATGTTCCTATGGTTATGTTGGAAGTAAATTTAATAAATTAGTGTTAACATTGAGAGCATTTGTGAGCATAGCGGGGGAACGGTATGACAATATTAATAATAGCAGTGGAAGATATACCCTTAATAGTATTAGATGTTGGTTGAAATAGTATCTACAATAGTAAAAATAATAGATTAGACCAAAAGTATTCTCCAAATATCTAGCCTAACGTAGAGCATGAGAAAAAAACGAAAGATAATTTCACATTATATTGATCTATTGAGTAAATACAGAGATGGCCTCTTGTTTTGCTTCTGTTCATATCAAATACAGCTTCCCTATTTGTGATTTGTTCCTTTGCTTTCTTGAGCTCTGTGGGATGTTCGTAGAGAATTGAGTAATTCCAATAAGAGGTCCTCATTTTTTCGTGGCAGTTAAGTCGATTCTTTCGCGTGGGATTCAATTGGGGGAAGAGCAAAAAACTGTAGCTGATTTGTCGTTTCAAATAGTTTTAATTACATGGAAGGCAAAAATGTCTTACTACCATGTCTTCCCAAAAATGGTCGTTGCTACCTGTATTTGTAATTCAACTTAATGCAGTACGAGACTTATCCAGAAAGTTTATTTAGTCATATGCTCAGTTACATGCGGCTCGACTCAAATAAAATTCTCACTGGGAGGCATTTGACCATCCACCCTTTAATCCGCATTCCCTTCTCCTCAGCGATTTCCATCTTTGCTTGCACCTCCCGAAATTCCTATCCGATCAGTATTACGCGTATTACAGAGACCCAGAGTCCCGAGTGGCAGCCATCACAGGCGATAGACGTCAACGACACAAGGATACAAATGTTAATGTCACAGTATGACAATTGTCTCAATTCTAGTGGTGTTTATTAGGGAAAATATAAAAGCTGAATCTGCTACAATATTGTTCTCATGAAATTGTGTTGTCTTTTTGTGGACGATCTAGGGAAACTTACTTCCTGAAGCGCCTAGAGTATACGTTAGTATCTCAAAGAAAGCATGTTGACATTGCACTTCTCCGCCATAGCACGCCACACACAGTTTTTAACTGTTTTTCGACAACAAATAATAAATAAAGGGGGAGGGCGGTGGCTCGTCGGTGTTGCCGCCGCCGCCGTCGCACTCGGCCGTCGAACAATGGACCCCCGACGGCGCGGCGCCAGCGACACCGAGGCCACGGCGCGGCGCGGGCGCAGAAGAAAGCCACGAGAACGATCAAGCGGCGCAGAGGAGAGACGAGGAACCAGACGGTTTGTTTGAAGAGGAGGGAAGGGAAGCCAGAACCAAAGATAGAGGATAAAGGAGAAGAAGGATGGCGGGAATACGATCAGGGCGTTACAAAGGATAGATGAGAAACCATGTGGTTTGTTTACAGAGGAGGGAAGGGAAGACAGAACTGGAGACAGGGGATAAAGCTGGAGAAGAGTTGGCGAAGTAAAAGACAACGCACGTTCCTAATAAGGAAGGGGCAGAGACCGGCAATGGAAGGGGAAAAGAAGAAGAACCGGAATGGAGAGGAGAAGTTAAAACGTGCGAAGGTGGAGAAAAACCAAAGGGAAAAAGGGGGGTAAGAATGGGAAACGCAAAGATTAAGGAAAAATAGAGCGCATTTCTGCAACAGAAAATGCAAAATAATGGGAGAGCGAGAATGAGATTTGTGAGCTTGGAGCGTGAAGCGATAGATGTGGATTATAGGAACATAGGAATTACGAATCAAGGGGTGATGATAGGAAAACAGGAGAACGCGCGAAGAAGAAAAATCAGCTGCACGGTAAATATAAGAGGCCGCAATGAAATCACTGCTAAAAGATGAGAGCAGACGTGGCAGGGGGCGGTGGCGGGTCCCAATCCGACAAGGAGCGCGTCGACGGCTGCCGCGGCGCGGCGCAGCCACCACCGGCCGTAAGAAATGTCAAGGTGATCGCGCGGGCGGTGCCCGGGGGGGAGCGACGCGGGGGGGAGCTGGCGGCGGCGACGCGACGCCGGGTCGTTCCCACGGGCGCGGCGGCGCGCGGCCGGGCTCCCATTCCAACGTCGCCGCCTCGGCCGCAGCCGCAGCCTCAGCCGCAGCGGCTCCTCCCTTGTTCGCTCGTTGGAGTCTCCGTCTCTGTCGGGCCGCGCGGCCGCGCGCTCCGTCTCGCTCGCGCCGGCCGCCGCAGCCGGTCGCCAGCGCCGGGCGGAGCGGGGGCCGGAGAGGCCGTGGGGGCGGTGGGCGGCGCCCTGGCCCCCATATGCGCCCGCAGGTGGCCGCTGCACGTGCACACGTGGCTTCGACGGAGATGCGGCCGACCGGAGCCTGCGCCGCTTCCCACTAATTGCAGCGGGACTTGACCCGCCCAGCGGACCTCCCTCTTGCGGACGCGGCCGAGAGACTGAGAGTACATCACTTCTATCAGAGTTAATAACAATTAATATGTATCGGTTTATTCTTATAATCTTCTTGCAGTTTCATACTGGAGATGGGTTGGTAGACATTTGCAATACTACTTTCTGATAGGCTCTCCTTCTCATGTAAGTGTAATTGACGTATTATAAGACACATCTGCTGATATCTAAGAAATTTTTGTGAAAGTCTGCTCTACAACACATTCTTTTATTATTGTACAAATGAAAAATAAAATATCTTGAATATTGCAAGTAACTATTATTCACATATCGATAAAAATGTTTCAAACTCAATTTATTGTGATTGTTGTCTCCATTTTACTTTTAAATGATCATACATTACTCTTCGCATCGCTAAAAACATATCTATGATAGTGAAGAATTCACTTTAGTAGATTTTACAATAGTGTTTCTAAATACTTATATTTTTAAAACACGAGAATCCTGAGCTTTCTTGTAATCGATAAAAAATATAAACTATTGCATACATTTACATTCACTGACAATATGAATGTGAAATAATTAAAATAAAACTACTATAATAAAATACAGCTATTCATTACATTAAGAAGAAAAATAACGGTAGAAAAAATGCCATCTTAAATACAATTCTGGAACTTGTTTCGAAACTAATACGTAATAATGATTTTGGAGGAACTTCGACTTGGTCCAAAGTTATACAACTTTGCACCTATTGTTTGCAGAAGATTTTATTAATTAATAACTGTAGAACAAACATTTGGGTAACGCTTCACACTTATTACGGTTAACAACAATATGCACTTTCAAAGTGTCTAATCTCCACACGGAAATCATCCATAAACACATTTTTAGACATTTGAGAAAGAAAAGAAAAGTTTCAAAATCTTGACACCACTTACACAAGTTTAGCTTATAACAAGTTTGGAATTGTTTCATTGCTCGGCAATGAAATAGTATAAAGAAAATAAGATATGCTTTTTTTAAATCTACCGATTATGTAACGCGTAAATTTAGCCTAAAGACAATGGGAAGCTGCATCTGTCTCGTATAAATCGTGCTCGGCGGCAAACTGAATTTACGAGGACAGGGTAGACTATCATCGCTTTTCGTGGCGCTCTCTCAAGAGAAACGCAAAAACAATCTTGAGTAAGCTTGAATCGATTCTTGGTGATCGGCTACTTTTGTATGAAAGTCACTTCTAAATTTAAGAGATTTAAATCAATTCGTGAAATGAAAAAAGGAGAAATATTTTAGAGAACTGAAGAAAAGTATTCATCTGTGTCGCTCCCATGGGTCGGGGCTCATGGGGAATTCAGCTCCCCCAGTAACCAATAATACACTTTCAAAAACAGCTAGCTAATATATAAAACTAGATGTATTAATGAAACTCATTCAATACATCAAGTTGTTAACTTTATAAATATTAAGTATAAGATAACAAATAAAAAAACATTTTACGTCTAGCATAATGAATAATTGTTTATAAGAAAACATTAAGTTCGCTGGACACTATACTGTAGCTCCTCTTCCCAGAGAAAAATCCTGGGTGTGCCCCTCCGTACCATACAATAGTTGGAAATACAACAGTATCAATAAATGAAACTAGAAATTGCTGGACTCTTAAAAATACAGGTTTGGTTACAGAAATTTGATTTCAAAAACTGAGTGTAATGTAAAGGATTAACTGTGCTCTCAAGGGGAGTACTACGCTGCACATATGAAATTCTATGAATCTGATGATTCTCTGAATGAATCTGAATGATTCTATGAATGAATTTAAGATATTCAAACTGCAGCTTTAGTTTTTATTACATGAAAGTTAACATTTCCTCATGAATTCTTAACAAAAACGCTCATTTCTATCTACATTAATAATTTAATACAGAATAAGAACAAGGGTAGGGATTCCAGAGAATCAAGAAATCGTGAACACATTGCACTTCTTCCATACGAAACGTCCCCGACTGTTTTTAACTGTTTTTGAACGTTAAATAACTATTTTCATAATAAAAAATTCTACCTTCGTAGTCTGTCGTGTCTAAGAAGTCTGAAGGAGTTAAATGGTTGGTTGTTTTGGGATGCATCTTTACGCAGAGATAATCAATAAATCTAGTTTACTTAGGTGCAGTAATCAATTAATTGACGTAAATTAATATTTTATATTTCATAATGGTTGACTTAAATGTTTAATTTCTTGGTTCATAACAAAGAACTTGGGGAGTGTTATTTCTTTCCTTCCAAAGTTGCGCAAATTAATATTTGTTTCATCACCTCTGTTTCAACTCTCTTCATTGTTGTACCATTTAAATCTGCTATGGCCTGACTCTTGCGTTTACCAAGCACAATCGCCTAGTCAAATGCATCTAAGATTATAAAAAAAATGCACGAATACATCAGTTGCGGTTATGAGTATAATTCAAAGCACCGGTATAGAAGAGTTATTTTAATCAACTTGGTTCATATTAAATAATTATTTCCTATTTTTAATTCACCAACCTCATTGTTTACGCTTACATTAGAATCATATGGCCATTGTAATTATTCGCCCATAAACTTTATTTTGTGTCTGGGAACGAAATACTCAGTTGTGATGTGTTTATATAATTTAATAGTTGTAAACGAGTGTTTCGTCAGACCCCCAATGTATTTATACGATCTTTATAACTAGTACAGTCGTCGATGACCAAAGAAGTGAAATTGGGGAGGGGGAGAAACTTGAAACAAACGATAGACTAGCTCACTCATATGTTTACTGCTTACTGTGCGTCACTTCAAAGAAGTGGCACCAGATGTGATACGTAGGCTCCTAAAAATTATAAGCAACCTTCTTCGAAATAACTAGTCCACAATTTGTGTTCCCCTGGATAAGTCGCAAATTCCTCTACCCAAAACATACTCTCGTGTGCTCATTATCCAGCACCCCAGACCGCATTTGCCTCCAATGTCTGTGCATGAACCACGCCCCTAACCAAGCATTCGTTCTTGCAGTGTTGTGGAATGCCCAGATTGTAGATAAAGATAGTTTGCAGAGCCTGCAGGAAGTACAGCCATCGCCACAACGCTTAGTTACACATCTGTTGTTAATCCAAAAATGAGATAATTTCCGTGTTGCTGAAATGTTTCGCTCGGTGCCTTGGGGCTATCGATTATTACTGACCTTCGACGTCCCGCAAAACTGATTACGTCAGGATGCTTGTTAACGATTGTTCGCATGGCTTGAGATTATGCGCACACATGTTAATCGAACCCTATCGAAGTAGTCAATCGAGTTCGTGGTCTATATTTGCGTGTGATCGTTGTTGCTCGTTGCTCATAATGCCGTCATCACATATTCTCGTTCGTCGCTGTATAACGAGCTATTGTATGTAGCGCGAAGAACGAACGACAACGAAGGCAAGCCATTAAGAACACACATTACTTTCTTAGAATGATCTTACAGAACGTTACTGTCTATTACAGTCGCTAAGAAGTAAATATCCAGCATAAAACATTATATGTGTATATATTTTCATAGAGAGAAAAAACAAAATATAAAAGGTTTAATTGTCAAATCAAGTGCCGAAAGGAATAATCCGATTATTCTGAATTAGATGTTCAATCGACATTTTGCGTTTTTATTCTATAAACATCTTCCAATTTTTTAAAATTAATATTGCAATTCTGAGATTATTTTAAAAAGGCGAATATACTTAAAATCCTTGTTGTTAAATATTTCACGTTGAAACGAAAATTATTGGCAATGGAAATGGATTTGGAGAATATCAGCAAGAATTTCAAAAAGGGACAATATTAGAAAGGAAATTATCAGAAAAAATAAAATTATTCATATTCTAATATAAATTATATTAATAAAAAAAGGACTAACCTGGTATGGTCTAATAGAAAGCATGGAAGATTGGAGATTACCAGAATTAGTATTTTATTGGGAACCATTTGGAAAACGGAAACTAGAATCGTGGAAAAAAGAAATAATAAAAATATTGAAGGAAAAAGGAATAAGCGAAGATGAGAGTTATAATAGTGAAGAATGAAAAAAAATTGAAGTATTGAAAATTGTATTTTAATTTGTATTGTTATTGTGCCAGGAAACCGGAAAGATGTATTAACATTTTAAAAAACAGGAACTATATGTAGATATTTCACGTTCAAGAACTTTGTAAAGAAGGGGGTATTATAGGCAATGTCAGACAGTCAGTAAGTCAGACAGTAATGGTCAGACAGTCAAGGGTAATATTGAAAATTAGAGTGTTTTGACCACGTATAGTTTTTCACCGTTCCATTGTAGCGTTCACTTAAGAGTTTCCTCCTCCATTGTTTGTGCCCTTTTCTTTTCTTGTCCATGAATACAGGTCATAGTAACAAAGACTGCAAAAATCTGCTAATAATCTTTCATAACAACTTTGTTTGTCATTAAGCAAAACACAATCATCTTCGTGTATCATCGCGAAACGAAGGATTCAAAGACCCGGCGTAAAAGGATGTTTCAATCAAAACACACTTGGGCATCGTGTGCTTAATTTACATTTAAATCCGAAACGGCTGCACTTAACCCAAGATCCGGCTGGTTCTTCAAACACAATATTAGATTTTGCAAAGGGTGCAACAAACAAGCGCTCGTAACAGCTTGTCGCAACCTGCGCGGCGTGCCAAATAATTCGACAGTGGCTTCTAATTGAAAGCGCCCACTTCATGCAAAGTGTTCAAAACAGAAACGGCAAAATGTCAAACGCTAACTGCGGGAGACACGCGCGCGACAGGGCAAGTCCTCGCACGTGCGACTCCCCCCCCCATACACTCACACACACACTCACACAAACACACACGCAAACACACACCCATTCGGCAGCTGCGTTTCTTCTTACATTCTGAACCTCCGGCAGGTTTCCGATTCAGAGCATCAAAGCATTCGAGTATCAAAAAGGAAAGTAATACTGATTTTAAAAATGTTATTAATGTATTTTTTTTACCATTTGTTCTGTATAATTCTAAAACACGAAATACGCCGGTAAAAATTGTTGTTTACTTTCTGAGTCAATGACCCTCATCTCGATCAGGTATTTTATCAAGTTTCTTTTATCTTTTGAGCGAATGCTGAGATAAACCCTTGTTTTGCTTCTGGACATAAATGTGTCTTCACTGCCTATGCGCATTTTCTAGAGCTCAGAGATGAATATTGTCATTCAAATTATCGTTTTTCATATCCTCGCGCCAGTCGATTCTTTCACGAAGGGAACGATGAGAGATAATGCCCCAAAAATGTAGCTGATTTGCTTTTGCAAATCATTTTTATTAAATGAGAGGGACTATTTTCTTATCAATTCTTGCCGAAATCTTCCCGTTTCCTAATTGAACTTTTTTATGAGTTACGGTAGAAATCTGAGATCTCAAGAAATGTGCCCAAAATAAATTTCTGCACATACCACGTCATATTAAAATTTAACAGTTTTTTCATTATATATGCATAATAGTTAAATATACGTAATTTTAGGACGCCTGACTAGGCAAGACAAGAAATGATAACATATCATCGCTGGTGGTTCACAGTTCGTTGAATAAGGTGCAGCTCCGGCACATACCAGGATGTGATTAGTGAAATCACAGACACAGGCACAGACCAGGGCTATCAGCCTACGACTTCTGTTGTAAGACGCCACACCTTCCCTGATGTTAAACACACACAAACAATATCTGGTTCACTCGAGAGATGGAATCCGCGATCTCTCACACACCGGTACGCCGGCTACAACTGTCGCCCGCAAGGGTACCTTCAGTGTTCGGCGGAAGGACGTTATGGGATATGGAAGGCCAAATGGTAGTGGTCTCATTACATGCATCTCAATCATACATTCGAGTTTGAATAGTGGTGCTAAAAGAGCACATATTTTCTCACATTATTTCGAAATATGTAATTTTCAAAAATTCGGAGAGGTCAATGAAAACGAGACCTGCACCCTTGTTTTAAGGGACTTTTCCTATCCGTGGAAAAAATTTAAAGAAAAAGTGGAGGGTTTTTTGAGAAAAAAGTAATTCCGAATCTGAAGCCAGAATTGCGTCACCAGTTTCCAATTCTTTTTAATCGCCAAAAACCACAGTGATTTTTTTTGTTTTTTGTTTTTGAGTGTTGCTGTCAAACCCAAAGACTTGACACATTGTTTTCAATGTACGTTGACGCACTAAATCTGACTCTGAAGCCAGAATTGCGCCATCAACATCCTTTTTTTTAAAATCGCGAAAAACCAACGTGAAATTGTAGATTGTAAATTTGGGGGTGCTTTTTCTGCGATTTAAAAAAACTGGAGGGCGGTGGCACAATTCTGGCTTCAGGTTTAGATTCAGCGCCTCAGTATACATAAAAATATGGGTGAAGTCTCTGAGTCTGACAACATACCCGAAGAAAATACAATTTCACGATGGTTTTTCGCGATTTAAAAAAAAAATTGGAAGGTGGTGACGCAATTCTGGCTTCAAATTCAGAGCATGTCGACATTCATAGATAAGCATGTATCAAGTCTTGGGGTGCGTGGGTAATTTATGTTCATTTGATACCATTATGCGAAATTATTACGCAAATTAAGCAATTCGGCCGTGGTCGCCAGAATGATTTAGGCGCTTTGCAGCAGCGTCTGCGCGCTAGTGAGCAGTTCAAATATTCGGTTCTAAACGGTTTTTCCCAAACGCGAATTCTGCAGGGCACTGATCCAATTCAATTCAATTAATGCCGTATTTTGCGAGCGAGTCTCAGGCTACCAGTGGCTTCTTTTTTACTTGAGGACATTTTACATGTTGGAAATATACCACATGGGACAGGATATACTTACCCTCCGAAGGAAGGCGAAGGATTTTTTTCGCCCTTAAAACTCCACAGCTTTGATCCAGCTTGAACCCGCAAACTTGGGTGTAACAGTTCGATTCGCTAACCGTTACGCCATCGATGAGATCCACACTGATTCTACCCTAAGTATGCCTTTATGCTCGTCGCTACTGCGTGCAGGAGCCCCTGCTCCCCCCTTTTCTCCAAAAGATGACTGTGTGATACCGCTGTCGAAAAGTTACAGTTTCTTAATACTCACTATACGGGAAATAGAAAACCTCAAAACATTGTTTCATGCCGTTCAGTATAAAGTCTAAAAGACTAATGAAATGAAGTAGATTTAGAAATTCTGGAATAAATCAATTACTATTCGCTGCGAACACACCGTTGAACATGTTTTCGAAACTGAGATGTAACTGTAATTGAGATGTTTTACGAGTATATTTACCAAGATCTGTACATGCATATTGTAGTGACCAGGAGCGGTAGCTCAGTGCACCAACTGATGTCACTGCAGCGCCTCGGACTGGGAGGTCCCAGGTTCGAGTCCTGACAGCGGCAGGATTTTCGACACTAGCTTTTCAGCTAGGTCGAATTCAGTCGCTGTCTGGAGGAGAATTCTAGCGGCCGGCTGCTCTGATCGGTAATTTTTCGCGGTTTCTCCGATCAACACCAGGCAAATGCCAGAAAAGTACCCTACCAAACGGGCCACGGACCGCGCGCGATCTGTCCTTCCTCTTCCTTGTCCTATCCTAACCCCTTCAACACACACTTACACAAACATGCACTACACCACCACATATTCCGGGAGACCGGTCGGGAGCTTAGAGCTTGTCCCGGCTGGGGCAGTGCCCCGCTGGTGGGAGAGTCCTGGTTAGGGGGAAACCCTACTAGCCGACGGTATGTCGGTACTGGATCTCGCCATCCAGCGGGGTAAGATCACCGCCATCGGCCGAGAAAAAAAACATGCACTACACTTACGGGACTAACGACCAAAGCATTTCACGCGCCCGCAAACACGAAAAAATCAATCAATATATTGTAGTGAAGGCAAAGCAATCTGTTTGCCATATCTTAACCACGTAATGCGCCAGATATAATATTAATCACTGATTTTTGGTGAAAGCACACTCTATCAGACGATTAATGAATATTGCGTTAAGCCAACACTAATCTTTGCATTTTAAATCAATGATGAAACTTAAAATATTTGCTATCTTCGATTCGCTAACTTATATCCTCACAGGCTTGCTCGCTGTAAAGCAGGGATTCCCAAACTTTTTCTTGTATATGCCACTTTTAAATAAATGATTTACTTCGTATACCTCATTGACTTCCTCCCTTCCTCTCTTGTCTGCCTGTTTATCTGAATGCCCATCCATCGGTCTATCCGTTACTCATGGCATAGAGTAAAGAATTATATCTCTTTAGTCTATGCTCATGGTTACACACCAATTGGTCCACCAATTGATACATACGAGGTATCGGTCTCCTGGTGGGGAACTGATAATTTCTCTCGGATCTACCCAGACGATTCTCAGAAATTCCACTAAAAAGGATGCCTTTGCTTTTTTAGGCAACTAATATGCGTTTTGAGAGATTTACGGCACCAACAGGGGTGATCAACAGGTCATTCGATACCTCTCAAATCGATAAACAACGCAATCGATTGGCACAGTTCTTAGCCTGTTCCTTTTAAGATATTCTGGAAGAATTCTAGAGAATCACATGTTTTAAAGGTATTGTGTGGAGTATTGGGTTAGCTCCTTGTGTCACTGAATTGTGTCAAAAATATGTTAAGTAGGTATTAAATTCGTCCATACTAAAGAGAGGTAGCATAAGCTCCGTCAGCAAGATAAGTTTTTTTAATTATTTAACCAGATCAGCGAGATTTCCACTTTGCAAGTTTTAGTTTATATAAATAGTTATAGTTAATATAAAAATTTTGTTTTGGAAATAGAGTCTTCGAGTTTGAGTCCAATCAGCAAAAGTATTTAGGTCTTGATGCAAGTACTCTACTGCGATTAAGATTAAGTGAAAATTAATGTGTCATCAGCATCGAAAGCCATAGCAAAGTTTGATAGTAGTAAGATAAATGTAATAGATATTTATAATACGTAAATGTAATAGATATGTATAATAAATAATGTAATAGGTATTTATAATAGGTTTCAATGCAAATATGAGTACATTAGAGAAACGCTGTGAATCACTTCACTCTCTTTCCGGCATTTAGATGAACTATTACGACTTAATTCATCCAATAGTCGATAATTAAACCTGATTTCGCAATGAAACTAAGTGAATAAAATTTTAATCGACACATCTTCGAGTTATGTGCCTGAAAATGTGCGTGCAAGACAAATGTAATGTGTACTTTTACTACGAGCTCGCAAAGCACAAATACATATTTTAACGTGAAAATACCCGCCGGAGGCGCCACGTTTATGAAATATTGTCTGCGTCCCGAGTTAGAACGCAGCTGGTAATTGCTTGGCGCATGGGGTAGGCACTTCCTCAAACGGCGTAGGTGAAAGTTCAGCCAATCACGGCGTGCCTGGGAGCGCATGCGGCGGCGAGGGGTCAACACCTGCGCCAGGCCCGGCGCCGGCGCTGAATCATCCTCGTGGCACGGGAGATGGTGCGCGCGACCCCCGCGACACCTGCGCCGGCTACTGTCCCCAGCGCTCACGCTCCGGGCTCCTTCGATTGGTTTGTTTCTTTCGTGTTTCCGGGCGCGTCAACTGCTTTGGTCATTACTCCCGTTAGTGTAGTGCATGTTTTTTTCTCGGGAGATGGCGTTGATCTTCCCCCGCTGGATGGCGAGATCCGGCGCCGACCTTCCATCGGCTAGTGGGGTTTCCCCCTAACCAGGACTCTCCCAACAGCGGGGCACCGCGCCCCAGTCGGGACAAGCTCTAAGCTCCCGAGCGCTCCCCCGGAATGTGTGGTAGTGTAGTGCATGTTAGTGTAAGTGTGTGTGTGTGTAAGGGGGAGAGGATAGGATAAGGAAGAGGAAGGAAAGGTCGCGCGCGGTCCGTGGCCCGTTTGGTAGGGTACTGCTCCGGCACTCGCCTGGTGTTGATTGGAGAAACCACGGAAAACTACCAATCGGAGCAGCCGGCCGCTAGAATTCTCCTCCAGGCAGCGACTGAATTCGATCTAGCTGAAAAGCTAGTGTCGAAAAACCTGTCGCCGTCAGGACTCGAACCTAGGACTCCCGGTCAGAGGCGCTGCAGTGAGCTACCGCTCCCGGTCCGGCTCCTTCGTACTCTGGGAAATTGTTTGCATTACACTGTCAGAAACGTCATTACATTTAATGTTGATTAATGCATTGTACGACACTTTATGTAACCTTATACATTAAACTATCTTAAAATATTTCTACATTAAATTTAATTCACAAGTTAAAATAAGTGTAATTTAATGTAGGGGTTCTCCCGTTTCCCCTGCCTGTCATAATTCATATCGTGTATTTATAATCGTCTGTCCATCAAGTATCACTCATTCATTTCTTCCAGATATGACCATAAACCTTTGACTCTTGCATCCTAATAATTTACATGTATACATTATATTTAATAAGCATTCATGATAATTACTTTAATGTAATTTACGTTAAAGTAATGCGGAAATTTCTGACAGTGTAGAAGTACCGCTCGGAACTCGGCTCTCACCAACAGATGATAAGAAAATGTCTGGTAGGCCTTGTAAAAACTTGCTTCACAGTTCTTGTGCAGGCATTTATCACGCCTACATCATCTTCCGGCGCTTTCGGGAACCATTTTCTGCATTCTTTAGCAGTGATTCATAAATTATCTTACCAAGAAACAACACGTACGGAAAAGAAATGATGGTTCAATTTTTGAACTTGCGTGTGGCCGATGCATTACGCACAGTGGTTCAGTTGTAGTTCCGTGCTAGAAAGAGATAATCACTCCGAGTTCTCGGCAAAAGGTTTTGACATCGCGATTACGCAGAAAATATAATGCAGTTTCTGATGGTAGAGTAAAGAACGGACGTGAATGAGATGATGAGGCAGAAACAAGCGTTTTTAAGAATTGTTATCCGGTCTGTACGCTTTAAATACGAATACACCGTTTATTTAGTGTTTCATTTTAAACCCTTTGCATCTTCATGGGAGGCATTAATTGTAATGCAGATTACTGGAACATTAAAGAATGGTGTCACAGACGAATGGCGCACACGATCCCCATTTACACCTGCTGTGGCTACTGTCCCGGCGCTCGGGTTCCCCCAACGTTACCGCGCACTTAGCAAGTGGGTTTGGCATCGCGGCAACATGGAGAAAGAACATGCTCGTTCTCGGCTGATAAGCTTATGAACATGTGTGAATGAAATGCAAATGAAGAACTGGGAATGTTTATGAACTGAATCCTTCACGGATCGTCGTGGATAGGAAGATGATTTTCCTTTGAAATATAAAAAATCATCAGTCCATAAAATATGTAACAGAAATTTTGAGTATTTTGGATGCCCCCTTTCCCCCCCCCCCGTACCTCTCCTGAATCACGCGCTTCACCCCCCCAAATAATTATATAACGCTTGCCTACACATACATTTTAAAAGTAAATTGAATAATACTAAAGCAATTTTATTACATTTATTTGTATTATGTATTAAAATGTATGATAATTTAAGTCAGGTCAATAGGAGAAGCTGAGGTCATTTAACAATAAGATTGGGGACAATATATGAGTGAAAGGACGCACAGATGGGCACAGGTTGAGAAACTTTGACAATGCGCGCACATGGCATTGTGAATGCTGCATGGCTCAGACTCTACTACGCTAATTTAATTCCAGAATAAACATTAAATATCAGTTTTGAATATTTTCTTCGTAATTTAATAAGATTCAATCAACATACTATTGATGAAAAAATATTTCCGTTTATTATTATAATTTATGTATAATAACCTCTTTGTGTGATGTGATGAGCCACCCTCGGAGCTGACTGGCTTCAGCGTATTCCTAAGGTGACTCGTCACTTGAGTACTGCGATTGATTAGGTGACTTACGGAAAGTTGAGGAGAAGGGGGAGGGCGGCTTACTCAGAAGACGTTTTCCAATAACAATATACCATTTATTAATAACTAAAGGAGAGATGGGGAAAGATGGATTGAAGGGAGATGCTTGGGAGTCGAGATTACTGATAGCGGACTCTTACCCCATCTCCCCGTGGACCAGGCGTTACGGCGGGGCGGCAACAGCAGCGGCAGCACCCTGGGAGCTTGTCGTCGTCATCCTGAGTCGTCTGGAATAGGGATCGGCAGTCGGAGAAGCAAGTACGTCAGTGCTCGTCACTGCCCGTCACTCTCTGCTACCGCCAGCCACTCTCCGTCAGTCTCCGCCACTCTCTGTCAGTCTCCGCCATCCTCCGTCACTGTCTGCTACTTGTCACTTCTGCTACTGCCCTCTTGCTCTGTCGGACCCGTTTATATTGGGCCGACTTGCATTCGGCAGCGGTTTTTGGAGGCCGCTGCCGGAATGTTTTGAGACGCTGCGTGCCGCTTGCCTTGCGCGTTTTCCTGGCGCGGGGTGATGTGGTAATGGTGGTTCGCCACAATTTATATTTTTAATTTAATTTATTTATGCTTTTTAACTTAAATTAATTTATATTTATTTTTAAAATTAAATTTGTTAATATTTTAATGTTGTAGTTATAGACCGTAAAAAGGACATTTCCGCAAATTAGTAAACGCTTCATGGGAATTTTTTTAATATGAATTATTGCGAAATGATATACAATATTGTCATAACTTAAAATTCATTTGCGAGTTGTTGCATCCTATGAATAAAATATTACGAAAGGGATAAAACAAAAAAGCCACTTGTGTGGAGGCTTTGGCGCGTGGCCGCATTGCCAGCTCCTCTCTCGCACGACGCTCGCGGAGCAGGACGCGCGCACGGAGCGCGCTCATTATGGCAATTGCCTACGCGGCCGCGGGGGCGGGGGGCGATGGGAAAGGACTGAGACGGCGCGGGGATAGGATGCGAAGAGGGGGGAAGGGGGGGGGCAGGTGAAGGCGGTTGGGTGTGGGATGGCGTGTTGCTGGGCGGCTGGGTAGTGGGATGTGCGTGGGGGGTGGGGGGGTGAAGCGGGCTGGCATGGAAGCGGGCGGGCGGGCGGACGGTCGGACAAGCGTGGAAGCGGGCGTGTGGGCAAGGAGGCGGCGGCGGGGGCCGGTGGCCGCGGGCCGCATCCGCCGCGCGAGTGATGGGCGTGAGAAGAGCGGGGCGTGCGGCTGGACGGCCGACCAGCAGCCGGCGGCGCGTCCGCGCAGCTGCGCCGACGGACATGCTCCCCGCGCCGCCCCGCCCCGCCCCTCCCGCCCCGCGCCGCTGCAGCATCCGCCGCCGGTGCACGCGGACGCGGCCGTGGTCGCTCGCCTGGCAGATGCCCTCCGCCGAGGCCTCGATCCGGCCGGATCGATCAGGGAGCAGCGCAAGAGAGAGAGAGAAAGAGACTCGGACGCGACGCAGCAGGCACCGAGCGGAGGAAGTGGAATAATCCCAAATCCCGCCATTAAGAAACTAGGCCAAGGTACAATCGGATATAGCAAACAGGAGAGGTAAGGGCAGGCACACAACACGGAGCACAAAAGATAAGGAAAAACACAAAACAATGAGGATCATTAAGCGGAAAACAGACAAGAATTTTAATGACCGACTTTACATCAACATTATCAGTCGAGGAGATCACGCAGAGGTAGAGAATGAAAGATGGAATCAAGATGAAGGGTTAAATAATTGAAAATACAGATAAATGAGCGGGATGTGAAGTATCACCTAGTAGAAGAAGAAAATATATAGATTCACTATGAACTTCAATGTGACAAGAAAAAATTATACATTAAGATACGGGAAGCGATGCTGTATGGAAAGGAAGGATCAAGAATATTTAGAAACCAGTAAAAGCCTGAGAAGCTATTGCGAGGAAAAAGTGGGAAAGAAAACTCACGGCGAATAAGGCGAAAGTGCCTTGATCGTTATTGAGCTCCGAGCGTTAAGACTTTTTAACAGCCCTGTTTCAAAGAGAAACTGCAGTATTTCACGAAAATCAAGGGAGGAAGTTCTTTAAGTGAAGACACTTTAATTAAACAACAACAACAACAATAATAATAATAATAATAATAATAATAATAATAATAATGATAAGAAGAAGAAGAAGAAGAAGAAGAAGAATTTAATAAAATAATGACAATACCATTCTACAAATCTGAATGAAAATTTCGTTGTTCTTTAGCACTGTATCAATTTTAAATGTAATTATGACTAATGGAAAACTTCTTTATTCAGTAAACTAAGTTAGTGACGTTGAAGACTAGGTGCGGAGTGAAAGGAACAAGATCATTACAGAATGATGATAATAGGGGCAATTGTTGCGAGGCAGTCTTACATAATACGTAAGTACCACCACACACGTCACTCTACGGCCAACGCATTAACCTCACTCGCTCAAACGAAGCAGTAATCCGGCACCGGGCGTTTGAAGGCATAACAATTTTCTATTTGTAAAAAAATGGTCCCTGAAATTTGGTTTGTTTTTTTTTTGTTTCCGGGCGCGTCAACTCCCTTGGTCATTAGTCCCGTTAGTTTTCTCGGGAGATGGCGGTGATCTTCCCCAGCTGGATGGCGAGATCCGGCGCCGACCTACCGTCGGCTAGTGGGGTTTCTCCCTAACCAGGAGTCTCCCACGAGCGGGGCACCGCCCCAGACGGGACAAGCTCTAAGCTCCCGACCGGTCTCCCGGAATATGTGGTAGTGTAGTGCATGTTAGTATTGTGTGTGTGTGTAAGGGGAGAGGATAGGACAAGGAAGAGGAAGGACACATCGCGCGCGGTCCGTGGCCCGTTTGTTAGGGTACTGCTCCGGCATTCGCCTGGTGTTGATCGGAGAAACCACGGAAAACTACCGATCAGAGCAGCCGGCCGCTAGAATTCTCCTCCAGGCAGCGACTGAATTCGAGTGTCGAAAACCCTGCCCCCGTCAGGACTCGAACCAAGGACCTCCCGGTCAGAGGCGCTGCAGTGGCATCAGTTGATGCACTGAGCTACCGCTCCCGGTCCCTGAAATTCATGGACAAACACTGAGTTAATGTATGACATTGGAAATACTAAACCTCATCTTCTAAACCTTATTCCAGTTAGCTGGGGTCGGCTTTTTCGGATGGCTTACTACGATCCGTTATGATTTGATTGTGATTTTACAACCGGCTGTCAGCCTGACATCAACCCCTTTTTTCAGTAGAACCATCCCAGCACTCGCCTAGATGACTGAGGGAAACCACGAAATACCCCGGTCAGGACGGCCGGCACGGGGATCGATCCGGGGTGTCCCGATTACGAAGTCAGCGCGCTACGCTCTGATGCACTTCGTACGGTAAATAGTAAATGTAATTATCATGTTATATTCTCACTTTTACAAACAAACTTTTCTTCACGTCTGCAAGGATCATTGAAAAATGAGAGAGCATATAAAACAACTGAGAATATGGAGACACGAAATATACGCATAATCTGTGGGTCAGGAAACTCGGGCGCAATATGAGGTGAGTACCTAAGGCTAAAATTGAAGAGCTTGGGGTAAAGGTGTTAACTCATAAAATGGCGAAAGAAGGTATTTGAGATTTAGATTGCATGGATTTTTTTTTATTTTACTGGAAATTCTTTTTTATATCATAAATATTGTCATTTTCATCGAAAGTAGCAAAGCAACTAATAGGAACCTCATGAAAAGTCGTTTTGACGACAAAACTGTAAACTGACTTTACATATGCATGCACTAAACTCTTCAATTTCATATGCGAGATCTTTTTTATTTATTGTTCATTAAATTACTTATAAGTAATTTTTTTGCTCTACATTTTCAATGATTTTTACTAAAACCCTCGTGGCATAAATATCGTGGAAATCGTGTAGGAAGCGCAACGATCGATTTGTAAACAATTTAAAACTTCCGTTTCAGGTTTCAGTGGCTGTTTGCAGTTCACACTTCACACCCGTACCTGGATGTATCGTAACTGTCTGTTGAAGGGTATTTGTATAATTGCTATGTGATAAGGAATAAGGTCGGAAGTGTGGCGAAGTTGTAGCGAGCATCAAGCCAGTTCTCCTTCAAGTTTTTGTCTTTATTGTACAATGAGTCAAATGACGGATTATGAAATAAATGTATTTTTCAGATTAGCACATGAAGATAACTATGTGGCGAAATTTGACCAGGCAAAATTGAATCCTTCGACAAATTTTCATCGAATTAAAATTCCGTGTATACCAAGCCAGGGAATTTCAAGTAAACAAAATAATAATAATAATAATAATAATAATAATAATACTAAGAAGAAGAAGAAGAAGAATAGTAGTACCAGAAAAATATGACCAGAAAGATAAAGCAAGCGTTGTGCGGAAATTCAAGAAAAATTTCCGGTCAAATTAACGGCGTAAATTAATAATATTTTGATTTCATAAATTTGTATAATTAGAATGACCCCTTCTTTTTCTTATATGATATTCGATATGAGAGTAATTTGCTGTTATGCTAAAAACTAGTCGTTCCTGTGTATGTAATTCACGCAAGGTTCAATACATTCCCAATCTCTTAGATCACTCTTGATGACGAGTGTCCTTCGTATACAAGAATTCCGATGTAATACTAATATAGAACTTCTTCGCGGAGCAAGCAGAGTTAGTTCTTATTTATTTGTACTCGTACGTTATATTTTCACAACTTTCAGCCATCAAATTCACTCACAGCTATCAAGCATCTTGTTCATACGAATTGGCATTTTCTAAATACCAGATCATGTCTGCATTTATTATTATTATTATTATTATTATTATTACTATTATTATTATTACTATTATTATTATTACTATTATTATTATTATTATTATTCTCTTTCTTCACAGTTTTCCTGGGACATAAGGCGGCCATACAGACAATATGTTTTATCAAAGCATGACAACCATCAATTATTTCATGTAAACAATATAACGAAACAATAAGATGAATAAGAGATCTAAAATAAACTATATACATATCAAAATAAGTTATAAACAATGAATTCATATATATGCTAAAAACTTTATACATATCAAAATAAATTACAAACAATGAATTCAGAACCTCTCATTATTTCCCAGAAATTTCCTTACTAAAGAGCAAGTACTCAGAACCACAGATTTTTGTAGATTGATAATGATGTTCTCCTTAATGGATATCCGCTCAAGTGAACACTTCAATGTCTTCGGGTTGATTCCTGTTGCTGAGAGAACTATGGGGATGGTCTCGGTCTCCCGGACGTTCCATTGCTCCTTTACGATATGAGCCAGTTCCCTGTATTTCTGGATTTTAGTATTATATACTTTGGTGAGCTTGATCGGCCATTTATGACCACGTTACACGTTCTCTTCTTAGGCCCAGTCGTATGTCCTTCTGGAGAGAGACGTGTCATTATAGAGCTCAACATTTTGGCTGTATCCCTTCGTGAAACAAGGTTGTTAAACCTTGAATTATGAAACATGAGGTGATAGGATGAAAGTGAGGGATGAAGCGACATTCATAAATACAACCACGCCCAAGCAGGACTCGAACCTGCAACCTCTTCGGCGCAGACGACAGCTGCCGCAAGTCTGTGCCACGTGGTCAGATTATTATTACTATTATTATTATTGTTGTTGTTGTTATTATTATTATTATTATTATTATTATTATTATTATTATTATTACTATTGTTCTTGTTGATTGATTGATTTTTTTTGTGTTTCCGGGCGCGTCAACTGCTTTGGTCATTAGTCCCGTTAGTGTAGTGCATGTTTTTTCTCGGGCGATGACGGTGATCTTCCCCCGTTGGATGGCGAGATCCGGCGCTGACCTACCGTCGGCAAGTGGGATTTCCCCCTAACCAGGACTCTCCCACCAGCGGGGCGCCGCCCAGCCGGAACAAGCTCTAAGCTTCCGACCGGTCTCCCGGAATATGTGGTAGTGTAGTGCATGTTAGTGAAAATGTGTGTGTGTAAGAAGTGAGGATAGGACAAGGAAGAGGAAGGACAGATCGCGCGTGGTCCGTGGCCCGTTTGGTAGGGTACTGCTCCGGCATCCGCATGGTGTTGATCGGAGAAACCACGGAAAACTACCGATCAGAGCAGCCGGCCATTAGAATTCTCCTCCAGACAGCGACTGAATTCTACCTAGCTGAAAAGCTAGAGGACTCGAACCTAGGACCTCCCGGTCACAAGCAGTGCTGTGACATCAGTTGTTCTTGTTATTGTTATTATTACTATCATTACCATAATTATCATTAAGAATAATAAAAGTGGAGCGCGCGTGTGCACTTCCGCCCTCTTTGCGGCCGCGTCTTGTCTTGTCTCGCCTCGTGCCGCAGGTGAGGCTGCGGAGGAGGAAATCAGGGCGGGCGGTTCCCACGCTCTTGGCCATGCAAAAATCCGGCGCCGGCGACGCCGCGGCGCGGCCACCTGCGCTGCACCTGCAGCGAAGGCCGCCGCCCCTGCCGCCCCCTCCGCCGCCCGCTACGCCGCCCCCTCCGCCGCGCTCTTCGCTAAATGTGTCAGGCGGCGCACAGTGGCCCGATGCCCGAATCCGAAATCAGAGCTCAAGAGGAAAATCTGCCTCTGTGCATGCGCTACAATTTTGATTGGCAGATGTTTATTGCTGTATGTTGATTGGTCTGTTTATAAATATGGGCTGCGGTCGAAGAACTAGCTTTCACTTCCTCATTGCCGTTCAATGTAATGTCGCCACGCGTTCAGCATGAGTGACAGTTGATGCTCTTCGACGATTCGCACCACGTGCGCGGTTGGGGACTCAAAGGCAAGCTGAGAATATTCTTTCTGTACTACTCGTGGCTCCAAATATGTTGCACTTCCGTTGAAAGGTTTTATACACATCTGCCCTCTCATACTCCTTGCTATTGGAAAAAAAATAGGAACAGAAGGCTCCTTGTATGACATCATTGGACCGTTGCATAGCCAAGAAGTCACGTCCGAAGAATTGTTGAAGAAAGCTTTGCGTACGTCTTTAGAAACAATCTCTAGCTTCAAGGTAATTTACTAGACGATTCATCATAATACACATTACATGACTTGTGACGAGTACATATTATATAATGAAAGAAGTACATCTCTATTTTCTTGAATAGGAATCTCAACATCAATCTTCAAAGTTTTTTTTTGGATTCGAGTTATCTTACAAATTTCGAATCCCCATCACTTCCATTAGACTTAGCAGAAGACATCAAGTGGTTATAACCAGACTCCGTATAGGACATTTTAAACTGAGTCACAGCTATCTAATTAAAAAGGCAACTCCTGATCCTTGCCCAAATTGCGGACTTCGAGTTTTCACGAAGCATATTATAGTTGATTGCCACGTGATGGCGACTGTGAGAACAAACCTTAACATCAATGATAATCTCTACTGTGTATTCAATTCTCATCCCGGCCAAAAGAAAATTATAGAATTCCTCGCCAAATTTAATATGCTAAATAGTATTTAGCTAATGACTATACATTGTCTGCCCTATGTATAACCTCTAGATTTAGTATTTGTGTATGTGTATCCCATGAAAATGTGTAACTAGTATGTGAATTTGTAAATACTGTATTTTTGTAACTGTGGGCGCCAATGACCTAACTGTTTATAAGGCGACCTTAAATAAATAATTACAAAAAAAATTGAATCTTTCAGATAACAATCTTAATAATCAATTAATACAAATATTAGTAAATTTAGCGAACTCTATGGGCGCTCCTATTAAATATGGACACCAGAATAACTTCTTAACGATTCTTAATGAGGTACGGTCTTTGCTTAAGAATAGCCCTTGGCGAATGGCTGCCCAGACACATTAGACAGCTGCCTCGGAACCAGATTACGAGGGAGGACTCCGGCATAATGTTGATCACTCTCGTGTTGAGGTAAGGCCCCCTTTCTGGTTCACACTGTAATTTAGGTCCATTTTACGTTTTGTAAGTGCAGTATTGGATTCAGCATTCTTAAATTTGACATAATATTTATAATATAAATTTTATATACAGTGACTCACCAAACATGAATACACCAATACAATACACGAGACAGATGATCACGATATCGATTTATATTTGAGATTTAAGTACATTTCGACCATGTATATTATTATTAGAATGGGTTTGAAGTAATTTCCAGTTTGGATGGTGGAGAATTTTGGACATTACCTAGAGAGGGTTCAATTCAGCCGGTATCTGGAACAAAATTCTGGCGGCCAGCTATTCTGATTATTAGTTTTCCGTCGATTCTCCAATCAATGCGAGGCGAATGCCGGAGTAGTACCTTACAAGAGAAGAAAACTTCGCCAGAGGAGTGTAGATCGGCGCCGAATTTAACGTGGGAGGAACATCACCTTTACGATAATGAAACATGTGTCACACTTCAGAGCTTATTGCTGTAGTGAAGTGAAGCGATTAACCGCAAAAGAATAATCGATTAAAAGCGTCGATTATTTCAAAACATCGTTGTTATTATAGTCATCAATATTTTAAACATCGATTAAAGAACAATCATTTACACATCGATGCTTTTGTAACATCGATGTTTTTACGTGTTTGATCTTTTATTTTTGAGAAAAAAGTACCATCATAATTAAAAAACTTTAATAATTTTGAGATATCCATAAATTGGACATTCTTAACACTTCAGAAAGTGAGCAACGGTGAAAAATAAATAAGAGAGGTTTCATCGATAAATGAAGACATTATTTTTGAATTATCTGAACAGATAAAACGTTTGCCAATTGTCCCATCATTTTTTTAATTTTGTATTTTCAGTTAAATCTTAATTAAAGATTCATAAACGCGACAACCGTCAAATCACCACCCCTCGAATATTATTGATAACGAAGTTATGTTCAGAAACATCGATGTTCAGGAACGTCGATGTCTTAATTTTGAACATCGATGTTTAGAAACATCGATGTTTTTATTTTGAACATCGGTGTTCAGAAACATCGATGTTTTAACTGTAAACATCGAAATTTAGAAACATCAGTTTTTTTAATTTTTAAATTTTTTTTACAATTTTTTTGTTGCGAGGTCGCATTCCCAGTATCGAGTTGCTCTCACATTCGCCCACCGAGACCACTGTGCTGCGCGCGCGCGGCCATCCGCTGCGCGTGTCTGCGCCCGATTCCGGCCTCGGAGCGCAGCAGACGTCTGTGTGTCACCTGCGCGCAATAACATTAAAAACGTTGAGCTGCGCCGTGTTTGGAGCCAAGGCCCTTCCTTTGGGTTGCGCGAGGAACGTTGATTTAGATTCGCTACCCGCTGCGCCAACAGCTTGATGGAGGTCCCGAACACATATGGTTCTCGCGAGGGTTAATTGCCTGCCTGTTCTTTTTCTTGTTTTCGGAATCCAGCTATAAACACTGCTGATTAAGAGTCTGAGTAAGGTAGGACAGTTCAAAAACTCGAGATGGAGGCGTTGAAGCTGGCCACTAACACAAAAGAGCAATAATATTTTGTTCCTTTTCCCTAATTTTACTTTTCTTTCCCATTTTAAACGGGAATATCATCTTTACAAGATTCCATATTAGCACATATTATTCTTTAATGTATCACCTTTGTTCTGGAAACCATGTTTTTATCATGTTTCTCTAGGTGACTACAATCTGTACCGAAATTCCTAACAAAGATAAGCAGGCAAATTACATCGACCACACAAGATCTTCCTCAAAAATGTTTCAAACAAAATTTCAATTCAGAACAATAATGTTTGTTTTTTTGAAACTAAGTGAGAGTATGTGAACAAAACGTCGCAATGTGAAGGAATCGCAAATTTCTTTCGAAAAGGTAATACAAATTTGTTTATTCACTGCTATTATGGGCGTTTCCTACTCTTAACGAGCTAATTACAAGCTAAGCTAATTACTTAACCAGAAATAGTATCATCCTCGACGCTATGTTACAGACCGAAACGACATTAACTATCTGGACAGACCTACACACTCACGAAAATATTCGGGAATACACGGGAAACCCCAATTGACCCATCAATCGACTGGAGGTCACGTGGCTCATCACTACTCAACGCGTCACGTGGCCCATCACTACTCATGCTGATCATGCATCACGTGGCCCATCACTACTCAATGCGTCACGTGGCCCATCACTACTCAATGCGTCACGTGGCCCATCACTACTCAATGCGTCACGTGGCGCATCACTACTCATGCTGATCATGCGTCACGTGGCCCATCACTACTCAATAGCTGCAGTTCTGGAGGAAGCGGAATGCCCACTTTCTGCATGGCGGCCGAGGTATTTTCCGCGCCTCGCAGAGCGACCCATTCGGACGCACTTGCATGAGGGTGGGCGCTCCCGACCGCCCCCCCGAGGACGTTCCCACGGGCGCGAACGTGCGCGCTGAATGGGGTGGGCGCTTCTCCAGCCGCGCATTCCGACGGCGAAGGCGAGGGCACGGGGAGCTCGGGGATTAGGGGCACGCACTTGGGATCCGCGCTGCGCGGGGCGCCCCCGCCCCCGCACGCGAGAACTTTCTTGAAGCTGCCAAACAAATGGATACGTTTAACACCTGTGCAACTGACATATAGATATACTTTAATAGCAGTTAGAGCTATTAAAGTATATCAGAGAGTCAAGTCGTATCTACATTGTGGTGATTGTGTTATAGAGCGATTTTCCTAAGGGTGAGCCGAAGTGACAGCTAGTACTGGCATCATACCTGAAGGATATGTGGTAGTCATGCCCTTGAGCCCAATGGACTCCCATTTGTTCGTTTGCAGTTGGCTAACTTGTAAATGGCTTCTTGTCGTGACGTCCTCGTCCGACAAAACTATAGTGCGCCGCGAGAAATAATTGAAATTAGAAAGTGCAGTGTTATGTGCTCTTCTATAATTTTTTTTTTCCTTTATATATTACATTGAATTTACTTTTTGTGATAAATATTACGTTTATTTTAAAACCGAGACTTGAATACGAGATGCGTACCGATGCACGTGGTTCCGGCCTTTGTGCTGTGTGGCGAGCTGTGATTGAGAGCTTTATTCGTGGCAGTTTTATTTTACTGTTTGTAAGAGCATGTTAAGAGATTTTCCACATTTATAATTAAATTTAATTATTTCCCAGACTCGCGTACGTGCATATACATCAGCGAAACTCTTAGACTTCTGGATAGTGATGTCTTCTCAGAAGACATAACCAAACACTTTATGAAGGGGCTGAACAGCTGTCTCGGCGGAGGGATACTTCTCTGAAATACTGATGTTCACTTGTTTTCGCGAATTGTTACTTTGGTTCATCCTTAGGAAAATCGTTCTATAACTCAAGGATGTTGCTTATTAATCGCTGAAGCCGAAGGCCAGAGCCTTGCCGTCGACTTGGAAATGCGTCAGCAACGCTAATCATATTTTCGCATGGAGTTAACTTTTCTTTCTAAGCTAACTAAACATTAGTATCGTAACACATACGACTTTTTGAATCACCGCCAGTTATACAGTGCTTTTCACACATGTTCCACATTAGTTTAGCTGTTTGAAAGAAAAAAAATATAAAAACTGGCACCCCGCGCACCACCCCGGCGCCATTCCTGCTCCAACCACAAACGTACTCCCTCTGTCGCGACCTCACTAAGCTGCCATGAACAATACGCCTTCAACTCATCGTCCGTGAGTCCAGATATGCTTGGGTGTAACGGAGGGTTAGATCTTTACAATTAAAAATACTCTAAGAGAATACTGGTAGACCGGGGGAGAGTTATGGTCTACATCGAAGGCATGGCAGCCGTGTTTTGTTTTCGTCGTATTTTCTCAAGGAAAATGATTTCAATAAAGAGGCATAAATCCCACGAAAGTAGGATTAATATAAGTAGCAAGTGAGTGGTGACGTAAAGTACATATTTGCTCTTCCTGGAATTTATACTCGCGTGAGTTAAAACTATTTTCTAAAGACCATCTTTAAAACCTTCCTTCTTCGAAGTTCTCTGCTGCAGATCTTTCTTGGCGATCGCACTCTTTCTTCTCCTTTTCCTACTATGAGCTCTTTTCTTCATTCGACCACATCCTCCTTCTTCAATCCAATCCAATTTTTTTACGTCCTCCAACAGTTGTTATCAAACTTCGCTAACAGAACATGAGCGTAATAATCCTGCCACAAGCTGACGCAGACATGAACATTTTGCTTAATCCGTACTGTTTTATGACTTTACGCCACTAAACAAAGGGACGAAAACGCCGGGCGTCCTTTAAGAATTTTAATAGTCCACTGTCTGTCAAAAGAAATCCAATGAAATGAGTTGTAGCTAATGATGGGATATAAATACTACTTTTCCTAGAAAAGTGTTTTAATTTTTTTTTTCATCTGAGAAAGTGATACTAAAAGTACTAACAACACACGACCTCAGGTATCGCCTCTGTTTAAAAGCATTAACAGCATTCGTTATTTGCTCTGTCAGTCCAATGATCATAAGGATAGCACGCTGCCAAGTGACAAGTGATGACTAGAAGCGACGGCGGCCTCGCGAAGATCTTTTGAAAGCCCGGGGCACTGGGGCGGGCGAAATGTTTCCGCTTGGTGGGCGAAAGGGCGCGAAGGGGGTGTAGGGGGGAGAGGGTGCGCGGGGCGTTCGTGCGCGCCAGGTGCAGGGGAAGGGAGGGCGCCATTTGCTCTATTGGTGGCCCCCGGGTGCGCACGGTCACCTTGGGCTACGACCACACTGCACCCGATGCTCCGAAACGCTAGGAGCGAATGCAAGCAACGAATCTCTTTTAATCAGCGGCTGGAGTGCCTCTAACTGGCAAGTTCTAGAATTCGAATCCCGACGGTAGCAAGATTTGCGACACGAGGTACACAGATCGAATTCAGCTGCTGTCTGGAAGGGAATTCTAACGGCCGGTTGCTCTGATCGATAGTTATCCGTGGTTTCTCTGATCAACACTTGGCGAATGCTGGAGCAGTACCCTACCTAACGGGCCACGGACCGCGCCTGATCTTTTCTTCCACTTCCTTGTCTTATCCTCTCCCCTTAAACACACCTTTATATGCACGACACTACCACTTAATATCAGGAGAAAAGCTGGAGCGGTGCCTCGCTGATGGGAAATACTTGGTTGGAAAAAACTCAAGCCGACGTGTTTGATGGCGCCGGATCTCGCAAACCAGGAGGGAAAGAGCACCGACGTTCCCGCGTTGATATATCCATCATACTTACGGGACTCATGACCATAGCAGTTGAGGCATCGGAAGCACTGACGGCTCGACACTCCAGACCGGCTGAGATAGCTCTGGGTCACAAGAGTTGCTGGTTGGTTGGACCATTGATGGTTGCAACAATGGACGAATTCGGTCGCTGTCTATAAGAGAATTCTAGCAACCAGCCTCTGTTCTAGTTTTCCGTGGTTTCTCCGATTAGTTATAAGCAAGAGATAGAGCAACTATGAAACTGGCGACAGATCAGATGAGATCTTTCTTTTCTCGTTTTTATTCTCACATATCTTCTCCGATGGAGAAGATAATAGGAGGGGGAAAGCGTACTACAATTCGACGTATAGGTCGGCGCCGGATATATTTTTTCTGTGGAAGAACACCGCCACCTGCCGGGATATATAATGCAGTACTCTTACGAGACTGTGAAAATACTAGTTGACACGCCCAAAACAAAAAAGAATAATTAATAGATAATATACAATATATAATATACAATATACAATATACAATAATACAACAATAATTAATCAATCGTCACTTCATAGGTTGGTGATTCAAGAAAATGTGACGAAGTGTGTGTGGCAGGGATTCTCCATCAACAAATCTCGAGGCTCTGGCGGTACTTGAAAATACCCGACAACTCCCCCCACAATTTAATGGGACCGGTGATGATTGCTCACCGTCTCACGGACATAAAGCATTACGGCCGCTTCAGCGTATTGTTTCATTAACCTGCGACTACAGTTGTCACTTGAGGCATTGATCACTATTTGATGACAGATATAGGTGTATTCAAAATAAAAACGAATCCTTTTACTGAATGAATTGAATGAAAACATTTATATTTCAGTTACATTAAATTAATTAAACAAAAAAGAGCTCATTTATTACTGTATTACCTTTATACAAGATGTGATTACCTACCGACGTGTTGGCAACACGTTTCAGTAAATTGTTTTGGTTGTTGACGGTTTGCTTCGACTAAAGAATTCCCTGCTACCAACTCCGTGTGTGTTGTTAGGACCCACTGTGCGTGCCGTCCATTGTCACGTGCGCGTCCCGTCCCATCCCGCCCCGTCGCGATGGCGAAAGGGTCGCTGCCGCCGGCGGCCGGTAAACAGCTACTGTGGGGCGGCGGCGCGCTCCGTCAACACACCGCCCACGCCCCCGCCCGCCGCCCTTTGCCACCTGCGCGCAGGTGCTAACAGGGGCGCCCTCCGCCCTCGGCACCGCCCCGCGTGCTCCCAGCCCGCTACCTCCGCAGCGGCGCTCCGTCTCTCACATGATGCGAGGATGTGAAAGCCTCACAAATACGGTCGAAAGACTGTGAAACACTGTATCCGTTCTCCTTCATGCAACCTTGTGTTTTCAATCCTACGCATCATCGTGTTAACGTAAACGTGCAAAGTGCTCTGACCGAGAGGTCATAGGGTTCGAGTCTCGATGGAGCCTGTCAGCTAGGTCGAATTCAGGCGCTCTCTGGAGGAGAAGTCTAGCGGCCGACTGCTCTGATCGGTAGTTTTCCGTGGTTTCTCCGATCAACACCAGGCGAATGCCCGGTAATGCAGTATATGTACGGCAGTCGCATGTAAGTGTAGTGTTTGTAATGTTTGGGTGGGGAAGGGAGTTCTATAGAAATAATGAAGACTCTTTACAATTCAAATTTTCTTAACCATGTTCTACATGTGTTATTTAAGAAATTACAATAAATATCTAATATAAACATATGTCCTATAATTGTGAAACTAATGTCTCAAGAGTATATTAAAAAAATAAAGAGCTACAAAAATGTAGACATTGAATCCCCAGACTTTCATATGTGTTCGGTGCAGTATTAGTAGTCATGAAAAACTCACAGTCAACAATACAACCAAAATTAAATTTAAACCATGTTTTTTATTTTTCGTTTTTTCATCTAAATTGTATCGAAGTGATTGATAAATCCTGTACATGGTAGTGTTCTTGTCACAAAGACATCGGTACGTCTGATTGTACTATGTTCTCATTGGTGGAAAGCCTGGTAGCACAGGTAGTAAAAGCGCGAGGTAGTAAGACACCAGGTGTTAACAAAATGTGAACCGCACCCCCATCATGTTCAGTCCTTCTAAGAAAGGGGCGCGCTTTCTACCCCCTAAAAGCGGGATATTAGTTCAGAGAATTCAAAACGCATAAAGGGTTCGCAGGATCCTTGGAATTTAACACAACTGACATAAATACAAATACACTCTAAAAATTAACACTTACGAAAATCGTAGCTTTTGTTGCATTAGTCGAAAACTTGAGAGACAGAAAACAGAAGCAATCTTCAGTTAAAAAATAGGATAAACTTTCAAATTTTGTACTTATTGTACACAATTTTTAAAAACAAATAATGTGTTTCAGAAAAGTAATTACGGATAAGTTACAAGGAATATTTCAGTAATTATTTTATCGTTATATATTGAACACTAGTTAATTCGAAGAAAAGTTGTTCTCTTTTTTTTTCTCTTTAAATCAAACTTAAAAAAGACGTTTAATTCATATTATGCACAGTTCTATGCACAATTCTCAGAAAGTTGCAAGTAGTAATTGAACTAATGTTCCTAAGCATGCAACTTCTGAGAGATGAGAAAGAATTTTTACTGAAGAGACAAGAAAGCGTTTTTATTGTTCATCTCGCTTTCACATTATTACCGTAAAATTTACGTAAGTTATTATCTTAACACTACTTGAACGCTAAAAGTTGCTTTGTTGTCTCTTCAATGAAAATTCTCTCTTCTCTCAAAAGTTGCCTGATTGGGACTATTAGTTTAAATACTACTTAGAATTTTCTGAGAATTGTACTACATTCTCTCCTAGAATTCGCAAAAGTGTCCATTATTGAATTCGAGTAATGAGAAAACGACTCTGTAACGAATTCGATGTGAGTAGGCGCGTACGCGAGAATCTAATGGAAAATAATTTAATCGAATCACGCATGCAAGCGAATAGTTAAAAGAAATTGGTGTTGTAAACCAAAATTAAGAATATCGTTTAAAACGTGCAGCAAAATAAATAGTTGAGGGGGGGTAGTAGATCGTTTTCGTCGGACGCAAATAACATTCTGCCAACAGAAATTCGTGATACCGGGAAAATAAGATTGGAGGGTGGATACCGAGTTGGCTTAGGTGGATGAATGGAGTTGACTTAGGTAGTGACTTCAGAAGGAGGAGCAGAGAGGTACACGTCATACCGAGGAAAAATCTTTCACTTTCTCAGATCAGACCGAAAATAAAATATGGAGAAGAGGAAATGTGGTATGGAACAAGTAATTCATTTGAAAATCAGAGTTTGCTGGAGTGAGGGTTTGACACAAACAATGGAATAGATGTGACAGACTTTTACATTTCCAATGAGGTTGTTAATTGGGTGAAACATGATGTACCGTTGGATGGTTGCGAAGATTCCCAGGATGAAGCACAACTACTTCTTTCTAAAAGCTAGTAAACAAGTCTCAAACTTGAAGTGGAAAGCATTAAAATGCACGCGTAAATATTAGATTTAAAGAAAATAACTGGAATACATACACATTCTCTCTATAATGTCATGAAGTAATTTGGAGAACAATTCAACGCAAAAAGTCAGTACAGGAACACGAGAGGCAGAAAGTGTCGATCTTAAAAGAGGAAACATATTCGTATCCCTAAAGAGAATTGTATGTGCAATGTGCGAAGGTCTATTGACATATCAAGCCTGGAAGAAATAGTTTCAATGTCAAAAGTAGTTCAATAAAAAAGTTGACCAGGAAAATCAGTATAAAACAATTAACATCTGAACAATATCAGTTAAGTCGGTGTCGGTAGCCGAATTGTTTAACCACGCTCCGTGAAGTCACGGCGGTTAAGCAACTCGAGACACTGCTGGTTCCTGGATGGATAACCGTCTGGGTTCTTAAGACCCCTGGGTTTTTAAGGCGCCGGGGACCCGGCCGAAGAGATAAAGGCGATGACTGACTATTTTAACTAAGAATTACTCCACGTTCGACACCAGTAAAGGATTAGAGAGAACACTGTTACAAAAAAAACCTAACGGGATTTGAAAAGTACATGTATGGTGATGTATAGTCAGTCAACGGATTTGGAGGAATGAAAAACCAACTAACCACCCTCACCTTACTATTGGAAGTTTTTTCAGGGCACTAACAAGAACACATCTAGGAATAAACTATGTAGCAAGATGTAGAATGGAGTAATGGAGTCAGAATATTCCTTTGAAAAGCACTGAATGATCCACACTCCTACATCACTTGTATATACTAACGGAATAGATAGAAAGCGTTCCGGGAATTCATACCGCGTCAATCTTGAATAATTCACCATCAGTGTTGTTTGAGAAACAACTAAAGGAGAATTGCAAGAAACAAAGCTTGATGGTGACATCTTTTCTACTTCAGACCTTCACATGAAAACAATGACTGACACCAAATTATAAATCATGTCTTTTTGGAAATTCAAAATATTATTGCAAAATTGCATTACGGTGTGTACTCTAAGACAACGCTACAAAATAGAGATACCAGTTTGAAACGGCAATGTAAGTGTAACTTACAAACAATGCACTCAGAGAATACAAAAAATTATCCCAACTGGTAGAAAAATTAGGGTAAACATGGTAGCAAGAATTAGTGTTAATAATAGTGGTGATTAAATTATTTCCACTATGGCACGATTGCAGAAGCCTATATGAGAGTCAGAAGACTAATGATAAGTCTCTTCATACACAGAAACTCAGTTAAAAAAAATTAAGTCCACACTGCATGAGCAAAACAAAATCATAAATGTACCGACATAAGAGATAGCCAAACGTACCATTATACGAATACGTTTGCCCACACAGTCCAGTAATATGAAATTTGCACCGTCAGATGGCGAGAGACAAAAAAAGAATGGAAGAGCCGTGAATGAGCCACGAACTCATTTAGCCAGGAGGCGCGCCATGGAGCGGGGACGGGCAGTAGGCGTGAGAGGGGCGGGGCGGAAGAGCGGCTGTCGGCGGCGCCAGGAGCGTCGTGGAGGACCGGTCGTCCCAGGTCGAGTCACGGCGCGCCGCCCGCCCCGCCCACTTCGCCCCGCTCATCCCGCCCGTTCGCCCCGCCCCGCCCCGCCCAGCCCGCTCCACCCAATCCGTCCCGCTCCACCCAATTTGGCCCGCTCCACCCAATCCGGCCCGCTCCACCCAATCCGGCCCGCTCCATTCAATCCGTCCCGCTCCACCCAATCCGTCCCACTCCACCCAAACCGCCTCGCTCCGTCCCGCTCCGCCCCGCTACTTCCCGCTCTAGCCACACCACCCCGCTTCACTCCGCTCCATTCAGTTCCAGTTCCACCCCGCTTCATTCTTCCGCGCCCTGTCTCGCTTTGCTCCAAAGACCCGGTCCTGTCTCGCTCCCTTCTGAACCCATTCCGATCCTCTCAACTCGTCTCATACCGACCTATTCCATTTCATCCTAACCCATGTAATTCCATCCCATCCGGTCCCGTCCAATCCCATCCCATGTGATTTCATCCTATCCCATCCCGTCTCACTCCAACTAATCGCACCCCATTCCCCTACCCACCTAGCCATCCACCCCATCGCTAACCCATCCCTTCCCTCCCGTCCCATTTCACCTCCCATCCGCCCAAGAAGACACGTCCCGCTCCCAACCCCTCGCCCTTTCACCACCGCGCCAAGTGGCACACACACGAGGCGCCCGCGGAATCGTCCCCTCCCGCCCACCCGCTCGCCCTCTGCCCCGCTGGGCGGCTTTTATAATGGGAGGCGCCGTAAAAGTATGCTGATCCCGCCGTCGCCGCAGCCGCCGCCGCCGACTCGTTTGTCCGAAATTGGTGTAATTGCCGAGTGGCGCGCAACACAAAAACACGATATTCGGCCACCTGCGGCCGGGCCCCGTCCGTGGGAGCGCGGAGCGGAGCGGTCCGGCGCCGCCGCCGCCGCCGGGAGTCGTGACGGGAGATGATGGCGCCGCGCCCCGACAACTGCCGCTGTGCCACTGGTCCAGGCACTCGTGTGTGTGTGTGTGTGTGTGTGTGTGTGTGTGTGTGTGTGCCGGGCGGGAAGATGTGGTTCGGGCCCCCAAATTATTATTATTATTATTATTATTATTATTATTATTATTATTATTATTATTATTATTACTATTATTGACCATTGTAGAAATCACGACTGTTAATAAGTAGTAGGATATGGATCACGGGATCGGTCAATTAATGAAACACATTAGTTTGCCAACGTTTCGGAATATTTAATTCCTTCATCAGGGCTTACTAATACACAACCTGGCCAAACATCACGTTCGCCTACAGCTGAACTCCAATATAGAGTTGCTGAAGCGTGGCCCTGGCTCGGGCCGTGGCCCTGGTCGGACTTGCAATGGACTTGTGTGCTTCAGCAACTCTATATTGGAGTTCAGCTGTAGGCGAACATGATGTTTGGCCAGGTTGTGTATTAGTAAGCCCTGATGAAGGAATTATTATTATTATTATTATTATTATTATTATTATTATTATTATTATTATTATTATTATTTTAATTATTATTATTATTATTTTATTATTATTATTATTATTATTATTATTATTATTATTATATTATCATCATCATAATTATATGCGCTTTCAATCATTTATGAGCACGCTACACGTAATGTTTCCCGACCCAGTCATATTCTTTCCTGGAGAGAGACGTGTGTAATTATGGGAATCAGCTTTTCGGCTGAATACTTAGGTAGGACAAGAGTGTTAAGTCTTGAATAATGCCGTGATAGGCTGATGGTGAGAGGTGAAGGAAGAATCACAAATACGCCCATGCTTACCCAGGACTCGAACCTGCAGATTTCTCAGCGCTGAAAGAATAGTAAGTGTATATTTTAGAAAATTATTTTTTCATTAGATTTCAGAAACAGGCTTAACTCTGAGAATGGTGGATGTACTGTCCCAGAATTTGTAAATCTCATTCATTTAAACAATTGTGGAAAATAAGAATTACATAAAAGAATATTTTTGAGTATTCCGATTTTCCGTGTTGTACATACGTAGTATTTTCCAATGTAGTTACATTTGTGCGATGCAATACCCAGGATTCAGCTAGTTATTACTACTACTGAGGATTCATTAGGTAAAGTGACAGTCATGGAAGGCTAAAGTGCTACTTTTTGTAATATAGTACATAAATACACATTTCAATACCTTCTTAGCAACGAACACTTCAATTGATTTCAACAGAAAATTTTGCAGTGATCCACAGATAAGAGAAAATTTCTGAATGTTGATAGGTAATGTTTCTCTCTACATTAAAAACATATAATATTTAATTAAAGATATAAAATGACTATATTGAGTTGTTGTACGTTAGTTCGACGATAATAGATTGTACCTAATCACAATGTTTTGTTTTCCTAATCTATTAACTTATTCAGATTATGCAAACTTAACGAATTCAAATAATATTTTATGTTTTGTAGGGAAGTTTTGACTCTGTAACTATCTTCTTCGAGATTACACTTGACAACATCATCTTTCCCTTATCGTTTATTGTACATCCTTTAGTGCGAAACATTCACTCTCGAAATGAACTTAGCGACGTTAGCGTCGACGTCTTCACGTTATCGCTGAATACGGTAACATAATACAAGCGCATAAGGTATACATCACACAGCACGGTTTCCTTTTTGTGGAGGTCAAAGCGAGTTGTCAGGGCTGCCTACAAGCGCATAACTACACATCACAGCATGGTTTCCTTTTGGAGAGGTCAAAGTGAGTTCGCAGGGCATCCCTGGATGTCTCATTGGTCCATTGCTTCATCATTACATCCTCATCATCATCGTCATTAATCATTCACACTCCTTGTGTACATAAACTTCATGTGCTCAGAGGCAAGGGAACACGTCAAATAGAAGCTCAGCAGAGGGAGGAGCGCAGGGCGGGATGGGCGGGGCGGGGCGGCGGAGCAGCGACGCCGCGGGGCTGCGCTGTCGAAGGCGCGTTCTCACGCCCCCTCCGCGCCTCCACACGCACTCCACGCGAGCGGCGCAGCGCGGCGCCGCGGGCCAACTGCCGGCCCCCTCCCACGGCCATCACAGCCACCACCATGCAAATGGCGCAGCGCTCAGCGCGCACCTGCAGCCGGAGGGCGACCGGGCGATCAGGCGGGCGAACAGGCGGGTGAACACGCGGGCGGGAGGGCGAACGGGCGGGCGGGCGAACGGGCGGGCGGGCGGGCGGGCGGGCGGGCGGGCGGGCGGGCGAACGGGCGGGCGGGCGGGCGGGCGAACGGGCGGGCGGGCGGGCGGGCGGGCGTTCGGGCGGGCGGGCGAACGGGCGAACGCGCGGGCGAACGCGCGGGCGAACGCGCGGGCGGGCGGGCGGCGGGCGGGCGGGCGGGCGGGCGAACGGGTGGGCGAACGGGTGGGCGAACGGGCGGGCGAACGGGCGGGCGAACGGGCGGGCGGGCGGGCGGGCGGGCGGGCGAACGGGCGGGCGGGCGAACGGGCGGGCGGGCGAACGGGCGGGCGGGCGAACGCGCGGGCGGGCGGGCGGGCGGGCGGGCGGGCGGGCGGGCGGGCGGGCGGGCGGGCGGGCGGGCGGGCGGGCGAACGGGCGGGCGGGCGAACGGGCGGGCGGGCGAACGGGCGAACGCGCGGGTGAACGGTCAGTTGGCGTGGATGTTGCGTTGTGTGGTTGGTTGATTGGAACGTTGAGCAGACGTTGAACGGGCGATGGGCGGGTTGCCGGGTGGCGGGGATGAAGGAGCGAGGCGGAATGGCAGGCGGTCGGGTAGGCGGTAAGTTTTGGGCAAGCAGGTGATTAGCACGCTGCTCCCGATGATTTCGGCCGGAACTTTCTCCCCCTGATCCAAGGCCGAATCCCTAGAAATCGTTGGATGGTGTAATTAATACGCGGAGCACCACGGTTCTGCGTAGGTGCACACGAAAGACACCTTGTGTGTACTAATCTTCTATGAATTACAAGCAGGTGATATATAATGAAGTGGGATTTCCACTTTTATGTAGGTTCAGACAAATTATTGTTCTTTCCCGATCAACGTATCACTAAATCCTGTTTCTGAATAAATGGCTTGTAATCCAGAAATCGACAACGGGAATGTCTTTTCATTGATCGTTTACAAGTTTTTGAAACACATTATGATTTGATCATCTCCATATACAGCAATACGCTAAGGAAATATCTAGTTTTGCATCGTGAATAGTGAAGCGCCGGTACAAAACTCCGTAGAAATGCTTCTGCTTGAGATAGAACTATCTCCCAAGACTGTATCAAGCATTTAGTTCGTAGACAGTGGAAGGGAAACAGCAGTTGCGTATGCAACCCACTTCATACTTTATACAGTGACACACCTTAACTTTGTGCATAAGTCTCATACATTTTCTCCTAAGCTCTTCAGAACCCTGTGGGTATGTCACAAAACAACACTAGTTATGTCACTTACGCCATAATTCGAAATTTTCTATTACATTTGTATATGTTTAGTTTTTTGGGGTTCCCCTTCCTCACAGCATATTTCTTCGGAAACAAACAGACTCTCGAAAATATTTCAAATTGAATTAACCGAATGATATTCCATGCAATTTAATTTCAACCCTTGGTAATATTAGAATGTGTACTCTTTCATAGCGGGTTCCCCTATGGAAATGCTGACGCGCACGGATCACGGAATGGCGGGCTGAGGTGGCTCAGGGTATCTGCTGACGTCACTGCAGAGCCAATGACTAGGAGATCCTTAGGTTAGAGTCCCGAGCTAGGTGGAATTCAGTCGCTGTCTGGAGGAGAATTCTAGCAACCGGCAGCTCTGATTTTTTTTTTAGATTCTCCGATCAACACTAGGCGAATGCTGAAGCAGTACCCAACAAACGGATCATAGACCGTGCGCAATCTTTCCTTCCTCTTTCTTGTCCTATCCTCACCTCTTACATGCATGCACACGCACACACTCACACACACACACACACACACACAAACTTTCACGACACTACCAAACAAGCCGGGAGCCAGTCGGGAGCTTAGAGCTTGTCCGGGCTGAGGCGTTGCTGGTGGGATACATCTGGGTGCGGAAAACTCCACTGTCCAACGTCAGGTGGGCCCCAGATCTCGTCATCCAGCCAGGGAAGATCACAGCTATCTCTTCGATAAAAAAACACGCACTACACTTATGGAACTAATGACCTTAGCCTTAGCACTAATCAATCAATCGACACTGGCTGGATAGCTAGGTCTAACCCAGCCAGTTTTCCGTGGTTTGTGCGACTCAACAGCAGGAGTATTCCGGGGTACCTTAACAAACTCATCCCAGACCGTACACGAGGTCTCCTTCTTTTTCTTTGTCTTATCCTCACACCTGTCTGGAAACCAGCCGGGAGCCTAGAACGTGTCCCAGCTGGAGCGGTACCCCGCTGGCGGGAGATACCCGGATGTGGAAAACTCGAAACAAATCATGTCCAACAGTTGAAAATGCCTAAATTGAACCTGCTTTTCTGGACTTTTGGCCAATTTTTCTCTGTTGTATCCCACAGCCCACCGCCGCCTCCTATCCACCCCCCTCCTCCCCCGCCGACTTCACGGCAGCCTGCGCGCGCGGCTCATCATCGGCCAATTTGCGCGTCACTCCCGTCCTCCCCCCTTCTCGGGTCTCCTCGTCCGCCGCCTCCGCTGCTCTGCATAAAATTGATTCGCGCGAACGGCCCTCGTCGCCCTATATTAATGGCCCGGCCGAGCCCAGAGCAGCCGATTTGTGCATTGCCCGGGGCACAGGGATGCTCCACCTGCTGCTGCTGCTGCTGCTGCTGCTGCTTCGAAGGAGCGACGGTGATGAGCCATTGACAGCGAAAGCTGTCGACATTTTTCGATGTGAATCTCTGAACAAAATTTAGATAGCAAATACGACGCAAAATATGAATGTACTTCTTTTATTATTAACTATGTCTTCACATTTTGTTTTCCGTATTAATTATGTCTTCATTAATTAAACTTAATTTATCATAAACATTGCGAAAAGGGTGATAATGTTTTGTAACAAATGTAATGTGGAATTTTAAGTAGATTTCGTTCAAGCATTAATTTCCTTCTTGACAAAGTTTGGTGAGCAAGTGCGTAGGATAACCTTAGTGCTATTTTCTGTGAATTAGCGTGTAGTTATTTATTATCTTATTATTATTGTAGAGAAGAGTTTCGGAAATAAACGCCTGTATGTTATAATAATGTATGTTAATAATGTTAATAATAATGTATGTTATAATAAACATGTTTGCTTAATGATATGTTCTCTTTTATCTTCTAGAGAAATGTGCAAGTAAATAATCCCACATAAAAATGCACTCAACGAATAATGCAGACGAATAATTTACTTGTGCCACCAAAAGCGTTACGGACTCGAATGAGAGAAAGTATTTAAAAACACAGGTACTTCTTGTAATGCGTAGATAGTTATTTTGGACAGGAGTGTAAAAAACACTCATCTATAATTGTGGGAAACATCACATTTTCTACATTAACTCGTAAATGGGTCCATGCCAATTACAGAAAACATCTTCTCGTATTCGCCGATAGAAGTGAAATGCAAAGTAGTCCACTGTTTCGCAGACTTTTCAAAAAGCGCATTCCTGCTCAGAGATTTATCTTTCTCACGGTCGATTAAACAGCCACTGCAAGCGCGACGCAAAGATATGCGGACATGCGGTATCTCAGCAACGCAAATCCATTATGCGCCATCCACCTCGTGTAATGTAGGTATTTGCAAGGAATGAACCAACATTCTTGTCGTTTTAAGGATCTGTCATTCCCACACTTTGTTTTACCTTTCCGCTTACGAGTTGGTGTAGCCAGTTCTTTCCTCCTGCCAGCTTGGTTTACTTTGCCTGCGTGGTAACAAAACGAAAGGATGTAGTTGAGAAAATATCACAATTATAACTTAGCGTAGCACCAACGGCGGATATTTTTATGTTTAAGATTTCTTTGCCCTTGGTATGCTGTTTATTTTCGTTCATTTTAACAGTTATTTACGATACAAGTTGTAAATTTACATTTTATTTTTTGACTGGGAGGTCGATAGGTCGAATGGCGAAATCCTACGAGCAAAATAAAATCACACTTTCACCACATGTGTTTTTACCACTATTTTTCAGACGATCCATGTGACTTTCATTTTATTTCAATTCAGTTATACAATTCACTTCATAATACATTGAAGTCAATTGTAGCTGATGCAGTCAGACGAAAAGATTTTCTTTTCTTTGTTGCATTCACAGATTTAAATGAACATTTGAGCATTGCCTAACTTTTAGCACTGATGCTAATAACTTGTAGCACGCAATGCATACCCTGAAAGATACATTTTAATAGGTCTAATTAAAAAAAAAAGAAATTACAGTTGTCCACTTCTGACCATTTACCAGCATAGAAAGTTACATGAAAATGTATTCACTAAATCTTTTGTTGAAATTTATTTAATTAGAAATTGGTTTAATTATCTAATGAACCAAGCCGTTATCAGAACGAATAAGTCATAACAGAAGTTTAATGAAAATAAAAATTTTTTTCTAGAGTTTTTCTATAGTTTTTTCTAGAATTCTAATAACACTTCCTAGATGACACCGACTGAAAATTGTGGCAACATATTTCTCTGGTTGAGAGGAATCGAATAAGCTTTTGACCATTTTCGTAGGCACCTTATGTTACTCCACAGGAGTTTACTTGCTCGATTCTGATCCATCTGATTCACATATATCGGGCCCTCTATTTAATCCGCTTCAAATAGTCCACTTGATTCACTTACTCCAGATCCTCCACTTGATCGACTTGTAAGAATTTTAAGATGAATAGATTTTAAAACGAAGATTAAAACTTCAAGACAAACATGTTCTTAACTTTGACCATTATTTGTGCTTTTATCTCATACTTTAAGTGAACGCTGTATGTAAAACTGAGATCAATCATTGTCAAATCTGTGAAAAAATGCTTCATTATTTTCTGATGTCCTATACTAGTCATATCTTGATCCCATGTGTCATTCCTCACCGCCCCAATCTCTATTAGCTTTTTTGTCGAATGGTTTAGTTCCGGACCCGGCAAAAGGAAATTGTGGGAAAACAATTTTTTCTTGATTGAGGGACCTCATGACGTTTCCTCCGCACATGGTCGTCAAGAACTTGGACTGCATTTTCAGAAATGTGAAATGATATTTTCAAAATTCTTACCTGGCAGCGAGCTACATATACAAACAAGAACCGTGGGTTGTTCTTGAAGTTACAGTACGAGTAACTCTTCTAACTAGATGTTTTCTCCTCTTCTAAAATTTTTAAAGTAAGAGGCGAGTAAATATGGGCACCCAAACAATCATCTTAGTAAAATCAACTGTCGATCATTTAGACCTCGAGGAACACCTGAAAAAATATTGACCATATCCTTTATAAACTATCCATAGAGGATTACGTGACACTTTCGAAAGCCGCTCGACTTGATGACTTCAAAACATTGGACAAACACAGTGCGCGACCGCTCTCCGACTCCCTGTCGCAAGCGGCCGGGGCGATGGACGACAATGTCGCGATAAACAGTCGTGTCGTCGCGTCGCGCCAGGAGAAATCTTGTCCTCTTCCGCATCTGATACGAAGCGCTGTCCGCTAACGGTGTGCGAGAGACCTGTCACGGGGCGAGGGCCACGCGGAAAGGAATCCCGCTCCTCGCGCGTCCCCTGGCGCCGACCGCGGCAGCATTTTCGACACTATTTTTCCAGCTAGGTCGAATTCAGTCGCTGTCTGGAGAAGAATTCTAGCGGCCGGCTGCTCTGATCGATAGTTTACCGTGGTTTCTCCCATCAACACCAGGCGAATGCCGGAGCAGTACCCTACCAAACGGGCCACGGACCGCGCGCGATCTGTCCTTCCTCTTCCTTGTCCTATCCTCTCCCCTTACACACACACACACACACACACACACGCTACACTACCGCATATTCCGGGGGGCCCGTTAGGAGCTTAGAGCTTGTCCTGGGCGGTGCCCCGCTGGTGGGAGAGTCCTGGTTAGGGGGAAACCCCACTAGCCGACGGTAGGTCGGCGTAGGATCTCGCCATCCAGCGGGGGAAGATCACTGCCATCTCCCGAGAAAAAAAAATCCACTACACGAACGGGACTAATGACCAAAGCAGTTGACGCACCCGTAAACACGAAAATATCAATCAATCAAAAACTAACAGTCAATCAATCAATCACTATTACACGCATCGGCGATAAGGCGCATGTGAAATAGCAATGTTTCTCCCACTCTGACACATGAGATCCGGCACCGATCTACACGACTGCTGGCGAGGTTTCGCCCATCCCTTACCTAGCCTGGTGGGGTTCCATCCCAGCCAGGTTTAGCTCGATGTTGCCGATTGGTCTCGAATTTGTTTGGTAGTGTAGTGCAAGAAAGGGCAAGTGTGCGTGAGTATGCGCGGGTAGGGGTAGAGAGCTTGACAAGCATGAGGAAGGAAAAATCGATCCCCAGTGTGTGGTTTGTTTGATCGGGGACACTTACGAGAGCGTACGCTTCCACGTCTGAAGTCAGTGATTACTTGGCTGCCTGGGAGACGCCGCGACCTATACTTTGGTTTATTTAACATGGCGCCTCAAAGTCACGAGCTGGAAGGAGAGGTTCACATTGTCATCCAATCGGTTGCTTCAATCCAAAGATTTAAATCGGAACGAAGCTCCCGATTAGATGACAGTGTCCCCTCTTCGCCCAGCTCGTGACCTTGATGCGCCACGTTAAAAAATCTGAGTATAGGCACAGGTGCCACCTTTTCGGTTTGCGAACGTCCTATGGGCGATATGGCAAGGAGCCCTGACGGTTAGCCAAGTAGGCACTGCCTCGGCATTCGCCTGGTATTAATCGGATAAATCACGAAAATCTACCGATAAGAGCAGCCTCCTCCAGACAGCAGCGGGTAAATGCGACCTGGCCCCATTGCAAATGTTGACGATTTGCCACCGTCGAGACTCGGGCTGTACGTCCTCTGGGTTATTACACTGCAGCGCCAAGGGATGTCACCGAGTCAACCCTGTCGGTTCCAAATTTCTCAACGTTTTGGGCGTACTGCAGAGGAAACGGACACGAGGGCACAGAAATGAAGTTTCTACACACAACATACCCTCACACCTTCACACCGTATATGCTGAATGTATGTTACTAATGGTTTCGAATGCTTTTAGAGAGGAGGTTCACGCTTGAACAATGCAATTTTGTTCACTCTCAGTTTCTTCTCCCACTCTTCCTCCTCGTTGTGGGTCCATTTGTTTCTCAAGCTCGCTCTGGTTGCTGCGGTTACGCCGCATGCGAGAGGTTCAATATGTTTTCGCCGGGGACAAATGCGTGGCCGGGTAATGGCTTCTTTTCTCTGTCTCACACGAAAGTAGGTGGTGGGGTTTCAACGATCAACTTTAGGCGATCGTTTTATATACATTGTTCCATGCGCTTCTTCCGCCCCCTTCACACCGATTCCGCCTTCGTTAGTGTAGTGTATGTTTTTATTTCATGAGGTGACGGCGATCTTCCCACTATCCCTATCGCTAGACGGCGCTATCTACGGCCAACCTACACGTCAGTTTGCAGGGTTTTCCCAATCAGGTACCTCCTACCAGCGGGGCTCCGCTCCAGTCAGGACAAGCTATAAGCTAGTGTGTGTGTGTGTGTGTGTATGAGAGAGAGCGAAAGAGAGAGAAAAAGAGAGAGAAGAGAGAGAAAGAGAGAGAGAACGAGAGAGAAAGAGAGAGAGAACGAGAGAGAAAGAGAGAGAGAACGAGAGAGAAAGAGAGAGAAAGAATGAGAGAAAGAGAGAGAGAAAGAGAAAGAAAAGAGAAAGAAAGAGGGAGATAGAATAAGGATGTGAGGATAGGACAAGAAAGACAAAGAAAGGATGGCACGCGGTCCATAGCCCTTTTGTTAGGGTACTGCTCCGGCATCGGCCTGGTATTGATGGGAGAAACCACGGAAAACTACCCATCAGAGTAGAATTCTCCTCGAGAGGGCGGCTGAGTTGGGAGTTAGCTAACTAGCCGGTGTGGTCACTGCAGCCGCCGTGGGGAGCCGTGAAGACGTCCGCGTGCGCGAGTGCGCCAGTGCGCGTGCGCCGAGGCGAAAGCCGCGCGCGGGAAAGCGGCGCCGCCACCCGATCGGGTTTCGGCCGGGGGGGGGCCGGGACGCCGGCCAGCGGAGAGCAGCGCGCAGGCCGGGGCGGGGTCGGTGGAGATGGCGGTGGGGATGACGTTGGAGGGTAGCAAACTGCCGGTCGTTGGTGAGAGGGCAGTGGCCGGAGGAGAGGAATAAAGGGGAAGGGAGGGGAGACAAAGGAATAGAGTGGGGAGAGGGTGAAATGGAAGGAGAGAAAAGTTGACGTGATGTGCCGACGTAGCGGCCGGAGCCGGACGAGCCCGACGGGCGGCATGGGGCGTGATGGGCGGGATGGAGGGGGGGGGATAGTTCGGAATGAGAAGTGAGGGCGGGCCGGGAGAGGTGGGACGGAGAGCGGGCTAGGCGGGCCGGGCGTCGGGATGGGGCGGGATAGTTCGGAATGAGAAGTGATGGAGGGGGGGGGAGACGGTCGGGCCGGGCCGGGCCGGGCCGGGCCGGGCCGGGTCGGGCCGGTCCGGGCGGCGGGCCGGGTCGGCGGTCCGGGCCGGGTCGGGTCGGCCGGGTCGGGTCGGGCCCGGGGCCGGGTCGGGCCGGGTCGGGCCGGTCGGGCCGGGTCGGGCCGGGTCGGGCCGGTCGGGCGGGCCGGGTCGGGCCGGGCAGGGTCGGGCCGGGCAGGGTCGGGCCGGGCAGGGTCGGGCCGGGTCGGGCCGGGTCGGGCCGGGTCGGGCCGGGTCGGGCCGGCCCGGGTCGGGCCGAGTCGGGCTGAGTCGGGCCGAGTCGCGTCGCGTCGGGTCGGGTCGGGATGGAATGCGGAAGGATGTAGAGCGATGAAGAGAGATTGGGCAGGATGGGGCAAGCGGATGTGACGAGGTGGGGGTGGAAGGGGGGGGGGGAAATGGGCGGGGGGGGGGCAAGGGCGGACAGGCGCCGATCAACCCACGCGCGGAGGCGAACGGCTGACGCGACGCTGAACCAATAGCCAGATTAGCTAGCCAGCCTTAGTCAATCCAAACTCAGTACTCTATTGTGCGGCAGCATTCATTCATTTAAGTCAGGGGTGTCCAACTTGCAAGGCCTCAAGGGCCACAGCGAACACCTTTAACACTGTTGTTGGCCATATTGTACATTACTCGGGCAGCCCACACCTGACTTTCCCATACTGTTGATCTCGGCAGTTTGCTCGGTAACTCTGAAACGGGGAGGGGGGATGGAACCATGCGTGATATCAGGCCGTACCATGCATAACGCAGCGAAACATTTTGGGATGATTTTGAATTTCTGAATTTACGAGAAAAAATTCTCAAATCTGAATTTCATCTCTTTTTACATTAAAGTGGATCTCGACCCTCCACTGCAGTGCGTGCGCTAGGTGCACAATGTTCTCACCCGACATGGATGCAAGAGATTTTCACTTCTGACTAATAACCGCGGGGCACAATAATGACTATAATTAGCGGGGCACAATAATTGGCACCCCGTTCCGCCAGTTGGACATTCCCAGTTTAAGTATCTTTTCTCCGCTGATCAGTTGAAAAAATAAACTTAATATTATCGAATTTGATCGTACCTTTGCTTGTGGATCGAGAAAATGAACCCCAGTATGATCAGGTAAATAATTGTAGTATAATAATTATACAAAAAGGTACGGTTCACAGTCATTAATATTGATTATGGGGTTGAATGTTATTGGTCAGGATGCATTGAATTAGCAATGTTTTCCTAGTTCTCAGTTACATGTGCAATACTTGTGAACAGTTTAATTAATGTTAACTATGTGCAATGGTCAAGATATGGCGATATTGATGGACAACCTAGTGAATCTGAGAAATATTAGCTATGAAATAATTTTGTGATACATATCCTGGAATCAGCGTCTACTACAAATAGTCTAAAGAATAACATTCCAGAGCGCTAACACCTACAGGAGGAAGTTCCACATTTTGACGTTTTCCATGAAGTCACTACTTTAAGCCCTTTTTTCAGTTTTAATGTGAAGAGTTACCGACGGAATGAAACATCAGGAAGGATCAAAAGGATGAGAAGAAATATTTTCCTTAGAATGTGTCGGCACAACCGTAAAGAAGACGAAATTAAAATCTAACTAGAGAACGGTGACGATGCAATACAATTGAAACAACCACAAAAGTGCATGACAACAGAAAAATAAAGTCTGTCAATTGATATATTCCCACGAAATCATTGAAATATCTACTCACGACTCAAACCTACACTGCATTACCGTATGAAAACACGGTCACTCCTGTGATCCATATGTAGTTCAATAAACACAACACTCGATAGTTTTACTACGTTCGTGAACCACGTGTGGGTCACAGACGTTTACAACATATACAGCGACTACTCGACTAGTCGTTTTTGTGGCTCCCAGACAGCAGAAAACTGATGATGATGGCTAAGCCATCGAAAGCTGCTATTTTTGAAATAAATACTATTGTTGACAATGACAACGCCTTCAATCATTTCAATTATGTAAATGTCAACTACAACTCACCACTGAATCAATAATATCATTAGTCCCACGAGTGTAGTGCATTTTCCAAGTGTTCCTACAACTAGAACATAACAGAAAGATTTTTCCCTTAATGAAATCTGTTCCTTAAAGATAGATGGTGAAACAAGGTCACGTACAATTTTTCGAAAATTTCAGTACCTTTCGCGTAATTTTGCTTGAGAATACTTGCGAGAAAGTACTTGCTGTTTTAGCATCACTAGTTTAAAATGCATTAGTGACCGTTAATTTTCACGCAGAAGGGATTTAATTTGACCCTGTTTGTGTTTATCGAGATTTAAGTGACTAAAGAATCACATAATAACTAGATCATCTATCTATGTATCTATCTATATATTCGTTTAGAGCTTCTACTGAACCGATTGTAGTATTTTTTCCTGTAAATGAAAGAATGTGATCCCTAGATGTGTTATCAGATATTGTTTGTGTTGATTCACCAACATTTACGGTGTAAATTAATTAATTAAATCATTCTTTAATAATACGCTTATCAATAGTCAATTGTTTTCTTCCAAAGGGTGGCTGTTTTCAAACTGATATACATAGATGTGAGTCCCCGCTGCTTCATGGTGGCGCTACTTGATGTCTTTTTTTTATTGTTGAGATTTGTTCACAATTCGTCAAGGTTTTGTTTCAGTGTAATAATTGCATTGTGGTGTTGACAGTTTGCATGTATTTCCTTTCGTGGTGTATTTTGTGGAGAACATTCGGACAGTGGGGTTTGTTCGGTTGTACTGAAGTAGTGAAGTTGTTCACAGGTTATGTCGAATTCCGTATCGTTGCCCACGTGCCCCAAAAGACGGAAACGTGGTACATTGACTGGGAGCAGGGAAAGAGAACGTCAGCGTATGTGTCGTGATAGTGGGGTCATTTCGTTTTCTGTTGGGTCATTGTCTATGAAATGTCAGTTTTGTTCTACTTTGTATTTTCCATGTAATATAAATTCTGTAAACGAGTTTACTCTGTGTTCCTTAAATGGGAAAATAAGTTTACCTTCGAGCAATATGCCAGAAGAAATCAAACAGTTGCTTATAGGAGATGATGACACATCAAAAAACTTTAGAAATAATAACCGTCAGTATAGCAGTGCTCTTTCTTTTGTGTAATTTGTTGCCGATATTACATTCATGGTCATGGGCCATACGTGTTCAAAATTTTGGGAACTCCACATCTCAGAATATCTTCGTTATACCCTGAAGATTCAAACAATGCAACATATTGTGAACATTAGTCTGGGCACAGTATTTTACATTTACCTCAGATCACACCGTCAAATTTTGACGGGTTCTCATTAGTTTAACTAAAAATGTATTCTATAATTAAACCGTTAAAAAATTGTACGAACTTCACTTACCGACGGGATCTCAGTTTTAATCATTTTTCATGCTTGATCACTTCGTTCTGAAGAATGTTCAATTTAAGGGAATCCGAAAATTATTACAGATTTAAATTATGACGGTACTTTTTTCATTTAAAAATAAAATATGAACCACGTAAAAACACCGAACACACAAAACGTCGATGTTAAAAAAACAACCACTTTAAATGTCGATGTTAAATTCATCGATGATTTTACAAAAATATCGATGTTTTCAACATATCTTCATCCATGTCGCATCTCTGATGACAAGACGGACAGCTACGACATATTCAGTGAGAACACTCACGTCTTCAGACCCATTGTTCAGTTCACTTCCGCCACAAAGTAATTGAAATGCACGTTTGACATACCTCGATTATAAATCCCCCTCTTACATACGCGAATACGCAATGCAAATCGTGCTGGTACACAGCACCTTTGTTATGTGGATACGTCGCATAGAACTGATACGATCGGGAAGTAAGACTCGTATAATTATCAGTTGTTCTTCCGCATATGAAAGGCTACCCCAATAGCTTCATTGAGCCTACGTAACGAACTCTCCTCTTGTTCCCACGCCAAAAACATCGGGGGGCTGCAGTAGCTATTCATGAAGCGAATACGACCCTAATTGAAAAGTGCTCTTATGGGAACTACCTGTCTGCGTGCCTCCCCAGCACTTGATGCGGCCTGCGTCGCTCAGTTCGTGGCGTGGCATGGCGTGGCAGAGCCGAGGTGGTTGAGTGTCACTTCCTCCACTTTACGAGCGCGGTGCGCCACAGACAGACGAGGTGAACGGGGTCAGCTGCCATCTCCGGTTGCTTTCCCACGGCCGGCCACTTACTTCCGCGCTGGCTGCGGGCAGCTGGTGGCCGCTGCGGAGATGACGGCGGCGACTGGCCAAAGGAAACCGTAGGAAGACCTCATCACAATGCAAACGTAAACGTAACGTAGCCGCAAAACCTAAAAATGATTTATTAAGCGAAACCCTTCACAATGCTTTGATGTAACCCTAGACGTACTATATAACGTAATCCGTATATCCGTAAAGAGAGTTCACAACCACCAAGCTTTTACGTTAAGTTTACGTCGGAATTCTACCGAAGACCAATCAGAGAGCAGCATGAAATAAATAAACATGGTGGATTTCAGATTGTGTTCAGGTAGTTTGTGATTATGCCATTTCATTACTGTTATGTACTGAATTAGTTTGCGAACGGTTTTGATGCGAGGAGTGAATTCAGAGTAATAATTTGGACCATTTTTCTTGTGACTTTAACTTATAGAGGCAAATAAAATAATTACTTTCGACGAATTACTTGTAAATTTGGTACAAGAGAATCCCTATTCATAAACTAAAGGGAATACGACCACTACTACAACAGCTACTCTCATTTATATATAAAGACAAATCGATATAATAATCGAAGAAAAAGCTAGAAACCCAGGTGAAAAGATATTTCCACCATGCTAGAAACGAATTGATCAAGCTACAAAACTTTGAAAGCTAATTGGTTCAGTCAAAACTTACGTTCCAGCTTACGTTCGTCATTGTGAATGCTAGTTTTTACGTGTAAATTTTACTGCTACGTTTACGACATTACGTTACGTTTAACTTTGCATTGTGAATGAGGCCTAATGCAGAAGACGGCGGTGGAGCGGCGCGCAAATGAAGAGGCCCAGCGCGCAGTGGGTCTATTAGGCACGGACGCGATTTTTTTAAAGTTAAGCACTCCGATTTAAACATAGTGGCACTTCAAAGTCACAGGCTGGAAGGAGAAGGAGATGTTAATAAAATATCGCTCTAAAACTATCGATGTTTTTAAAAACTGTCTTCGTGATGTTCACGCGGGAGGGGAGGGGTAATGTGACGCTGATTGCGTTTATTGAGATTTAACTGACGAAATAATCATCCAATACTAAAAAATTAAGTCGTAACGGAGCTTTTGATTGGATAACAGTGTCCCCTCTCCGTGCAAGTCCTGACCTTCAAGTGCTACTACGTTTAAATCGGAGAATAGGGGAGGGATGTTAATGTAAAAATATGTTTTAGTATTCAATACTATTTTTTTTATAGTTTTGAAGACATTCTGAATGATTTCGAACCATTTTTATTTCACAATTTTTTTCATATTTTTATACAGTTACTTATATTTAACCTATCACTACAGATTTCGTAACATTTTGATACTTTTATAAATCAAAACGGAACATTTGAGGTGCGAGTTTAGAACATATATTACTGAAATCATCTTTCTTTCATGGCAATAAATGCTTATTGCATTTCTATGACCATCGGGCCTACACCATATATTGAGAAACTCACATCCCCCTACTTCTTAGAAATCGCGTACTCGGAAACAAAGATGAGCAGTTGTTCGTGTAATTTCAACCACGTTCTTGCCAATGTTTCATAGAGCCACGTTTCGCACTAACCGCCATTTGCAGAAAGTCCGAAGGAATGATCTTTTGACCATTTCGAGGTGCCCTACCGTCCGTACCGATGATGTCATCGATTATTCCTGTGTGTGTTTGTGTGTATGTATGTGTGTGTTTGTGTGTATGTGGAGGGGGTCATGATGGCCATTTTGCTTATTCAGTTATATCGAGCCTAATGCACGCGTGTAAATTAATAATGTTGTTATAAAATTATACCGAGTTTTTCAACTTCCTTCGGCTCCTCTAAACCAAAGGTCAGCCATATGGATAGTAACAAAAAGAAAGAATTTTCTAGGTAAACCACTGGTGACCAGTAAATTTTTTTTATTTAACCCATTTTATAACCTGTTAGGCGTTGTAATTGAAAAAGCAAAAATTTCTTAGTTAATACTTTTATGTAATAGCTTCGTAAATAGTAAAAAATCTTTATCATTATCTTATAAACTGTTGGTTGAAATAAAACTCATACTAAAAACAGAAATATTTTAAAATAGTGGTGCTAAACAGCACGTACTTTCTCATCCGCATATTTACGAAAATTATGCAAAAGTACTCAAATTTTTGAACAATTGTACCTGATCTTATATGAAAATCTATCTTTAAGGAACAGATTTCATTAAGGAAAAAATCCCATTTTCATAATGGTAGTTGTAAAAAAAAATTCTGAACTTTTGTAATTTTCGAAAAAAAATAGTTTTCAAGGAACATGCCTGCTTTTAAATTCCCAAAAAAAAAGAACTTTTTTGAAAATTTGGAAAATGTCCCTTGTAAAGTACCCCCAAAATTAAAATTAGGTTTCAACGTCAAGAGGCCGCAACATTGACAGATAAATTGAGGAATATCAATTTTGGAGGATATCGGCTGAACGGTTTAGCCGCTAGCGTTGACGGACGGACAGACGTTTTGCCGTCATTCGATTTTCGATATCAAGAACCTGCAAAACACACTAAAGAACAATCCAAATCAAAATTGTGCAACCTTAGTTCATTTGAACATCAGTTGCCTCAATTGCATCAGTAACATATCCGACAACTTGAGTTGTTCACCTGAACTGGTTTTGATAAAAATATATTTTTTTCTTTTAGGGTATTTTAAAAACATTTTAAGAGCATTTTATTTATCATTTTGACGATGTTTGAGGTCATCCAAATCCGTCCCTACTCATAATGTACATGAAAACTTAATCTGAAATATTGACCGGATACTTGCGAGAAAGTAACCCGACGGCCAAAATATTGACAGAATACTTACGGGAAAGGAACCCTTCGGAAAAAGTTTACCAGATATTCAATACTCTCATATGAATTAGCGAAGGCACAAGTTTATTCAAATATATGGTAAACTGTTTTCTAGATGACAATGCTGAACTTAAAAATTTATTTTATCCATACATAAAAACTTTGCAAAGAAAGAGAAATACGAAACTTGAAAAACAATAGTTTTTCAACAAAGAACAAAGAACAAAAAAATTATGACGTCAAATTAATCCAAAATAATTGTTTTTGAAATAAATGTTAATTCAATTACACCGGGCTCTGCGTATTTTAATTAAACATTTTGTACTTTTTCAAGTCCATGCGCTTCAGAATGCCACGCATTTAGCGTCACGCCTTCCCAGCCCACGCATGAATATCCTTCGCACCGCGTCCAATAACCTGCCAGATGGGCGCAGGACCACCCAGCCAGGACGACCCGAATAGATGAGGACCCACTCGCCCGCCCGCCCGCCGGGTACGCACCTCAGAAGCCGCCCCATTCCTTTGCGTAACGTGTTCCAATACACGCTAATTAAAACCTCAATCTGATTAGACGTCACTTGCACGCACGCGCAGCCTGGTAATTCCATTAGGCAGCCGCTACCGCCGCCGCCACCGCCGCCACGTAATCTCAGTAGGTATCTGCTCCGACCAGAGCGGCCGTGCACGCGCACATGTGCCGCTTGTCTACGTTCCACCGAACTCTCCTCTGCACCAGACATTAATATACACCTGGTTGCTTCAGGAAGAGAGAACTCTATTTGGGAAGTCGTGTACCAGCGTATCGCTACTACTCGGCATACAACTGGTTCGTACATTTCCAGTGTAAAGATACCAGTCGGGGGCTTTAAGATTTTCCGGGATAGGCGGGGTCCGTTTGCCAAGACGACTGAAGGGGTTCAATTCCTGCAAGCTGACGTGTAGGTCTGCGCCGGATATCACGTTCTAGCCACTCGAGATATGACATACACTACACTTACGAGATTAAGATCTGAGAGGTTGTTATAAACTGATTCTTTTTGTTCCCTGATTTTTTCTGTTGGACTCTCTACTACTGGTCAAGACGTTTAATAATTAATGTCAACTTTATTTCATACTTCGTTTTGCGATGGTCGTGTCCCGAACGCCACGGGACATATAGGTTGTAGAAATGTATAGTTATTGGGTGATGTTTTTGTCATTTTGCCAATTTTTAATTTCTTGGGCATTTTTTGGACGTTTCTGTCATTTTTACGCATTTTTTTCCTTTCGTGTTTTTTGTTAGTGAATGTTCAATGAAGTTACAATGACACACTAAAACAAAGTTTTTATTTTACGCCGGTCGGTCAAAAATTAATGTCCCACATTTTTTCCTTCATGCAATAATAATGGTAGACAGTTGTAGTGGTTAACCCTTCAAATTTTCGTATTTCCGTCGTTAGTGTACGAAGTTTCAAGTTTCTCCCCCAGTTGACAGTTATTAACGAACTGTTAAAATGGCGGCTGCAGATAACGTATGTTACAAACAGAGAGATGTGATTGAGTTCCTGGTTGCGGAGAAGAAAACTTTCGTGAACATCCACTAACGCTTGTGGGCAGTGAACGGCACCTCTGCTGTCGCCAGGAGTACCGTTGAACGTTTGGGTAAACGAGTAAGAGCTTCGGAAATTGAAGAATGCAATTTCCATGATTTGCCGAGCACCGGGCTTCCCGCTGCAGCGATCTGACATGCTGAACATTATCTTTTGCGATATTGATGGTACCATTCATGTTGATGTTGCACCCTAAGGCAGTACATCAATTCAAATTCTTACATCAACACTCTGAATACCTTAAAGAAGCATTTCTCGTGAGTTCAATTCCAGTAGAATTGTGCACAAAGTTTGCTCTTGCACCATAATGTACTCCCACACACAACTGTCGCAACAAGATAAACAATGACAAAAATTTACTGTGCTTCCCCTAAGTACAGTCCATATTTAGCCTTCTCCGATTTCCATCCCTTTGAACCTATGAAAAACTATTTGCGGAGAAAACATTGAAGATGACCCGAAGTGAAAGGCAACGCTGTCAGGAAAAGGCTTGGTACCGGCAAGGCACGCACGTCCTTGTTTCAGGCTGGCGCAAGGCGGTACAAGTCGATGAAAATTATGTAGAAAAATATAGCCAGTAGAATAACAATGTGAAATATAATAAAATATTTCACATTGTTATAATACATCATTATATTTTAAATATAATGAAACAATAAAATATTGTGTGAAAATTTCAGGTCCATCCAATAAATATTTCTGAAGAAAAAATGAGGGGCATGTCCTTCCGATCGACCCTCGTATTATCAGTTCACGACGAAATTCGCGACTGCAGTGAACTCTGTTTTTTGATGTCTCAAAATTACACGATCTTCTGTAGCTTCCTCGACCATCCCAAGCTAACGATTGGAAGATCGGAGTCAAGGATTATTTTCCTCCTAAAACAAAGACTTTATATTAAATATATTTTTATATAAATAAATTTTATTCAAAATCGTGAAATTCATTGAATAAATATACAATGTAAAACAATTTTTTTAGTATTTAAAGAAATAGTTAACTTTCCCCTTATTTTAAATCATTTTATAGGTAATTTTCAAAGACTTTTTAGGTCATCAGAATACGAGCCCTGCTGATTACATTTGCATCGATTCAAGCTTGCTTGTAGCAGTAAATCTTGTAGCTTCTCCTACAGCAGCAACAGCCCGGGTAGCGCGCTTTCCTCCATCCGCAGCTCACGTCCTCCGCGATGGCCCAGGAGGCTGTTCTTCCCGGCCGGCTCGGCCGCCCCTCCCCACCCATCGCCTCGCCGACCGCGTTCAGGTCCTCTTTAATTAAACTTTCCATGTAATTGCCTTGATTTTCTGGACTTATAGATACGTCCACGAGATAGATGACTGCTTACAGCTTGTCACAGATTGGATGACGCGTTTGCTGATGTTATGATTGATTCTAAATTGGAAACACCGTAGTGATTAACTTTACTTTTATAATACATATGAGGCACACAAGACCAGGTAGGTGATGGCCAAAATGTTTGAATATATATTTCTTGAAATTAGTTTTCAATAGTATGCGATCGAAGGTGAAGTTTGAATCACTCACTGAATTCAACATAATTACTAGTTAATCTGCGTAAATTATTCACACCATTCGATAGGTACCACACGATATCCTACGACATGATATCATTAATTTTTTACTTTCTCGTATATATACTTATATATATATAGAGAGAGAGAGAGTAATATACGTAGTGCAGAGAAAGATATGTAATGTTGCGGAAAATAGACTTCGAGATTTCAAAGGAAATACACGTTTTGGGGTCCGCTGTTACGAACGTGTTTTCTTATCAAAACGACCATCCGTCCGTGAATAACATTATTGCCTACATTATGCGTAGGCTTTTTACCAAACTGAATAGTTCCGGTCGATTTCGCCTCACTCAAAGTTCTGCGATTTTTAATAACATTCTTTAATTTTTTCAAGGCACTTACCATGAAGCCCTGAGACATTTTCAAAATTTTCTAAAAAAAAGGCACAAAATTTCCTTAAATTTCTTGGAAGATGAGAACAAAATACACCTATAAAGTTATATAAGGTCCGAATTTCAGTGTTAACTCTAAATTTTCGGAATTTGCAAAATTTTGAAACTTTTTTGATATCTTCCTACAATTACAAAATTGAAGATAGAGATTTTTCCTTCAAATGAAATTTGTTCTGCATAACTAGTTCTATCATATTTTTTAACCTTTTAGTAGTTTTCGCGCAATATTTAGTGAAATGTTTGCAATATTAAAAAAATCAGATTTTACACTTCTATAATATTCTTAAAGTAATATTTCGGTTCTACCATTTGGTAACCAAAAAAAATTGAGAAAATATTTTTTTAAAATATACTTTGGGTGACGATAGACGGATGGTGGCAAGAGGATGGGGCAAGACCGAGAAGCTGTAGCACAGATCAAAGAACTTAGAAAACTACGTTCGAGAAAGTCTAGTTTTAATTTATTTGTTTCTGTTCGACATGCACTATTTTTTTGGAGACGATTACAAATGTTAATATGTATTCTTTTTAACATTTTAGGAGCAAGCATCCTTAGGGTACACAGTACTTTACATTTGTTTTACTGCAATAATTAAAATATTAAAGAAATTTAATAAGTTCGGTTCATTGAATTTTGATAATAACATGTTGTGATTAGGAGTATTACAGTTCAATTTCAATTTGGGGAGAAAAAGTTAATCATGAAAGATTCACTTTATCTTTGGGAAAGCGGGAACGTAAAACATCAAACCTAGATACGATATAACCCTATAAACACAGGATATTCGTGAAGAAATGGCTGTTAGGGTCTGCGTCTCACACGAAGTGGGAAATGGAGTAAAGAAGCTCTTCATTCAACCAAATATGGAGGACACGCCCACACAACCACAGCCGTATCCGTACCAATATCGGTAGCTGCTCCGGTTATCGCAATTGTTCTCGCTTACGATGCTTTGAAATTACTGTCACCATGAGCTCCAACCTTCCCAGCCTACAGACCGAAAATACCGTAAATTCAAACTTCTCCTCACTTACATTCTCACCGTCTTCTCCTTCTTCACCTCACTTGTATGGAGTCATTTATTTTCTTCACTCTTTTCAGGGGCGATGCAACCCACAAAGTTTCTTTCTCGTTTAGCCTCGACTCCACCAGGCAGAGCTGATTTTTACACCCTTTTACACTATTGTACATCACACGAAGAAATCCACACTTTCGAGAGCTCTTCTCTTTACACTCCATCTTGCTGCTACACAATATTCATTCCTGACTTCTCGAGTCTATTAGGCGTAATTGAATTTTAAAAGCTACAAAACCTGTTAAGAGAAGCAGCTTTTTATGCATTTGCTTATCTCAGAACTATATTGAAGTCCGCACTATCAGGCGGTAGCTTTACGTTCGCCATTAAAACCTTAATGATCATTTGCTTCACTTCGGCCAAAAGGTAGCGTGCAGATCTTTCTTCTTCAACAAATTAATTGACTCAGTACCTTTCAAACAACAAACAATTGAGCTGCTAGTTAGAGGTTATTATCTAATGCATCCAAGTGAAGTTCAGTTTTCTACAAGTTATTTGTATCTGCGCTGTTATTTGTATCTGCTATAACGTTAACACTCATAGTGATAGCTAATGACCTGGATGTTGATGCGACCTCAAAAAACAAAATAACAAAAAATCACAAGTTCTTGTAAATAAAATATTACAGTAAATTCTGCAAACCATGTCCATCTATCAGGTAGGTAAATCAAGACACATTATACAGTCTTTCTTTAGCAACCATGGAACTTTTGAAAGTGGTTTATCATGTCAGTGCAAAAATATTAAAAACTGCAAAATGAATGATATAGTGTTCACTGAATCATCTTAAACTATTCATATTCCCAGTACAAAAATAGATAAAACATGACTAGATATCACAACAAAAAATTAATAATAAAGTAATGAATACTCTTTACTCATATCAGATAAAGACCTTACTTAACTTACAACGAGAACCATATCGTCATTCAATTACATAAATATAATCCCAATTGCAGTATGAACACGTACACTTTAGAAAACATTTTAGACTAGACATAATGACTATAGTATCAACACATTTCACATGAAAAACAGCTACACTGTGAAGGACAAAGCAGAAATACTCACTATTATCCATACATACCAAATGAAAATGTTCATTATTTTCGCTTTGCGCCCTCCCTGACATGACAACTACTATTAAATTTTATTTTTTATTATATTACAAATCAAAATAGTGTGATGTGGGCCATTGAAGGTTAGTTTCAAATAATAAAAAATAGATCTATTACGTAATTTATGCCTGGTGCTCTCATCAATCTCTTTTATTGCTTAATGCTTTTGATGTAGTGGGAGGTATCATAAACGCTTCCAAATCACGTTCACACGTCAAAAGACGCCGCTTCCGTCGTTTTCAATCCCTCCGCAGCGGTGGACTTCCCTAGGAATCTGCGCACGCGGCTGACGACACAGAGACTGCTAAACTGAATGCCGTCTCAAAAACATCGACTTCCTAGCTTTTTGAGCGGCAGCTTCCGCACAAAAAAATCACATTCATATTTCTTGTAAGAAAACACAGGACAAGATCCGTCAAACAACGTACCTACACAATGAAAACCCATTTCGGGGCGATTGCAATTTAAAGCTTGCATTTCGCTACCCGATGTTTTCTGAACTGCAGAAGTATTCGTAGATATGACAAATTACTAATGCCAATCAAAACAAATTTCTGAATGATTATAATTCCTAGCTCGCATTAGGCTACTTGATGTTTTCTGGACAGCGAAAGTGTGGGTAGATGTAACAAATTACTAACGCAATCAAAACAAATTTCATTTAAAACAAACTAAACATTTTTCAGAATCGGGCATCTTCACGGAGACATAATCAAAATCCATCCAAATTCGAAGCTAAAATATTCACTCTTCGGCACATCAACAATCCCACTCTTATATATTAACAATCAAAACGTTCCTTGTAATCATCCAAATAAATCAACAAAATATCTAGGGGTGTTCCCTGACACCGGACTAACTTGGAAAGCGCACATTTGAAATAAATGTCATTCGTCCCAAAATTACATATGCATATCCGATCTGGGGATGAGGTGCACCTTCGGTATGTAAAATTCTCCAGACATTCCAAAATAAAATCCATTGCACTGCTGTCAAAACACCTTGGTACGTGTCAAACAAGCAACTCCACAGGGACTTTGTTCTTCACACGATTGATGATTACATCAGTCACCAATAAAACAAAAAGTTCGTTCCTTACCATCCTCTCTTTCAACTTCCATATTCAACCTAGGAAAAACATATAACCAACACCGAAAAATTAAATCTAGATTCCCAAAGGACAAATTAAAACCCCCTAAAGAGAAATGCATGATTTCACACACTTTTTACTTTCTTTTCTTCCTATAATTATCCTATCTCCTATACATTCTAGCATACAAAACTATTGATTACTGAGGTCTCCATCCCCGCTCTCATGTAACACTTAGTACTAAGCTTACTAGGTTGTAGTTCATATAAAATCTTATAAAGCGCTTTGTGGTGCAAGAAAATAAAATTAAAAAAAAATTCTGGATGATTACAATTCCTAGTTAGCATTAGGCTACCCGATGTGTCTGAAGGAAAGTATTTTTCGAAAAGCGTAGATGTAATAAATTACTAACGCAATCAAAACTCTTCCTGGGTGATTACAATTCCTAGTTCGCATTAGGCTACCCGATGTTTTCTGAACAGTGAAAGTACGGCGCATGCGCAGGTCACCCCCCCTTTTTTTAAATTTTTTTAAATTTATTGTTTAGTTGAAATTACAATGTTCAGTTTACAAGTAAAACTTTGCAATTGTATGGTGACTTAATCGAATAAACTTGATCTAATCAATCAACTTGATCTAATCAATCAACTTGATCTAATCAATCAACTCGATCTAATCAATCAACTCGATCTAATCAATCAACTCGATCTAATCAATCAACTCGATCTAATCAATCAACTCGATCTAATCAATCAACTCGATCTAATCAATCAACTCGATCTAATCAATCAACTCGATCTAATCAATCAACTCGATCTAATCAATCAACTCGATCTAATCAATCAACTCGATCTAATCAATCAACTCGATCTAATCAATCAACTCGATCTAATCAATCAACTCGATCTAATCAATCAACTCGATCTAATCAATCAACTCGATCTAATCAATCAACTCGATCTAATCAACTTAATCTAATCAACTTAATCTAGTTTAAAAATGTACTTAATAAACTTCATAGGGAGAGGAAATACGCATCCCTTCTCGCGTGTTTCGCTCGCGCTTTAACGGTCGTTGAATGCACAGATATCCCGCGCAACCTCTCGCATTCGCCTCTGCCACCGCCGCCGCCGCCGCCGCCGCCGATCACCTGTCGCCCTGAACGACTCCTCTGCCGCCACTTACGTCACCGGTAGGTGAGTTGCAGGTGGAGACACGTCCACGTGGCTCAAGCTACCTCAGTCCTTGGGTGATCTCTGTTCTGGGAAGGGAAGTGAGGGTGTTCACGATGGCTTTGATTTAGAATGACACCTTCGATGCACGAGCAGTCCAAGTGGTGTAGGTTATGCCACGGAAAATAATGGCACAGCACATGATTGAGCGTGTACATGAGGAAAGACCTATGACTCATTCATTTACACACGGACAACACAAGGTTAAGTGCTTCCTTCTGCTAATAGTTCTGGGGATCAGTATTGGTCACTCTATTCACAGATGAAGACTGTATATCAGGTGTGATGTATTATTGTCTAGTTTCCTGGCGTTGTCCCTTTCAATTACTGTTCACGTTACAAAGAACGCCTCATCTGTAATCCACTCCGATCATATTAAGTGTCAATATATACCCATTGTGTGTTATACCATATTTGTTTCGAATTGCGAACTTAAGACACTGACACCAAGATCTTCGATTAGAGAGTGATCAACGGAGATGTACAAATTTACTTCTAGAAGTTAATGAATGATTTGTGTAAGAATCACACGTAATAATTAAATAATATTTAAAAAATTATGTAACAATTAAACATATGCAACGTAACATATACAGCATGGAACAATTAAACGTACACAATACGCACCACAATATTTGAAATATTCTTAAAGTATTTTCACCGGTGTGGCTTATTGTATAATCCCATGGTTTGCAGTCTCGGAATTATTTTTCCCCTAAAATTGAAAATTTCCTGATCCAGTTCCGGCAGCTCCGGTCGCCTAAAGCTTTCTTTTCACTCTTTAATAAGTCTCCGATTCCCTGCCCTCTTGCTTCCTCTGCCTTTACATATACCTCTCCCTCCGCCTCTCTTCCTCGACACCTACCATTTTTCCCGCTTCCGCATCCAACTCCTCGGAGGCGTCTTCGAGTCTGGTCCCCATTCCCTTCCCTCCCTCTTCGTTCCGGATTTCTCAGCCCCTCCCCTTTTCCTCCCCCCATCTTTTCCCTTCTTCTCCCCCGTCCTCCACCCATACTACTTCTTTTCTATCTATTCTCCTCCTCTTCCGCCTTATCTTCTTCCTTCTCCGCCATCATCCTTTTTTTTTCCTCCCTTTTTTCCCCTGCTACTCAGTCTTCTCTCCGCTGTTCTCCTTTTCTCTTCTCTTCCTGCTCCTCACCTGCATCTCCTCCTTCGCCCCTCGCTTCTCAGCCTTTCTTCTTCTTTCCTTCTTTTTCTTCTTCTTCTTCTTCTTCCTCCCCCTCTTCTCTTCTCCTTTCCTTCCCCCCCTCCGCCTGCGCCTGCGCGCCCTGGGGGGTTTGCGCGTGCGCGCGTCCCTTTCTCATTTCCCGGTTCGCCGGCAAACAGCGGCGACAACGCAAATATTGGCTGTGATACGCGCGCGCCGAGAGGTGTTTGGCGGCGGCGGCGGCGGCGGCGGCGGCGGCGGCGGGTCGTTGAGGGAAGCAACGACGCCGAGAGGATAGCGTCTTCACTGAAAGCAGGGCCATTGGCAGAACAAGGGGAAGACGAAAAGGAGCACAGCCAGGTTCGGGGTTTATGAGATTAGCGCAAAATAAAGGGCGTGAGGGAAAACTGCACTTCCACGAAAAACAGATTTTAGCGACATCGTTGCTTCTCACGACTCAGACTATGAACTGTCCAACTAGGTTGAATCGTACAAAATTTACGCTTAATGATTTTCTTATATTTTATTTCTGACGTTATACCTTCAATCTGTCAAAAGCTCTTTGTGATTACATTTTGAGATTTTCTATCGTATTTCTTGGGGGTGTTGGGTTCCTTCGACTTCTGAGGACTTAGAGAGTCGCGGTTGGTGATGCAATGATCAGATAATGATGAGGTGAATGATGGCGAAATGATTGAATGAGAGGCAGGGGGCACGAGAGAATACGGAGATAACCTGCCGGAAGCTCTATTAATCCACTGCCCATTTCACGATTTGGATGAGGATCGAACTCAGGTCCCATGGGTGGAAAGCCAACACGCTTCCCCATTTCGCTAGCTATTTTGCCACGCCCTCCTCATGTCTGCCCGAATAAATTTATTGATTATTATTGTGCCAGATACTAAATTTCAGTAGATTACAGGAGAAAAAATTAGAATATTCCCTCAGAATGCCCAAGAAGTATGAACATATGATAATATTTCCCTCAGGATGCATATACAAGAAGTATATACATCCTCAGTGCCAAAGCACGTAAGACGCCTCATATTTGTTGTGATATTTCATTCCGAAAAAGAGAAAGAGAACGACTGATTGCCTGGGACGAGAAACTATGCTGCTTTCGAGATCTCTTTACATTGCATTTGGAAAGTGACTATTAGGAGATGACGCACCCAGACAGAATAGAATGTTTCTATAAAAAAGCAAAAGTCAACATTGTGGCATTCTAATGCCAAGGACAAGGCACGGAAGGAACAGAATTCCCTATTCAACGAAGTGTTTTAGAATAGTAACCCTTGGGTAATCCACTGCATTGCGAGCAACTCTTGTGGTCGTTGGTTGAAATTTTTATGTTCAACAATTTTTTAGATTGGTGAAACAGAAACATTCCATATCATCAAAATCCTCTCGCTATTAAGGAAATTTACTCACTTATCGTGAAGGAATCGAAATATATAGCTGTTAATATTTGGGTGTTAAGTTATCATGTTAAAGCTTACATATAGCTGTTAATATTTAGGTGTTAAGTTATCATGTTAAAGGTCTGCAATGAACCGGTTATTACAAAAAATTCAAAATGTTAGTATTTAATGCTGAGTTTAATATTTAAAGTAATAGTTGTAATATTAATATATTAAATAATTCTTAAGCAATACTGTTCATTAGAAGTAATTAACCTCCTCTAATCGTATTACAATTCTCTTCCTATTAACATCTTCACCTATTTGCTTCGAATTTACATATTTACATTAATTCATTTATCTACTGTGCTTTGCGATAAACGAAGTTGCCAATTGTTTATCCTTTTCTGCTGTTTTAATAGAAGGTACTTTTTGATTTCCTGTAGAACCCCTGACAATAAACTGTCAATATCATGTCATAGTCAAAATTCTAGCAAATTTACTTAGATCGTCTTACTCACCTTTATAAATATACTCCTCTATTTATTTAAACAGTCAGAATTAATTGTGGGTTTGTATTTCAATTGTTATACTAAATTCAAAATAATTAGAGAATAATTTTAAAGAAAATGCAATCCTAATTGATATGATTGCGAAGAACTTTTTGGTAATATTACATTTAAGTAATGCAAAAATATATTTTCTGAGTCAGACCGTTCAAACTCGAACGTAATATATCGTATCTCCTCTTCCTTCGCCACCGAAAACAACACCGTTGAAGAACACTTCGTTTGCATGAGAGCATCGCAACGACCGACTCCCACCTAAAGCCACGGCCGACACGGCGTCCTCCTTCCACCACGATGCACTTCATCTTAGAGGTACAGCGTCCTCCAGGAAATATTTTCGCTTCCCCGATGTACCCTTTTTGTGAGGACGGCGACGAGCCGGCCCGCACAAGTAGTGTCCCCGTTATCTAGAGTGCAGTGCGGGGTGGAGGTGGGAGTGGGAGGGATGGGGCAGGGTGGGGCGGGCGGCGGCGGGGCGGGGCGGGGCGGGCGGGGGAGCGGGGCGGGCGGGCGGGGCGGGGCGGGCAGGCGGGCGGGCGGGCGGGAGCGGGGCGGGGCGGAGCGGGCGGGGCGAGCGGGCGGGCGGGCGGGGCGGAGCGGGCGGGCGGGCGGGGCGGGCGGGGCGGGCGGGGCGGAGGGCGGGCGGGGCGGGCGGAGCGGGCGGGCGAGCGGGGCGGGGGGAGCGGGGCGGGGGGGCGGGGCGGGGGGAGCGGGGGGGGGGGCGGGGCGGGGCGGGCGGGCGGGCGGAGGGCGGGCGGGCGGGGCGGGGCGGGCAGGGCGGGGCGGGGCGGGCGGGGGGGGGCGGGCGGAGGGAGCGGGGCGGGCGGAGCGGGGCGGGGCGGGGCGGGGCGGGGCGGGGCGGGGCGGGGCGGAGCGGGAAGGGGCGGGGCGGGGCGTGGGCGGGAGCGCAGCCCTGGCTGGCGACTTGAAAGCCTCCTGCGCGCCGAGACCTTTCACATTCTCCCGGCGATGAGCGGAGAGAGGCAGGAGAGCGCTTATCTGGGCGCACTTTCATCGGAGCGGGAGTGCCCGGCCCACGTGCACCCTCGGCGCTGAGAAGCGCGCCCTCTCGCGCCGCCCTCGCTCCTGGTGAAGAGTGATGCCCCTCCTGCCACCTCGGGAAAGCTACGGCGCGTCCTCCTGCGGTGCATTGCGGCTTCCACATTTTACGTAAATTATGTATTTATTTGTGTATACAGCTAGGTCGAATTTCGTCGCTGTCTGGAGGAGAATTCTAGCGGCCGGCTGCTCTGATCGGTAGTTTTCCGTGGTTTCTCCGATCAACACCAGGCGAATGCCGGTGCAGTACCCTACCGAACGGGCCACGGACCGCGCGCGATCTGTCCTTCCCATTCCTTGTCCTATCCGTTCCCCTTACACACTCACACTAACATGCACTACACTACCACATATTCCGGGAGACCGGTCGGGAGCTTAGAGCTTGGCCCGACTGGGGCGGTGCCCCGTTGGTGGGAGAGTCCTGGTTAGGGGGAAACCCCACTAGCCGACGGTAGGTCGGTGCCGGATCTCACCATCCAGTGAGGGGAAAATCACCGCCATCTCCCGAGAAAGCAAAGCCGGCGGTCCCATTTTGTAGATTTATTGAATGTAAACGATCCTTAAGTCCAAAAGAAGCCTCTCAACTAAATTCTAATCGAATGTCTTTTTGCCCGAGTAATGTCTTTTTGATGCGAGAATTTTCTTTGTCCGAGTAGTACCAGAATTCTGCGTGGTTAGGCGGAAGTGCAGTTCTGATGGCCTGAGTCTCGCCACATACAAGAAGGCATCAATGAATTGAATGGAATTGAATTCCTTCTTTCCTGCCTCATTTCTGTGGCTACCACGTTTTCCATTTACAATACGCACACGAAGGATGGACGATTGCTTCTATTATTCAGGCAAGAAGATACGACGGGTGAGAAGACAGAACCGAAGTGACTTCGAAAATGATTTTGAGCCGCCTACATTTTAGTCTCTAGTAGACGTTCACAGGATTGTCAACATTAAGCAGCTAAATATCTGGATCAAAGCCGACCATTGCCTAGGGACGAATTATGGACGCTGGGTACCTTGTACGGCCAGTGACATTATCTCCCCGATCATAATATAATTGTGGAATTATTCTCAGCCAATGTCTAAACAACAGACCAGGAGCACTCACAATCATTTCTTCCTTACCCATAACTGATTCCCATCTTCATGTCTCATGTGGACTGATACACCATTATTAAAAGGCCGATTCCCTGTGCTCTAGGACTCTGACTAGTGTCATTCAGCAACACAACACCTTCGATATCCTCAAGGAAATGAGTACCCCGGTGAGATAACCGAAGTAATATCCAATGTTAGTTTAGATATGTAACAGAACATCAAATATCGGCATTTTATTTCAATATATTAATATACTGATTTTTAAAAACTGTTTTTATGAGTGAGGAGCGTCGTTTCAAACTGTATTACCTTCAAAGTTTAAAACTGTACATGAACTGCAGTACTCTTAAACCATTTACAAAAGTATAAAATTTGTCATTAAATACCTGGAATTAGTATATGTATGGAATTAAATCACTTCAATTTTTTATTGATGTTATTAGAGTGGTTGTTATTGTTATGGTTAGGATAGTTTGTTACAATCTCATGGGGGAAAATATCTATATTTTTTATTGTACATTTAGTAGAGTATTTAAATGGATCTTTAATAAAATATAAAACGATTCACTAAAGTGTTATTATCTCATTATAGATAAAAACGTACAAACGTAAGATTAGTGGGTATATTTAGTGCTAGTGCAAAGAGCCTAGCTACTCAAATGCTGACCCAAAAACTTTTTTTATTATTTTTTTATTTTTACTTTTACATATGTTGCGTCAAATCACGAGGCAAAGCGTCTCCTAACCCCTTGTTGGGTGTTGAGCGCCCAGTCTGTCGTCGCAGTCTGTTGTCAAGAAGACTGCCAGGTAGCATCCCCGCGTACGCGCCTCTTCTTCTAAACAGTCTCAGAATGTAATACTTCGATCAGTGGGACCTTTAGTGGAAGCAGGTTCTAAACTAGGTCAATCTGATAAAACTGAATATGATTTAATTTCTCCAGTCCTCCCAAAATATCCCCGTTCAGGAGCAGATGTTCAAAACATTGATACGTAGAATGATACGTAGAATTGATACGTAGAATGTCTGAATATTTCGAAGAATATGTATCGCATTCCAGAAACACGATCCACAGCAAGTTCCCAAGCTTCCAGAATCACGATCCACGTAATGTCAGAGTATTATATCTAGTACCCTTTAGTATTGGAAGACAACATATGTAGATTACGTACTTTATGTTTTCACAACATGTCACGTAATCAAAATTGGAAGCTGGTTTCTTTGAATTTTGGAGTTCAAGAAAATAACTAAGAAAAAAATTTAAATTTAGAAAATATTTTAAAAATTACATCTTTCTATCGATTGAAAATTATGCGTTGCAAGACTGATACATAACCAAACTAGAAATCCACAGAATTACTTATTCCTTCTATTTGTTAACAATTTATTTCATATATTTTTATTTTTACGAGTACAGGTTGGTGGAATACAATCAATGATAGTCTTGATTTTGATTAGAAATTAGAAAATAGAATTTTTACCTTTTTTATTGAAGCATTTACTACTCAGCGATGTTTAGTGTCGAGGTATAGATGATGGATAACATTTTGATTTTCTGACTGCTATTTAATCTGGATGAGCTGGCACTGAATATTTCAGTGCAATTATTTACTTACTTCACACCTTTCTTCCTTCAAATATACCCACAAGTAGAAATGCCACAATTTTGTATTTTTACAACGAAAAAGTGGTTAGGATCATATATTCATAATTAAATTTCTTAACCAAGCTCATTTGTTAACATTTCTGAAGACTTGAGTGGTTTGTTTGGACCATACCGTTCGTCAATAGTGTTAAGAGTGTGTTGACAGAGAAACATTCGATTGAGTTATCTTCGGTTTCCTGTCTTATTTTACCTTTAAAAACGCACTGGCCCACGTGTTGCTTTATCGGTGTGAATAAACAAGAGACAACACGTGCCTCTCGGAGGAAGAGATTGGAGAGGTCGCACCTACGATGTTGTCGAACTTTCTCAGGCACGAGGAAGGAACATCGGCCATGTTGTGAAATGGATTTTGAAATACGACGAAAAATTTGTAGGAAGAAAAATCTGGAAATTGCTGATAGGTCTGTGGAGTGTAGTAGCAATATACAAGGGAGAGAACTTGCAGAATCTAATACAAACGGAAAGAACAGAATTCATGAGGAACAAATGGATATTTGTATTACATAAATAAATTTCTTTCACAGGTAAAAGTACATATAATCCTTTAATAAAACGAGATAATTTCTCAAGTTTTTATCAAAGCATATACAATTACGTAATAACTCCAAAACTTGAATTTGTACGTAATAAACACCAAAACTTGAATTTGCGGATAAAGCTAACGGTAATTAATAAAGCTCATACAAAAATATACTTTTATTTGGTATTTTTTCCATGTTTGAAACACCGCAATCGTGGAAACCCCTACATCCCAAGGTCACAAATTACGTAGTTTGAAACCAGAAAACAAGTTAAATCATTTTAACGAAATAGATGCGAAATAGATTGAAAACAAAAATAATTTTTATTGAAGTGAAAATTATTATTTTCTGGAAATTATAAATAGTTTCTTCCCAAGTTTTGATATGTTACTGCCGCTCAAGAAATTGTTTACAGAAACTGGTAGATAGTTTTTAAATTATTGAATGCTGCAGTTCACCTATGCTCTTTCTAAATATTCTTCTCGAATTCCAGATTAGTAACTATTATTTTCCAGGATTCAGAAAAATAAAATGTAAATTGTAATAGTAGATTTTGTATTTCGTAATTGTTTTTGTCGTTGAATTTTGTTGAATGAACACGAGGTACCGCGGAGTCTAATAAAGGTTCATTATGTCAAGAATAGTAAGTAGTATGACAAATTTGCAAGTATGTACGTCCTCAAGGTGATAGTTTATTAAAGAATCTAAAAGAACATTCAAATCCAATACAGTGAAGCAAGACTTGATATAAATTATGATACATTTTGAAAATTTGCCTATTGCAATTAAGAAAATGAAAACATCAGTTCTACCTCTAGCGGAGTGAAACTGTTGACATTCAAATGTATTTATAATTGGTGTTTGGAGATGTGGAGGTGACTGCTAGGAAGAAATCACAAAAACTGTTAATTACAATCATAATTTTAAATTTCTCGCAAAGGTAATCATAAAATTATTTATTGTGAAAAATCAGAAAATACAGATTTTGACCTCATATTTTTTCAGATCTTGGAAGAATGCTCCAAATGCATCATATGACACAAAAAAAACAACTTATTTTTATAGATTCAAAAACGTTTTTCTGACAATAGAATGAATTTAACAAAGGACTATTTTAAAAATTGTTAATGTTCTGAGTTACACAGAGCATTTAAGCCAACAAAAATACAATCAACAAAAATTTGATTGTGTATATTTTGTTCATTTTTACTCTGCATCGTACGTATTTGGCGCTTTGTTATTTTTTGTATATTTTACTTCTAATAGTGCATGAAAATCCTGTCTCTGAAGTGATAAGAGTTTTTAAAACTTAAGAAATAGCATTGACTGCAAAACATTTATAGTTAATTCAGTCATAAAAGAAAGTACAAACAATACACTTTTAGGTATTGTGTATAGAAAGCACATAGAAAAATACGAGAATAAGGAAGTTAAAAGCTAAAATTATTATATTGTCTGCAAGACGATAAAAGTCACGTAACTAAATACTGATATGCATGAGGCCCTTACCTAACATGGGATGCTAATTGCGGGTTAATATTATTATTTATTAAGCGAAACGGAAACTTTTCAAAAAGAGGTAGAGAAGATAAATGCCTGATAGCGACTTCACCCATGAACGTGAGCACACCTGCGAGTGATGCGAGATAGCGTTTAAGGAAACATCCGCCGATGACCAGGCCTTAGGCTCATAGCTTCCAGAGAAACGCGGAAAGCGTTGGAGACAGCGGCAAAACCAGAGAAGCGCAGAGACTCTGGAGTCGTAAATGGCAGAAGAGATGGTAGCGAGGGAAGAGATGGAGGTGGTAGAGGTGGAGGTGGTAGAGATGGAGGAGGCGGTGGCGATAACTGTGTGGCTCGGTGACGGTGGTGACAATGACAGGGGCGGTGGCGGTGGGGGGGGGGTGGGTGGCGGTGGTTGTGGTGAAGGTGAAGTAGGTGTAGGTGTAGGTGGAGGGAGGTGAAGATGAAGGTGAAGGTCAAGGGGAACGGCAGCGGCGAAGGTGGAAGGTAGAGGCTGAGATGGAAGTCTCGACGAGAGAACCGAATGTGGAGGTGGAGGCGGGGGGAAAGGGGGGGCGGAAATGGGGGGGGGGGGGTGGAGGCGCCGTTGAAAACTGTGACGAAGGCGGGCTCTGGGGTGGGGAGGTGGCGTCGCTGGCCTTCGGCAATCGTGCCAGGTCGTTATTCACGCACACCTGAGCTGCTCCACGTTTCTTGTACGATGCCTCATGACACTGGAGTAGTGATGGAGTTTTCAGAAGAAAAGTATTAACACGTTCCCGAATCTTGTTAACTTCGAAGTTTGATATTTCTACAACGTTGAAAATTAATTCAGTGGTGGTAGAAAATATCTTGTGGTACTCCATAATGTGAGTTAAGTAATCAACCACAACGAAAAGTTTTAATTTATAAAAAGAAAAGAAAGTCGACTTTCGGGAAAAAAATTTCCCAACTTCAGTTACATTTCCTTTTCCATGTTATCGACACACTGAAGATGCACAAATTATTTCCCGACAGTTGACTTTGGGATGTTTAAATAAATATAAAAACTATTGTTGTTGTAGTTGATTATATCATAACTTACATTACGTTAAAAATTGTTCAGTATTTTATGAACGTCCACATCATTTAAGGAGAAATTATCCGTGCACATTTCAAGATGCCAATACAGGCGCTTACTCCAGAAAATCTATTTCGTCAATTAATTTTTACGCCTTTTCAAACTAACGTACTTAAACTATTCGTATAACCTCATGGTTACTCAAATTACGATGTGTCCAATTTTTGGATAACTGAAGTATTTCTTTCTTTTGCACTGAAATTATCCTGTTCACACCGTGATATTTTAAACAACTAGCATCACTAGAATAAATATAAAATTATGATTGATTGACTGTTAGTGATTCCAGGCGCGTCAACGGCTAAGGTTATTAATCCCGTAAGTGTGGGGCATGTTTTTTTCCTCGGGAGGTGGCGGTGATCTTCCACCGCTGGGTGGCGAGATATGGCGCCAACCTACCGTTGGCTAGTGGGATTTTCCCTCAACCAGGAATCTTCCACCAGCGGGGCACCGCCCCAGCCGGGACAAGCTCCCGACCGGTCTCCCGCAATATGTGGTAGTGTAGTGCACGTTTGTGTGTGTGTGTATGTGTAAGGAGTAAGGGTAGGACAAGGAAGAGGGAGGAACGATTGCGCGCGGTCCGTGACTCGTTTGTTAGGGTACTGCTCGGGCATTACGAGTCACGAAAACTATCGATCAGAGCAGTCTGTAGAATTCGCCTCCAGAGAGCGACTGAATTCGACCTAGCTGACAAGGCAGTGTCGAAAATCGTGCCACCGTCGGGACTCGAACCTATGACCTACCGGTCAGAGACGCTGCAGTGACATCAGTTAATGCCCTAAGGCACCTCTCACGATTACATAAAATGAGATGTGTGTTAATTTCATTTTCTTTGACGAAGAAAAGATTAGTAAAGTAATACTTTAGGACGGTAATTCATGAACAGTTTTACAATTGAGAGGTTACTAACAAGAACCAAACAAGTCCAAAATTCCACGTTTTGAAATATTTCACTGAGCTATTCCCTATAACTAGCGCTCTCTGCTGGGACGTTTCCTTTCGGCAAGTGACGAACATGGAAATATATAAGGCGGGGGAAAATCATAAGTTCACTAGTATGCAGGTTTACGCTATGAAGTGTTTGTTACCTCCTGAAAAATCTCGAGTTTAGACCAGTTTGGTTCTTGTAAGAAATCCTTCATTGGCATTAAAAGATAGAAGCAATGAGAGCAATTTCCTCGGATTCATTTGATTTGATTTTTTCGTGTTTCCGGGCGCGTCAACTGCTTTGGTCATTAGTCCCGTTAGTGAGATCCGGCGCCGTCCTACCGTCGGCTAGTGAGGTTTCCCCTAACCAGGACTCTCCCACCAGCGGGGCACCGTCCCAGCCGGGACAAGCTCTAAGCTCCCGACCGATCTACCGGAATATGTGGTAGTGTAGTGCATGTTAGTGTAAGTGTTTGTGTAAGGGGAGAGGATAGGACAAGGAAGAGGAAGGGCAGATCGCGCGCGGTCCGTCGCCCATTTGTTAGGGTACTGGTCCGGCATTCGCCTGGTGTTGATCGAAGAAACCACTGAAAACTACCGATCAGAGCAGTCGGTCGCTAGGATTCTCCTCCAGACAGCGACTGAATTCGACCTAGCTGAAAAGCTAGTGTCGAAAATCCTGCCGCCGTCAGGACTCGAACCTAGGACCTCCCGGTCAGAGGCGCTGCAGTGACATCAGTTGATGCACTGAGCTACCACTCCCGGTATTTCCTCGGAGCTTTCCGCGATTTTCGTTTTACTGATTCAGCCTAACAAAACTCGATTCTTCGAGTTCTCCGGTTTCGCAAACTGGGAGATGCGTTGGAGTAGCCAGCGCATGCACAGTCACTTGCGTTTATTTATTTTATTTATTCGTATGCTCTAAAATGAAACGAAGTTGTCCACGAACTCCACAAAACTCACCTTTCATCCATTATATCACGTGATAATTTCCTGAGTACCTTGAGTGAGCGCAAGTTCGGTGTGGGAACATCTGTCAAGTAATTTGAAGAAAAGACTGCTCTGCAAGGTCCGTCTCACTCACTGAGGGCTCTAAATTGGAACTACAGACAGTTCCTGTTCTCCACACGCCAAAACTCCTATTTAGTTCAACACGAGTGGTCCAGTGTCCACAACGCGTGATGGACCCTAACAATTTGACTCGAAGTGAGACGCGCCAGTACAAAAAATACCTTGACACATAACACTGCGCGGCATTGCCTTACATCAACAAACACGCGTGAAAACCGCATTAACAGCTCGCAAGTGATAACACGAGCACTACAGAAGCGTTGTTGCGTCGGCCTTCAATGCACGAGGCGGAAAGGAAACAGCTTTTCAATGTTCCGGGCGGTCGCACACTTGGTGTGCCCCTGAAAGGGGTTATTTGAGCGTCTAGGTGATTTCCTTGAGGGGAAATTAACAATTCTGTGACGTGATATTTACAAACCAAATAGCGTTGTTCTTCTCGAGATCATAGAAGCAGTGTGAATGTTAATTTCGAACGAAATTTGAAAATAGCTTGTGAAAAGGTTATCCTTCCGTTTATGTTGACTTATAAGATTTAAGCTGTATTTAATTACATTTTGAATGTTGTTTCACAAGTGACCAATATTTTTTTGTATTCTTTCACATTTCTACTCACGAATCTGTTGCGTCTGCTAATGATCAAATTCGGTACAATCTTATGCTTATCTACAACAAACAAAATAACATCAACAATGTTTAAATGATATCAACAAGTAAGTATGGTTCATTCAGTAGTAAGGTTCATTCAAAGATCCTATATATGCAAAAACGTTTAGAGGTGTTTTGGTGTGGTATCTTCGCGAACTAAAGTGATATATAGCACCCAGCCGTACAGAGGTAGGAGGGATTTCCATTGAACATAAAATACTTATTATTAATCTTAGAATACTTATTGAAACTTCATACTAATCGAGTTAAAAACATCATCCTCAGAACATTCTTCAAAGAAATAGAATCAGTTTATTACATGCTGGATTCTTCTCTATCGATAACATTTAATAAAAATGGAAACGCGCGATTGGAATATCATGTCTCGCGTCCACGTGACTGTGTGACAAAATGAGAAAACAAACCAGCGCAGTTCATTTCCGCACGTGATAGCCATTGATGAGATCGTGAAAATCGCATCAAGGGGCCTCAGCCACGGAACAAACAGCGAGGCGAAGACGGCGCCGTTTCTGTGTCGTTTGCGCAGCTGTGTGCATGGCGACCGCCGATCCACGAAGCTCTTTCGGTTTGACAGACATTCCATGCGGACGTCTCCGACCCTTGTGTTTGGAGACGCTCGACCTCCTCATGCGAGCCACAACGCATAAATTCTTCATCAAGAAGAGCCACAACCAATATAAGGGAGTCAGCGGCGAAACGTACCAGAAAACGCGAGACTTGACGCGAAACTACAAAAACTATTAATGTAACACAAGCGTGGATTGAGCTGTTCGAATTTTTGAATTTGTAAAGCTATAAAACGGTTTTACATTTTGCTTACTTAAAATAATGGCCGAATGGCTCCTACTGCCATGTAGTAGTACATAACGGATATACGCGTAATCTCTGCACTGATGTCCCCTGCATAAACCAGAATACCACCTCAATTTTTATCGCAGCATATCACAGAAGCTCTTGTTAACAGTCACGCACGAATTGGTGGGAGGTCAACGGAGGACCCTTGCGTATTTTTTCACCTATCTTCGTTTAGACCACGAGTTACTTTTTCATCGTTTGGGAGTTTTATTACTGGAATTTATTTTATCATATGTCGATGCAGAGAGCAGTTATGCATTCGAAGCATCATAGTGAATGTTGAACTAGTTCTTTAAAAAAGGACGTGCCCATCTGTCTTCTCGGGGAAAGGAGCGTCAGAAAAAAATATCAAAAATGTTTATGCCCTTGCCAAAGCTCAAGCTCGAAAATATTTTAAAAGAAATTTACTGAAAATATTTTACAAGAAATCTGAAGAAAATGATTGTAATTTATGTCTATATACATGAAGCATTAGTCCTATAAATATAAAATATCCTTTCGATTATTTTGAAACTAATTCTGGGGTCCGAAGTTGCCTCCCCCCTCTCGGTGTAATCCAGAACCGGAATTACTTTGTTGGCGATTTTTAAGAAAAAAATTAAGCAAATTCGTCTCACCCCTGTATTCCACTCAGAAGTACTATGATCGCACTTTTTCTTGATCCTCGAGCTCTCTAGTCCTCGCTCAGCCCGGCATAGCACGGCCCGGTAGAAAATACGAGCTCCACTCGGAACGTCACGGCTCACTTTGCAGTGCTGCCCATCTTTTTCCTTTCCAATGCGGACTTCCTAGTTTTAGGTCTCTCTTCTATCGACCTGTGCGTGCCATGTTCCTTCTTGTTACTCAATTATTTCTATAACTATTAATTATGTCATCAGAATTTTAAAAAATCTTACGTTGTTTCTGATAGCTATCTATCCCAAGACGAGTTATTACGCCGACTTTTCTGTCAATGAAGTTGACAGCCCTGCACTGCCGTGACGTAGACAGAGCCCGCCTCTCCCCGCACCCGCCGCTGTGGAGTATCAAGAAAAAGTACGCGGTTAGTACTTAAGGGTCGCCGTTGCAGCCACGTGGGCATTCCGCGGGGGCTGGCTTTGCGAAGGGACCCTCGAGCGGACCCACATCCGCCCCGCGCAAACACGCGGAACCCCGGGGCGCAGCGGCGAGCGCCGGCTTCCGCGTTCCGACGGCGCTGCGCCCTCGCGAGGCTTCCTCCGCACGGAGCCCCCGCGCAATTCCAGACTCGGAACCCGCCATCCCCCGGAAACATTCCAGGCTTTTATACTGTTTTTTTTTTTTAATTTTTAATTGGTTATTTAAGGTCGCATCAACATCTAGGTCATTACGGACCACTATTGTTGTTAACGGTATGGTAACTATGAGGATGAAACGATATGGTGATGATAAGGGATATATACAAATACAACCATGCCCGAGACGGGACTCGAACCCGCGATCCTTCGGTCCGAGATCACTATGACACTACTGCCTTAGCGATCTCGGCACGTTTTCATACTGTTATCTCCTCTGGTTCTCCGCCGTTATAGTCCGATTTAAATAGGGCGACCTTTGACAGATACGAGCTAAGAAGCGGTTATCCAGACGGGAGCTTCGTTATGACTTACATTTTTGGTAACGAAGCTTCCGATTCGAGGGCAGTGATGCTTCCCCCTCCTGACCTTGGGGTTGCCCTTCGCCCCCCTCCTGAGGTTGTTTGTTTTGTTTTGTTTTTTTCAATTTTTCTGGGCGCGTCAACTGCTTTGGTCATTAGTCCCGTTAGTGTAATGCATGTTGCTGTAATATAGAGGCATATACAACATATAGCATGTGGCATACCAACAAAGAAGCGTTTATCCAATCAGGAGCTTCAATACTACTTAAACTTTTGATATTGAATCTGCCGACTGGATGAGTTATTCCTCCAGCTCATAAACTAAGGGAATCAGTACATTTAAATCGCTGAATACATTCCTTTGTAATCTGACAAATCCTTGGAATCATAAAGAAAAAAATTAACATTCGAGTGCTAGAATCTTTCCATTTTTGTCCTTCAAACCCCAAAGAACCCTAAAGAATCCACAGATCTGTAAGAATTGTTCGAACACAAATTTCTCAAGAATCCTTCGACTTTAGCACTTCCTTCGATGTCTGGCAAGTCCTGAGAATAATTGAAAATTCTTCAAATACAAATGTTATATGAATAATTTTATTTTTCACTAATTATGATTTTTATAAATTGACTTTATTTTAATTAATTTACTTAAACAATACCCACATAAGTAAAAAGTAATTAATTTTCATAATTTAATATACCGGCTTTTGTATCAATACCAGACGAATGCCGTAGCAGTACCCTAACACAAGGGTGAGGTACCGCGGGCAATCCTTCCTTCCTCTTCCTTGTCATATCCTCACCCCATACTTGCACTTACATTTGCATGCAGAACACTACCACATATGTTTGGGGACTAGCCAGGAGCCCATGTCCTGGCTGGGACGTTACACTACAGACGGAAATATGAGTGGGAAATCTCCCGCGAGCCGATCTGTAGGTCGGCGCCGCATCTCAACACCAATCAGGGAGGAACACTGCCACCTCCCACAATAAAAGACTTTCACTACACTAACGGGACTAATGACCTTAGCCGCTGACGCTCCCGGAAACAGCGGTCAATCAATCTCAAAACTACGAGCCCTAGACCTGGGCATAGCAAGCCTGTCTGTATGGGTTCACCTCCAGCCTTGGCGGAAATGGTGTGGAAGGTGGGGGTGGGGTGGGGGTTGGCGCGGCGCCCGGCGCCGTTGCACTTGTGCCGTTGAGGCCCTCGCGTTCCGGTTCACTGCAGCCGATGCGCTCCGCAGTCCACGCGCGCCTCTCGCGCCTGCCAAGTGCTCCACCAGGGGGCGGGTGCGCCGCGCGCCGCTCGCCCCCCCCCCTTCCGAGCAGTGCAGTTGAGGTTGGTTTGGTTTGGTTTGGTTCTTTCGTATTTCCGGGCTCGTCAACTGCTTTGGTCATTAGTCCCGTTAGTGTAGTGCATGTTTTTTTCTCAGCGGTGATCTTCCCCCGCTGGATGGCGCGAACCGACATCGACATAGGGTCAGCTAGTGGGGTTTCCCTCTAACCAGGATTCTCCCACCAGCGGAGCACCACCCCAGCCGGGACAAGCTCTAAGCTCCCGACCGATCTCCCGGAATATGTGGTAGTGTAGTGCATGTTAGTGTAAGTGTGTGTGTAAGGGAAGATAAGACAAGGAAGAGGAAGGATAGATCGCGCTCGGGCCGTGGCCCGTTAGATAGGGTACTGCTCCGGCATTCGCCTGGTGTTGATCGGAGAAACCACGGAAAACTACCGATCAGAGCAGCCGGCCGCTAGAACTCTCCTCCAGACAGCGAGTGAATTCGACCCAGCTGAAAAGCTAGTGTCGAAAATCCTGCCGCTGTCAGGACTCGAACCTAGGATCTCCCGGTCAGAGGCGCTGCAGTGACATCAGTTGATGCACTGAGCTACCGCTCCCGGTCAATTGAGGTAGGGGTGGGCAAGACGCGAAGCGACGCACTAGGAGGGCATTTGCGCTTTGTGGAACGAATGTCGACTAGTTATGATTGATAATCAATCTGTGTTAAAAAAAGGAAAGGAAATAATTCACATGCTTCATTGTAGGCAAGGATGTGCAATACAGTGAAATAGTTTTCATGTCCTATTGTTATTTGCTTCTTTTCCACACACAATGCTGGCTACATCATTTTTTAAATTCATCAACCGCTGACCGTTGCGGAAGTTTGCACCTCCCAGCCGCGTCCCTGTGAACAGTTCTGTCGTTTGCAGGGAAATAACGACACGCACCGAAAGAACCAGCACCGCCAGATACTGTACATCGATTTAAATAGAGGGAGTTTTCTGACTTTTGATCTGCTGGACGCAGTTATCAAGTCGGGAGCTTCAATGCCAAAAAATGAAGTTGAAACGAAGCTCGTGATTGGTTAACCACGTACCAGTGATTGTACAGATGATCGTACGCCGAAGTCAGTCTATTAAGATGAATTAAATGAATTGTGAGAATTCTGATTCGGTGTTGACATTCTTATGCGAAGAAATAAAAGACGCCATCTTCATCAATATAGTATTTTTATTCAGATAGATTCTTCGGAGATTAATGAGCAAACTGGCCTGTCTGCTTGAAGTGACGAGCAAGCGGAAGGAGTGTAGTGTAGTGGATGTTGGTGTAAGTGTGTGTGTGTAAAGGGAGAGGATAGGACAAGGAAGGGGAAGGACAGATCGCGCGCGGTCCGTGTGCCGTTTGGTAGGGTACTGCCCCGGCATTCGCCTAGTGTTGATCGGAGAAACCACGGAAAACTACCGATCAGAGCAGGCGACCGTTAGAATTCTCCTCCAGAAAGCGACTGAATTCGACCTAGCTGAAAAGCTAGTGTCGAAAATCCTACCGCCGTCAGGACTCGAACCTAGGACCTTCCGGTCAGAGGCGCTGCAGTGACATCAGTTGATGCACTGAACTACCGCTCCCGGTGAATACGCGATTATATCTTTATAAGACTACATTTGGTGCCATATTTTGTAACCTCACGATTTTATGAAAATTATTTTTGAAGTGACGGACGTAAAGATGAATTAATGTTGTTAATTGCTAAATAGTGCTAAAAAATAATGTTTTTAATTCCTGCAAGAATTATTTTACAGCAATGACACTTTTATAAGTTTTCAGAAATTGAAACGGATACTTGGTAAAACCTGAAATCACGTCCGTCCGTTTCCATTCATTTATTAATTTCTTCAATGCATTAGACACGCAATTCATACAACAAAATCTTGGACAGGAATGTGTTGAGTCTATGGAGATCACATGCTGGACTCAAGGTCTGGCGTCGTAGAAGGCGTTAGAGGTCGGTCAAACCTTTAGAGCATAGATTCCCAACCTTTTGTTGCATCGACCGTTTTTGAAAGAATTATTCACTACATTGACTTCTTTCAATATGTTTTACATAATATATCGCGAAGTATATATTCATATAAAAAATAATCCCACGTAAATGACAAAGATAACAAAATAAATTGACCAAGAATAATTTTAAAATAACAAAATCAAAAACATACAACAATAATACAAAAAATATTTTCATTCCTGGAAATGAAGATATATTCCTAAACAGAAACACATGTGTAATACATTGTTGAAACTTCATATAAAAAATAATTGGCAACATCAGTTAATGCTCTACCATCAATAAGATCGTCATCTTGATCATACCGATCATTGGTCGGTGCATATTCAACTAACGACCCCTTCATCATTATTGACCCCATTTAGAACTTAGGACCAGTGGGTCGATTTCGACCCCTTGGGAAACCCTGCTTTAGAGCATGGACAAACGTTAGAGCACGGTTAGAAATTACAACCCTGTCAATACATAAGGGCAGAACAAGAATACACTACAGCATATAGTAGTCTCCGAACTCCTTGATTTCAGATGTTTTGGAATACAGTTTTCAAACAATGACATTTTTTCAGCGTTTTCTGCGAATGAAATATATTTTGAAGATTGGTAGAAAGTGAATCTGTGAAGGAAAAACAGCTCTCATTTTTCTTCAGACAAAATAGAAAGAAATATTTTAACGGCAATAAAAATGTTTGAATAATTACTTCAGAAATGAGCAGGAAGGGAGAACTCGATATTTAACACACGCGCGTTTATTTGGACGCCCCTGGGCGGCGGCGGCGGCGATCGCTTTCTCCTCCTTGTCGGCGATGTCCCCCGACGCCGCATGATTGAGAGATCCTGCGTCAGCGGCGCGCGCTGTCCGCCTCTGACAGACAGTCGCCGGAATGAGTCAATATCACACCCAGCGGCCTCGCGGGCAGTGACGACGGCAGTGGAATTGGGAGTTGAGCTGCCGGTGGCAATGGCGACAGTGATGACGGCCATGTTAGAGGTAGCCGTGACGGTGGTGGAAGGTGGAGGAGGAGGTCGCGGAAAGGGGTTTAAGGGGGGTTGGTTGGGATAGTAGAGATAGTGGTGGAGGTAGTGGTGGAGGTAGGGAAGTGGAAGCGATAGTGGAAGTGGTGGTGGCTGATTTTTCTGCTTCCGGGCGCGTCAATAAGAGTTGGCGGCGATTTCTTCCCGGCTGGATGGCGCCGATCGTTCGCCGACCTACACGTTGGCTTCTGTGGGATCCCCTCCAGGTATCTCCCCTAGCGGGGCATCGCCCCAACCGACCAAGCTCTAAGCTGCCACTGGCGGGTGTGTGGCGGGCGCGTGGGTTGGGGGCGGGTGAGTGGCGGGTGGGAGGGTGGTGGGCGGATGGCAGACTGGCAAGCGTGAGGAGGGAGGGTTGGTAGTTGAGAGAGTAATTGGTTGGATGAGTGGCAAAGAGCTGGGAGAGTAAATGGTTGGTTATGTGGTTGGGCGGGCGAGCGATAAGGCGGGCGGGCGGTAGGAAGCGAGCGTGAGCCGGAGGGTTAGGGGAAGAGGGAGCAAAATGGAGAGGGAGTGGCGAGATGGTGACGCGGTGGGAGGCGTAGATGGGCGGTGGCGGTCAACGGGCAAGAGGCGGCGGGCGTAACAAATGCCAGGGGCGACCTGTGCGGCGCCCTTCGCCCCGCGGTCAACAGCCCTCAACGCGGCGGCGCCGGCGCTCGCTGCGCCCAGCGTCGCCCATCAGCAGGCAGCGCCAGAGACGCGCGCGCGGTGCAGATTGCGGGAAGGTCTAGTCCAGGGGCGTCCAACGTGCACGGCCTCAAAGCCACAACTAAAACCTTTTATGTGTTTGCGGGCATTATTTTCATTTCTTAGCTCGGTACCATTCAATTCCACCATATTAATATTCAAAACAGTTATAAGACCTCTACTACTGTACGCCTGCCCCATATGGATCAACGTCTCCAAAACCAATATTAAGAGAATTCAAGTAATACAGAATCAGTTTCTTAGAACAATTGCCGACGCCCCATGGTTCGTATCCAACCTCCAACTTCATAAGGAATTTAACCTCGAACCGTTATCACAGCATATAGCTTATCTTTCCACTAACTTTTACTCTAGCTTAAATCAAATCCCCTCCCTGGTGCCTTTCAGACTCGGTAAAAATCGCATCAATCAAACCAGAATTACAAATAAATACCCCTACCATTCATTTCTCATCAAATTCGCCGAAATGGAACCTGATTAGAGGACCCACTAGGGATCCTCTCCCATTCTAATAGTTGTAAGTTAATTACAAGTTAATTTTAAGTTAGTTAATTAATAAGTAATCAATACATATGTAAAGTTGTTAACAACTAATCTATGTACCTACCATCAAAACCAATAAATTGAGAAAAAAATTCATTTCTCGGGAGATCCACATCTAACTTCCTCGTCTTGTAGAAATTCGCCCGGCTTCTCTGAAACCGGGAGGGGAAGGGGCAATAGACCTATGCGTAATATCAGGCCGCACCTTGCATAACGTGGTGGAACACATAGAGATTATTCCCAATTTATGAATTTAGAAAAATCCTTAAACCATTAAATCTATTTGTACGTTAAAGGCGGTGTTCACCCCACCAGGGCACGTACGCTAGGCGCACTATGTTTTCGCCTGACATGGATGTAAGGGGCTTTTGACTAATCACTTCTCGCGGGCCACAATAAATGGCACCGCGGGCCACTCATTCCAATACGTACTGAAGAAATGTTATATCCAGTTAAAAAGATCCTCCACATTTTGTAACCGTTGTACAACAACGAAGATTACGATCGCAGCTACTCAAAAGCGGAAGTCTTCGATTATTGAACAGTTATTTACCAAAATATTGGTCTACAAAATGGTTGTCTTTGAGACACTTATGTACAATTCTTTGTGTTATGATTATCTATGCTGTATATTATAGAGTTAGAAAGGAGATCGACTTAGCAAACATTTTTTCAAAAGGGATCGATAGAAAAAAGGTTGGAAATGCTGCACTAGCCTTCCATGAGCGAGTTACACAGAATTGGGCACGTCACACATTGCATGGTTAAAAATGATGAATGAAGGAGGACGAAATATTGCGTGAACGATGATTCGATGTGTCAATCATTGCTAAATATTTGTTGTAATGAAGTGTTAAATATTTGTCGATAATTATTCAATTATTTTCTAATATTACTTCTGATCTATTAAACCCATTAAAACAGCACCACTAATGAAACTTCTTTTAGTTTCAGTATGAGTGCGAACATCAAATATCAACTATCGTCGTAGAACGATAGTAATTAATTACATCAATGTCGTATCACCCAAACTTTTAGAACTATCGTAGTTTGGCCGATCAAGATTTGCCCTAACAGTGGATTTCACAGGTGAAATTTCTGCAGAAACTTCCTGAACTAAGGCAAAGATGACATCATGGCGAACACAAGCCCAGAGATCTGAAGAGAGATTTGGCTGCCGCTTGGCAACGAAAGCCTTAGAACATCGATCCCCTGAGAACACGTGATCGACCAAACGCATGTGCACGGGGAGGGGGAGGGGGCAGTGAGGCCTTAGCCAACTTAAAATTCCGTTAATGATCAAATTTTCTCCCTTTTAAGCTGACAATATGGGGAATTGATACTCATCATGTGGGAAAGAATACTTCCAAACTATCAGTCAACTCAGTAAATGGTTCAGTATAAAATAACTGTATTATTAAAATTTTGTTATGCTTGTATGTTCTATTTCCAAGAAAATATGTCATATGTAAGAAAAGGTTAAAGGAAAAGGGGTGCCCTGAAATGTAGTTGGTCCTTTTAGGCGATGGACACCTGAGCGAGCGACCGTTCGCCGAGAACAGGCAGGTCTTTGTCCAGCGTCCGCTTATGGAAATATCCCTGGCAGCGAGCACGTCCTGCCTTGTTGACAGATGCAGACGCCTCCTGAATCGTGTTGAGATCGCTCTGTGTGTCTGAAAACACATTTTCCCGCGAGTAATAAAACAAAGTTTACGTGGATACGGGCAAGGCGCCGCCGAAAGCGTGTGCAAAGGCTGAACTGACGTTCGCACACGAGAAAACGTGCACACGATGTTAGTCCAACATGATGGAACATTAACTTACTTCTAAGACCTTCTCGCGGAATTAACGGATTTTCAGGGGGATTATGTTGAATTTCGCTAAAGAAATGTGCGAAAGTGGTGCTTGCTGCGAGCACTTCCTGGAGCACATTCTCAGGGTGCTCCTCATGCAAAGGTGCTTCATGCACATTTTAAAAAACTTAACTGTGGAAGAAAAAATAGGCGTTGAAAGTGCTGTAGCCTTCCTAAGTTATCTTGTTTTAAAAATTTCTTTTAAGTTGGCGACATATATGGTTATAAGCGAATACGTAGAAAGACCGTACATAACATTTACATCAATTGTAAAAACAGTACTTAAACAAAATAATCCAGAAAAATATACCTAAGAGGATACTAACTTATAACATAGTTGAAAACAAAATTGAAATATTGTACTGTGTTGCTATAGATTTTATAGGATTATATTTCATTCAAGATATATATACTTAATTTATAGAATATACTTAATTTATAGAATTGTAGTACTTTTCTCTGATAATCCTAAGATGTTAGGGTACGAACTGTCGCTTGCTTGTCTGTTTTGTACTTGCGTCTGATGTTCTGAAATAGAGAACATTGGTATAACAAAAATTGGATATTGAGGAAGGTATTGCAGGACCCACAAGTGGGAAAGGGGAGGGGGTCTAGTTAGAAGGTGCTTGTGATTAAAATTACAAGTTACCTTTTTTGATCTAAGATACCAGCAAAAAACGTAGTTTTAATAAATGATCAAACTGTTCTGTATTAATTTTAAGGAAATTGTTCTTCATAAAGGTGTGCATTTTCTTATTACATTTTACCTCACTGACATAAATTCACATAAAACAAACAAATACATAAACAATCATAAAACAATACATCGCCTTCTTAAATTATATATTACTTGTAGAACAGAAATTAACTATTTGATTCTTTTGTGCGTTTAAATTTAGTATTTGACACTGCTTGACGCCCAAGATCAATCAAGTTTCAATTACCCTCCATCGGTCTACAAGGGAAATGAGATATTCCTGGTCTCTAACTAACAAATCATAATAATGGGTGAATCATACAGACTCCAAAAAAAAAAATTTAAGGGGAAAAAATTGGATGTAAGGTCGTGAAAGATAAATTGGCGATTTTCGTAAATATGCTGAGATATCAAATATTCTACTTGGATCTACTGATTTTCCGCAGTTGTTACCAATTGTGGATAATTACTGAGGGGTTGAAGGGAATTAAAAGTGAGGTCGACACTAACCCTTGGTTACTAATTAGGTGACTCGAAGTGCATGACCATTACCTTTTTATTTCAAAATAAGAATGGTCACTCTGAGGAGTTCACTGTATTTGTATTTCATTCAATCACATATGATAAGTAAGATTATTATTTTTACAATAATAAGTACGTGTGGCGTGGGGCGTGGAGCGTGGGGCGTGGGGCGTGGGGCGTGGGGCGTGGGGCGTGGGGCGTGGGGCGTGGGGCGTGGGGCGTGGGGCGTGGGGCGGGGGGGGGCGTGCGGCGTGGGGCGTGGGGCGTGGGGCGTGGGGCGTGGGGCGTGCGGCGTGGGGCGTGGGGCGTGCGGCGTGGGGCGTGGGGCGTGGGGCGTGGGGCGTGGGGCGTGGGGCGTGGGGCGGGGGCGTGGGGCGTGGGGCGTGGGGCGGGGGCGGGGGCGAGGGGGGAGGGGCGAGGGGCGAGGGACGAGGGACGAGGGGCGAGTGGCGAGGGGCGACGGAGAAGGGATGAGCGGTGAGGGGAGAGTGGCTAGTGGCGAAGAATGAGGGTCGAGGGGCGTAGGACGAGTACCGAACACTAGTATTTCGGCGTGAGGCGAGGGGCGAGTCGCGAGTGGCGGGGGGGGGGGGGCGGGGCGAGGGGTGTGGGCGAGGAGCGAGCGGCTAGTGGGGAGGGGCGAGGGGCCGTGGCTCATCACGACTTCGCGGCTAAGACACGGCGCGGCGCCGGTTCTTCACGCCAATCACTCTCGCGGATTCCAACTGCGGCGACGCACAACAGCCCCAATTGCAGGAAAAACAGAGAAAAACATGTGCCTTTAATAAAACGAAATTTGCAAGTGATTTTGTAGTGTGGAAGGTCCTATCCTGTGAGGGTGGTACATTGATTGATTGATTAGTGATTCCGGGCGACTCAACAGCTAAGGTCATTACAACCATTAGTTTAGTGCATTTTTTCTCTGGAGGTGACGGTGATCTTTCCCAGCTAGAAGGTGAGATCCAGCGCCGACCTATCGTCGGCCAACGGTGTTTTGCACAACTAGGTATCTCCCACCAGCGAGGCACCGTCCCAGCCAGACAAACTCTAAGTTCCCGAACGGTCTCCCAGCATGTGTGACAGTGTAGTTCATGCAAGTGTGTGTGTAAGAAAAGGGTGAGGATAGGGCAAAGAAAAGGAAGGAAAGATCACGCGCGTTTCGTAGTCTGTTAAGAAATGGGTCAGTTGCATGTTTCAGTAGTCCTACGAGTGTAGTGCATATTGATTTTTTGGTCCATGATTTTTTTGATTTTTGAACAAATATATGTGTTGAAGCTTACCTAGGGGTGGTTGAGAATTTGAGGGAACGGCTGCTCTGCTCGCACATTCACATGGTTTCTTCCACCAATTGCAGGTTGATGATGGTTCAGAATATTTAACAACGCACCGTGGACCACGCGTTCTATATTTCGCAATCCAAAATTCCATGTTAATTTTATTTTCATTTAATGAATTTAATTTAATTCCTTAAGTTAAATTCAAATTATACATTTGCCGGAGATGGTAATGTGTTTTAACTAAAGTATCTCGTAGTCCCTTTTATTGCATAATCACTAATTTCTTAATTTACGTTTTTCTAAGTGAAGAAACATAGATACTGCGCTTCTTTCTGTCTTAAGCTAAGACAGTGTTAACAATAAAATGTAAACCAATGATTATGGTTTTGATAAGGATGTTCTCTAGTTAGAACGTTAAAAATTTTGTTGTAGAAATTAGTGCTGAGATGTGTACGTATCCACATCGAATGAAATTACGAATCAAATGCTGCATGCTTACAGACATTTTACATAATAATTGGTCAAAAACAGAAGAAGTTCGTAAGAAAGAAGAAAAAGCACAAAGCTTTCTTACGCTTTTTTCTTTTGATCCGGCCAGTCGATTTGCTCATCTTTCCATCCATCGTTCGGTCGATCTTTCAAACCATCGTGCACCAGGTCCTGCCAACTACTCGTCGCCCCCGCTCCCGCCCTCACATGGAGCATGGAAATTGGGCAATTTTCAGCAAAAATTCCTCTTTTTGTATGTTGGAAACCACTGCACAGCAGAGACTTCGGCATTGGTGTTGGTCGAGGAGGCAGAGGGGGCGGTGGCGGCGGTGGTGGCAGTGGCGGAGGCGGAGGCGGTGGAGGAGGCGGTGGCGGAGGCGGAGGCGGGGCGGTGGCGGTGGCGGTGGCGGTGGCGGAGGTGGCGGTGGCGGTGGCGGTGGCGGGGCGGGGCGGGGGCGGGGGGGGCGGGGGCGGGGGGGGGGCGGAGGCGGAGGCGGAGGCGGAGGCGGAGGCGGAGGCGGAGGCGGAGGCGGAGGCGGAGGCGGAGGCGGAGGCGGTGGCGGTGGCGGTGGCGGTGGCGGTGGCGGTGGCGGTGGCGGTGGCGGTGGCGGTGGGGGTGGCGGTGGCGGGGCGGTGGCGGTGGCGGTGGCGGTGGGGGTGGCGGTGGCGGAGGCGGAGGCGGAGGCGGAGGCGGGGGCGGAGGCGGAGGCGGAGGCGGAGGCGGAGGCGGAGGCGGAGGCGGAGGCGGAGGCGGTGGCGGTGGCGGTGGCGGTGGCGGTGGCGGTGGCGGTGGCGGTGGCGGTGGCGGCGGCGGCAGCGGCGGCGGCGGCGGCGGCGGCGGCGGCGGCGGCGAGAAGTACCGCGTGTTGCCGAGAGTGTTTCCGTGATGCAGCGCAAAATAATTAGGCTGGCAGCCGCCGGAGGAGAGGATCCCTCTTCATTTACGCGTGCGAGTGGCGGGAGGTGTTTGCGTTGGAGTCCAAACACAGCGCCTCGCCTCGCTTCGCAAGAATGCGGCCTCGGAGCGGCTGGAATTTGGCAGAAACCCTCGCGACTGAGGAGGGGCGGCGAAATAACTACACGAGATACTACACCAATAAGGAAATGTCTTCATTATTTACCGGCTGAGGTGGTTCAGGACAACAACTGATGTCTGTAGTGCCTCTGACCGGGAGGTTCTAGGGTTCCACTCCCGACGGTTGCAGGATTTTCGACACTTTAATAATTTTCTCGCCATGAAGGTACTACGGGCTCTTATGAACAATGTTATTCTTATGGAAGAATCTCGTGCACTGTTGCGAAATCGATTGCATCAAAGTAAGTAGAAAACCACTATCCGGTAGAGAAAATGAGGAGGAACACGATGGCAATCGTGAAAAATTCCTTATCACAATTCAGCTATTGTGCTGAGGAAAATTCTAACGGCCTGCTACTCTGATCGGTAGTTTTCCGTGTTTTTTCCGATCAACACCAGACGAATGCCAGAAAATTTCCTAACAAGCGGGTCATGTACCGCGCGCGATCTTTCCTTCCTCTTCCTTCTCCTATCCGAAGTAACATATAGTGCCTAAAACATAAAATTTTTCCCAAATTATTCCACGAACTGCACTAATTGGTGAGAACAGTCATTTGTTCAGTAAGTAGCCATACATGCCTTTGTTCCACATAATTTTACTTTTGTCCGTGAGCTTCCTCTAGTCCCAATTCACGACCACACAATTAAAATCTCAACATGCAAGTATTACTTGGATAGTATTCAACATTACACATACCTTGTATCAAACAGCACAAATTTCACTACAATCCCCATCATGAACAGAATCCTGAACTAATTCAACAACCTACGAATGCTAAAAATGCTAAATAGTATATCAGTTCACAAGAGCCAGCGAAACTAGTACGGGCAAGATCAACAGTGAGCATATTTTGCCACACATCTCTCTTCTGCGTTTTTACTTCCACACTACGAAGGAGAGAGAAAGTTATGTCATGCTGCGCGGGAAAACGGCGAATTAACGGCAGAAAAACTCTTATTACAGGGCCCTGATAACGAAAATGTGAATAAATCTAGTTGCCAAATTTAGAAAAGATTATCTTACACGTGGTGTAGCCAGAATCCATATTTTGTGGGTACTTCATACCGAAAAACCGAATGACGGCAAATGTTGGTCCGTCCGTCCGTCCGTCCGTCCGTCTGTGAACAACGCTAGCGGCTAAACCGTTCAGCCGATTTTTTCCAAAATCGATATTCCTCAATCGGTATGACTGATATCGCGGCCTCTTGAATTTGAAATAGATATTTTAATGTTCGGTTTACATTACATGAAGCCCTTAGGACATTTTCAACATAAAAAAAGCTCCATCGTTTTTTATTAAATGTTGTTGTTGGTTACGTACGAACCCCACGTAGTCTACTACACCACATGTACTTGCTTCATCAGGGGGCAAGTCCCCGGGCGGGCACCTTTGCCTTTTCAGCTTCTATCCTCACCCCCCACCGACGCGCAAGCACGCTGACGGGATGATGGCCGGATCTAGCCGGAACCCAGTTTGCCCTCGCGGCAACCTCCCCATACAATGCCTGTGTAGGGGCCGCCATGCTAGCTCAGAGCTCATACCTTTCCAGGAGAGTACCAGAGTCTAAACAATGCGCCACTCACATGCGCCGGGAACAAGTTCTCTCCTCTATGCCCATAGACTCGGGCCACTGCCACGACGAATCCAAGAGCCTAACTGGGAGTCACCTGAACTAAGGTCCAAGCGGCTCGGAGCCCCCATCCCGTCTCCCCATTGCTTACTGCCAGCTATCGGCGTGGGTAACGCCATAACCTGGGCAACCTGACGGATGGTATCTAGTTTTTCGCCGGACTTTAAAGTGGGATCCGAAGTACACCGAAAAGTATCCTTCGCCCAATCCTGCCCAAAGGACGACGCGCCATAACCCCAACTGGTGAGTAGCCGGGCGAACCCGACTAGCAGGATCTTAGCATCGCCTTCTCGCTGCCTGCACCTTCAGGCTAACGACGTGAGCGGCGCCGTGAGACTCAGGGTCCGGGTGGTCGTCTACCACACTCCACCGGAGACCACGACGACCTACGCCATCGTGATCCCCCCTGCGGGCATCCCCTATTGTTGGATAGTGTGAAGACCATTTAAGAGCTCATGTTCGTCGAATACTATGATTTTTCGAAAATTGCAAAAGCTGAAAATGTTTTCGGCGTCTTCCTACAACTAAAATATTAAAGGTGGAGATTTTTCCCTTAAATAAATCTGCTTCTTAAAGATATATTTTAAAATAAGATCCTGTACTAATTTTCGAAAACTTGAATACTTTTCGCGTAATTTTGTATGAATTACGGGCGAGAATGAATTACGGGCGTGCTGTTTTTGGTCCACTAGTTTACTAAGTTTCATTAACCTTTACAACGGGTAGAGATTTGCCGCATTCCTATTTTTTTTCCTCTCCAAAAATCACTCTATCGACCACCTCGTTTCAGGCGCGGCTGAGGACTCTAGAGTGGAGACGTGCACTGCCTGGCTCCAGGGCTTTCCGCCTGAGAGGAGGCGTCCGCCCCGACGAGCTCATACACACTACATACTCGTAGAGTGGATGAAGCGCCTCCATCTTTGCAGCAAATTGAAGCCATGTTGTTTGCGGTCAAAGCAGCGCCCTCTGGAGATACGGAGTATTCTACTATTCCGTTAAAGCCGGCTGGGCGCGGGCCGCGCGTAAAATAAATCCTCTTGCTCTGTGTTTCACGACCAAAAACCAATCATTTAAAAACGAAATCAAAATATGTAAAGAGAACGAATAGAGAAAGTTTAAAAACACGAAACTGTTGAAATGTTATTTTAGTTACCATCACGCATAAAAGTGAATGTTATTGCAATAAGAAGCAAACAAACATCACAAATTAGGTGGCAAAATTGAAAAACGATAATTTGTGGTTTGATGGCTTCTATTTTTACAGTTATATGACGAACGTACTAAATGCATTATGAATATTAATATCTAACCGCTACTAAAATTTAAAAACAGATAAACGAAAAGACAAAAATATAGAAATAAGATCTGATACAAAAAACACGCCGTTTCAGTTTAACACTTCTACACACCACCATCAGGCACCTCTCGTGTTTAGACTGCAAAACCCATGGCGGCTCCTAGTTCGTGGAGCGTCCACCAAGAGCGCTGAAACCATAGGGTCAGCCTCTCAATGTAGTATATTGTAGCTTGTTGGTCCACGCCCCCAGGGGCAGTGGAGAGCGTTTGCACTCAATGCGCTCGCGTCGTTTCAGCTGCGTAGTCGGCGCGGCCACCGACACCCGCCCCACGCCACTACATAAGGCTTCGATTGAGAGATTAGTGTCTCTGCGAACGCCATTTGTCACGTAATTGTCACGTAAGTGACGTAAGTGTCACGTGTCACGTAAGTGACGTGTCACGTGTCACGTAAGTGTCACGTGTCACGTAAGTGACGTAAGTGTCACGTGTCACGTAAGTGACGTAAGTGTCACGTGTCAGTAAGTGACGTTTCACTGTCAGTAAGTGACGTAAGTGTCACGAGTCACGTAAGTGACGTAAGTGTCACGTGTCACGTAAGTGTCACGTAAGTGCATGTTCTTTTATTGAGGGGGGTGGCGGTGACGTTCTCCCGCTGGATGGCGAGATCTCGCGCCAACCTACGTCGGCTAGCGAGGTTTCCCCTAAACAGGACTCTCCCTTTTTTTAATGTTTCCCCTCCACAGTAACCCTGAGGAGGCGGGAATTTATTTAATTATTGGTGTACAAGTTACGCTGCTGCCTTGCGGCTTAAGCAGCTAAGGGAGAGGTAAAAAAAAGCTAATACTAACTAAAGCTAACTTAATTCTAGCTTAAATCTAATTTAATAATTATGTTGTAGCACTTTAGCATACTTAATTTACACGGAAAATGTTATTGTTATTTTTTTTCTTAATCCTAAATGTCTTTGTATGGTTTTCTATGTGGTTCTTTTACTAATTTATTTTTCGTTCACGATCATCCATTCATTCATTATATACATAACCATTCATTCCCACAGCACTGCACTGACTTCTGTTCGCCACGGCACTAACTTGGCTCAAAGTGTCCGTGGCGCTCAGGCCCATTGGGAGGCGGCCGATGGCGAGGCTTCCTCTCCGCGTTCGGCTGCCTCCGCTTGCTCGCACAAGGTAGCAAGCGTGTCGTGAGGCAGCGCAAGGAAGGTGAAGGCAACGTGTTTCGGTCCTTTCCGTAGATAGGACCGATGTGTGTCGCGGACTCTCCCACGAACGGGGCACCGCCCCAGCCGGGACAAGCTCTAAGCTCCCGACCGGTCTCCCGGAATATGTGGTAGTGTAGTGCACGTCAAGCGTGTGTAAGTAAGGGGTGAGAATAGAACAAGAAAGGAGAAAGAAAGATCGCGCGAGCCCGTGAACCACTTGTTAGGGAGCTGATCCGGAATTTGCCCTCTGTTGATCGGAAAAATCATGGAAAACAACTGATCAGAGCAGACGGCCGCTACAATTCTCCTCCAGAAAGCGGCTGAGTCTAGCTAGTGTCGAAAATCCTTCCACCGTTGGGAATGGAACCCTAAGACCTCTCAGACAGAGGCTCTACAGATAACATCAGTTGATGCCCTGAGCCACCACGAGCCAGCCACTGCGCATGCGCGAAGGCGCTCGCGCCTCATTCCTGCGAGGAGAGGCATGAAAAGAGGAACCGTCCCACCTCGGGTTTCACTGCCCGACATTCTGCAGTCCCATTAAGGCGAAGGAGCGGGATTCAAGTGGAAGGAACTTGATATTAAGTGGGTTTCAGATCATAACGCTTGCTTTGCCTGTTAAGCATTTAATTTGAATATCATGATCTAAAAAAACTCTTTGACTTGTTTCCTACATCTGCATTATCCTGGTAAAATTCCTTTCACACAGAATCTCTAAAATTAATGTATTTACTTTGTTCCAACTATTTGTTACTACTATTACTTTTGGAGAGAAATAATCTACCTTTCATGGCCACTTCAATCCCTAATCGTTCCTACGCATTCATTGTATTTATGAGTTTAAAAGTGGGTGTAAAGTGGAGTTAAATGTTAGATGTGAATTTTTGTAAAACATTATGAAACGAGGTTTTAATTTCAAATTTTATTTGGAAGTCGCGAGTTATTGTAGGGATATACGTTGCTTTCGAAAATACCCCTCTCAGTTCATCTTTGTGAATTATAAATTATGGGAGAAAACAAATTAAATTTGAATTTGGATGTACTAGTATGTTGCAATGATGTTAGGATTTTGAGAAAAGGTGCTGGTGCGACAGTTGAAATATCCTTCGCCGTGGATAATTTCTTTAAGAGGAGACGAAAAAGAAATATTTAACCGTTTAAATCAGATATCCAGATAATATAGAAAAGCAGAAAGAAAAATTTTAAAATAAGCTGTTATTGTTTAAATTTTAACCTTCAGTCTGCTTTCAGATAAATTAATTAGCTTTTTTATAAAGATACTAGCGGTAAGTTATTCGATTTATGAACAGTAGGTTCATAATAGAAGGTTCACAAATTCAACACAAAATTAACGGAGAAATCAAGTAATGACTTTGAAGAAAGTGCTTTGACAAAACAGTGTTAAAGGTTTTGAAGAGAGAAGAAACAAGTAATTGTTACAACTTATATTGAATAAACATACTAATTTACTGAATCTAAGAGGCTTAAATCTTTTCAATCTTGTTTCTTGGGTATAAAGTATTATATATATTGCACTGTAATTCTTGTTCTTCACAGTTACTTCAAGATATTCGCTGGCGAGGACTTTTATTCTTTTGTTCAGTACTTAATTTGTCGTAAGGGAGTTCGGAATTCTCACTACTACTAATCATAGCACTTCTATTCTCTCTCATTATCTACATTAAGATATCTAAGATATCTTTACTTTATGTAACATATTATGACTATAGCATAAGGCATACATTTTATGTAATGAATTATTGTAATCGAAAATATTTTATGATTGGAACGGGTGAAAGTGAATCTTTGTTAACATTTCACGACGCTGATACGTCGATACGAATTTTCACAGCTTTTCGAGGTCGGAGTTACCTTTCTTAACCTCAAAGTTCTATTCCACATTATCATTTTGCCTTCACTGACTTGTGCATTTTATTGTAGATAATAAAAAATACGTAATTAAATGTGTTAGGTCGTTTTATTTTTATCGCAAATTATACTGGTACCCCTTATCTCTGCATTGTGTTCCAGGATTCAGCGACCTCTGGCGAAGTGGGGTCGCGCGCCTCCCAATATGGGAGGAAGGAGAGAGCTCCCGGCGCCTTCCTAGGAGGCAGGGGGTGGCGGTTGGGTGGGGGTGGGGGGGGGAGGGGAGCGGCTGGGAAAGGCCGCGAGGTCGCCCGCGCATGCGCCGGCCCAGGTGTGGCAGACGATCGGAATCAGTTACTACGCGCCCACGACGATCCGAGTGGCCGAGGAGATCAACCGCGCCCAGCACGCCGAGTAAATGGAAACGAAGATGAAATGCACGCGGTGCGGGCGAGCAAGAGAGGGCGTAATGACGCAGGAGAGATAAAGAGGAAAGTACAAGAGGTGTGTCTAAGGGAGAGAAGGAAGGGGAAAGATTTCAAGTAGAACAGAGAGCACAGGGCAGAATGGATTGAAGGAGACAAGATAAAAAATAGAACGAGGAGCGAAGAAGTGCTAGAGAGCAAAAGCGAAAGAGAAATGAACAGTCAAAGTCAAAGAAACCGATTAAATGTGTATAAAAAAGGGAGAAAAAGAAATGTAGGACTATTAAGAGAAAAATTATTACGAATAATAAGAGCAGACGTAAAGTGAATCAATCATTCATGTAGTCTCAGAAAATAGGGAAATTCATTAAAAATACGTGAATGACTGAGCAATCGCATGGGGAGAAAAGAGAATAAAGGAATACCAGAAGAAAGAAGAGAAATATGAGCAGGGAAGTGGTGAAACTGAAACCGTCGGGGAAGAAATGCGAAAGCTGGTACGAAGATACGCGAAAGAAAGCTGATACTTAAAGACAGTAAGAAGAAGAGAGAGAGAGAAGGAAAGAAGGGAAGGACGGAGGGAAAGAAGGGGGAAGAGAGAAAAGGGAAAAGGAGAAATGCGAAAGCAAATAAGACATGCGAGTCCCAGTGTAGCAAGACCCGAAGCGGTGTAAAAGAGAAATGGAAACATAGTAAAGGTAAAAATTAAAGGCTTAGAGAAAAAGGAAACGTGACACACACAGAGAGGAGGGTGGAGAGGAGAGGAGAGGAGAGAGAGGAGAGAGAGAGAGAGAGGAGAGAGAAGAGAGGAGAGAGAAGAGAGGCGAGAGAAGAGAGGAGAGAGAAGAGAGGAGAGAGAAGAGAGGAGAGAGAAGAGAGGAGAGAGAAGAGAGGAGAGAGAAGAGAGGAGAGAGAAGAAGAGAGAAAGGCAGAGAGATGAGTGAGAGCAAGACAGAATCGGAAGAACAAACGTACAGAAATTGAAGAAGAGTACGATGAGAATGAAAACCACGAATATAAAACGTGCACGCGATGCGAAAGCAAAGAAGTGCTCCGCGAGGCACCGCGGCAGGTGCCGGTGCGGTGCGAAAGAGAAGCGTGGTGAGGGGGCGGGGAGGGGGCGCTGTCCTCATATGGGCCCGGCGCCTTGCAGGGAACCAGTTCGCGCGAGTGGATTTAGGCTCGGCGGCGGTCGCTCGCCCCTGCTCGCGCCCATTTGGCTCGACCCCTGCGCCATCTGGCGCGGGCGCCGCCGACGAGGCTAAATAGAGCCATGCCCAAGCCGCCCCGCCGCTCTCGCAGCCTTTTCATTAAGGCGAGGAGTGATTATAAAGTGAGTAAACGCTCTGTTGAATTGGGGCCACCTGAAGGATGGCTGTATCCAAATCAAACTTGACACGTGGTTATTAAAGGCTATGAAACGCTTGGGCCTCGATGAAATCTGCAATAGTGAAAATTTGTAACTTTCACTTGCAGTTTTAACACAATGTGCTTATTTTTAACTATTGTGTTCTCGATAGAGGGAAAAAATAATGAATTCGTTGAAATCGAGAGTACTCTAGTAGAATACAAATTGAAAAATAAAACTAATATGTTTCAATTTTAATATATACGCACCTATTACAGCTGTTCTCTAACACGTAAAATATAAATCTACGTTTTTTTTTAAAATATTTTGGACTATTTAATACTAATTCAATTTTTAAAACTAATTTGTAAGAATGAGTTCTATTAATAAAATCATAGATCTTTAACATCGCGCGTTACTTATTTTGATGAAAATTACTTTATTATGAAAGAAGTTTTTTGAATTGGAAGGAGGGAAGTAGATGATGGGGCTTCAGCCCCCTGAAGGCAATGATCAATATTTAAAAATAAAAAAATCGTATATAAATTAACCCTGAGAATCCCTGGATGGGCAACGGCCTCTCTTTATGGAGGATTGCTCCTAGTAATATCCCCACGACTGAGCAACGTTACGTGTCTTACAATTATTTTCCTATGTGCCTGGTGTAAAAAATGCGATATAGATTTTAATAATTTTCTATTCTAAATAAAGTCATTCAATACATCAATTGTTTACGATATATTTACCAAAATATGTGTGAACTAAAAAGTAAACATTTTAAATTCAGTTAATGAAAAAATCTAAGGAAGAATTCATCAAGTCCCCTGGACACTGTACCTGCACCCCTCCCGAAAATTCCTGTGTGCGACCTCGACTATAAGTAACGTGTAAAGATGTTAACACCGCCCAGTAAATACCTTTGAGGGCAGAGCTTTTCTCGAGGCGTGGGAGGACCTTCCTTTATCTGGAGCGTTACATCCCGCGCCGATGCAACTGTCACCGATGCTAAACGCGTGGGGACATCACGTTCAATGTCGGCGAGGAAGCTAAGGCTGGCTGACCACGAGTTTTTGGGAGGGGCACAACTGCCATATTAAGTATTATCTCAGGTGTAGTATAACTTATTTTTCGTACATGTTTCAGCTATTTACAGATCTTTTTTCAGGTTTCGAGAGTTCGATGTTCGCTGGTAGTGAGCAGATTCCAACTTCTGAAGGGCAGCCTCTGCTTCGCCTCTCGTCTCGTCTCGTTTTGTCGAGTGGTCGTCGGCGCCGGTGGTCGTTGGTGGCTACCGGCGCCGCGGACCGGTTTCCGGAGGAGAGACCGACGCCGCCGCGTCCTATCCGTAGGACGCCTCATTAGAAGCTGTTGAGTGCAGCAGGAGCCTCTGAGGTCCCTCCTCACGGGTCAGCTCACGACTCGACGCGACTCGACGTGACCAAACGGGCCACGGACCGCGCGCGATCTGTCCTTCCCATTCCTTGTCCTATCATCTCCCCTTGCACGTGCACACACACTTACACTAACATGCACTACACTACCACATATTCCGGGAGACCGGTCGGGAGCTTAGAGCTTGTCCCTGCTGGGGCGGTGCCCCGCTGGGGGGAGAGTCCTGGTTAGGGGGAAACCCCACTAGCCGACGGCAGGTCGGCGCCGGATCTCGCCATCCAGGCGAAGATCACCGTCATCTCACGAGAAAAAAAACATGCGCTACACTAACGGTACTAATGACCAGAGCAGTTGACGCGCCCGGAAACACGAAAAAATCAATCAATCAAACTCACTTGGGTTGGTGCATTTTCCCAGGTCCCATTTCCCCCACCGTGCTCCCCTCCAGTGAATTGTCGGGAATCAAGACAGCCTCCAGGCGATAGCATTGCTGTGCCTCTAGCCCGCCCTGTGCACTGGTCCCTACCGACACCGCTGGGCAAGAGAGGACTTGGATGTTGCGCCGTGCCTTACGCGACTTCGGCTGTCCGAGTGTACCTTAAATGTTTTCTTTTATTACTTCAGCTCGTCCACCGGGAGACATATATTGACTCCAAGGACTCTTAGCCGCTCGGTGCATACCGCATGTCCGCCGCTCGTTGATTTGTTTCTCCTATATCACTGACCTTGTGGGAACGGGTGATCAGCCCATTATTCGTTCCCAAAGATGGGAATGAAGTCTGAATGGAAAAGGGAGGATCGCAAGGGGTACGTGGCCCGTTGTTTAAAGTACTGCTCTGGCATACTGAGCAGCAGGAGCCATGGAAACGATCGATTAGAACAGATGTCCTCCAATCCTTTTTTCCAGTCAGTAGCCGTCAATTCTTTAGCCGAACTATTTAGTTGTCGAGTCTGGCTGTGACAGTAAGGATTCGCACCAAAAATCTCCATGTCAAGAAGTACAAATAGCGTGCTCCAACAACACTCGCTATTTTCTGGCAGCTAAATGTTCATAATCTCATAAATAAGGAATAACAATTGTAAGGCGTATGTTTGCAAGTATTCAAGAAGTAAGGGAGACATTAAAATACATTTAAGTTGCTTTTTTATTATTCCAAGGTTAATGTTATTGTTCTCAATAAAAAATTAATGATTTATGAAAAAGATATCATGAGAAGTGAGACTACAGTGTCCGTCACCAGATATTTCAAACAACCTGTTATACAGGTTCGTAAATACTCGCGTTTCATCATTTGGAGAATTATCTTTATAACTTCGAATTTGTAGGTCGTGATAATGATAAGTCATACCAACTGAAACAACTAATCCAAGGTGGATATTAAGTGAATTGAAAACTATAGATGAGTGGTCATAATTATAATATGAGCACGCGAGAAATATGCTAGACGTGAGCAGTCAGAAAAATTGGACGCATGGATTACGACAAATGGCGAATGCTGAATAAAAGGTAACTACAATATACAATACAGATTAATCCTAATTCAATCAACTCTTTGAATGAAAAAGCATTTCAATTCAATAACTTTCCACCTTCCTCGGTTTCAAGTGGAACGTGAGAATTCAACTGCCTGAAGTGCTCCTGTGGAAAGACAAACCACATATTTGTTTCGAGCTGGAGATGTGTTTCCGAAACAAACGTCCATTGTTCCTTCTCCCGTGAGATACGAAGCAAGATCCTGGGAGGGAGGTGCGGCGCTTATAACATTCAACACAAGGTGCTAAAGCACCTCCTGAAAATTATAGGACGCGAAGTTCACTGTGAAGGCAGCATGAAAATGAGGTAGAGGGGGAGAAAAAGAGGGCAACGATCGATGCAGAGTGACAGAGACAAAGAGAAAGAACGTACGGACTCGAGAATATTAAAGAATGAGAAAGATAAATGCAACACGATACGATATGTAACCAATTCGCCCTATCCGGCATCGAAAGAAATATTTTGGTTACATCCTACACGTCAGAGGGGTCTGACCCTTTCCTTGAATGTGCGTGAATATTGTGCGGATTATTTGGAACAGATGCAAGGGAGAATTTTTCATAAAAGCCGGTGTCTGGAGTTTCATCACACTGTGCTAGAGTTCGCTTGACCCGGCTGGGGGCGGCAAAGTTTCAGGGCGACGAGCAATGGGGACTGTGTGCATCTAGTTAATTAAAAGAAACTCGCTTAACCGCGAAATAAAATTCTCCAAAAATTCCTGCCGAAGTTGATCCGATATATCCCCATTCAGGGGAGCAACTAATACATGACTATTGTGTCAGTATCGACATCACAAAGAAGAGTCAAAAATGTTGGTTAGGGTGGCCGCCAATGTAGTGCCAAATGCGACAATTCCTAACAATGTAGTCCAGGTCGCGATGAACCAATGATGAATTTTCCGAAGTCCGACAGTTAAAAGCACGTATTAGGACAAAAGATAATTTCTGTGACAATGTTTCACATACCTAAAATAACAGATCCTGCTGAGATTCATGACCTGATAACTCGTCAAGTTATGAATGACATTTGTCACTTTAAAAGTGCATTATTTGTACAAAAGCGAAACCTGTGGCTTTTTCTACCGCAGACGGCGCAGGGCCCGCCCGAGGCAGGCGGAAGCGGCGGAGGAAATGGAGAGGAGGGCGCAGGCACGCGGAAACTACTCGGCGCCGACGGAAGCAGAGACGGGGGCACCTGCTTTGGTCCGGCCCGGCCCCACCGCCTGCGTCGCGGAAGCGCGGTCCACTGCAGGAGGGGCGGCGCCGGCGGAACTGGCGGCGTAGCGGTGATGCGGATGCCGTGGTGGTGGCGACGGTGGTAGCAACGACGACGGCGATTGTGATAGTGATTGTGCTAGTGAAAGTACATCCGAAGGTGCTAATTGTTATAGAAAAAGAGATGGTGATGGGAGCGGTAATGGTGATGGGAGCGGTAATGGTGATGGGAACGGTAATGGTGATGGGAGCGTTAATGGTGATGGGGCGGTAATGGTGATGGGGCGGTAATGGTGATGGGGCGGTAATGGCGATGGGGCGGTAATGGTGATGGGAGCGGTAATGGTGATGGGGCGGTAATGGTGATGGGGCGGTAATGGTGATGGGGCGGTAATGGTGATGGGGCGGTAATGGTGATGGGGCGGTAATGGTGATGGGGCGGTCATGGTGACGGGGCGGTCATGGTGACGGGACGGTCATGGTGACGGGACGGTCATGGTGACGGGACGGTCATGGTGACGGGACGGTCATGGTGATGGGGTGGTAATGGTGATGGGGCGGTAATGATGATGGGGCGGTAATGATGATGATGGAGGTAATAGTGATGATTGTCGAAATGGTGATAATGATGGTAACAGTTATGGGAAAGGCGAAGGTGATGGTTGTGGAGGTAGTGGTGATGCTCATCCGGGAGTGGGCAGTCGAAAATTATTACGAAATGGAATGAAAAATGTCCTAGAGGCTGTTAAGATGTCTTGACTGAATTTAGGTTGGTGAAGACTGAAGTTAGGTTGGTATTCACCTATATTGACCAACGTCTGTTAATATGATAAGTATGATAGGTATTCAAAACTAAGTTTAGTCAAATGAGTCTAGTTAACCGAAATGGACCTAGATTGGTCCAGGTGGGCAAAGGTGGTTCTAGATACATCTAGATATGCTTAAATGTATCTAGGTGGACCGGGATAACTCGCATAGGCCTAGACAATCTAGGTCCCCAGGTCACGTAGGAACTTTTACACTACGCTCTGTGAATCTACTTCAGTAGTGGCGACCATGACCATGGCAATGAGGTTGAGAATAATGTATTACGTAGCCCTGGAACGTCAGCGATGCTATCGCTGGCGATTGCGATGACGCAGGAAGTGGCAATGGTGATCGAACTGCGCCTGCAGCGATTACAACTGAAGATTGAAGGCGGATGGGAAGGAGGTGACATTTAGTGCTGGCAACCGGAGGAAAGCTTTCAAAGCGATTGAATCAGAACTCACGATTTCTGAGGAATTCCGCTTATCTCTGTTATTGGGTCATTCCATGTCAAATCAGCCATTTCGCCCCGAGGACGGTCGCGGAATGGCGACCGAAACTTTGGCACCTTTGCCTAGGACGCGGCAACTCCAGGACAGCTAGGTATTTACAAACACTGGTACGTCCTGCCTTTAATATACACTACACTGTCGGGATATCAATGTCGAAAGTACTTGACGCGCCTGGAAACGCAAGATCGTCGCAAGGGAAAAGTGTCTTCAGCTGTCGCCCATAGAGTTCCTCGAGACGCAGACCGCGGAGGCCGCCCGTCCCGGGCGTGGGCTGCGGGTGTGCGCGTGGGGCGTGGCGTGGGGATGGGGCGTGGGGCGTGGGCGTGGGGCGTGGGTGTGGGCGTAGGCGTGGGTCATCGGCGGAGGGGGGCGGGGGGGGGGGGGGGGGGGGGGCGGGCGGAGACTGGAGGTGGAGGGGGCTGGGGTCGCGGCCTCGTGCGGGGGCGCGGCCGGAACTTGCCTGCGCCTTGCGCCACGGCGCGGCGCGGCGGCCGCGGGGCGCCACTTCACCAAACACTGTTTGTCTTCTCATAATCAGAATCCGAGTTACTGATATCCCACATGCGCTGAAATTGAAGGAGAACCATGCAGCCTCCGGCCAAGTGAGAGATGTCTATGGTTTCGATAGATACCCAGGATGTCGGGAGAAATCAAAAAGCAATGAAACCGTTTCAATTTTGATTGAGAAATGCAACTATTTGATTGTGTTATTCCACATATTCTCATACTGCCCACACCAGCTGAATCTTAGACTCGTGCATCATTGCTTTCGACACAGCGTTTCCTTAAATACCAACGTACTCTGAAAAAAAAAATCAGACACCATGAAACACTACCAATTTTGATTGAAAAATGCTAATATTTCATTGTGTTATTCCAACTATTCTCATGCTGCATGTACCGACTGAATATTAAACTCGTGCATCACTGCGTTTGTCGCAGTAACTTGTGGCAGCAAGGCTCTAAGGACGAGGCTGCTCGCTAATAAATATTTACTTTTCGCGTGATGCATCATGGAACAGTAATTCTTTAAATGTTCTTGGCATGTAAAGCACTGTTGAAATGAGTTTCGGTATCTCATTATTACAGTATTCGTGAAGACTGTTTTTGTTAAAGTATTTAATTTATTGTAGTGTTATACGAGGGTATTTGATTTGTTCTTGAGTAGTGTGCAAGTTCCTGTTTGGAAAACCATTCTTAGTGATTTGCTTCCACATTTTTGGTGTTGGAGTTTACTGGCTTAATGCTATTTTTGCTCTCCTCAAAAAATAAAATGAAATAGAGAAACGCTAGTAAAAAACACACTTGAAGATGGAGTTTGTCTTGTGAAATTCTTTCTCCTACTTCTTGCTCGACACCCCGTCAAAGGGCGTGCGAGTCGTTGGTGTGAGTTTGAACGATTGGAGTTGAGCAGCACTCAATGTAATGGTGCTAGGCAGAAAATTAAAATTAAACATCGCAATCAATATAAAAACAATTATGAGTACAATACATATTAAACCAACATACATTATCAGTACTGTATGTAAATTAATTACATTGGCAAATTCTAACTCTGCTGCACTTTTCTGCAAAAATAGCTTTTAATATGATTCCAAACTATGCATTATTAATGAATTCAATATTTGAAAGTAGCAGCGTTGCGTGCTGAAAAGGGTCGGTGAGGAATGTATACAGTATTTCCATCCATTTCATATTAGTATTTCAAAGTTCAGTAAATAAAACTATTTTTGATTTGTTTTCAATTAAGGAATATAGCAGCGATGTGTAATTTAGCTTTTCTGCTAATGAGCGTAATGGTGCTCAGCTGAGCGAACCATTACTTATTTTTTATATTTATGCGGGTAGATCGTTTCCTTTATAACACTGTTCAACTAGGGCTACGCGTTTGCTCCCTGGGGCTATCATATACTAATCGATTTCCATAAGCATCTAATGACCGGCTGAGCAAGCTCAGGGAAACCACGGTTGGCACCGCAGAGGCACAACAGTGACATCGGTTGATGCATTGGGCCGCCTCCCCGGTTCTCTGATCGACAGTTTTCTGCAGTTTCGGCGATCAATATCAGGCGCGAATACTTGAGCATACCTGAGCAAACAGACTGCAACCCGCGCAATCTTTCCTTTCTCACCCTTACCCCTCTCTTCTCTTACGCGCGCACACAGGAAGGGGAGACCAGATAATTATACTGTCATTTATTTACTGCTGCCTGGGACAGATATCAGCTGTTACGGTGTCATCCAATCGGGAGCTTACACGTTCCTACAATAACGACACTTTAGTGACGTTCAACCTTCCGACTGGATGGCATCGTAACCGCTGATTACCTGTCACAGGCAGTAGTACATAAAATAAGCAGTATTATACCACCTCCCTCTAATACTACAATATGGAACTTGCCAGGCGATCAGCGCGAAAGGTGTGAAGCGCGGAAGGTCAACTGACACGGACTCTGAACGCGTGCGGACATCACGTTGAAAGACGAAGTTATCGCTGGCTGCCCGGCAACAGCCGCCGGACATACACCACACTTACGGAACTAATGTCTACACCGGTTGACGCGCCCGGAAGCGAAATAAGCAAACACCTACAGTTCTCGCACCATCGCATGAACGGCGAAGTTATCGCTGGCTGCCCGGCAACAGCCGCCGGACATGCATCACACTTACGGAACTAATGTCTACACGGGTTGACGCGCCCGGAAGCGAAATAAGCAAGCTTCTACAGTTCTCGCATCATCGTCCACTCCGTTGCTCGATCAGCACCCTCTTCTCTCCTGCGAGAACATTTCCGCCCTCCGCTTCCGAGCGAGGAGCCTGGCCGCCCGGCCACGCAACCGCTCCCGCGCTCTTACGCCATTGCACCCGCGAGCGGCGGCGGCGGAAGCGGTCACGCAATGGCACGCGGCGGATGGCGTCACGCGGCGCCCATTGAACAGGCGCCGCGACGCCTCGACGCTGCCCTGATCAATGGACGGACGCCGACGCCTCTGCGCTGCAGCCCCCGGCCTCCACCGCTGGTGGCAACGCAAAGGTGGCTCAGGGCAACAACTGATGTCGCTGCAGGGCCTCGGGAGGTCTTGGTGCGTGGTAGGATTTTCGACTTTAGCCAGATAGCTAGGTCGAGTTCTGTCGCAGTCTGGAGAATTCTAGCGGCCGGTTCTTCTGATCGGTAGTTTTCTGTGTTTTTTCCGATCAACACCAGGGGAATGCCTGAGTAGTACCCTGACAAATGGGCCACAGTCGCGCGGAATATTTCCTTCATTTACATTGTCCTTTCTTCCCCTCTTACGTACACACACACACACACACTCTCGTACCACACAAGTTGGGAGAGCAGTGGTGCATGCTCCGGCTGGGGCGGTTCTGCGCTGCTGGGAGATACCTGGCGGGGAAAACCGCCAAAAGCCGCCATAGGTCGGCGCCGGGTCTCGCCATCCAGGGAAATATCTCTGCTCCTTCCGTTATAAAAATGCACTACACTTACAAGACTAATTTGATTTGATTTCTTTCGTGTTTCCGGGCGCGTCAACTGCTTTGGTCATTAATCCCGTTAGTGTATTGCATGTTATTTTCTCGGAGATGCGGTGATCTTCCCCCGCTGGATGGCGAGATCCGGCGCCGACCTTCCGTCGGCTAGCGGGCTTTCCCCCTAACCAGGACTCTCCCACCAGCGGGGTACCGCCCCAGCCGGGACAAGCTCTAAGCTCCCGACCGGTCTCCCGGAATATGTGGTAGTGTAGTGCATGTTAGTGTAAGTGTGTGTGTGTGTGTGTGTGTGTAAGGGGAGAGGACAGGACAAGGAAGAGGAAGGACAGATCGCGTGCGGTCCGTGGCCCGTTTTGTAGGATACTGCTCCGGCATTCGCCTGGTGTTGATCGGAGAAACCACAGTAAACTAGCGATCAGAGCAGCCGGCCGCTAGAATTCTCCTCCAGACAGCGACTGAATTCGACCTGGCTGAAAAGCTAGTGTCGAAAATCGTGCCGCCGTCCAGACTCGAACCTAGGACCTCCCGGTCAGAGGCGCTGCAGTGACATCAGTTACGAGACTACTGATCTTAGCAGTTGACGAGCCCGAAAACTAATCCATCAATTAATTTAATGCAGGAGAGCGATTGTTGTCGATGTTGCACGCTCAACACGCGCTCGTTGCAGATCACTGTAGAGTATTCGAGTGACTTGCCGACTGTCAGTCAATCACGGTTAGACTCCTTCCCGTCTCACAATGGAGACAAATGAGGTGTCACTCGACGCGTCTTAGTCTCCTGAAAGGGTAGTGATTTCTTTGCGAATCCATCCGGAAGTTACTAAGGAAGAACTTTCAAAAAGCCTAGTTTAGCGTTTTTTAGAGCTGCGATTTAACGGTGGCTACATACCCCCAGCACTTTAGGCGATAACAGATCGCCAAATATTGTATCGCCCGAATTTTTACAATAAGCGGAGCAGGGCTTGCATCACTCTGAAGAGAAAGGTTCATCATCGGTATTTACACTCCTTATGATAACTATAGTTTCATAGAATAATTTTGTTATATGTAACATATACGCTAGTGCTATAAGGATAATCCCTACTTTGTAGGATAATTTCAACTACAAAATTATATTCTAATGTAAACCTACAACAATGTAATGGTTTGTTATAGAGAGGGGGCTTGCAAATGAACAATTTTCTTATATAAGCTGCTTGATAATACACTGAAAGAATTACTCTTCAGAACAAATCTTTCGGGAATGGTTCAAGCACAAATGAGTCAACGTTTGTGAAATGAATGTAAATCATTTCTTCGTGTTCAATACCGACCACACTTCCCATTTGGTTTAGCATCAACGAGTATCAAATAAATCGCTCACATTACTGAGTACATCAGTGAACAGTGCTGCCGTCTGAATAATCCCTCCTATTCTTCCCCAATCTGGGCCTCCGATCGGAACTCGACTATGGAGTTCCATTATCTTCTAAAAAGGTGCCCATATGTTCGCCCGAAATTCCGACACTAATAGATGAAAAATAAAATGAAAATTCCATGATATTAATAACTCTGAACGCATTTCTCAACATATAAGTTACCAAACCAGAACGAACATCCTTTATATGTTTCATACTCATTGACTTCAATCGTTCTGTTTTTTCTTGTTCCTTCTTTTGGAACATATATCATTTTGTACGCTCCCTACTTTCGTGGTGAGAAAAGTGTAACCACGTATCAGAATGACTTTCAGGCATTTTGCGAAAGAGCGCAAGTGATCACATCAGAAAAAACCTCAGTGGTCTCGACAAGACTATCCACCTGAAGTATATTCTTCTGATTTTCACTTCTCGTCCTTCGCAGATTCTGCCAATTCCAATGTTCAAACTAAGTGGATCACATCATAAGTGGATCCATCCAATCTGATTGCCATATTAGACTACGAGAGTTTAAGTGAGTTTACGTGTATAATCGCACCTCTGATTTTTCAGATTCAGTTATCCTTCAGTTAATTCTAGTATTAACTGAAGTATTAACCCTAGTACTAACTAATACTTCTCCTGGTATCACTCTTAGAAAGGCACCGCCCTAGCCCGAAGATACTCTATGCTTCCGACATGTGTTATAGAGTGTAGTTACATACATATGGAAGTAGGTCTATGTAAGTGGAAGAGAAAGGACAATGATGAAGGAATGGTCGCACTTCGCCTGTGATCCCTTTGCTATGATGCAAAGGGATATTCACCTGGAATCTTAGAAACCACAGAAAACTTCCGATCAGAGAAACCGTCCACAACATTTCTCCTCCACCCAACACTTGAATTCGTTCTATCTATTTAGCTGGTGTCAAAAATCTGTCACTATTGAGACTCGAACACAAAGACCTCCCTGGTCAGAGGTGCAGTCGCAACCGAAGACTCGGATATCACTGAACTATCACAGTCCGTCCATTTTTCCTTTTCTCTGTCCCAAACAAGAAGTAGAAGTCGTCTATTGTGTCAGCAACTATGAAAATGCGTCAGGTCGTATCATTTTAGCCCGTTGTGTCACTGTTAGCAACCATCTAGTTAAGTAAGTCTTCAAGCTTTCAATAAAGGAATGTATATTCATCGACTAACTGGTACACTAAAATGATGCAATGGAAAACAAGCAATAAGTATAAACAAAATACGAAAGTCGCAATGCAACTTGTAACTTTGTAAAGCTAAACAACCATAAATGTAGTTCATTGAGAGAATATATGGACGTATTATCCCGATTGGGATTCAAGAGATACTCTACAACAATATTAGTGAACCAGTGGCATATTCCATGTACGACAGCTGTAAATCCCGGATATCGGATTTTCTTTCGCGTACTGATGCAATTTTTGTTATCAATGTTACAGCTAATATAAAATATATTCGAACAAGGTGAAAGAAAATGTAATGGTCTTCTGTCTTTGACTAAAAACGGTACTGATTGAAACAAATGCAAGTTTGCCTGCCACACTGAAAACGTGCGTCTAAATGGAGCAAAGACAGCCATTCTGAGATCCTACCTTCGTCCAGGTTCGAATTCAACGTGTTACAGGTTGTTTCTGTCTCGCCATTGTGACGCTAAAGACGAAGCAAACCATTACAATAGAAGAAGAAGAAGAAGAAGAAGCAGAAGAAGAATGGAGGGGGAGCCGGAAGGAGGAGGTCGAAAAAGGAAGAAGGAAACCAAAAGGAAAAAAAGAAGGAAGGGAGGAGACTGAAAAAGGAGGAAGAGGAGAAGACTGAAAAATGAGAAAGAGCAGGAGATTGAAAAATGAGAAAGAGCAGGAGACTGAAAAATGAGAAAGAGCAGGAGACTGAAAAATGAGAAAGAGCAGGAGATTGAAAAATGAGAAAGAGCAGGAGACTGAAAAAGAGAAAAAGAGCAGGAGACTGAAAAAGAGAAAGAGCAGGAGACTGAAAAAGGAGAAAGAGCAGGAGACTGAAAAATGAGAAAGAGCAGGAGACTGAAAAATGAGAAAGAGCAGGAGACTGCAAAATGAGAAAGAGCAGGAGACTGAAAAATGAGAAAGAGCAGGAGACTGAAAAATGAGAAAGAGCAGGAGACTGAAAAAGAGAAAGAGCAGGAGACTGAAAAATGAGAAAGAGCAGGAGACTGAAAAAGGAGAAAGAGCAGGAGACTGAAAAAGGAGAAAGAGCAGGAGACTGAAAAGGAGAAAGAGCAGGAGACTGCAAAGGAGAAAGAGCAGGAGACTGAAAAATGAGAAAGAGCAGGAGACTGAAAAATGAGAAAGAGTAGGAGACTGAAAAAGGAGAAAGAGCAGGAGACTGCAAAAGGAGAAAGAGCAGGAGACTGAAAAAGGAGAAAGAGCAGGAGACTGAAAAGGAGAAAGAGCAGGAGACTGAAAAAGGAGAAAGAGCAGGAGACTGAAAAAGGAGAAAGAGCAGGAGACTGAAAAAGGAGAAAGAGCAGGAGACTGAAAAAGGAGAAAGAGCAGGAGACTGAAAAAGGAGAAAGAGCAGGAGACTGAAAAAGGAGAAAGAGCAGGAGACTGAAAAAGGAGAAAGAGCAGGAGACTGAAAAAGGAGAAAGAGCAGGAGACAAATACGGAGGAAGAGAAGACCAAAGAAGGAGAAGACTGGAGAAGGAGAAGACCGGAGAAGGAGGAAGAAGAGCGGACGGGAAAAGAGGTGGAGGAGGAGATGGGCGCAGGAGGTGAACTTGCGAATTCCGCCGACTGGTCGCTAATGCCCCAGGCGTTTACAGCCCGCGCACGCACCGCGCGCGCGGAGGTACGACCTGCTGGGGGGAATATTGTTGGGCGCGCGGCGCAAGGAGGTGCGACTTTGCACAGCCTGTGTACTACTTGACGAGACACTTGTCACCTCGCGCTGTTTTGACGCCCTAACGGCACCGGGGTGAACGGCTCGGACGCACGCCGTTGGCGCTGCGCAGGCGCGGATCACGTGACCCGCGGCGCTGCGCTTCGCCAGTCATTAGCCCGGGGCCCCGGGCACGCGCCGCGGGCGCTAATTCGAGAGGGCGAGCACGAGGACGGGTCCCTCTCGGAGCGGCCATTGGTTTTCAATTAAATGACCGTCGAGTGCCGCACTTGAGAGCGTAGGCGAGGCGGTTCCTTATATTTTATTGACAATCAGCAAGGTCTCTATTGAAATGATTGAAGGCGTTGTCATTGTCAACAATAGTATTTATTTAAATAATAGCAGCTTTCGATGGCTTAGCCATCATCATCAGTTTTCTGCTGTCTAGGAGCCACAAAAACTAAATATGAAATAAATACTATTGTTGACAATGACAACGCCTTCAATCATTTCAATTATGTAAATGTCAACTACAACTCACCACTGAATCAATATACAAGGTCTCTGTTAACAGTTAAATTCAAAAATCCACATGCATCAGAATTTGGAGTTTATTGTCGGCAGTTATTTTTATTATAACATTTCCAGGGTTTTCTTTTTCGATTCCATGTATGTAAGTTATGGAGTAGAGTGGTCTATTGTATGATTTAAATGCACAGTGACGAGTTCACGAGCTGGAAGGAGAGGGGAACACTGCCATCCAATCCAATGCTTAAATGTTTGAAACTGAACCTCCCGATTGGTTCACAAAGTCCCTCCTCTCCTTCAGCACAACTTCTTGAGGAGACAATACATAAAAATCGGTCTGTAAATAATGGGTATGATCGATGCTAAATACTCTTCCAGGACGTGTTGCGTGAAAGGGAAGAAACTTATCATTAGGAAATTTACAGACCCAGGATTACAGTTACGCTTTGCAGTCGTTTCTCATTGTATCGGTGATTGTAGTGGTGATCATAAGGCGTGAATAATGATGGTAAGAGATGGACGATTATAGATGGAATACGTGATGCTGTTAGAAGCTAACCAAATGGATTGTAATAAACATGATATGAGTGTTTTCACCAAGATTAAGCCCGTTTTACATTTATTTTCTCATAATGTTTCTGTATACAAAATTCATGGAAAAGGATGTTCGTTTCTACGCCGTTTTGTTTCGATATCGAAAGAATTCATTCGCGAAAAAGTCATTTCAACTTCTGGTTAAAAAGAAATTCTACATATACCCTTGTTACATTTCACCTTTAATAAAATATGATTCATATTTCCACAATGTATTGAATTTTGCTTTGTGCCTCGCAGGAACATTTAGTAAATAAGCAAACAAATAACCAAACAGTGAAAATAATAATGAATTTTCTCTTTGCTTTTTGAACCAGGCTCGTTCTCTCGCAAAGCACGCTGGTGACAAAAGGTGTGAACAGAGTCTGGCGAGGGACGTCTGGCGCCCTGCTTTGGCCGCGTCTCTGTACACTGACAACTGCGCAACCTCAATGGCGAGAGTCGTTTTATATCCTCTCACTTGGCATTCAGGAGTTGAGAAAAAATAATAACCCTTGATGGCTTTACAGAGAGTATCAAGTACATTAGAAACTCTTTTATTAACGTTGTATTTACAAATTCTACTATTTCAGTATTGCACACATATTTCCTTCCCTCGGCATGTTTTTTCATCTTGATTGCCAATTCACAGTCTGTTGTTTGTCTTGTGCTCTTTTTGTTTGTTCGCATATTTTTATATTCACTTCTTGTTCTTTGTGCACTCAAATATAAGTAATTGAGTTAGAATATGAACCTAATGAGGACACTACAACCTTGAATGAGACAATGACAACCTTGAATGTCAATTTAAATAATGACATACACAGGATATTTATAATGGTTTTGAGACGTTCTCAACACACACAGTTAGAATTCCTCTGACAACGGGATATATAAAATTGCGAATTCGATGACCCCAAGGCATGCGCTACTCTCTGAATCTATGGCCTCTCCACGCGGCGATACAATGCCCTTCACCTGTCTTTTGCCTGCGGTTTTCGTCACCGGTACGCTGCGCCGGCAAATTACCTCATTTCCGGCATTTCGAGAATTGCATCATTCAGTAAACACTGCTCAAACCGCCATCTCGATGAAGTGGTAACCTTCATTTTTTCATGGATCCAATTAATTTTTCCACAAGACAGTGCAAATATTCCCTCTTTTCAGTTGCTATGCATATTTAGTAGATTGGCCTTCATTAAGAGATTTTGAAGCGATCTGTTTGATAACAAGAAACGGAAACGTGGTGAAATCCACTTTCTTATTTAATATGTTCCTTCGACGGTGCTTTGTCAGATTTACTTTAAATAATGACATCCAGGATCGCTTTTCTCGAGGGAGATCACTTTTTTGAGGTAACAATAGATTATTTTAATTAATATCTCTTATGGAAACAAAAACGCGTTCATTTCGCCCACTTCGCAGTATTCAACTCCTGCTTCCCACCGGGAGCGGTAGCTCAGTGCATCAACTGATGCCACTGCAGCGCTTCTGATCGGGAGGTCCTAGGTTCAAGTCCTGACGGCGGCAGGATTTTGACACTAGCTTTTCAGCTAGGTCGAATTCAGTCGTTGTCTGGAGGAGAATTCTAGCGGCCGGCTGTTCTGATCGGTAGTTTTCCGTGTTTTTTCCGATCAACACCAAGCGAATGCTGGAGCAGTACCCTATCAAACGGGCCACGGACCGCGCGCGGTCTGTCCTTCCCCTTCCTTGTCCTATCTTCTCCCCTTACACACTCACTTACACTAACATGCACTACACCACCACATATTCCGGGATACCGGTCGCGAGCATAGAGCTTGTCCCGGCTGGGGCGATGCCCCGCTGGTGGGAGAGTCCTGGGGGAAACTCCACTAGCCGACGGTAGGACGGTGCCGGATCTCGCCATCTAGCGAGGGGAAAATCACCGCCATTTCCCGAGAAAAACATACACTACACTAATGGGACTAATGACCGAAGCAGTTGACGCGCCCGGGAACACGAAAAAATCAATCAATCAATCAATCGCCTTCCCTTCAGTGGGAACCTGTTAAGGACTCGTGGAGCACACGCGCGAATCCAGCTCAAAGGTCATTCGCTCACTTCTTAGACGATCCTGCTCTGAAGTTCCTAAAAGATAAGAATTGCATCTTGAAGTGTGTTTGATTCGGTGAAGATGGAAAGTTATTGTCTCGACTAAGAGAATGAGTAACAAGTGAAGTGTGCATTTCGCTATCATCCGAAATTCTTGTTAAAATTATATTTCGTAATTTAGGATAATTAAAATTTTTAAAGTACATTTACTTTGTATCATAGCAATTAGCACAACTAGATGTGAATTTCACTTCCAGTTACCACATAACCTTGATTGACAGAGCACACTCTTATTAATGGCGAACTTCGTGGTCGCTTTGGTCGGGTTTTATTGTATTAACTCGTTCGTTCAGTTCGTTCTGAAACTATAGAATTTGTTTTTTGTTGGTCTTTTCCTTCTGATGATATGTACATGGATCAGTTACCTCTTAACTTTACGTATGTTTGTAGACTTGTTAACTAAACTAAAATCAATCTTACGACTAGCATTGCGATTGAGGGAATCGAATTGAGAGTTGTAGAGTAGCGTTGGGCTGAGGGAGGCTAGCCGCGCGGGTGGCAGCGCAGCGGCCGAGTGAGGAACTACTCCCAGGGCGCCACTTCGCGGCGCGGCGCCGATCGTTCCAAGGGAGCAGCCGGCCGTGACTTCCTGGTCGCCCGCTGGCCTCTCGCGCCGGCCTCCGCGCGCCGCGCTTCACAGCGACAGACCAGGAAGAGAGAAGACATGGGTTTCATTGATATTTACGTGTTTCCGGGCGCGTCAACGGCTTTGGTCATTCGTCCCATTAGTGTAGTGCATGTTTTTTTCTCGGGAGATGGCGGTGATCTTCCCCCGCTGGATGGCGACTCTCCCTGGCTAATGTGTTGGATCCACCCCTGGATACAATACTGCTGAATATGAAATTCAAAGAGAAGAAATGATACGAAAGAGTTACCTTAATAAAGAAGACATGAAATGAAAAAAAGTACCAATACACAAAAATGTGAAAAGAAAAATATTAATCAAAAGTACTAAGAAAATATTGGGTTCTAAAGAAAAAAGAAACACACGGGAATACTACGGAAGCTTTATGGATAAACGATGAAAACCATGTTAGCTCACAATAATTGTAAGTATATAAAATACAGAAGAAATGAAATAAGTAGAATAGTAACACAAAACTAGTGGTGCTAAAACAGTACCTACATTCTCGTCTATGCTTGTAGGCAAAATTACGCGAAAGTACTCAAATTTTCGAAAAATTATTCCTGACCATTTTTCAAAACCTAACATTAAGGAACACATTTCATTTTGGGAAAAATCTGTATCTTTAATACTTTAGTTGTAGGAAGACGCCAAAAAAAATTGAAGTTTACCAATTTTCGAAAAACCAGAGTTTTCAACGAAAATCAGACATGGCCCATTGTCTTAAATGTCCGTCACACTATCCAACAACAAACTAATAAAAACGAGAGAGCCATTTCTTTTGAAAATTTGGAAAATGTCCTAGGGGTTTCATGTAACGTACCTCTCCCCCTAAATTTAAAATATCGGTTTCAAATTCAAGAGGTTGCGACATCAGACAGATCGATGGAAGAATATCATTTTGGAGAAAATCAGCTGATAGGTTTGCCGCTAGCATTGTTCACAATCGGACAAACGGACGGACCTTTTGTCGTCATTCGATTTTTCGGTATCAAACCAACAAAACATGGATTCTGGCTACACCACGTGTTAGAGGATTTTTTTCTCTAAATTTAGCAACCGGATTTATTTCGTTTTTCGTTACCGGGGTCCTGCAATACGAGGTGTTCGGCTGAAACGTCTCCGTTTTCCCGCGCAGCATTTCATAACATTCTCTCTACTCCGTAACAAGAACTATGAAATAATTCTGAGGTAAATTGAGAAACAAAGAAAAGCATTGCGAAGCTGGCGCTGGCTCCAGACGTTCCCGCAGGTGCGGTCGTCGCGACCTCGCCGAGTGCCACCCTCGCGCCAGCGCGGCGCCACCGCGTCACCAGGCGTCGCGCGGCGTCGCGGCGGCGCAGGCGCCGGCGCCGGCGCCGCCCCTCTGCTAATTGCGGTCCGCACACGTGCCTTTCTCTTCTTCTCCCAGGCACCGCGCCTTCGTTCCCCCTCCAACGCGCGGCCAGGGATGGCAGAAACCCATCTATGTATTAAAAAATATAAGGTATTTTGCCATGGATTCGTTTAGAACTTCTACTAAACCAATTGTAGTATTTTTCCCCCTTTAAATGAAAGAATGTGATCCCTAGATGTGTTATCATATATAGTTTGTGTTGATTCAGCAATATTTATGGTGTAAATTAATTAATTAAATCATTCTTTAATAGTACGTTTAGCAATAGTCAATTATTTTTTTTCCAAAGAGTGACTGCTTCATGGCGGCGTTACTTGATGCTTTATTTTGATTGTTGAGATTTGTTTACAATTCGCCAAGGTTTTGTTTCAGTGTAATAATTGCATTGTGGTGTTGACAATTTGCATGTATTTTGTGGAGAACATTTGGACAGTGAGTTTTGCGCAGTTGTACTGAAGTAGTGAAGTTGTTCACAGGTTATGTCGAATTCCGAATCCTTGCCCACGCGCCCCAAAAGACGCAAACGTACATTAACTGGACTCAGGGATAGAGAAAGTCAGCGTAGGTGTCGTGATAGTGAGGTCATTTTGATTCTGTTGGGTCTTTGTCTATGAAATGACAGTTTTGTTCTGATTTGTACTTCCCACGTGAGAGAAATTCTGCAAACCAGTTTACTCTGTGTTGCATAAATGGGAAAATAAGTTTACCTTCCAGCAATATGCCAGAAGAAATCAAACAGTTGCTTATAGGAGATGATGACACATGTAAAACGTCCTGCTTCTAATGTGATACATAACTCGTCCATAGTACTTTAAAGTATATTCTGCCTTAAAATTGATTGTCATCTTTCATTTTCTAATCAATATTCTATGTAGTCATGATTCAAAGTTGTTTAACGATATTGTCACATAAAAATAATAATAAAAATAATAAAATGTAATAACACAGGAGAAAGGAATAGCAAACAGTTTCGTGACGTCTGCGGATCTATATCAGTGACAGTTGCGAATGGCTGTTAATTGCGAGCAATCCAGAAAAAAATTAGCGACTGGAAATTTTATTTAAATATGATAAATTGTTTTTGAAAACATCGATGTTTCTGAACAAATATCAAAAGCTAAACATCGATATTATATGAGCTAAACATCCATAATATATGTTCTAAACAAACGATATATGCTTTTAAAACATCGAATTTTTTGCCATACCTAGTCGCCCCGCCCTTGACTCACGGATCCTGAGTCACCGTGTCGCGACGCGGGGAGACACGGCGCCGGGACGCGCCGCGGGCGGCTCGCGGCCTCGCGTTGGCGGCGCCGCGACGCCCGACGTCCCCCGCGGTTCACTTCCGGCTCCCTCTCCTTCAGGTGGAGACCCCGCCAGGCGCCTCTCACACTTGATATTCTTCACTCAGATACAGATACCGACATTCATTTCTAGTGATTCTGGGCGCGTCAACCGGAAAAATCATTAGTCCCGTACGTGTAGTGCATGCTTTTGTCGGGATATGGCGGTGTCCTTGCCCTGCTGGATGGCGAAATCCGGCGCCGACCTACCGTGAGCAAGCGGCATTTTCCACAACCAGGTATCTTCCGCCGCCTGAGCCAGGACAAACTCTTAAGCTCCCGATCGATCTCCCGGCGAATGCGGTAGTCTAGTGAATGTAAGTGTAAATGTGCGTAAGGAGTAAGAATAGAACAAGGAATGCGAAGGAGAGATTGCGCGCGGTCCGTGGCCCATTTGATAGGGTACTGCTCCGGCATTCGCCTGGCATTGATCGGAGAAACAACAGAAAACTACCGATCAGAGCTCCCGGCCGCTCAATTCTCGTTCATACAGCGACAGAACTCGCCCCAGCATACAGCTAGTGTCGAAAATCCTGCCACCGTCCGGACTCGAAGCCCAGGACCCCCCGGTCAGAGACTCAACAGTGGATAGGTAAAGTGTAACAGGTGCAATACCAGTGGTTAGATGGAGTTTGTAGGAATGAAACTTCGAAGATGTTGAATTTCACAATGCAGATTTGTTCATAATGCAAATTTACATGGATTCCAATCGATATGGCCGAAATGAATATAATTTTGATATCGATAGTTATTAATGTCTCATGGTTAAATGCTGCCTTTAGTAGGCGATTCCACACTTTTATAACCTACTTGACTGGAAAGAAATGTGTCTTTGAAATGCACAATGTCATCGGTACCACCGTTAGCCAGGCCATTTCCCACGGTCAGAAAACATCTCACTAAAACTCAAAGTCATCGGATTCAGATATTCCGTATACTTTACAATGTCACCGAAATCAAATATTCTGTTTTCCTGGCAATTTTCCACAGTCTTGAACAGGACAAATTTTCGGGAACATTGTTTATGGAGCATTAACTTAACTATAGAGATTTCTTGATGACTCACGTATAGTGCGCGCGGGATTTCTGTACCCTCGCCAGTCGTTAAAATAAGAGCAAAAACAGACTGGCTGAGGTGGCTCAGGGCATCAACTGATGTGACTGCAGTGCATCTGTCCGGGAGGGTCTAAGTTCGAGCCTCGACGGTGGCAGAATTTTTGACAATATCTGGTCGAATTCAGCTGCTGTCTGGAGAGTTCTAGCGGCACGTTCATCGGATCCTTAGTTTCTCGGATCAGTTTTCAATAGTTTCCCCGGTCACTTTTCAGTAGTATTTCTGAGTGATAACAGGTGAATGCAGGAATAGTATCATAATAAATGGGCCATGAACTGTGCGTGCTCTTTCCTTCCTCTTCCTTGTTCTAGTTTCAACTCTTTCTTACACACACATACAAGCAGTACTCTACCACACATGTAGGGAGACCAGTCAGGAGCTTAAAGCTTGTCCCGGCCGGGTTATTGCGTTGATATCGGTTGATACTGTAGTTACTGGTATTTCTGTCTTTGTACGAACCGTGAAAGTTCATTCACGAAACGTGCAGTATGAGAATAGAATAAATAAATCAAATATTTGCCTTTTCGATCAAAATCGTTTCTGTTTCACAGTTTTTGAATTATCTCCGGAGTTCCCCGGTATGGAATGAAACCATAGACGCCTCTCTCATCTGGCCAAAGATTTTTTTTTTTTTTTTTTTTTGCGCACATTGGAAATTAATAATGTAGTGTTATGAAGGATAAAGATTACTTAGCATGTATTTTCTGTCCAGGTTTTCTGATAGTGCATCCTGTAATTTACATCCATGAAGTGAAGATAAGGTTTATAATGTTTGCTAATACACTGGATCACATAAATGAGGAAAGACATCCTGTTTTGAGGAACTATTTCTGAGGCAATAGTTCCTACCTTCAACATTACATTTAATAACTATTGTTATATCTATCACTCCTTCTACAACACAAGTCTGAAAATGACACTTGGCAAAAATTTAAAGTCGCAGATCACCCAGCTATTTACATTTTCAATCTTCAAAGACATTTATTTTCACCAGCAATAATCTAGTTTCTTTCTGTTTCTGAAACGGCAGCAGACATGTTGGCAGCCAGGATCACGTTCCGCAGGCTTGTTTACGGGCGGACAGCACGATTCCGCATGAAATAAAAGTTGCCGCGCGCGGTTCGAGCGCATGACTCACGAGATCACTCCGCCCGGGGCGCCGAATCCGCCCTCCACGAGAAAAGAGGAGCGGGCGCCGCGGACCGTGGCGCCCCCGAGGAGGGAGAGGGGACGAGGAGGAGCTATTTCAAGAGCGCGGGGGCGGCGCGGCGCTCGCTCGCCGGCGACGCGGCGAGGCGGTGGGTACGGCAGAGCGCGCCCTGTCACTTCTAGGAGAGGGGGGCGATTGGTAATGCAGCATCTAAACACAACATCTCAAGGAAAGAGAGGGAGGGAGTCAGTATAAGTGAGTGACAGCGAGAGATCGTGAGAGTTGTGTATAAGTGAAAAAGCGAGTGAGTGTGAGAGCGAGTGAGTGAGAGAGAGCGAGTGAGTGAGTGGGAGAGAGAGCGAGTGAGAGAGAGCGAGTGAGAGAGAGCGAGTGAAAGAGAGCGAGTGAGAGAGAGCGAGTGAGAGAGCGAGTGAGAGAGAGCGAGGAGAGAGAGAGTGAGGAGAGAGGCGAGTGAGAGAGAGCGAGTGAGGAGAGAGCGAGTGAGAGAGAGGAGAGAGAGCGAGTGAGAGAGAGAGTGAGTGAGAGAGAGTGAGTAGGAGTGAGGTGAGGCAGAGGAGTGAGTGACTGAGAGAGCGAGTGGTGACAGAGAGCGAGTGAGTGAACTGAGAGCAGTGAGTGACTGGAGGCAGTGAGTGACAGAGAGCGAGTGAGTGACTGAGAGAGCGAGTGAGGGACTGAGAGAGCGAGTGAGTGACTGAGAGAGTGAGTGAGTGACGAGAGAGTGAGTGAGTGAGAGAGGAGTGAGTGAGTGAGAGAGCGAGTGAGTGAGTGAGAGAGCGAGTGAGTGAGAGAGCGAGTGAGTGAGTGAGAGCGAGTGAGTGAGAGAGAGCGAGTGAGTGCGAGTGAGTGAATAGGTGAGAGAGTGAGTGAATGAGAGTGGGTGAATTAGAGTTGGAGATACATCAGCCTGCCTCAAAAGATACCAGACTGAAGTCGGTAAAGGTAATAATGCTTAAAATTGTGATTGTTTTTTTAATGTTACGGACGCTTTGAAACAGAGGCCATGCATTCTTCACCAAAAACAGCCGATTCGCACCCAGAAAGGGTATGGGAGCCGTTTGGTAATATATAATGAAATGAAAACATGTAACACTACAACTACAAAGTGTAATATTTCTTGCATATTTGCAACCGCACTATCTGCGATCCAGACTTTGATGTGCCTGTGGAGACCAGGGCAGCCTGCTCACCTAAGGGCTCACCACTAAGGCTCGCCTGCGGACGTGAGCGCCCCACAGTGCTCGCGAGGTAAGAAACGAGCCCTCGCATCGTTACTCCTCAAATGGATACAAGGGTAATATGTTACCTTACGTTGTATTAATTTTAATTATTTAACTGACATAAAATCAAAAAATCATCAGGACAGTTAACGAAATTTGGATTATCTTATTCGATGATTAAAAAGTAATCTTGACTTCTTTATTGATGCAAACTCGATTTTATTTTATTTTTCACTTTTAGTCACTTTGGTTTGAGAATATTCAGTATAATGATATCTAAAAATTATTATAGAATAATGTTAAGGCCTTTTTTAACTTTTTTGACTCGCTGAAAAAATATCGACCACGTAAAAACATCCAACGCAAAACATCGATTGTGATTTTATAAAAACATAGATTGTGATTTTATTTGCGAGTGCTATTTTGTATTAATATCTCGAATAAAAAAGTATTTCACGTTTTTCGGCATCAATGACCGTACCCAAGTCGCGAACTGTTTAAAGGGTGTCAAGCAAGAAATGTCCCGTATTCAATGTATTTTACTTTCCCGCACATCTCTTGCACGATGCCAAAGGGATTGTGTAATCATAAGACGGCTTTTAACTAACTCTCGAGAATTTTCAATTAACCGAAACTGAAAATTGAATAATTGCATTTGACAATACAAAGAACACCACATTTATTATATTAAATCTCATTGCAATCTCAAAATATTGAAACAAGCTTCGTAAATTTTACAATCGTGAAATATTGGTAGTTACTGAATGGTTTTCCTGTACGTTTCGTAATCAAATGTCAAAGGACAAACAACAACAGAAATGAATAATTTGAACTATTTCCAAGAATTTACAATCAATGTAGATTGGCCCTTCAACAGTTCGCTATTAAAATATAAGTACGTTACTAGAATCAGCAGTACTACACTACATGCTATATGCTTCATGAAATATGCACTCGGTAGCGAACTTGCCAAACACATCCTTACACCTCAGCAGTATCCTATCCAAGATTCATCCCCACCTACATCTCCTAGTTCTCTTCCATCCTCCGGAACCCTGTGGACCCAATTACCTTATCCCTGAACCTAATCCTTGTACTACCTCTCCAATTATTCATTCCCTACATCTGTAACCCCTCCTTCCTCACCTCCTAACACTGCTGGGACACGATACTTCCTTCGACCACGCACTCGAGGTAAAAATGAGATAAATAAATAGCAACTACAGTCAGATGCAGCAGAAAAGCATCCGTGTAGGTACATGCAAAAGATTCAAATAATGCATCATAATGTACAATCTCTTTCAAATAAAATTGAATTTATCGAGGCAGCATTAGAGTGTGATCTCAGTCAAATAGATGTTCTTTGCTTTACAGAACATTGGTTATCTCATAATGATCTAAACACACTCCAAATTCCTAGTTGGGAAAAAACCCCTTTCAAATAATATTGATTCTACCTTCTTGTCAGAATTCAATTTATATGCAGTTGAAAAGTTTTGAAATAACAGTTGTACATCTTACTACGCTCAAAATTATCTTACTTTGCATCTACAGACCTCCAACAAAGCAAGCTTTAGATTATTTCAATTTCGTAGAAAATCTAGAGATAACTCTGAACAAAATTAGTAATCTATCTTTTAAATCCATTGTTGTATGTGGAGATTTCAATATTATTTTCTCAATTTAATTCATTCTTTTAATTTAGATATTACAGTGAACGTACCTACACGGAATACTTTTAAGTCACAAACAGCAATAGATCAAATTATAATTAACAAAACCACAACTAGATATGAAATAATAACGAATAATCTAGGTTACAGTGACCATGATGCACAAATTCTTACAATTACTAGTAACATGAATACTGACACAATAAATAAAACACGCATGTGCAGAGCATTTACTACAGTTAACATAAAGTTATTTACGGACTACTTGCTGAAAGAATCATGGGAGGCAGTTTATAACGCTATTGACACGAATGAAAATATAATTTATTTTCTCAAAGCTTTCATTTCTCTTTAACGCATGCTTTCCTATTAAAAGAAAATTAAACATTTCACGAAAAAGTAATACTTGGATCACAAAAGGAATTAGAACATCGTGTAAAAATAAACGTACTCTCTATTTTATTTCTAAACGTCATGACGTATCTCAAGATTTCCTTATCTACTTCAAAAAATACAAAACATTGTTACGAAAAGTCATAAGACAGGCTAAAATCATGAAAACCGATCAGGATATTTTGAACTCAAGTAATAAAACTAAAGCAATGTGGAATATAATAAATAATACTACCAAATCAACTAGAAAACCCGTAGAGAATGTTGTTTTAAAATATAACGATATAAATGTGAACGATCCGGCAACAGTGGCTAATCTCTTTAACCAATACTTTTCGAGAATTGCTGCCGATCTCACTAAGGGTCTTCAGGCACAAAATTCAAAAATAGACAGTTCACTCAAAATTTTAGACACAATGTTCGTTTCGAAACTTCTTCCTATGAAATTCTTAAAATAATCGGTAAACTAAAAATAAATATTCGTCCGGTTTAGATGAATTCCCGGATTCTTTGTTAAAGACTTGTGCGTATGCCATTATACATCCGTTAACTCACATATTTAATGCATCTTTATTGCACTGGAACGTTTACCAGATATTTTCAAAACAGCTAAAATTAAGCCGCTTTTCAAAAAAGGCAACAAAAATGAAATTCAAAATTTTCGGCCCATTTCTCTTCTATCAGTTTTTCAAAAGTATTAGAGAGACTTTTTACGTACGAATGGAAACCTTTCTCACTAAACACGACGCGCTTTCAGATTGCCAACATGGATTTAGAAAATCAAAATCAACGGAAACAGCTATATTTTCTTTTCTTAAAGATGTCGCCTCATCATTAGATCAAAACGAGGCACCTATTGGATTATTTTAGATCTTTCAAAAGCTTTTGACGTCATTGATCATGACATTTTACTTTCCAAATTACCTTCATATGGAATTCGTGGTATTGCTCTAGATTGGTTATGTTCGTGCCTTAAACAACGATCTCAGAGAGTTGAAATACCTTACTGGAATGATGGAACATTACGTACGCACCTTTCCGACTCTTTGCCCGTTGCATGTGGAGTTCCTCAAGGATCGATTTTAGGCCCTATTCTGTTCCTACTTTACGTAAACGATATGCCCTCGACGATTCAAAACGGAAGAACAGTTCTCTTTGCAGATGATACGAACATCCTTTGCAATAAAGAAACCGTAAATAGTACAATATCAGATGTTTCAAATTGGTTCCGAAATAACAAATTAATAGTAAACGAAAAGAAAACGGTTTTAATGCAGTTTTCCATTTCAAATAAACAATTCTGTGCTCCATTGAAAATGAACAGTGTACCATTGACTGATGTTAAGGCAACAAAATTTTAGGTCTCTCAATTCAGTCAAACCTTAAATGGAACGTCCATTTAAATGAATTGAACACACAATTAAGTTCTTTATGCTACGCGTTAAGAATTCTTGCAAATTCAGTCAGCCTTCATACTGCTCGTTGTGTATACTTCGCGAATGTTCATTCCGCCTGAGATATGGCATAATATTCTGGGAAATACATCTTATAGCTCCCAGACTTTTAGATTACAAAACGAATTGTACGAATAATAACCAAATCCCACCCACGTGATTCATGTAAGCCTCTCTTCATTAATCTAGAATTCTACCATTACCGTGTCTTTTTATTTACGAATCAGTGGTTTTGTAAAAATGACTTGCTCAAGGGCGGAATATTTTTCAGAAAATGCAGAAGTCTATTACTATAACACTCGACGTAGAAATCATATTCATCAGGGCAGTATCAACAGCTCATTACAAAAATTCACATACAATACATGTACATTATTTTACAACACTTTGCCAGATTACATTAAACGATTAACTTCAATAGAAAAGTTTAAATCCCAAGTGAAATCGTTTCTGCTGCATAACTGTTTCTATACAATTAGAGACTATACTGAGCATAACAAGAAAAGTAACATTAATTTTAACAATGATACATAATGCATTATTTACCATTTGGACTGTATAAATGAGTATAAACAACCTGTAACAACTATTGTACTACAGCTTCCGGGTCAATGACCCCATCTCGATCAGGTTTTCGTCCAGTTTCCTGATCCATTGAGCAAATGCTGAGATGGCCCTTGTTTTGCTTCTGGACATAAATGTAACTTCATTTTCTGTGCACGTCTTCTAGAATTCAGTGGAAATACAATTATTCAAATTATCGTTTCCATGTTGTCGCGGCAGGAAGTAATAAGAGCCAAAATTTATTGCTTATTTATCTTTGACAATAGATTTTATTACATGGGAGTTTTTTTTTCTCCCTTTCAAAATTCAAAATTTATTGCTTATTTATCTTTGAAAATAGATTTTATTACATGGGAGTTTTTTGTTTTTGTTTTCTCCCTTTCAAAATTTCAAAATTCAAAATTTATTGCTTGTTTATCCTTGAACATAGATTTTATTGCATGGGAGTTTTTGTTGTTTTTTTTTCTCCCTTTCAAAATTCAAAATTTAAGTAGTATATGAGTAAGTGTAGGGATCACAGAATTTTGAAAATGTGCACACAATTCACTTTTCCCCATAGCACGTCATACGCAGTTTTTAACTGTTTTTCTGACGTAAAATAAATAAATAAATAAATAAATAATCCTCCATCTTTAGCACGAGAGAAAGGGAATTCGCAGTCGTGGCCAAGGGGCAGAGAGCAAAAGGGAACCGTATTAATAAATTGTTTCCACCACAGAGTCGAGTTTTTTTATTATTACTCGATATAACTACGATTGATTCAATAATTGATTACTTCGTCATACCGGGCGAGTTAACTTCTCTGCTTCTTAGTCCCGAAGGTATAGTGCACGTTGTTACCCAGAGAGGTGACTGCGTTCTTCCGAGGCGGGGTTCCAGGTCCCAGCAGGGCACCGCCCAAGCCGGGGCAAGCTCGAAGCTCCCAATGCGTGTACTAATGAATATAATGCATATACGTGTGTGTGTGTGTGTGTGTGTGTGTGTATGTGTATGTGTAATGGGAAAGGATAAGAGAAGGAAAAGGAAGGAAATATTGCGCGCGGTCAGTATCCCATTTATTAGGCTAATGCTCCGGCATTCGCCTCGTATTGATCGGAAAAACCTGGGAGGCTACCAATTAGAGCAGCTGGCCTCTAGAAATCTTCAGATACGACTGGACACGGCCTAGCTTTGTAGCTAGTGCCAATAATCCTGCTTTCGACGGGAATCGAACCTTATGGTTTCCTGGTAGAGGCACTGCAGTGACACGAGTGACCTGAGCCACCTCAGCCCGTCCAAATCACTCATAATTTTTTAAACGTACGCGACAACCCTGCGCACCAGAAGGAAAAGCACTGCGTAGCAGGTGGATTGTTTTGATTTGATTTTTTCGTGTTTCCGGGCACGTCAACTGCTTTGGTCAATAGTCCCGTTAGTGTAGTGAATGTTTCTTCTCGGGATATGCGCGGTGATCTTTCCCCGCTGGATGGCGAGATCCGGCGCCGACCTACCGTCGGCTAGTGGGGTTTCCCCCTAACCTGGACTCTCCCACCAGCGGGGCACCGCCCCAGCCGGGACAAGCAGTAAGCTCCCGACCGGTCTCCCGGAATATGTGGTAGTGTAGTGTGTGTTAGTGTAAGTGTGTGTGTGTGTGTGTGTAAGGGGAGATGATAGGACAAGGAAGAGGAAGGACAGATCGCGCGCGGTCCGCGGCCCGTTTTGGTAGGGTACTGCTCCGGCATTCGTCTGGTGTTGATCGGAGAAACCACGGTAAACTACCGATGAGAGCAGCCGGCCGCTAGAATTCTCGTCCAGACAGCGACTGAATTCGACCTAGCTGAAAAGCTAGTGTCGAAAATCCTGCGGCCGTGGGAGGGGAACCTAGGACCTCCCGGTCAGAGGCGCTGCAGTGACATAGTTGATGCACTGAGCTACCGCTCCCGGTTCCGTAGCAGGTGGATTGACGGGCGGTGCAAGGGGCGGCGCGGCGGCAGGTGGGGGGGGGTGCATAGCGAGGAGGAAGTGTTGACGTGAAAGCGGCCGCGGGGGACGGGGGGAGGGGGGGCTAGGCCGCGACCTGAGCTACGAGTCTCCCGCCCGCCCGCCACCACGCCTCGTGAAGCCGTTACGGGTGTTTTGAAGGGGCGTGGACGCACGGTGGCTAGACAGACACAGAAGGCGGACAAAATCCATTTTCACAGAACTCCATCAATCCATAACTCACTTTTTCAGAATCTCATGGATCAAGCTCAGACGAAAAGAGAAATTGCCCATTACTTGTTTGGTGCTATTCTTTTTTTATTTATATTTTTCGATTTTTTTGAACCAGTTTGTTCATTTCTCAGTCCAAAAAAATGGGGGAATGTTTTGGATGGCGGACGGTAATATATCCTTTAGCTTTAAGAATACAGATTTCTCAGGAATTGAATATGTAATAAAATTGCATTTTGTTTTCTTTATTTCTATAACTTTTAATTTTATTTCTACAAAAGACTTTGTATGCATGTTTTAGTTATTTTAATGTTGGAAGTAAATAATCGTTTAAATTCGGGTCTTCTAAAAGCAATATTAATCTACATTCCTTGATTTTTAAATAACGAGCACAAATATAATTAAACTTAAGCTAGTATAAGAAAAACTATGACAGAAAACGTTCGTAAAGTTTCTTTCTAAACTTCCGTTAACTATACAATTTCAAAGTATCATTTAATGTAAGGTTACACGTGGTACGTTTCCATCGTAGTTTCCCCCACAAATAGATATACAGCAATTGTAGGCCACCGCAAAACGTTAAATGAATTGTTGCTTCACACGCATTAGAAACAATCTTCATCCGTATCAAGCTACTATTAATAGTATTTCTTGGTGTTGCCGGAAGAGCAAATCTTGAATTAATAATCATCCAAATAAACCTCGTCAGTCTGCGCAAACCACGGTGTACATAGAAAGCGTAATATAAGACGGAGGAATCTAAGCCTTCTAAGCGTGACGTCACAAAGAATGGCCACCAGCACCAAGGGCTGAAAGGTCATGGAGGAATATATTCTGTATTCCTCCGTGTATATGTGGCGTTGGTGGTATCTATATGCGCCGAACCGGCAAATATTTTAATAGAATGTCCAAAAATATATCATCCTATAGATTGTAAAGTGGAAAACGGTTTTTGAGGCCTTGGGCCTCAGAATTTTAATTTTTAACGCCCTAGAACGCTTTATTTAGGAGTTATTTAACAATACATCTGATCGAGTGCTGCGGGTTGCATTTAACATGCTTTTTTTTTAAATGTTCGTTTTTAAACAAATCCTTCATATTTTTAAAATCAAAGCGCAATTCGTCACGTTTCAATGAAATTCTCTTTCTTTGAAGAGCTCGTTTATAAAGATTGGTTGCGTGTGAGAGCCGCGAAAGGTATGTATTACCTCTGAAATTATATAAGAGACGATAGACAGTGTACAATAGACAGTGACAAGAAAAGTGACACATCCAAAAAACTTTCATTTTGTAGCAGAAAGTTTAAAATTCACTGGCGCTGTTTATTTCGTTTTTTCTTCACGAAATATTTGATAAAATATATTGTTTTCTCATATTTATTCGCCTAACTTGAACGTACAAGTTTTAAAATTATTTCCTTTTTCCTGTGCAACGACAATATCTACTATGAATAAAGTGGATGTTTGTATATCTGATATTGATAAACTCACGATACTGACCGATCAACAATAATTTTTTCATAGCGAAGGTTTTTATATTGTTCATTTTGTTGTAATTCATCACGAGATAGCACTGCACAAAATTGCGCTGTAGCGCAAAGACTTCTACACTTTTCAACTGATCGCCATGAAAACTGGTATTTACAGGTTTGAACACGGTGAATATTTTCGCGCTATCCATTTTTCTATAACTTGCTACTAGATAGAGCTGGAACTCAACTTTACCGTTCAATCGATGCAAAGAAAATGAATATTCGTTTTTGACGCGAGAAAATATATTCACGGAGCATGTGAACTACACAACCCACATCCGGTCAGCATGAAAGACGGAGAATGCACCAAAAATTAACTACGTGAGCTGTTGAAAGAAACAAACTGGCGACAATGGAAATCCATGTAATTCGCATGTTGCTTGTTCCAAAGTAGAAACTCCAAAAACTCTTTTCAGCGAAACAGAAAACCCAAAAGTTTGTTTTTTATATTCCAGCATTATAAACACCTTTATAAAAGGACTCTTGCGTAAAATTATGACGTATTTGCCGTTTAACGATAATTTCGTGATCAAACATTCAGTCAATTACAGTGAGAGAATCATGAGGGATAGCGGTATCAAGAACCGCTGACAATAGTTTTTTTCGCACAACGCCAAATACCCGTGGCGTCACAAATTTTTTTCCCAAAATTAACTTTGATTCTCATATAAATTGATATTTATCATATAAATTGATATATTGATAATTATGTTGTTATAAAAAAATAGCGTATGCAACGAGTACGGTACGATTGCTTGATTGCAATCGTACGAATTTGAAAACTCTCTCCTAACGTCCGGTTTCAAAACTTGACCTCATGCAATGAAGTTTAACATTATAAACTAGTTGCATAAACTCCTATTATTCACTTGTGTTACTCTAGATACGCTCGCATTATCTGGCAGGAAAATGTTCGCCGGGTTCTGCTGGTTGTTTATATTTGTCCTCTTTTTCGCCGATCCGAACCATAGTGCGCCTCACTTGAAAAAATTCCACCGCCTCCTAACACGCCGATCGGCAACAGAACGGTCAGCTCGATTTAGAAAACAGACGACCTCGTCCTGAACAAATATTCACTAAATTGCTGATTTCAGTAAATTACGGAGAGGTATTTGTTTGCTCAGCTGAACGGACTGGCAGTGAATTGGGTTGTATCCACAGCTGATCATTAGATGGGAATGTTTCCACTATAAAAACACCAGCAAAGAAACCATGCACGAAGCACAAGTCGTTGGTTGTAATTTCCACCAAAGAATCGGAACAAGCCATACGAGTTTCGTGCTTATTTATGCAACTGTTCTATTTACTTTACTGTCCTATTAGACTAGGTTTCTTCTTAGCTGATTTATCAATATCAAATTGCTATACAAAGTTGAACTCACAAAACTTTTCACGATACTTTTAGTCAGATTTGCTTTTGAAAAAATATTAAATAAAAGAACGTGACCCAAATTAATTACAGATATTATTTTTGTTTAAAAATAAAGTCGAAACTAAAGCCTATAAATAAGTAGTAGTGGTTTCAATATAGCTTAGCGAATGATCCTTGTCTGTTTAATCATTTCAAAGTTTATTTTTGGACAAGAAGGTGGATCACTCAGTCATGTTTTGTTATTCGCCAATTTTGTTGTGGCAAATGGTACGTATTAGTAGATATAATATTTATAGACATTTCTTAAACCGTAAAAATTGCAGAGGAATTCACAACGTAAAATAAGGATTATATTCATAATTTACTCTTACTTAAATGTATCATGTTTTTTTCTTCTTATCAACTCCTTCGATTTATCATTACGTGATTAAGGTATGTTGATGAAAAACTGTTTTTCAATTGCAAATTTTTGTAGGTATATAGTATGTATTTGATATTTTAAGGTCGGACTTTTGCCAGCTACATAGTTCTCAAGCCTGAGCCCCGTTTTTATTACCAACGCTCGGGGATTAGGGAGGCATGTTGCAAGCATGACGTATTCTTATCAGGCCAGGCCTAATTTTCTTGGCCTGCCTAAGTTTATTTTTCGTCACACTGCTATAGACACTGATAATTTGTATTGGAAAGTACGACAATTTAATTTTTGTCCTAGCCACGAATTGAACCCGAGACCGCCTCACCGAAAGCTAGCACGCTGTCCATGATCGAGGGGTTTGCAAATTTTTGTTAGTTACAATTAAGTTGTAAACTTACAACTAAGTTGTAAAACTATATACTAGAATTTTCGTGTACCCAGCACAATGTGCAAAAAGCAGTAAAAGAGTGCTACATTGAGGTAATATATGATATCATCATATCTCCGAGGGCATCAATAATTGCAGAACTACATCACGATACAACAACTTCTGTTTATTTCTTTAATCTACGACCCATGTCGTGAATTGCCCATTTCGGGTTGAATAGAAATCACTATACTTAGATAATATTTCCTAAAATAATCTTATGTTTCATTTGCAGCAGCAATGGCGCGCTCAATGTTTTGACGAATGATTGTAGTGGCAAGTCTGAGAGCAACGAAAAGCATTTTTATAAAACAAATGATATTTAGTATCAATCTTGCCTCTGCGGGAGAAGGTAGCGCACATTACTTAGGGAAATAGGGTATTTTCCGTATGCTAGTGCACTTGACAATCGAAATCTATTTCGGCCGACAGGTTACCAATTCTTATAATTGTATTTCAGTGAACAGAGGTTGTTCCAATATCACGCGTCCCCAGAAGATGCATCATAGGCGATTTTTAATAAGACTCATAAGTCAGGTATGATCATCGCATGTGAACGATACTCATCCCCCAACATTCGTAAATAGGGATAAATGCATGAGAAGCATACGTAAATAGGGTTAAATGCATTAAATGCAAGAATGTTTAAACGAACATATTTTTGCATGTATTATTTACACTGATAAAAGCATTCAAACTTCATTATACGACGAAACAAAGATACTCTATGTATTAGATCGTCAAAACATACTGTATAAAACACTTTTTTGGTTAATATATAATGTGACCACAAATAATTAATTACATTATTAAAGGTTGACGGATCATACGAGAAAAATAAATGTTATGTTGTGACGACAGAGGGACACGGAAGAATTCATTTCGGAAGATAAAGACACAAAATATGTTACTATCTGTGAGCACTGTTAATATTTGGTAGCAATATTGATTCTAGTAGCAATGTTTTCGAATGTGGATAGTAAAATGGGCTGTAGAATGTGTCATACTTAATTAACAAGAGATTTAAATATTACTAAAATATTTCTTACAAGGAACAACATTAAATGTTATATACACTTACGAATATTATACGGCATCGTCATGAAAAATATATGCAAGGAAATTAATGAAAATGTATAACTAACGTTGTTTACATCAGTTAACTCATACAAGGAAGTAGTAATTCCGATTCACTTGAATTATTTCGAATCAGTGTTGCCAATGATGGAAAATAAACTCGGATTTGCTTTTGAAAACCTGTGTTTTAAGACTTATTCAGTATTTAACTGGGACCCTAGAGTTTTGTGTGGAGCCTGTAGCTTTTGTCTGTGGTATAAACATTGCGAGGCGCGGCGTGCCGAGGTCCGGCCGGGAGCATTCGCTGTGGCGACTGAGTCGGCGCGGCGCGGCGCGGCGCAGGGGCTACGCGAGGGGAGCGAGGGGCGTCGGCGGGCGTCGAACAGGCGTCCGCGCGCAGCGTCCTCCTCCTCTCCCTCCCCTCTTCCCCTCCGGCGCCGTTTTGGGGGCGGCCGGCGGCGGCGGCGGCGGTCGGGCGCTGCGCGGGGCGGCGGGGGCGGCGAGCTGCCCGGCTCGGACGGCACACGTGTGGGGCGAGGTGGCCAAACAGGCGGAGGCCGCCGCCGCTGTGCGTCAGTGTCGGCCGCGAGCAGCGCGGCGCGGCGGCGGAGGAAAGGAATGCCGGCCGGCGCCAGCCTGTCTGGGTAACACCTGCACGGCTCGGCCGGCCGCCCGGCCGGCCCGCCCCCTCCCCGGCGCTCTTCTCCTCCTCCCTCTCTCGCCCCCCAACACGCCCCGCGCCCCGTCGCCCCTCTCCGCGCTCCGCGCCGCGCCCGCCCCGCGCGTGGACGCTGCCGCCGCCGCCGCCGCCGCCGCCGCCCAGCGGTCACACCCAACGCCTGGCGCCGCTCGCTGTTGCCGCTTCCGCCGCCGACGCCCACTACTCAAACAGCGCGCCGACAAACAATTGTCCCATTTCCCGCTCCATCGCCCCGCCCCCCCCGCCCCCGCGCAGCCGACGATGGCCACGCGGATGTGGCGCCCGGGAGAGCGCCGCAGGTTGCTGCAGGTCCACACGCCAACGGTGCGCCGCAGCCGTTGTCCATTGCAATGGTATGTAGTCGGAGGTAAGAGAAGCTCATTTGCGGGCACAAATGGTTCATACGTTTTTCTACAAGTAAACGATCTTGCTACAAAAAATGTGAAGAAAATATCGCGACATTGTTTTGTCGCGTTGTGTTGAAAATCATTTTGAATCAAAATCTTTTACACAAATTGTTTGTATGAAGTTAAACTTAAATGAAGAACACAATAACAACAACTGTCCATTAATTATCATTCTAAATATCGTGAGAAATAGAATACTCATTAAGTAAAGAATGTTATAATTGAGTACAGTCTAATTTCGTTTCCTTCGTGTTTTTATATAAACATATAAATATAAAAAACAGTCACTATAGGCACTGCAAAAGACAGTATCCATGAAGCAATATATAAATTAGATAATATAGCTAAAATATAACATATATCAACAGACAAAACTAAAATCATGGCGTTTAAGGTTGTGATCCAATAAGAGCAAAAATAGCCCTTGGAAAAATATAATAGAACAGGTAAATGCATTTAATTAGCTTGGCTATAAAATAACATTATGAAGATAATGATTTACAAGTAAAACTAAACAAATATATATACTTCTGTGCCACAAGTTAGAAAAGAAACTAATGAAACTCTATAAAACAATGGCCATGCTGTCATACGGAAGTCAGTATTGGGCATTAACTAGAGACCAAATTAGAAAATTAGAATCAGCAGAAATTAAGTTTCTTCGAACCATAGCAGGCTGTACACTTCTTGATCATAAGAAAAGTGAAGAAATTAGAAACGAACTAAATATTTTAAGTGTGAGTGATATTATCAAAGAATATAAAGAAAAATGTAAAATCATGTATTATAAATGTCCGAAGAAAGAATATTCAAGGTTGCCCTGAACTACAAGCCAAATGGGAGAAGAAATGTGGGAAGACCATTGAGAAGATGGAATGAAAAATTTTCAGGAGCTGGAACAGACTGAATAGGTCTAATCCTTGCAGTTGACCATGATGATGATGATAAATATAAAAAAAAACTTTCAATACTTTATTATAAGAAATATCAAGTAAAATGTATTTGCAAAAAAAATCTTGGATAATTCTTCAATCGTCTTTCAAAGCGTCAACGTAATGGTGCATTTGTGATGTTACGAAGAGCCAATTATTCCATGTATCATATTTATGGTACATATTTGTGATGAAACTAATAATCTATTCCGAACAACCATTTGCAACCGAGCACCATGATACTATTTCTCCATTGCAATAAGCGTATCCATACATTCTTTAGGACCTTGACAACAAACTTCTTTTATCCGACAATGGAATCCTTACCCTGGGCGTGCTTTTTTAGAGTTTTTTCTTTTCTCTTCCCCTGATTCTCGTATATCTACTCTGTTTTGCAACATTTCTTAATTTCCTCATTTTCCGCGGAACATTTTTACGAAGGTTATGAATGTCTTAGTGCAAATAAATTCTTAATTGTTGGGTGATCTAGGCTGTTTTTCAGATTTATTGTTCATTGATGAAGGATTGCTTTCACAATTCAAACTGAGTGAAAGCAATAACAGTTTAATGGCCAATGGTTTGTAGATAATGTACACGTCAACTTTATGCTTGTCACCCGTTATTCACAGACTCCGGCAACAGTACCGTTCACCTTAACAAATTAGTTGTAACGCGATCTCGTTTCGTATCATAAGGTAGAATGCATTGTGCAAGAATTCTTGCAGAACAAAGTTTATGATCGAACAGATATATCTTTTGAAATTGACAAATAAACAATTTTCAAACATACCTTGAACATTTTTTTAATATTCATTGATGTGTTTGCAACTTCCATGAATGACGCAATTAAAAAAAAACACAAAAATACATTGGCAAGATTAAAAAATATTACTTTAATACTACTGACTTGTCACCTCACCATCCCTTTTTTGCTTAGCGAATTTCGTCGGAATTAGGTTTTGCACAATGAACAACTAACATTACGCGATCTTGATACTGAATAACAATTGTATTCAATAATTCAAAATGTTAAAACCATTAGTCGCCCCGATCGGGAATTGTATTATTACTTATGTGTAGTAACAAAGAATTTTTTTGCCCGAGAAATAAAAGCTGAATTGTAATAGCGAAAACATCCACCTGGGACATTTCAAAATAGTACATTATGAAACGATGATGATGGGTATGAATACACGAATACGATATTAAGATGCGAGCGATGTATCAGCTAGTATAGTAAACTTCATACGAATGTATTAATACCCATTACATCGAGTTTCATACGGTACTTTTTCTACGACTTCTATAAGTGAAACTTTTACATTGAATCGTTTCATGGCATTTGACATGCAGGATTCAACCAGGGCCACCCCACCCTGCCCTCGCATGCTGCCGCAGGGGGCTGTGGTTACCAGTCCGCCTGCGGGGGAGTACTGCGCTAGACAAATAGGATCAAAGTGGAAATACGATACAATTTATTTTATCAATTCTGTTAATACAATTCTGTAAAGACACCTATTTTCTTAAAGAAATCTAATTGTATTAGCATAGATACTGAAAACTAATACTGTAACATTGAAAATACATATAATGTCTGTCTCCACAAATTTGTATATATTTATTGTATATTTAGTGTAATATTCTGTTTAATTGCCTTATTAATATTGTAAAGTTGTATTTAAAGTAGTCGCTAATGACCTTAGTTGTTGATGCGACTTTAATAAACAAAAAATTGTTTTAAATAATATTCCACGAAAAAAATTACTAATAATAAAATAAATTGAAACTGACAAGCATAATATAATATGAAATGCAATATTAATGTACACAATCGAAAGAAACATTTACTAGAACGATTCTCAATGAATAATGAAGTGTCCATATTCGGTATGTAAAATTCTCTGTGATAGGTCAAGAACCTGTACCATACTGAAATCTTTATCATAACGAGTATCATTACGCAACTGGTTGCAGCGAACAAATAACAGCATTATACAACGGGAGTAAAAAACGTATTTGTTACTGAAATGCGTTTAAAGGAAAAGTAACCAAGAAAATGTAAGTTGCGTTTTAGAAGCTTGCGGTACTTGCAATGATATGATTAGCACCATTAGCCATGTGCTTATATGCAACTAGAAGAAACGAGTAGCAAAATATATTGAGGAAGGACAAATAACGTCTTCTGCAATGTCTGAAGACTCTAGCTGTGCTCTTGAGTCTTGTTGACTGTCGGCTGAGACGGTGTCAATGGCGGAGGGCTGTCACCCTATCTCCCTCCGCTGATTTTAAGCAGCGATATGCGTATTTCGAGTCCTCCAACGATTTAAATAAAAAATCAACGAATTAATTTTATTGAAGTTATCTAGCATCTCAAACTTAAACAGTTATTTGTACTTTTACTTTTACCAGTCACTCAATGTATCATTAAGTGACTTGTATTCTTGAATTAAAATAAAATGAAAGTCAGAATTGTCCAAAAAATTGTGTATGACACACATGGTAAATGTGATTTTAATTTGCGCGTGGAATTTGCGCCACTTGGTCTAATGGCCCCGTGTCGAAACCTTTCTTACTCACAAAATAAAATGTAACTTTTAACACTCATAAAACGAACTATTCTCGTAGGACTACAAGTGAAGAATTTTATTGTCTATTATGGCTACAATAATTTAATTTTGTATGCTGAAAGTAGTTGAATATGGATTTCTCTTTATTAATTACAATGTTTTAATTATACAAACAATAGAAATGATGTAGAAGCCATAAGGCAGTAATTTCAAGTACTATTTAAGAACGTAAACTTTTAACAATAGAACCAACACGTCCAATTTAATATTTTTATTATTTATTCTGCACCGTCTAGTATTTGTTAAGAAAAGACGTTTGTTTATAAAAATACTATTAAATTGAACATTGTTGAAAATATTAATTACTAAAACAGTAGAGATCAATAAATGATAATTGGATCCATCAAACACCACTCGAAGAATGATGTTTGTAAGAAGAGCAATAAATCACATTTAGTGTTTAATAACATAACTTATTCTTAATAATAAAGGTACCAGCTTTGTTTTATGAAGGCAGAAACGTCCATTCGTCCACAGCTCTTGTCAAAATGTTTAGCATCACGCATAACAATCGCAGACACCTCACTTGAAAACACAACTAATCCCACTTGAACACTTCACGAACGCTCTGATGTAAACCACTCGCAAATTCCGCCTTTCAATACGTCCGGTACAATACTCCATTAATTGCGATTTATCGCCTCGTCCATGGCCCCAGCGCACGAGAATCTACCTCCCGCCGCCGCCGCCAGGCAGCGCTGGGCGCGCGCGGAGGCATTGTTGCGTCGGCGACCGCGAGGCGCCGGCGGGGGCGGGGCGGGGGCGCTGGCAGCGGCAACAGGCGCACGTGCGCGGAGGGGACTCTAAATTTGAAATGCAGCTCGGAAATAACCCGCGGGAGACACTTCTGCCGACCGGCCGCGCTACTCCACCCGTAGCGGCGTTTTCCTCGTCCGCCGCCGCCGCCGCCGCCGCTGACCTCCCCGCGACGCGAGGCCTCGCAGCGCACAAATCGCGTCTTATTACGGCGAGGCGCTGGCGGCTGTGGTGGTGTTGGAGGTGATAGTGACGGTGGGGGCGGAACTGGTTTTAGTGTTGATTATGGTGGAGGTAGTAGTGGTGGTGATTGTCGTATTCGTGGCGGTGATTGTAGCGTCAGTGGTGGTGATTGTAGCGTCAGTGGTGGTGATTGTCATATTAGTGATGGTGATTGTCATATTAGTGGCGGCGACTGTCACATTAGTGGCGGCGACTGTCGTTTTAGTGTTGATTATGGTGGAGGTAGTAGTGGTGGTGATTGTCGTATTCGTGGCGGTGATTGTAGCGTCAGTGGGGGATGTCCTAGTGGGGGATGTCATTAGTGGGATGTCATTAGTGGCGGCGACTGTCACATTAGTGGCGGCGACTGTCACATTAGTGGCGGTGACTGTCACATTAGTGGCGGTGACTGTCACATTAGTGGCGGTGACTGTCACATTGTGGCGGTGACTGTCACATTAGTGGCGGTGACTGTCACATTAGTGGCGGTGACTGTCACATTAGTGGCGGTGACTGTCACATTAGTGGCGGTGACTGTCACATTAGTGGCGGTGATTGTCACATTAGTGGCGGTGATTGTCACATTAGTGGCGGTGATTGTCACATTAGTGGCGGTGATTGTCACATTAGTGGCGGTGATTGTCACATTAGTGGCGGTGACTGTCACATTAGTGGCGGTGACTGTCACATTAGTGGCGGTGACTGTCACTAGTGGCGGTGACGTCATATTAGTGACGGTGATTGTCATAGTAGTGGCGGTGATTGTCACAGTAGTGACGGTGATTGTCATATTAGTGACGGTGATTGTCATATTAGTGACGGTGATTGTCATATTAGTGGCGGTGATTGTCGCGTCAGATGTGATTGTCACGTCAGTCACTTCAGTGGCGGTGATTGTCGTATATTAGTGACGCGTCAGTGGAGGTGATTGTCACGTCAGTGGTGGTAATTATGTTTGTGGAGGCGATTGTGGGGGGGTGACTGTTGTTACTTGTTGTCGAGGAGGCGAGGGACACGATGGTGGTGATGGCGCCGTCGTCGTCGGCAGCTGCGCGGGCGACCCGGGCGTCGCACCCCGGAGCAGCGGCTGCCTCTCGCCCGCGGCCTCGCCCCATCGCGCGCCGGGCGAAAGCAGCAGCTGGCCGCGGGCGACGAGATGCGTCAACAGCCGCTGTTTACGACCAGCGCCCGCTCAACATTGCGCCGAACTCCGATTAAGAACGCCGCCACTTACTGTCTACAGACTGCTATGGAGGAGAGCCAGTCAGCAAATGAACTTGCGTAAGGCCGACAGGTCCTACCTTCCACATTTCCCCACACAAGAACATTTTTCTTTCGAAGGACCTCTCGGCACTAAAGGATGACTTGGCTAATGGAATACACGCACTAAATAATAATCTACTTTAATATATCGAATTGCGTTACTACAGTGCTACTGTCAGTTATCATAAACTCTCCTTTTACTCACAAAATCCCAGATTTGCAGACCATTAGACCCATCGTAAGTAACCACAGATGCGGCGCAAATTTCAAATGAAATCTAATAGATCCTCAATATTAAGCACAGAGTGGATCTTCATGCAAATTAATTAAATTGAAGAGGCGAGTCGTTGTATTCAAAATCATTACTGCAAATGATTATCGTTCACAGTATTTGCTTCTACACGAAAGTAATACAGTGTCATACTGTAATTTAAAAATCCCGTTATTCAATCACTTGATTTGAAAAGATCTAAACATAGCAATAATCACAGACATTACGAAAATGTATTAAATGAAATGAAGAAACCCCCAATGACAACTTTGTAGGAAGGCAGATTTCTTCCGAAGGAAAAAAACTCCTTATATTGAATATCGATAGCAAGATTACACATAAGTCATATTTGCCTCGTGAAAGAAAATTAGTAAAATGTAGAAAAGCAAGTATTGAATGTTTATTACACGATATTCACTTTTCAAATCACAGTAATTTTTTCACATATGGAAATTTGTAAAAATTAGATATTTCAGCAAACTCAAAAGAACCCCAATTACAATTTTTTGTGTTATTTAATAGAATTGATTGTTATTGCCTGACAGAACTTCCCTGACGTCTTTTCTTTTAATTTGCAGGTAATTTTGTCGTTGATATGTCTGGAAAATTTCTTCTACGCTACTCTATGGCCATTAGTTGTTTCGCTTTACGACGGGGATGGGACAAGTTACGGGAATCACACATGCTGTACTCTTTAGAGCAGTGCTCAATGATATCTAAAGATATGAAATCCCCAGCGAATATGCTTGGGTAAATAAGCCATGGGCATCTAAATAATACAAGCATTTTGATAATTCAATTTAGGAAGGAAACTCGCTCGCAAGACAAACATTTTCGATTTGTTGAATAAAATATCTCCAGGACTTATTTCATTTCCAATAAATGTACATTTTCAGAAGCTTAGTAGAGTCTTCAGATTTGCGAGTATACAAGAGCTTAGAGAATGGCAACTATAACAGTTTGATATTTCTAGTTCTTACGAAAAAATGGAATCGAGATTGGTTATTTCAGAGATAATGAATGAAACAAACTTCTAGAAAGTAATTTATTAGAATATCAGGAAATATGCAGTTTTTTAACAAATTATGTATTGAAAAATATAAATATTTTTATAGCTTTTTCTTCAGAAGCAATTCGCCTTCGGATCCGGAGTGAAGAATGTCCGTTTGGCATTCCTTTTCTAGTCTGGGGAATTGAGAAACTGAAAAAAATGAAGAAATGATACTTTCATAATACATAATTCATACTTTTGAGTTGCACCAATTGATTCAACACTTACCTTCCTTCGGAATTGTTCTTGAAAACATCTTGCTACGTGAAACAAATGTTTATGATGTGAAAGAACATACGATACTCCTCACCCCTTGTGTCTTGACTACCCACAACTAGAAACACTATTTGCTCACTTCTCAACTACGCGAGGTCATCCGACTCGATATCACTGCAAGGACTCGCGGTGGAAGGTCGTTCTGAAATACTGCTCCGAAGTAAAGTACTCCACCGAAAATTAGAAGCATTTCGAACCTTCAGGAAGAAATTATTGCAGAACGCCTTTAAAACCCACGACGGGATTAGCAATGAAGAGCTCTGAGATACTCAGACTGCAGGAGAATTTCAAATGCAATGTTATTCTTAAATAATCCTCCACAGTCCAGCAAATGACCTGAAAAGCAGAAAAACTCGCGTCTATTGAAGTTCTGTTAGAGCCACGAGTGCCCACGAGCCCGTGATGAAAGATCAGGAACTACGGAGAATGCTTTCCTGCAAAGTAAAGTGCATTTTACTAAATGACACAGATGATGACCAACATCTAACTGAGCCTTAACTCCGCCGATGCATATCGCTAATTGTATGCGAGGGAAGAGCTTAAAGACATACTATTATTAATATTCGAGATTTATTATATTCATTCCTCTGAATGCACATCAAGAATCTAAGCAACGCTATTTATCCTTCAAACAAAGAGGAGTAACTAAGTTACTAGTTAAGCAAGCAAAATGCAGTTATACAGTTAAGATCTTCACAAGAATAAATAATTTAAATTTTCTCGAGTTACGCTAGACTTATCAAAGATTCTTCTTACAGTTGCATCATTTGAGGTATGGATCGGCCTTTGCCTCCACATGTACGTACTTGAAGCCCAGAGCCAAGGAAAGGAAAATATGGAGCTCATCGTATTTGCCACAACCCACAAGGGGAGCACTACGCTACGAGAACCTACAAAAATGGCGACGCTCTGGGCAGAACTTGCCCGCAACTCACCGTTTCGCGCTTCGCCTCAGACTCCGCTGGCGGGGGCCCCAAGCGACGCCCCTCGGCCGCACGGCTCTGCTCCCACGGCGAAATAGGTGGCGCTGCGAGCAACACAACTTCCTTCCCCTGGCCGCTGCTACTGCCACCCCTTTGCGCCTGGCCATTGGGTACTCCCTGAGCAAGGAGAAAAATTACAAAATCATTTCAAATAATTCATTATTTTTTCAAATACTATTTTAAAACAATGATATTACTATTTTCGTTTCTTCTAAACCTTCTGAAATTTCCATTTTCTGTTTATTCTTAGTTTTGTAAGGAAAAGGAAATATATTCGTCGTGAATGGGAGAGAAGAGGGAGGGGTAGGTGGACGCATTACCCCTAAGACGTATTACAGGAGAAAGTGTGGAGAAGGTTTTCTGGCGTTAGTGTGAAATGAAAAACGTAAGTTTCGATTCCGAAAACAGTCTGTTTTAAATTATTAAAAGTACCGTTAGATACTTTTTTTCTGTTTCTTTTCTTTGTGGTTTGAATTACATCCCTTAACGAAACTTGAATAACATTATGATGTTACTTTGTAATGTAATTTTATTGCACGTTGTATGTAATTTAAATTTTATTGTACGAATTTGTTAAATGAAATTGTTTTTCTTCGGCACTGCAGAAATTCAATAGAGAATTGGGTCTATGCCGAGAGCTGCCTCGATCAAAATGCCAGAAGCCGACTCTGTGAGGTCGGTCCTTTCCAGAGTCTTGTTCGATCAGTTGTTCTAGCTAGATGCCGAAGCAGTACCTTAACCAACGGGAGATACTTTTTTCACATCCCTACCCTCTGTCAAAATCAGATCCAGAAGAACGGTTGATTGGCTTTCCTCAAATGACCCATCTACATGCAGATGCCAAAATGAGCTCGAATTGGACTGCAATACTAGAGGAAGTATTACTTGTTCAATTAAAATTTTCCAAGCATAATAAGGAACTATAGTATTGTTTACATTGAGTTCCCACCTTAATCTTCGCATCCCATCCACGCCTGGAAGTAAAGGAAGAAGCAGCTAAAAAAGTAACAGAACTATTGTTTTGAACACACACGTAAACGATAAGTTTTAAACATTGACAAACAGCATTATTAATTATTTGTGGTCAACGTAGAGTTTTAAAAATTTTATTTGTTCGTTTCGTAATTTATTGTGATCCACTGCTTCCAACACAAGATACACGCATTGGCAAACTTACAACAGAAGAAGACACCGGCTGCGATAGATTAGCGAAACGACTTGCTTCAGCAACATCGTTGAGCGCATGATGCTCGGATTTGTGGCGGGTTTTTAATCTTATCTAGAGCGAATTCAACTTCTATCTGGAAGGAGAATTCTAGCGGCCGGCTGCTTTGATCAGCATCTGGTGTCGGGCACCTGTCACGAGCCCCGCGGTCACTCCTTCCTCGCCCTCTCCCATTTCACACACCCTTCACACTACCACACATGTCGAGCGATCAGCCTAACAAACGGACCATGGACAGCGCGCGATTTTTTCTACCTCTTCCTTGTCGTGTCCTCTTTCCTCTCCCCTCCTGAAAGGGGGGTATGTAGGTGTAAGGGGAGTAGTGTACACTAACATGCACTACACTACTACATATGCCGGGACCTTAGAGATTGTCCCGGGTGGGACGCTGCCCCGCTGGTGGGAGACATCTGGTTGGGGAAAACCTTGCTAGCCGGCCGTAGGTCGGCGCGGGATATCGCCACTCTGTGGGGGAAGAACGCAACCATGTACCGAGAAAAAAACATGCACTGCACTTACTTGACTAATAACCCTAGTTGTTGACGCACCCGGAATGACTAACAATCAATCAATCGAGAGATGAGTCGGCAGCTTCGTGCTCGCAGTAGCTGGAGCGTAGCCGGCTGGGGAGTCACCAGAAGCGGAAATAACATACCCAGCGGAAGTCCAGGTCGCCACCAAAACTTTCGTTCCAATGGGGGAGGAAAGTTTATACACTTCTGTATATAAACCATAAACTGCACATAAAGGACTAACGATCAAAGTAGTTGACGCTTCCGCAATCAATACTCACGCACTAACTCAAAAGTAAACAAGTAATAAATCCGATTTACAATTGAAACTCAATGGGCTCCGGGCACGTGCACTGATCTTTAGTTTTTTCGTGGTTTCTCCCATCAATACCAAGCGAATGCCGAAGGCCATAGACTGCGCATATCTTTCAATTCTCACCCTTTCCCTTCATTCCACCTTACACATACACACTAACACTTTCATGTAGTACGCTACCTCACATGTCGGAAGACGCATCAGGAGCTTCGTGCTTGTTCCAGCTGGGTCGGTGCTCGACCGGCGGGGGAATCTGGATGGAGAAAATTCCGCCGGCCAAGTGTATCTTGCCTCCCAGTGGGGGAGGGGCACCACCACCTCCCAGGATATAACATGTACTACACTTACGGGGCGAGTGTCCTAAGTAATAGACGCATTCATTGAATCAATAATCACTCATTCATTGAAAGAAGGAAAAAAATATACTTCGGCTTAGGTGGTTCAGGGCATCAATTGATGTCACTGCAGTGCCTTTGACAGGGAGGTCCTAGGGTTACACTCCCGTCGGTGGCAGAACTTTTGATTTGGCGAATGCCCGAGCGGTACCTTCCGGCCACGGATCATGCAAAAGCTTTCCTTTCCATTCCCTGTTCTATCCCCACCCCTTTACTTACACTTACATCCACTACACTACCACACATGCCGGGAGCTTAGAGCTTGTCCCGGCTGGGGCTCAGCCTCGCTAGTGAGAGATATCTGGATGAGGAAAGCCCGCAATAGATCGGCGCCGTATCTTGCCAACCAGCGGTGGAATTTTTTGATTTGATTTTTTCGAGTTTCCAGGCGCGTCAACTGCTTCGGTCATTAGTCCCGCAAGTGTAGTGCATGTTTTTTCCTCGGGAGATGGTGGTGATCTTTCCCCGCTGGATGGTGAGATCCGGCGCCGACCTACCGTCGGCTAGTGGGGTTTCCCCCTAACCAGGACTCTCCCACCAGCGGGGCACCGCCCCAGCCGGAACAAGCTCTAAGCTCCCGACTGGTCTCGGAGCATGTGTGGTAGTGTAGTGCCTGTTAGTGTGTGTAAGGGGAGAGGATAGGACAAGGAAGAGGAAGGAAAGAACGCGCGCAGTCCAGCGGTGCAAGATCACCGCCACCTCTCGCAATAAAATATGAGAGACTACGAGACTAATGACCTTAGCAGATGACGCACCCGGAAGCAATCAAAGAGATCGTTCAATCAATCAATCAAGAAGTTATAAAGAATTTCCATTGGGAGTTGCTCTGCGCATTTTCGTCCGGTTGCTACGGCAGCACCGCGCACTGTGTTCTCCGCCCGTGACGCCTGGCGCCGCCGCGCCGCACGGCCGCTGACGTCACTGGCTAGTTGAGCGTGCGCCGCCGCCGCCGCCGCCGCCCACGGCCGTCGCGTAGCGTCGCCCGCTCGTGTACTTCATTCACAATGGAAACAACGCGAGGCATAAACATAATGAATTAATGAGGTAATTGCCAAACTATGTGCTGCGGGACACTTGTTCTACTGGCTCCAGATGCGAACTGGAACCTGAAAGCATTTCTCAGTGATTGCTCAATTGTTCCCTGTGATTGCCATTGTTCAATCAAAGAGCAACGGACGTAGGACAATATGAACTTATTTTTGTAGGTGATTTGGCATGGCAATTTGTGTTGTGTGTAACCATGGGTTCGAAAATTTCAACAAAAGATATTCCTGAAAACAAGTTCATGTTAGTTTATTTACTTCACTTTCATTCACTCACTGCAACTGTTATAACAGTGTATGTCCTTGCATCTTATCTACCCCTTGCGATCGTAACTTTTGTCACCAGTGATTTGTGGATCAGCTTTGACGTTCCACGCAAAGTTCTGAACACAATAATATATTCAGATGATTTCTCACAAAAATTAATGTCTGAGAATTACTGAGTTACAGTCATTCATTCCTTTTTGGAAAATAATTGTCTGTTGCAGTAATAAAGTCATTGAATGGATTTACATCAATAAATTGAGATTTTCGAACACTGTAAACTAAAAAAAATCAATGTACTTCTATTTAAAAATGAAATTTCAGCATCAGTGAAACGAATTCTCACGGTGTCGTGGATGCCTAACAAATTTCTTCCTAATCAATAATAAAATGTGACACAATTGAAGTGGGTACAGCTTAACATCCCCACGTGCCTTATTAAAATGCATACAATTAAACAAATGTTTTGAAATATTGCGATGTATGTTGCATATCTTTCCAAATTAATAAAGAAGAAAGTAAAATTAATATTAAGATTATACCACCTTTTTAGGGACTTGACAGCCAGCTATGGTTTGTACTACACCTCTTTTTTCTTAGATGGTCTTCTTTTAAGGCAAGAACGACGACAATTATGTATCTTACAAAATAAAAGAATTTCTGAAAAGGTTCTTAAATAGTAGTATGAAAGTAAACTGAAATCTATTTCAGAATGTTTGATTGCTTTTTACAAAATATGAGTAAACAATGATTTGAGATTGCTAATGACCATTTGTTGCAAAACAACCTAAAATAATAAATAAAAACAAAATAAAGCAATATGCAGTGATTGAATTATGTTTCTCTTTCATTATTTCCTTTAATCAAAACATCTAGGTGAAGAGTGGATGCACTGCTGCCCTGGCTGAGACCACAAAAAAGAATCTTGCTGCACGTGAGTACTTTCACTAATGAACTAATTCGGTAGCACTGTTTAGGTTTCAACAGATATTTTCTAAAATACTTTCACATTTACAGCTATTTTAAACGGTTATGGTTTACCTGCATCTTCTTCACCCGAATTAATTCGGGTTTATGTAACTCATGATCATGAGTAACACAATACACCTGATATTGGTTTTGTTTTCATTATATTCGTTTAGAGACCATTCATTAAAACTACTTTTTCCAACGATACAAAGTATATAATCATTAAACTGTCACATAAATTTGATTCACTTAATTGAATATTCTTAATTATACTTCAGCACATTGAATCTTAAAAATATTTAGAAAACGCTCAAAAGTAAAACATACGTCAACAGTGGCTCACGATACACAACAAAGTAACCTAACTACATCAACGAGCAAATGTGTAGAGTACACACTGTATTTATATTATCATTGTGAAATCTAATTCGAAGATACAATAATAAAAAATTGTAGACTTCAAATTTGTAGAAGAAAATCATGGATAATCCAAAAATAATCTCCTTAAAGCGGGCGTATATATGGACATACGCCCTTTTTACATAGACCTCCACAATTGTTGACATAGATGAAAATATCAGTTACAATTTGAAAACTATTTCGTATGTCTGTATTATTTATCGGCTCAAAAATTTTCATCGATTACGTACTTTGCCTTCCTAAGCAAGTACTTAGATAATGGTGGTCATGATCACATGTCTCGTGTTTCAGGGATTCCCCATGTTGCAAACTCAAGCCAATACGTCGCATATTTTAGAGGTGACTGTCAGGACACCACGTCGTGACTCATGGCATTTTAGTACCTTCCATACGACGCTCATTTTGGCGACTCACGGATTCCTAGGTGGATTGATTTTCACATCACAGGTGAATTCTTGATTCACACCTAAAATCCCCTTGCAGATATCCTCTATAATCTTGTATCTACTTTTGCAATACAAGTTGTACGCGAGGTCACGTAGAAATCTGCCGCCAGATGTTTCGGCAACTTAAGACAACAAGAAAGCTGCTTGTGAACGCCTGTGCAATACATCGAAAATTTTTGTTATTCGACACAACGAAAGGAAATTATATTTAAAAGCTGTGCGCCAGGTGCGTAGTGCTTTTCAGGTACTCATTTTCCAATTTTCTCCCATAAGCACCAACGTCGGCAGCAGGGTTATTACGAGGGATGTCCTTTACAGGAGGATGAGTAATCCAAACGTTTATCACCTTGCTTTCACGTAAGACACAAAGACGTGAAGGACAAACACGAAGAGCGAAAAAGTGTTATTCTGCAGCGACATATGCATCTCAGGCAAATGCCGGGCCACTCGCAGAAGAGAAGCCAAACGAGCATTAAGTGACGCGGCGGTAGCGTAGCCATGCGAGTGCAAGCAGTGGGCGCGAGGAATTGAGTCATAGACAAGCCACTAACAGGGGATTGAGGAGTTTCATAGCGGCAAGACATGTGTCGTTACATCAGTTTTACACTCAAACCCTATTAAGGACATGCAATTATTTGTCACTTAGGTATGCTGGAGTAGTCAGTCAACTTATTACATTTTACAGTTTTTTAAAATCCGTAAATCCAACAGAAAATTGCCAATTCTTAACTGTCACATTTTTTCAGTTCTCAATTCCTAAAGACAATGCTCTAGTTGGAAACTTTACGAAAAGGCGGCTCGAGTCGATGACTTCTTGGCTGTCCGGGTGACGCCGCGTAGTGGGCTGAGAGGCCGACGTTTCGCCTGATATGTCGCAGGCTTCCTCAGAACTTCCTACAAAATAGAAACTCAGGCTCACCAGTCTTTAAGTACCTAGAACGAAATGTTTTTGAGTGTTATTTGGAGGTAGCAGGTTGCACTCTAACGGGGCTATTTATTGATATCTTATGAAGCGTTCTAAACCGTCAACTTTCTTTCTCTTATGATCAAGGGATAAGTTAGTAGAAATAAATTGCATTAATATTTAGAATTTGATATAATTTGCTAACAGTCCTGTAAATTGAACATATTTCAAATAAATAGTGCATGCACAAAAATGTTTAGAAATAAATTTTGATACATTATAATCGCCTTTATAACCAACATTATTAATTGAAATAAAATGTAAAATTAAAAATTAAAATGAAAATTTCGGAGTAAAGCTCTGGCACTTTAAAGATTCGTTTCAATTATTTTCAACTTCAGTCTGATCGTTTAATAAAAGTATTGCATAAAGTTCGTAGGAAACAATGTATTGTCCAAAAAGGGTATTGTGAGAAGTGTGGTTAATTTTGTACTGTCATCTTTTGTGCGATATTATTGACTTAATCAAATGGTATAGCATATTCTCAGCTGTAAAATGTTCCTTTCTTTTTCGTTAGGATTTCGTCTATGTTAAATATTTCAAACCTTGCCGTTTTTTGCGATGTTCATTCTCCTCTTCTTAACTTGACTTAAAAAATATTTTTTGTTTCATGTTTGCTCCAAAGCAGAAATTGTAAAGAGGTGATTAGATTCGTATTTTCTATTAATGTCAACTTCCTTGAATGTTTGCTCTCGTGATTTATTGTTGCATAAGTTAAAAATTTCAGATTTGCAGACATTTTGAATTTAAAGAGCAAAAAGTTGGGATCGAACAACCATATTATTTTATTGCGTATATTAATTAGAAATTAACAATTTATTTTGATAATTGTAACGGTTATCATGAATGTCATTACACGCTTTTTATTGGAAAGTACCAGATGATTTCGGAAGCTTATTCTCTTTATTAGCAATATTCTGAAAGTGAACCGCCATATAAAGCATTAAGGGTTATTTAATTACATTTGTGCACGTTACTACACATGTTTTTTCTGTTGAGTCACCCTCTCAGAACATCTATCATTATTGACTTTTACCTTATTGATAGTTTTAGTAATATGCATGCAATAGCTATAAAATCAAATAAACTGGATCAGTTTCGAAAAATTTTATCCCTGCTCTTTCTTCAATTAAATTTCTTGCCAGTTTGCTCTAGTAAAAAAGCCAAATTAGTTTCACTTCACTTTGAATTAGCACAGACAAAACGAGGAGTAGCCGGTTAATTAGGCTCTGTTTAGATTGAATCCACCAAGATGTTTGCAGAACGGGTAGAACCAGTTGCGAAGGGCGCAAGTTCAAATCTCCAGCTGGAGGAGGGTAAAAAGCCGCACGATCTGTTACAATATAACCTGCCCGCTTCCTCCTTGGTTTCTTATTCGCCCGCAATTTCAACGGAGTCGTTTTTGCGCGATATCATTGTGCGTCGTAAAAAGTTATGGAACTGCATGACGAAAGGCTCTCGCACGCTTACGACACTGTTCAAAACGTGTCTAATGGCACTAAAGGCGAGACGGCGAGAAGTCCGCCTCCGGGAGAGGATTTGCCCACATGCGACTCGGGGGGCAGAAGAACGAGAAGAGAGCAGAGCGGAACAGACGTGGATAAGGAGAGGGGGAGAGGGCGAACTACACGAAGGAGGTAGAGGTGGAGAAAAGGTAAGGGGTAGAAGATGGGGAGAGAGGAGATGTTAAGGAGGAAGAATAGGAGGAGGAGGAGGAGGAGGAGGAGGAGGGAAGGAGAAGGAGGGATGAAGAAGGCACATGCGAATTGGTGAGGTAGGAATGTCGGAGATTATACCTTCTACAGTGTTTGATGTCCCCTGCTGGAATCGTAGTAATTTGTTCCTGTCAGAGATACAATTAATTCATATATACGTGCCTCATTTACGATTGTTCCTCTTTGAATTGTTCAAATCAAAGAAATTGGAAGTTATATCTTTCCCAAGAACGTTCTTAGAGTATATTCAGACTATAATGCATGGATTATGAAGGACAACATCCGTCACTTTTGTTCATCGCCTTTCAACATTCTATTTGTTTTATTTCCAAAATTAAGTTTGTTACCTTACGGATATACTAATGGGATAGCTTATAGTTTGCAACAGTGCGAAGTGGTAAATGATATTATATGGTTTTAATCATTAAATAATCACTCATTTATTTATGTATGTAAATTCATGTGGCTTGCATTGCCACACAAGATGTAAAACAATGAAAATTTTATGATCAAGATGGGCCTGAAACAAGTGAAAAGAGAACATGAAAAAGGGCAGAAAACTACCGGGGAAAACTAAAATTATAAAAGTAATATTCGGTAGTGGACGAAAAATCGATTCGAAATAATTTTCGAAATAATCGATCGAATCAAAATAGTTTTATGTTCGTTGAAAGAAGACTATTGTGATTGTCTTTCTACACTTTTCTGTTCGGTTGGCGGAATGAAAAAAAAAAAATTATTTCGGCGTACACTCAAACAAGCGTGCGTAAGTATTTCAGAGAATTCTGCATATGGTATGTTTCAACTTGTTGTATCAGCATCTGAGGGTGCGTGTGTGTGAGTGGGGATGAAGTCACGAGGAAAATGAAACGGTGCCCGGCTCGCTCATCGAGGGCGAGTCACAGCGAGAGGAATTCGGCCATGCGTCGGGAGCCTGCAGGTGAATCGGCGTTCGCGGAGGCGGGTGACGCAATGGGCCAGCTGCCGCATCCCAATGCGCGCCGTGGGTGATAGGCTTCCTGGATGACGCCGGGCTCATGAGGCGTGACGCCGTCTTTGCTCAGTCGTCCGCACAAGAACGGCCTGTACTCGCTAGTGACTCGCAGAATCCCCCCAAGGAGGAATGGTATGGAAACGTCACGTTTCTGCGTGTTTAAGCATGCTACAAGATTGGATGACGGAAACCAGGGTCGCACCGAGAAGAAATTCGATGCTAAAATTTAATTCGAAGCAGCCTCTAAAAATATGGTACACATGAGAATTAAACACACATTACAGATAAGACCAAAACAGTGTATTATTATCATAATAAACGGATTGCAATTACAATTGACTCTTATTTTGAAATTATTGCAAAGAGAATTCACGATTACTAATATTCATACTATAATAAATTTATTGCAATTACAATTAAATTAACTAGTATTTTGAAACCATTATAGAGTAAATGTATGATTTGATTAACTATACATTTTCTCCGCGAGAATTTGCCTGGAAGTATTCACTCACATTTGCAATGGATGTATAAATAAATAAATTAATGAAAAAATATTTATATTTAAATTGTAAAACATTAAATTAAAAGAAGTGTAATTTGTTTAAATTTAAATTAAATGAAGTTGACACTCTGCGATTTATAAGAACTGCTAAATGGGAAATTTGGCCTACATTTGGATGTTGATTTATTGCCTTCTGCGTATCCTTCTTGACTGATACAAGCCTAGACACTCATGTGATCATAACCCCTCCCGCTTACCTATCACCACCTTCAAATTCGCTTTGAGTATGAATAAGTCCGGTCCCGAATTCGTGTATTTTTGCTTCATTGCAATTGAAAGGAAGGCCCAGTGAAATTAATCAAAGAAAATCTTGGAGATCGAGACTAGTGTAAAAATATGAGAGTAGTGTAAAAGTACGTTCTGAGCTTCGTAGCCAAAGTCTCAAGAGGATCCCTAGAACTGAATGGTTGCCAAAGAAGGTTGAAATCTCAGTCAATGGGTATATTTTACGTAATAACCAGATGTTACCAAATTTGCTACTTTTTCATCTCGATAAATGTGAAAAACCTTTATATACAATTTTTTACGGTAATTTTAGGTTGTAAATGTAAAATTTCCTGTTACATTCTTTGCACTTAGGGCCATGGAAATGGGGAGAAACAGAAAAAAACACTGAAAGAAGAAGATTCCTAACATCCTCTAAACCTAAGCAGATTAAACTGCAGTACTGAAAAACAAGAGGAAAGACAAGAGAAAAAAGTAAAATTAGCTCACGAATGGCAGAAGCCACAATCATAAACTGGATTTTTTTATTTCCGAAGGAGCTTCTTCAATCATGCTCCAGCAAAGTGCAAGTGTGAATGAATAATGGTAATTTTCCCGAAGTTCATAATTCAAAGAATTCAAAGAAAAAAATAGAAAGTTTAATATCTTGTGTCCACCATCGAATTCGCGAATTCCATTGAATCCCAATGACCCATCCCTAGCCACTTCCTGCACGCGAGTGCAACCCAGGTCCCGAGCCCGGGTAAACCCGTTCCACGTCACCGATCCCTGGCGCCCACTGGGAGTTCCGGCTGCACCCCTGCGGTGGGGTGGGGGCGTGGTGAGGGCCGGTTGGAGGCGGGGAGGGGGGGGCGAGTGGGTGGAGGGCCTTGGGGGGCGGGGACGGGGGGGAGGGGGGGGCGGCGGAGCGCGGGCGGGGTCACCGGGGACAGGGGGGAGCAGTGTCGGAGCACTGGGGCGGGGGCGGGGCGGACTGCGTGCTGGCGCGCTGGCCAGCGCCACCTCCTCGCCGTCGTCTTTCGAGGAACGTCGACAGTGCGAATACGCAGCCAACCGCACGGAACAAAATTATTTTTCCATTTTCGATTGTCACCACCTTGTCATCTAGTTGGATAGGCATTCGTGCGTGGTTGAACGTTTTGAAAATTGTTTTGTAATAGTGAAAGACTGGTTGAAGCATTGGTCGCCGTGGTCATTGTGATGATCTGGATCCAGATTTATTTCCGCGAACTTGCGATGAACATTTTAAATTATTAAATTCAATCGTTACATGGTAACGAAGTCACAATATGGAAGACATTTACTGTGCGAATATATTTACGACATATTTATCTATCCAACAAGGAGTTAGGATTGTAGCAATCGAGTATAAGGGGCTTCAGAATATATCAGGTCCAAGAAACTGTTCGAAGCAGTGAACGCTTCGGTAGGGCAGCGATCAGAACAAGTAGGCGTAAACTAGAAAATCCGGTTTCGATTCCCTGCTGGGTTGACTATTGTTTTGAAGAATTTAAATTATCTAGTTATTTATTTGTTTGCAGAGCCGGATTAATACTTAATATCATGCCCAAGTCCTGACCATAATGTTACGTTCATAATAAAAATGAATATGAAAATAAACGTTTGCAACTCAAACATTTAATAAGAAAGTAAATGCTTTAATTTGCATATGTATTTATGAACTAATATACAATTTTGTTCACAGAAACCGATTGGGCCCGTGTTTAGCCTACTTAATTTTTAATTCAGTCTTGTTTTCGTGTGGTTGAAAATGAGGTAATTTGTTCATGTTTTCACTTCGTGTATGAGTCGCAACAGTGAAGTATGTGGTGGACGTGGAGGAACAGTGGAGGAGGTGGAGTACGACATACGTATACGTTTCCTCACACATATTTCATGTTGAAGAGACTTTACATAGAATGAGGAACGGCGATGTCTGCTGATATATGTACACACAGAGTACTTCTTGAAGAGAGTTGAGGGAAAGTAATTTCTTCTGAAGAGAGAAAGTAACGTCTTATGAAGACATTCCAGTACGATATATTTGGATGGGACATGAGATTGAATTGATTTAGTATGTCTGAGAGATGAAGTTGGCAGAGTTTAGTTCTGAACTGCAATGAATATTAGGAGACGATACGAGGCTGCGGTTCAGTTTTTCTTGAGTGACGTTGGAAGTTTAATCCTAAAAAACTAAATGCATTCGTGATAAAGATTCCAACCACTTCACAATTGTTTGCCAATTCTAATCACCAAGTTTTCATGTTCAGTGACGTGATTTGATAGTTTTCGGGAGTTTTCTTGAGATCTAAAAAATCATGAGTTTTTCTTAATCGTCATAATTCTTATTTTATAGTTTCTTTAACTGTTCTTGATGCCAAATGATATGTTCACCAGGGTAGTAATCAACTGACGAACGACACAATAATTCTCTGTAAATTTAATTAAAAATGAAGAACCGAGATGGAGAAAACTGGAGTTAAATGAAGCGTGGATAAAATAAATCAGATGAATTCCTTGAAATTATATTTTCCGCCATTTATTTCACATGAGTCGATCATTCAATAATTCTAATGATGGAAGGAGATCAGTTTAACACGGCGGGCTCAACATGCCATTGATTAGCTAACAAGGCCCATTGATAACAGTTCCTATGACTAACTTCATGTTCCTGCATTGTAAATTCTTACTCGCGCATTATTCAATGGGGCCAGATCCAGTAGTCGAAGGTGGGGTAACTTTTAACATTTAAAGTTTGTAATATAAATTTAACCTATTTCAATTCCATCCAACCCATTTTTATCCCATTAGTGAATTATTGAATTATATTCCAGGAATATTAAAATACTTTCCAATTTCACATAGACTTAATTATAAGAACATGTGAATCCCTGTATCCCTGTATTTTGCTCATGTTCTTGCACGGTGAGCTTTTTAACGAGAAACAGATTAGTAGGTTATTCTTTTTTTTGAACAACTGTTATTAATAATATATGTAATAATATCTCCAGGACAACGCCTGATAGTCGAGGAAACGAGCTATCACAAAATCGACGAAGGAGAGGGGGGAGGCTGTTCTAAGCGAACTTGGAACAGACGACTCCAATGGGAAAACGTCGCTCGCAGACGCACAAATCGACGCAGCATTCGTGGGATGAACGGACACATGAACAGCATGTCTTCTCGAAGAACAGTTTTTTTCGGAAGTAATGACTTCACTGAATATAACCTGTTCGGTATACTCTTAATGAAGTATATGAAGATGAAGTAATGAAGTAAGAAGATGAATGTCCAAGTATACTACACGTATTCCTCTTGGGCTGCTTAAGCTCTGCTGGATGGTTTTGTAATAGTCCTAATAGTAGATACTAAGTTCTTCAATCAGATTCCAGTGTTAATGTCTCTTGGTGAAACTTGGAGTAGACGAGTGCTTTAAATGGATTGGATTGGTGTTTGGAATGGTGGATTGGTGTTTAAGATGGACTCATATGATTGATGAGGAAGCAATGGCGGATTAAAAGGCGTTGGAGACTGAACATCCCCAAGAAAATCTCCCACTAACTTGTTTTGTGGACGTCAAATCGCAGAAGGACCGAACAAGATTACGAGGCTAATACCCAGAGGTAGAAAGCGGTACCGGGACCATTCCCCAGATAAAGGACGTCTCTGGCAAGTCAAATTTCGGTGGGGAAACGACAGAGGATGTGATTTAAATGCTATTATCTTCGAGTTTAATTTAACTCACGATTTGAAAATTGAAACATTAGCAAGGGGTTCGCGGAATATTAAAAAAGGGCAAATCTGGGGTAGCTATTCATGAATTCAGTATTATTCTCTGAAATTAAGCATAAAAAATCGAGAAAGCAAACATAACTTTCAATAATCAAAACAGCATTATCTGAACCTATTAATGTAGTTCCAAGTTTTTGAAGCTGATCAAACTGAAGGTCGTCCTGCAGCGGCCGCTGGATACAATAAATGTGGCTGCTAACCGTTTAATTTGAGAAGGTCCATCTAATCTTGATGCTTGTAGCGGATTGGTTGCATGTCATGCTGTCTTAACCACATTTCCTGTCTTGGAAAGAAGGTGAAGCTTCGCTCACATCGCTATCTGAGGTAAGTCTGGCCCAAAGAACACTGATAGGTAAATTTCATCTACGAGTAGTTAATAAGTAATCTTAATTCCCGTTCAGCCTTCACTGAAACCATCATTTACTTGGACATCATAACTCTCGCTTTCTAATAGGATTGTAAATTAATACTGTTTTTACTGCTCATGTGCTACCTAACCCATTTACTCGCGTTACTTATTTTCTTGAATATGGTTTGTAGTAAAAGATAAAATTAGAATAAATGTTGCTACAATGAAGAGGTTCCTCATACAGCGTTCTATCATCTTTCATGTAGTCCTTCATTAATTATGATTTTGATGATGTCTTTGCGTCCTTGACCCTTCATGCACCTCATTCAAAACCCAAAAACTTTCTGCCGATGCTTGCCGTACCTAATAAAACCTTTTGCATAGTTCTCAGATGGATTATTATTATTATTATTACATTGTTTTTCTCGGTATTCACAGTATTTTTATTTGACTGTGTCGGGTTAATAACCAAGACACAGGTCAATTCATGTTTCCTCGTAATTTAGGAATTTTCGAACAATCCTGCATGTGTTTAAGATGATCCATTTTTGCATGATTTTATAGGTATATTGTGGTATTTGAATAATTTTAATGGTTATGAATGTTATTTGGTATAACTCCTGTGCACGAAATGACCAGAGGAACAATATGAACTTTTTGGAGATACCATAGTGCCTTGACTTCAGCTGCTAGTTCTATATACTTTGTTATTTTTTCTGCATGTGCTGTTTGAAGATTAGCTTATTATTATTATTTTATTATTATTATTATTATTATTATTATTATTATTATTATTATCATTATTGTAAACTCGTCGACGTGCGTGAAAAGGAGTGGTGGGAGGCACTGTGCGGCGGGCGTCGCGTCGTGCAGGCCGCGCACCTGCGGCGCAAGCGCTGCCCTCGGCCGATGACGCCATCGCGCACCTGGGCGCGTCCACGCCGCCGCCGCCGCTTCGGGACGGGAGTCGGGGGCGGCGCGACGGGATGGGATGGAATGGGGTGGGGCAGGCGCCGCCGCCGCCGCAGCATCGATGACCGCATCCACGCCCCCCGGGGATGTGACAAGAGATGTGACGGGAGGAGATGTGACGTAAGATGTGACTTGTCACGAATAGATGTGGTTGATTAGTGATTCCGGACGTGTCAATTAGTCCCGTAAGGTACTACACGTTTTATCGCGCGAGTTGGCGGGATTCTTCCCCCGCTGGTTGGCGAGATCCGGCACCGACCTACCGTCGGCTAGCGGGGTTCCCCTAACCAGGTATCTCCCACCAGCCGGACACCGCCACAGCTGAGAGTAGCTCTAAACTCCCGACCGGTCTCCTGGTATGTGTGGGAGTGTAGTGTATGTTAATGAAAGTGTAGTATAGGGTGAAGAAATGACAAGGAAGAGGAAAGAGAGATCGCGCGCGGTTCATGGCTCGTTTGTTCCGGCATTCGCCTGGTGTTGATCGGAGAAACCACGGAAACCTACCGATCAGAGCAGCTGGCCTCTAGAATTCTCCTCCAGACAGCGACCGAATTCGACCTAGCTGACACATGATGAGACAATACGCTGACTAAATGCGACGGTGTCACGTAATTAATGTGAAGTTATGTGACGTAATACGATGTTACGTGCCGTGGTGGGAATAGGGCAAAACCCGCTGCCGAGGGAAGGTTCAGATTTCAAATCAAATGCATATTCTTTTCCTGTCGTCAGCAATATGTTCACTTGACATGTACTTGAAACGCCCAATCTTCAATATTCTTATTTAAACATATTTTATTGTGATGTAAGATATTTTGCTTTCGTTTCTGATATTTTGTTGAAAAAAATTGTTGTTATTCTATTACTTACTACATTTATTTTAATTAATTAATTTTTAATTTTATAATTTGGGTTTCTACCTAGTTCTTTGTAGCCAGGAAAGTACTGAAAGAGACCACTGCCTGAGTGCAAATTCTATAGATGTCCGACCACTTGGTTGGTTCTTGTAGTGCCCTCCGATCAATCCCAGGCCGATAAAGAAACAAAGTCTTACATACTGTTTCGCGGTTCGCGTGCAATCCTTCCTTCCCATCTTTTCCCACCCCCTTTCTTCCAAACTGGATATTCCTAATACCTCATCCACGTATGCTCCACTCCCCACGATGGAAAAGGACTCGAGGCGCAGTGCGGGTACGCGGACGTCAGCCCAAGGGTCTCATTATGCTCTACGACGGAAGAAATAGTGAGTTATCATTTCACGAGTTAGCTTATTACCATAGTCGTATTATTCCCAATTCCATGACTCGTATTTCCCCATATATGACGACATAAACGTTTTTATTTTCTTGACACATTCTTCGCCCCGAGTTTCCAGCATGCGAAGTCCCGCATGGATGAAATAAACCTTCTTTCGGATTTCTACATCTCGTGACATTCCTATTCTTTTTATAATAATAATAATAATAATAATAATTATTATTATTATTATTGTCATTATTTTAGTACAGGGGAGTTATGAGTGATGTAATAAAAAAGGTAGTAATATTGGTAACATGACGTAAATGATGATGGAGCAATGATGGAGTGAGACAGAGGAAACGCAAGAACTGTGTGGAAACGTGACGCGAACCCTTCACTAAATCTTTGGTTGACCTTAAACCGTAGATATAAACCCTCCTTAGGGATTGGGATTTGAACCGCAATGTCAACCACACTTTCAATCTCTTGAAAGTGCGTATAAACCCTGTATGGAATCACTCATCAACACCAAGAAGAGAGCGCACATTTTCATGCAATCGCATTCACCCACGCGTATTTTTGACACTTGTATAGCTGGTCGAATTCAGCCGCTGTGTGAAGGAGAATTCTAACGGCTGGCTGTTCTGATAGGTAGAGTTAAAGTTTTATCAAATAACACGTGAATGCCTCACTCACGTGCGTCACACTTACGCCACAGCGGACATCATGCGACAGCAAAGCTCCAATGAAGAGGTCTCCCGCCATTAAATAAATTCATGCTATTTGCTAATTTCATTCAGATGAATTTGCTATTCATGGATTGTTTAGTGAATTAGAATTTTTTATACTATAAGAGTGCTTATTAAAAATATTTAATTTATTGCAACGTATCACAAGAGTAGTTTTTTTGTGCGTGCTACTTAAATAAACATTTTGAGTTTGTGAAGAAATAAAAGAAATCACTACCGTCAACTTAAAAATAAGTTGACGGAGATAACTGTCAACAATACCGCAATAATTCTGTCAACAATACCGCATTGGAATTCCCACAATTCATTTTGAGTCTTTTGGTTCGTCAGAATTTTTGCTGCTACATGACACAAGAATATACTAGAAATCTATGAAATGTATGTGCATTTATGCAGTAAAACCTTCGAAAATGTGCACGAAAATATGTCTTACAAAATATATTAACTCATCCCAACATTGCAGCTTAAATTTTTTTACCGTAATCCCCTTTACCTTATGACGGTAAAATAGTACGTTCTGTTCGTTGAAATGTAAGTTGCGGTTCTGTGATAAATACATATCCAGTAATAAAATATTAACAGAACCGAGTTTGGCTGATGAACTACGTTTTCACGATTCAAATCCTTAATTTGTACGATTAATCACAAAAGAAGTGATCAGCATTCTAAATTTAAATTAACATGTAAATATAAATTTTTAGTGTAATGCTTTTTCAAGGGACAAAATATTGCTACAAAAAATTGCGTTGATCAGGCTTACACGAACAATTAATTTCCTGTTGACAGCATTACAAAAAAAGTATTTTCCTCAAGCGCACCACGAGTCACTACAGCGATTTGCAAGATACCACTACATCGAAAACATGGAGAAAAGTTCGCTTCAGCAATGCACAGGACAGTCTGCAAGTCTCTCCCTCCGCACTAAAATATATCGAAATATCTGTCAAGAGCAATACATGGATTAGGGGGGGACAGGCATAAAGATTCTAGCAAATACCAACTTTACGACATTAAAATGAGGTGTATTTAAATTCACAAATTATAATACTGTGGGATAACGAAAGTTATGGCGTGTCCGCCCCTAAAATTCCGTTGACAGCGTCGCCTTAGGTTTGAGCCTAGACACTGATGGATTTTCGACAGAGTACAGAACTAAGTTAAAGTCGTATTCCAAAGTCCACCTGCTCTCTTCTGGCGTGACCGTGATTTCCTCCTATCAATATCAGATGGATGTTGGAGCAGTACCTTAAACCAGTGTTGCTCAAGCAGGCAGTCCACTTTGCTTGCTTTGATCAAATGGTGTGGGATCCACCACTTACTGAGACAGCTTGGCGGAAAGAAGGCAGGATGGCGATCAGGCGCACTCGATCCTAGCCTAGTGAAAGACGAGTAGTATGCGGACCACTACAGCGAGCCATCACGGACAGCCTGACCCCAATTCTTGCATTTCAGAAGTCCAATCTTGTCAAAACTTTAATTCTTAAATCCTGGCATGGGTCTACTCTTTCCTCATTTGGGCTATCTCCGAAGATCCGAGATTCTCCAGCAGGCATTGGAGATATACGATGCAGCTACAGCTGTGATACTCCTGCAAAAACATGATTGTATTTTGTGTGGCGAAGTCAACAGACGAGATTTTGAGATCACAGAGAGAGGCCGACCAGTACTTCAACATCCTTCTCATTTTCGCGATGTCATGCGTATCTAACTATGCCTGTCAAACCTATTCAAGACAAAAAATCATTAAGCTCTTAATTAAAAATTACGTGTGTAATTTCCTAGAAGAAATTAAATTTAGGACTAATATTTCAGTAACGGTCAGTGACGTAAGATCAACGAACTATTAGAGCTGTGTCGTTGTTTTTAATTGCAATTTATCAAATGAATAATCGATGTACTGAATGCATATTTAAGTTAGTTAACCTACTATTGTCTCCAATAACTTTTCACAATCCAAATTGATGTTGGTTACGGAAGCACATTTTAGCTTTACGTAAGGCAATGAGAGAACATGATTGCCGGATTGGAAAATCTGTTCAGTTTGTTCCTTCTACTCATCATGCCATATCAGGAAATACATGGTGATTGAAAAGTAATTAGTTTTCGTTATTCCAAGCCCACTTTACCATGATTTTAAAATTAATAAGGCGAAGCTACAAATACATACGTTATCGCGTGTCTGTTCAAATCATTACTTACGTGGAAATGTTAAAATGAATATTATTCTTGCTTCTGGGTTACAGAACATTAATGTTTTGTTTACAGAATGTATGGAAATGGAATATTTTCGTTTGTACTACGCAAAAAATCATCCAAATTGCCCGGAAAAACACAGACGGAAGAAACAAAAGCAGAATGAGTGCCAAATGTCCTTTGATAGAAGTGACAGTGTTACGTACTTTGAAGTTCTTGGCGAATCAGAGTTTAACGGTAGAGATCAGAGGGAAAGTTTCACATACCAATTCACACAAACAAACTGAATTAGTGTTCAGCTTGCCTCAAGCCAAGGGTAAGGCATATATTCTTCATAAACCTTTTTGAAATAATTCAGTTCATACAAACAAATACATTCTTCTCATAATCTGGGATTCTTCTTCTAATAGTTCAACGAAATAACTTTATTTGTCTTCCATTTGAAATACATTTGTTTATCCTGTAAATCACTATAGTGATCATACGTACCCAATACATGGCCCACTAAAATAGGCCTTGTTCCAGAAGCAACACGATGTCGTCAAATGTATGCCTCCGATGGTAAAGATGTGCTTGAATTTCTAAAAATTAAAATTATTCTTAGTTGGAAACGAAAAATATTGAACGTAACATGTAGATAAAGGGGTATAATTGCACTCGTCGTAAATAAGAAAATTCGCTCCTATCGTCGCTCGTTTTCTTGAACATGCCACTCGTGCAATTACACCCGTCTTTATCCACTCGTATCGTTAAGTATTATATTATCAAAAATTTTGTGATAATGAGGTGTACAACCCGTACAAGTAAGTATTTCTGCCCTGTTTTCTTGAGCTCCACAATCCCAACTCCATTATTTTACCTAACATAGTTGAATTCTGAATAGAGATATCAATAAGTGCGAACAGCAACTTGTAAACTAGAAATTTCGGTCATATTGCTGACAAAATAACAACCTCCTACCCTATTCCTTAGGTAAAAGGCTCAATAAAACCTGCGCCTAGTGGAGCTACATTTCCAGTCAAGAATCGGAGTTAAGGATCTTCTCTCCATTTGCTCATAGAAGTACGGCATGATAGACGAAAAACATCATCGCATTTAGAGGTCAAAAGTACAATTTTGCACCACAGGTATTGCCAATGTATTATCACGAATGGATTATTTAGCGTTTTAGATTCATACATTACAAATTGTAACCAAGATGTTTAAGTCATTTTTGAAAATATCATTTCGGTTTTGATTGTCAGTCAAGTCACTAATTGTTTGGGAAAAGTTACGCAGAAGAAAATATTTCACGAGGCATTTACACTGTGTATCAAATCTAATTGTTTAATAGCATCTGGCTCCGTGTTATGAAATAACGAACATGTATTATTGTAGATTTCTTGAGAAGAGATTTTTACTTATGAATATAATTAAATTTTATTGTATCAATAAAATTGAAACAAATATTATAATTTTCACATTCTAATTGAAAAATTTCGAATGAAACCTTTACATCGTTGCGTTTGCTTCGCAAGCAATAGCAAGTCCTCTGTCAACAACTTTCGTTCGTTTTTCTTTCTACGTGGTAACCAGAAAATATCTGTCAGTTTCAATTACTTTTAAACAAGTAGTAATTATTTATTACTTCTTCATTATTTCTTACCGGGAGCGGTAGCTCAGTGCATCAACTGATGTCACTGCAACGCCTCTGACCGGGAGGTCCTAGGTTCGAGTCCTGACGGCGGCAGGATTCTCGGCACTAGCTTTTCAGCTAGGTCGAATTCAGTCGCTGTCTGTAGGAGAATTCTAGCGGCCGGCTGCTCTGATCGGTAGTTTTCCGTGGTTTCTCCGATCAACACCAGGCGATGCTGGAGCAGTACCCTACAAACGGTCCACGGACCGCGCGCGATCTATCCTTCCTCTTCCTTGTCCTATCCTCCCCCCTTACACACAAACACTTACACTAACATGCACTACACTACCACATATTGCGGGAGACCGGTCGGGAGCTTAGAGCTTGTCCCGACTGTGGCGATGCCCCGCTGGTGGGAGAGTCCTGGTTGAGGGAAACCCCACTAGCCGACGGTAGGTTGGCGCCGGATCTCGCCATCCAGCGGGGGAAGATCACCGCCATCTCCCACGAAAAACATGCAGTACACTTACGGGACTAATGACCACAGCAGTTGACGCGCCCGGAAACACGAAAAAAATCAATCAAGCAATTCATTATTTCTTCTTTACTACATGGAGCATTTGCTGAGTTTAGAGCAGGTCTTCTGCCCTCTCGACCAGGCACCTTACGCACACGGATCGCACCGTTCGCTCATCCCGCTGACAAGTCGCCGTCTCGGGGGCCTTGTGTCAAAGAGACGCCTGACGCGGCACCGACACGCCCGCCGCCCCCCCCGCACCCACGGCGCGCGAGCACGGGGCTCGTTCCAGCCTTCCGTCGCACCGCCACCGCCACCGCCACCATCACCGCACTAGGTCGAAATGGACGTGTGGTGTCATGGAGAAAACACGCAGACATTTACAAGTATGTACAAGTTTATTTACACGTATGTACAATAACCAACTTCTGCTCCGAATCTACACACTTGTGAGTATTTAGCTGTGGATACCCCCCATAGCTAGGGAGGTCTCGCCTCTTCTGACGCTACTCCCGCGCCACTACCGTGACCTCGTCACCCGTGCAGTAGACACGTCACCCCCAGCCTGGGCGTAAAGTTTTGCGCATCGCGCGAGGTTTCCAGAATAAAACCTCCGTGTGAGCTCGTCGGCTCGATTTTATACCAGAGTGCAGCCGTCACATGACCGTCCAGGTGTAGGAGGGAAGCTCGCGTCTACCACGTGACTATCCCGGTCAAGCTGGAGTCCCCTTTGTCTAAACGTATCCCAACGCCGGGGCGCCCAGCTATTCAGCCCGCAGGTATGCGATACTTCCGTTCCTCCTCCCACCCATGGCCGCCAACGTGACTCTACAAACGGAAAGACACTCGCACCAAAGCAATTTACAGAAAACTAATTGTTCGTACGACATTGGAAGAATGTTCGACATTATGAAATGTTATTAAGTGGCTCTACAATCGCACTATTTTCTTGAATTTTGTAACGGTTACGTAATATTGTATTCTATTTGAATATACATTAATTTAATTTTTGAAATATTAAAATTTTGAAAAATTTTTGAAAAATTAAAAGGATACATCAAAATAATGTTTCTCTGAGTCAATCTCTGCAATATCTTTTCTTACGTAAATAAGCAGGTAGGACGTTCAAAGGTAAAATGGGGAAAACGGGGCGGGGCAGGCAGAACCAGAGCGGGGCAAGGAAGCGCGGAGATACACCATACATAGAACCCACTTCTTTCCCTAACGATTGTGATTAAAAGATAGCCAGGCAACGCAAGGTACTTCCGCTATTTTCAATACAAAATTAAATTACAAAAACTTGTGAGGGAGAATTTTTAGCTACTTCGTTCCTTTTGTTAATGCACAAAAATGCATGTTATAGAATAATCTGTCACTCATTCCCATACAACATCAAAGAACAAATCATGTCAATGAACAGCTAACTTCATGCGGGGAAAAAATAAAAGATTTGCCGATCTTTGAATAAATAAGAAATGAACATGAAAGTACGTCAATTTTGAAGGATAATAAATATTTCATTTGATGGAACTGTCCGCAATAATATAATATAATATAATAATTATTATTATTATTAATAATAATAATAATAATATTAATAATAATTATTATTATATTTCGTCAGCAGTTATTTCTGCTGCTGGAATCATAAAGCAATGTCTACAATAAATTCATAATCGAAACATCCAGATACATCAACTCTTCGGTTCGACGATTTCCTGATCAGTTGTAAAGAATACTTAATGTCCTGACGGTTCTAATTTTCCCATTAGAAGAAGAATAAAATGATGTGTTTTATGTTCCATCGTCGTTTTCTTCTTGTTCTCCTCCTCCTTTTCTTCCCACTTGCAAAGACATCGTGCTATTACCTTTGATACACGTGTTTCCTGTTGGTTCGCCGGTTGAAACGCTTGCCTGGAAATCTCGGGGGGTAAGTGCGCGCGCTTTGTTGCCCGTGGGCCTCCGTGCGACCGCTGCCGCCGACGGGGCTCCGTGCGCCGCCGCGAGACGTTTTTACGATTGCCTTCCTCGTCGCGGGCGCCCCGGGTGATATACGGGTCGTAACTGCGGGGGGGGGGGGCGGAGCAAAGCGTGGCGGAGGGGGCGGGGCGGGACGGCGCCGGCGGAACAGACACCTGTCGCTGGGCGTCACCGAGCCCTGGCCCGCGGCACGCACAGCGTACGGACTGTTGTGCCTCAACCTCGGCACAGGTGGGTGGCTTCAGCAGGACGTGCCCGATCGGCTTCGGCTCAACCGCGCACAACAACAATTTCCACCGCGCATGCGCTGAAATGTTGATTGACAGCTGCTCCCCCCCGACCAGTCCCGTCGTCGGCTTGATTGATTGTTTGCGTGCACGTGAACTGATATGGTCATTAGTCTCGTTGATTTAATGGATGTTGTAAGCCGGGAGGTAGTGGCGTTTCTCCCACGCTAGATGGCGAGTCCTGGCGCAGACTTTCACCACATGCGGGGTTTTCCCTTTCAGATATCTCCCCTTAGCGAGGCCATAGCTCTAAGCTCCCTACTGGTCTCCCGACATACGAGGCTTATGTAGTGCTCGTATAGTATGTATAAGGGGAGAGGTTAGGGCAAGAAAGAAAAGATGGTGCGCGGGGTCCGTGGCCACTTTGTTGGGCACTGCTCCGGCATTCGTCTGATATTGATCGGAGAAACCACGTAAAACTACCTCCCAGAGCAGTCGGCCGCCTAAATGCTCCTTCAGACAGCAACTGAATTCGAGCACTAGTACCTTCCAGTATGAGTCTTTACAGAAAGAGCGGGAAGGCTGGCTATGAACTAAACACAGACGGTCCTATTGCCTGCCGCCAGACACTTTTCTCCCCATCGCACAACATGGTGTCGCCACGCGTTCAGTATCGGTGACAGTTAATGTCCCTAGAGAGGGAATCCTGACACATGTAGGGCGTCAATCGAATGGCATCATTTGACCGTGGTAGAGCGTCAGGCGCTGTCGCTTCGGCCCGCGAACTAGTTGGAGGACTGAGAGAAGACGGGAAATTGGTAGGATACGCCACCTCCCATGCCTCGGGATACAAACTCCGCCTGCAAGTTTTTATTGTGCAGTACATCTATACATGTGAGCATGCATGAATGTGTATGTATGTATGTATGTATTTATGTATGTATGTATTTGATGTGTTATACTAGACACTGCCGAAATTATGCAATTTATTAGAGGTATTTCCAGTATATTCCAGTATATTAGAGGTACATTAGAGTATTTAAAATTCTATAACCATTACAGAGTAGAAAATTGCTAAGGAGAGAATATGCATTCCTTTATCATCTTGTTCGCAACAAACCCATTTAGAAACAGGTTTTCGTCGATCTTTATCCTGTCTTATAGTCTTCACCCACGAAGATGATTTTAGGAACGATAGACATATCATCATTTTATGGATAAAACTATGAAAAATGACTTACACAAAATATGTATTTATTTCACTCTTAAATTAATCACCTTAAGCAATAATAATAGAGTAATATTTGTGGCTCTTTGAAGATTCTTAAAACTAAAACACCATTTAGTTGTATTTGGTAAGGAAGTGCCATAGCTAGATAAGTTTCAGCTTCAGTATTACATGGATCGTAAGAGGAGACGCTAGTCTTAAAGCTAGATTCACACATGAAGTTTATCCTAGAAAAGAAGAATAAGTTTTTGCAATCTATTTTCCTTGTTGATACGAGCAGAATCTAAGTGCCTCGTTGCCAACTGTTGGAGAAGGAAGTAGAAAAGTAGAAATGACAAGACGTGGAGGAGATTTCAGCGGTTGTTTTTTCTCTCTAAAATTGGCCCCTCCCCATCTGTATATATAGGTGGGTTTTAGCGGCCTTGGAAAGTCAAGCCATGCAGAGTTACGTAAAATGCTACTCTTCGATAAGAAACTATTTCAGCATTGCCTATGAAGCAGGCTGAAGAGAAAAAGAACTTAGGAATGTGTTCTAACATACAGAGAAAAAGTTTCTTCCAAAATGACAGTTATGATCATGTATGTATTTGGCATTTTAGGGTCGGATCAATCCGATTTTTGCCACCTAGCGGTGTTTCCAGGTCTGTGCTCCGTTTGTATTTAGTTTCCACCTCTGAGGGCAAGGGAGACATGTGGCGATCCCGGTGTGCTCCCTTCACCGCATCCAGCATACTTGGCCTGCCTGAGCTTCTTTCATCTCACAGCTATAGAATTTGGGACATATTGTAATAGAATGCTACAACCCTATTTTTGCCCCGACCAGAAATCGAACCTGGGTTTGTACGTTAGTATGCTGTCCACGAAACTCCCGATGGGATAATTACGATACATGAAGTTACAAATCATTCCTTGATCATGAAGAGTTATTTTAAGAAATTACTTCTGAATCAAACTTTTAATAACGATACAATATTGAAGAGACGACAAACAAGTCAATTAATAGTCAATTAAAAAGCTTATTCTCGCCTTGGGCTGGTTTATTGCCAATGAAATAATATTACCGGGTTCGTACTTAATAAATTACATAACGAAGCATTTTTAAGTATCACAACCAAGGTCGCCAATAACGAGGACGCATGAAACGTAAAAAATAACATGCAATAATAGCAGTTGTAGTACATTACACACCAATTTTTTGAATTGCCTCGCATCGAGCCTATGTTTTGGACGAAGCTAAAATAATTAAAACAATATGGTGATACTTGGAGACGAATATGTGACGAGTAGACGTCGCATGTATTTGAGATGAATGAGGAACACGAGCGGCTTGATTTTTCGATTGATTGCTTCTTTATTCGTCAACTATCAACTACTATGGTCATTATTCCCTTTAAGTATTTTGCAATTTTATTACGGGAGATACCAGTGTTCTTTCCCCAGCAACATAGCGAGATCGGCGCCGCCTACACTTTAGCGAGCGTGTTTTTCCCTTCCATGTATCTCCCAACCGCCTTCGCCGGGATAAGCACTAAGCTCCCGACATGTGTGAAAGTGAAGTGCATGTACGTAGAAGTACATCTTTACGTAGGGAGTGATGTCAGGACAAGGAGGACAAGAAGAAGACGACGATGAAGAAGAAGAAGAAGAAGAAGAAGAAGAAGAAGAAGAAGAAGAAACCGGGAGCGGTAACTCGGTGCATCAACTGATGTCACTGCAGCGCCTCTGACCGGGAGGTCCTGGGTTCGAGTCCTTACGGCAACAGAATTTTCGACACTAGCTTACCAGCTAGGTCGAATTTAGTCGCTGTCTGGAGGAGAATTCTAGCGGCCGGCTGCTCTGATCGGTAGTTTTCCGTGATTTCTCCGATCAACACCAGGAGAATGCCGGAGCAGTACCCTACAAAACGGGCCACGGACCGCGCGCGATCTGTCCTTTCTCTTCCGTGTCCTATTCTCTCCTCTTACACACACACACACTTACACTAACATACACTACACTAACACATATTCCGGGAGACCGGTCGGGAGCATAGAGCTTTTCCCAGCTGGGGCGGTGCCCCGCTGATGAGAGAGTCCTGGTTAGGGGGAAACCCCACTAGCCGATGGTGGGTCGGCGCCGGATCTCGTCATTCAGCGGGGAAAGATCACCGCGCATATCCCGAGAAAAAACATGCAGTACACTAACGGGACTAATGCCCGCAGCAGTTGAATTGCCCGGAAACAACGAAAAAATCAAATCAAATCAAATCAAGAAGAAGAAGAAGAAGAAAGAAAGAAAGAAAGAAAGAAAGAAAGAAAGAAAAAAGAAAAGATCGCGCGCGGCCCGTGGCTCGATTTTTAAGGTTCTCTGGCATTCGCGTGACATTGATCGTAGAAACCACGGAAAACTACCGACCCCAGTAGCCGGCTTCTAGAATTCTCCTTCAGACAGCGTCTGAATTCGACCTAGCTGTATAGCGAGTGTCGAATATTCTGCCACCATCGGAACTCGAACCCTAGGTTAGAGGCACTGCCGTGACTCAGTTGATGCTCTGAGTCACTTAAGCCAGTAAGGCAACGGCGATAAAGACGGAGGAATGGGGATATGCGTGCGGGGACATAGTGATTGATTGATTGATTTTTTCGTGTTTTCGGGCACGTCAACTGCTTTGATCATTAGTCCCGTTAGTGTAGTGCATGTTTTTTTCTCGGGAGATGGCGGTGATCATACCCCGCTGGATGGCAAGATCCGGCACCGACCTACCGTCGGCTACTGGGGTTTCCTCCTAACCAGGACTCTCCCACCAGCGGGGCACCGCCCCAGTCGGGACAAGCCCTATGCTCCCGACCGGTCTCCCGGAATATGTGGTAGTGTAGTGCATGTTAGTGTAAGTGTGTGTGTAAGGGGAGAGGATAGGACAAGGAAGAGGAAGGACAGATCGCGCGCGGTCCGTGGCCCGTTTGATAGGGTACTGCTCCGGCATTCGCCTGGTGTTGATCGGCGAAACCACGGAAAACTACCGATCAGAGCAGCCGGCCGCTAGAGTTCTCCTCTTGGCAGCGACTGAACTCGACCTAGCTGAAAAGCTAGTGTCGCAAATCCTGCCGCTTTGGGGAGTGGGAACCTAGGACCTCCCGGTCAGAGGCGCTGCAGTGACATCAGTTGATGCACTGAGCTACCGCAGTACTGAGCTACCGCTCCCGGTGACATAGTGACAATAGGGACCTTGAGGGAGACAAAGTGAGACGGATAGGAGCGGCACGACGAGGAAAACACTTCAAGGCGAATGGGAAGAGAAGGTGAAACTGAGACGAACGGAGGCCAGGAGGAAGAAGAAAGCCAGGCGAACAGGAACGAGTGGGGGCGGACGCGATAAGAATAGCATACGGATAGCGGCCAACCGGGGACGTGTTGGGAGTGGTGAGGGCCGCGTGGGAAGCGACGAAGGCGGTGCGGCGCGCGGCGTCGCAATAGCTGAATGAAGCCAAGCGTGGGCCCCATCCCCACTCACCGCAGGAATTCCCGGACGGCACGCGCACGCGTGCTGTGGTGCCGCCGCTTCGCACGCGCACCCGCCCGCCCGCCTCGCCGCACGCACGTGCGCGTGCACCTGCGGCCGGGACGGATCGTGCCGCTGTCCGCAGGGCTCAATCAATGGCGCACGCAGGCTCGAACCACGACTCTAAAATCGCAGGTGGGTTAGACCGCGCCTCTGCCAACTTTGGTCGGAAGTGGTTTAGAATCGTGGTTCACCCAGGTGGCTTTTAGACCTCGTCTCTGGCCACCTCGCCTCTGCCAACTTTGGTCGGAAGTGGTTTAGAATCGTGGTTCACCCAGGTGGCTTTTAACCTCGTCTCTGACCACTAATTAAAGGTTTTACACCGCGTCACAACCCACTTTGGTCGAATTTGATTTAGAATCGTCATCCACCCATGATTCTAAATCGCAGTGCATTTTAGACCTCTTCACGGCCCATTTGGGCCGGAGGTGATTGGGTCGTATTTATGAAGCTCTGCCAGCAGAGCTCTTCGGGGGCTGCCATCTGGGGGCTTGTTGGGAAGACAATGGGCGGCTGGAATTGGCTGGGGGCCGTTTATAAATCGCAAACCGGAACACTGGCTGCCTGTTTGGCTTGGCAGGCCCCTGGCAGAGGTTTATCAATATGGCCCTTAGTTCGTGGTTCATCTACGATTCTAAAACGCTGATTTTGGACCTCGTCACGATCCACTTCTGATTTAGAATCGCGGTTCATTCACGATTCTGTTAAAACAGTAATAAAAAAAAAGTAGAGACATGGTGAAACCTGGTAAGTGGTTTCAATGTAAATATAATCACTACTAATTGTCCTGCTATTTAAATATTAATATTTATAAATACTAATTTTTAAAAATTTAAATATTTATAAAATAAAAATGATTTTTGATTTTTTAAAGTTAGGGCCAAGTCTTCAAAGGTGCCTTAGTAAACTAGAATTTATTGTGAACTGTGACTGCGCTGCTGCTGCCATCACTCCACAAACTGCGCCGTGTGTTCTTTTCTCCGAATCGCCGCACTCACGTGCCGTTGCTTTTAAAGTGGAACCTAGTTGCGACAATAATCTTCAAGCCTCAGTTAAACTTTTCCGAGCTTTGGTAGTTCTCTTGTTTGTAAACATTTGACTCGAAAGGCAACGGAAACCAGATAATACTACCAGTGATTGATTTAACAACTTTTGACTGTCAGTTTTGTGATTTGACGACAATTCAGTCAGTAAATTTACACACAAATCCAGAAAACAATTTTCTATCATGAATGCATTACAAATAGTTGTAAAGAATTATAAACAACAAAATTAATATTTCATGTAGAATTACGAGTTGTTCTATCAAAGAAAGATATCGAGAAAACAACCCGAATTACACGTTGAGAAATTCTGACCCTAATTGGTTTCTTTAGTTCAAACTTGTCTAGTTCTGATGTAGTGCAAAACCTGCACGTTTAATTTATATCATCCCAATTCCATTTGCATAAATGAACACCGGCTCCAGCTGGTTGCCTTTCCTCCAATTAATTCGCAGCAGCGCTTTGCTTGCCAAACTCAATCTACTATCTATTAACCAACGATAGCTGTTTCTATCGCACTTCCCTCTTTTCTCTGTACTCCCGACAGGTCTCGCACCGAAGAGAGGAAATCAAGAGTTCTGAAGTTCAAGTGGTCCTTCGCGATAATCAACTTCAGCAATGAAACGATGACTAAGACGGTTCGAGAAATTCAAAGATCAGGTAGAAATGCATCTATTCTAAGAACGTGCGCTCGTCTCAAAACGAAAACATTACGTGAAACCAAAGAAACTACGACATTGGAATGTGTTTGTGCGAGAGTAGCCAAGAATATGTCTACATTGAAAACGTAATAAATTGACGTCTAATTTGTTAAAAGACGAACAAATTGTGTAGAAGAATACTTCACGTTCTTTGGCTGTTGAGGAGCAAATAAGAAACAAAAATCCAATTGCGACCACGTCTATTAGTTTTAGACTAAGTGAATTGCTTCACACATTAAAGGAAAAATGCAATTCGTCCGCGAACGGGTTCACGTCATGTCTCAGCGCAGAAAAGAGTTAGTACGTTCCGTGACATCAAACCTTGATGTAGGTCGCAGAAATACTAAGGTTCTTCAAGGCTGAAAGCCTGCTTTACTACAACGCTCTACTTAGCAGTTAGATTTTCCGCACTTTTACCTACAATATATTTAATCTCTTTGGATTTCGTACTTCCGAGCGCGTCAACTACTGTGGCCACTAGACCTGGAAGTGAAGTTTTTTAATCACGGGAGGTGATGGTGTTCTTCTGACGGTCGATGGTGATATCCGGCACCGACCTACAAGGCAGCTTGCGGGGTTTCTCTATCTAGGTACCTCCCACCAGCAAGGCACTGCCCCAGCCGAGACAAGCTCTAAGCTCCGGACTGGTCTCCCAACGTGTGTGGTAGTGCAGTGCATATGAGTGTGTGTGTGTGTTGTGTGTGTGTGTGTGTGTAAGTAAGAGGCGAGAACACAAGGAAGGAATGATCGCACACTGTCCGTTATCCGTTTGTTAGAGCACGACTACAGAATTCGTCGGGTATTGTTCGGAGAAAGAAATGAAAACTACTGACCATAGCAACCGGTTACTAGAATTCTTCAATGAGTGGTTGAATTTGACCTAGATGTCTCGAAAATTTGCCACTGTCTGGACTCGCACCCTAGGACCTCTCAGGCAACGATACTGCAGAGGGAATGGCGTCATTTGAATCCTCTTTATCATTTTCTGAATTTATTGCGCGAATTATTTTTATCTCTAGTTCTTGCAGGCAAAAGAGAGGTTTCCATTCAGGCCAGGTGGCCATTAAGGGCATTTCCATTAAGGAAATTTGGGTTTAGAATAGGAGCTCATTAATGGAATTATCTGGAATTGCCAGAAAATCCCTAGCACTTCCAATGGTAGAAGGGAGGTTCCTTTTAAGGGCAAGTTTCTATTAAGGGAATATCCATTAAGAGCGGCTCCAATTGCCCGAATTACTTGGATCCCTGGGTCTTGCAGTGGCAGAAGGGGGTGGAGGGCGCAGGTGAGTCGCCAAACGCAGCGGGCGCCGAGGAAGTGCGGTGCCAACTCAAGGAAGCGTGATAAGGCCAGAGATAAGGCGCCGCTGATAAGGGCACCTGCGCTCTTGGGACACGCGCACTCGGCGCCCAGGCGCTCCCGGCGGCGACGGGCTTTACACGCAACACTCAACGCGCCGAGTGTTCGAATTGACATGAAATTCACCTGCTTGTTAAGCACGTTTCAAAACCCGTACATTCAATTTTTTAAAGTGCAATGAAACATTGCAAGCAGTGTTTTTGCGACAATTAGTATTGACACCTTTCTTGACCTGACTGCCTGTCGCTGCCCCCCGACGGTCTCTCAGTCTCATATCGTAATCTCCCTTTCAGTGAATATAGTTATTTCGTTTTCTAAGACCAGCAAATGGATAAAGGTCTTCAATTTTCTTAATGTTTATTCAATAACAAAATTCGCCGTTCAAAGCTAGATAAATAGGTCGCGTTTAGTCGCTGCCTGGAAGAGAATTCTAGCGACCGGCTGCTCTGTTGGGTAGTTTTCCGTGGTTTCTTCGTTCATTACCAGGCGACTGCCGGTGCAGTACCCAAAAAACGGGCCACAGACCGCGCGCGATCTTCCCTCCCTCTTCCTTGTCCTATCGTCATTCCTTACTTACACACACATGCACTACGGGAGACCAGTGGGAAGCTTTGAGCTTGACTCGGCTGGGGAGTGCGAGCGGTTGGAACCCGTTAGCCTAGGTGAGGAGAAGATCCATCCCGAGAAATACTACAATAGAGAATTCTAGAGGGCTTCGAATAGTAATCAATCAATCCGTTCATTTTCTTACCTAAGTTGTTGAACACGAATGGTTTTAGATCCCACATCCCGATAGTAAATAACTAGCACAACAACTTACGGAGTGAATTACATAGCGAGGCTTCCGGACATCGCAGCAATCAATCAATCATCGATTCAGCTGATTTCTTCAGCACAATTTTTGGACATCGTAACAACAAAATGGATTCTTATTTATCGCAGCAACGCTATGAATTAGTGAAATAACGAGCAAGAAACAGGATGAAGCTCAACGCAGCTGGTCCTATCACGTAATCGAGGTCATGCCTGGGTTTCGTAAGGAAACGTGCCTCCTTTGAAGTTCCGTTCTGCAAGGTCCCTCTGCGGCCGCCTGACGTGATAACGCAGTTGTTTCTTTGCGCCAGTACTCACGGAAGGCGCTTGAGGCGCGCACGTGGTTGGCCAGCCTCTCGTAAATGCAGTGGGCGGTCGGTTAATGAACACAATCCGGGACGATATTTGGTACCCAAAAAATGTAACCGATTTAATTCTTCTTTAACGGAAAACACAGGAAAACGAATAAAAAAAAGTTATGCGGCCTAGATCATACTAATTTGTTTTCACCTGATGAGCCTGATCCTGGAATTCGAAATTAATTTAAAAGCTTATTTCAAAATTGACGTTGGATGGAAGGAGTATTTATATTCACTTTATAGCTTAAGATACAGGATTCAACGATTTTAGAATACCGTTTAACATAGGATCAAATACAGACCACAATATTTGACAGAATAATGGAGAACCGTCTTATTGGTATGTAAAACTAAAAAATCAAATTAAACGGAGTCCCTTTGGAAATACGCTTTTCAATTATTCATTGGGTCGTTTGGTAGAATTTTTTTCATTATACACTTTGACAAAAAATATACTCTCTAAAATAGACTACGAGTAGTAAAGGGTCGTCCATAAATTCAGTAACGCAAACTTGTACGCAAACTCTCCGCTCTGTAACGCATCTGTACCGCGAAACATTTGGATCAGAATATCATTCAATGATATAGAATTCTGTAAAAATACAACAGAATTACAATTTTGCCATACTGTTTTATTAGTTCGCAAATATCTCTCGAGTCAAGCGTTTCTGTCTCCTAAGGGGAAAATAAACTAAACTAAAACAGTACAGTATAGCCTTACACATTGTCTACATTTCTTGGATATGGGCATTTTTTAAAAGTATTACAGACAAAATCGATTCATTTTATTAATTACAAGATGTCTTATATATGGTTATTGACAAAATGTGAGGCAATTGCTTTATACGGACGCAGATAAAAAAGGGTGCACTGGAAGAGGAGTGGGTGTTGCGACAGCTGGTCCTCGCTGGCCTTTTAGCATGGCCACCCAATTAGTCGAAAGTCGAGCGAAAACGGGACACCAAGCGAATGTAAGGAAATGTGCTTTTTAGGGCAAATGTCACCTTGTATTTTTTCCACGTGGTGCAGCTGTCCACATTGTTACAAAACGCGCTTTGTCACGTTTTCTCTGTACGAACATCACGGTCTAACACATTCAAGGGCGCTTTCAAGGCTTCTAAATTACGATCGTACTAAGCGTAAACTTTGTTTGGAAATTTTCTCGAAGTTACTGATTACGCATCAACATTTGAAATTGTATATTTTAAAGCCAGAATATCTATACAGTATACATGGAAATAAAGTTTTCAAACCAAGAATTAAAGTTATATTTCGTAGCTTTTTGCGAAAACTAGATTAACAAAGCCGGCAAGGGTATCTAGAAAACAAGCACTTATCCCAAGATCTGAATGTGTGCCAATATACGTATAATTTCATCCCTATTTACGAAATCAGAAAAATCTCTTAAACAAATCACTTTAAATACTTACTAAAATAAAATTAATGTTTTCCAGATTAATGTCCATCGTTACATCATCTTTTCAATAAATATACATGAGTATAGTGAACAATATAGCAATAGACTAAATGTCATTTGTTACTAAATATACTTCGTATTTCTCCCATATATTTCTCCCAACAGTTTATTATTGAATTAAAAATAATTGTTACACACTTTTTTTCACAAATGTCGAATGAGCCAATTTTCACCAATGTGGAATCTGTCAATTGATCTCATTGACAGAAACGCACATTTCATGTACATACCATACCCTAAATACGCAACAGACTAAATCTTGGGCTGAAATATTGCCTGTTCTCCTTTATAACGTTTGAACAGTTGCGGGTCTACTTGAAGAACTTGCTTTCAAAACCAGCGAAGCAACTAGTGGAAGCTGGTTTTCGTTTATTTTATTAGACTAGTCCACGCACTCGCAACACCCGCAACATTTTATTGTGCCATACGTAAATTCGTGTTTATGCACAAATATCTCGTGCAAATCAGTGGCGGCTGGTGGCCCAACGAAGTGGAGGTTGCTGAACCACCAGCCGAATGGCAGAAATCTAATTTCCAAATTCATAACATTAATATATAATAAAACGAGTCATTTGTGTAAAATATTAAAAATAAGTGTAATAAAAGTCTGTTTTGAAACATTACTCATGTAATTTTACGCGTAGTGTCCGTGTCAGGTATATATTCACCTCCCGCGCACGTGGTTCTAGCTTCCTGAGGCCATTCGAGTTTTAGTTTCTCGCCACTGCTTACGAAGTATAGAAAAAGCATGTATTGTAATGCTGCGGGCAAAACGACGAATTTTTGACAAAAAACTCTCATTGCCGTGCATTGCTAACGAAAATATGGATAAACCTTATTCCTATATACAGGATGTCCAGGGAGGAAGCATCAAACCTCGAAAATAAGCTTTAAGATCAACCAAAATATGCTTAACCGTGACATAATATAATTCCCGACAGAGCACCAGACGCCGGCGTTGGGTGCTCTTTACTTTCAAAATGATTTCGTATACATCGATATCGCTGCAATATCTTGAATATTGAAATCCATTGAAAGGAAAATGTATATTTCTAAAATATTATACGATCTTTTCCGATTATCTGTGGTTCGTGTAATCAAGCAACCTAAGCCCGATCCACTATTGGTGTAGATACTGGTGAAATGTTCATGCTTCTACACGAATCTCTCTAACGCTAATGAATTTTTAAACAGAAAGATGAAGAAACAGGAAAATTATTCTACAAGGACATACTACCAACGTTTATACAATAATCGTAGAGTAGGGGCGTTTAGGGAAAGGAAATATATTATTAGTTTCGAATAGAAAACGTAACTTATGAGTGACGTAAGTCCAGAGGCTCCTTGTTTGGAGGGTAGCGCTTGACATTCATTTTTTTTTTTTGATAAATTATTTCAATTCATAAAAATCATGCAAATACGTTGAAGAACACGAATATCCCAGTCAAATAATCAATGTTCTTTTAATTTCTCTTCCACAGAAGTTGTTCAAGTAATCAGTGAGCGCCTGCTGAGTACCACACAGTACCCTTACCGAAAACGGTTGGACTCGTGGTCTGCTTTTGGAGACTGCGCTCTATTGCAGACCACTTCGGCAGAGCGACGGAGGGGTGTGGGGTGCTGTGTGTGTGGGTTGGGGGGATGGCGGCCGCGCAAATGCCCATGGAAGGCGCGAGGCGGTGCGGGCGTAGCGCCTCGTTCCACCCGAAAAGGAGCCGCCCTCGTAAGTCACCGCGGCCGCTGCACCGGCGCCGCGCCGCGCCGCGGGTCAGGGACGGCCGGGCGGCGGAGGCGGAGGAGTTGGTGGCGGAGGCAAACCTAGCGACCGTCGAGGAGGTGGTGAGGGGTTCCGATCCTAGTGCCGACGGTGGTGGCGGCAGAGGTGGCGTCTGTGGCGGCAGTAAAGGCGACGGCGGCGGCGGAGCCACCGATGAAAAGTATAGGTGTAGGTGGTCGTGGATGGGAAACTGAGGCGGAGGTGGTGGTGGAGACTGTGATTGAAGACTGTATGACTGTAGCGAACCATGACTAGGGCTAAGAGTAGGGTTAGGCTAAGACTAGGGCCAGGCGGTGGTGTAGAGATGGATATGGCGGTAGAAATGGGGGTGGAGAAGCGGTGCACATGGCGGCGGACATGGCGGTGGACAAAGCGGTGGACATGGTGGCGACATGGCAGAGGACATGGCGGCGGACATGGCGGTGAAGATGGCAGTGGATTGGTTGGTTAGTTAGTTAGTGATTCCGGGCGCGTCAACAGCTTACGTCATTAGTCTCGTAAATAAAGTGCATGTTTTTCTCTCGAGAGATGGCGGTGACCTTTCCCCGCTGGTTGGCGAGATCCGGCGCCGACCTACCGCCGGTTAGCGGGGTTTCCCTCTAACCAGGACTCTCCCACCAGCGGGGTACCGCCCCAGCCGGGACAAGCTCTAAGCTCCCGAACAGTCTCCCGGAATATGTGGTAGTGTAGTGCATGTTAGTGTGTGTGTGTGTGTGTGTGTGTAAGGAGAGAAGATAGGACAAGAGAGGGGAAGGAAAGATCGAGCGTGGTCCGTGGCCCGTTAGGGTACTGCTCCGGCATTCGCCGGGTGTTGATCGACGAAACCACGGATAAATAGATGGCGGTGGACATGGAGAAGATGACAGAGGAGATGGAGGAGGAGGTGGCGGAGGAGGTGGCGGAGGAGATGGAGGATGAGATGGCAGAGGAGATGGAGGAGGTGGCGGAAATTGCAGAGGAGATGGAGGATGAGGTGGCGGAGGAGATGGATGATGAGATGGCGGAGGAGATGTCAGAGGAGACTGAGGAGGAGATGGACGAAAACACGGAGAATAGATGGCGGGGAATGGAGGAGATGGAGGAGATGGGGAGGAGTGGAGGAGGAGTGGTGGAGGAGATGGAGGATGATATAGCCGAGGAGATGGCAGAGGAGACGGAGGAGGAGAATGCGGAGGAGATGAGGGTGGGGGTGGCGGTGTCGGAATCGGAACCGGCGCGGCTGAGGTAGTGGCATTAAAATTGAAAGTTTCCATTTGAAAGATGATGCTGGAGGACTCAGGTCAGAAAAGCACCTTCGATGAATATGGTGATGGATGAGAAGGGGCAGGGGATATACAATGCAGGTCGGCAATGCAGGTGGAAGATAGGGGAAAAAAGAATACGTAGTCACAAGGAAATGTAATTTTTTTTTATGACAAAGATGGAAAGTTCCAAGAGAAGGTAGCTATCGCACATGAACGTGAGAACTACAGACGGTGATAGGGTGAATATGATAATGGCTGGGTGTGTGAGAGTTAGTGTGACGCAGAATCAAACTTTCCTATCACTAGTGAGCAGTGCAGACGATTTTCGCAATATGTGTAGCAGCTGGACCGCCGCCATACAATGGGTGAGGTAACTGAGAGAGATGTCAGCGGAAAGGGCGACGGAGAGGTCGTCACCAGTGCTGGAGAGAGGGTCGTCAGGCGGCAGACCTGTCCACGTTCGTAGCAAAGGAGGTGGCGGCGGAGGCGGCAGCGACTGCTTTGGCAGCAGCGGCGCCTTGTGCCCGTTAATTAGCCGCGTAAAAGGGAATACGCCGCCGCCGCCGCGGCCGCCGGCACCTCTGCCCTTTGCCTGCGCCGCTGCAGGTGGAGGCTGCGCTAATCGCGCGAACCGCCCGCGCATTAATCACCGCTGCCAGCGCCGCGCCTGCCCCTCCCGGCCCCCACTCCTCCGCCGAGCCCGCCCACCCACTCACCCCCGCTTCCCCGTTGGGCTCTGGCTGTGCCCATCTCCTTCTGTGCCGTCCCCACTCTCCTTCTGTCCCGGAGAGCCGCCCCTCCTACCCCAATGGACTCTGCCCATGCCCTGTCCCAGCTCCACCTTCCCATCACTTCTTCCTCCGTCTTCTGTCCCCCCCCCTTCCCAACCCCGTCCTCCCGTCTTTGCGCTTGCCTCGCTTCCGCTTCTCCCTTTCCGGTCCCCCCCCTAGCTCAGGCCGCCCCCCAATCTGTCCCTCGGACACGGTAGTCCCCACGTCTACTCCCACCACTACTTGCCTTTTTTCGTTCCACCAAACCCCTGCCTCCCGTCTTGCCTGGCGTCCCCCACCGCTCTTTCCTCCATCTGCTCTCACCCGCCCTTTTCTACACGCCCCCTCCTCATGCCGCAACCAGCTCAGTCCGCCTGACCTCGGCCCTCGCCCGCCCGCCCCCTCACCCCCCCTCCGGCCTCCAATCTCTGTCGCACCGTATCCGCTCTGTCACCCCTCTCACCTCATCCGTGCCAGCCTCTCCTCTCCTTCGGCTGCACCATTCTCTGCCACCGTCCGCCCCACCGCCTGGATTTGGTTGATTTGATGTTTCGTCAACTAATGGTGCTAGAAAACACCTACTTTCTCGCTTTATTTCTAACTCCTCTGCAATATTATTCTACTAAATAAACCTGCAAAACTGTTTTCAACCAGGAATCTTTTTTACGTTCAGAGACAGAAACTACACAGATTTACCTCACCGTCTCTCATACCACTACGCCACAAAAGTGCTGTACGGGTCCAATTCACGCCGACGTTCAAAAATGTAAATGCTCCTTTCATGTAAAGCACCCTCAAAAATAAACATCTCCGTTTGAAACTCCCAAAGTCTCGAGTTCGGTCGGAACGATCGGGGAATATCAATTTTGGAGAAATCGTCTGAACGGTTTAGCGCTAGCGTACACCATAGACGGGCGGAATGATGTTTTGCCGTCAATCGAATTTTCGGTATGAAGGGCCCACAAAACATGGATTCTGGATACACCACGTGCTTGAGGATTTTTTTCTGTATTTAACCAATGGATTTATTCACTTTTCGTTACCAGGGCCGGCAACACGACTTTATCTGCCGAAATGTCGACGTTTTCCGGCGCACGATTACATAACATTGTTTTCTTACCAAGATCCTTTGTAAGGGTGACAAAGAAAAAAGGATGGGCCTCAATCTTTTGATCGACTACGACTAAAAGTCCGGCCCTATAGATGGGCTGCTCAACCCCTACATAATGGTGATATCAGCAACCCGATTTTTAGCACTGGAACTGGTAAATTAAATATTTACCTTTTTCACGTTTTAGTTCCGGCGTGCCGCCTGTGCCGTGAAGTGCCATTGGACTGCTTCTTAATTTATATTGTTTCAGATTATTATTATTATTATTATTATTATTATTATTATTAATGCATAACATATTGATTCAGTTTGAAGGCAGTGCCGTAGAAGGAATCGCAAAAACATTTTTACAAAAATATTATATTCTAAAATTTCCTATTCCAGCACATGTATGTTGTATCTGTATGTACACATGTACATTTGTAAATGTTATCTTTACGGAGTTTTGAAACTCCTGCATATCGGGAGATCATGGTTCGACTCGCGGCTGTGGCAGTCATTCTTTGAACAGTCAAATATCATTCGTAACATTACTTCTGCTAAGTAGCTATAGGGTTGCGATGTACTAGTTCATAATTGCACGGGAAACATGTTCCTACGAAAACGTTAAAACTTATAATTTTGACAAGGTAATTAAGATGAAATTATTATTATTATTATTATTATTATTATTATTTTTTTTTTAATATTTGAAGGCTTGGCAACTGTGGCCTTTAGCCTTTTACTGATTAGTGCTAAAAGCTGAACCTGTACAATTTAAATTTTATAAAAAAGATTCGCTTCTTTCAGAAATCGTAATGTTTTGTCTGTTGCCGTTTTTTCTTTTCCCGAGATCTTCTTTCAAGTTCCCTTTGACACCACATCTGTCTCTGAGTCTTGAGAGATTTGCACAGTCTGTTAGAATATGTTTCACTGTGAGAATTCCACCACCGCAGTTGCAGAGAGGTTGCTCTTCATTTTTCAGCAGGTATGAAGAGGTTATCCTTGTATGGCCTATTCGTAGTCTGGTAAGGCACACTTGTTCTCGACGAGTGTAGCTGTCATACGATGACCATTCATTGCCGCTCTGTTTGATTGGTTTAATTTTGATTGAAGACTATTCCACGTAGTCTGCCATGCTCTTATTATGCTCTTTAAAGCAGCATTTCTTGCATCTTAGGGCGTACATCTATTTCGATTCTGATTGTTTATTTGCAGCATTTCTTGCTGCAGAATCGGCCTCTTCATTGCCTGAGATACCTGTGTGCCCAGGGCACCAGATGAACGTAACAGACGCTTCTCGCTGTTTTAGCTCGTGGCATAATAGGAGAATCATCTGTAGTAGTGGGTCTACAGGTAGGCGTCTGTCTATGGCTGTTAGAAAGCTGAGCGAGTCAGTGCAAATCACAAATTTTCTTGCACCGAGAGTTTCACAGTGTCGCAAGGCTTGTAATATTGCGAACAGTTCAGCTGTGTATACACTCGCTTCTGGTGGAAGTGTCCATGTTTTTGATGTATCTTCAGTTATAAATGCGCTTCCAACTCCATGTTTGTTTTTTGATCCATCGGTGTAGATAACTGTGTGATCTGCTATGTATTCTTCAAGAAGTGACCTAAATCTAATTTTTAGTTCCGTGGGAAGGCTTACTTTTTTCTTTACTCTGGTGGTGTCGAGTCGAATTTCTGGCATTTTAAGCGTCCAAGGTGGGACTTCATACGGTTTATGTTTGAAAACCGGTGGAAGAATGATGTTGTAGTATCTGATTATATCTTCTGCACGGATGTTGGCTGGACGAGTAGCTGTAGGTCTTCTATTGTAAATATTTGTCAGGTTGGGACTAGTCATCAATTGATAGTTTAGGTGCTCTGGTAGTGACAGCATTTTTGCTCGGTATCTGAGAAGTAGTGTTTGTCGTCTATGGTGTAGCGACATGGTACTGGTTTCACAATATACACTTAAGGAGGGACTAGTGCGGAACGCTCCAGATGCATAACGGAGGCCTGCGTTGTGAATAGGATTTAATTTTCTTAAGCTTGACTTCCTGGCTGAGGAGTACACTGCACACCCATATTATTATTATTATTATTATTATTATTATTATTATTATTATTATTATTATTATTATTACCCCTGTGGTGGCTCCTGGACAGCTTGCTAGCATTCCGCGGTGCGATCGCCGGGGTGCGTTTCCCGGTCGTGGCAAAAAAATAGATGTAGCTTTTGTTTCTACAGCGCTATGATGAAACAAAGTATGCTACGTGCTATTATTTTTTCACGAAGTGGTTGAGGGTGTTAGATCCCATGACCCTCGCTCTAATCCCTCCGCCCATTCCCCTTTTCCCACCTGCCTCCTCTCGACCTGCTCAGCCCAGCCCGGCGGCCACGCCAGTTCACGCCCTCGCACACCTTGTCCAGCCGCCATCACCTCCAACAGCCACCACCTGTAGTGGTGAAGGTGGCTCAGGGCATCAACTAATGGCACTGCAGTGCCTCTGACCGGGAGGTCTTAGGGTTCCAGTCCCGACGGTGGCAAGATTTGCGACACTAGCTATACAGCTAGGTCGAATTAATGGAATGTCTTCCAAAAGCCAAGAGGCATGGGCGGAGGACAATCTGGGTACCGGGCATCGGGTAGGGGGCATGACGAACTAAGCAAGGGTTAGAGAGTATGGAGAAGTGAGCGTGGAACAGTGAACTTAAAGCAGTGAACGTGTTTGTGAAGCAGTGAGTAGAGTTGGTGGCAAGATGCAGCTCGCACGAGGTAGTGAGTGTGGGGTAGCGGGCATGAGACTGTGAGTATGGAGCAGTGAGCAGGAGCGATAGCTCTAGACATCAACTGCTGTCACTGCAGCACCTCTGGCCTGGAGGACCTAGGTTCGAGCTTGTCCCGGCTGGGGCGGCAGGATTTTCGACCCTAGCTTTTCAGCTAGGTCGAATTCAGTCGCTGTCTGGAGGAGAATTCTAGCGGCCAGCAGCTCTCATTGCTAGGTTACCGTGGTTTCTCTGATCAAAATCAGGTGAATGTCCCATTTTTACCCTATCAAACGGGCCACGGAACGCACGCGACCTTTCTCTCCTCTTCCTTGTTCTATTTTCACCCCTTATTTACACACAAATTCGCTTGCATTTATCACACATGTCAGGAGCTTAGAGCTCGTGCCGCCTGGAGCGGTGCCCAGCTGGTGGTAGATACCTGGTGGAAGAAAATCCCCGCAAGCGGTCGAAGATCTGGGCCTGATTTCCCCCTCCACCGGTGGAAGATCACCTCCACCCCCAGCGATGAAAACATGCACTTCAATTCTGCGATTATTGACTTTAGCAGTTGATGTGCTCAGAACCACTTTTCAATGAAATGAAATGAAATCAAATCAATGAACCAACTGCCACCATCCGCCTCACGTTTCTACACCCAGTCACTTTTTCGTGCCCTTAATTAAGGAATGAAGAGAAAAGGTTTTGAAATAGGTTTGGCGGAGAAATTCCTAAAAATATATTTAGAAAAGTAATTTATCATGGTCGTTTAACGTTCATTGTGATTTTATTAATTTAGATTTCTAATCATGCTGCTTTCTGATTACTAGTTCAGAAACATTTCAGGAGACACTATCTTATGTGAAATTTTAGAATCTATTTTTTAAGGTAAATCAGATGACACAAACATTTTTCTATACATATACGTTTTGTGTACAATTGCGAAGTCACTTAAGATATCGGTTTCAACAAATTTATTAATTGATGATTTAGCTGAATGCAACAACTGCAGGCATATTCATTTCGAGCATAATATAATGTCATAATATAATTTCAAAACATTTATTTCAAAATGAAAAAAATAAGCTTATATACATGAATATAGGCGATAAACATTGACGTATGACGTGCTATTTCCCATTGCATGTAACATAATTATTCTATATGTTCCAACATTTATTGACGATCTGGGAAACTAAACAAGAAATATTCTTTTGTATTACTCAATCCCAAATACACTTGACTTATTTAACATTCTATTTACCAGAACGTGTCATGGTTTAAGTGCATTAATATTAAACGAGTGCTCAGGTCCCTCATTATAATTCACTCCCCTTGAACGTTTTGCTCGTGCACGGCCCGCTCCCACATAAACCGTCTCTCTGGCAGCTGGTGTCTTGTTCGCGCTATCTTGGCTCGCATCATGGATCCGCGCTCCCACATAAATGCGGCGTTAGAATCAGACCGCTTCGCCCTTATAGAGCCATCGAGCATCGTAATAAAATGCGGCACCGAGGCGAGATCTCATCGCCATCCCAGAGGAATGCCACTGGAGAAGACAAGGAGCATGCAGCCGGTCGGTTCTGCGCGCCGCCGCCAGGCGCGCTCTTATCGCCCCATCAACCCGCGTCATCTCAGTCGCATCTGGGCCACGCAACAGTTGCGGACCGACGAGAATACGATACTTGGAATGGAATTGCAGGCGGAGAGAACTTGCAGGACGAATTTACGGCATGGCACACATGTCCATGTTACTCCCAAACGTTTAAAATAAAAGCTTGTCCTTCTACAGTAAACTGAAAGCTAGCTTAGACTAATTATACTATTCTTAACTAAATTAAGAACTAACTAAAGAAAACAAAAGAACAAAACTGTTAAAAAGCCCTATAAAGATTACATTTAACTTAAAATTTTGAGCTCATTTAAAAACTAACTTAAGAAAATACAAGAAATGGAGAAAAACTGTTAAAAAAGCTATTTTGAATATATTTCACACAATAATGTTAAGTGACACTTAATTCAGTATATTTTCATGAAACTCTCATTCTTCAACAATGTACATAAAAACGAATTACTTAACAAAATTGGGGAATTTCAAAAAACTTAATGATATATAAAATGCACCAATAAAAGAATGAGAAAAAATATTGAATATAAGAAAGGAAGGACTGACATACAATGCACCCATACAGCACAGAATAATGGAATAATACAACATATCCAGTGTAGTAAACTACTACATATAACACAAAAATAATTTAAAAAATATGTAATTAAAAGTTAGAGATGGCGACATAAACATTTAACTAAAGTTCTGATTTGTAGCATTGTAACGAGATCCAACAAATAACATTTTAGTCTTCGTAAAGCAAAATGATTGTTAGGTACCTAATAGTGTCAATATTTTTATATTACATTTCTGAGCAGCACTTACGAAAATGCAAAACAAAACTAGTAAAACTTATTATTTCAAATTCTGAAACAATAAAAAGCGCGCAAATTTTTTAATTAAAAAAAAAATTTTCGTATTTGGACTTATAATATTAAAATGGAAATATGAGTATCCTTGCATGGGATTAGTTCTTTTACTTATCCGCATTCATATAATAAAATTTTAATTTAAAATGGTGGGGAGTTCCTCGTTATAAATTACATACGAATAATAATCTACATATAAATTACATCGCTAGGAAAGAACCATTCCATAACCCACGTAAACGATTGTATGCCATACAGTGACAAAACAAACCATCTAAACACCTCCGTTTCAATAAAAAAAAATAGTTTTTTAGCACTAAGGGCGTTATAAGTGTTCTAATGATCGAGTGGTGAGAAAAGGCTGAGGGTCTTTGGCTCGATTCCCTCCGTAAGAGAACGTAGCATCATTCAACTATTTTCATATTTCACTCGTCACCACGTCCTCTCGATCCAGGTAAGGTTTGCAGTGAATATCGAGCTCCGTATCAAACGCAATAACAAGCCATAACGTATAAGTAAAAATGAATTTGTTTTCGTACTGAGGCGGGTAGGAGGCGGGTAGGTTCGATTTTGCGTCTCAGCTGGGACAGAGAACTAGAAGTTGAGTTTTTTTAAATAAACGTTTTTAGTTTTTTGTGGTTTAGTTTATGGTATAGTATTTACTTTAGTCGTTTATGGCGTTAGGTATGACTAAACAGTAAAATACAAAGAACACTAAATAGGAAAAGGTCCAATGGTAAGACCTTGGTTACTTCATGTTGCATTACCAATTTAATCACATTAAAAACACTACCTTGCATTCTAATTTATTTAATCTCCCTTCCAAAGTCTGTTTAACACGATTATTGTGTTTTTTCTAATAAAATTGTTACAAAAAACAAACAAACAAAAAAAACGAAAACTGTTAACCAAAATCAAAACCCGATTATCGGTACCAGCCGGTAGGTTCTTCCAATTCCGCTGCAGAGCGTGGGTTCAAGCCCCGCCGCACCATCCGCGTCCTCGGGGCTCGGACAGCCGCACACCGGTAGCGGTAGCTCAGTGCATCAATTGATGTCACTGCAGCGCCTCTGACCGGGAGGTCCTAGGTTCCCGCTCCCCACGGCGGCAGGATTTTCGACAGCTCTTCAGCTAGGTCGAATTCAATCGCTGTATGGAGGAGAATTCTAGCGGCCGGCTGCTCTGATCGGTAGTTTTCCGTGGTTTCTCTGATCAACACCAGGCGAATGCCGGAGCACGACCCTACCAAACGGACCATGGACCGCGCGCGATCTGTCCTTCCTCTTCCTTGTCCTATCCTCTCCTCTTACTCATACACTTACACTGACATGCACTACACTACCACATATTCCGGGAGATCGGTCGGGAGCTTAGAGCTTGTCCCGGCTGGGGCGGTGCCCCGCTGGTGGGAGAGTCCTGGTGAGGGGGAAACCCCACTAGCCGACGATAGGTCGGTGCCGGATCTCGCCATCCAGCGGGGGAAGGTCACAATCAATCAAAAAAGACAGCCGCACGGCCCTCGTGCTGGTGCTGTCTCGCTCACTCGCGTCAACAAAGCAGCGTCGCGCGTGGGCGATAGAGCCAATTTTACCCGATCGTGGGATATTTTTCTTAAAAAATTTGTTACAAAAGAAAAAACCAAAACGGGTGACCAAAACCAAAACCAAAGCCAAAGCCAACCAAAGCCCAAAGCCCAAAGCCAAAGCCCAAAGCCCAAAGCCCAAAGCCCAAAGCCCAAAGCCCAAAGCCCAAAGCCCAAAGCCCAAAGCCCAAAGCGCAAAGCCCAAAGCCCAAAGCTCAAAGCCCAAAGCCCAAAGCCCAAAACCCAAAACCCCAAACCCCAAACCCAAAACCCAAAAGCCTGTTATCGGCACCGGTGGGTCGGTCGTTCGCATTCCTGGGCAGAGCGAGTGCCTTATCGCCGCGCGGCCGGGCCTCGCGCTGGCGCCCGCACTCGCGTCAACAAAGCGGAGATTGAGCGCCTCTCGACGTGCAGGTGTCCGCGCGGGCGCTTGCGTAAGAAGTATCGCCCAACGCGAGCGCAGATAAGATCCGTGTTTGGATTCGACCGCCCCGACCCCGCGCCGCCCCGCGCCGCGCACACCCGATCCGCGTCGCCGATAGCGGCGCTCGCTCGCATCAATGAGGCGGGGACGCGCCGATGCTATCCTCCGGGAGTCGAGCTCGGGACCGCTGTACCAAGAGGTGCGTGCGGGACGGGCGAGATAAGAAGGGAATGGCGGAAGGAGGTGCCGCAGCCACACCTAAACACGAAAGGGTGGGGAGGGGGGAGGAGGAGGAGGAGGAAAGGGAGAAGAGAAGAGGGGGGAGAGAAGGAGGAGGAAAGGGAAAGGAGAAAGAAGTGGAGAGGGAGGAAGGAGAGAATAAGGAGGAAGAGGAGGAGGAGGAAGGGGGAAGGATGAAAAGATGGAAAGGAAAGATGGAAAGGAGGGGGGGGGAAAAAGGGGAAAAGAAGAAGGGAAAGAAAGGGGAGGGGATTAGGGAGGAGGGGAAGAAGATTGGAAGAGAAGATGGAAGATGTGGCGGAAAGGGAAGAGAAGAAGAGAAAGACGGGGAAAGAGCAAAAGGGCAGGAGGAAAGAGGAGGAATGTAAGGCGAAAGGGAGGAGAAAAATAGAAAAAACAGAGGAAGAGGAGTAGAAGCAATAGAAGATGATGGAAAAGTAGGAGGAAAGGGGACGAAAATACGAAGATGGAAGAGATACTTTTTTATGTTTAATTTAACTCAAAAGCTGTACATATTTGGACATAACAATAAACTCTATGGGAAATTAAATAATCTTTGAAGTGGGTCTTATTTGGTTTCTAGAACCAAAGGAAGGAGCATCAACTCTGACACATTATATATCAATGCTATTATTCTGATGTGAACACTTTAAACAAAGTCATGCAATATAATAGTTGTTTATGATACGAGTGGAAGTGACATTTTTTTTGAGAAGGAAATTTTTTTCCTTTTTTTTAACACCTTACTAAATTGTATTATTTTAATTCAAGTACACAAATTACTTAATTGGATATCATGTACACATGAATATCAGATGAAGCTGATCAGATCAAGGTATTTAGTTTTCTTTGTTGTACACACAGTGAGCACTTGATCATCGACACACTTTCAGCACGTGTAAAATATTTAACGTTAAGCACGCTGTGCATCTCCTGTATTAGTGGCTGTCTAAAGAAGTAATTTATGTATTTACATCAAAAAGTACATTTCTTTTAAGCATCTCAAATAATACTAAAGAATCGACGATACAGAATTTGTAAAATATTTAATGTGCCAAAACCGAAAGTAGTTTCCCTTCAAGAACAAAAACCGTCTAAAGCGCAGAGGTGAATGTACAAACCGATTTTATTTAACTTTCTTGTGTACATGACTAGGTAACGTGATAGTCGGGCATTGCGTTGTAAAATGGAGCACAAGAGGCCCGTGTGGATGTTCTGAAGTGCGCTGTTGAAACCGACACCTGAGGGATTTGATTGCTGCGACGCACGCTTTGTGTGGACGCACCTGCACGCGTGGAGTGGAGGGGCGTGGCGCGGAGAGAAAAGGAGAGGAAGGGCGGAGTTGCCCCCGATAATTCGTGCAGTCCAATTGCGCAACGCCATTCTCCCGACAGAAATACAACGAGGAAAAGACGAAGAGCTCCATCGTTCGATGCTCAGGTGGGAGACTGAATTGTGTGTTGTGTGTGTGGGGGGGTAGCACAAAAGAAGAGTAGCTCACGCATCTACATTTATAAGTCGATAGGTTCAATGTGCTATCGTTTCATTGAGTACATACTGGTTGTACCACTCGGTTTATTGCCCACATATTTCAAAAGCTGCCATAGGTATCAGTATTGCCCATTGTATTCCATGTGGTGGAGACCCAGAAAAATTTTACAAGTGCGGCAATATTACGTTAAAAATAGATACGTCCAGTATATTGATACAACAGTTTTCATTAATTATATAGACACACAAAATAAAAAAAAAATATTGTCATACCCAAAGACTTCACATATGTTTTTCTATTTTCGTCGACGCGCTGAATCCGAAGCCAAAATTGCGCCAACCCTTCCATTTTTTAAATCGTGAAAAACCACCACGAAATTTACAATTTACAATTTCACAGTGTTTTTTCGCGATTTAAAAAAAATTGGAGGTTGATGACGAAATTCTGGCTCCGTATTCGGATTCAGCGCGTTGGCATACATAGAGAAACATATGTCACGTCTTTGGGTATGACAACTTTTTTATTTTGTGTGCCTGTGTTATTTACTGTAAAATATTAAGTACAGTTGTAAAGAAGTAATTCATATTTCGGAGATGAATGTTCTCTAAGAGAATGATGCACGTCCCAATCTTGCAGGAGCGATGATTTCTTGTGGTGGAATTCATTTCGTTTTAATCAAACTGAAAAGAATTGCAAGTCAGAATTATTATCAGCACATCCCGTTCCATGAACGATCATTCACGTCCTAAATAATAGATAACAGGGATCTACCTCTCTTACGATCGACGTCTGGTTGGGGAAAATCTAGATCCACGAGTACAAACAATTTTGGCTGCTAATGTCACGTGGTGGCTTTAATTCGTATATTATCAAACAATTATGTGAAGATTTTTTCTAATTCTCTGTGGAATTAGGCATTCGTCATATAGGTCATCTTAATATGTATTAATTTACGTCTACCGAGTGAATACCTCCTGCTGACAAGCACTATTCAACATGATTTCGATGAATGTAATAATTTGCCTCTAACGAAATAGTATGATCTACAGATTTCCTGACAAATACTATTAACAGTAAGTGACACTGACTCAACTCCAACTAGCCACCAAAACCTACTAACCGTTTATTTATGTAAAATTCAAAAGCACGCTTTAAAATTACGTAGTATTGAAAGAAACCATTTTGTCTGCTCAAAAAATTATTAAATTGATATTAAATCCAACATTTTCTGTATACCGTACAAACTGGTGTGTATCGCTGGTCGTGGCCTCATGAACATAATTAGGTGCTGCTAAATTTTGCTTATAGAATGCAGAAGCGATGAAAGGTCGTTTAGAGAACATAATGGTAACGACTTGTTGAATCACTGACCTACCATCACACAGCGGATAGGAACTCAGTCAGTCAGTCAGTCAGTCAGTCAGTCAGTCAGTCAGTCAGTCAGTCAGTCAGTCAGTCAGGCAGTCAGTCAGATAGTCAGTCAGTCAATCAGTTTTCAAAGCATCATTTGAGCTCGTAGCAAATTCGGAAATTCATGTAGGCACGAAGAGAACGAAGGCAAACGAAAAGGCCTGAAAGAATTTGCTTGGTTAATATGGTCGAATTACAGAATTCTTTCGCTAGAGATCGAAGACATAGACTAGGGATCGTAGTGGAAGCGGTACGTGTATCGCTTAGCTGAGTATCACACAGCATGAACTATACGTGTTGTGAGAACACTCGCATACCGCAGTCATGCTATGAATAATTACGAAAGTATTCGTACGTGCATTGATTGATTATATTGTTTCCGGACACGTCAACTGCTAGGGTCATTAGTGTTGTTTGTGTGGTGTATGAATTATCTCTGGAGGCGGTGGTGTTCTTGTCCATCCCGGGCGGTGATATCACGCGCGGACCCTCGCGTCGACTTGCGAGGTTTTCCTCCCTTAAATTATCACCGCCCCATGTGGGACAAGCTCTAAGCTCCCGCAATGTGTAGTAGTGTAGTGCGCGTAAGTGTGTGTGTGTGTGTGTGTGTGTGTGTGTGTGTGTGAGTGATATTGTAAGGGGAGAAGATAGGTCAAATATAAATCAGGAAAGACTGAGCGCAGTACGTGTCCCATTTGTTAGGATGCTGCTCTGGAGCTGATTGGAGAAAATACCGATTGATTGATTGTTCGTGATTCCGGGCGCGTCAATTACCAAGATAATTAGGCCCGTAAGTACAGTGCATGTTTTTATCGAGAATGGCAGTGATCTTTCCCAGCTGGATGGAGAGATCCGGCGCCGACCTACCGTCGGCTAGTGGGGTTTCCCACTAACCAGGACTCTCTCACCAGTGGAGCACCGCCCCAGCGGAGACAAGCTCTAAGCTCCCGACCGGTCTCCCGGAATGTGTAGAAGTGTGGTGCATGTTAGTGTAAGTGTGCGTGTAAGGGGTGAGGACAGGACAAGAAAGAGGGCGGGAAGATCGATCACGGTCCGTGGCCCGTTTGGTACGGTACTGCTCCGGCATTCGCCTGCGGTTGATCCGAGAAACCACGGAAAACTACCGATCAGAGAAGCCGGCCGTAGTAATCCTCATCCAAAAAAGAGGCTGAATTGCAGCATTCACTTTAAGAGTGGAAAATCCGCCACTGTCGAGATTCAAACCCTAGGACCTCCACACATCCCCTCCCTCGCCAGAGTCGCTTCAGAGGCAGCAACAACGCCAACATACTCAGTACGCAGACATCTCACAGCTTTTTACCGAACATCGAAAACCATCGGGCAGCCACCACCTTCCGCGATAAAAAAAAACATACATTACACACTGCACTTACAAGACTAATGACCTGGGCAGTTGACACGTCGGTAGAGAGCAATGAATCAATTTTGTGCTAAAATTCGTTGGGAATTCGGCGTTGGATAGGTCTGAAAATATTCTAGGTCTGAAAATATTTTACAAAATATGTGGAATGGATATTTATTTTTGATGCGAGTGGGATGAGTGCGCTTTTTACATATTGGCGGTGGATAGACTGCGGTTCGCCGAACACCCCCACTGGCGTTCGCTTATCGCCTCCCGCCCCTTCACTCGGACGCGAAGTGTCGGCCCGCGACGGGGCCGAAAGGGCGCTTCCAAGGCGACGGAAAAGTTTTTCTTCTAATTTTACCCTCAAGTACGCGAGGCGCGCGGCGCCCAGAATTAGGCGTCGTCTTAATGAGAGGAGGCGCCGGCGGCGGCGAAGGCGAAGGCGAAGGCGGGCAGCTGCCGCTGCGACAGGCAAATGGCTCGTGTCGCCCGGCCTCCGTCGCCGCCGCCGCCACCGCCGCACAGTAGTCCGGCACAGAACTACAACGCTTGTCATTGCTAACGGAGAAGGCCCAAAACATTTTTAACACATCGTCATCGTTCTCCAAAGTCATGTTAGTCTCGTTATCCTCGGTTTGAAATTATTCAAAAAAATGTTGGTGAAACAATTCAGAAATCTGAATTTAAAAATCTAAATCGGACATCAACATCTGTGCGTATGTACGGCAAGTTTGTGAAGACGTACGTTGGGTAAAGTTTATAAAAAGAACTTGTTAAACATTTATGTCTATTTTTACCAAACAACTCAATTATAACACGATATAATCATAACAAACCATAATAACAATAACAACAATAAATAATAAAAGTAATAATATAAAGAAGAAGAAGAAAAAGAAGAAGAAGGAGAAGAAGGAGGAGGAGGAAAACTTACTTTAAAATAAACTGTTTAATTCTGATTTCATAATTCCAGTGTCAGGTGTAACTGGTTGTCTTTTCTTCTGTAAAATTTGCTACGTGCTTTTTAAAGAAAGTTGACTTCAATCAATTTTAACATTTATCCATTAAATAATATATTGAACTGAAAAAATATTGAAGAACTGGGAGAAATAGTTAGAAAACCCATTAGAAAGATCACTGGATTTGAAAAAATGGAGATGATGTTTTAGAGAATGACAGAAAATGATATCTATAATGAAACAGAAAATATTACAGAAACGATGCGAGAAAGAAACTTAAAGATCATAGTTGTACCTTGTTAAAATGAATTATTATGGATCCATAGGGAAATCTTCAATAATATCGATTTTAATGGGATCAAACGAAAAAAAAAGAAAAAAGAAGAATTTCTCACAGGAGAAGAAAAAGACATCCCACCTGATCAATTGTTCTCCGCGGACCACACGAGACCAAGTTCGAGAAGGGGAAGAAACTTGATAAGAAAACGTCAATTCTTTTCGGGGAGGAGGAGCGGGGGTGTAGCGGGGGTATAGCGGAGGTGTAGGGGGTGTAGGGGGGGGTGGAGGGGGTGGAGCGGGGTGGAGCGGGGTGGAGGTGGGGGGTGGAGGGGTGGAGTGGGGTGGAGTGGGGTGGAGCGGGGTGGAGGGGGTGGAGTGGGGTGGAGCGGGTGGAGGGGTGGAGCGGGGGGAGTGGGGGTGGAGGGGGTGGAGCGGGGTGGAGCGGTGAGTGGGGGGAGTGGGGTGGATGGGGGGTGGAGCGGGTGGAGGGGTGGAGCGGGGTGGAGGGTGGAGGGGGTGGAGCGGGGTGGAGTGGGTGGAGCGGGGTGGAGGGGGTGGGGGTGGAGCGGGGTGGAGGGGGTGGAGGGGGTGGAGGGGTGGCAGGTGGAGCGGGGTGGAGGGGGATGGGGTGGAGCGGGGTGGAGCGGGGTGGAGCGGGGGTGGAGGGCGGAGCGAGGGGGAGCGAGGAGGAGCTGGGGGGGGACGGAATGGAGGTCGGGGCGGGACCGGCGAGGGGGGGGGGTGGGGAGGCTCGAACTGCCGCCAGAATTCCACCGCCCTCGCCTTGTTTGTCAGCTGCAGCCTGCGCATCCTCAACAGAGCAACAACAATCTACACACAACCAGTCGGCTGGCGGCGCTCCTGACAGCTGTCACGTCCCAAGCAGCCTCCTTGTCACGCGCGGGTGATACATCACATTAGATACGCTAATTACGAGCGCAACATATCGAACACATCGCGTAAATCTTTGGGACATATTCGATATCGTATTTATATTTAGCTCAGAAGTTGAGAACTGCTACGCACGATGTAATCAGATGCGATAGAGTAATGTTCGAGCTTGTAGTAGTCGAAACAGGTCGTGGTAGGACAGGGCTACGCGGGGTGGGGGGGGAAGATGTGTGAGGCGGGACAAAGCTTTCAAATCGGAGATGAAAAATATGCCAAAAAGAAGCAAAGAAGATAAGAAAAAAACTACTTACTGGAAAAAGAAGCGTTTTGGTAGAACCGTGTGAATACGTATGAAGTCACAATTCTCCAAAATTCAGCGATAATCAAGCATTTTTCCGACTGAACATTCGCTCCTGGAAAGGATGTGGCGAGCATGACACATTCCCTTCACCGTAAATAGCAAACTCCACTGATACAGGACGTGCCAAGGTAAAATCATGACACGTCCTTACCATTCGTTCCTCCCTGTCTACATACACGTACATTCCTTCTAAAAACAAAAACAACGTACAATAATATCTTAATAATATTAAATGAAAACAACAAATTGCTTTGATACCTTACCAAATCCAACACTTAAGTTTTGCATTTAAGTTTGCAGTTAAGCACTTTACATTTTGAGATATGCACATTTTTAGTGATTTCATAACTATTTTGGCCATCATTATATTATTTGCTCTGTTTACAAAACTTGCTCTTCAACAAACTCTTGTAATTCTTCAAAATGAAAAACGAAAAGTTAATTTTTTATAGCAAAGAGTTCTCTTGTCTGACGTTCATACTATTTTCTATTTTGATTCTTCATGAATTCATTCAATCGTTCTTTTAGAGTACCTCATTAGATTAAATTAATTACTCCGAAATTACTCCTTGTAATTGCTCAATCATTGAAGCAACTTTCTTTTACTTATTTCAAGGTCACTTTTTAACTTCCAAGGTCATACAGCGACCACGGAAATTAACATTGGATTTTGTAACTTGGGGGAGCTGTAGCGGAACTTGCAAACGGACACACACACATACATACATACATACATACATACATACATACACACACACACACACACACACACACACACACAAACATCCATGCCCCGGGCGGGATTCGAACATGCGACCCTTCAGCCTTGGCGACCTGGGCTATCCAGGCCGGCTGTAGCAAAACACAATATTGATATTAACTTCTCGAAAACTTCGTAACTCCACCAAGCAACTGCCAAGCAACCTTCGTTCGTCACCCATGCCTCACGCAGAAACTCTTTCCTTTAGAGAACCTCAACATCTTCAAACTACATCATCTCCTAAACAAAAGACATATCCTTTTAATGGAATGTTGAATTTTAATTAGAGACACTCAACTTCTTCAAACTAAGGCATAATATGATATATTTCATTACGGAACTTGTCTTCAGAGCAAAAAATACGCAGTTACGTTTCACTGACCAGTACGTCCGTTTTATCAGGAACATACAGCTATAAAATAATCCGTAACAATCACTATATAAAGATTTATAACTGAAAAGTCAAATTATTGCAGTAAGTCAATAGCAAAAGAGATAAGAATGAAAGAGACCCATCTTAGATAATTTCAAATAAAAAGCGGAGGTAGGAAGCGAAACGGGACGGGACGGGACGGGACGGGACGGGACGGGACGGGACGAGACGGGACGGGACGAGACGAGACGAAACGGGACGGGACGAAACGGGACGAAACGAGACGGACGAAACGGGACGGGACGAAACGGGACGAAACGGGACGGGACGAAACGGGACGGGACGAAACGGGACGGGACGAAACGGGACGGGACGAAACGGGACGGGACGAAACGGGACGGGACGAAACGGGGGCGGGGCGGGGCGGGGCGGGGAAGGGAGCGAGGCGAGGCGAGGCGAGGCGATCCGTGGCAGAGAGGCGGCGGTCGGCGGGGACTAGTGGCGCACGTGCGTCGAGTCGCAGCGGTCGCTTCCTCTTTTGGACGCGTGCAGGTGGGCGCGCTCGCGTCCCGGTGCGCCCAGCTGCGCAGCTCTTCGACCCCGCCCCCACCGCCCTCCGCCAGCCAAGGAGCGCCCAGCGCCACGGACACGTCTTCACAATCGGCGTGGATCCTTTCATATCATGAAAACGTACTAAGATCTACCGGCAGACATGGCTCAGGGTATCAATTGATGGCAATTCATTGCCTCTGCCCGCAGGTCGCAAATTTCCGAATACCGTCAGGGGCAGGATTTTCGACACCAGCTAGATAGTAGGATCGAGTTCAGCCGCGATCTGGACGATAATAGTAGCGGCCGCCCATCTGGTCGGTAGTTTTGCGTGATTTCTCCCAACATCACTGTGCGAATGCCGGAGTAGCACCTTAACAAACGGACCACGCCCAATCCTTCGTCCCTCTTCCTTGTCCTATCCTCACCCTTTACTTACACACATTTACACTTACATGCACTAAACGTGTATGTTATACGTGTGGAGAGACAAGTCGGGAGCTTAGAGCTTGCCCCAGCTGAGTCGGTGCTGCGCTGGGGAGAAACCCTGGTTGGCAACGGATCTCACCATGCAGTGAATGAAGAATCCCGCTACCTCCCGTGATAAAAGCAAGCAGTTCACGTACAGGACTAATGATTTTAGCAGTTGACGCTCTCTCGAAGACGCGAAATAATCAATCACCCCATCTGCGTAGCGTCTTCGCGCCCACCCCTCAACCCTCCGCCAGCGAAGTCGAGACAGACAGCAAAGACGAGTTCAACACCACGGACTTCCTCTAGAAACGCCTGTGTAATCGTAATGTAAAGTTCCATACGACGAAAACGTATACTAATATTGGTTTTATCTTTGCAAACTTACTTACTACCTTCTTTGCTGGATATGTCATTCCGTGCACTGAGAAAAATAATTGTGTGCAGCCAAAAGATTCCTGTATGCTGCACACACACGGACGTGCCCAGAGGGGGCATGAGGCATCCTCGCCCCTGAACATTTTTGTGGTCTATTTTATTATTTAGTAGTAAAAATTTATGTAAAAGTATGTAAATATTAAAATGTACAATGGAAAATGGAGCCCAGAATTTTAATTGTTCCCTATTAGTTTAGGCTGCGCACGTGTATGTGCTTAGAGGCACTTAGTGGAAACACGTTCTAAGTAAGGTTTCAATTTGCTGAAACCGTGGACGTTTATCACATAACTGCACAAAGATGACACTTAATCAGGAATCAGTACAATGTAATATTTCCGTTTTCATCCAACGTCCTCTCCATGTATTTTAACGCCGATGGGAGTTATAGATACCTTTCTCTCAGAGAACCTGTACATCTGCGACTCCCACAAATAAGTTCCATGCGCCCTACTAGGGGCTGATTTAGCTTCATTGAATTCTTTCTCTCGCCGCACTAATAAGTTCCGAGGAGTTCCCAACAGCATTTTTGCGTTTTTATTTCTCGCTTTTTAAGTTTACATTTTTGAATCTACGTACTAAAATGATAACACACGTAACCCAATTAATATGGGTTCTAATATTTGCCATTATCAAGAAATAGACCCCAAAACAATATTAACATATTTAACTATATAAGTGGAACAAGTAAAGAACATTGAAAAATAAAGCAGGACTACAATCCATAATAAAAGTTTATAAAGTTATGGTCATCCCAACCATCACCTACTGCTCTTAAACTTACACCCTAACAGCAAAAACCGCTTCAAGCATTCAAGTCTCACAAATGAAACTTTTAACGTCGATTGCCAATTAGATTCAATTACATAAAAAACACAGAAATTAGACAACAATTAGAAGTACAATAATTAAACTCATTAATAAATATCTGGAGGTCAAACTGACTTTCTTACGTGCAAAGAATGAATGGAGATAGGATCCGAAGAAGATGCTGAGTATTATTATCACTCCCAGGGACGTAGAGATCCTGAAAGACCGAGAAGGTAGAAGGAGCAGCTCAACTAGACTGAAGCCGGAACGGACTAGACTAGGTCCAAATCAAGAAGAAGAAGAAGAAGAAGAAGACTTTTTAACGGACATTTGCACAATGTACATTATCGTTCAATCTAGATACATAGACCGATATGCGACTGTACTAAAAGACGCTTATCTACAGTTCACTGAACTTGTTTGCCACACACACACGTGCATGATTCTGTAAGTATCATTGTAAAACATGTGCTTTACTGAGTTATTAACACATTTTTACCTTAACAAAAGAGTATTCTTTACAGAATATGGCTTCATAACTGCCGAAATTATGTCTGTTTTAAATATTATACATAATAAATGAAATACATGTCATAAATATATTATTGATTTTACTTAACTTAATGCAACACTCTACTCTTTTATAATCAACGTTGAAAATATAGTAATTTATTCTACTATCATTTAATTATAATCTAATAATCTAACATAAATAATCTAATGGAAACGTCGTCGTGAAGCTGAGAACAAGCTCATAATTTCTACGGTTAAAAAATGTCTTTCCTCCCTCGGAATCTGGAATTTTTTTCAATGATTTCTGAGGAGAGTAACTTCCTCGACTGATGTAGTGACCACCGTCACGAGAGGAGAGAAACAGACGAGGTGAATAAGTCTCTGAGCCCGTTCCGGATGAACCAACGCTCCTGCAGCGGCGAGACAGTTGTAGGTGAAAGCTCCGGAGATCGCTCTCGTGAAGGATGGGGGAGAAGAAACCTCTTGAAGAAACTGGTAGGTCATGAATGACGCGGCGTACGTCACAGACCGGGAAGTCACTCTACTCAGGTGCACAGCGGGAGCGAGATATCAAGTAGGCTAAGGACCGACTTTACCGTCAGTAGAATCCGTAGATTAAGGTAGCTGTCTACCTTAAATGATGAAAAATCGCGAAACTTCATGTCTTTTAATTTTTTATTTGGTCGTATGCTCTGTTTTATTTTTTAATGCTTCAAACCGTTTCTTGCTACGCTCCTTAGTTTTTGAGCAAATCTTTTTTTTCGAAGCGAGAGGCAATTGTCAAGCTCTTAGTGAGTGAACTTCAGATGCATTTTCCCGAATTGGGAATTTTTACCACATGCGTGCATATCAAACATCATAAATCATAAACTCGAAAAATAATAACATAATTATTTTGTCAGCATGTAACCCATGATTTATTTTTGTGAATGAACTAGAATAGTTAATGTCTCTAAAAGTTTCAGTTATATTAACCAGAATATATTTATGAACAATAATTTATTTCCTCAAATAATCAAATCCTGACTCTGTAGTTTCCACAGTACCTTTACCATTCTAATTTATTCTCTAGAACATACAATTGTAATTAATTTATAAAAAGAATTATCAAAATATATAATTTTATTGTGAAGTTATGTCTGTAGTAAAAACATAAAATTTAGCCAATTAATTATAAACAAGCAGAGACAAAAATTAATTACTTGATCTCTAATAGCATAAAGAAATGATAGTACAAGGAAAAACAAAATAGACAAGAAATTCTTAATTTTTGTTGTTCAGGTAGACAACTACCTTAAGAGGGTAGTACAAACTCAAAGCTCACAGCTATTTAATACATTCTCACACGATAGCCATGCCAGGCAGAATTAAAGAGTTATTGATTGATTGATTAGTGATTCCGGGCGGGTCAACGGCTAATGTTATTATTCCTGAATGCAGAGTGCATGTTTTATCGCCGTAGGTGGCGGTGTTCTCCTCCCCTTTGTATGGAGAGATACAACGCCGACATATACGTCCGCTTGCAGAGTTATCTTATCCAGAGTATCTCTCACCAGCGAGGCACCAATCCCAGTCGAGACAACCTCTAAGCTACCGACATGTGTGGTAGTGTAGTGCATGTAAGTGTAAGTGTGTGTAAGTAAAATATGAGGATAGAGCAAGGAAGAGGAAAGAAAGATTACCGGCGCTCCATAACCCGTTTTTTGGGGGTACAGCTCCGGCATTTGCCAGGTGTTGATCGGAGAAACCACGGACTGCCAATAAGTGCAGCCGGAAGGAGTTATGGAGAAAGAATAACTCACGGCATTATAGGTGCATTCCAGTATATTAAAAAAGTTTTAGGTAAACTGAAGGTGATGACACACACATACATACATACATACATACCACACAGGTTGGACTCCTGTGAGTACTGAATCGTAAAACGGCGGAACGGAAGTGCAAAGGATTGGGTTATTCTCTCTACAGACGGATCTCAGGGATTCGAATGCAGAAATCCAATCTAAAGTTACGTGGTAGAAATATTAGAAAATGATAATTAACTTTATTTATCGGATCCTGTAGCATATACAATAAATTTTACGATTAATACAGTGAATCTAAATTTGAACAAAAGCGTGTGCTGGTATCTGCAATCTTCTCGCTCAGTCAATAAATGAAAAACTAAATACGTAATACAAACCAACAGAATATACGATCCTTGAAATTACCGATAGCACCAACTGCCGTGACAATGTGGAGCAATTTTCATTAAGCAAAGCGATATGCAAAAGTGACCAGTACATGAAACGTCACGTAGTTGCCTATTACCAGTTGACGCTATCATTTTTCAAGTTGTGAAAAACTTTTTACTGCTTCCTTTCCAGATAAAACATGGAATTTGTTACGAGTTGACTTCAATTAAGCTACTTCGAAAGGATGTAATACACACACGCACGCACACACACACACTTTCATATATGATTTTGAAAATTGTATTATAACTATATTGTATTATATTGTACTATATTGTGTGTATATATATATATATATATATATATATATATATATATATTGTATTATAACTCGTGTAAGCCTCTCTTCATTAATCTAGGAATTCTACCATTACCGTGTCTTTTTATTTACGAATAAGTGGTTTTTGTAAAAAATGACTTGCTCAAGGGCGGGAATATATTTTCAGGAAATGCCGAAGTCTATTACTATAACACTCGACGTAGAAATCATATTCATCAGGTGACAGTATCAACAGCTCATTACAAAAAATTCACATACAATACATGTACATTATTTTACAACACTTTGCCAGATGACATTAAATGATTAAATTCAATAGAAAAGTTCAAATCCCAAGTGAAATCGTTTCTGCTGCATAACTGTTTCTATACAATTAGAGACTATACTGAGCATCATAAGAAAAGTAACATTAATTTTAACAATGATACATAATGCATTATTTACCATTTGGACTGTATAAATGAGTATAAACAACCTGTAACAACTATTGTACTACAGCTTCCGGGTCAATGACCCCCATCTCGATCAGGTTTTTCGTCCAGTTTCCCTGATCCATTGAGCAAATGCTGAGATGGACCCTTGTTTTGTTTCTGGACATTAATGTAACTTCATTTTCTGTGCAGGTCTTCTAGAATTCAGTGGGAAATACAATTATTCAAATTATCGTTTCCATGTTGTCGCGGCAGGAAGTAATAAGAGCCAAACTTTATTGCTTATTTATCATTGAAAATAGATTTTACTACATGGGAGTTTTTTTTCTCCCTTTCAAAATTCAAAATTTAAGTAGTATATGACTTAGTGTAGGGATCACAGAATTTTGAAAATGTGCACACAATTCACTTTTCCCCATAGCACGTCATACGCAGTTTTTAACTGTTTTTTTACGTAAAAAATAAATAAATAAAAATAAATAAATAAATAAACTAGAGCAAAAAAGTGCGGAACTGGAGTGGAGATAGTGGCGAAGTGGAGATATGCGCTTTCTGAAATGAGTAGGATCCATCAAGGAACGACACGTAAATTTCATCAAGAATTAGAATATTGATACATAAATGACTAGACAGATGGATATGGGTAACTACGATTTGACTTTATTACTAGGACAAGTCCAGAATCCTGAACTATTTTGAATATAATGCAATATGAAAAAAAGAAGTCCATAAAAGCAATGAAAACATCAATTATCACACATGGAGTTACTAAGATGTGTCTTAGTAACTCCATTAGTACTCTATTATTGTCCAATACGTGCAAAGACAAGAAGATAAATAAGAACGACAAGAAGAAAAAAACAAATAGACTTAGAACAAAATAATCTCTTGAATATTTCTTGTAAAGTTTACCACGATTTGTTCTTGAATATATCTTTTTAAGACGATGGAAATACGATTACTAGTGCAAAATATGTAAGAATATGTTGCGTCTTTATCAACGAAATAACTTATGAGTCTCCATTGCGCAAGTTCATGGGCGAGTATTTGAAAAATGCCCTGCATTTTATAGTTACAATAAAGGAAGACATTCAGGAGAGATGTGACAGTGAATAGAAAATGTAATACATTCATAAAGAAAGTCGGGAAATAGCGAACAAAAAACTTATTAATAAGGTGTATCAGTATGTTTTTGCTTTACAGTATTTTATTCTAATGGAACATATACACTCACGTGCGTTACATTCTGTTGGAAACATTGCTTAAAAAAGGACGAAATTATGAATAGCCGTAGAGACATCGAAATCTCCACACATTCTTGAAGTACGTGGACTATGAACCAAAATTTTGGTACGTCCAGCTGCACCTTGCAAAATATCCGGCGCTTGTTTTGTAAACACTCCACATTAGCCCCTCGAATCCATGAAAGATAATGATCTAAACGAATAAGAACTCAGAGCTCAAACATCACTTTTGTATCATCACTTGTTCTGAAGTTTCTATGTGTCACTCGGTGAGTGAGTTGTAACTTTACGGTTCGGAAAAATACTGGGATTGAAAAGCACGTAACAATTGATCAACTTATTTACATAATTCAAGCACACATTTATGAAAAAAATTATGTTTCTATCCATTTAATATATGAGCGAGAGGGAAGTATTTGTCTCCGAATTGTTAAAAGTATCAGCGTCACACGACATGTTTATGAATATGTATACGTACACCTGTTTCCTGAAGTTTATGTAGGAAGGACGTCGAGTACCCAAAACGTTCAAGAAAAATATTATTTAGAAAGAAGTTATTAACGATTTTGAAATACATTACATCCTAGGAATCAATTTCTACAAACGACATCAGGAACCATAATTAATATTTGAACGCAAAGTTTGGCCCAAGCAATTTATGAAACCTGCAGTTAATTTTATGGTGTACAATGTCTTTCCTAATATTCAGAACTTCGAAATTTACTACTGTTCATAAATTTTCCCTCCAAATTTATAATTAACAATTTGTCTTAGCGCGTGTATCAAATATTCAAATTTTTTTCCCCCTTTTCAGTAATTTGGTCTTTAATTCTTCCACTATAGTTTTCTTCTCCATCCAGCTTGATGGTGACATTTTCTCCGATAACCACCACATTTCTTTCAACTTTAGGTGCATTTCTTCTATTTTACTTAAAGCCCATTTTTATTTAGTTGGCAGGAAAAGGGCATTAAGTAAATAAACAGGTTATTATTTACTGCTATGTAGATATTGGCATTTTTCTTATAAAGACTTAAGTGAAGGAAGTCAAAAATGTATCTGTAATATTCATTCGACCTACCTCGCAAAAGATGCTATAAATATTCTCCTATAAACATTCTTAAATTACTTCAGTCCCTTTCTTGTCCACCAGAGGTTTGACATTACCAAATATTAATATATCTCAGGGATTGGAATTATTGGATGTTCGAACGATAGAAGAACTTCGGATTCAGGAATTTGAAGACGATTGAAGAACTTTCAGGAATCGGATTCGAGCAAATTTAGTATTGGATCCCCTTCGACTTCTTCTGTTCTCTTCTCTACAGATGATCTTTCAATCATCTTTGAATAAATAACGAATAAATATTTCTCATAAAATTTCACCGGCTCTTAAGACAAGGAAAATAAACATCCGATTAAATCAATAAGTCATAAACTAAAAACAAATTGTAAAGATAAATACATAATTTAAAATATATTCAATTCAAATCAAGTCCAATTGTTTTCTGGAACATCCGCAAAAAGTTTTATGTTAAATTAAATTATACAAGAAAAGTTTTAATCAAAATGTATAGATTACTAAATGTCATATTAGTATATTATGCTACTAGTTTATAATGGTAAGCTTTATTGCACGAGTACTCTCTCAGCCTGAATCAGTGAAAAACCACTGATTGACAGTGACTATTCACTGATTGTGGTAGTTATAAATCTGCCACCGGCAATCAGTGAATTGAACTGAATGAATCAGTGAAAAACGGGTCCACTTTTTGAATCAGTGAAACTTCACTATTTGAATCAGTGAAACCTTCACTATTTGAATCAGTGACACTATTTGAATCAGTGAAATCTGTGACAACTAATTGAACCAGTGGAATTAATAGCTGTTGCAATCAGTGAAAGTAAGGCTTCACTTATTTGAATCAGTGAAATATTTCATCGCTTCTCCAGTACTGTAATGCACAAACCCAAAAATCCTACTACTGAGAATCACTGTATCGCTTTAAACAAATGCTTCAAAAACATAAAAATTTAATAAATACAATAAATATAATAATAATTTATATCTGTATTTGAAGTATTTTTCCCTTGATATCTCAATAGTAGGATTTTTGGGTTTGTGCAGTATAGTACAGGGGTAGCGACATATAGTGTAAAGTAAGTCAGTTAATTAGGCACAAATTTATTGAAAGATTTTATGGGAAAATGATCTTCTTGAACAGCACTGTACATATTAACTACAAAACAAATACAATAGAAATATACATATTATGGCAAAGATATTGAGTCAATATCTTAACTCAGAAAAAAAATTGAAAATTGAGGTAATAACAGACCTGTATTCTATTTCATATGAGCAATCCATATATCTGTTCATTTATTGCCTTCAACATTATCACGTAGAAAAAATTGTCCAATGTTATGGTTTAGTTCCTTAAGTCACATTATCCTTGGGGTAGGAAGAGGTTTGGTACATCATTTACTTACAAACAATTGGCTTTTCAATGAAAGGAATACTGGTAAAGAGATATGTTGGAATTAAGGTAATTTTAAAGGGAGATACTGCCTTTTTAAGTGAGATAGGAGAATACAAGTCTTTATTTAAACCAATGAAAACATACAACAGAGAAGAAAACCGATGTTCAGGAACTTTTCAAAACTCACTACAGAGAAAACTTGGCCTGCAGTTAACACTCTTCATTTTATGTACATATTATTGACAATTTCGGTGACAATACAACAAATTCTGAAAAGAAAGATGGGAAGAAAGTAGTGAAAGAAAGGACTCTTATAATTTAAATATATATAAATACATTTCAATGGATTTTTATGTGAATTTTACAATAAAAATAAATAAAGGACATTAAATCTGTCAAAATTTTTAAAGTAAAAATACAAATAAACATTTAGTATTATTACAAGTATGTGGCAAGTTTTAGGCAACTTAATCAGCTTCTCTGCTAATTATAATTTTCATAATTAAAATCAGCAGCATTGCAAGCTTAAAATTGGAAATGCTAACAGCACTGCATGCCTTTGTTTCTATGTACATATATACATATATATGTATACACATGTATATATACACATATGTGTATAAAGAAAACAAAGACTATTGTGTATTGTTTCCTAAAATTTCGAATCTGCCATGGTACCGAACAAATGACTGATACCTGACACCGCAATGGAGGCACCTGGCTACTGATTTCAAAGACAGGAATACAATTGATGAATGATGATCAAGAAGCGCAAGTTCTAAGCTATTAATTCACTTGAGGTAAAAATTTTAAATGGCTTACCAGATGAACTCCAAAACACAAACCTTCACAAGGAGCTAATTACAACACAAATATTTGGTAGGGTAAGAAATACTTAAAAAAAAAGACATCAATTTCGAAAAGTCTGGATTTCTTTATCAGAAAATCTATCAAAAGTATATTTGGATAAAGGAAAATTTGCAATTTTACAACTACTACATAGAAGAGACTACAGAGGAAAAAGTTGAAAAATCTACCTGAGTACTTCAGATGAAACAATTGAGAAACTTTTAAAGAAAGTTTTAGAAGATATGCAACAAATATCTGAAGTAAAAGATTTGAGAAAATTGCCAATGATTTTATTATCAATATATTTCAATGGATAAACTCAAACGCATGCCAATGGATAAATGAGTGTGAACGCTGTTTTGTGGAAGAGAAATTCTAAAATTTTCCTTGACAGACTGGTACTCAAGTATGATTTTGAAAATACAGTAGAATCAGAATGGAACAATTGGAAAAGAACGCACGCATAAAAGAAATCGGAGCTGTTCTAAAACAACGACAAAATGGGGATAATAAGCCAGCGGCATATTTTTCGAAAAATTGAGTGAAGCTCACAAGGAAAAAAACAATTTACCTTGAGTGCTTGACAATAAAAGAGGTTGTGATATATTGGCAACATTGGCTACTTGAAGAGAATTTTGGTACACTCCAATTATAAACTTTAAAAATTTAAATATAAAAGCAAGAACACATTAAGAACTGGGTGATTTGACATACTATCTGTCCCTATACAATTTTAAAGTTAAATATAATGCTGGAAAATTAAACCAAGAGGCAGACTGTTTAAACAGGCATCCAGTTCTAGAGCCTGATGAAAATTCAGATGACATATTAAAAATTGTAAACCCAGTGAAATTAGAAGACAAAAAAGGATCAAAGAAATGCACAGAACTACAAAACAATAAAAAATAATAAAGAAAAAAACAATTTAGTAAAATATTACTAAAATATGTACACAATACTTATTGTTACTTGGGAAGAGCACGGATGATAAATAAAGTAAATTACAGCGAAAATATAAACATAAACATAGAGAAGATTTGTGAAACTTGTGACATCGGCTTAAAGAATAAATCATGAAGAAAATCAAAATTTGGATTAATGTCACACCTAGGTCAAGCAACGTACCCTTTTAAGATAGTTTCTATAGATACCATCAGAGGTTACGGAGGATCCTGGTCAACAAAATATACCCACACCTACTGGTCGACCATTTCACAAGATATGCTTATATTTTAACATCAAAAAATCAAAACGCTGATGATTTTGTAAAACTAACTGAGGAAGTAACAAAAAACCATGATATCCAGATGGTACTAACAGATCAATATCCAGGAATAAATTCAGAAGAATTAAAACAATTCCAAATAAAAAAAAAATAGATTTTTTACTGCCATAGATGCGGCAATGGTCTCAATGAAAGATTAAACCAGACTTTGGTGAATAAAATAAGATGTATTATGAAAAAATAAAAAAATAGATATCTAAAAACCAGGTAAAACCTATTCCTATGGACAACTATTATGAAAAAGCTGTGGAGAAATATGAGACAGAACATACAGTGACATAAGTCTCAACAAATACTTTCTAGAGGGTAAAACCATAAATAACCTACCACATGAATTAAAAATAAAATGCACAGACGAAGATTTAGAGAGAGAGAGGAAAATAGCACTCAAGAATACAATAAAACCTCATAATGACAACAAAAAATATTCGACCTACACAGGAGACAAATTGAATTAAAAAAGGAGATCTTGTGTACATAGAACATGAAAGTCGCCTGAATATGAAGAAATTAGATGAATTGAGAATTGGGCCATACTCGATATTGGGACAATCTTTAAGTCAATCTATGAAGTCAATACCAGACACAGAACAAAAGAATCAAATTTCTAGGATATAACAAAACTTAACTCCAATAGTAGAAGGTTTTGATAATTGAACAATTACAGAAGCATTGTTCATTTCCAGGAGGAGGGTTTATTACAGAAACCCAACTGAGTTTTTATTTCAAATTAAATACTCAAAGGATATAATCATTATATACTGCTAAAAATGAAAAAAATTGCTAATGTTGAGTATGCCAAATTTGTTGTAAATATTAATTTAAAAAGTAAGTCAAATGCTGCCATGGGTGAAGGAATATTTTATTATTAAAAAGGGCAGATGTTAAAACCAACCATCACCCTGAACAAAACAAGAATATTTTTCTATCCTTTCACCCATATCAAATATTGCTGGACATTTTTCTTGAAGGTTTTTCTCCTTTCCAATTCCTCCAGATGCAAATTAGAGCCATCCTAAAACAGAAACATAGATAGGTCAAGAAGTTATGTGAGGAAAAAATGGTTACTTTATTTTCAGATTACATACAAAATCATACTAACTGGCAGAATTATGAGGTCTGGATAGGAACCTCAGGAGTGGCAAATGGCTTTGATGTACCATCTGCACTCCCCCTCTACTTTGCCAAACTAGCCTCGCCATGTAAATGAGTAAAATATAATGTGTTTAGTGACTAAGGAAAGCAAGGAACACTGATCAAAATAAATCAGTATTACAGCAGTCTTTGGCAAATTAAAATACCTTTCAAAATATTCACAGTGTTATAGTCCTCAGTTAGCTCCCGCACTTTCTCTTACACTTCTTCAAAACTCCATTCCTGGACTGGTGTCATTAAACTAAATTGGAAAAACCAAAGAAAGAGTTAATAGTTTGCTGGCTCTGCTGTGGTGTAATCGAGAGCATTTTGGACTTTTTACAACTTTCATAAACGAAATTATATTTTGCACGTCAGATATTTCACACTGTATCACCAATCAGTTACACTAAAACTCTTAAGTTACATAAGAAGTTTTTAAGTTAATAACAAAAATACGTGGTATTTACCACGTGTTCATAACCTATATCTTAGTTTGGCTAAATGTTCACTATAAAATAAAACGTCTCACAGTTATCAACAAGACGAGTCACAGAAAAGCGAAAAATACTTACCTAACGCAATTAAAACAATCTTCAGACACAGGTCAGTTTTCTCACAGGAAACGTCTATTCCACTCGTGGGATTTTGCTTCACAACGCTTCACAACAGACTGTTGAACAGAGCACTTGGACGATCAGTCGGCGGCGCCACTGACAATCAGTGAATGCTGGCGGGCATTATGAAAAGGTTCACATATTCACTGATTGTCAGCGAAACTACACGTTTCGACTGAAGAAATCAGTGACTTTGCGCTCACTGATTGAATCAGCGACATTTTCACTGATTCAGATTCAGAGAGTACGTATTTTGAAAACGAGCTACTTTTGAAATTTGTACGAATGCAATAAAGCAATATTATAAACGAGTTGCATGCGTTATGTTTTGTATAATAGCATTATCAATTGACAAAATAATCACAATTAATTTTTGGAAACAACTTTATTGCGATTTCACGGGTATTTGATATTTGTGGAAAAAACGGTGGTCGTATGTTCCGTTTATCACTACCTTTTCGTTTACCCCACGAATCTCAAGACGAATGGCTCATGTGTTTATTCTTGCAATAAAGGGTAAATACGTCATAATTTGTGCCGTCAGATGTCATTTTATGAATTATTTCTTGTTACGCAAAATGACATTTATGATGCTGGAATGCAAATAAAATATTTTATGTGTCATTGTATTCTAGTGCTGAAGATAGAAGTTACCAATCTTCCGAAACCTTGTACATGACCTCATGAAAACAGTGAATTGCAATATATGTTGTCTCAAGTTTAAAAAAGGGATGTGTTTTATTTTTCATTCAAATTCGCATGCCATAACAACTATTTCCCTTTAAAAAACAATACATCCACTTCTACTTCCTGAAAGCCTTGATCTGCTGAACAGGACGGGAAAAATAAAACTGCTCTACACAGTCGACTCCGATCATAGTGAACTTCTGGGGCCTAACATTTTTGGTTCACTATATCCGAGGTTCACTATATCCGATGATGCTAAAATTAAATAGAATATCTCTATAATTATTGATTTTATTAATATATAGATACAGCAAAATAAATTAGCAGCCCGAACTGAAAATTTCAATATCTTTCCTTATCCTTTAAAAAATCAATTATTTAAAAGTGTTTGCTTGGTACTTTTTCATTAGTAATTTCTTTTTCAGCTAGGTCGAATTCGGTCGCTGCCTGGAGGAGAATTCGAACGGTCGGCTGCTCTGATCGGTAGTTTTCCGTGGTTTCTCCGATCAACACCAGGCGAATGCCGGAGCAGTACCCTACCAAACGAGCCACGGACCGCGCGCGATCTGTCCTTCCTCTTTCTTATCCTATCCTCTCCACTTACACACACACTTACACTAACATGCACGACACTACCACATATTCCGGGAGACCAGTCGGGAGCTTAGAGCTTGTCCCGGCTGGGGCAGTGCCCCGCTGGTGGGAGAGTCCTGGTTAGGGGGAAACCCCACTAGCCGACGGTAGGTCGGCGCCGGATCTCGCCATCCAGCGGGGAGATCACCGCCATCTCCCAGAAAAACATGCACTACACTAACGGGTCTAAAGACCAAAGCAGTGACGGCCGGAAACACGAAAAAAAAAAAGAGTCGACTGTACACTGTGGGCCTTGTTGCCAACAGGAGTGAGCGCCGACGCTGAAGCGAAGTGCGCAGTTACCGCGTGCGTTCGTTGGACGAGGGTCTTCCCAGGTGGCGGCCGCGGCGTCGCGACGCCTGGACCCGCCACGTGGCCGCGGCGCGACGCGGCGCGGCGCGACGCGACGCGACGCCGCAGGTGCACCGACAATGGGCCCGAAATAGCGCACAAAGGCCCAACCCGTCCGGGGCCCCGCCCTCCGACACTCCGCAGGCGCCGGCGATCGATTTCCATACGTCTCGAAGACGCCATGGCTAAAAGCGGGAGACCCCGCGCGTCTGGCATCCACAAGTAGTAATGCCACATCGACAACAAAACATCGATGTTGCCAAACATCCATGTTCAAAAAAAAATTTTTTTAAAAATAAGTTTTATTTTTTTGGTCGCATGAACTGCAAGGTATATAGCGACCATACATACGATTCTTTACAATGCATCATATATTTTTATATCCTTTAGAAATTTGAAGAGTGAGACGTTTTCGTGAGATGTTTCAGTAAGTAATTTGTGGAGGTAATTTGAAAATGAATGTTTCATATGTACGTTTGAAGACACTGTGCAATCTATTTAGAAGTAAAGAAGATCCTTTTTTAAAGAGGTGCGAGTGTGTAAAACGGCTATATCCGATTCGAAGTCTTGCAAGAGTAGATTCTGCCTTTCTTCTTTGACGTGAAGGAACGTCGTTATCAAAGATACTTGGAGATGTGAAACTTCTGATTTGATGGAGATGACTAGGATAATTGTATCAGGTTGTGTCCTATTGGACCTTTCGGAATTCTTTTTTGATGTGGCTCGTCTATGGAATTCTTTTTTGATGTGGCTATGTGAAATTGTTTTTTCTTGAAAGGGGGAATCTTGATTCCTTAGCAGCTGAGTCTTCCAGAATATTACAGTGGATTCCTTTATGAAAGAATTTTATCTATACAATTATGAAAAGTCATTGTAAATATTGATGAGCTCATTTCTAATTGTTTCGTTGTTATTTAAATTAATTACACAATTTAGGACACTTAATGAATCAATAAACACTATACGAGTGTTTATAACACATTTATCGCCTTCTTTTTCTTGAATGTATTTGAATGCAGCAAGGATAGCATAAACATCACAGTGCAAAATTGAGTGGAAATTATGCAAACAAGTTTCAAGAATGGTTTTGCTAATTTTGACTGCAATATGTACGCATTAATAATATATCGACCAAAAACCATCTATGTTTTTAAACATCGATTTTTGGAAGCTGGTTTAGTAAGCTCCAACATTAAATTCGTGCGCAGCAAAATTTAATTTGACAGTGACCATGTATATTAATTTATAATAAAAAATTAACTGAACAGTTATAAAATGCCTCTGTGTGCGAAATTCGAGGAAACACGAACGAAATACCGGGTCAACAGGATCATCTCGGGTCTCAGGAACAGATAGCCTGTTCGATGAAAGTAGTACAAACCAGGTTCTTTTCGTTTGAACACATGAACAGACAGGGCTCCCAAAAGTTCTTATTTCATATTTTAACTTTACGAAAATGTGATTACGGGATTTTTCATCCACGACCAAAAATAGAAAATGTAAAAACGAGGACAAAACATCCATGTTCACAAAACATCGGCTTCAATACATCGATGTTTCATAGAAACATCGGCATCGAGGTTGCATGTGTCCGCTCCGAAGAGGTTTGTCTCTTCCAATCAGTGGCAAATGGTTGCGCTGCAAGTTGGCATGAACATGAGCAGCTGACGAATCAACGTGCGTGCCAGATGGGCGGAGATTGGTACAGCGTCCAACTTGTACCCACATTGCATCGTCATATTCTTGCACAATGACAACATTAGAGAAAGAACATCTTCAACGTCCTGTTTTATTAAACCAAAGCAAAGGTGTAATCTTTCACAAGACAGTACAAAGGTTCGCAAACAAGAAATTAACATAATTGTTTATATCTGTGAAGCTACAACACCCGAGGGCTTCTGAGGCGGCAAACACGTTCTTGAAGAGCTGCCGCAGTACTTTTCGATGATGGACAAGTCACGGATGATGAGGGTCAGTTCGATCGTTTTCGATCCCCGGGAGGGGAAGGGGGAAAAGTTATACATCAGGGGCCATCCAACTTCAGGGGCCAGCCAAAAAAAATTTTAAAAATTTTAAAAATAAGGGGACCCACCCGGCATTATCATAATACTATAAATAAAAATTATTTTGGCCCCAGAAGTTTTAAACCCGTACAGAATGAATTTTTCCACCAGCATCCTCCGTTCACGAACGGGAAAGGCCAAGACTCAAAGCTGCTTATCTTAGGTCATTTTTCTTCGCGAACAGAGGTGACTGTAATTTGAAGCCTTGACGAAACGCAGGTGGGGGGTTCAGCGTTGTGGGAATGCAAATAATTCCTTCATTAAAAATTTGCTGTTTATCACTTGTATCAGAAAAACTTTTTTTCTTCAGTAAAAAGAAATTCCAGCGTTTCGATTATTTTTACGTTAAAAATTTCCGAAAAATAGACGAACAATATTTTGAAACTGTTGCGGGGAAACAACATTTCAAAAAAGACCTAAGAAACCCCTTATTCATCTAATTTTTTTTTTAATTTCATCTGAAATTACCATTAAAGGAAATTTTATAGCTAAGTGCAAAAAAACTCATTTTTGGAAAATTTTTCACAACAAAAAAACCCTTGCCCAAAAATATCGTTACGTATTTGATCATGATACTGCGAAAAAATTTATTTTCATGAAATATTTTAATTTTTTAATCAAGGGTTCTCCAGACTTTTCCCAAACCGCCTTGATGTTCATAATGACGCGTTTTTATTGAAGTTCAGTGATTTTTTGTAGATTTTCCGGGGGCAAGAGATGAACCCCAGACAACGAACTGCCGTTATAAATTTTACACTCATATTTTCCAAAACGAGATAACTGTTCCTCTATTAGAAACTATTTGCAGTATCTTCCATTTTTTTTAAAAGAAAAAAAAATTAAAAGCAGTTATCAAATGTGGCATTCCAAAACCGAGTTACTGTATTAAATTTCCATTGAGGGGAATTTTTCAAGAGGGAAAATTCTAAATATATTATTCGGGGAAAATAAAAACCTGAGATTTTTTGACAAATTAATTTTTCCAAAGGATTGGTCTAAAGGAATGGGGTTTTAAAAGATTAAATATGGTGGAAGTTGTTGGTCATTTCAGTGGGCGTAAAAGGAGTAAATTTTTATATATCAGGGGAAAACAAGATAAAAAAAAAATTTCAGACACAATCAATGTCAGGAGGAAAAATTGATAATTTCAAGGTTCCACTTAAATGGAATAAAAACCTAAAATTAGAAGCCAAATTCTCCGCTTTGAAGGCGAGTAAACATTTCATCACGCGTAAGTATCGGGGTTTTTAAACTTTCTTTCAGTCATTGTCTTTTGCGGTACTTTCCCAAAATTTTAAAGGATCCTTTTTCGTTGATTTTAAAAATTTTTTTGCACGTCGAGGATTAGACATGAGTCAACGAGCCTTTTTTGCAAAATGCTATTACAAAAAAAACTGAAAATTTTGGGGTTACTTTAGAAAACAATTACTTTCTAGACTAATGTCTTAACTTTTTTTTGATTTTTGAAAAAAAGTCTAAATAAACAAAACCCAAAATTTTCATGATTTATAAGAAAGATCATCATTAATAGTGATGATTACCAAAAGATGATGCAACTTTTGGGTTGGAGCGTAAAAAGAGGACTTCACATTATGCCCCCCTTCCACGATAGATGATCACACATGACCTCCCACTGGATGAAATGAATGTATGTAAAATAATGAAAAGGGTTTTTATACAAATTAAAAAAGATGTCAGACCTAAAGACTTGACATGTTTTTCTATATTTTCCGACTTCCATCCAGTTTTTTTTCGAAAAAAAAAAAAAACATCGTGAAATTTTGGGAATCTGAATTTCCCACGGTATTTTAAAAAAAACTGGTCATTGACGGGAAAAGGGGGGCAAGGGGTTTTCAGATTCGATTGAGGGGAAAAGAAAAGAGAAAATGTTCAAGTCTTTAGGTCTGCCAATTTTTTTGTGAATGTCAAGGCAAAAGTGATGCATAATGATAGGAAAAGGGGATGATGAAGGGAGCCCCTTTTCCCTTAAAAATAAGGCACGTCGAATTGTGAATGGTCGTGGATGATGGGAGTAACATTTAATTTGCTCAACCCCCAGTTGGTTGGTTTGGGTTTCGGCGCGACAAAGCTTACGCTTATTCACAAGTGTAGCGTTTGGGGAGATGGCGGGATTTTCCCCCGCTGGACGCGAACCGGCGCCGACCTACTGTCAAGAGATTCCCATAACCGGACCCCCCACCAGTGGGGCACCACCCCACCCGGGGACAACCTCTGTCCGCCCGGTCTCACGGAATAGGGTGGAAGGCGTTAAAAGGTGTGTATAAGGGGGATAGGACAAAAAAGAGGGGGGAAAACGGCGCCCCGGGGCCCGTTTGTTTGATACGGGTATTTGCCAGTGTTGATCGGCGAAATCAGGAAAATATGATCAGAGCAGCCGGTCCATATTTCCCCCCCAGGAGAACTAATCACGCTGAAAGCATTTCAAAATCCTGCCGGGGGAGGGGGAACTTAGGACCCCCGGAGGGGGCCGCAGTGACACCTGATTCGCCGCGGTCTCAACGCGGCGGAGTCAAAATTTTCGCGGGGACGCGGCGCGCGGATGCGAGGAATGCGGAGCGCGGGGGGCCGGGCCGGAGGGCCAGCCGCGGGGGCCCGGGGACCCCGCGGAGAACGCACCTGAGCGCCGGAAGGCGATAGCGGCCCCTGCGCGCACTCGCGGCCAGCCCCGCCCGGCGCGGCCCCACGCCGCCCAGCGCCCCCCCCCGCCCAGCGACGCCAGCCCCACGCACCTGCGCGCAGGCGGGGGGTACACGCGCACGATAACCCCCCTCCGTTCACCACCTTTTTTCCAATTTAAACATAGCTGTACTTAAACATTGATGTTTTTTTTCGTGTTTTCGGGGCCAACGGCTTCGGTCATTAGTCCGTTAGTGTGGCAGCCGGGAGATGGCGGGATTTTCCCCCGCTGGAGGGGACCCGGCGCCACCTACCGTCGGCTAGTGGGTTTCCAACCGGGACCCCCCACCAGCGGGGCACGCCGAGCGGGAAAAGCACAACCCCCTGCCCGGGCCCAATTGGTAGTGTAGTATGTTAGGGGTGTGTAAGGGGGGGAAAGGGGAAAAAGGGAAAGGGAAAATCGCGCGGGCCCGGGCCCTTTTGATAGGGTATTGCTCAATTTCCCGGCTTGATCAGAAACCAGGGAAACACGATCGGAGCACCCGGCCCCCAGAATTTCCTCCAGACGGGACTGAATCGACGAGCAAAAAAGCGTAAAAAAAATCCCCCCCAGAACTGAACCTAGGACCTCCGGAAAAAGGGTGCATACATTTCAAGGCAGTTTTTTTTAGCCGAAGAGAGCTATGCTTAAACCAAACTTAAGGGATTGTTTAATGAAGTGGCAAAAAGAAGTACGGGATACGTGGTTTCAGGAACGTGAGAAAGCGCCGCATTTATTTTTTGACCCAAAAACGATCAACAATTTTTTTAAAACGTTAGAAAAATATATTAAATATGCAGTTTTTTCCTGATCCTACCCCAAATTGTGGTCTTCAGAATCTACTACACCTTATTGTTGATTGCCACGTGATGACGATGATAGAGCCAACTTAAAGGATCTTCTTTGTTTTTCAACTCTTTTTTCGGGAAGATTATTTATTTTACCAAATTTAACGGGAATTGTATTATATATTGATTTATAAGTAAAAGCATGAAAATTATATATTAATGATGTATTTAAAATAGTTTTTTCCCAGAAATTTTGAAACCCATTGTATAGTGTGAGATTATTTTTGTTTTTTGTGATCCCAATGCCCTTTTTTTTTCCAAGGGAAACCAAAAAATAAAAAAAACAGTATTCCAATTGAGAACCGGGGAATAGAGAATGAACAACTGAATTAAATAAAGGAGAAGGGTTAGAGGGAAAGGAGAGAGTTGGGAGAAGGGAGGGAGAGAGCGGAGAGGGAGAGTTTGGGAGAGGGAGAGAGAGGGAGGGGGGGAGAGAGGAAAGAAAAAAAAGGGCGGAGAGTGGGGGGGAAAGAACAGGGGGGGGATGATTAATTAGCTGGCCGTGCACTTTGGGATTAGTCCTAAGGTTAAATTTGAAAAGTTTTATGTGGGGGGTGGCGGGATCGCCCCCGAGGGGGCAACCCGGGTCGCCCTACCGTACATGGTTTGCGGGATTTTCCAACAGACACCCTATGGAGGAGGGAGTGAAGGAGAGATATAGAGGGTGAGAAAAGAGAGAAGAGAGAAAGAGGAGGAGTGAGAATGGGGGGGGGAGTAAAACAAAAAAGTAACTTCAAATCACACAAACAGCCAGAATCTTAAAATACGGGGAACAATCAAAATTAAAAAGGAAAAAAGATTTTTTTAACGGGACAACGAAAATCGTCGACTTGAACTGAATTTGCCGAAGGAATTGGCAAGTCAATAAAATAAACTCCCCCAGTTGTTTCCGTCTTTAAGTCTTTCTAACTTTTTGATATTGCCTACCCTTTTCCCCAATTGATCTATTAAAATGACATTTTCCGCTTTTTCCCATTTTTTAGGTTTCTAATATAGAAAAAAAGACTTTAGAATATTTTAGAAAATGATGTAATACAAAAATTTTTCTTGAAACAATTTTGAGAAACTTTTTTGGATCGGGAAATAAAGTACAATTTTTTTCTCCCGACACTTTTTTTTGCTGCAGAAAACAAAATTTTCAACTGATTGTAGTATAAGAAAAAGAAATTATATATTTTCAAAAATTGTTTTGGGAAAAATGAAATATTTTTTTTGGACCCTTTTGAAATATTTAATGAAAATTTTTAAAAATGGAAAAAAAATGCAAATTTTCCCCAAAACTAGACCCCAGCTACATTTCCAAGATAAATAAACAAAACAAAAACCAAAAAAAAGCTAGAGTAAATTTTTTCAAAATTTTTGTTTTTTTTATGTGAACCCAGGAACTTAAAGTAGCCATTTGATGCAAATTCAAAACCCAATAAAATAAACAAAAAAATTTTTTCAGTAAATAAAATATAAAAATGTCCAGAAAAGTTTTCGAGATTTTTTTAAGATTAAAATTTGATATTTTTCTTTTTCGGGTGGAATCTCATCTTAAATCATGAGAATTTCTAAAAATATAAATAAAACCATTTTTTCCGATTCCAAGAAATTAGATTTCCCCAGAATGTTGAAAATCATTGTACTTTAGTAGAGTACAAAAGTAGGTATAATCTGATGAGGGATATTTACATTTGACTACAAAAAAAGGGAGCGGGAGGACTGTTAAAGGGGATAAAAAACCCCCGTCAACGCCAGGTAACTTGAAGGTAGAAATATACGTAAGGTTCCTGTTCCAACACAAATGATGAAAATAAAGATGATGTGAACGAGCAAAAACCCGTCTAAACCACTTTTATTAGTAAAGAACTTTTCGAAGAGATGATTTTTTTTGTGGGGAGATTGACCAGATTTTTTTCTGACAGCTATTTTCCCCATGATAAGTCGTTTAGGGGCAACGCATTACGCAGCGGGCCAGCGCACAAGGGAGGATCGCAAAGGAAAGGCCGGGTTGTTTTGGAGGGTTTGGGCCCCCCATCAGGCTGCTTTTGAAACTAGGAAGTCAACTCCCCGTCCCCAAGATAAGGTGTTTTAATCGTTCTTTAAAACCCATTACAATGAATATGCTACAAAAAAATTCCATTATCTTTGTATGATACGTTTTACAAAAATTATCATGTCATTCAAAGAATTAATTTTATTTGATTACACCCGATCCGGGGAGGTCAGTGGGAAAAAATTTATTGGAGGGGTTTTTCAGCTTTTCTGGCAGGGGAAAGATAAAAAACCCCGGTGTCTATCTTTGACTCTAGCTTTTACTTTATTATTTTTTTCGGTACAACTTTTTTTCTCCAAAAATTTTAAACGTCGAAAAATTTTTGGAGAATAATAGTTAAAATTTTAAAACATTAAACAAAAAAAATAATCTAAAGATAAACTTATGAATTTAAAAGAAAAATTGTGTGAGTGAATTTTTAAAGTGAAATAAAATAAATAGAATTTACAAAATTTAAAAAACTGTTTTTGTTCAAAATATAAGTAAAAGGGAAATTTAAATCGAACCACTGATTTGAATAGCCCTAAAGGTGGGGGATAAAAAAATGCCTATGACCCAAAAAACGATTTAAATTTTGATAGAAAGGTTCATGGAGAGGGAAGACAGAGATATACAAAATAAAAAAAATTTAAAAGAAGAAAGGGAGAAGAATGTTGATGATTCATAACATAAGTCATTACTGGAAAAAAAAAAAAAATGAAGGCAAGACAAAAATATTAGAATGAAAAAATTCCAAAATTTAAGTAAAAAGTAAGAAATTAAGAATGTAAGAATAGAGGTGAGGGTTAGAAAATCGGGGATTAAACTTTAAGATAAGAAGGGGAAAAAAGATTGAAAAAACAAGAAAAAAGGATACCGTGGGGAACAAGAATACCAATAGAAGAGAATTAGCAGTAATATAATCAAGATCTTTGTAAATATCATCAAATAATATTAGTAGGTCAAAAATTGGGCAATTTGTGGAAAAATAAAGACGTGGGGGGTGTTTTTTTAAAAGTGGGGGGGAGATTTAAAAAAACGATGGGGGGAGAGGGGGAAAAGAGGAAAGAAGGAAAAGGTAAGAAAGGGGCGGGGGGAGAAAAGGGGGAAGGAAAATGGGAAAAAACAAAGAGAGAGGAAGATAGAGGAAAAGAGGGGGAAAAGGGATGAGATAAAGGTAAGGGGGAAGGGAAAAAAGAAGGGAGGGGGGGAAAAAAAGGAAAGGGGGAGAAGTTAGAGGGGAGGGGAAGGGAAAAAAAAGAGGAGAAATGAACGATAGAGGGGGAAGGGAAAAAGACAGAGGGAATTGGTAAAAAAAGAAATATATCAATTGGGAAAAGAAAAAAGAGAGAAACGGGGGGAGGAGGAGGGGAAGAGGGGGAAAAAGAAGGGGAAGAGCAAAAGAGGGAGAGAAAGGGGGGGAAAGGGGGGTGGGAAACCGGGGAGACAAAGGAGAAATTGAGAAAGAAGCAAACCCAGGCGAGAAAAAAAAGGAGGAAAAGAAAAGCAGATGAAGCCCGGCCTGGGGGTAGCGTGGAGGGGGGAGGTTTCCCCACCTGGCCGCGCCGCACTGTTCTCTGGTGCCCCGCAGCGGGGCGCCTGGCCAACGCGTATATCACGGGCCGGGGCCCGGGCGGGGGGCACCTAGGGGGATGCACGGGAGGCATGCAGGGGGGGGTGGGGAAAGCGGGGGGGTGGGGGGGGCGGAGAGGCTGAGGAGAGGAAAGGGGGAGAGGGAGAGCGACGGGGGAGAATGGGGGGTTGGGAGGAGGCGGGAAACATGCGGGGAAAGATCGAGAAAAAGGGGGAAGGGGTTTAGGGTATCAACCAAGCACGTGCCGGATTCCAGGGGTTGATTCCGACGGTGGGGAAAAAAGTTAAAAGAGTCGAACGCCCGGGGGAGGAAAATTAGGGGCGGCTGCTCATCGGGTCCGAGTTTTTCCACGGGCAGTGTTATAACAAAAGGCCGGGATCCCACGGTCCTTTTTTTCCTTTCTCATTCTTTCCACTTACAAAATACTCATGCAATAATTAAAATATCGGGGGACTGTCCCCAGATGGCCGCCCGGTCCCCCAACCACTGGATGCCCAATGATTTCCCCCAACTGCACCCACTTCGCAATCACCCGCCCCCCAATATGAGAGTCTCCCCTTGCTATGAGTCGTTTTGGTTCATTTAATTGATTTTTTATACCAAGAAAAAAGAATGAATTAAAAATTAATCATCCTTTTATTCAAACCCCCTTTCCCCGAAAAAATTTTGGCCTTTTTAATTTATTGTTTGTTCAAAAAACATTTTTCATCCACCTGTCTGAAACGTTTCTTCCCCCAAAAGGGTTTCTTGGTTTTGGGAGGCGACGTCCCCGGGGCGGGGAATCAAGGTCCAACCCATGAAGCCACAGTCCTTCCCAAAATCCTTTGAAAATTTAGAGTAAGCCCGGGGTGTTAAAAAAAACCAGGATTTCACCCCCCAAACCTACTATGACTTTTAACGTTAGCTAAGAGGATTCCCAAAAATTAAAGATCAGACTCAAAAAATTTTGGGTTTCTTCAAGACATTATCTTAGCGGGGAAACTTTGGGAAATTTCCCGTTACTACGATTTATTCACTTTTTTATTGTGGGGTATCCCAAACTTGTTTCAGACTTCCCCTTTTATTCTAGAAGAGTAAGAATAATAGAAACTGTTTATGGAATATTGTTTTTAAAAAATACGTTTAGAGTAGATTTTTTTTTCTTAAATTTATCTGAAAAAAAATCAGAAATGGTCACGACTTTTTCCGAAAAAAAATGATGATTGAATAAAAAATTAAAGAGAAAAAATCAAAAAAAATGTTTTAAAACGGAGACCTTGAAGAAACAAAAAGATTACAGAGAGGAAATTTTTAATGATTTAAACTAATCCAATTTACCCTATTATTCCCATCCCCCATTTTACTACCTTGAGAACGAAAAAAATTATCCCCTTTTCCGATCCGTATGGGGATTTTTACGGATGTCCCTCCCGAACGGCGTTACGGAAGGGGGGCACACCTCCACGCCACACGCCTGCCCCATCCCCGCCCCGCCTCACCTTCGTCCACGCCACCCCCCACTCGACCAGTTAATTTCCCCCTGACCACACCGACGCCATGCCCCCCCTCCACGAATTCCCCGGCCCCGCAACCTCTCACGCCCCCGCCAGCCTCCGCCCCACGCCTACCCACACCTCCCTTTCACCTACGCGCCACCCCGCCCCGCCTCGCCCATGCCCGGCCTGCCCATGACCCGCCATCGCCCCCCGCCCACCCCCTCCCCCCCACGCCTCCCGCCCCGGGCCCCATACCCCCTTTTCGCCAGTTTTGCGCACGCGCCACCCCCCCCGGGACCCCAACCCCGCCACGCCTACCATGCCCCCCCTTTTCGCCCCGCCTCCAGACTTGGGGCCCCGCCCTGGGCCCCCCCCGCCCACCCCGTCACGCCTCCACACCCGGCCCCTTTTCCTACGCGCCGCCCCCCCCCGAGCCCGCCCGCGCCCAGCCCGCGACCGTCCCCGCCCCGCCCACGGCACGCCGCCGCCCCCCCCCCCGACCCGCCTCGCCCCTGCCCGCCCTGTCGACTCCGTCCCCCCCCCCGCCCCGCCTCACCTTTGTCCCGCCACGCCACCCCCCCATGCCGCCCGCTCACGCGCCCCCGCCGCCCCATCCATCCCCCCCGCCACGCCCAACCATACCCCGTTACGTCCATGCCCGCCTTCCCGCCCCGTGCCGCCTCGCCCTTTCCTCCTCCCCCCCCCGGCGTCAGAGTTTGCCACGCGGCGCCCCCGCCCACACCCACCCCCGCGCCTGGGGCTTAACGAGGGCGCCGCCCCGGGGTCCTAGCGCCGCGCCGCCCCACGCCCGCACCCAACGCACAACGCACGTACACACGCAAAACCGGAGCAGAACAACGTCCAGACCGCGCGATCTTCCTCCCATCCTTTCTCCCACCTTCCACCTGGCTGAAAGGGGAAAAAACCCTTCAAAATACCCCGTCCCAAGCTCATCGATCAGAGGGTGGAAGAAACGGGTTTTAAATCAACCTCCGACTTTATTCACCTCGGGTTTTTGGGGCGGCTTGGGAAAAGGGGAAAAGTTTTAGACGGCAAAATTAATGAAAAAACGGGGATTACCTAGAGCCAGCATTACTGTTAACCTTTCAACGAGTGAGACCGGGGGGTCCAGGGTTTGAACCCCCAACGGTGGGGGAATTTCAATAGTTTGTAGCCAATTTTAAATCACCGTTTTTTGGGAAAAAAATTTAGGGACGGCCGTCTGATCGGGAGTTTTTGTGGTTTTCCGATCAAACCAGACGAATGCCGAGAGTACCGAAAAAAGGGGCCCTGAACCGGGGAATCTTCCTTATTTTCTTGCTTTTCCAACCTCACAGAATAAAAACCCTGTCGGAAGACCGGAGAACTTCCTTGGTTGGGGGGGGGGGGATAGGGGGAAATCCCCGAAACGTGGGGTCGGCTCTGGGTCCCATCATCCAGCGGGGGAAAGGGAATGTTTCCATCTCAAAAACATTCAGTACATAAAAGGGGCTGAGACCAAAAGGAGTTTAAAGGAAATATCAAAACAAATTGAGGAAAAAAAATGTGGAAGAAAATGTTTTGGAATGCAAAAACTCATTCTGTAATTTTTAAAAGAGAGATGTTTATTTCACTTACATGAGAGTAACTTTTTTTGAAAATTTTCTATCGTTTATAAGGCCTTGAAATGAAACAAAAAAGGAAAAGAAAATTAGAAAATAAAAAGGTTTATTTTTGAAGTAAAAATGTATCTATTTTTCACTTCTCAGGGAAAGAACCGTGATGTTGAAAACGAAGAAGAGTTTTTAAGGGGAATGTGTTAAGAGTAAAATCACCTTCCAGAAGTAAGATTCGAAAATGGATTTAGGGGATTAAAAATTGTATTAAAAATCTATTATCAGGAATAAACATTATTGTATGATTATTTTCTATTAGAAAAAAACTCAAGGTTAAAATGAATACACGTACTTATCTTGATGTTGATGACCGAAATTTATTTCTCGGTTCCGAGAATGTCCAGCAATTCTGGGAGTCTTTACGAGCCATCAAGAGATTTGCATACGTAACGATGAAAAACAACTGACACTTAAAAATGTGTAAACATGACGATTTACATTTATTTCTCTCCTTCGTGCGCGAATAGAATCAAATGCATATTTACGCTCATGTAGTACGTTTCGAAGACTATAGAATTGTCTTTTGCAAGGATCCTAAACACGCAAATTCTATTTTGAAGTAAAACCGACTCACACATGATTCGTGGAAACTTTTGAATATGAAGAATGCATTTTGTACGCTAATTACGTATATTTTTCTTTCCATTTTCACAACATATAAAATTCGTTTATTTCATGTAATTCTCGAAATAAGATAAAATGATTTGAAAATAATTTTTAGACGGACATTCAATTACTCACTTTATTCCAACATTTAAAAAAAATCACAGATTGTCTGAGAAAATAGGAAGAAATTACGTAATCGTGGCAAAATGAAAGAATTAATATTCATCTACATTATTTCACATTTTGTCAGATGACATTAAACGATGAAATTCGATAGAAAAGTTTAAATCCCAAGTGAAATAGTTTCTGCTGCATAACTGTTTCTATACAATTAAAGACTATACTGAGCATCACAAGGAAAGTAACATTAAACAGTGATATTTAATGCATTATTTACCATTTCGACTGTATAAATGTAAACAACCTGTAACAAGTCTTGTACCGCAGCATCCGGGTCAATGACCCATCTCGATCAGATTTTTCGTCCAGTTTCCCTGCTCCATTGAGCAAATGCTGAGATGGCCCCTTGTTTTGCTTCTGGACATAAATGTAACATCATTAGCTGCGCACATCTTCTAGAATTCAGTGGGAAGTATAGTTATTCAAATTATCGTTTCCATGTTGTCGCGGCAGGAAGTATTATTCCATGACGAGGACATGATGATGATAAGAGCCCAAATTCATAGCTGATTTATTCTTGAAAATATATTTTATTACATCGTAGCGGTTTTTTTCCTTTTCTTTTTTCTGTATTCAAAATTCAAGTATTATATGGCTTAGTGTAGGGATCACAGAATGTTGAAAACGTGCATAGAATTCACTTCTCCTTAAATCAAGTCATACACAGTTTTGAACTGTTTTCCACGTAAAATAAATAAATAAAAGTAGCACGAACACTGCTCAAGAAAACACTTACATTACTCTCGCATAAACGGCAAAAAAATTAAATATTTTAACAAAAAGTCTTGAACAACCCTTTAAAAACGCAGTATATAATAAATACATACATTAAATGAGTTCTTTAAATCAAGAATACCAAAAATTCGCCATTCCATAATGCATCCTCGTCTGAGCCTTTCTGACTCATGAAGTAAAGCGATTCTTAAGTACTAACACACTGTGTGTGGGTATTCAGCCACTATGCGCAATTTGAGAATAGGCAGAATAATAAAATCAAATATTTGGATATCGACACTGTTTTTTGTATTCTTATCGAGTCCCTGGGTATCGAACAAAGCCACATACATCTCACAAGGCCGGATATTGCAGTTTTCTACTCATTTTTGCGCGAATTGGACATTAGTAATAAAGGAGATATGATTATGTTTTTTTTCGAGTTTGCATTTATCTATTGTAAGTGGAGGAGGGTGCATAGTTTCCTTTCAATTTCTGAGCGGATTGGAAATTAGTAATGAATAGTCTGTACGGTGCAATCTGCTATAAGCAACCTGCTAGCCTCAGCAGCCGGACCGAGCAGTACCATGAACATCATTACGATTATTTGCATTTTTCGGTGAATTTTAAACCGTTTTATTCTTTTCGTATTTGGCCGAGGTCCTGCGTATCTATCGAAAACATCGTACCCTCTCACATGGCCACAGGCTCCTTATTTTTATCTCAATTTCTGCGCGCTTACTAAATTAGTAATATAGATATATTAATATTCATACTGGCAATTTACTGTAAGTCGCCTCACTTCTCGTTTTTCTGGTTGCTTTGTACTCATATTGAATGTACTACATGCAACATTGTGTAGTAATTAAATATAGATAGTTTAAATGGTTTATACGATTTTTTTCTTTCTTTGATATAGCGTTCAAGTGTTCTGCTCCATCATGCCGCGTTTTTACTGAGTCTGGGTGAATAATTCTCATTTATACATACGCTAGTAATTTTCAAAAAGGTAACTACAAAGGACTCTTCTTGAAATGAATGCGGTATGGAATAGATACTTCGCAGCAACAATACTAATGTACTGAACGATTAAAGCAACATCAATATGATGTGACACCTCGCCTAAAAGATAGATGCTGTTAACAATCTTCTCTGCGTGTAGCTATAATAAGTCATTATCTTAATTATAGAAGCATACTTCTTTTCTCTTCAACGAACGTGTTGACGCTTTATGCACTGTTATTAATAACAAACCGCCCTCCCATTCAGAAGCTAAGGTTCAAAGTAATCATCATCCATGTCAGTTCAAGAAAATTAAAGACATGTTCCTATTCATAAAGATCCAGTTGGTTCACGTAAGTTCGTAAGAGGTTAGCCTTTGCTTCAAACTTTTAACCAGTTATATTCTGTGGGTGTCATTTTGGAAACATTTACCGACTTATAAAGCTTTTTTATGGCTCATTACAAGCCAGTCATTTGTCAACCTTCCTGATGCAGCCATCAGTGCTGAAATGGGCCTGGCTGAGGCGGTGCTGGTGGAAGGGTGGTTGATGGCCGTGGCTGATGCGTGCTGTTGGCGTGGTGGACGATGTGGATAGGCGTAGCTGGATGGCAGGTTGGCTGATAGCGGAGGGGCTGATTGCATGCTGATGCAGGTGGCTGTGCATGTTCTGGTGAGTGGGCTGATGCCGTGGCTGGATGGCCGGGGTGGGCTGGATGTGCGGGATGGGCTGGATGGGCGCGGTGGGCTGGATGGGCTGGATGGGCGCGGTGGCTGATGGCGGGTGGAGCTGGGCTGGAGGGTGGGCTGGATGGGCGCGTGGGCTGGATGGCGCGGTGGGCTGGATGGGCGGGTGGGCTGGATGGGCAGGGTGGGCTTGTGGCGTGGTGGGCTGGATGTCGGATGGCGGGGTAGGCTGGATGGGCGGGTGGGCTGGATGGGCGGGCGGTGGGCTGGATGGGCGGGGCGGGGTGGGCTGGATGGGCGGGGTGGGCTGGATGGGCGGGGTGGGCTGGATGGGCGGGGTGGGCTGGATGGGCGGGTGGGTTGGATGGGTGGGGTGGGAGATGGGCTGATGAGCGGGTGGGGCGGAAGAGCAGGGAGAGTGGGGTGGGTGGGGTGGGAGTAGGGGGCAAGATGGGAGGGGCCGATGGTGGCATTCCATTTGCTTAATAGATTATTCTAATACATAAATTCCTGGGCAACGGCAGCTAATCTGCTATTAAAACTTTTTTTCGAATTCTCCCACCCCCCCCAAAAGAAGAAAATGTATTATCTACGCCGTACGCACGCGCAAACACGAAGGGTGAACATGAACTCAGACATCACTGGATTTACGAGCACCTCGTTTTTCTTCTGACTTTCAAAAATTACAAAAATGAGGGCAATCACTATGGATCCATCTCATTCAAGTGACAATTGGCTTCCTGCTTTCCAACCTCTAAAACAGTTACTGGCGGTACCATAAAGAAAATGACTGGTAAGAAGTGATTTTTTCGACGGATGATTTTTAAGATGCTACATTGTATACTCTTCTTCAATTAAATCAATTTTTATAAGAGAAAAGTTAACATATTTTGAAACCTGTACTTAAATATTGAATTATCCATTTTTATTAAGTATTATGGCATTTTTTTGTAAGTTTATGACTAAAGAAGTTCATTCCAATAGACTATAAATGAATCCTCTCGAATACTCGAATAAGCGAATACTCGTACGGTGGCGAAGGAATATTTTTAACAAATGTTTTTTTTCTAATATAGTTCTTCTTAGTCAACGCGATAGCATCAATTTTTCAAAACTGAAACTACTTGTAAAAAACAATAAAACATAAAATAAATGAGAAATGGACTGTATTATCCACGGAGAAGACCAAATGAATGATATTTTACAACAGTTGCCCTAGCAAGAAACTCAACGGTGTATAAAAAAGGGTATACAAGTGAGAAGTTGCCTTGCTTTACATCATTTTCCACTTACAACTTCGTCAACATTCTTCTATTTATCTCTTATGACAAGAACGGACCCTTCATGGCATTTGACTTTTATCACGAGTAATAGCTTCTGCAAAGCCGAACGTCAAACAAGCATTTCTGCAATTGCCCAGTGCAAAAATCATGCAGAATTGATCAGAATTCTATTTACAGATCATTCTTTTCACGCTAATTGTTCTCAGAAGTCCATTTGGCGAAATGGTATTTATAATTGTCTTCACACTGAATTAAACACGCAGGTGGCTGTGAATTTCAATAAAACAACGCAACGCATTTCAGATGCTACGACAACGGTATGACAGGAACGAAATTCAAAAGACCTTTTTTCTTTCACTCGTCCACTGGCGGTCCTATCACGCAGGGACAGCTATCTTGTAATTAATCTCATCTCCTTATAGAGTAGGATCGAAAGAAAAAAACAAACAGCGTTCTTTGTTCGGGACGTTTCGTTAATCCCGTCGTGTCTCATTAAGACTCGGAGACGACCGATACCTTGGACGTTTGTCCACAAAAACTAACCAGGCATTCCGAGCGCGTCGCAAAGATTCCAGTAAACGTTTCTGCTGTGCTTGGAACAACATTTTCTGAGATCAGAAATAATGAGATGGTACTTTAAATTCCCATAACTAAATAAAAAATTCACAGGTTCTGAAACCTTTTGCATTGATTTGCAAAAAGCGATACAATATCCGGCGCAAAAACAGATCAGATGCATTATTTTAAAACGCGGAATAAAAAAATCACACAGCAAAATTTTGCTTGTGAACAAATGTTGCACTTCATATATTAAAATTCAATATCTTTTACAATATTGTTAAAAGGTTATCATGATTATTGTGGTTGTCAAGGTTATCATGATATTGATTATATGATTAAAAATTTGAGTTTCGTTTACAACAAAACCAATAACAATATTCCTTCAAAAAAAATAATAACCTAAACATTTTCTTCAATATGTCTGTGATGTCTCTTATTCACATGTTCAAGCCTCTTTAAACTTATACAATCCTATACAGAATCCAAGAAAGGTTTACGGTAATCTGCATGAAATCCACATAGCGATTTTAAAATAATTATTCTTTGCAACAAAAATGAAACATTCTTATAATACATGGGTGTCCGGGGAGAAAAACTCGAAAATGCGAAAATAAGTTCTTAAGACAATTTAAATCTGTCTAATAAACTACTTAGCAATATGCACTCAAGTGTTGGTTTGAAAAATGTTTTGTAGGCGAAAATTTGCATTACAGAAGCATAGAAACACTTCAGAAATATGTAAAATCTTATCACTTACAAAAGAAAGTAATATCTTTCTTGAGAAAGAAGAATTAACCCAAAAATTAAAAAAAAAAAACAGTCGAATTGTGTAAATTGGGTGATTCTTAATTTCTGGTTTAATTTTTCTTTCTAAGCAAATACATTAATTTTTTTGAAAGTAATAAACAATTTACATGTTTCTGGAGTGTTTCGACATTTCCTTCCCGGACATTGTATATTTTCGCTGTTTGATGAACTTCAAGGATAAGTAAGATTGGCTATCGTTGTTACGTGATTTCTAGTTAAACTGTGGAATACCAATCAGGTCTGATGCATGAGAACTGGGCTCCTCTTGGAAATAATTGTTTTGTAGAATGCAAATTCCTTGTGGAATTTCTCGGGTTTTCCGGATGTAGTTAATATTGAACTGCAAAACAGGCTGAGTGACTAACCTCATTTCTAGTCCTACCAATGAAAGGAGTTGATTTGCACATTAATACAAATGGTAAAAACCTAAAAGCATGTGAGAACAAAATCATCAAGAATAAAATTTTGTAAATGTATTTTATGGAAATAAAAATCCGAAAAATACGTGGTCTGAATTTAAAAATATCATTCAAGAATTGAATAATCCGAGGGTGCTATTGCAGATGCTATGGAAAACACCTCTGAAATCCTTTCTCGGGGAGCTCATTTGGCTTAGCGTTTTAACCGAAGACGAAAATTCATCACTGACACGACAACAACCTAAGACCTCTTAGTGTAAGTTGCTTCAGAGGTGAACATAATCCACACCAACGCAATCACAATGAGACGATTCAATGCAACTTCAACGTCTGTCGTTGAAATTGCTTCTTCTCTACGAGAGTCGCATTATTTCCTACGTGGCTATTAGTTAGTGTCCGACTGATTCCAGTACAACAGGAGTAGACAATTTAAAAATCCCTGACGTGGACGGGTTTGACTCGTTCCTGCGCCGTTTCCAAAGCTCATGGACTCCCACGAAGATCCTAGCGTATACTGCGACGAAGGGGGAATCAAGGCGGAAAAACAGCCGGGCTCAACTTAACGAGACGGGCGCGGCGGGGCGGGGAGAAGCTAGAACGTAGGTAGGAGGTAGGGGCGGGAGAAGGTAGAGCGTAGATAAAAGGTAGGGGCGGGAGAAGGTGGGGAACTAGGTAGAAGGTAGGAGACGGGAGAAGGAAGAACGTAGGTAGAAGGTAGGGGCGGGATAAGGTAGAACGTAGGTAGAAGGTAGGGGACGGGGAGAAGGAAGAACGTAGGTAGAAGGTAGGGGACGGGGAGAAGGTAGAACGTAGGTAGAAGGTAGGGGCGGGGAGAAGGTAGAACGTAGGTAGAATGTAATGTAGGGTAGGGGACAGGGAGAAGGTAGTGTAGAGGCAAGTGGGGAGGAATGGAGAGACGCAGGCCGGGGTGTAGCATAGAGAAGCGGGGGAGACAGGGAGACTAAGGGGGGCGTGGAATGAAGGTGGTGGGGCGGGGCGATGCAATTGGAGCAGGGCGGGGAAATACCAGCGGGTGCGGATGGGGGGGGCGAGGGAAGGGCGGAACAGAGAAGCGAGCGGGACGGGTAGAAGTGACGCATGACGGGCGGGACGAAGAAATTGAAGGGGGGAAGGGGGGGAAGCAGGGCGGTTGGGCGGGAGGAGGAGCAGAGCGAAATGGGCGGGCCAGTCACGTGGGAGATGCGATGTGACGGGAGACGCAGGGGGGGAGGGCACGGGACAAGGGGAGGTTAGCGGGGGATTGGACGGCACGTGGCGAAGAAGACTCATTAATCGCCGGCCACTTTGGGTTGTTAATGGAGATGAGCTCGTGATTTTTGGCAAAAAGCTGGAAGGGCCCGCGCTTCCTGGTGGCGCAGCTGCTCAGGTGCGTCGGCCGCGGGCGGACCGGCCCCGGCAGGAGCGGACCGACAGGAAGCGACGCACGCGAATCACAGCGCCGACAGGGCGAAGGACCGAGATTCCGAACCGCCCTCCCCCCTCCACGGCTTGGACGGAGCTCGCGACAGAATGATGGCGCGCGTAACCAAAGAAGTATCTTCGCAACAAAATGTGGGTTCAAGTCGTAAGAGTGTTTAACTCATCACCTTCTATTATTATCCTACCGTACAATAACATATTACTCCATAACTACGACTTGGAAGTTGAGTTCTGAGAATGAATAGATGGGAGAGTTGTGTTTAAAGTCGTGAAGAAACGACAAGGTATAGATTAGATCTAATAATATGAAATATATATGATTGAAAAATATTCTTTGATTTATTGAATGCGATAGGGTAGATCTTTTACCTGTATCAGATTCACTTCAATCAAAATTGCACGTTTCATCAGTGAAAAGCATGTAATAAGCATATCTAAGGGAGTTTAAAACAAGTCATCTATGCTCAGGATTTCTTCTCAAAACCGTAAGTTTTAATAATCTAAGAATAACTTTACTTGCTTCATAGCTAATTTCACATACACATATAGAATTATCTATCAATTCTCAATAAACAGTCTCATTACGGTTGATCACAACGAAAACAAATTACGTGATTCATCGAGACTGACAATTGTTTTGAAGAACCTTACTCTGCATATTTCTGATTACTAGAGAAAGGATTTTGAGGTGCAAAGTATTGTCGTAAAAGGGGGGGAAGGTTCTGAAAATACGTACAAAAAGCTGCAAAAAAGATGCTGTATAAAGTACAACTGTACTAAGAATAACCGTACATCTGGATTAAGATACCAGTTACATGAACTCAGTTTCTAGAATATACGTATCATTTTGCAACATTTTTTTCTTTATAGAATCCGTAAGAAGTGATTCATATTACATTATCCAACACTGTAGTAGTTATAAAACTGTCAAACAGTTTCAAGCACTGACTGAACTTACTTTTCCCGCGAATTACGTAGTGGAACGTACTTCGCAGGCGCATCAAACTGCAGGGCACTTTCCCGCATAGAACCTCAGTGCTCTTGCGGGCACAGGCAACTTCCCCTGACCACCATCTCCTTTCCCCTCCAAATCCTCAAGCGCTGCCGGTGATCTTTTAGTATTGACGGTGACACAATAGCAAGGGTAAACATTTTCCTCACATCACAAGACAAGAAGATTTCTGCACACCCATTTAAATATCTGGGTTTGCCTGTCTGGGCAGCACTTTAAATCCAGCGGGAAAGAGTTAAACTGATGCAGCAACACCGTTAAAATTTAAATTTGACATTATAGCAGTAGGTTCACCATTGTTGGTGGGATATAAATTACAAGCGGTTTACGTAAAAGATGCTTTGACATTTACTTAATATTGTTGACTTCTGATTAAATGTGATTTGAAAAAACTGTTCAAGAAGAGAAACAATACATTACCTGCCCAATCGTTTAAAAACGAAGAAAAGAGTGCAGAAAAAAATGCTGAAACATAAAAAAGAATGGAAAAAGTGGCAAAATGTAGAAATCTCACGAAATGGTGCAGCACATTGTATTTATTTCGCTTTATTTCATTTCTCAATACGTATATTAACTATCTGTATGACAATAGCTATATTTTTGAAAAAGTGCCACATCGTAAAATTCTTTCGCTTCTGATAATGAGAACCACAAATGTTATGTTCAGAAAACTGTGTCCGGTCCTGCAAGATTTCAATCCGCGCGCACTGTGTGGTCCCGCTTATGACATCTGCGGTCTGGACCGCGACAGAGAGGTTGCGTGTGGACTGTGTGATGTTCCAACCTGGGCAGGAAATGTTCTGAGATTTAACAGGTGCCTTTCCTAATCATGCTGCAATAAACGAATCGCTACGTCTGAATTTTTACAAGCATACTCTCGGAGGCTGAGCCCGAAATGGTCCTGGAGATACCTGAAGTGTAAGAGTTTATTAAAAATAAAATATAGTTACCAGGCTTATGATGTCACCAAAAATATTCTATTTAACTAATTTACTGTCCATAACATTGCTGTTGGTTTCATGTTTGAAGCAAATGCAACATTCCGAGGGTCAGCACTGCTCTGTGGGTACCTTGGGTAATCGTACTTTTCTTTAGCTCTGTATTTGTACGAGAGGTTTTGGTAATCCCTAGAAGTTCATTTCAACGACATATTGGAGTATTTATTTTATGTGTGTGAAGGCAATTATAGTGACGGTAATTATGTTGTAATCAACCGTTTTTTCTATTAGAGTAGACAACCTCGCAGGGAGGTCTTACTGGGAACAATATTATTCTTTTTATACGATAAGAAACCTTAAGTTACTGATAAAAATAGAGGAGCTGAAATCCCTCATTATGTAATATAACAAAGAATAAAGTAATTTGCATTATGTTTTATCTTTTAAACTTTTTCTTCTTAAAGAGATTAACCCTAGATTACAATGGCGTCGTCTGTGAGACGACGCAACTAGTACCGAAGGCTTGCCCCCCTTCTCCTCACTTCCGTTTCTGAAACTCTAGGTCCGTTCATTGACTAGCCAGTGAAATATATACGTGTACACGTAACATTGTGCTGTGTTTTTTTTCGGCGTAACACGCCTCGACCAGCAGAATACTCCTTTGTAATTACGTAAGTTTTATTTTTGGCGCTACACTGACTAATTTTGTGATTAATGAATATTAACTCCTTGCCTCGTAGCATTCAAATTTTGTTCTGAACATTTAGCAATCATAATGGGACGACGGCGATGAAAACCAAGCATGTCGAGGTACTACTGCAGACGCTTCTCAAAAGCCATGAGTGAACAGCACCAAGCAAGGGTGTGCTGTGAGAGTCAAGTTATTTAGATGTATCCACAAAAACCTTTAAATGTATTTTTGTTACCCCATATCATACATGTCCAATTCATTAGATTTAGTATTTCATTGTAAAAATAAGTTTTTCTTTACTTTTACTCAAAGAAGTCTGTCATACTACGCTTTTGTAGTACTACTAGGTACACGCCGCCTTTGTAATCTAGGGTTAACAATAATTTCACTATTGGTATTTACAAAAGCAATTGGAGCGATAATAATAATTACTCGTTAATCTGTTAGCAATATAGATCGCCAAAGAATGAAAATGTTGCCTCAAATCATTTTAATATCTACTTTCCCTGAAGAATTCAAACGAGGAATTGAAAGCAAGTATTTTTTTTATAAATTTGTTTAAGTACAACATTCGCATCATTTAGATACATCCCAGTAGAGAGATTTTCATCATAACTGACGAGCTTAAACAAGATTTGCCAAGGATCAAATTGCGGGAAATTATTGTTTCATGTAAATCCGTGTATGGCTAAAGGAACCACATTATGATTATTAAAAGTTCAAAAACATTCCTACGGTCGAGATTTTGTTTTTCTCCTGTTCCAAACACAAATGTTTCGAAGAAGCTCTTTCGTATAGTTACTGTCATTAAGCGACGTAAAGAATCCATCGCATCCTCAGACGCTATAATTAGCCTCACGCTTGGAGTGCGTGTGTGGGTTCAGAAGGCGGTTGTTGGGGCCGCGGGATGAACAAATCCACTTCCGGCGAGGGGGGGGAGGCGTAGTAGCGACCTGTCGACGAAGGAGTCCACGAAGCCTCGCTAACAGGTCCCTGGCCGCGGGACACACGCAGGGGACCCAGCGGCCAAGATTGGAGGAATACTAGTGGCGATGGCGGCGGTGACGGCGGAGGCGGTGGCGGCGCAGGCGGCGGTGGCGGCGGTGGCGGCGGAGGCGGTGGCGGCGCAGGCGGCGGTGGCGGCGGCGGTGGCGGCGGCGGTGGCGGCGGCGGTGGCGGCGGTGGCGCGTAGCGGTGGTGGCGGCGGCGGTGGCGGCGGCGTTGGCGGCGGTGGCGGCGGTGGCGGCGGTGGCGGCGGTGGCGGCGGTGGCGGCTGTGGCGGCGGTGGCGGCTGTGGCGGCGGTGGCGGCTGTGGCGGCTGGGCGGCTGGCGGCGGTGCGGCGGCGGCGGCGGTGGCGGCGGTGGCGGCGGTGGCGGCGGGCGGTGGCGGCGGCGGTGGCGGCAGCGGTGGTGACGGTGGTGGTGGCGGCGGCGTTGGCGGCGGTGGCGGCGGTGGCAGCGGTGGCGGCGTTGGCGGCGGTGGCGGCGGCGGTGTCGGTGGCGGCGGTGGCGGCGGTGGCGGCGGTGGCGGCGGTGGCGGCGGTGGCGGCGGTGGCGGCGGTGGCGGCGGCGGCGGTGGCGGCGGTGGCGGCAGTGGCGGCGGTGGCGGCGGTGGCGGCGGTGGCGGCGGCGGCGGTGGCGGCGGCGGCGGTGGCGGCGGCGGTGGCGGCGGTCGTGGTGGCGGCGGTGGCGGAGGCGGGAGGTGGGGCAGGCAGCATCCAGGAAGCGGCACCGCTGCGGGCACCTGCCGCAGCTCGAGGTCGACGCAGACGCCATCGAGGGCAACGGCAAAGCACAGTACGTCACAGCTCGGAAATCGCCAAAAAAATCTTTATTATTCATTGACGCATTGACGTAAGGCGTCAACTCAGCCGAAATGCAACAAATTACAACTAAATTAATAATATAACAATACTAATAATAGTTAAAACAATAATTATAGTAATATCAATAATAATAATAATAATAATAATAATAATAATAATAATAATACTGAAAACCGGAAGTAAAGCATACACCACAGTGTCCTTTTATTACTAAAATGGGATAATGTGACTCACTTCATCTAATATCATTGCTATTCTTGAAGGTATGAGTATTTTCATTCAAATACCCATAACGAAGTTGAGCACTCAAAACATTTTGACCATTTTCTTTCAGACACAAACATCGTTAAACTGCTCTCTTGAAAATGTAGGTGAATATGTAATTATGAACTTTTCCTCGGGGTACAGAATAATAAGTCATTCTATGACTACATTTTAGCTAGTATATTCTACATACTCATTAATTATGTGAATTGTGATTGGACTATATTTGATATCTGTGTGATTCCTGTTCCTATTCTTTGGCTCGGCAGTCCGCTACGGGCCTTAGCCGACCGGCGTTGATCCAGCCTCTGGGCCATGGGATAAGGAGTCCGTATGGTTAGCACGAAGACATCCCTTCATCGTATATACTAGTCTGCATAACCTTACAGTGGGCTTTCTCATCGTCACATAGCAATAGATACGGGGACATTTGTAAGGAAAGCGCACGGGTATAATTTGCCTCGGTCGGGAATCGATTCCGGGGTTGCGCAGTGGAAAGCGAGCACGCTAACCAACGAGCCACCGAGAGAGGCTATCTGTGCGATTTCTTAGAGGAAACAGAGTAAAAGCGAAGCGGCGAACGGGAACGTAGAAATTTACATGACGCCTCCGCCGCCGCCGTGGGGCCGAGCAGGAAACGTCGTTAGCGAGCGCCATTTCTGGCCGGCGCTCGCCACCGCTCGACTTTTTCCCGCGCGCGGGGCCTGAAAAAGCAGCGCCGGCCTCTCCCACCCCTCTCTGACCATTCCTCGTATGCGCAGCGCCTCGGACGCCGCCCGACACAGCCAGCAAGAGGGTTGCCACTGCTTGGCTGCTCGATACGGGCCTCGGTCGACGAGCGGTGACCCAGCCTCTCGGTCGTGGAATAAGGAGTTCGTGTGGTTAGCACGAAGACATCCACCGGGAGCGGTAGCTCAGTGCAGCAACTGATGTCACTGCAACGCTTGTGACCGGCAGGTCCTAGGTTCGACTCCTGACGGCGGACGGATTTTCAGCTAGGTCGAATTCAGTCGCTGGAGGAGAATTCTAGCGGCCGGCATCTCTGATCGGTAGTTTTTCGTGCTTTCTCCGATCAACACCAGGTGAATGCCGGAGCAGTACCCTATCAAACGCCCCAGGGACCGCGCGCGATCTGTCCTTCCTGTTCCTTGTCCTATCCTCTCCCCTTACACACACACACACTTACACTAACATGCACTACACTACCACATATTCCGGGAGTCCTGTCGGGAGCTTAGAGCTTGTCCCGGTTGGGGCGGTGCTCCGCTGGTGGGAGAGTCCTGGTTAGGGGGAAACCCTACTAGCCGACGGTAGGTCGGATCTCGCCATCCAGCGGGGGAATATCACAGCCACCGAGGAAAACAGCACTACACTTATGGGACTAATGTCCAAAGCAGTTGACACGCACGGAAACACGAAAAAATCAATCAACGAAGACATCCCTTCACCGTATATACTAGTTTTTATAACTTTACGGGTGGGCTTTCTCATCATCATCATCATCATAATAATAATCATCACACAGCAATAGATCCTGGGACATTTGTAAGGAAAGCGCACAGGTATAACGCCCGCCAGTGGCAGCGGCAGGGTCGCCACTGCTTGGCTGCCGTCGTTGCTGGCTGCGCGCCGTTTCTGCAGCAGCACTTTCTGCTACCGGAATCCCGTGGATGTGATGAGTTATAGTGCGCCATGAAATCCTCTTCGCAATGGTTCGTTGCGCTGGTGAGAATGCCTGCATCCAGAAGTTACGTTGGTCGCTGGTCTGGTATCATCTCACTTTCTCCGAAGTCTTTTTAACATATCTTGCCACTGGAACGTAAGATGACCTCTTGATTTATATTGAGCCTCGGCCTGCAGAGAAAGATCAAATTTGCCCTTGTGTTGTTTAGGGCTAATGAAAAAGGTCAAAACAAAGCACGATACAAAATTGACGACAAAAGCTAAAATAACTCCTTCCCTCCAAAAAAAGTGAAAATGAAAATCTTCTAAAAGAACTCCAGAAGTACAATTAAATTATTACTATTGTTAAAAGTATTAAAGAAATAATAATAATAATAATAATAATAATAATAATAATAATAATAATAATAATGCATTTTGCCAAATTTCCCCAGGACATTAACTGATTTCGCTACTGTGCCTAGAACTGGGATATTGCAAGGTTCGAGTCCCGACGGGGGCAAGATTTTGAACTCCAGCTAGATAGCTAGGACAAATTCAACCGTTGTCTGGAGAAGATCCTAGCGGCCGGCTGCTGTGATCGTTAGTTTTCTGTGGTTTCTCCGATCAACACCAGACGAATGCCGGAGAAGTACTTTGACAAACGGGCCGTGGATCAGGCGCGATCTTTTCCTTCTGTTTCTTGTCGTATCCCCACCCCTTACTTACGCCATAGACTAACGAGGTTCTTTAGTACTCTTCTAAATTACATTGGTATTAAACATTTAGCAATCATTATGAATGAAGACATTATGAAAGCAGAAAACAATATTAGTGGAAGCATACCTTTCATATATATATATATATATATATATATATATATATATATAATATTGATGTATTTTGTCCAAAGAAATGTACCTGAAGATGGAGATGCATAGATCTCTGAAACATTGTACCAAGATGTGTCAAGACTCAGTGGTGAAATAAACCAACTTTTATAATTTTATTTTAAATCTGATCGTCTATAATAAATGATACTTTTTGTTAATATAAATATGACAATCAATAGAAACTTAAGAAATTGCCAGTTGTTTGTTTTCTGTTATTTAATACGATATTTTCTGATATTTAATAATATTTAATCCGTATTTGTTTCCCTTACATTTCATCAAATATAAGACTAGTATTCGTTCCCGAATCATGCAAGATTCACGAAATGAAACAATTATTCGTTTCTGTGCTAGGGCGAATTACTTAAAAGTAAAGCCATAATGTAAAGTAATATTAATTGGTAAAAAGTAAAGCTAATATTAATTGGTATTTCAATAGAATATAATGTACTACTCGCACGATACAGCAAACACATACATCACAGCAAAGTATTCCAATATATAATGGTTAGTTTCATTATATACAACACATTGTTTTAACTAGTAAACAACTATTAAGTAACTGCACGGCCTACATCACTTCCCATTCCTGTGTCATTGTCCAATCGCCTGTCTCGTCATCCCCCATGTCCCATTGTTTCTCCAATCGTCAAATTCGGTGATTGCTCAGAAGTTGGAGTGAGTGGGTAGCAACGTGCATCTCCCTTTTTCCTCCCCACGGTCGGAGACGAAGGCTCGAACACGTTCCACCCGGCTGGCACGCGAGCAGGACACATGTCTCCGGCCGCTCCCGTCCGCCGCCCGCGTCGGCGCTTTGTCTCGTTAGCCTCGCGGGCGCTGCGCGGGGCTGCCTTACGGGCGACGCGCTAACGAGCGACTCGCCAGCGGCGGTTACGGCGCACGCGCGGCGTCCGCGGGAGACGCACAGCGACGCGTCGCGCGCGGCGACGGACGACGACGGACGCGCGGGCGCTGTGCAGGCGGCGCGCGCAGGGTTATTTACGGAGGGGGAGAGGCGCGCGCGGCGCTGCGGGTCGACGCCTTTGGAGTGCTGGAGGGTCGTACGTGCTTTTCCTTTTTTTTTTTTTCCCGTGTTTCCGGGACCGCGTCGCGCCGGCCCTGCGGCGTCGGTCTTGTCTTGCTCCGCAGTCTTTTTCTTTCGTTTTTCTCCCACTGTTTCAGTTTTCCTCGTACTCTTCTTCTTTATCTCTCATTCGCTCTGTCCCTCATTCGCTCTGTCTCTCATTCGCTCTGTCTCTCATTCGCTCTGTCTCTCATTCGCTCTGTCTCTCATTCGCTCTGTCTCTCATTCGCTCTGTCTCTCATTCGCTCTGTCTCTCATTCGCTCTGTCTCTCATTCGCTGTCTCTCATTCGCTCTGTCTCTCATTCGCTCTGTCTCTCATTCGCTCTGTCTCTCATTCGCTCTGTCTCTCATTCGCTCTGTCTCTCATTCGCTCTGTCTCTCATTCGCTCTGTCTCTCATTCGCTCTGTCTCTCATTCGCTCTGTCTCTCATTCGCTCTGTCTCTCATTCGCTCTGTCTCTCATTCGCTCTGTCTCTAATTCGCTCTGTCTCTCATTCGCTCTGTCTCTAATTCGCTCTGTCTCTAATTCGCTCTGTCTCTAATTCGCTCTGTCTCTAATTCGCTCTGTCTCTAATTCGCTCTGTCTCTAATTCGCTCTGTCTCTAATTCGCTCTGTCTCTAATTCGCTCTGTCTCTAATTCGCTCTGTCTCTAATTCGCTCTGTCTCTAATTCGTCTATTCTAATTCGCTCTGTCTCTAATTCGCTCTGTCTCTAATTCGCTCTGTCTCTAATTCGCTCTGTCTCTCATTCGCTCTGTCTCTCATTCGCTCTGTCTCTCATTCGCTCTGTCCCTCATTCGCTCTGTCCCTCATTCGCTCTTGTCTCATTCGCACTGTCTCTCATTCGCTCCATCTCTCATTCTCTCATTCACTCCATGTCTCATTCGCTCTGTCTGTCTGTCTCTGTCGCCTCTTGTGCTCCCCTCTCCTCATATTATTCTCTTTTCCATCTTCTTTTTTTGCTTCTCTTTCATCTTCTTCCTTTCTTTTCAACAGTATTCTACTTACCTCCGCATCCTTCTTCTTCTACCTTACCATCCCCTCTTTCTTTCCCTTCTGCTCTTTCTCGCTTATGTTTTTTCAATCTCTTGATCCCTCTCGTTCCTTTTCTTTTTGTTTTTTTTATTCTATCCCTTCTTCCTCCCTATATTCTTTTCGATCGGTAGGTTTCCGTGGTTTCTCTTAAAATGAGGCGAATGCCGAAGCAGTACCCTAACAAAAACGCCACGGACTGCGCGCGATTTTTCGCTCCCCTTCGTTGTCCTATCCTCATCATCTTTTACTTACATACTCCAACGCTCTAATGCAGAACACAACCAAACATGCCGAGACACCGGTCGGAAGATTAGAGCTGGTCCCAGACGGGGCGCTGCCCCGCTGGTTGGCTGGGCTGATTGAGAAAAATCCTCGTAAGGCGACATAGCTCCGCGCCGGAGTCACCAGCCAGCGGAAGATCACCACCACCTCGCGCGACACTTACGGGACTCACCTGACACTTATGACCGTAGCTGCTGACGCGCCCGGAGTTATCAATCAATCCATCCATCGGGGCAAGCAGCGTGCTGCGCGAACGCTTCGGTGCGGCCCACGCCACCGCTTTCGGTCTCGCCTCCGAGGCAGGCGCAGAGGCGTTCGCAACCCAATCCTAAGCCTAAGACGTTGGGCGGCGGATTTAGCAGCGCCACGTCGTGTCGCTTCGCACGCCGATCGTTTCCTCTTCCTCGGCTCTGTTCGCGTGTAATCTGGAGATTAGGCCTCGCGCGTCACTCGCGCAGCGGAGTAGGCGGCGGTGCTGGGGATTGCCTCCGCTCCGCTCCTGGTGCCTCAGACAATGCTCCTCCTCATCCACCCACCGCCACCACCACCACCACCACCACCACCGCCTATGCTATCGCCTCTGATACGGCTCCGCCACCGCCAACGCCTCTGCCTTCACCTTTGTCTTCGCCTTCGCCCCTGTCTCGGCCCCCCCCTCGTCACCTCCGCCTCTGTCTGCGCTAGCGCCTCAGCCACCGCCTCCGCCTCCACCTCCATTATCGCCTCCACCTCCGTCTCCGCTTCCAACTGCACAGGCTCCCTTGCTACCACCCCTGCCAGTCTTTGCCTTTACCTACGCCAGTGCTCCCCCTCCTCCTGACACCCGTCTCGCTCGCGCCCTCACCTTCGCTTCCGTAGTCGCCACCGCTACCGCCTCGTCCTTTATACTCCTTTATCCATGCCACATCGCCCTTTGTACTGCACCGCCAGTCTCTCATGGAATGAAATTACGTTTCCTTAGTCAGCCATTGGCACTTCTTAGAACTTCTCTGGCACTTCGAAACAATCGTCCTCCTACTCATTCCTATTTTGGTTACTCATTATCCACTGCTGAACGTCAGCTTTTACAATGTCTTGAAGATCATTGTACTGTTTGTTATTTCTATTTGCGCTCTCATTTCCTGTGGAGGCCATGCAAAATAATTGGCAAACCGTACTCCAACAATTCATGCCAAAACTTCTAAGAGCAGTGGAGGTGGAGGTCATAATATTATTATGAATTAATGAGATACAAAATGTATACAAGCACTATAAACTTGTGTTCCCGTAAATAATAAATAATCGGCAAATGACGTACTATACGTGGGATTTCCGTGTGTGGAGGTGATAAAAACAACAATGTTATCCAGAAAATTCATTGTAAAATTAATTCAATCAGATTGTTGGCAAAAGTTGTTAAGGAAGATCAAAATGTCACGTTTCGCCACTATGAGAAGATCTTCCTTGTAATGTTCCACCAGTTTCTTTACTTTGTCGCAATGCTGACAGGTATGTGAAATGACAGCTGACAGAATATTTTCCATGCATCGTGAATCATCATGGATCGTAACATGTTTTGAAACTCCATTACCTGAATCGTTTCCTGAACATACACACCGTCATCCACAACTGTATGATTTGTTGGTAATGAAACAGTTCTCAAATTTCGTTAATTTGACCATAATTATACTGTGTTAGGTTTCATTAGTTATGCTGCGTTATCTTAATTTTTAATATTCATTAGGACAATGAAATACTGGAAATTATAGAAATTCCTCAAGGATGAGTTTATTTATTTGCAGTGAAAAAGCTGTAAAAAGTGCGTGTACATACGGCGGAGAGACGATTCTGCTTACTTTTCTTGGGCACCCCACACTCCCTTTTTCTACACCTAATTGAAGTATGGATAATGATAACATCGATTACTTTGTTAGCAAAATTTAATATCTGGAAATCTTCGGTTCGATTGACGGAAACTATTTGCATCGGCGGATCAGTTGAAAATATTCCGTATTACGGTTTCAAGAAAATTTTGACCGGGAGCGGTAGCTCAGTGCATCAACTGATGTCACTGCAGCGCCTCTGACCGGGAGCTCCTAGGTTCGAGTCCTGACAGCGGCAAGATTTTCGACACTAGCTTTTCAGCTAGGTCGAATTCAGTCGCTGTCTGGAGGAGAATTCTAGCGGCCGGCTGCTCTAATCGGTAGTTTTCCGTGGTTTCTCCGATCAACACCAGGCGAATGCCGGAGCAATACCCTACCAAACAGGCCACGGACCGCGCGCGATCTGTCCTTCCTCTTCTTTGTCCTTTCCTCTCCTCTTACATACACACTTATTATAATATGCACTACACTACCACATATTCCGGGAGACCGGTCGGGAGCTTAGAGCTAGTCCCGGCTGGGGCGGTGCCCCGCTGGTGGGAGAGTCCTCGTTAGGGGGAAACCCCACTAGCCGACGGTAGGTCGGCGCCGGATCTCGCCATCCAGCGGGGAAAATCACCGCCATCTCTCGAGAAAAACATGCATTACACTAACGGGACTAATGACCAAAGCAGTTGACGTGCCCGGAAACACGAAAAAATCAATCAAGAAAATTTTGTATTTTTCACTACCTGTTAAATGCATCGTTCTACAGGGTGCCAGAAAAGTCTGTCTGCACCGAGCCGAGTAAGGGCCTCCTATTAAAAATTGTTTTAATGTTGGTAGCAACCGAATCACTGGGAAATAGTAAATGAAATGGATAAGACTTCCAGCATCTATGATGACTGTAATGATGTATTGTGTGGCTTACATTTTGTTTCGTTAGCAGGATTTGTTTTTCATGAATTTGAAAAGGTCAAAATTTTACACCATGAAAAACAAACCTTTAAAAGACAAATTGCTGAAATTGTGCATATTATATTAAATGATGCTATGAACACCAAAAACGACATACTAAAACTCAATCAAATTTATATGACGTTAATAATAAATAATTATCTTTAATAATTACGTTTACCACTGTTCTCTCCATATTGCCCTAATCTTTTCACATCCATTTCTTAACATATCTGGTTTTGTACTGCATGCAAGAACTAACACATGAATTATTTTAACCACCAAATTAGACGCCACCTTCAGCATATTATAAAGAAAATTCATGATGTTATATATTGAACACTGATGTAAGCATATGGATTTTAATATTTTTGTTTTCCCTTATTTTTATTACGTAAAAATATATTGTTTATGCTATTGCCATCCGTTTTTTCAATATCTATATTGTTCCTGAAAAGTCACACGCTAAATGTGCGAAACGTAGAGCTGAAAATAAATATATAAAATACAAATTCGTAATTCCGGTATCCTCGTAAGACTGATCTTATTTGATCCAAAACTACTGGAAACGAGCAATCAAGCTAAGAAGAAGAAATACAACAATTCCAATAATAATAATAACAATAATAATAATAATAATAATAATAATAATAATAATAAGAAGAAGAAGAAGAAGAAGAAGAAAAGAAGAAGACAAATATCAAAGATGATTCACGGAATGTCGAATATTTTTCATTAAACACCTCTCATTGCTTTATACGAGGTAGTTTTATTTTCATGGAGATTTATGTCGCGTGGCACAAAATATTTTAGGTACATTGATGAAAGACTTGGTGGTTTCATTGCTTTCCGCAGCCAACATTCTAAAGAAAGCACTACATAAGGAATTACCACATACGGTCATATCTTACCACGTAAGGAATACGGCCAATACTCGCATCGCCGTTAAGGTAGCTAATCGTTATCTTCGTCGCTCCACCTCACATTCCATCTCCACCCTACGTTCTCACCCGTCGACATAGCCACATATAACTGTCCTCGCTGCGCACAGCAGAGAAAACAAGACCGTCTCGCAGGGACGCGCGAGTGTTGTTATTAATTTGTTATTAGCGACGTGCTGCACCTCCCACCTGAAGGCAACGAGCGCGTGAATTGGAGCTAACTGGGGCGGGAGGGGCGCGTCTCACTACGAAGTTGTTCGTCGTGGTTGCAAATGAACGTAAAGAGCAAAAGGCGAAAGAGGCAAAAAGCATACGGGGGTAAAGCGTACGGGGGAAAACGTACGGGGAAAATGAGTACGGGGGAAAATGTACGGGGAAAACTGCGTACGGGGGGGGGAAAAGTACGGGGAAAAAGCGTACGGAAAGGCGTACGGAGGAAGAGGCGGGGGAAGAGTGGTAAGAGGGAAGAGTGGTAAGAGGGAAGAGTGGTAAGGGGTAAATACGTAGAGGGGAAGAAGCGTACGGGCGAAGAGGCGTACGAGAGAAGGCGTTCAGGGGAAGAGGCGTACGGGTGAATATTCGTACGAGAATAGGCATAGAGATAGAAAGGTTAAAGTTGTTGAAGGGAGATGGGAATCAGGTTGAAAAGAATAAAGAGCGTTCTTTTAATTAGAACGGATTTTTCGAAGAAATACAACTTGAAAGGGACAATGTTTAATCTACAAATGAAACATTCGAATATTTGTACTATCAATCATATCTCGTCATTGCTCATGTAAATTGTTGACCAATTATAGTTAATGACATCTTTTTTATGTATTTATTTGATTATCGGAAATTTACTTATATCTTAACAATGTCTTATGTTATCATTACAATTTCTGCTTCTTCTCACCGCAAATTCACGTATGGAACCAAAGGCGGAGATATCGCCACGCAACGGCGATATTGTAACATTTAAGGTTATGTAGAATTTTATTATGTAGAGTTTTATTTAAATCAATTTTCCGTTTTATCTTCTTTGAAATTAACTTTTGCTTAATCAATGAAAATTTATGCATAAGCTTTTTTTCATTATTGTATTTTCCACTATTTTTACTTTTTCATTATTAAATGTAATTCACGTTTACAAATTTAGTTTTGGAAGCGCATGGGATATCTATTAGCAGTAATGATTACATTACCCGCATATAGACTATGAACTATGACTGGTCACACTTCAGATTGTACGTCAGACATATCTCTTCAATACACAAATTGTGTACGTTTGACCATAGGTGAATCACAGAGTAATTACAGATAGATCGTTACGGAGCCCTCCTTGACGTGAATCATGAGGTCATAAATGAGACATGATCATAAGGTTATATCATACTGACGTGGCGACTTTGCTGACCTCTGGTTTTTAACGCTACTCCTACAATATGAGTAACTATTCATAATCAAGAGAAAAAATATTTTGCAGATAAAATAAAGAACTACAAACGCATCGCCAGTACAAATACCTCAATAAAAAATATCTCTTTTAATTTCATCGTTTCATGTATTCTGTTTCTACCTTCAAATGAAAATAGTGCATGATGAAACGATGATGTAATGATGGGTATTAATATGCGAGTGTGATATTACGATACGAGCGAGGAACGAGCGAGTATCGTAAACTTCTCACGAGTGTTTTAATACCCATTACACCCAGTTTAATAAGGCACTTTATCTACGACTTATGGTAACTTTTATAAGTTAATCTTTTACGTTGAATCGTTTCGTGCCAGTTGTCTTGCAGGATTCAGCTAAAGCCCCCTAGCGGACAGCTACCCTACCTGTCCCAGGTAGCTTTGGTTTACCAGTCCGCCTGCGAGAGAGTACAAAAGTTGCGGCAATTACTTCGAAATCACCATTTTCACTTTTTCTCGTATTTCTGCAGGTGTCAACTCACCCTCTGATTCACTAGTCATTTTGAACTAAATAACTGGCCGGTTTTTAAGGATAAACACACGGCAGCAACATATAACACAAAATAACTTGCGTTCTCATCTTAACTTCAATCAAATGTTCCCTCTACCACTACCACTGCGCTAGTCAAATAGGATCAGAAGTGAAATTACGAACCAATTCATTTTAAATAATATTCCACGTAAGATACTTATAATAAACGAAATTGACAAACTGACAAACAATATAATATTAAATATAATTTTAATGTACACAATGGAACAAAACATTTACTCGAAAAAAAGAAAGAAAAAAGAAAAAAGATTTTTCTTCTTCTAATTTTATGAAATATGAGGTTTAATACACCTTAAACATTAACTAGGAAAATAAAGTACTAAAAAAAATTAAGAAAACCGAAAAAGATTATTAACATACCATTTGGGCGATCAACTTCTTTAATTCGAATTTCATCAATCCACGCGCGAAGGTTGCTGGGTAGAAATTCAATCCTGTGAAGTAAGAGAAAACATATTTAACTGTTGTTGGAATATTAACATAAATAGGATATACGAAAAGTTTGTTCATTCACTCCCCTGCTTTTCCGAAATAGTTCAGAGCGAAACATTTTAATTAATTATTTCTCTACGGTGTATTCTCATTGGAAACAATATAGAGGGCCAGGAATGTCTCTCCGCACTGGACCGAGTTAAGACCTCCTGTTAAAAATTACGTTTATGTTGATAGCAAACAGACCGCTGCGAAACAAATGAAGGGACAACACTTCCAGCATCTGTTATGATTGTGATGAGTGCGGTATTTCCGTTCATTCGCTGCTACCAACATAATTTTTGTTGCAAGCACTCTTCCCAGCAAAGTGCCTCTGCGGAGAGACTTTTCTGGCGCACTGTAGAATACTTGCAGCATCAATTTTTGCAATTGGTGCAATATTATTTACATTATTGCCACACTTGTTATATGAATTTTAGACAATTGTAACTTAATTCTTTCATCTTTCAAGAGTTACATTAAATTAATATTCAAAGGGTGCCAAAAAATGTATACACTCTTCAAGAAAAAAAACTGTGTTAACATACCAAAGCTGAATTCACACAAACAGAGAAAATGATGAGCAATAATATTAGACTTTTACCCTTGGAAACTTATTACGCGTCGAAAATCCCTTGCCCCCTGAGATTGATGGCGATGGATGTCTCTGCCTGCATTATCTAACGAAGTATTTCAAAACTATGTTTTCTAAACCGAACTACAGTTGACTCCGGTTGTAGTGAACTTCTGTAAACTAACATTTTGGGTTCACTATATCCGATGATGTCAAAATTAAATAGAATTTCTCCATAACGCTTGATTTTTTAAACATTCAGATACAGCAAAATACATTAACAGCACGAACTGAAATTTGCAATATGTTTATTAATTCTTAAAAAATCCAACGAGATTGAAATTGAAGGAAGCAATCGGGCGTCGCTGTCGCTATTTGTAGCCCACGCAGGTCTCAAACCTTTGTTTACGCAGTGAAACAGTCTCATAAGGTTATCAGTATGGTGCCCATTCTGGAGAAACTTCTTCAATTACGACCTCTGGCCGGCGATATTTTTAAATATGCCTAGTGTTGGAATTTGTGGCACTGAGGCGAAGCATTGTTTTCCAAAAGGGAATTAATTTCCAGGTCGTATTTCCTACGTTCACTACAGCCAAGGTTCAGGTTCACTATAACAGAATCTTCTTATGTTTACTTGTAAGTGAAACGGGAGTAATGACTTAAGTTCACTATAACCGAGGGTTCACTATATCCGAGTGGACTGTATTAAGATTGAATTTATCTTATTGGAGAGCGTAGTGTGTGTCACTCTACGCTCTATACTACACTCTTTAGGAGAGAGAGAGAGAGAGAGAGAGAGAGAGAGAGAGAGAGAGAGAGAGAGAGAGAGAGACAGACAGACAGACAGACAGACAGACAGACAGACAGACAGACAGAGACTAAATAATGCATCAACTCATATGGAAAATTTATCTCCTTATGTTAAATGCATTTCTTGCAAATTAAATATATTTTTCATTTTTCTTTTCAGTTAAAAATCCGATGAGTTTGACGTTTTCATCTCTCGTGATTTGGTCTACCAAGGACCACACAAAAATGTGAGACTGTTCGTGAGTTCCTCTTCCCGCTACATTCATATTGCATCAGACATTCTTCCTAATTTCTCAGCATCAATTTTGAGTGTTGGCATCCCTATCTGTCCAAACTAGAGAACATGAGAAGCCAAAATATTCGGTCGTGATTTTCTGTCCGGTAGAGTGAAAATTAGTGAACATTAGTTCGTTTAGTATTTATTACAATTTAGAAATTACGCATTTCATTACACTAAGACGTGCACATGTTTTAGTGTGCCGCACATCCACCCTAGTTTCTTGTAAGATTGACTTTTTGCGAAGCCACCCTTAAGAGAAACTAGTGGCGTCGAGCTCTTAACAGTGGCTCCGCAAGAAGTCAATCTTAAAAGATCTAGTGTGGATGCGTTTCTAAGATTGACTTCTTACGGAGCGCTCTTAGAGCATGCCCACAAGACTGTCTTCATCCGAAGTCATCATTTAAAGCGCATCGCCATTCTTCTGGAGCTGCCATTAGAAGCGCATCTCCACTTGTTTCATCTAAGACAGATTCCTTGTGGAGCCGTCCTTAGATGCTCATCCCCACTTGTCATCTGCAAGCCTGACTTCGTGTGTAGCTGTCCTTAGATGTGCATTCTCACTAGTCTCCTGCAAAGCTGAGTTCTTGTGGAGCCGTCCTTAGATGCGCATCCCCACTTGTCTCCTGCAAGCCTGACTTCCTGTGTAGCCGTCCTTAGATGTGCATTCTCACTAGTCTCCTGCAAAGCCTGAGTTCGTTTGTGGAGCCGTCCTTAGATGCGCATCCCCACTTGTCTCCTGCAAGCCTGACTTCGTGTGTAGCCGTCCTTAGATGTGCATTCTCACTAGTCTCCTGCAAAGCTGACTTCGTGTGTAGCCGTCCTTAGATGTGCATTCTCACTAGTCTCCTGCAAAGCTGAGTTCTTGTGGAGCCGTCCTTAGATGCGCATCCCCACTTGTCTCCTGCAAGCCTGACTTCCTGTGTAGACGTCCTTAGTTGCGCATTCTCACTAGTCTCCTGCAAAGCTGAGTTCTTGTGGAGCCGTCCTTAGATGCGCATCCCCACTTGTCTCCTGCAAGCCTGACTTCCTGTGTTGCCGTCCTTACATGTGCATTCTCACTAGTCTCCTGCAAATCTGAGTTCTTGTGGAGCCGTCCTTAGATGCGCATCCCCACTTGTCTCCTGCAAGCCTGACTTCCTGTGTAGCTGTCCTTAGATGCGCATTCTCACTCGTCTCTTGCTAAGCTGACATCCTGTGTAGCCGTCCTTAGATGCGCATCCCCACTTGTCTTCTGCAAGCCTGACTTCGTGTGTAGCCGTCCTTAGATGCGCATCCCCACTTGTCTCCTGCAAGCCTGACTTCCTGTGTTGCCGTCCTTACATGTGCATTCCCACTAGTCTCCTGCAAAGCTGACTTCCTGTGTAGCCGTCCTTAGATGCGCATCCCCACTTGTCTCCTGCAAGCCTGATTTCCTGTGTTGCCGTCCTTACATGTGCATTCTCACTAGTCTCCTGCAAAGCTGAGTTCTTGTGGAGCCGTCCTTAGATGCGCATTCCCACTTGTGTCCTGCAAGCCTGACTTCCTGTGTTGCCGTCCTTATAATGCATTCTCACTAGTCTGCTGCAAAGCTGACTGGTCGCGGATCCTCCCTTGGGAGCGTTCCGTGCGAGCGGCCAGTGGGCGGGGCGCGCACGCGAAGGCACCTGTTGCGCAACGCATGGCGTCGCGGCGCGGCGCGTCTCGTCTCGCCGGCGCGGGGCCGATTTCCACGCGCGTTGGGCAAGCGCCTCTGCGCCGCGAGGCGACGCGCTAATTAGGCAGGTGCAGGCCGCCCCGAAACCTCTGGCGCAAGACGCCCCCCTCCCCCTCACCCCTAGTGCAAGACGGACAGTCCGAGGGCCGGTAGCACTCACACCAACAATTGTTGTTAACTCTATCATTTGAAAGAGTAAGGGTTTTCGTTTAGAAAGAAATTTGGACTTTCTATTCAACAAACTTTTTTGTTTGTTTTTTGATTTTTGTTTTTTAATAGATGGCAGTGATCCCGAGTTAGCTATTATTAACATGTTCTGTAGTACAAAGACAACATTGCAATAAAATCGTAAAGTTAGTACAATGAACGCGTATTTGCCGTCGTTTGTTTATTACGTCGTTTGGTTGGGTCGAAAGGTACTGGGAGAGTGCGAACCAGCCTGTGTGAGCATGAGGTTATAGATAGCGAAGCGATGAAAGCCTGTATGTTGAAGTTCGAAGATTGTGTATTTGAAAATATTAGTGAGTATTTATAAACGCAATGTCCACCTACGTTTAAAGTGAGCGTTGTTACAAAAATTGTCAGATATTATAATTGTATGTTATGCATTACGTTTTTATATTAAGGTGAATAACAGTATCTGCAATGGTCTATTACAACTTACATGACCAGATCTTCTTAGATAAAAAATATTGCAATTACATTTCCATACACTTGTTTAAATCCGTATTCACTGTGAGTAGTAACTGTAGTGTTCCAAATTTAGTGATCTTCTCTTATTTCTTTGGCCTTAGAGAATAACTACTGAAATAATATTTTTGGGAAGTTTCAATTTTCCGTCTATTGCACATTATGTGCTTTTATGTTGTAACTTTTGTGAAGTTCATCCTTTTGAAAGATGTAATCGCGAGGAAACTTATTATTATTATTATTATTATTATTATTATTATTATTATTATTATTTACTTTATTTCTCAATTAAACTGGGCAAAAGAAATCTGTCTCTTGCTGTCTTAGAACCAGATTATGCTCTTATGAAAAGGAAATTCACCCTATTGCACTTGAGCTTACTATAAAAACCTTCGAACAACGTGACAAGTTAGAAGTAAGACAGCCTTTTGTCCAACTGTTCTCAATTTTATTGGTAGTTTCAACTTTATCAAATTCTTTTTTAAAACGTGCATATATAAGAAGTTTCTCCAACCGTCTGATCTGTTTCAATTGCATTGCAGGCTTCTTAATCTTCTCTGATTCAGTCTTTTCTGATGTTATGGGTCAGAGGAACTGCAATGTCAATAGAAGCTTTTTATTGGTTTTATCAATAAGGAGGATTGTTGTAATCCATTGTTTTGTCTGTGATAACAAATCGATCTCAGTACATCAAATGGTTCTTTGTTTGTAATACAGGAGCTGGACAACATTTTTAATAAGGCGTAGAATAGTCAAGCAACATGTGTTTAACAAGAAGTTCTTGATGTATCAATTTTGCAAGTTGGGTGTGTCTTCCAAGAAAGGCGTTGTCTGATAATGAACTCCCCGTCATAATATGTTCAATTGATTCGCCATTTGATTCACATTTTCTGCATTTGTCTATCACATTCATCTTCATAACATTTTTTCGTAATTTTTGGTTCGCAGAACCCTATTTTGGATAGCCGTTACAAACCCTTCAGAGTCTGGTAGGGTTGCCAACAATATTGATGTAAAAGAAAGGACACTCCATCAGAAAAAAAGCATCAACACACAACTCATTTCTTTTTATAAATATTTAATTTAGACTAACATCAGCTATATTTCTTTCTTCTCTCCCTTTTTTTGCGATGCAAGGGAAAAGACAAAACACGTTCACAAAAAGTTGAAGATGGTAAATGGAGAAAGGTACAAAGATTTATGCATTTTGGAGTGCATTAGGTACATTTAGGTATGCATTTTTAATTCCAAAGTACCATTTTATTCGTGTTAATTGCAATATTGTTGATTTAATTATTATCATACTGCAATAAATCTAAGTACATACTTCATAAGTTTATTAAAATCTATTAATTTCAGTTCATAAGTGAAAACTATCTACACAGAAATAAAAAAATATAAAAGGTCAGTAACATCGATTGTGAATTAAGGTATTAATATCGCCAACATATTATATGATACGTGAATGTAAAACCTTTGTATTTATAATTTGCTTATAATTTTTTATACCTTCATTTGGTCGAAATCCCCAACTCATTATTTACGAACTACATGAATGTGATTAAATCTTACGAAATTATTTTTCGTTCTCTTGCACACATGGTAATGGCCATTCGCCATCTGATAGTGCGGTCTGAAGGCGTTGCATGCAAGCGTTGCGTGCGAGGGCGCCAACTGCGAAGGGGAGACCGATGCAACACTTGATTGCAGGTCCTCAGCACAAAAAGTGTGCACTTATATGATAGGAGCAAAAACCCTCTAGGTTCCATGGATATTTACTTTCTGTCTGTACACCTCTTGTCTGTATGGAAATTGAAACACACCTTCACTTAGAAATGAAGTAACGTGAAGTGGAGTATACAGAAAGGTACAAGCATATAATTAATAAGAGAATGTAACGAAAATAGGTGGAGAGCGAGAAAACGTGAAATATATATATCTGTGGGTATTTGGCAAGTAGATAAATTGCTTAAGAAACAAATGGAATATTTTATTAAATAATAATGAATGCCAAAAAAAAGGTAGAAGGGATTATGCAGTACATCTTAAGGATGGGCAAGGTCACAAACATTTTTGTTTTGAAATGAAATGGTAATTTAATATTTTTGAGAAAAGTAAAATGAAAAGCTGATAAAATCTGTGGAACTGAATTGCACTCCACATAAATTGAGGCAACCAATGTAGCATAATTCTTGAAATGTTAGTGTATCAATTGAACACGTTACCAGAACAAGTGCCAGATTTTCAAAACTAGATTTATAATAAAGTGTAAGCGGACGGGTACGTACGTTTATTTCACTGTGATAATAACGTAATGCGCTCCGCATTCGCCATCATTACTGCTTGATTGATTGATTTTTTCGTGAGAGCGTTTTCGCACACGGAAAACTACCGATGAGAGCAGCCGGCCGCTAGAATTCTCCTCCAGACAGCGACTGAATTCGACGTAGCTGAAAAGTTAGTGCCGAAAATCCTAGCGCCGTCAGGACTCGAACCTAGGATCTCCCGGTCAGAGGCGCAACAGTGACATCAGTTGATGCACTGAGCTACCGCTCCCGATATTACTGATTGAAATGAAGGGTATTTTAAGGTTTATTAGGTGCGTGCATTATGGCTGCGGGTCTAAATAGAGATAGGAATGTTGACAGTTGTACAGTAATGACAGTAATTGACAGTAGTACGTTGCAAATCAAAAGTCCAGGTAATAAATAAAATAAATATTAATTTGAAAATAACGGAGAATGCAAAAATAAAATATCAAAATTGGTATCATTATTAAAATTTTAGTCTGGTATAAAACAACCCATTGTAAAACTGGTATTGAAATTACAGGTGTATAAAATGGCATGATAATTCATTACTGCACACATGAATTCTGTAAACAACTGCATTACAGCGCTTGCCGACCTGCGAGTGAACAGTTGAAAAGCGTAATAGCAAAAAACGTATAATATAAGCCCAAGACAGAAACCCAGTTCATGAGTGCGTGACGTGCTGGAAATCGCTCCCCGGCCATTAGCATCGGTGGCGTCGGGGCGACCGTTCTCACGGCCTCACCACCCACCCACCCACGCACGCACGCACTCGTCGCCGGCGGCGGAAGCGAGGGCGTCGCGGCGCCCTGATTTAAACGGCGTCGCGCGGAAGTGGCGGTGCATTTAAATGACGAGCGAGCGAGCTGGCGGGCGGGCGGGCGGGCGGGCGGGCGGGCGAGCACGCCCCCCTCCACCTCCTCCCCGCTCGCAGGAGCTGCGCTCAGCTAACCCCGCGCAATTAGCCCAATGCCCTCTGCACATGCATAATGAACGAGCGGTGGCAGAGGGCCTTGCCCCAGATTGTTGCCGCGTTCCAGCCCCCCTCCCCTCCCCGGCCCAGCCCAACGGCTGCGGGCGGCGCGGGCGCGTGGGCGACGCGTTTCCCACGCGCGCGCCCGACAGATGCCAATCCACTCGCGCATATTTTGTCTCCGCTCGAGGCGAAACGCGTCCGCCTGACGAGTCAGGTAAACGCACGGCGCGTAGACGGCCCTCGCGTGGCGGCTGTTTTCCCAGTAAACAATTTTTGCTGCTTTTGGTGCGACGGGTCAACAAATAGCGCTGTTTTAAGCAAAACACCAAAGACGTACCTGGTCAATGCATAGGAAGAGAAAACGTGAATGCATCTCACTAATACTTAGATCCTTTTGCGTTTGATTATTCGCAAACAACGCAATTTGAGAATTTATAATGCAAGAATTAACGGTTCTTCCGAAGAAGCAGAGGTTTTTGTGTTTGAGCACTTGGAGAACTGACTTTAGTGGGGAATAAGTGAAGAACATATTTTTTGGAAGTATCGATGTATAAATAATAGTCAGACACGGAAATTCAGAAAAATAATTACGATCAAAATATTGACTGTTAATATGTTGCAACGTGAGAAATCAGGAGGAAAAATATCAACGTTCACTTTAATTAATGTGTTTGTGCACTGTGACAATTGATTGATAGTGTTCATTACATTTCAATTCCCATTTATCCCGGATTCATGTCTTTGCATCCACATTTTCAAAATTTTAAATTCATTAGCAATTTCTTGTTTTTTGAAAGTTTGTTGTACAAGAACGTCTGACTGTGTCTAAGTTCAGCCATTTAAATATAATTGTGTATCCTTCACAGACTCCGTTTCCCTTTGCGACTTGCCTTTTTTGTCGCAAGGTCCCCGCCCCGCCCCAAGGCCCCCCGGCTGCGTCTGAATGGCAAACCCCGTCCGCCCCGTGGAGCAGCTCATTAAGGCTGATTGCCTCAAATCCTGCCTGCGGAGTGAATGGGCCGACAGGCAGTGGAAACGGCGGGAAGTGACGTGCGGGGGTCCCAGCGAGCAACGGAGACGGTGGGTTGGGCGGAGATGAAGCGGGAAGGGTAAGAGCGGGGAAAAGGGGAGGGGGTTGCGGTGCAGTGTTGGTAAGCGGAGGAGGATGGAACGAGGGCGGGGTAAGGGATGTGGAGAGGGCGTGGCGGGATTTAAGGGGGGGGGGGGGAGGCGGGGCGGAGAGTTGGAGTAAGAGTGGGTAGTGGAGGGACGGGGCTGGGAGCGGGAGCGGGGAGTGGAGGGCAGGGCGGGAAGTTGGAGTCAGAGGGTGGCGGGACCGGGCGGGGAGGGGGAGTGGTGGGCGGAGAGCTGGAGTAAGTGCGGGCAGCGGCGAGGGAGGGCGGGGCGGCGGAAGCGCGGGTTTGCAGGTGGAGGCAGCGATCAAACGTGACCGCGGTGGAGGCGCGGCGCGGCGTGGCGCCTCTCTTCCTGCCAGCTGCGCTGCAATGTGACGTATTTCCTGCTTGGATTCAGTGTCATGTTCATTGGCGGGGCGGGTGGGGCGGGGCGGCCTCGCGCCGTTTAATGCATTCGAGTTCTGACCGGGCCGCCACGTCCCGTCCCGTCCCGCTCCGCTCCGTCGCGCCGCGCCGAATCTCCGGCAGCCCCGAGTCCCCAACTCCGCTTCCTCCCTCGCGAGAGGGGCAGGGCTGGTTTCTCACGCGCGCCGCGGATCACAGCGCGCCTATGCTAATCGCCCCCACCCCTTCCCCGCGCCCATTCACTTGTTTGTTTCGCCGGCAGGAAGTGCATACAGCACCACAATTCATTCACACGATCGCGCGGAAAAGCGATATCGCGAAAATTAAGACGTAATATTTCAATATAGAAGAGGATGGAGGAAGAAAGAAAAAGAAAGAAAGAGAGAAAAAGAAGAAAAAAACTTCCCACAAATCACTTAAATATGAAATAAAATAAAAACAACGAAGTTGCGTAAAAAGAAGACAGTGAAGAAACTTGAACTAATGTGAGACTCGTTGGAGGAAAAATTGAGTGGAAGAGAAAAAAAATTAAGTAAGAAGAACGAAAAAATGGACACAAAGACACACTGAGAGGATTTCATAAAAGTGAACCACAGAGAGAAAAAAAACACTCTAAATTCGAAAAACAATTGTGTGAAACGTAGAGATATTGTCACCGTGATAGACGCCACGTTTTAGGACAAACCAACTACTAGATGACATGTATTAATGATTGGTTACTATGAGTCCAGGCGTGTCAACCGCTGCGTACTGTATGTTATATCCCGGAAAATAGTGATGGTTTTTCTCCCACCAGCACGTGAGATCCGTCACTGACCTACAGGTGGGCTTGCAGGTATACCCGCTTTCAGTTATCTCTGTCAGCGGCGCACTGTCCCAGCCGAGACGCTGTATGTTCCCGAATGGTCCCCCGACACATGTGGTAATGTATCTTAGAATAAGTATATGTGTGCGTGTGCGTGTGTGTGTGTGTGTTGTATGTGTGTGTGTGTGTGTAAGAGAAAGAGGAGGGGAAGTTCCTGCGCGCTTCGTGGCCATTTTGTTTATGCGCATCGGCATTCGCCTGATATTGCTGCGAGAAACCACGGAAAAATAACATCGGAGCAGCCGCTAGGATTCTCCTCCTGACTGTTCCGTGGTTTCTCCGATCAACACCAGGTGAATGCAGGAGCAGTACCCCCAACAAACGGGCCACTGACCGCGCACGATCTTACCTTTCTCTTCCTAATCCTATCCTTACCCCTTACACACACGCACACTTAACATGCACAGCACTACCACACACGTAGAAGACTGGTCGGGAGCTTAGAGCTTGTCCCGGCTGGGGGGTGCCCCGCTGGTGAGAGATACCTGGTTAGGGCAACCCCGCTAGCTGACGATAGGTCGGCACCGGATCTCGCCATCCAGTGGGGGAAGGTCACCCCCACCCCCTGAGGAGAAAAGCATGCACTATACTTACGGGACTAATGACTTCAATAGTTGACGCGCCCGAAATCTGACAAACAAACAACCATCCTCCAGACTGTTGAATTCCGCCTAGCTATCTACTAGTGTCGAAAATCCGACACCGTGGTGTGTTGACCCTTCGCCTGTGTGCCTACAGTAGCTGTTACCCTGGGCAAGAGCTGTTTACCCTGACCCATCTCAGCGGATATGTGATAGCGTTATCAGTGAACGTAATGATAAATTATTTCTTTGTTGCTTGGTTGATTTCGGGCGTGCCATCGGCTAAGGGCATAATTCCCGTAAGTTTAGTAAATGTTTTCACCACGGGAGATGGCTGATCTTTCCCACGCTGGCCGGCGAGATCTGGCGCCGCCCTACGTCGGCTTGTGCGGATTTTTCGCCAACCAGGTATCTCTCACCAGCAGACCACCAGCGGGTCACCATCCGAGTCGGGACAAGCTCTAAGCTCCCTACAAATGTGATAGTGTAGTGTTTGAGATTGTGTGTGTAAGTGGTGAGGATACGACAAAGAAGAAGAAGAAGAAGGAAAGGTCGTGGGATCCGTGTCTTGTTTGTAAGGGAACTGCCCCGGCATCCACGTGGTGTTGATAGGAGAAACCACGGAAAACTACCGATCCGAGCAGCCGGTCGCTGGAATTCTCCACGGACAAAGGCTGAATTCGATCTAGGTGTCTAGCTAGTATCCAAAATGCTGTCACCGTTGGAACTGGAACCCTAGGACTAGGACCTCTCGGTCAGAGGCACTGCAGTGATACCAATAATTGATGCACTGAGCCACAGTTGCTAATATTATTTCTTTGTGGAAGTTTTAATTAAACTAATACATAATTCAAGGAATAAATCAAATCATGCTGCAGCAAAACTGTCACTTTCAAAATACATGGACCTTGAAGTTTTGCTTTTCAGTGATGTCTTGCATCACGGGAACATGGAAGAAATCCGTTTAACTTCAAGAACCCTGCTTCCCAGTCGCTCCAACTTTGCCAAGTGGATGAAGCGAATAACGATCTCTTGGGAAGCAAGACAAGCGACGTATTCTGTAAGAAACAGCGTCCGTCTTGCCTTGTGAGATTGCCCGGGCCTCGGAACGTTTCAAACTCTCCGCTGAGGAGGTCGGCGCTGTCTTGGCAGTGAGGAAGTGCAGCTCCCTCCATTTGTCCTCTGGGGCGGACGGGCCGTCGACTTGCGCCTGACGCCCTGCCTAGAACCACACTCTGCCGAATGTAGACAGGTGAACAGGCCGACGGGGCTTGGAAAATGTACATTTCATAGTTATTTTAAGGTTGCCGAACCAACAAGTTCTGGTAAAAAAAATTGAGAATGCATTCTCGTAGCGTTTCGTCCTCACTATATCATTATCCCTTCCAGCCCTTCTATATCTTCAAGTACACAGTGAGTGGGTAAGAGTTGGTCAGAATTGTTGGAGATAAGCCACAGTTTTTTAAATTGACAAATTTGTCTCTATGGAAACCATATTTCCATGTAATATTGTAGGTTTCGATATTCTAGTCATACAGGGAGGATAACTCCTGACATTGTCTTTGTCTCCCGTTGATTTGCATAATTGCAACACATTAAACGAGCTTCACCTCAAAAATGCGTATGGCTTAACTATCTTTCACTGAGCCCTTCTTGTAAAAATAAAGGTTCTATATGAATTATAACACTTCAACACAAAAAGCCATGTGCTATTGTTGAATAGGGAATTCCCTCATCCAGGGCTGCATTAACGAGAATGAAAAGTAAACATTTAACATGTTGCAGGTTGTACTATAAATAAATCAGTAGACTTGCCTGCAATCAGTTATACACGTTCAGAGTTCCCACGAGTTGTCTGTGTACTTGACGACAGTTGCGAGAAGGGAGACTTAGCAGGCAGTAGAGCCATCTACGCATCTATCGCTGGACGGAAAACGTTGGGTGTCCTATTGCGAGCAAGCGATTGTGCACAAAAATGTGTTTTGAGTGTGTTAGTAATTTGTTCCTTCGATATGTATCATCGTTAGTAGTATTTACATCTTGTATGCCTTCTTACTCGAAAAATAAATGTAATTTTTGATTGCCGAGGATGCCTTTCGAAAATTTAGAAGTCGATATTTTTGACACGGCATTCAGTACAGCCCTTCTCTGATTCGTCAGTCGGGTGCACATATTCCGCGCCCAACCTTTTACCATCTGTAATATATTACATGTATGTGTAAATTCTGTGAACATTGCTACGCGAGAAGAAGAGAAAAAATGAAAAGGGGCAAGGGGACTTTAGAAAAGCAGTGTGATATAGAAAACAAAAAGTTGGAGAAAGCGAAAAAAAAAGAAAGAAAGAAAGAAAGAAAGAAGAAAGAAGAAAGAAGGAAAGAAGGAAAGAAGGAAAGAAGGAAAGAAGGAAAGAAGGAAAGAAGGAAAGAAGGAAAGAAAGAAAGAGAGTCAATTACCCTCTTATATCACGGACAACAACTAAAACTGTATTCTTAATGAAAGAAGAATCAAAAGCCTGTAACAGGATGGGACTTTTTGTTGTAGATATTAATAGTTTCTGTTGTTATTTTTATTGTTTAAATAAAGGAATAAGTTTATTTGTTCAACACAACAGCGTTTAACATATTTTTAGGTTAGTAATTTAGGTAATTATCAAAAATATTTTTACACAGTTCGTCTGATATTTTCCGTATGGAAACATTTCAAAGACCATCTCTTGAGAATTGGTGTTTTATTGTGTTGTATCATTAACAAAATCGGGCATATCTAAAAGAGATATTTCGGTACGTCACACATTGAGAGTAACCCAGAAAGAATGCGTCGCAGATCTTTTCAATTTTGACTTGCGGTCCACGAGATTGTTTCTTAAATTTTAAAAACTATAAAAATGGGATATTTTGATTACCAACGGAAAAAAAGTATATCTCAGGGATTGAAAACACAGGCACACAGAATAAACAAAGGTGTCATACACAAAGGCATGGCACATGTTTCTCTATGTATGTCGACGCGCTGAATTCGAGTCTGAAACGCTTCGAGTTTTTGTTAATCGCAAAAAAACACGGTGAAATTTACAATTTACAACATCAGGGTGGTTTTTCGCGATTTAAAAAAATCTAGAAAGTGGTGGCGCAATTCTGGCTTTGGATTCCGATTCAGCGCAATTACATGCCTAGAGGAACATGTGTCAAGTCTTTGTGCCTGACAACAACCTCCTTAATTAAAAAAAAAATACAATTTCACGGTGGTTTTTCGCGATTAAAAAACTGGAGGGTAGCACAATTCTGGCTTCAGATTTTAGCGCGTCGACATACATAGCACAGCAAAAGTTGTCAAAACAAAAATGTGACAACTTTTTTTAAAATTTTGCCTGTGAAATTATTGAGTTACTCACGGTAAGAGCGTATGCAGAGTAATCTCGACACACTTTATGACGAATTATGCGAGGATGACCCGAAATTTGAATCGCTAGCATGAACAAACTTTATGGAACTTACTCGCCATAATTCAATAAACCTACCGTTCATTCTGGATGCAACCATTTTTACTCCTTCACAGTCTCAGTATGTTCCTTATCTCGCAAAAAGTTGATATCGAGATTTTGATGTAAATACGCGATTTTTGTCTTTCGAATTTGCATGACCTGAAAGAGTAAGCTATTTCCACAGAAACTTAATTATTTTCATAACAGAAATCTCTTTTAATCAATAGAAATCTATTCTTTTGTACACGAGTTATACCAAAAAAACTGGTATACAATAAATGATTTTTAATCGTACGAAATAGCATACGCCACTGCAAGGGAATCCAGATGTTCCTTAAAATAGAAACTTACTGAAGAAAAATAGAAGTATCGAAATCTTCATCTGTGTACAATGTCCTTTCCAATTTCTCTTAAACAATCACTAGTAACATTCAGCTGTTCCCTCGTATTATTTTCTTCGCCCTACCTTGATCCATCTCGGTACTGTCATACATGTACATAGCCTTCCGTATTGGCAAGGATGATGTAGCAACATTTCGTCCACACCTTTGAATGACTTTGATGCTCTGCCGTTGCAGTCAGTCACTCTTCCTGTGACGTTTAATCTACTCCCTAGTTGAACTGCTAGCTGCGTAATGATCTGTATTCTGCAGAAGTAAAAGGGAACAATGAGATTTTCCTTTTATTTCTTAGACGTGCTGTATACTGGAAAGTGCCAAATACCGTTAGTCGTATAAACTCGACATCAAAACATGAAGTCTCTAAATGTATAATGTCAATCAAACCCACGTGATTCATGTAAGCCTCACTTCATGAATCTAGGAATTCTACCATTACCGTGTCTTTTTATTTACAAATCAGTGGTTTTTGTCAAAAATGACTTGCTCAAGGGCGGGAATATATTTTCAGAAAATGCCGAAGTCTACTACTATAACACTCGACGTAGTAATAATATTCATCAGGTGACAGTATCAACAGCTCATTACAAAAAATTCACATACAGTACATGTACATTATTTTACAACACTTTGCCAGATGACATTAAACGATTAAATTCAATAGAAAAGTTTAAATCCCAAGTGAAATCGTTTCTGCTGCATAACTGTTTCTATACAATTAGAGACTATACTGAGCATCACATCACAAGAAAAGTAACATTAATTTTAACAATGATACATAATGCCTTATTTACTATTTGGACTGTATAAATGAGTATAAACAACCAGTAACAACTGTTGTACTACAGCTTCCGGATCAATCCATCTCGATCAGGTTTTTCGTCCAGTTTCCCTGATCCATTGAGCAAATGCTGAGATGGCCCCTTGTTTTGCTTCTGGACATAAATGTAACTTTATTTTCTGTGCACGTCTTCTAGAATTCAGTGGGAAATACAATTATTTAAATTATCGTTTCCATGTTGTCGCGGCAGGAAGTAATAAGAGCCAAAATTTATTGCTTATTTATCCTTGAAAATATATTTTATTACATGGTAGTTTTTTTTTCAAAATTTTTTTATTTAAAATTTTTTTTAAAATTAAAATTTATGTATATCCTAATTTTTTCTTAAATTTTGAAAATGTGCACACAATTCACTTTTCCCCATAGCACGTCATACGCAGTTTTTAACTGTTTTTTTACGTAAAATAAATAAATAAAATAAATTTTAAAAATTCAATTTATTCTGTACCCATGGTGAATGATAGAAACAAAGGGGAGTTTTATTTCATCAACAAGATTATTGTTAAGAAACCAAAAACCTGTCTGCTGTAAAAGACATTTCTTTGCGTATCCTTAAATGTGATTATTGCACTCATTGATATCGTTTTATGAGCCCTTTCGTGTTCTAAACTGCCCATAAACTGAGTAGTAACTCTATTCTTATATTTCAATATTGAAGTTGAGATAATAATACAATAACTCCTCATTTTTATAAAGAATGGAATAAAATAAAGATTCATTCTGTGATTATAAGTTTAATTTTAATGTGTGAAAATGGTTCAAATTATGAACAAAATATTTATTTAGTGAAGTAGTAACTACTTTTATGTTTTGAGTAGTACAGATGTGCTTTAACAGCTTCGTAACAGTTCTTTTATTGGACTTATAAAGAAGTTCGTTGTTTGCAGTGTCCTGAATATAGGACGGTTCTAAATAATGTCGTACATGGATTCGAGTGTCCCGTTTCTCCCTTAATGTGTGACTACTTTTCAGAAGCCATTTTCTTGAAAATCCAATGTTTCTAAACAATATTTTAGATCAATATCGACAGAGGAAATAATTGAAGTATGTTTGGATCACCTCTTACTCCGCATTTGCACGGACCACTTCACATTTTTATCAGAAAACGAATATTCGTTTTGTTCACTTAACAAAAATAAATTTTGTAGAAAAATTAAAAAAGATCACATTTATTAATAGAACTCACTATTTTTCATGTCAAAAATTGAGTAGTAAGCAACCAAAAAGACGGAGATATATTCAAAATAACAAAAAGTTCGAAGTAAAATGTCCAAATGAAAAAAACAAAAATTGAAGTCACAACAAAAGTACAGGCATGTTATTTGTTTTAAACAAATAATCATTAAGACAGGAATCCCTTTACAGTCCATTCACGAATCAATATTGGGTAAATAAGGCCCATATTAAACATACAGACTTTTAATGCAAAAACGTTCAATCTACAGTTGTAAACGTAGTTGTAAACATGTTTTTTTCTTGATTCTACATTAAAATCTCCAGCAAACGAAAGCCGAAATCATAAAAGAAAAACATTACTCGTCTGTTTGAACCATAAAAATATCTGTATTTACCCAAAGAACCTTAGAAGGCGACTAGGAACGACGTCCATGATGGTATATCACGCGCTCAACCTGCGATAGCAGCGCGATCAACCTGTTAACTGCAGCCAGCAAAATGGACTCGCTACAGACCGGGAACCATCTGAACGTCATTTCGAAGTTTCAGGGTAGAACAGAACATTCACAGTACAAGGAAATATCAGCCAGGCCATAGCACACCAATCCACCTACTTTAAATAGATACAGGATGGACCAGAAGTCGCTTGACAAAAATGGATCTTCACATAGTTATTAACATATCCATAACAATCCTCAAAACATATTAACATTATTTATTTTTCAACCATTAGTATTACAAGTAGTTTTCAAAGTGTCCTCCTCCATTTTATATACAAAATACACATCTTTTAAGGACAGAAGCCCACGTAGCATCACTGATATTTTTTTAAGATAATGCATCAAATTCGGATGTTATTCGCTCTCTGAAATGTTGCAGGTAATTCTTCAATCACGTTAAGTATCATTTCAAGGTAATTTTTACCTGACACAGTATATTCCAAAAACGATGGCCCAATAAGGCCACCAGCATAAATTCCTATCGTCAAAAGATTTTCTCCTGTAATCACCGATTTCGGCCTACCTGTTCGCGGAAGATTCGTTACAGACCCAGTCTTTTCAAACCTTTCATTCAAGTTGTGAATAGTCTGTCGCAACGGCGGTGTAGTGTTCGGGAAATGTTGCACAAATAATTCAATCACATCGTGATATAATTATGTCGAATGAAGATGAAACAACCGCTTTTGCGTTAAAAATACACGTTCATTCGCTGTTAACTTTCTATTCATGCATTTCAATTATGTAACCTCACCACTGAATCAATATTTCTATTCATGGTAAACTTTACTGCGTGCCTGATTAAATCCTTCACCTTATACAATGTATAATTCACTAACATCATCGTGCGCATAAAATAAAACACTACTGGTGTTCTTTTCTTGTTTTTTACTATAATAAATTCACTTCTGAATAACTACTAGCGTCAAGCGACTAGCGGCCCACGCGGTATTTTAAAGATATATATTTATTGTCGCAATATAAATAGCTGTGTAGATGAAATTAGTTCTTTGCATGAATGGATTAACCAGATTCCAATACGTCACCATGTTAAAGTCTGTTACATTGATTTTCAAGTACCATCATAAATACTATTATCATCTCACATTGGCTTTGTAGACGAGTAAATCAATTCGTTCTTTGGATATCAATAATTCAATTGATTCGAAAGTAATGCAAGAGAAAATAAACTACCTAGCCCATCTTGGGAAAAAAGTACATTCTTCTTTTCACCGTTGGATGAAAATGATATAAGAAGGATTACTCTCGCAAACAAGTACAGCAAGAATAATGCTAGCAATTGTTGTGTATAACGAATGTTAGTGAAACCCTGTCATACTGACGTATGGTATACATCCTCCCGCCTGATTCATGCCTATAGCTCACGCTTTCGTAATAGTGTTATTCACGCTGAAGAAACAAAGCAAATATTTACTAGGGTACTGTGATAATAAGAGAGTGTGAAGTCATTATCTTGATTACACGAGACACGTATGTGTGAATAGACTGTATTAGAACAAATATTTCGGTTCAGATGTTCGACAGCATTGGACCTAGCTGAAGAAACAGAACAAATGAACCACGATATGGTTACCGAACATTATTTTCGACTTTCTTGAATTTGTGAATGCTAAGTATTTATAAAATACATTAAAATAAAACGTTCTCATTACATAAATTTTATCGCTAACATCAAACAACAGACTTGTATGAAAAAAAAAATTAAAAAATATCCGGTCACTAAAAAATTCATAGCATTGGGCATCATAAACTTTTTTACTTCTTTCACTTATACGCAGTATAGGGAAAGAACATTCAGTCCAAAAATTGAAGGTCGGGATTTAGGAGGTAAAATTCCATTTTGACCCCAATCCACTAGTACAAGACACGGAAAAGCTTCGGTATTCGTTTTCATTCGTTATTAGGCCCGTTTCAAAGACGTTTGCTTCATCGCCACATTACATTTTCTTCGTGACCACAATACACTTCGAAATTAAAATTAAATAATACGTTGTGTAGTGATAAACTCTCGTTGTGTGAGTCCTTGATAAGGAAAAATTAAATGATGGCGAAACGTCCGTCCGTCCCTCAGTCCGTTCGTTCGTCCGTCAGTCAGTCCGTCCGTCAATCATTCCGTCCGTCAGCCAGTCCGTCCGCATTGCATATTTAAAATAAATTAGGACATTTTTCGTCATTTAAAAAAAATTCCTACTGTATATACTATTTACATTGTTTGAAAATAAATTGATTATAGAATATGGGCCATGTCCGATTTCTTTCCGAATTACTTTTAACATTTGTTGTCTCTCCGCGCCGTGAAGTTCTCAATTCCAAAATATAAGGTCGATCGTATCCTCCTCTTCCCCACAATTATAAAACTAATGGTGCTAAAACAGCACGTACTTTCTTGCATGTATTTTCACCCAAAATTACACGAGAAGTTCTCATAGTTTCGAAAAATTGTACATGATCTTATTTCAAAATCTATCTTTAAGAAACAACATTAAAAGAAAAAATCTCTATCTTTAAAATTTTTTTGTAGGGAGCCGCCGAAACATTTTTTAAACTTTTCTAATTTTCGAAAAATTAGGGTTTTTAATGAACGTGAGATCTGCACCATTCTCTTAAACGTTCTTCACACTATCCAACAACAACATTTAATCAAAATGGATGGAGTCATTTTTATGAAAATTTTGAAAATATTCGAAGGGGTTTATGTATGTACCCCCTAAATTACATTGGTGTCAAATTCAAGGGGCCGCGACACCAGCCAAAACGATTGAGGAATACCGATTTAGGAGGAAATCGGATAAGCGGTTTAGCCAGTAGCGTTGTCCACATACAGACGAACTGGTGGACAGACAACCAGAAAGATGTTTTGCCGTCATTCGACAAAACATGGATTCTAGCTACACGATATGATAGAGGATTTTTTAAATAAATTTAGCAACTGGATTTATCCATTTTTTGTTACTAGGAGCCTGTAATAAGAGTTTTTTTTGCCGAAAATTCGAAAGTTTTCCGCGCTGCATTACACAAGTTTCTCTCTCCGTAGTGAGAAAGTAAAAAGTGTTTCCGTGGCTTTTCCGATTCAAAAGGCGCGCGCGAGCAGTGGTGCCACCTGTCGCGCGCCGGGGCGGCAGGGGGGCGGAGGTGCGTTTCCAGGGCGACGCGCGCCGAATCCCGCCGCGGGGGGAGGGGGCGCACCGCGACGCACCTCCCTCGCCCGCCGGCGGCCGACAAAAAAAAGTGGAGATGCCGGGGATCGAACCCGGGGCCTTTCACATGCAAAGCGAACGCTCTACCACTGAGCTACATCCCCAACCATGGCCTCGTTTGCTATTGTACGTGTCTTAAAGCTATTATCTATACTTGGACTTAATTTACGTTAATTTATGTTTATTTTATTATTGGTATGCAATGTTCACACAGGTCTTATCAAGAAATATAGATAAAGTTTTAGTTCCTTTTAGGGTTCTCCAGGAAAACATCTTATAACTTAAAGCTCAGTAAACAGCTTTCATTTACAAGCAAGTAATTTTGATAATTTTGTTGAAGCATTTATGTAATTTTTGTTTTTATTGTTAACTAATGTAAATGTTTCATTAACGTATGAAGTCGCGAAGAAGCGTTGAGTCTAAAAGTACATAAGACCTGTAAACATAAAATGATGTATGTGCAATAATAATGTTAACGAACAGATATTATATACAATACAACAATATTACGTTTCGTAACTATTGCATGTTATTACATAAAAAATTTTTATCTAGTTTCAATTACCCTATAAAACGTTTCTCTAAACAATACCGAAGAAAATATTTCAGGCTGATATTGCCGTGCGTACCTTAAATTTACACGTGCTTACATGCCCCATTGTTTTAGTAATTAGTAATTACTAATTAGAATATTCAAATTCTGGAACATTTATACATTACAAAATGAATATATAGCAACTCATTTTCTTTTCTTCGCAGGTTTTGATTCAGGGACCTGTACAACCAATTTCAGAATAAGGACCACCACGATTTCTTTAATGCTTGAAGCGCACTAGTCAATGGAGATCCAGTATTATACGCGCACGTGTACTGGGACCCCGGAATATCCACCTACACTCCTTTTCCAACATTACTTGAATTAAGAATAAATGATAAGGAGCGTTGCAGACAAAATCTGATAACCAGAAATGTTCGCTCTCGTGTAATAGAAAAGATTTAACATCGAAAAACGAGCTACAAATTTGATATAAAATTATTTTTGTTAAAATAACCAAACTTCACACTCTTTTCGCTCACGAAAACATGCCCGGATATTTTCCAACACCTACGGATGCACAGTGTATATACGAGTGTGTTAGTGGATGGTACCCTCACACAAGCAAACTTTTAATTTTACTCAATGTATTCAAAAATCTTAAAAGTAATATTTCATTATAAATTCAGATTTTCAACATTTCAAACGACGAATTTTACAAAAAAATGGGGGGGGGGACGTTTTCCAATACTTATGGGGAGGGGAGGGAGAGGTCAGAATTGAAATTACACCCCTCCCCAATTTCTTTCTGGATCTGCTATTGCGGTCAACGTTTATGTCCTTTTTTAAAATTAAACATGTATTACAATCTGTTCAACATTTGGACAATAAGACAATTAGTTGACGTACATAATTAACAATGATTGGACAAGATAGTCAATAGTATCTCTCCTTAATTCAGTTCTTACACGTACATAACTTCGAAATCTGTGCGGCAAATCCAGAGGATAGAATTTTTAAAGACGTCTAATTTCTAAACTATTATCCAACAGATTTGTGTGGCTTTAAGAATTGATGTGGCTTTTTATATTTCTTCATTAACTGATGGTATTTTATAATTTTATTTCCATGAATCCCAAAAACGCACTGCTCGAGACGCGATGAGGTATGAAGATAGCGTGTCGAAGAATGTACGGTGGAAGACGAACTTTCAGAGGAAATAAGGTTCGCGATTTCCGAACCTGGCCGCCGACATCCGCCGAGCACTGTCATTGCAGTTGAGCGGCACAGGCGTTTTTCAACCACGAAGAGCGACGCAGGATGTAATGGAACACGACGGATATTCCGGCTTACTGCCCGCCTGTGAACAATGCCACCTGGCCTCGGGGCCTAACAGTTCCTAAACGAAGTAGGAGCGGAAACAATGACCAATCTCGAAGCTTGTTAACGCTCCCTTATTAATCAAAGATCCCAGGCCGTCCTAATCGAAGTCGCCTGGAGTCGGAGAGGGGGGAAGGGGGAGAGAGGCGGGTGAAATGGGGAAGGGTGGGGGGGGCGGGCGGAACTGTGCGGGGAGGACCGGAAAGGGGCGAAGTGAGGTAGGTTGGACTGGGCGCGGCGGGGGGGGGGGGGGGGAGGTATGTGCTTCATTTGTGCGTGACGTTAACCCCTTATTAATTTCCGAGTGAGCCTAGCCGGACGGGTGCACGGCAGGGGGCCCAGTTAGTCATTAAGAAGTCGATGAGGCTCCTCACCAAGTAACAGCGTAGAGCGCTATTCATTAATAGTGTAAGTTCAAGTAAGTTGTGAAGCCATAGACTAAGAATTATAGCTATTATTATTATTATTATTATTATTATTATTATTATTATTATTATTATTATTATTATTATTTTATTATTTTATTATTTTTTTATTATTATTATTATTATTATTATTATTATTACTACTATTACCTTATTTACGCGATTATAACACACACCTTTTTTTTTTACCAAAAGTGGTACTCAAAATCGTGTTGCGCATTAGATTCGATGGCGCGTTAGATTCGCGTACAAATCCATTCCGTAGAATGCCACAAACTTCATTCAATTTTTTCATTTATTAAGTAACAATGGATTTCTGGAGTTCACAAATTCAACTTCGTTTCATTTATCATTTGCCTATTATTGAGAGTGTTTAGCTACGATGTGAAAGGCAAACAGAGATAGTCTTATATTTCTTTGTTGTATTACATATATTTAAATAAAATACCGTATCGTACCGCGTCAAACATTGATGCGCAACATCGATTGATTGATTGATTGATTGATTTTTTCGTGTTTCCGGGCGCGTCAACTGCTTCGGTCATTAGTCCCGTTAGAACTCGAACCTAGGACCTCCCGGTCAGAGGCGCTGCAGTGACATCAGTTGATGCACTGAGCTACCGCTCCCGATCATTACATCGATATCAATTGGGTTTTCAAAATTTTAGGTTTCAAATATGGGGTGCGCATTATTTTCGCATAAATACGTTATTATTATTATTATTATTATTATTATTATTATTATTATTATTATTATTATTATTATTATTATTATTATTATTATTAATAATAATAATAATAATTATTATTATTATTATTTTAATTATTATTATTAATAATATTATTATCACTTGAAACGAATTTTAAGTTATACCATAATAATGTATAAACGGTCATAATTGTACATAAATTATTTTATTTTGCCCTCAGGATTCAAAAACCCTACGAGCAGAAATAATAAATATCTAACTTTTTTCATCCGAGGTTTATATAATTGATCCTAATTTCCTTGATTGGCTTTATTCATAATATAGTTTATAGTTAATATTGTATGTATTTTATTTATACCATCAAATCTCAAAAAAATAGTAATACTACTGAGAAAAGTTTACGATTGGGTTATTTGACACAAAATTAGGGTTGGAACTTGAAAAAAAAATAACCATGATAATAACGATGTTGATGATGTTAGAACAATGTCCTATTCCAAAATAGACGAAGACGGATTGCTCTTTCTGTTTCGCCGAGAGAGTTGTTTCGGTTCACTGTGTAGTCCCAAGCGCATCGTTTTGGGCGTGTGCGCATTGACTTCCGGGCGCGGCTCGGCACGGCACGTCGCTCGCTTCGCGGGGGCGGCGCGGGGGCGGCGCGGGGGCGGCGCGGGGGCGGCGCGGGGGCGGCGGGGGGGGGGGCGGCGCGGGGGCGGCGGGAGGGCGGCGCGGGAGCGGCGAAGGGGGTGGCGCAGATTGAGAACGGCGTACCGGCCAGGCAGCTCCCAAAGCGCGGGGGGAAGAGGTGGTTTGGACCGCGCCCAAACCGTCACACTGCATTTCCTCGGGTCTGGAAATGTCTGGGGTGGAAAACAATGCTCTCGGTAATTTGTTCTATGCTTGTAAGTTGCGGACCTTTGCACATGGTGTTAATCAACCGCGGAACAAAAGAGGACATTGAAGGAAATGGAAAGTATGTCATTGCAGTGGGGATGGAAGGAACCTAAAGGAACTATGGAAATACGATATACATTTTATTTCAATTTGTTTAATAACGAGTAATAATCCAATATATTCTAAAATGGGAATTGGAGAAAATGTGTATTATGTTACGTTGCTTGTATTACAGCATTGGAAATGTAATGCAACTGACATTGCTCTTGAGGAATGAATTTTAAATCAATATAGGATTTGAAGATTTCCAAAAGTGAAATAAGTCTGTCTCCAGGGAAGTATAATTATTTCTGAAGAGTAACAAAGCACATTGATTTAACGTAAAACGCTAGTAAAATGTATGTGACTTCTGGAGGAGAACGAGAAAAGCTACGATGATTCCCGAAAAGCAAAGAAAGAGATCGCCGCAACCATTTCGAATGGTTTCTGTGGAAAGAGATGAAAACGCCGTTGGAGGTCGAGTCACATACACACTACTATTAATGTTTGTCACAGGGGTTTTAAAAAAACAATCGTATAATTTATTTTCTGCACTCGCAGAAATTGTAGTCTCAGTAATCTCTCACAATGCTCCAAAACGTGTCATTGTTATCTTCGGGTCTTTTGAAATCTTCGGGTCGCAAAAAGCCTTTGCTCGACATATACTACGCTGCTGCTACAGGACCAACAATTTCCACCCACTCAACACCAGCATTGTTGATGCTGCTAGCCACTAGTACAATATTAACATAATATTGCCTCTGCACAAGAGAAGCGACAAAAGAAAAATTGTCACTTTTGCAGGAATAATTATTGCGAAACCATTCATTTTGCAACTTCAGACAACATGTTTACATACCGCATGTATTAAGAGTCATAATTATATTATTGCTAGAAAGATTTGACACTTCAAGGCTTTCACGCACAGTTTTGTCCATAACTTTTAATTTTTTAAATCTGTTTTCAGTTAAATATCCATTATAAATTAATTAACTGGGGCATTGTAAAATGCTCTGTTGCACACGAATTTAATGCTAGTGAATACTAAGTCAGCTTCAAAACACCAATGGTCTTGATCGTGGATGGAATTTTTAAAATCACCGATGGTTTTGTTCGCGGATGGGATGTTTAAAAAACACCAATGGTTTTTGGTCGATGTATTATCAACATCGATGCAGTCGGACCACTCTAAATCGAACCTTGCAAGTCCGAAATTTTAGGATTATCCGAACAAAACTTAGGATAGAGAGAAAAATTAGCAAAAACCACCTGATCGGTATTAATTTAATTAATGAACGAAAAATCATGAACACAGTGTAAGTCAACCCAATTCTGAATACTGAAAGTAGAATACCCGCGACACAAACTATACTCTCTAAGCAATGTAGAAACTCAAAACGAACTCTTCTAAGCACTGTAGCAACCACTACCCACATGCGATCGGTACGTACTGTACGGCTTCTTTCGCAACATTGCCACTTCATTTTACTTCACTACTTTGTCATTTTCTTAAATCGCACGATACGTTGCATTGTGTCTGCTAATCCTATCGATGTGTTTGTATACACACGGTATATTTTTTTCCCAATAACCCGAGCGTTTTCGAATCCGAACAGACCACACCCCCAATCAATTCGGAATATTGGGGTTCTACAGTATCTTTATTTTGAACCTCGATGTATTGTAACGTGGATGTTGTCCATGCCGCATCACTCTCGCGGTCTCCTATTTTCTGCCGATGATGTTATCGGCGCTGCCGCGTCGGAGCCACTGTGCGGCGGAGATACGGACGAAGGCGGCGGGGCGGCGGGGCGGCGGGGGCGGCGGGGCGGCGGGGGCGGCGGGGCGGCGGGGGCGGCGGGGGCAGGCGGCGTGACATGAGCCATTGTCTGTCTGCTCTGCTAAGCACCGCCGCGTCGCCCCCGAGACCCCCACGTCTTCCGTCCGTGATTTGGGAGGGCGGCGCCGCGGTAACGAGCGCGGACGATGACGGGTAGCGCGCCCTGCCCTGCGCCGCCCTTCGCCGTCGCGCCGAGCCCACGCCATCCCGCTGGATCGGTTCCGGTCACTGCGGGCGCCCCCCACGTAAAAGCGAAGAGTTGCGAGAAGACCTTTTTGGCTTCGTTCTCAACTAGAAGAACACAGTGAACGGTACATCAATCACTTCCTCTGAACCTAGTAAATTAATTTTATACCAACGTTGACAGTTGATGGGTCACATGTGGACACGTCTGCATTACTACAGCGCAATTGATTGTCAAAGAATGTCAAAAAAATAATTGCATTCGATTATCTTTAAATTTGTTGTAAATGCTAAAAAATCTTTTTTTCAGTATTTTTTTCGGTGCATTATTCCTTTTTAGTGTCAAGACATCAAAAATCCCATTAACGCGGTTCGGTTTTGTTTACTCTAGCTAGAGTCGAAAATTCACCACCGTCGGGACTCGAACTCTACGTCTTAACGGTCTGAGTCGGCGGCAATGCTGGCTCTGAGACTTCGACGGAACCGCCAAACTTCCTTTTCCGGAACTTAACGAGACCATACGATAAATAAAAACAAACATATACCCTGACCTCGAAAATTCGGTGGCCGTTGACCGACTAAATGACAACGTGATCGACAATAATACATAATCAATTCGACTGCAAAGGACAGTGGCTTGGCCATAACTCTTGATTGCTTCGCTTGCCTCTTGGACAGTACGCATTTGTAACCATCGTCTCAGAAGGTCGTACTGAGAGCCAATCGGTGCGAGCCGAGTGGACACATTCGTCTGCCAGCGTGCGGATCATTCTGGAACGGAAGCTAAGGTCGGCCGGGACATTGCCCCCATTTTTACACTTTGCAATTCCAATTTATGTCGGAGAGATGCGTCCCGAGCTCGTATTGAATGAGAGCGAAGGCCATTTCCGCTGGGCTGCAACGGTGCCACGTGCTCTACGTCAAGTACGAAGAACGGATTGCGGAGCTGTTGTGCCCGAGTTTGCGGGTTCAAACCCGATCGAAGCCGTGGATTTTTAAGGGCGAAAAAAACCCTCGTACGCCTTCCTTCGTAGGGGAAGTAAAGCCGGCTGTCCCATGTAGTAGATTTGCTGCATGTAAAAGATCCTCAAGCCTAAAAGAAGCCTCTGAGCAAAATTGAGATCCGCCAGTTTCGTCGCCCACGATACCTCCTTTCTCCGATAGGTGGTGAAAGGAGCGTATCGAAATTTGCGTGGCTAGACAGAAGAGCGGGCCTGATGGCCCGAGTCTCACCACGTAATATAAGGCATTAACTAAGCTAACTAAACTAAACTAAGAATATGCCTAGTTGGGCAGGTAATATTTGACCCCAAAAATGCAAAATTCAGAATTTATGTTGCGCTAATGTTCATACGCAAGAAAAGAAGACAAGGTAGCAAAGAAAAATCTACCACTTTCCTTCTGAGAACTAATCGTATGCTACGAAGTATTTACATCGGCCATCTATTTACCTTATGCACACTAATTCCACCCTAAGTTTAAAATATTTGTTTCATTTCTTTTCTCTTTCAAATCCAGTTTCATTTTTAGTGTTATTGGGTCAGACTATGTATATGTTTCCATTTTTTACGTTTTATTTACTGCCTATTCACAATATGGTGTTTGATTCCAACATTCAGGAAATAGGTTGTTCGTGATGAACATAAGGACATTAAACACAGTACAGAGTCTCTCTTATGAATATTTAGAGTCTTATTCTTTTCATTATTACATGATACACTCGACATCTTCAATAATTTCAAGAAAAATGCCTTGTAAACAGAAATATATTAATTGAATATGCACAATAACAGTAAAAAATTTAAACCAATGACACCTAGAAAAGTACAAAAAGTACAAAAGTATGTAGAAAAATTGATTTCTCCGAGACTAAACTCCATCGTTTCCAATTCCAGCTGTCGCCAGTGATCATAACGGTCAGAACTAATTTTGGCAAAATTTTTTCAAGTCAGTGGAAGATTTTTTGGACAAATTTTAAAGCAGTTCGGCATTGCCGAAACCGTATTAAATGTATTCTTCCGCCAGTCAGATGAACCGAAGACCAGCAGTTAAAGCCTCAAGGAATCAGATCTATGAGTACAGTTGGAGGATGAGAACAGTTTCCATAAGAGATTTACGATGTCCCGATATCATCACTAAAAAGAATATTGATAAAAATCACGCCCAAAAGCATTTGAGAATACGTATGAGCGTGAAATAAGCGTATTAAACGTATGTAAACGGACAGGTCATTAACACCCAACTTCAGAGACCTTTTTTTTTCAGTTTCATTACGCTTTTCAACTCACAAAAAATAAACTTAATCAAAAAAGTATACGTGTTTATAACATTTATTAAAAAGGAAGGTTCGAAGTGTACTTTTTTTTTTATTCTCGCAACATAAATAGAAAGATTCCACGAGAATTGTCTACTGTTGGCGGAATGACAAAAATAAAAGGGAATTCCCTAGCCCCTAGTACAAATTAGAATTTTCTGACAAATTTGAATTATTTCTGCGTGTTACTCACCAACCACGCCCCCTGCAATTTGCATTGGCATGAATAAGTTTCAAACTACCGTTCACATGACTGAACAGTGTTGACTTTCTTGCTTTCTCATGATCACTCCCGGGCGCACAGTGTGGCCCGCTATCTCAGTTGGCATTTCAACCAAGGCGTTATTGAAATTCGCAGTCCGGCCTGGTGCAACGTGCGCCGCAAGGCTGCTTCGTGAGAGGACGGGCAACTCGAGGGCGCGGCGGGAGCGACCGGCCGTGACACGGGCGCTCCGCGGCGCCGCGCCGGCGACGGAGAGCGATCGGAGAGGACGCCGCGCCGCGCCGTCGCGTCGCGCCGCCTCTATCCTCACGCTCCTCCATAATGCATGGCGCCGCGCGCGCTTTGGCGCAGGGCTGTCCCTCGCGCAGTGCCTCCTCACGAGACTACAGTAGCAAAGCAGTTGAGCCGCGTTGTTTTGAATGCACCGATATCTCGAGTGCCTTTGCTCTGCCATTCCTCGACCTGCCAATTCCTCGACACTGCCAATTCCTCGACACTGCCAATTCCTCGACACTGCCAATTCCTCGACACTGCCAATTCCTCGACACTGCCAATTCCTCGACACTGCCAATTCCTCGACACTGCCAATTCCTCGACACTGCCAATTTCTCGATATTTTGTTAATTCGAGTTTAACAAGTTATTTCATTGAGAACGTTGATAATTCGAATTGTCGCTTATTTAGACTATGTAACGATCTTTCACGGTTATCTTCTTCCCATTGTAGACCGAAGTTAAGGATAAAATTAAATGGACGACAACATCTTGGGAATGGAAGAATTTCCTTGGGTGTTTTAACCAAATATAGGATATCTGGACAGAATGGAAACCCATCCATTCTGCAGTCTCTGAAATGTCTCGCTTTTAGACCCCTCTATCTTTTCCATCTAAACTAAACTTCAGATTTTGAATTGCATTTTTTCAGTAGTCATATGATTCGCCATTTATTCAACTGCCATGCACCTATCCAGTTAACTATAAAAATGAAAACAAAATAGAATCGTACTAGACAAGGAACAATTTCCATGAGAAACGGAAAAATGTGTAATTTTAATTTGAAAAACAATATGCTATTCTATCTCTTCAATAACTGCAATACATCATTAGATCGAAGTCATTAATTTAAGAGAAAATGTTTTATGAATTAACGTTTTTCCCGACACTTTCCTCTAAGAAAGAAATCTCTACCTTCAATACTGATGGTGTAGGAGAGATCGAAAGCATTCTGAACTTTGGAAAATGTCGACATTCCAGAAAATGAAATTTTCTGAAAATCTTACGAATTTTTAAAAATATTGCCACTCTCATATTATTCTATATTATGCGAAAACGACTCGAAGTATGAAAAAAATTACAGGGACCCAAGTATTTTCTCTTAAAAAATTGGTACTTCTCGAGCAGATTTGATAACTCTCTCTATGTTACGTATACGACACAGTAAAAATTTTAAAAAATGCCATTTTGACAATCCGAAGGTCAGAACGAAAAGCAAATTAATGAGTTAACAAGAGTGTAACTTTTCAATGGTAGAGATCAGAGAAGGCTCATGCCACCATAACCGCCAAAGTAAATACTTAGTCCGGCTGCACGAGTGTTGTTTGTCCTGGCACGAAGAACATTTAGTTGCGGGGAGGCTCGTATTACTAAGCATTATCTGATACATGCACACAAAATTCAATGAAAACGGATATGCTTTACACAATGAATTAATGTTGACCTCGAGCAACCGAATTTGTCACCGAATTATTTTGATTTAATTTTTCCATTCTATTAAAATGTCTTTATGGGACTACTTTCGTAATTGACACATCGTATAATGCCTACTTGTGGTTTTCAGTCATGTCAATCAATTTATTTATTGTTTTCTCTTTTTCAATAATTATTTTTCAAAATTAAACCACATTAGACAGCGATATTTCAATATTACTTTTTAATAATCCCAGAAAATCTATTTAATATATGGAAAATTACATATTCTAGGAAAATCAAGAACGCTAAAGGAAAAAAATATAAATGTGGGTTGAGGGGAAAAAGTTAGGCTGAAAAATAAACCACTGGACATCTTTCAAAACTTGTAGGTTTATTTTCCAGTAGTAGTATGTGCGTATTACTTTTCCACACATTATGCCAACCAATTACGTCTTCTCATGAATTGCTAATTACCAGACCATTACATCTGCAACACGCACGTAAAATTTGCAAGTGCTTTGGTGCAGCATCAAACGAAGAGCGCAAAACCATCATCATCTGCCGAGTAATAAGCAAAATAATACGTTTCGTGAAAACAACAGGTACGCCATAAATCTTGGATATTGATAATCTAAAGTATGCACATTAAAAATACAAAAGTCAGCGACTTCGATAACAGTTAAGGTACTTTTAAGCAATGATTTAATGTCGTCCAGAATGATTATGAATATAACATCACATTTAAATTTGTCTATGTAATATAAAATAATTGTTGTTATATTGTGAAATCGATTATTTATGTAATTAAGAACAAATATGCATTATCAGTCTAAATACTGAAATTTTAAAAACTTTATCAATGCAATGGCATTAGAATAAGTATCCGGAATAAAGGAGTCAGTAATCCAATTACATTAATATAATATGTATCGAGGCCAGTTAAGGATCTAAGATATATAAAACTATCAATTATAATAATGAACATAGTTGGGAAAAAATTTAATTTCAAAAACTCATAATCCACAACACATTAGATTGATTGATGATACCGTGCACGCCTACTTCTAAGGTCATGACTTCCGTAAGTGTAGTGAACGTTTCCATCACGGGAGGTGGCGGTGGTCCAGGTATCTCCCCCCTGCAGGGCACCGCCCCAGCCGACACAAACTCCAAGCTCCCCACATGTACACTAGTGAAGTACATATGCGTGTTAGTGTGAATGTTAGGGTAGGAACAGGGGGTCAAACATGAGGAAGGTAAGATACCACGTGATCTGTGGCCCAATCGGTAGGGTTCTGCTCCGCCATCCGTCTGATATTGAACGGAGAAGCACAAAAAACTACCGAACAGTGCAACCGGCCGCCAGAATTATCTTCCTGACTGTGGTTGAATCGGACCATGTTATTTAGGCCGTGTCGAAAATCTGCCATCCTCGCCATTCTAACTAGAGATGGGCTTAACAGCTTTTCTTCAATAACTTATCACAAAAACAGCTTACTCGTAATAGCTGTTATTAATAACAGTTGAAAAATAACAGGTCCATGACCAGCAACCTAACATGGCCGACTGCTAAGAGTTAAAGCAGTTGTACCGACTGCTAAGAGTTAAACCACGCAAAATGAATAATATTGGTAGAACCGTAAAACTTGTGCAGCTACCTTACGGCGCTTGTCTTATTGTAGTGTATACTATACTATACTATACTATACTAACTATTGTGGCACATGGTGTGTAATAATGACGAATTATGTATTAATGAATATAATTAGAACACTGGCAAATCATGATTGTTTAGCTGCAGTGAAGCTGTTATCGTAAAGAATGGTTACAACAAAAGCTTATAGTAGATCGGATTAGGCCCAGTAGGTTGCAGTTCTATGCATTTAAACCGATAACTGCCAATAACAGAATAAACGAAATAACTGTTATTTCGCGTAACAGTTACGAAACGTTAACGGTTAAGAAAGAACAGTTTAGCTGTTAAGAGCACATCCCTGTTTCTAACGCTAGCACATCCCGGTTAGAGACTCGGCTGCACCACACGCGCAACGCTCCACCTCAATGGCGCAGCGTAGTGGGAGCGTCAAACTTTCACAATAAATAATAATAATAATAATAATAATAATAATAATAATAATAATAATAATAATAATAAGCCGGTCCTGTGGAGCAGACGGTTGCTACAGCCGTCGTCGGTGCCGAGGAGTCTGTAGGTTCGAGTCCTGCTTAGACGTGGTTCTATTACTGATTGTACCTTCACCCCTCATCATCATCCTGTCACCTCATAATTTATAATTTAAGGCTTAACAACCTTGTCTTACCAAGAGATACAGCGAAGCGATAATCCCTATAATTACACACGTCTCTCTTCAGGATAGAATGTAATTGGGCCTTGAAAGAGAACGTGTAGCGTTGTCAGAAATTGCCGATACGTTAATAATAATAATAATAATAATAATAATAATAATAATAATAATAATAATAATAATAATAATTGTAAAAAAAATTGAACCAATTCATTTCAAATTTTGGTGGCACCTACGATTTGGACAGATTGAAATGAGCCCCGAATCTTTCATTACTTATTCTGTGACTTCTTTAAATGAATGTAGAGTGATTATTATATTGTAAAACATATATATTACATGACGTTTTTATTTGTAACCTGTACAATACACAATAATGATATTTGTTCTGGCCGAAAAGTTCTTATTACTATATATTTCACTCTTTAAAATTGAAATAGTTGTTAACTTCCTCTGTTAGACAAAATAAGAAATATTGAAATAAGAAATACAATGAAAGAGCAAATAACTTTGAACGAGACGACCGAAATGAGACAACGAAAATGATGTGGACATATCAGAAGGCTGAAGTCAGGTAGACTTGCACAAAAATTTTAGGAATGGATACCCAATCCAAGAAGACACAGGGGAAGGCCCAGAAAGACATGGAACATGGCAATCACTTGGCATAATAGAAATGGAGGAATAAGGCATATGGGATAAAGAGGCATGGAAATTGGGATGCAGAAAACGGCCAAGGCTGTAAAAAGAATACTAACTAGATAGATAAATTGAAATACCTAAATAAGGGGGCAGCGAAATTTTCCTCCGGCCCGGGCGGCCGTCGCTACGCTACTGCTCCGCCTATTCATTAACACCCCGCGGCGGGCGAAGTCGATCCAGGGCGCGTGCGTATGAATATCCATAAGCGCGGGCGGGAGGCCCCGGGCCAGCGCCCCCTGCGTCGTGTGTGGCCGTACGCAGGTGGCGGCGAAATTTATCGCCGGCTCCAGGCGGCCGTGCCACACACGCGGGCGACGAAACGCGCTCGCTTGCGGCCCTCGTCGCGGCGGCCGGTCAGTCGCTAGCCCTCACGTGCAGTTCGGCCCTCGCCACCACTGCGCGCAGATTTACACCGCGTGCTCGATCACTGCAGCACTTCTAACCGGGAGGTCTTAGGTTCGAGTCCTGACGGCGGCAGGATTTTCGACACTAGCTTTTAAGCTAGGTCGAATTCAGTCGCTGTCTGGAAAAGAATTCTAGCGACCGGCTGCTCTGATCGGTAGTTTTCCGTGGTTTCTCCGATCAACACCAGGCGAATGCCGGAGCAGTAGCCTAACAAACGGGCCACGGACCGCGTGCGATCTGTCCTTCCTCTTCCTTGTGCTATCCTCTCCCCTTACACACACTTACACTAACATGCACTACACTGCCACATATTCCGGGAGACCGGTCGGGAGCTTAGAGCTTGTCCCGGCTGGGGCGGGGCCCCGCTGGTGGGAGAGTCCTGGTTAGGGGGAAACCCCACTAGCCGACGGTAGATCGGTGCCGGATCTCGCCATACAGCAGGGGAAGATCACCGCCGTCTCCCGATAAAAAAAATGCACTACACTAACGGGACTAATGACCGAAGCAGTTGACGCGCCCGGAAACACGAAAAAATCAATCAATCAAACCGCGTGCTCGGCTACCCCGCCCGCCGTCGCTCCGGGGCCGACCGAGAGAACCAGGAGGTGACAGGCATTAATATGCACCAACGGTGGCGGAATCTTAATTTTTATAATAACGCTCGAAGCTCTAATCTATCCAGTCATATATCATATTAAAACAGTAAACCCTCATTAATACGAATCCCAATGGATCGAAATTATCGGAGTTTGTGATATAAAAATTGTGTTATCCGAGTATAAATGTCATAATTTTAACACCAATTCCAAAGGACCGAACGGAGTTCGTGTTATAAAAATTCGTGTTATCCGAGTATTATAAATGTCCGTATTACCGTCATCCCTTACCAGGACCGACGGTTTGTTCGTGTTACGGCAAAATTCGTGTTAAATATGTTCGTGATAACGAGGGTTTACTGTAATAAATAATAAATTAATTCAATGGTATAAGGAAGATATATTATTCTACGATATGATGTGAAGAACCTGACGAATAACCGCGTCAGTTTCTCGACAATTAATTTTGGTAATTTATTCCCCTAATCATAAATATAAAAATGTCAAGCTTTTTATGAGACGGGTACTTCTTCTTTCATATTACGAACTGCACGTTGATGACGATATTAATAACAATGACATAGGAATATCCTGACAATTCATAGAAAATGAACGACGGTTGAGATGACGTAAGTTACAAATGTGCATTAAATGAAGAGTAATACTCGTCGAATTCAAAAATTTGGCGCCATCAACCGCTTGCTTGTTTATCTGCAGAAAGGAAGAGGAAAATTGGCAACCGCAATTCTGAGGAATATTGGAAAGCTTGAGAAGGCAGGGAAGAAGAGGGCTATGACTGGTGGATGAAAAGAAACATCTAAACTACAATTCAACAAAAGAAGGGGTATGAAACAGATGCCGGCGAAGGCAACAAAGATCTACTAATTTAGATATGATGATTGTGCTAAAAACTCTACCACTGTCGATACTTGGACTTAGTGCTGCCTGTCTAGAAACACTGAAACCCGACTCGCAAGCCGGTTCGAGCGGCTTGTCAACTACAGAAATCGATTCCATTAAGCGCTTGCTGGCTTATCTGCGGAGAGAAAAAAGGAATATCGGCAACTGCGATTGAGTGAACATTGACAGTTTGAGAAGGCGGAGAAGAAGGGGGCTGAAAGACGTGGATGAAGAGAACACGTAACTATGACAAGACAAAAGATGTGGAAAGAAACTGAGGCAGGCGAAGAGAACAATGATCCAGGAATCTTGCGAAATTGGGTGATAAAAAATTCACCTCGATTTTCGAACCCAGTGCCTGCCTGACTACAAACACTGAAACCTGACTCGCATACTGGTTCGCACAGGCTGGTCGAACATGGAATTTGGTGCCTGTAAGCTCTTTCTGGTTAATCTTTCGAAAGGATGGGAAATATTGACAACAGCGATTGATTGAACAATGGCAGGTATGAAAAGGCGGGGAAGAAGGGGGCTAAAACATATTGGTGAAGAGAAACTTCGTATCTACATGACAAAATAAGTGGCATATAACAGAAGACGGCAAAGGCAACAACGACGAAATCTCCAGATGTGATGAAGATTATGATGACTATTCCTCCTGAAATTAAAACCAATAGTGTTTAACAATACATGCAAAATGCCACAATCAGGGCGGTGTATCTCAAAAAAATTTATCGCTTTTTTCATCAGATTTTTCGTATTGCATCTCCCTACCGGTCAAACATTAACTGTGACTCATCTATTTTGGAAGGCGGTATACATCGATTGCCATGACGATGTCCAATAAACCGTGTATGTACCATAACATAACATCTTTGATTTTAACATAGCTTTCAGTTTTTTCAATTATTGAAGCATTTTGGAACTCTGTTGGCCATAATTTCACTCGCAGAATAGTCCCATTAAATATCATTCATGCTTCGGAAATTCTGAGACAAATCCCCTCCTCGCTCCGCGAGTTGGGAATTTATCGACCATTTCCAAAGCACCTTAACGTATGATATGATATTACCTATGATAATGATAAAAAATCCCCCACCATCGGCACTCGAACCCAGTGCCTGCCTGTCTACAAACGCTCAAACCCGCCACGCAAGCCGGTTGGTGCGGTCTCGTCGAATACGGAAATTGGTGCCATTAAGCGCCCGCTGGTTTATTTGCCGTCGCCGCGAGGGCGCGCCGCCTCGGGGATCTTCCCACGCGGATGGGGCTCCAGCGACAGGTGGCGCTCCGCCGACCAGCGCCGCGTCGTCAAAGGTTACAAGTCCGCGCTGCAATTAAAGAGCCTGTCGAGCGAGGCGTCGCTAATAACCGGTGACGCGGAGCCGTCTGCTTTTTGCCCAGACGACGAAGACGAACGCGGGAAATCAGTGCTGGTTTTTGCCTCCGCCGGATGTACCGCCCCCGGCCCGCGGCCAATAGTAAAATTCAGGAGACGCACGATCCTGTGAGGGAATCTGGTTTGCTGAGCCGTAAGCAGGAAATTGCGTGTAGAGTGGATGCCCCGCCGCCAAAAAAAAAAGTCGTATGCTGAAATTCTACACGGCTTATGATTTAACACCTTTTTTTTTATTTTTCAACGGTATTAATTTTCAGGATTTCGTTTAATTCTATTTGTCATTATCGAAATTCGAATTGAAACACAATTGTAGCTGGGGTGTAAAGTGCTGGAATATTAAATTTCACTCAATTTTCTCTTCTGGGACTATCGTGCTCCCCAACTCTCAACAGTTTCAACGATGTTGCTCAACTTCCATCCACCATCTTCATCTTCATCTACCATCAATCTTCCATCTACTATTTTTTTAATTCTCAAAATTCTTGTAGTATATGACTTGGTGTAGGGATCACAGAATTTTGAAAATGTTCACAGAATTCACTTCTCCCATAGCACGTCTTACGCAGTTTCAATAAATACCTGACTTTTACTTCTTTGATTGTGGGTGACTCAGAGAAGTAGAATAACTCTAAATGATCTTGTTCGCCTTTTCTCTTCATAATTAACACCAGCAAGGATTCTTCTCAATACTGTCCTTTTCCAACATCACGTTTCCTTATTTATTTCACTTTTCTTGTATTAATTATGAATGATTATCCCAAAGATGCCATTTAATAAATTGTAATACTCAAGATGTAAAGCATTTTTAAATATTTTATAAACACAAATATACAAAACATTTTTTCTCTTCATTTCAAGGAACTTCAATAGCAGAGAAAAATCTAAGACAATTATTTTTATTGAATAGAAAAGGTCGACGAATTTTCACTACCATAATTGTCATTTTCCATATCACATTTCTCTGTATTCGCTAGGAATCTTATGTCATGGTTCCTTATCCCCCATCACAATAACAATATTATATTTCCATCAATCTCTCCCAAGATATTGGATACCATTATCCTGTTTTACTAGCTCGTCGTAATAATAGGAAGCCACGTCAACGAATTTATATCCGCAGAACCGGCCCATACGGGAAACCGTAAATAACACTATTATTATTGTAGGGACTAATTCTCATTAATTAAAAATAAAAATATGAAATTTGTTTCCATAGTTGTATAATGACAACTGCGTTTATTTCCATGTAATTATTAAATGATTACTTTAGCCAAAGAAAAATACAACAATCACAAATATTTTTTTAAGTTAACGACACTGCTAATTAATACTAAATATTTTGAATTACTTTCATTAATTGATTATTGGTGCACCTTCCGAAATTTACTATAGTATTACTCATTATTGGATCCATTTAGCGTTGCTTCCAACCACAATCTCACAATTTTTGTCTTACAATGTATTTTAAATTTGGTCTTGCTACACAAAACAAAAAAAGTCAACACGTTTTATCACTTCCCTTTTTGGAGTAGCTGCTGCTGTACACTTACTGCCCCATCAGTTTCCACAAACCTTCTTGCGACCACATATTCCAATTCCATCCATTTTCTTCACGAATAATTTAGTACTATGCCTCTGAGAAAACTGTATATTAGAATTCACCGCGCCTACCACGCCTCTCCGTCCGTGCCTTACCACGGCTAATCATCCTCTGACGACCCTCGACTTTTTAGAAGCGCTTCCTTTATTAAAAAAAAAAAAAATCGACGGTTCTCCTTACGCTGTTAATCCTTTCCATTTCCAATTCCCCTCTACTAATTATACACAACTAAATGTTTTAGAAATTCGTATCTTTTCCGAAATGTCCATATATTTTATTCTTTTGACTCGTACGCGAATATTCTATCAATTTCTAAATGCGATTTCTCGCCGCTCGTCATGCTTCAAAAACACTTGACGGCGCTCTCCTCCCATGGCACCATTACTAAAAAAATGTTTATAATGTTTTTTTTGCATGACGGGATCATTACACTTAATCCTCTGATATAAAAATATTTACTTATGCGTGTCATTCAAATAGTATGTGCATACTTAAAAAATCAACTATTTTAATTAGTTGTTAATTAAATTGCATTATACAATAGTATTTATATTTCCTCTTTTTTTCTCCAGCATGGTAAGAAACTATCAAAAGCAAAGCTTTAGACTTCTAACATGACGAACGTAATCTGTGAAGTTTTAACATTCCTGACACATACCGTCATTTCCAACAACATCCGGTATCGCCGAACATGCCTAAAGTGTCTTCCAATATGTACTTTATAAATAAAAAATGTAATTGAGAAACATTTGTTTTAGCACGAACCCTGCAACATTTGCAAGGTGATTAAATATCGAATTGTTTACGTTCACGGAGGTGCCGGTAAGAAGCATGATATCATGTAAATATATGGGTAAACAAGTACTTGTAAATACAGGATCTCTTTGCTTAGTCAAGTGGTCGATTATTGAGAGTAAAAGGTTTCCTGGAATATGTAATATGTAGGATTAATATATTTTTGCTGTGTTTATTGCGCAAAAAGAATTTATGTTCGACAACACGCTGAGTCTCAATTTCTCAGATATAAACATTGTCTTCCATCTCAGAAACAGAGTTGTGATTTGTTATTTAACTACGCGAACAACAGAGAGATGTTATTGGGGCCAACATGCCTATCATATGAGATGTCAATCTATCGCGGAGCGAGCCTGCTGTCCATCATTTTGAGGGGCCTGTGAAATTTTGAAAAACATTATAAATATTTTAAATTGTTTTCGTAACTAAAATAAATTAAAATACGTATTCATATTTAATTAGAAAAAATTGAAAGGATTATTACACAACTACGCGAACAATAATGAGGTGTGGTTTAAGCGGCAATCGTGGCAGAAAACGGAATAAACGCAATAAGATTTGCCGTCTCCTGAAAAATGGTGTTGCCCTGTTTTTATATTTCAAGCAATTGTCAGTTGTTTTCAAATCTAGGGTCCAAACCCACAACTCCTACAAATTGATCTTATTGACACCAACATCATATCAGTCTATGTTTCGTCTAGAGTTTTAATATAATTACATGCACATACTAATAGGCCTTTGACCTCTGTGAATAAGCTGATAATTCATGAAAACTCAAATTGGCAGAAGAGCAATGAATCTTGCCATTCTTTAGAATTAATCTTTTGGTATGAATAACAATCAATTCATTTATTCATGATCTCGCATCATTGTTATAGCTTGAATAATGAGCAGTTCCACTGCAACTCTTAAGACTTATGATTGCATGAACTTTATGTTATTTTCGTAAATACACCAGCACCCGTTAGTCAGCAATCACGAAAATTATTTCACCTGAATATTCAAAAATTTAGACTGTGATTAGAAGAATCTAGAACCAAGTGTACTTCTCAATTTCTGTAAAAAGTTGACTTAATACCTTATGCTTATTCACCGAGGTCAAAGACATGATATTGAAAGTGAATGTAAATTGGGTGCCAAACTCGAAAATGTCACAAGATGTACGTCACAATCTGATTACTCAGGTTCAACAGAAAATAAATATACCATCAAACTTCTATTGCAGATGTTTTAATGTCTTCGGCTTGCATCACAAGACGACGAAACGATTTTACTGAGTGAATTCAATTTCATGAAACTACTTCTCTCTTATTACTGTACCTAGAACCTACGTACTTCTAATAGACCAAAACCTTAGCATTTCATTTTCGAATACAAACATTGAACATAAATTTATTATATTTTGTTGACAGAAAAAATAGAATAATTGCAAACAAATATCTTTGACCTATTTTCTGACAAAAATTGCGACGCAACATTTTTTACTTTGTAAGATACATATTAATATTACTGTCACCAGAAATTATTGTGGAAGACATTGTTTTCAGGGAATATTATATAACCTTACAATTATATCTGTCTACTCCTATCCCTTCGTGTTGAGTACAATTCGCTTTGTTTGATATGCATTTCAAATCGGCCAAATCAGGCACCGATGATTAATTAAGAGATTGATTATTAGCATAATTCATTTCAGAAACATTATTGAAATGAATACAAAATGACCAACAGAGATGAATTCAACGACTATTTGATGACGGAACTTCTCCACTTCACCGCGAGGGTCGCTGCGCGCCGTGATCGATCTCCGAGACCGCGGGTGACCTGAGGGCGAGGGCCTCCTGTCATCATCCGGAATTCGTTTCGATGACCTCGTGGACCGACGACTAATCACTCGCCGTGGCACGGACCCTCTCACGGCTACTCCATAATCCAGTCAGCCGACGATCGATCAAGTACACGGAATTCGCCAGGCGCTTTCCGCATGCAGCTGCTTAGACGGGAATTGAAGTGTTCACATTAAGCACACGGCTAATTGAAGTCACCTTCAGCCTTATAAGCAGAGTAGTGACGTGAGCGTGCCGATCTTATTTGGTTATGCTGTTTATTGATGTCGTTATGTAACGGTTAGGTGTACAGATTTAGGTACAATCAATGTAGCGGATGACGAGGTTCACGGGATACGTTGACATCACTGAAGTGTCACTGACCGGGAGGTCCTAGGGCTCGAATCCCAATAGTGGCAGGATTTTCGACTCTAGCTAGAAAGCCAGGTCGAATTATGTCGCTGACTGGAAGAAAATTCCAGCGGCCGGCTGCTCTGATCGATTTTCCTATAAAAACTAGGCGAATGGCGGGGCAGTACTCTAGCAAACGGGCCACGGACAGTGCGCGATATTTCCTTCCTCTGCCTTGTCCCATTCGTCCCCACATACAGTACATTTACGAGCACCGCATTACTACATACGTCAGAAGACCGGTCGGGGGTTTAGAGCTCATTCCGGTTGGTGCGGTGTCTCGCTGGTGGAAGATACCTGGTTGAGAAAACCTCCCACGAGCCGACGTGTAGGTCGGCTCAGGATATCGTCATCCAGCGGGGAGGAAGATCACCGCAACCTCCGGTGATAAAAATGCACTAATCATGGTTCAAAAAGTTCACGATCACCTCTCATCATCATCCTATCTTATCAAATCTATATAAAATCATCATATCTATATCAAAAATATATAACTGACGTTTTACGTCATATAGAAAAGAGTAATGATCACATTAACGATATGGAGTGGGCTGCACATAAACTATGAATGTATCTTCATTGTCATTTTTGTGAACTCGAAGGCTAATATGATACAAAGAGAGCTTTCCATCTCATCCATAAGAAAGGTGTAATAAGTCAATAATCTTAATTTCGCAAAATGTCAGAAATCATCTCCTACACCCGAATATCTCAAATGTGAAGAAATTGCAAAAAGAGGAAGGCAGATACTACATTTACACCGGTTTGGTTGGAGAATGAAGAAAAAAATTATCGTCGCACATTTTTAATACAACGCGAGCAATACGAGAGAGTGAAGACATCAAGCCAACCGACGACTGCCATTTGCAACAGCAATTGCAGCGGCAGTGCGGCGGCGAGCCGGTAGCAAGAGCTTCTTCCTGGTGGTTGGCGGCGGTGCTTGACCCCAGGACAAAGACCTCCAATCTCCTCGCGTCCCCTCCCCTCCCCCCTCCCCCTCCACACCATCATCACCGCAACGCCCCCCACCCCACCCTCCGCGGCCGAGGGTCCGAGCGCATACCTCATGCGGCAGGTGTCACCTGTGAGAAATAAGCTCCCAACCATTAACACGCGCCATTGTAATTGCGATTGTGCATTATTTACCCGCCCGTTCTCCCACTACATATGGACGAGCGTTACCGAGGGCGGATTGAGACGACTCGAAAGCAGGCCGATTCGTACAAACCGACTGGCGCTCTTCATTCACCGGTGAACGATTCCGTGCTGACTTGCAGTAGCTCGTAGCGACTCCAGAGCTGCATAAGTGACGCTGTTTATGCTAACATCATACACTCACCGACGCTTGGATCAGATGTGTTTTGAATAGTTCTGTCAGGTAGGGACTGCCTGCTTGTTCTGTTAAGTGGACGGCATCAGCTTAATGTGCTTGAGGGAAACTTCCTATATGTTAATTATGAGCTCTTTTATGATCGCTCGGCTGTGAAGTATGACCATGAATGTTTTATGTCCAGCACAAGGAGTTTATGATGTAATACATTTGATACGAAATGATAAATGGGATGCAAACCTCTTTTGATAATGGGCCCCTCCCGGAGTCATTCGTCTCGATTATCAATCAAAACCAAATACCAGTGCCCAATTAATCAGCGACTGTTAATTCGAGTGATATTGATTAAAACAAAACGATACGTTTATAATATTTAGAAAAAAACATAAGGAACGACGTACCCTGCCTTTCTAAATAACTAGCCTAACTTTTCATAGATTAGCGAACTAAAAAAATCCAGTATAATTAAAATGACACACTCAGAAAAATTGTATGGAAAATATGTGCAGGTTCCAAGTCGCAAATTACGAGTTTTGAATCCATTACTGAATTTGTATTATTTTTTCTGAGAATAATATCTCACACAGCTGGTAAATTTGTGAGTCTGAGTTCCCCCGCTAATTCATTAAATGCCGCGAAAATTACAAAGCTTTTAATTAGAGGACAAATCACAACTCAAATCAGAACGTGATAGGAGCATGAACTGCATAAGTGTGAAATTCAACTCACTCGTAGAAAAACAAACAAATTCCATTGTACATTCCAGAGGGCACCACCTAGGGAAGGACCCGTTACAGTAGTTGAACAGAACGCCTGAACAAACCGAACGGCGCGTTCCATTGACGTCTGGCGCTTTCTTCAGCCTTTGGTGTTCCCCAAGGTGGAAGGGCGAGGCCCTTTTCACTCGCACCGACTGCAAACCGCGGGGCGGCGGCGGAGGGGACTGTGCGACACGCCGCATTAATGACAGTCATCTACGGGGGCGGCTGGGGGGGGGGGGGCGGTAGAGGGGCGGCCGGCGGAGGGGCGGCGCCGCGGGGGCAACCACCCCGCGTGCGACGGTCAACCGCCGCCGCCGCCGTAAAAACGCATGAATGAAGCGGCCGGGAGAATGGGCGAGTGGCAACGGGGGCGGCGAAGCGTGCGAGTTTCACCCGCGCAGCGCGCTTACGCAAGTCGCCGCCAGGTGCGCTCGGGATGCATGAACGGAAGGCATCCTGCTTTACGCACAGGTTCATCTCTCATTATTAATGAAAGAACATCACATTTTTTATTCTGGCTTGCTAATTAGATGGCGTATTGCAGAAGATGTTCAACTTAATGCGCGGAACTGACGAAACCTGGTTACATAAAATGCAACATTCAATTACACATTTAAGTTTTTCTTTCAAGTTACGTTTGCTGATTATATCGAAAAACACAAAGGCGAATGAAATGATAGATGTTATGTGAACCAAGTAACTACAAATGACAGCTGAAGATATGGTGTATGTACCTTTTGTGTACGACAAAAGGAATTAAAATTGTTAGAACGTCATGTTGTAAAGAACATTACTATTTACAAAACATATGAAGTTCCAAGTTTTTAATTTGTTTTGTGTTGTTTTGTTTCAAGAAGAGAACGAAAAAAACTGTAATGAACATCATGCAAGGTAGTTGATATTCGGTGTTAAAGTTATTTAAAAACAGTTCATGACATATTAGTTTAGTAGATCGACGTTCTTTTAAGGCAAAGAATTCGTTGCGTAATTTATTCGCAATTTGACACTCGTCGTCATCTAATACACGCTTTCTCAGTACGTGAAACAATTAATTTTTACAAAGACAACGTGTAGGAATCTCAATCAATATCCCTAGAAATAAAATTACAGAAGTAGGGAGGCTCATGGCTTGGATATAAAAGGAGAAAACATAAATGCAGGAATGACTGACAGAGCGATGTGAAGGAAAAAAGGCACAGAAGATGAACCTCGAAAACGCATTAAAAATCCATAAAGATGGAAATTAAAACACAAACGATACCTACGTGAAAACGGGAAAAGCTATATCGAATTCAGCGGTGCCTGGAGTGTGGCCGACTGATCTGATCAGTAGTTGTTCGTGGTTTTCCTGATAAGTACCAGGCGAAAGCGAAGAAGTACCTTAACAAACGGGCCCCGGACCGCGCACGACCTTACCTTCGTCATCCTTGTCCCCTTCTCTCCTCTTACACACGCACTTACATTTACATATACTACCACACATGTCGGGACACCATTTGGGAGCTTAGAGCTTGTTCCGTCTGCGACGATGCCCCACTGGGGAAAGATTCCTGGAGGGAAAAGTCCCCCGCAGACCAACATAAATGTCAGCGGCATCCAGGGAGTAACACCGCCGCCTTACGCGATAGAACGTGCACTACACTTACGAGACCAATGACCACAGCAGTTGCAGACAACCCCTTAAGCCGACGTGTACGTAAGATCTCACGTTCGAGCGAGGGAGAAACACAGCCTGCTCTCGAATTATAATGTGCACTTCACTTAAGGGACTAACGACCACAGTAGTTGACGCACGCGGAAATTTGTTCCAGTTTTATCAACTCGCGGAAAATAGACAATTAAGGGGTGTAGCATCGATTACTACAGACCCCAAGTTTGTTAGAGGGAGATTGGAGAGAGTTCGCTAATGAATGAACGCCTGAATGTACGCAACTAATATTTACGGGAAATTCTGGTTTTAAAACCCTAAGAGTAGTGATTTCAGGATTTTGGAAGTTTTGCGAAACCTTGGAGAAGGTACTCCAGCAAAAATTAATCCATGGTTCTCAACAAGATATTCACGGAAGTGGTGAAGGTAACATTTGCCGATTGATTCTGGTTACAAAATTTATTTCAGTCACAAATAATACATTGCCTTGTTTTGGAACTTGAAGAGTTCTTATTTAAAATACCTCAAGAGAGAAGGGCCAACTGACAGCGATGTTTGGTGAGTGGCAATACAGCTGCAGCTGAATTTTTTGGCGTTCATACGATCGAGGCATTCACGTACGCATACACTATTGCAGGAACGTGAGTTCAGTTGATTCGTAACAGGAACACATGGAGAACAATCCAGCTGGGATGGAGGGGAGAAACGAAAACCGTCAAAGCATTCTTTTAGACGAGAGGAGTCTGGCGGCGTCTGGCGGCGGTTGTTGACGCCTTCGGCCCAGCGCGCTGCGGCGCCTGGGCGTCCGAGAACCCATTACGCGCGGCGTCGTGGGCGAGGCCGGCGCCGCTGTTCCCAGAACGCGGGCGCGAATTAGGAGCGGGAACCTGTCGCCCGCGCCCGGCTGCCAGAGGTCGATGCCTGCGCCACCAGGGCAGCGCAGCCATCTGTTGATTTGTGCAGTTCGCCTAGCAACGAGGCGAAATGACAGTTGCAGAATACTATCAAGCAGAATGCTTAGACACCCGAGAAGTAAGGAGGGAGGAAGTTAGTGGTGTTATTTTTCTCAGACGGATGGACGTTTTGAAAAAGCACTTTTTCGGTTTCAGGGGATCCCAAAACGTCTATTTCCGTTAAAATTCCCAAATCGATTTTCCGCAGCATTACATAACTTTCTCTATACTACGTAAATTACTCCGTATATTCGTAGGTATACGAGATAGTAAAAAGGTAACGGACAGCTGGTGACGTTACATTTGTGACGTTACACGTGTGATGTTGACGTATGACGTCATACCAACGGCGCGCCGACGCCGTTGACGCTTCGTCTGCGAAGATTTCGTCATCAACCGGGCCAGCGGCAAGGAGCAGGTTAACTGCTTCGTGGGGGGCCCATAGCGGACAAAACATGGAGACAACTTGTGTCGTCTGAACACCGTGATTCAAATCCCCGTCCGACCGAGTGGTAATTGTAGGGTCCAGTACGGCAGTTGCTTCCTAATTCTCACGTTCGCCCTGCTTCTCGTACCATCTACAACGGCAAGCCAATATGTACTATATGCACTTTCGTTCTAATTGTCTGCAACTTGACTGCACAGCTTTGCTCACTTGACAGTCATAAAATGACAGTTCACTTTTTTCCCCCTTATTTAAGGTCCCTTTTCAAATCCTAAGATCATGTAGCAACCACTGTAGTTGACATTTTTTGTTTGTAAATTTGTGCTAGCGTTTGCCGAACTGTCATATGGACACACAAAACATTCATGCCCGAGTCGGGTTTCGAACCCGCGGCCCTTCAGCCTTAGCGATCTCGGCTATCCAGGCAGGCACGGTTCACTTTATTTCAGCATTATCGCGACATGTTCGCTTGAGCTGTTGCGATGTAAATAGGACTGCACCACTCTCCACAAAAATAACAGATGATTCGAATCCGTGTTTGTGATCTGAATGCGTTTCAAAATCTGTAATCCCTAGAAGAGTTTCAGCACAATGTGGGTCCAATGTTTTACCTCAACGAAGTGTTTACCACTCGACTGAACTTATATATATATATATATATATATATATATATATATATATATATATATATATAAAGTGTAGAGGATGAGAAAAGAGCAGTCGCATCTACGGAGTACCGATCTCAACATTGAGAAAGTCCGTGATCGTGAATAATTGACGAGTGGCTATTGATTAAGTAACAAACCATATGCACATAAGTCAGGTTCTCTGCATATAAGAACGGGTGGATTAATTGTCGAATGATGTTCTTTTGTTGCATAACAACGCGCGTCCTCATGTATGGCAGCTGCTCAATCGAAAATCCTTTTTACTGGCATACTACACATGTTAGAGAAAGTTAGGTAATGGTGCAGCCAGTCCTCTGTCACTAGATAGGCTGCGACCCGTTATTTGAATTTCGGCAGGGTGAATTATGAGTAGGTCCACCATATTGCGCCCAACTATCCATAACAGGAGTCCAATCTATGACAGGCGATTCGATAACAGGTGTTTGAATAAAATTCCAAAATCTACCAATTAGGTGGATGACGTAATTTTGTGATATGAAGACGAATTATGAGTTTTAAAATCACTTATAATCACTTTATTGATCATAGAATATTACAAATATTATATTTTTTCGTAATAATGAACTAATAAACAATTTCGTAATAATAAAGAATGTCAACAAACAAGAACGAAGAGACATTAACGGCCGGCGTCTCGGTAAGAATATTGCACCGTCCATTAGAAACAATTGAAGCAAAGTGTGACAATTGAAAGAAATAGCCACAGTTGCTTTCCAAATTTATTACTTTTTCACATATAGAAAAAGCGACAAAAAGGGGCCATTTTTTGGGAGAAAAACTTGTTTTGTACGTCCTCGATAAAAAAATAAATAACTTCAGCTTCATTTTCTAAAAAGGTGGTATTAAAAAACGAACATCATGTACATACACCACAATTTTGCGACAAATGACCATACTGACAGCCCCCGGAAACACTTCATAATCGGTCAATCTAAAATGTCTTGGAGGGGCGTCGTGACACGAATATCCCGCAACCGGAATCCTAGCGCGCGTCGGCGGCGTCCGCTATTAGAAACAATTGAAGCAAATGTGTGACAATTGAAAGAAGTAGCTTAAGTTACCTTCTAAATTATTACTAATTCACATATAGAAAAAGCGACAAAAACAGGCGATTTTTTTTTGGAGAAAAACTTGTTTTGTACGTCCTTGGCACTAAAAAATAAATAACTTTAGCTACATTTTATAAAAAGGTGGTATTAAAAAAACGAACATCATGTACATACACTACAATTTCGCGACAAGTGACCATACTAACTGACAGCCCCCGGAAACAATAATCGGTCAATCGAAAATGTCTTGCGGGGGCGCCGCCACACGGTTATCCCGCGACCGAATCCTGCGGCGCCGGTAGCGTCGGCCGTGCTCGAGGCGCAGGACCCCGCTCGTGCCTCGGGGCGGCCCCAGTCCCGGGGACAATGGCGCCGTGCCGCCCGGCGGCACACGCGCGTGCCCACGTGCGAGCGCGCCCGCCAGCGCACACCCGTGACAGCGCGCGCACGCGGGACACGTTGCGCCGCCGCCGCCGCTCGCGAAGCCCTCGCGGATTTGGTGAGGAGCCACAGGGAATAAGCGGAGAGACAGTGCGATGTCCCCGGGACAACGGGACGCGAGGAGAGGCCAGGGGACGTGGGAAGGTCTGGGGAGAGGAAAAAGATAAGCCATTGCAGCCACAGAAAGCTCCCCCTATGCGTAAATGTTAATACAGTAAAACTTTTTCAAGTTTAGTTTAGGCCTTATTTTACGTGGCGAGACTCGGGCCATCAGGCCCGCTCTTCCGTCTAACCACGCAAATTTCGATACGCTCCTTTCACCACCTAGCGGAGAAAGAAGGTATTATCTTGGGCAACGAAACTGGCGGATCTCAATTTTGCTTAGATGCTTCTTTTAGGCTTGAGGATCTTTTACAAGCAGAAAATCTACTACATGGGACAGCCGGCTTTACTTCCCCTCTGAAGGAAGGCGTACGAGGGATTTTTTCGCCCTTAAAAATCCACGGCTTCGATCGGGTTTGAACTCGCAAACTCGGGTACAACACTCCGGTACGCTGACCGTTATACCACCGAATCCGATTGTTCCGATTGTTGGTTGGTCGGTTGGTTGGTTGTTAGTGATACCGGGCGGGTCAACTGCGGAGGTCATTAGTCCCGTACGTGTAGGGAATGATTGTCTCCTCGGGACGTGGCGGTGATCTCCTACTGGATGACGTGATCCGACGCCGACCTACCGTTGGCGCACGGGGCTTCCTCTACCACGTATCTCCCACCAACGGAGCATCGCCCCAGCCGCAACAAGCTCTGAGCTCCCGACCGATCTCCCGATATTTGTGGTAGTGTAGTGCATGTTAGTGTAAGTGTGTGGAAGGGGTGAGAATAGAACAAGGAACAGTAAGGAAACATTGTGCCCTTTCATTAGAGTACTGCTCCGGCATTCGCCTAGTGTTGATTGGAGAAACCACGGAAACTACTGACCAGAGTAGCCGGCCGCTTGAATTCTCATCCAGGCAGCATCTGAATTCGACGTAGGTGGTAAGCTAGTGTCAAAATCCTGCCGCCGTCTGGACCTAGGACCTCCCGGTCAGAGGCACTGCACTGACATCAATTGATGCACTGAGCCACGTCTCCCGGTAGGGAGGGAAAAGATAAGCCGTAGCAGCCACAGAAAGCTCCCCCTAATACAGTAAAACTTGCTCAATTGCGGAACGTGTATAATATGGAAATCTGTCTATTATGATCATTCATCGCGGTCCTACCAATCATAAATTATACAGTATTACACTGCATAAATCGGAATCTTGTCTCATAAGGAAAAAAAATTCTGGTCCCTTGAGATTCCGCTTTGAACATATTTTACTGCTTCTTAATTTTGGGTTAACTGTTACTTATCTCGTTTCTTTGGTATATGAATTGTTAATATTTACGAATAGTGTGAGGTAGTAACCCGATGAAAATTTATATATTTAATTTACGAATAGCGAGCGACTTGATGTGGCTGTTGTGACTTATCTTGTTACTCCTCCAGGGGCTACACACCAGAACCAGCAATGCCGCTGCGAGTTTGACCGGTGGGTCCTAGGGTTCGAGTCTCGAAGGTGGCAAACATTCGTCACGTTCATAGCTAGATCGAATTCGGCCGCTGACTGAAGAAGAATCCTTGTGTTAAGAATTCTAGAATTAAGTAAAAGAACCTGCGCTAAATGCCGGAATATCCTGATAATTCCCGACCCAATGCCAATCTCGTTCAGCTATGGAACTGTACAAATAATTAATAAAATAAGTGATTCATCAGCGCATCCTGAATTTATATTATTATATATATTTGTCTATTGATTGAAATGTTACGGAACACAAACTTCCTCAGAAAATTACGATTCCCGTTATTTATTTTTCTCAGAATGTTTCATCACGAGAATTTGAGTAATTATTGTTTCTCCGAATGAACATTAAAAAGTCCTTTTAGAGTTTATTAGCATAATTCGGTAGACACCGCGACAGAGGAAATGAAGTACGGAGCTTCGCAAAAACCGGTTGCGACAGAACCAGTCGCTGCTCCTCTGTGCATAATTCGGCATGGGGCGCTGTTCTCTCAAGATGAGCGAACGGGTCCACGTCGCGTAGTTCCACAGGAAAAAGTTAATACGTTTCGTGACATCCAATCGTGGTATGGGTCCCAGAAATGCTAGTATTCTTCAAGGCTGAAAGCCTCTTTTTCTGCGTATCACTGTAAAGTTACAGTTAGCATTTTCGCACTATGGGCATTAGTTCCGTGGGTATAGTGCAGGTTTTTGTCCTGGGATATGATAGTGTTGTTCTCTCGCTCGATGGTGAGATCCGACGCCGTCCTACGCATTGCGGTGTTTTCCTCATCCAAGTATCTCCAGCTGGGTGTATGTGGATGAGGAAGCTCTACGTTCCAGACTGGTCTCCCGATCTGTGTGATGGTGTAATGGATGCGAGTGTATGTGTAAGTGAGAGGTGAGGATAGGACAAGGAATAGAAAGGAAACACCAACAATAGACAGACATGAAGAGGATCGTCTGCGCACATTTTCTTGAGCTCCAGAATTCCTCCCCAACATTTTAGTTGTAAATAGGTGAAAAATGGCTAAAAGTTTAAAAATAAAACCAACAAAATAAATAAAAAATTAAAAACGCAAAATTAGCAATTTTTGGAAAAATAGAAATTTTCGTTCCCGAGTTAAAGAAAACTTATTTGTATTGGGAAAGGAACAGTAGATTTGATTTTTCAGCATTGCTTACAAAATAGTGACTCATTCCCAGCTCTACTCCTACCACTTCAAGCAAACGGAGAGCTCAAAAAACCTACTCTTAGTGAAGCTACATTTAAGTCCAGAAGCAACATAATTATTTATTTGATTTATTAAGTCAAAAACAACAAAAACTATATTAAAAATTATACAATACAAATGTAAACTAATGCATTATTTACTATCGAATGAAGAGCCTGAAAGGAGTAAAATTTAGGTTATAGGTACTGAAGAAACGAAAGTGTGACTGATTCAAGAAAAATAACGAGTCTAAATAAAAATATTTTAACGCCACTCAAGTCTCTAATCGGTTTTTCGCGATACCTGAGATGAATGTGTTTTATGAATGTGTTATGCGAAGTGAAAGGGAAGAGAAGCTGGACAACTCCGAGCAAACCCGCTTTGGCCACCATGAGTTGCACAGGTAACGACTGAAATTTGAACTCGGGTTCTCAAAGTTTAAAAGAGAGTAGCCTTACCACTAAACCAACTGATCGCCACACGGCTGTAAAGTGACATATTTATTATGAATCTTAGTCGCTAGTCTGTGTGGCCATTACCAAGATGAATGCTATGTAATGATTGTGTGATGATATGATGGAGTAATGGCAAAGTGAACGGTAGGGCATCACCTTGAGGAAACCTGTGCAAACCCACGTGTTCACCACAAAATCATATGGATAGACTAAGATGTGAACCATGGTATCCGGGGATGAAAGTCAAGCGGTCTTACCACTAGACAACGGCTCGCCATTCGGATACACATTGACATATTTATTACGATCCTTCGTCGCTAGCCTTTTTTCGGTCAATCTCAAGACGAATGTTTTTTTTATGGATACGTAATGGATTGAACGACTGAGATTTGAACCCGGGTACCCAGAGGCTTTTTCACCCTGCTTTCACCAAGCACGAGGCCTTTACCCCTTTAAAGGGATTTTGCAAGCTCCATGATAACAAAGAGACAGAAGGTGAGCGGTCAGACCAATAGCTTAACACGGGCTGCACACTCCACATTACAGGACGAACTACAAGTAGCCCAATCAGCATCCATCCGTCAAAGAAGTGCCGAGTGTATTTACCTTCCATTCCACTTTTCATCTTCGCCGCGTTCTCATGAAACTGACAGGCCACTGCGACACGAGGATCGCGTGTCGCTCTCCGCATTTCGTGCTCAGAGCGGATTCCACAGTTGCTTCTCAGGACAGAAAACGAAGACCTTTCACGGCCCGGCGCTCCCGAGGCGGAGAGATAAAAACAACGGTACCCGTCCGATCAGCTGCCTCATTAGCCGCTGCGATTGGAACACGGCTACTACACGAAACAGTACGACCGCGTGCACCGTGCAACTGGATTTACGAAAGATCAGGGTTAAGAGGACGGGCTGTGTTCTATCCAGCAAGAACGCATAAATGCAAAAACCTTAAATGAGGTGAAAAGCGCATAACGCGAAAATGCTGTCCAGAGGAAAACTCTTTCAACATTTTTAATTGTTCAATATCACATCTTAATGTAGGATTCATGGCAATTGTCACTTTTATTTACCTAATGCATTTTAAACATGTGTTGTCTCTCATGTTTACGTATACAGTTTTTATTAAACAAAATAATTGATCGGTGGAAGACACATGTGCCCCTTTCCCTTAAACCGACTCAATTTAGATTTTAAAACATTGTTAACAAGATGACTGTGGAAAAACAGACGCGTCAGTAGAATGAGTAGAGTTCTTATTCCAATAAAGTACATTTTTGGTAACAGGTGATATAGAAAAATAAAGAAATCACCACACAGAAGATGAAGTTTGAAAACTTCTGTCGGCAATGTTTGCCCTGGCACTAGAGTATTATGAACATAATGTTGAATTGTAAATAACTTATCTTATTAAGGAACAATATTTTACAAGATAATTTTGCTAGAATCCACATTTTATGAAAATTAATGTGCAGTAAGGAATGTTTTCATTTTGTCATTAGTGCTTAAAATTGAACTAAGTCAATCAGGTTAATTTTCTATAAGTTTTTAAAAATGATATGTAATTTATTTATACTACACAACGAAACAACACCTCATACTAACAAATGGAGGATTATTGTGATTAAGAGAAGTCCACGTGGCAAATGGTGTATTTTTACGGCTACCTCCTAACTGCTTCCATAAGAACACGGGCACCCACAGCCGCACGTAGGGGAACCCACTTAAAAGAATTCAATCCCGCGTCCATTTCCTCGCTGCCACCCAAGAAGTCATTTTCGCGGTGAGCCATCAAAAGCGGAACCATGAAATCAAGGCGAGCTTTACGGCGCCAGGTCGTAACTCCAGAGGCCCAGGCGCAGCAGCTGCCGCTCCTGAGCAGCCCTTCCCTCGGCTCTCCGGCCCCTCCCCCGCCTTCGCTCTCAACAGACCTCGAAACACTCGCTCACACAAGATGCTCCTTCTACATCATCACCAACTACCCCATTTTAAATCAACATCAACTATTATATTTCATCATCAATTAATTTTCATCATCACCAACTACTCCATTTTCATCACCAACTCCTTTTCATCATCACCAACTACTCCATTTTCATCATCAACATCTACTCCATTTTCATCATCACCAACTACTCCATTTTCATCATCACCATCTACTCCATTTTCATCATCACCAACTACTCCATTTCATCATCTACTCCATTATCATCATCATCATCATCATCTACTTCATTATCATTTCTATTATTAAATGTTAATTTACAATCTGTCCATTCATGAGAACAATAAGTAAATTTATTGACTAGATAATTAGCATTATTAGATAACAATTTGGTAGATTATTTAAATAACAATTTAATACATAATAGTTTAGAAATAAGACATCTTCAAACATTCAAATCATTAGATTTCACTCACAGATTTTGGAAGTGTAGTTGTAGGTGTAACCAACTGTATTACTGGAGAGGTACTATGGTATTACTGGAGAGGTATCTTCAATGCAAACTCCATCATCATGTTCATTATCTTTTCCTTTTCATTATTGTAATATTATTACTCTTCATCATCTTCCTCTCATCAACACCCTCTCCACCATTTGCCACCCGTGGACTGCATCAAATTCATGAACTTCTTTTGAAGGCCGCGAATACTTCTGCGCCCTTTCGCTCTGTGAAGCGTTATATCCACGGTGTCCTACGTTGTCGCTTTCTTGCCACACTACGCAATTAATTGGTTTTGTTCTGGCCTTTTATTTCATTTGAGGTACTTTTCTTCGTAGTTGCATTTCGTTTGACTTCGTGTCGAACACAATCTTTGAAGCTACACACTTTCACACGAAGAACCACATTTCTGCCGCATCCATTTCCTTCTTATCAGTCTCTCTAAGTTAACAGATTTCACTTCGATTAATAATAATAATAATAATAATAATAATAATAATAATAATAATAAACGCCTACGGAGGAGGAAATCTACTCTTCTATGATGAGAAAATAGAGTTCCTTTTCGTGCTAGATTTCGACTTCACGTTCTGTATACATGTTTTAGATTATTCTGAGCTTTTCATTATGAAAGAGAGTTTATTCTGAATGATGGAGATGATACAGTGTAGGCACGGGATCTGCAGCCGCTAATTTAAAAACGAAAATATTTTTACGACAACCTGTGAATACAACACAGATGAAACATTGCGTATTCATTTTCTGACTTACACTGGATTCCAAAATAAATTTTCCAAACGATATTAAAACGGAATCCAAAACTGTTAAGAGGAATTTGAAATATTGCGATTAAATATTCTACTGCAACAAATTTTGAAACTGCAATTAGTCACTTATAATGAAAAATATACTCGTACATACCATGTAAAAAATTAAAATTAATTCAAATAAATTATCATTTAAACGTTTAAAACTAAAGCAAAACGGTGTATCTGTTTCATGGCAAATATTTTGAACTACTTCATATGTCTTCATAATTTGCTATACACATTACACGACCGTTGAAGAATTATATATTTGACTTTATCTTTCATATCTTTCGTTCCGCGACATTAAGGTAACCGTTCTGAGTGCTATCGTAAGTCATTAATTCACTTCGAAAAGCTTGCCTTCATTTCCTTCGATAAGCATTTAGAATTCCATAAAAATAATGTCTTGGTGCAAGTGTGTGTGCAACTACGGGAAAAACAAGGCAATACGTCTCATTAGTCACGCTGAAATAACAATACTTTTACGATGAAGGTACGCGGAGGTTATGTGACACGTCAAAGGACATCAAGAAATTAAACGATTGAAAACACTAAATACATATTATGGAGAAGTAAACAATGCAATAAATGTAGTTCAAAGTGTACTTCGCTCATTCCATCTATCACGTGCACTATGCTCATTCCATCACCTCTCCCCCCTTCCCTGACAAATTGAAATGTATTAACAAACCTTCAGTGCAAGCCACAAGGTATATTAGATCACATCACTTGTCGACCAAAGACCAGATCCACACATTTATTCTTATTGTTCGGAGTAAACTGTCTATTCGGTATCAAAACGTAATACCGAGAAAAACATTGAATCACAACCAGCAATTACACTAACAAAAATATTCTGAAGTAAACTCACCCTTCGGGGGTGCGAGGCGTACATGGAAAAGACTTCCTGCTACAGTCTGCAACCATTAGGATTTAATTTCACAAAAAAAAATCGCGAAGGGGTGCCTACGAGGGTGTCGGGCTCATATATGGGTACGGCAAGTATCGGTCGGGATGCAGTTGTATCCCGCTACGGCCATGGTTGGACGTCAATCACATCTGCCACGAGTATTATTACTGGCGGGGGAGGGGGAAATGAGGTGACGCGGGCCTGGAGCGTGGCGGGACGTAGCGTGGCGTGGCGGGGCGTAGCGTGGCGTGGCGGAGCGAAACGTAGCCTGGAATGGCGTAGCGTGGCGGAGCAGGACGAGATGAGACGGGGCCCGGCGGGGCAAGGTTGCGGGCGGGCGTGGCGTGGTGTGGCGTGGTGTGGTGTCGCGTGGTGTGGGGGGGGGTGCGGGTAGGTGTGGGCGGGGCGTGGCGTGGCGGAGCGTAACGTAGTGTAGCGTGGCGGTGTGTTGAAATTTTAGCAAAACATCGTTACAATGATACTTCGATTCATCACCAAAAGGTTTTCGATGTCCACAAAAAAGATGTTTAAAATGTGGATGTTTTAAATATGATGAAATATTTGGAAGAAAAATGTCTTGGTTCTAATGCGATACGGGAATATAAGTTTAAAATATATTATGCCTTAAATGTGACTATCTAAATTTGGCTTCTAATCAATGTTCTATGTAGTCAACATCCAAATAGAAGTTTAACGATTACCAGAAAATATTTTAAAAATTGTTAGTGCAAATTTTATTTATATCGTGATAAATTTTTTTAAAATTTTAAACAAATATATCGATCTGAAGACAACGCCTAAAATTTTAATTTCCTTTATTTAAAAAATATTTCTGCCAAACCCTAGTGGCGTGACATGGTGGAGCGGGGCGGGGCGGGGCGGGGCGGGCGGGCGGGCGGGGCGGGCGTGGCGGGCGGGGCGGGCGGTGCGTGGCGGGGCGGTGAGGGGCGGGGCGGTGAGGGGCGGGGCGGTGAGGGGCGGGGCGGGGCGAAGCGTGGCGTGGCGTGGCGTGGCGTGGCGTGGCGTGGCGTGGCGTGGCGTGGCGTGGCGTGGCGTGGCGTGGCGTGGCGTGGCGTGGCGTGGCGTGGCGTGCGTGGCGTGCGTGGCGGGGTGGGGCGTCGGGGCCACATATGCGCAGGCGGCGCGGCGCCGTAAGAGCAGCTGCCGGCTGGCCGAGCGAGCGAGCGGGGTCAGGCCGGGCTGGCGACTCTGCATTCCAGCTGCTGCGGCTGCTGTTGCTCCTGCAGAGATTCGCCGCGGCCGAGGCGTGGGAACGGCGCGCGGGTCCCACCTGCTCCGCCGACCGACCGGCCAGAGCAGCCCGGCCCGCCCCGGCCCGGCCCGGCCTGGCCCTGCCCTGACTTGCCCTGCTGCCGGCAGCCGCACAGACTGCGCGTATACACATGCCTTCGCTGCCGTGAGAAGGCACCTGCCGCTCGACCCCGCACCGGCCGCCAGTTAAAGCGCACAAAAAAGGCGGCGGCGGCGGTTCTGGTGGCGAAGATGAGAGAGATGGTGGAGGTGATTGCGGCGGCGGAGGAAGAGACGTTGGTAGGGAAGGGGAGGGCACGGCGGAGGAGGAGGGTGTAGTAGCGGAGATGACGCCGGCGAAGGAAATGGGGCGGGTGAAGGAGGGACAGGCGGCGGCGTAGGTGGAGACGATGGCAACGGCGATAGTGGCGGTGGTGGAGGCTACATTGGCGATGGCGTTGGCAGTGGTGAGGGCGGTGGCGGCGGTGGTGGAAAGGGGCAACGGTGGTTGGCGGAGGAGGGGGAGGAAGGAATGGTGGGGGTCGATGTGGGTGATGGCGAAGGCGGAGAAGTTAGCAGTGGCCGGGGTGGAGGTGGAGAAAGAGGAAAAAGGGGGGAGGCGGTGGGTGAGGTGGGGTCGAGGTGGGGTGGTGGGGGGTGGTGGGGAGGGAGAAGTCAAGGCAGGTGGAGTGGAGTGGAGGTGGCGGTGCCCCGAGGGCAGCGGCAGAGACCATTAGGCGCTCGCCCGCCCCGTCACGGAGCCCCGACGCCCTCGCCCAGTGGGCGGCGAGCGAAGGCGCGGGCTCAGTCTTCACTCCACACGAAAGTGAAATATTCACTCAACTTCCCTTTCGTGAGCAGTAAGGGAGGAGCCAGTCCCCCATGAAAAGCATACGCTAAATTCACGATGAAGAAATTAAATGTTTCGCAAAAGGGAAGAGATTTGAACGTAAACGGTATCATTGCTTTTGTTAAAAAAAATTTTCAGTTTCATGAAGCTGTGACGAATATCTTCATAAGCATGGTCGTTCCCATTTGCTATTGATGTCTCTTATAAGCATGATGCAGCACTATGAGCATGCACTTCCTAATGCCGGATATAAGTCTGTCAAAAATAGTCTCCGAAATGTGTCACTTCTTTAACGACTCATTCTTATTGTTTGTGACTCTAGGTTATCGGGAAGAAAAATGAATACATTGAAAAATGAGTATCTCCTCATGAATGTACAGTAATGTACTACTATTGCAAAAGTATGTAGCAAGTGATTTTTTTCGATTGTAATATTACGCCAAGTTTATTAATTTTTCCGGTTGAATATACAGATATTTAAGACTGCAATTTAGGGTGAAATGCTATAATATAGATCGATTGATAGCAAAATAATTTTCCAAAGTATGAAACAAACTTTACGTTCATATTGCGCGGCTTGTTTCAGACCTGCGTTTTGACTATGCGCCCATTGAACAGGGCCAGTGTGCACGGCCGCGGTCAAGGAATTTGAACGATCCCCGAGATTATATAATAAAGAGTTCAGGCCCTCGCACGACGCAGGTGATTAGTTTCTCACGTCGCCGCCCCGCGCGCCCCCGGCACCCCGCTCCCTCTCCACGCCGGCCGTTCCGCCCCTGCCACCCCCCTCCCCACCCGACCGCTCGCCACGCCGCTCATTCCGATCGCGTGTAATGCTCGTTATTAAGGAAAGGTGTCCTTTGAGCTAATCAATTATTCCGCCCCTTTCATGCAGCGTGCAGCGCGCGACAAGGATACGAGGCGACCTTATCGCTGCCTGTTAAGGCCATCGCGGAAAATGAAAACACCCTGCACTTTTCTCAGGTTAATATCTATTATTTTGAGAAAATGACTCGTTCAAGGTGCCCATTGAACTTGAAAATAAACTGTTAAAATAAGAGGCTACACATTGTTTCAAAGAATATTGGACAAGTGGCCAGTGATCAGGTGAAGCTGAACTTAATGGATGAAAAATTGCCAGTGAAAAAGTAAGTCTGAAGGCAGCTTATCCAGTATTTTCCTTCTGCTGATTATACCTGATCTCTTTGTTCTATCAAATCCTCCATCCCCATTTCAATATACTATTAAGTTTCAGTCGAATGAATAGAATTGCAAGTAAATGAAAGAAATATTACAAACAATTTACAAGAATACACCTTTTAAAGAAATCGCACATCACTGATTAGCACTAGTGTTTTGTTAATAAATATGCAGGACTCCTCTATGCTGAAAGTTTTGGAAACCAAGATTATTAACTAATATTTTTCGGTACACGAACGTCTATACACTTTTTATGTAATGTTTTAATCACTGCAATGCCTTAAATTTGTTTGTACTAATAGTTTTATAAAATGTTGTAATCTCATTAATTTTGTCTATATTGAAATTAAATTAATTCGTTTGAGAAATCATATCATAGCTATATAATGTTTTGTCGAGTTATCGCATTCTTATAAAGAAAAAATTAATATTACACTGAGAATTCAACGGTCACGTTGAAATTATTGTGTATTTTAAGATTCCTTTCTTACAGAGTTATCAAAATTTACTGTGAATTGCTCGAGGATATATAAACATGTGGTATGCACGAATGTGTCCATACTTTGAGCGATTCGAAGGAATTAGTCACAATTTACAATTCGTATTACAATTTCAGTCAATTTATGACGCATACCAACTCTAGTCGAAAGCATCGAGTATTGAAATGTGTAGGGCACCGGCCACTTTTTCCAGTATTATTTTATTCAATTCACCACTCGCCCGACCTATCCCACTCGATGTCTCAGGCTTCCCCGTTCACTTTGCTTTCCTGGAAAGGCATAGGCAGATTGCATCCCATTTCGTTCGTCCGGTGTTTCGGTAAGAGTAAAAACGTTTGTTAAGTTTACATACGTAATTAGCGCAAATAAATGTTCCCGTGGCAATCCACAGAAAGCCTCAAACACAGGTGAACATGGCAGAATCTTGAGAATTGTATACAGTAAGTCAGCGGGGTAAGAAGATGCCCGTGAGCAGAGCTTTTCAGTTGTGTTTCCACAAACTTTTGAGCGACGATTTTCAATGTTGGCAGAGCTCTAAAAGGACATACAAATGTTTCTTGAAAATAGAAGTGGATAAATTATAGTCGATTAAAGTGATTCTAAGCCGACCACAGTAAACGTAGAAATCAATCCTCAGACCAAGGAGGAAAACAAAACGGGATGCAGTCGGGCTGTACCTTTTTGGGGTGGTACGTAAACAGTTTAGGAAAATTGGTTTAGTGGTGAGTTATAGTTGACATTTACATAATTGAAATGATTGAAGGCGTTGTCATTGTCAACAATACTATTTATTTTAAAAAAATGCTCTTATTGAAATAAATAGTATTGTTGACAATATCATTTCAATTAGTTAAGGAAACGTTGAGCGCGGGATGCAGTCGGTGTGCGCCTCACGGCGCCTGCGCAACGAAGGAAGAGCGGAGGGGTCGCGACCTCCCCCACAAATGGCGCTGCGCCGTGATAGACGGGCGCAGGAGAAATGCGGCTCTCGTTGCAGCAGGTTGGCCAACTGCCAAGGGGGCATCTGTGAAACCAGCCACCTTCCACTAGCGCATGCCTTTGGTAACCACTTATAATTCTCCTGCCTTTGAACACCGAGTCCGTGGAGCCATAATGGTATTTAAGAACAATTTTCGCTCGTTTAAAATACGTGTAGTTGTGGTTTAATGTACTACCCATTGTGTGGCGCAAACGTGAAACACTTGTCGGCTGAATGAAGATGTTCCTCATTAAATTACTGTGCTCAATGAAATATTGTCCATTATTTACAAGCGAATGGCTTCACTTCTTAACCCGAATGATCAACCAATGAATAATTTTGCAAATCAATTGTGTAGAATAGGCAAAAATGCTAGGAAGTGGATTTTTTTCTTCCCTAAATTTCAAATTCCATACGCCTGCTAAGTCTGGAGGGGAAATCTATGGGCCGGCTGCTTTGTTCAGTGGATTTCTGTGCTTTTTCCATTAATAATAGGTGAATGTCGAAGCAGTACCCTAATAAAAGGGTCACGAACCGCGCGCGATCTTTCCTTTCTCTTCCTTGTGTTCTCCTCTTCCCTAACATACACAGACAGACTTACATGCACTACAGTAAAGCACATGTCGCGAGACCAATCGTGAGGGTAGAGCTTGTCCCGCTGGGAGGGATACCATTCAGCCGGGAGGAAAACCGCCATATGCAGGCATAAAAATATCCACTACACAAACGGGACTAATTAGCATAGCGGTTATTGTGCCCGGAAACATCGGACGATCAATCATACCCCTGTGGTTTCTGTTATACGGAGGAAATATCGTCAATAATTATGTTAGAGCCATTTGGAGAATCATTTTATGTACTTTTATTGAGAAAAATAACAATTAAATAGTGAGAAATATTATGTAAACTTTTTTATCATCTTAAAAATTGCGCTCTCTCGAATATAAGAATGTTCGTATTGAGTATTTTCGATATCTAACGTAGCACACGGTGGCCACATATTACCCAAGAAAGTTTGTTTCGTGTATCACATCAAGGAACAACTGTAATTTACGTTTTCTATCGTACACATTTAGCTTCTATTTTACGAATTTTATAGCACGATGAAGAGCCCTGTGTTAAACCAAGGCTATATTTGCAATCCTGCCCCTTTTCTACCTGATTTATCTTATTAATTATTATATTACATTTTATAAATTATATGACATTTACGTAGTAATAAACATTTATTATTTTTCCATTTTAAATTTCATGATTCCATGTCTAGGTTTTGAATGTTTAAATGAGATCTTGTTACTATCTCCACATCTCCTGTCATAATTACGTTAACAACTATATCAATGGAACTTGGGTCAATTACTGAGCTCCACTGCTGTCGCAGTAATTAATTCTCGCTGCGCAGTGAGTGGGTGAGGAGTCGGCCTCGATGGGGAGCTAAATAAGGGGAGATAACGTTCTGCAGCGGCGTAAACGATTACGCGCAAACAAACCTTATTACGGACGTAATTGAATGCTCCTGCGCAGCTGGCTGGTAGTGCTTGGTCGAGTTAAGAAGATCCCGCTGGGCAGCTCACCAATCAGCAAACTTCTCAGACCGGACGCACCTCTCTTGGAACCTGGACATGAAGTAAAGAGAGGGTTTCAAATTTGCAAGTCAATGCACAATTTTAAATAGCTTTTGTAATGAGAACCTGAATATACAGAATGAGAGGTAAACGAGCATCAAAAACAAAAATTATTAATTGGTAATTGTGATAATTCAGGTTATTTTTATATCACAGTAGCAAACTTTGCTCAGTTCTTTTGGAACTGTTCCACATCTCCAACGAGTTTTGCGCCCAGTTTTTCCTTCATCCAAGAAGCAAATGGGGATATAAACCATTCAATAATTATAAATTTTGTTTACTCAATAAATCAGATATTAGAATTGTGAAAGTTAGTTATCATCGTACGTGTTAAAGAGACTAATTTCTAGGTAGGAACGAGGAATTTTGAGACAAACTATTTGAAATTTCAAAGGTCTACCAGTTTTGAATTCGTCTCATTCAATTTCACTCTTGTGACATCTTTACAATATTTTATTCAAATAATAACCTGCACTCAACAATTAAAAATATTTGTAGAGACAATAATAGTTATTCTAACCTTTGAAAAGCAGCAACATGTCGCTAATAAACCAATACTAGTAGCATCTTCATCTTTTCCTGCAATACCACTGTACTTCTGAAAGTATCGTCGTCTGTGCGTCTGTGCAGCTTCGGGTTCTGTCAATGAGAAGTGACTCAATCAAGTTGCTCTCCGTGACAAGGATTCTCATAGCAATTAGGTTGTTCCCAACAGGTCCCAGAGTCTCTTAACAGTTTGCTCACGCAAAGAAACACGATTTCTAGGTCTCAGCCGCATCTGTGAGTTTACCGGCCATCGACCGTTCTTAGTCGGCTGTAAAACTTGTGCTCGTCAACTGCTTAAATGGTCTTGAGTGACTTGTCAACTGATGTACTAAGTATGAATCTGAAGAAGGGTTCTGCCGTTTACGAAACTCTTGCTGTTACTGCAAACTGAAGGGGGAAGTAACTTACTCAAGTCTTTCAAAAAACACTTATGGTTTAATATTAAAGTTAAATATTTCGAAGCAAATTAATTTTAAAATATTGGCTGATCAATGCTACTGGTGTGTATATTACATTAAACGTATTATACCAGCATTTGTGAGATTTTTCAAGAATTTGTTGGGATTCGTCGGAATTTTGTTAACTACTTCTTATTTCATAATTCAACCGGAATCACATCATCAAGAACGGCTGATATAAACTAATTTGCCAATGCAGGAATAATTAAGCAGTATATTAGTAAGGGTTGAACACTGGTTTAAATCTCATGATGATTTTATAGCCCACATGACTTTGTCATCCAGCAACTAGAATCCTATAATGCATTCATGTCCACCACGTTTTTACATAAAAAATGCTTTAAAAGTTTCACAACTCAAGTCTCTCAAAAACAGAAATACTGGAAGAATACCCGAAAGAGCTTATCTTTTGACATACTGCTTTTCCATAGACGTTTAGTTCCTAGACAATCTCGGTAAATGAATCTGATTCAGAAGAAAAAGTGACCAATGATGATGAAAAAATGGTTTAATAATGGAATGGAAATAAATTTAAGTAAAATATGCGTCATTTCCAGCTTCCATAATTTATCCAGCTTCAAAATCATCCCATTCATTTTTGTACTAAAATTTAAAACTACTTATATAATAAAAATTGCTTGTTGCTTTACAAGTTTAGGTGGTCCTTGATAATCTTAAGAAAGGATGTAGTTCAAAACCAGTTTATTACCACATAAAATGTTCGGAGAAGTCATCCAGGTCATTTCAGAGTTGACGTAGACAAAAAAAAACACAATATAGTTTTTTACGTAAAATTTTCGCAAACGGAACGAGATGGTTTTGATAGAAAATGCCCCATATGAAACTTAGGAAATTACTTCCGACTGCATCGCAAAATCTCACGGGCCACAGCAATCAATTGGTCAACGAAATATGAATAGGCCAATTAAACAGACATGCAATTTTGTATTCTTAAAAAAATCATACAGCGGTACGTTTCGACCTTATGGGGGAGGTCATCTTTAGGAATATATTAAACACTTAAGTGGGTCATCATCACAATGAGGAAAAAGGTAATATGTAAGGAAAAATATGAAGTCAAAAGTGTAATAATTGCTTAATTGACCTATTTATTCATATTTCATCGCAGCCAATGTATTAACCTTACGATCAACGCAATTTTCAAAAATAGAATAAACGAAAGAGGCAGGAAAAAAGAGAAAGATGAAGAATCCAACGGTCCGTGGGCGAATTCAAATGCGGTCGCGCCCGCCTTCTCCAGCGCCGAGGACTCCGCCCTATTCCGTCATCCCCTCGCGCATTCAAGTCTCCCCGGCGGCTGAGCGGCGCCCTCTCGCGGAAGCGACTTCTCAAAGGGCACCGCCCTTTGCCCTCCAGCTGCGCCTCCGGGGCGGCCTTCGCTGTCTCAGGGCACTCGAGCGGGCCCTTGCAAGACCCACCGCGCGCCCTGCACGGCAAACGAGGCCCCAAAAGCCGAGAAGGTTGGATTCGAGGGGGACAAAACACGGAAAGAAAGGGGCGGGGTTCGATATGCATAGGTTGGATAAAAAGTAATGAGAGTATTGCAGTAACTTAAAGCCGGCGAGTTGGCGTGCTACCATCTGTCGGGACAAAAAGATTAGTCGAGTATGTGCAGTGAGCGGGAATAGTGCTCTGTCAGTTTACTGCAGTGTGCAAATCGTTGAACTTCATAGCAATAGTGCAAGCCCCCAAAGGTAGATCAACGTTCGTTAAAATTGAAGTAGCACGAGGTCGCAGTAAACAAGAATGTTTTCGGGGACTACGTAAAGAATGTGGTGTTGCAGAGTTGCCATGCTCTACAAGTCGCACGATGTGTTAAAGCATTCAGATTAGGCAGAGATAATGTTAAGGATAACCCACGTGCAGGACATTACGTAAAGAACTCTTGCGGCGCTGGCATTGGGAGATTCTGGAACATCCACCTTACTCACGCGATATGAGTCCTTGTGATTATGATCTGTTCACCAAAATGAACACTGCAGCGCCTCTGACCGGGAGGTCCTAGGTTCGAGTCCTGACTGCGGCAGGATTTTCGACACTAGCTTTTCAGCTAGGTCGAATTCAGTCGCTGCCTGGAGGAGAATTCTAGCGGCCGGTTGCTCTGATCGGTAGTTTTCCGTGGTTTCTCCGATCAACACCAGGCGAATGCCGGAGCAGTACACACCAAACGGGCCACGGACTGTGCGCGATCTGTCCTTCCTCTTCCTTGTCCTATCCTCTCCCCTTACACACACACACACACACACACACACACACACACACACTTACACTAGCATGCACTACACCACCACATATTCCGGGAGACCCGTCGGGAGCTTAGAGCTAGTCCCGACTGGGGCGGTACACCGCTGGTGGGAGAGTCCTAGTTAGGGGGAAACTCCACTAGCCGACGGTAGGTCGGCGCGGGATTTCGCCAACCAGCGGGGGAAGATCACCGCCATCTCCCGAGAAAAAACATGCACTACCCTAATGGGACTAATGACCGACGTAGTTGATGCATCCGGAAACACGAAAAAATCAATCAATCAAAAACCAAAATGAAAGAACCTCTGCGAAGAACTAGAGAAGAAATTATTCATGCAATATGGCGGTCAATATGCGATATGAACAGAAATAGACGCGCTGATGGTCTACGACGCCTTCCTAACATTTGGCAAAATATCATTAGCATGGAAGGTGACTATATTGAAGCAATGTAAATGTAAATACCTCTGTCATCAAAATCATTTCAGAGAAAAAATATTCTCATTACTTTTTATTCAACCCTTGTAAATGAGGAGACGTTTACAGCTGCAGGACGTTGATGTTATTCCTGATTTACTACATTCGATTATGGTCTTGTCTCAACTGGAGCCCTTTAGGATCAGCTATCACAAGGACTTCCGTACAGTTTGGTCCCGCAATCTCCTTTTATATTATGAAGCATGCATTATCATTCATGCTCAGCCAACTATAAAATCGTACTTTCTTCTCTTTTTAATGCAAATATTTTGTTTCGCTAGCAATGGCTGCAGATGCATACTTTCAAAATTTTACTAGTGCGGAGTAATCAAAGCAATTTTGAAAGAAAGTAATGATACAGAAAAGCAGAAGAGGCTTGCCGCAGTGAATCTCGCGTAACCTCATTGTGTGAAATTCATATCTACGTAGTATGAAGATTCGTATACAATTAGCACATTATACAGTGCATTTGTGGCTTTTTTGCAGCGTATCGATTCATGTGGACTCTTCAGTGGCTTTTCCCATAAACATCAATACTTTAAGTTTAAGATTAAATTATAGTAATAGAAGTGTAAGCAATAAGTAGGTCAAGGTGATCTGTGAAGGGCCTCCGCATTTAGAGGGCATGCCTAAGATGAAATTATACTGAACTAGTGTATGTATTTTAGAGCTCTTTGTGTATTATATTATGGTTTTAAATGTGAAAGTGTCAATAATATACCACCGGACTTAATACCCAAAGCAAAGTAAATAAATTATCTATGTTCATGCCCTTATGTGCTTGACCCATAATAATTGATAAAAAATTACTTTACAATCATCTTAAGAGATAGAAATTTTAAGAAAATGTGACACAAGTGTTGAGTAGAAACCTGAACACTTTCAGCATGTCTTTGTAAAATGGATAATTACTATCTTAGGCAGATGTCTCATTTATATTCAAATTTGTTTTTATCATTTTACGAAGTAAATGTAACATTTATCAAGACAATAACGTAGACAAATTCTTGCAAATCAAAATTAAAACCAAATAGTTCAAAATGATTTAATAGATGTATTAAAAATTAATCTGTAAGCAAGCATTCAGGAACAATTTTTTTCCACTTAAGTGGGGTCTACAACTGTGAAAGGAATAGTTTTTTTAAAGAAAGGATTTCCAAATGAAGAGATTATAACAAAATTGATAACCAGAGGTGCATCCGGGATTTTTCGCGAGTGTGAGGAGGAGGGAGCGGGGGAGGCTGCAGGTATAATATCCAGCTGACTCGATGTTTTGGTATAAAGAATTTTTCAGTTATGTTGAATATAAAATGTACTTCCATTTGTTGAATTGCAGATAATATTTAGGACGTAAATAATTGATATACTGAATGATTATAATTAAAATTAAAAATTGTAAAAAATATATTATTTTAATATGTCATACATTTCTGGGAGGGAGGGATGAAAATTAAGTAAAATATTTATACGCATGGTACATATTTTATATTTAAAATACGTTTAAAGGTGTTTACCGCAAATTGACAGTGAATATTTTTTTGATAAATCGATGATATGATTTTTTTTATAGGGAATTTTTTTGATAAATCTATTAAAACATTCGATTTTATTTGTGGTTTGATTATCTCACTTTTTTCATTACTTAAGGTTATCCCAAAATTTCTGCTCCCTCACTGTATTCAATCTGAAAAGGTCGTTTAATCTTGTACAAGTAACATAGATTATAGAATGGATTGGAATGGAATGAATGCTTGGTGACGTGCCTGGCGAACAGACAATAGCGTCGGCGGTGAGGCGCGGCGCGGCGTCGTTGGCGTCGGGACGCCACCCAACGACCTTCCGGGCGCGGCCCAGGTGCGCACGCTGGCGGAGGCGGCGGCGGCTGTTGGAATCGGGCCGCTCGCAGACCAGGTGGCCGAGGGCGCGCCCTCCCCTCCCTCCCCTTCCCCCCGCCGTCCCCCTCTCCGCCTCCCCCCCGCCGGTGGTAATTAGCTCCGGGCGGCCCCGTTGCGCGGACCCCCCCCCGCGCCAAGACGCACACTTGGCGCACACGGGCCAAAACGCGCACTCAACTGGACACTAACAACTAGGGAGCGGATTTATATGATTTTGCGTATTTTTGTCCGTTTCTTCAGGACACAGCCAAGTGAAATTTCTTGACATTTGTTTACATTGGTTGGATGCTATGTAGATAAATATGTTAGTGCCTATTTGGTCTATTTTTTCCTGTTGGTGCGTGAAATTTTACGAGCATATTTAGCATATTTCGTTAAAATAGAGACTTTTCTCAAACGTTTCATGTTTTCATAAAATTTACTTATTTGTGAGCGTTCATCGATTAGAAAGAGCTAGTCACAGTTTGTGTTTGCACAAAAGAAACTTATCTTTCGATTCCAAGCATACGTCACATGAATTTTATCAAGATAGGTTTATACAGGAAATGCAATCTTGTTAATTGCATATTTCAGAATTTTTAGGTCATATATGCAAAGTTTTAAAACCATATTTTGAATTTTTTTTGGGGGGGGGCATAAAAATCCTCTCCCAGCGAATGACCTTACAACTGACGTTGATGATGTCCTTGCAAACGTTTTTGTTCGTTTGTTGAACGACTTTGATGGTTCAATAGCAATTTTGGATCCAGATTGGGAAGGGGGGCATGAACTCCCATTCAATATTTGTTGGAAATTTTACTCACTTTATCCAAAGAATTAGCGGTTGTTAATCGCATATAATAATATCATAAAAGAGTATTTGCAATGTGAATTCAATTTTTGGAGAAAAGCTTGTTAGCTTGAAATTTAATAAAAATCATTTCAGTTCCTTTTTATAGTGGGGAAGGATCGAATTATCCTTCCCACTCCCTGCCCTGAAAACTGTCTGATTCCGTTCCTTAATCAATAAAAAATACTTCAAGAAAAGCCTCTTGTGAGAGCACACATTTTTCGTTACGCTTAACATTTCATTAATACGTTTTTATGTCATAATGCTCGCAATTCATATCGGAAATTCATATCATCAAAACGGTCACTGTTTTTGGTCACAGGATAAGAAGATTCCAATTCATTAGAAGACTTCATGAGATCTGTCATACTGAAAGTACGACGTCGACTACGTACCTTCTAGGCAAAGCTTGACTAGCATTTCATTCCACCGGTGACTTTTTAAGGAAAGAGTGACAGATTTGTACGCCACCCCTGACGGCACAAGACTAAGTTACGCCAAGAAAACGTTACTATATTTGGATTTAGGTCCATAAGAAATTTGACTGCGGTGATTCAAATTGATTTATCCAGTAAAAGTTTGCTGTGCTACCTCCTTCCCTTAATGGGATATTCGCTCTATTTACTTATGTACTTACTCAGCCACCCTCATATTTGGATCTATTACAAGGCTGGTTTTAGAGTACCTGTTTTGGTCCGTAAAAGATCAGAGGGAAAGAATTACGACGGCTTGAGAACTCCGGAATTCAAGTTGGAAATGGGAGCATTGCTGGCTTCGATTTTGATAGGAGCGTTGAGGTACTTGCGAGTACTTTCAACGATTATTTTATTTTCGTTATACCCAGTGTTGGTACCACAAAAATGTCTAGTCAATCACGGTACAGATATCAAAACTTCGCAACCAAGAAGTGAATGAAATAGATATCTGGCGTATAAGAAATCATTTCTCAAGTCGTATTAACACTTAATACGCAATCTTTCTTTTCATTTTCGTTTTCAATGGTTGCACGTACGAGCACAATTTCAATCGAAAAACACACTGATTTTTACTTTTTTAAATGAGTTATAAAATATATACTAAAGCGAATTTTTTTTTTTCAACGCTCGATGTTTTGTGAACGAAAAATTCCTATAATGTAAATTTTAAAATATGAAATAATAACTGATGGTATCAATGTCAGTTTATGTGTTGGGTACAAACGAATGCTGTTCGCATTACATTCATCGAGCAGACTATCATCTAACCAGAGAGCAGTAGCCTACCAAACGGGCCACGGACCGCGCGCGATCTGTCCTTCCTCTTCATTGTGCTATCCTCATCCCCTTACACATACACACTTACACTAACATGCACTACACTACCACGTATTGCGGGAGATTGGTCGGGAGCTTAGAGCTTGTCCCGTCTGGGACGGTGCCCGCTGGTGGGAGAGTCCTGGTTAGGGGGAAACCCCACTAGCCGACGGTAGTTAGTTAGTTAGTTAGTTGGTAAATGCCTTATTTTACGTGGCGAGAGACTCGAGCCATCAGGCCAGCTCTTCCGTCTAACCACGCAAATTTCGATACGCTCCTTTCAACACCTAGCGGAGAAGGGGGGTATTATCTTGGGCGACGAAACAGGCGATTCTCAATTTTGCTCAGAGGCTTCTTTTAGGCTTGAGGATCTTTTACATGCAGTAAATTTACATGGGACAGCCGGCTTTACTTCCCCTCCGAAGGAAAGCGTACGAAGGATGTTTTCGCCCTTAAAAATTCCACGGATGCGATCGGGTTTGAACCCGCAAACTCGGGTATAACAGCCCGGTACGCTGACCATTAAACCACCGAATCCGCGCATATCACCGAATCCGCGGTAGGTCAGCGCCGGATCTCGCCATCCAGCGGGGGAAGACCACCGCCATCTACTGAGAAAAATCATGCACTACACTAACGGGACTAATGACCAAACCAGTTGACGCGCCCGGAAACACGAAAAAACCAAACCAAACCAATCCTATCCGCACCCTTCCGCATTTGTACTCACGTGGCTCGCAAGGCGAGTGAAAGTGCAAAGTGGTGCGCAGGCGAGCTTTAGGCCCACTGCGCCTTCGTTAGCGCTGCGATCGCCAGGCGGTCGGCGCTGCGGCCTTCCGCCTTGAGGCCATCTGTGACTCACGGCCGCCCGCGGCTGCAGCGCCTCTGCCCACGGCGCCGCTCAAAAGGCGCTCGCCACAATCGACGGAGCGCTCGTCGCAGAGGACAAACAGCGAACGGCTTCCTCCTCCTTTGATTGACGCCGTGGCGATCTGCTGAACGAATGAAGGCCCCGCCGTGGCGAGACTCAGGCCATGAGGCCTGCTCTTCCGTCTGACCACGCAAATGTTGTTACGCTCCTTGCACCTACTAGGGGGGAGAGAAGGTATTACTTGGGCGACGAAACGAGCAATTTGAATTTAGCTCAGAGGCTTCATTTAGGCTTGAGGATCTTTGCGGTAAATCCACTAACATGAGACAGCCGGCTTTACTTCCCCTCCGAAGGAAGGCGTACGAAGGATTTTTTCGCCTTTAAAATCCATGGCTTCGATCGGGTTTGAACCCGCGAATTTGAGTATAACAGCCCGATACGCTAGCTGTTACACCATCGTCGCCGCTTAAGGGGCTGCTGAGGGGCTCTTTTAAAAATTCATCGCGTTTGCTCGCTCTCGCGAGGTTTAAAATAAGTAATTTCCCCCAGGGCTTCACCCACAGTACATTGATAAGTAAACATTCTAAAAAATGAATTAATTGATTAGTGTTTCTGGGAGCGTCAACTGCTAAGGTCTTGTTGCTGTTGAGCCGGGATATTACTTAGGGAATATGAACACACAGATTTAGCCAATTCACTCTCCTATGCAATGGCGTGACCTGAAGGAAGAGTGGCGTGGAGACGGCGCCGGCAGTGCCTTCCTCGTAAGTCGTGCGGTCAATATGTAAGAGACGGGCGGCCGCCTCGGGGAGTCTCTCCCTTTCAGCAGGTGATCTGCAGGAGATTGCTTGCGACAGTGATACGTGTCGGGGCGCGTCGAGACACGTCGCCTCGCGACAGTCTTGTAAGTACAGTACATGTTTTTTATCACGAGAGGGAGCGGTGATCTTCCCTCCGCTGGATGGAGAGGTCCGGTGCCGATCTACACGTTGGCTTCCGGGCTTTTCCCCAACCACGTATTTCCCACCACCGTCCCAGTAGGGACAAGCTCTAAGCTGCCGACAGGACTCCCGGCAAATATGCTAGTGTAGGACATGTAAGTGTGTGTAAGTAAGGGGTGAGAACAGGACAAGCAAGAGGAAGGAAAGATCGTGCGCAATCCGATGCCCATTTATTAGGGCACTGCCCCGGCATTCGCCTAGTACTGATCGAAGAAACCACGGAAAATTATCATAATAGCCGGCCGCTAGAATTCTCCTCCAGACAGCGGCTGAATTCTACTTAGCCGGAAAGCTAGTGTCGAAAATCCTGCCGCCGTCAGGACGCGATCCTAGAACCTCCCGGTCAAAGGCGCTGCAGTGACATCAGTTGATGCACTGAGCTACCGCTCCCGATATTACTGGTTGAAATGAAGGGCATTTTAAGGTTTATTAGGTGCGTGCATTTTGGCTGCGGGTCTAAATAGAGATAGGAATGTTGATAGAATATGTAGGTAGTGTCGCAAATCATCAGCAGATGGCCTGAGACACGTAAGGCTGTTTAATAAATGAAATAAGTAGCATCAAGTTTTCACACGCAAATAGATTATTAGATGCAACAAAACCTGCGTAATTGAAGCGAGTTATTTGGTATTTGAATGTTAAAAGAGAAATACAGGGTTATGGAAAATGTCGACTTTAATTGGATTCCACTCTGTCAATTTCAATCCATTCCGCACGCGATCCTTCGTTCCCGTCCTGTCTCCGCTCCCATCATTATGGCCACGTGACGGAGCTGTCGTAATCCTTATGGCCCATGTCGTCTGGTTTAACAGAGGAGACTGATTCCGAGAGTACGCGAATGTTGCACTAAATCGCGTGGAGGATTGTAGCACCGAAGAAAAAGAAGGCGAAAAATAAGAAATAAAAGGAAATAGTGTTGTATGCGTTCTGCTACAACACTATTTTCCTTTTTTTTTTAGAGCTTTTATCCAGCCGACAGCAGGTTACGCTTTACGACCGAATGGGGTGCATATTCGACACAATTGCGGTCTCCTCTGATCTGTGGTCAGCAGAACGCAGGCCCTCCGAGACAACACATACACGAAAGACAAGGGACAAACAGCTATGCGCAAGGCGGGACTCGAACCCGCGACCCTTCGGACCGAAGCGCCGAGTCAGTACACGCTGTTTGCCACCTCTGCCATCCAGGTAGGCAGAACGCATCATTAAAACGACGAAACGAGAAAACGAAGATCGCAGGCCTCATTACCTCTGCCACTTGGAACATTCCCAGTCCCAGAGGTCAGCGAGTTGCCTACCGATTCGTCATGTTCGCCTTTTCTCTTCGCCGGAATTAACCTCTGGCCACTCGCGCGCCGCCCCTTTTGGTAACACATTAAAAGTTACTAATAGCGCATCGCGCGAGATAAATGGATGTTTGGCACGCCAAATTGAAATACAGCTGCACAGATTGATCGTGTTTTATCTTCGCGCTGTTGTAAATATATTCTCGACGGTTTTCCATTAAAAAATGTCTGGTGTTGAAACAGAATGTCTGACGTAAAAGACGGAAAGTGTGCCTGTAAATAAAGTTGTACATACAGGTGGAACGGGGGTTCTAGGTTGATATGAATGTTATATTGCAAATTGATTTACTTGACGGGGCTTTCAGAGCTACCTTAACGGGATACTCAGGTCTTGTACTTTCTTATCCTATTTCAGTCATAGGCAAGGACTGCTTCTTCTAAAGCAATACACTAAATCTAACCAGGGCCTAAGGTAACTGAATTTCATAATTAGAAGAATCAAGAATGTAATTACATTCCTACTCGCTGAGAAATTATAAATTGAGCAAGTCTGCAACTGTATGGTGATCGTGGGTGTTTATACGTACGTAACACTAGAAAATGTTTAGTAGTTTTTAATTTTCGACGTTTCAGTTTAAGTCTTCATGATCGTAAATGAAAAATATATACATTTTGATGAGTGTAAGGTGCGTTAACACTAACTACTAGAAGATCAATGGTTCTTCCCACGAATCAGACAATATGCATCCTTCTCATGCATTTGAATATGTATCTCTTCTTCAGAAAACAAGAAGAAGTTGGTTATTACTGCCAAAATTTCTTTAAAATAGGCAACGTAAGTACCTAAATTCGAAAGCACTCCATCGAAATAAATTCATCGAAATTGAAACTCAGCCTAATGTAGTTAACATTTTATTGCACATTTTCACATGGAAATTCAGTTTGTTCTCTGAGATATTTTTGCGTAGGGTCGGGGTGAGTGAGCAATATCCGCCGCGCAAGAGAAGCAACGCGTCCTCTCGCGTTATCTTGGCGCAAGTGCGCGTTCAGATGTTCGCCCGTTGCCCCATCCGGGTGGGGAAAGTGCCAAGCGGCCGCTAGGGATTTGCATCCCGTGGGCGGCGGGAGGGAGGGGGGCACGGTGTCTGCCGCGCTCTGACCCGCAGAGGTTTCTCGCCGCTCCGCGCGCAACACCTGGCCCGGCGCCCGCCCCGCCCGCACCTCCGCCCCGCCCCCGCGCTCCATATGCCACGCGGCGCGCATCGGGAGAAGCCGCTCAAGACTGTGGGAACGCGATGCCGCGGACCCCGCCCCGCCACGGACCCCGCCACGGTCCCCGCCACGGACCCCGCCACGGACCCCGCCACGGCCCCGCCCGGACCCCGCCCGGACCCCGCCCGGACCCCGCCCGGACCCCGCCCGACCCGCCCCGGACCCCGCCCGGACCCCGCCCGACCCCGCCCGGACCCGCCCCGGACCCCGCCCGACCCGCCCCGACCCCGCCCGACCCCGCCCGGACCCCGCCCGGACCCGCCCCGACCCGCCCGGACCCCGCCCCGGACCCCGCCCCGGACCCCGCCCGGACCCCGCCCCGGACCCCGCCACGGCACCGTCTCGCCAGCGCCCTACCCAGCCGTGCACTACTCCGCCCTCCACTCTCTGCCACACCAGGCCTCTCCCCGACCTTCGCCACCCTCACCATCCCGTCCGTGACCTGGCCGTCCTTTGGCTACCCCGCCCTTGCACTCGCCTCGCCCTTCCCTTCTCCACTCCGTCCCATCCCAACTGGTGCTCGCGCCTTTCCCCTTCCGCTCCGCGTCGTCCGGTTCGCGCCCCCGTCGGCGCCCCTCCTCACACATCCTGGGGCTGGAGCTGCATCTCTGGCCCTTAGGGATTCCTCCGTTCGATCGGCTCCGATGGTGATACTGGCACTTGTGAGGCTCCGCGTTTTACAGATTTCCCGTGACACACGAACCGGATATCTGCTTGATAGACTTTTCAACTGTCACGTTAGTATATAGTAGTTTCTTAGGAAGATGAGCTCTATTACGGATAATGGTAAAATCTAAAAGCAGGTCCAATTTTTATAGATGTACGAGTATCATTCACAGCTCTGATATACTAGACCTCTAAACATGTCCACTTAGTAAAGACTGGTAATTTTCGTAAGTCTCGTTGTACATCTCATCGAGATCAAAATCAAAGGTAAGAAATTATACACATCATGATAGTTTATAAACCACCTTAATTGTATACACATTTCTCTGAATCCGTGGAAGAGTAAGATTTCAGTTACTAACTACAGTAAAATTTAGAGGTAAATATCGAAAAATACCGTGAACACGTATGGATGGAATTTAACCAGGAAATATCATGGAAATAACGGTAATTTGCGATTTGCAAGGTTCTAAACGAGAAAATCCAAACAATGAAAACATCGCAAATAGATGAATCAATCACAAACTGATCAGAGTGAATTACAATAAGGAGGCTGTTGTGAACGGGCGAACATTTCTGAATATTATGATTCCAGAAGCAGTACGCATTAACTTTCACTTTACACTTTAGTCTATTAACATCTTCGAATAAGCTCAATCGTTTTAACATTCAAATAAGAAGTTCCTTTCATATTTGAAAGCATGGAATTCAAGTTTCTGCTTCTCCCTTGTTTGGTTAACATCTCGGGCAAGCATTTCGTATTTAAACGTTTCCAAGGCGAAGGAAGGAAAATACGTCGGCAACCTGGTTTCACACATTCCTTTCAAGCGCACTGTTTGTTTCACTCGCGAAGTATGCGGAAACGAAGGAAGCGGTGAACTCATGACCCTGCTCTCAAGAGGAACCGGCACCTATTCAACCCTGCGTGCTCAGTGGAGGGCCACTGACAAGCAATGAGCGGGTAGAAGGTGTAAGGTGTTATTCTAAATAACGACACGAAAAATAGTGATCAAGTTGTTGAACTATGATATCAATACATCAAAGAAAATTGACATTGTGTTGTTATTGTAACTTTTTATGTACGAGTATGTAGTAATGTTTAAAATGAACTTTTTCAGGACATATTCACATTGTCGAACAGAAAAAAGCAAAATATAGAGGTAAAATAGAATTAGCTGACATCAAAAAATGAAGGTGCGCGACCCCTGTAAAATGTAATGGAATTAACTCATAGTAAAGTTATATGATAAAAACTTATTTTAGTCGATAATCCAGATTCGATTCTATCGGAAAACTAGTAGTGCTACATACGTACATACTTTCTCGCATTATTTCTAAATTTGCCATTTTCGAAAATTCAGATTTCAATGAAAATGACACCCACGCTATTATTTTATGCATCCTTTCTTCTATTTACGAAAAAAAAGAGAAAATATTTGGAGCGGTTTTGGGGGGTAAAAAATGTTTTTAAATTGCCTATATTTCGCGCCAAATTACACAAAACTACACATATTTCCAAAAACTTGAACTTGAACTGATTTAAAGATCAGTCTTTAAGGATCAGATTTCATTCAGGAAAAAATATCTATAATCAATATTAGATTTGTAGGAAAACGGAAAAAAAATCGTTCATATGCAATTTTCAAAAAATCTGGAATTTCAACGAAATGACACCTGCTCCATTCTCTTAATCGTCCTTGACGCTATCCGAAGACAAAGTTTGATAAAAATATTTGGTGCCATTTTTGAGACAATTTTGAACATGTTTTTGAAGTTCCATGTAATGTCAAAAATCAAAATATCCGTTTGAAACTCCCAAAACCTTGAGTTCATTCAGATCGATTGAGGAATATCAATTATGATCAATCAATGAAGAAAATCGGCTGAACGGTTCAGGCGCTAGCGTCGACCACGGACGAACAGACAGACACGTTTTGCTGCCAATCTATTTTTCGGTATCAAGGACTCAAATAAAACATGGATTCCTGCTACACCACGTGTTAGGGTTTTTTTTCTTCTATTTTAGCAACAGGATTTATTCACTTTTCGTTACTAGGGCCCGGCAATAATTTTCTGCCGAAAATTCGCCGGTTTTCGGCGCGCGATTACATAACTTTCTTTTCCAACAAAGTACCGTCGTAAGGGTGAGGAAGGAAAAATTTGCAAAAAGTGAATAGGCAGTAAATTCATATTTAAGTGTCGACACTGCGTAATAATTTTATTAATAATACTGATTGCCGAAAAATAGAATCTTGTAAGTTGTAACCATCAGAGAGAGGGATTTAAGCATTTTTTACGTTGAAAACGTCTTCCGGACCTTTTACTGATCCATTAAAAAATCTTGATACTTTGATAATTTGGAAGGAGTGCCGTCTCAATTCGCCTGAAATGTCGACTTTCTACTGTATTGCCATTTTAAAAATCTGCTCCTTAACCCTCTATTGCCAGTGCACTCTTCACACAAGAACATTAATTAATGTCATTAGAAACCACCATGAAAAGACCGTCCACTCGAATGTGGAGTTTCGCCCCTTCGACTGCATCCCGCGTGCAACTTTTCCTAAGACAAAGACTACGGCGTTTACCTGCCTTCCAAAAATGTCACAGCCCGACTGTACACAGTTCTTTTTTCTTCCTTAGTGTTGGATTACCATAGTCCATTTTAATTTATTGAGTTACATTGATCTATTATAATTTATCCACTTGTCTTCAAGAAACATTTGCATATCCTTCTAGAGCACTACATAAGTGGAAAATCACCGCTTGAAATTTTGTGGAAACAAATCTTGAAACATCCTATCATGAGTATCTTCTTACCCCACTGTTTTAACGCAAACAATTCCGAGTTTTGTCATGACCTGTGTTCGAGGTTTCCTCCGGACCGATGCGAAAACATTTATTTGCGCTACTTATGAATGGAAACTTGGAACATTTTCAATCCTTCCGAAACACCGGATGAACGAAACGGGATGCAGACGGACTGTGCCTTCTCAGATAACGAAAAGTGAAAGATTAGCAGGGCAGCGCGGGTAAGGGAAAAACTGACCGTGAGGTGACAATTCAATCCTTTGATTCCCACAAGGACCGGTTCAGGCCACCATAATAATAACCCATTTCCTCACCTAACCTAATGCGAATCATTTCTAAGCCTTTATTCCTAAGCCTCTATTCTTTCCCATCGTTCTAACCACATAATCCGAAAATTGAAATTAAGGATTCCAGAGAGTGATCTCGCCCTTATTAAGGTTGATGCTAAGTCAGCTACGTAAAATCAATATTAAAACGCTCTTGTAAGCGCTAAGCCGCTGTATAAGAAAACTGATTATTAATATAATAATAATAATAATAATAATAATAATAATAATAATAATAATAATAATAATAATAATAATAAACTGAGCGAAATGACTCAGTGCATAGTGCGCTGGGAGGCCTGGGTTCGATCCCCGGGTCCATTCTGACCGGGGTTTTCGTGGTTTCCCTCGAACATACAGGCGAATGCTGGGTTGGTGAAAATGATCACAATCATCTCTCATCATCATCCTATCACCTCATAATTCATAATTCAAGACATAACAAGCACGTCTTAGGAACGGATAATGTCGACAAACTGATACCCATAGTCACTCGCGTTAATCTCTCTCCATAATAGAATACGACTGGGTCTGGGCAAGTGAACATGTAGCGTGGTCAGAAATGGCCGATACGCTAACAATTTTAATAACAAAAAAGAAGAAGAAAACGCCGGCGCCAGCTGCGGCGTGCAGCGCCGTCATGTGAATCGCGGCGAAGAAGTCAGCGAGCGCGGAGAGGAGTGGCAGGGGCAATCTGTGCGTGCGGGGGCGGCGCGGCCTGCCGGAAGCGCCGGTCACGGTGCGCCGGCGCAGGTGTCGGCCCGGGGGGTGGGGGCGCGGCGCGCGCAAGCATGCTTCCTCCGCCCGCGCGGGGGATGCGCCGCCCGGAACACTTGCTGCTCCTCGTACACGTGCACGCGCGACGCCGCGCTGGGAGGCGACGCCAGGGGGCCAGGGACGCCCTTCGGCCGGAACCGGCGCGGAGGCGTCGCAACGGACGATTCGAGGCGGAGCTTCTCAAACGGCGGTGAACGCACATCCTCCACCACCACCACCACTATTACCACCCCCACCACCATTACCACCCCCACCACCACTATTACCACCCCCACCACCACTATTACCACCCCCACCACCACTATTACCACCCCCACCACCACTATTACCACCACCATTACTATTACCACCACCACTATTACCACCACCGTTACTATTACCACTATTACCACCATAACCACCACCACTATTACCACCACCACCACATTACCACCACCACTATACCACCACCACATTACCACCACCACCACCATTACCACCACCACTATTACCACCACCACCACCACTATTACGACCACCACCACCACCATCACCACTACTACTAGTGGTACGGCCGGCGGAGGGATCCAGGGAGGTACCCAAGAAAAACACTTGCAAGGAAACAAATACTTCTGCATTCGCGTTTCATTCGTTAACGGCATAAACCATTGATTTCCAATTCTCGAATAAGTTTCCGAATTCCAATCTTGATCCTGTACTGGCACCGGCTAAGTCTTGCTTTGAGTGAGAATTGCCGCCGTCTCTGAGTGACATGACGGTTCAGTCACGACGATGGCTGATATTCGATTGATTTATTGTACAGTGATGCCAGGCGCGTCAACTGCAATGCAGTGCCAATATGAGCTATGAGTAAATGTTTAATACTATTTAAGTATCTACTATGTGTAGATACTTGAATATTTTATGTTTATATATATTTTTATTTAAAAATAATAATGACTATTTTGCTTAGAATATTTTCTTATAAGCAAACTCAAAGCAGTCCTGAACTTGATTTGTCCAGAATCCAAAAGACAGTCGCTCTACAGATAAGTAAGCAGGTTTTAGCTAATCATGTTGACTTTTCGTGTTTGCCTTCATCCCGACGGAACCCACAGACTCCTGGTTTTGCCCAACCGGGTTTAGAACGTCTCGTGTAAACCTATCTCAGCGATCGTCTGAATGAGGCTGCCCCCCCTCTCCTCGGCTCATCCTATGCTCGCCTTCTCCACGAGAGTAAGAGTTTTTTTTCTGGGCAAGATCGCGTATCTATCTTTAAAGCACTGTATCCGCAACAGTTACGCACACAGACCTTGAGGCTGACGTTTTCCAAAGGAAGTCAGGAGCCAGCGGTTGACTGATTTTTACCTGCTACGTTGTAATGTAAGGGAAAATGGAACGGGTAAAACCATCATGAATACGGAGCGTGTGTTAGCTTCTTATCATTCTACATCCGGGCGTGGCAGGCTGAGTGGCATGGAGAAGCGAGAGGCGGGGCGCAGTGGAACAGCGTGGAATGGGCTGGTGCGGTGTGGGGCGAGGCTGTCTGTAGCGGGCGGAAGCGATTCGATTAATTCGTTATTTCGTGTTTCGTCAAGTGATACGGGTTATCAGCCCCGTAAGTATAGTGCATGTTTTATCACGTCTGCTTGCAGGAGTTTTCCTCATTCAGGTACCTCCTACCAGCGGGGACCGCTCCAGCTCTAAGCTCCCGACTGTTCTCCCGAGAAGTGTCGTTAATAGTGTAGTGCATGTAAGGGTATGTGTGTATAAGTAAGAGGTGGAATAGGGCAAGAAAGAGGAAGAAAAGATCGCGTGTGGACCGTTGCCCGTTTGTTAGGGTACTGCACCGGCATTCGCCTGGTGTTGATCGGAGAAACCACAGAAAAGAACCGATCAGAGCAGCCGGCCGCAAGAATTCTCCTCCAGACGTGGCATATTTCGATCTAACTAGCTTCGAAAATCCAGCCATCGTCAAGACTTGAACCGTATGACCTCCCGGTCAGAGGCACACTGCAGTGACATTCATTGATGCCCTGAGCCACTTCAGAGAGTTAGAGGTGGAGCGGGGTAGAGCGAGGCGGAGAGAAACACATCGAGGCCTGAGGAGGTGGGGCAGTTGCAGAATGGGCTGGTGCGGTGCGGGGTGAGGCGGTCTGTGGCGGGCGGCGGCAGTCCGGAGGGAGAGAGTGAGGCGGTCTGTGGCGGGCGGAGGCAGTCCGGAGGGGGCGGCTGTGGCGGGCGGAGTCCGGAGGGGGGGTGAGGCGGTCTGTGGCGGGCGGCGGCAGTCCGGAGGGAGAGGGTGAGGCGGTCTGTGGCGGGCGGCGGCAGTCCGGAGGGAGAGGGTGGGGCGGTCTGTGGCGGGCGGAGGCAGTCTGGAGGGAGAGGGCGGAGCGTCACGCCAGGTCCTCTGCACAATTAGATCCGTCATCGGCGTGTCGCTCGTTAGACGCGATTTATTAGTCCCCGCACGTGGGGGGAACACGTGCCGGCCCAGACGTCGCCAGCCGCCTCCGCTCGTTTTTAAGATGGCGCCCATTTGGCCAGAGAAAAAGAGCGCCGCGCCATCTGCGCGGAAGTGTTAATTAAGCGCCCGAATTTTCTGCCTTAATGAGAGAAACTAAGGAAAAAGATTCACTTCTCGATAGAGGCTACTTGGGTATCAGGATAGAGACGTATGGTATAGACGGGTGAATGATTTCTTGGGGGGGAGAAAAAATCTTTCAAATTAAGCATGTAAATTAACACAATAAAAGGAAAAAACGGTGCTTGTGAACGGTGCTTGACTGGTCTCGTGTTTTCAAACTCTCATTATTGAAAATAGCTATTATACCCTTACTTGTTGCTTTGTCAAAAATTATTTTGATTTGTATAATGTAATCACGTGAGTGAATTTTCGCAACTGTCGAAGATCAGTTCAGTTGATAAATCAGAATAATACGGTTCCTTTAGAACATTTGTTCAAGATTCAGGCTGATTACGGGGATGTGGGTGACTCGAGAATGATCGTGAATGAGAACATACATCTCGTGAGGTACTTGCTGATGTGAGAAGTCAAACATGCCATAACTAAATGGTAAAAACTCCGACGTGCTATGCAGGAGTCGAACCCACTAGTCTTTGACTCCGGGTCCCTGATCCTGATCTAATCCCTCGTGCCATCAGTGTCAAGGACAAAACACAACTTGGAGAAAAATTCTTTATTTCAAGTTCTTTAGCTCGTGTTTATGACCTCCGAGATGGATAACCAACAACAATCGATGATTGTTGCCGTCCAGGATGTCCTAGAGTTCGGGTTTCATCGGTAACGGATTTTCGACTGTAGATTTCCAGTTAGGCCGAATTCAACCACTGCTTTAGGACCATTCTAGTGCGCGATCTTTCCTTCCTCATCCTCATCTATTCCTTTCGCTTTATATACACACACACACACACACACACACACAATTACATACCGTATACTACTACCGCACACATCGGCAGCTTAAAGCCTGTCCCAAATGGGGCGCTGTTCCAATAGAGAGTTTTAGCACTAGGCGTAAGAAGACAGCCTTAAACTCTATTGATCACGTGGCTATCGAGTTTATAATGTCTTAATGAACAACGTTCAGAAGAGTTTTAGCAATTGCGACATTGCGTTATGCATTATAACAAAAGAAGCATTTCAAGCGTTGAACAAAGAAGTTCCATAATACATCAAAGAGTGTAGACTAAGTGGTAAGACATTTAAACCACGATACGAGGCAAGAGTATAACAAATCTACATTGTGCAAGGAGTTTTAAATTTTATGGCCCACCTCCATGAACACGCAATCTGGAATTTTGAATCGGCTTTTCTTGAGAATGTAAGGAATATATTAAAACAGCGTTCGTTTATGAGCACACAACCTAACCCGAAGGTATGATTTCAACTTCTTTTTCGCAAACTTCTTACCCGTCACCTCACCAATATTTTCCATAAATTCTTGCCAGCGTTGTGGAGTTGGTAAGGAATAACTTTAACTGCCTTACATAGGTTTATTAGAGTTGGTAAAATACCTTTCCTGTTTATAGGTGGCCATTTTGCCTTTTGCAAGGTGATCGTGGAGACCCCTACAGGCGTGCACTATTTGTGAAAGTATAAGATCGTACGTTAGGCCTAAGATAAGACGTTATGACTTCAAGGTCCGTCACGTGACTGTTAGTGCATAACGTCATCACCTTACGCGTGGCGCTAAAACTCCCTAATGACGGAGATACCTTGGAGAGGGAAACGCAAACCGACGTACAGCTCGGCTCCCGATCTCACGTTCCAGCTTGGGATGAACACCGCCACGTGTCGAGATATAACATACACTACTCATACGCGTCAAATGACCGAATTATTTCACGTTACCGGAAACCCATAATACGCGCTCACCCTTTGAGACACCGAGGTCGTCGACAAAACACATCCATAAAAAAAATTTTTAAAAAAATTAAAAAAAAAAACTTTATTCCCCGTTCTCTGGCGTGTCGTGTTTCATTCACAAAGGACGAAGGGATAAAGAGCACCGCACCCGCCTCAGAACGCAAGGCCGGCCGGATCCGCCGCTTCGGCACCTGAGCGGCGCGCAGTTAAACGAGAACTTTACGCCCGAGCGGCCGCTTGCCTAATCCTCGTTAGGGGGTGAGTTATTTCGCGGGCCGGGGTCGGTGCGTCCGCGCGGGGCCGGTTACGTTTTCATCACCGCTTCCCGCGCCCCGGGAGCCCGAGCAGGCTCCTCCACGCTCCGCTGGCGCCGATGAAATCACCACTCACCGCCCGACTGGAAGTGGGTTCTAATGCATGTCCCGCAAACATTCTCCTGCAAATGTCAATTCGCGTGATGCAACGGCGCCCCAAGGGGTTCGTTCAGAGCAGGGTGGGAAACTTTTAAGATCAAAGATTGCGCAAAATGTTTGCGGAATGGGTTCTTCTGCGGTGAAGTGCAGTTTGTAGCTGAGTTGGTTGGATTTGGTAATGTTGCTTGGGTTATTGCGGTGAGTCACCAGGTAGTTTGATAAGAGGCGTTCATGGATTAATGTTGATTAATACTACACTCACCCGTTTTCTCTCTCATACCAGTTCCATGAAATACACTCGACTGAGATCATAAAATTCCGCGATTCCGTCCAGGAAGACACCGTTCCCACAGATTTCGGATTCGGAATCAACTCGTCTATTTTGGACAATTGAATGTCATGAGCGTGGTAGCATGGGTAGAAAACATTGTAGATTAAAAAAATTCATCAATCAAAACTGGAAAATTATATAACGAGAGCAAGTGAAGCAAGCATCAGTTTTTTCTTCTACAGTAACAAGATTTTTTAAACTTTCAAAATATCCATTTAAATAAACTGAATTAATATCATAATCATTACTATTACTATTACTATTATTATTATTATTATTATTATTATTATTATTATTATTATATCGGCCATTTATTATCACGCTAATTTTTATCATTATCTCTTTTACGTTATTAGGCATTTGTATTCCTGAATTCATGATATCCTGCGTGGACATTGTGACTGAATGATTCATGGACGATTTATAACAATTTAATATTAGATATTACTGAAATACAACTATTAATGCCAAAATAATGAAATTCAGTCCCATGACCAGTTGTCTTTCTTTGAAGGTAGTTTGCAAACCCACAAAGCACGTTCCGTAAAGTTGTGAGTGCACTCACACCATTCTTGTGATGGATTATCGATCGCATTCCTTGAAGTTCTCGACGAATGGCAACGTTTGGCGTCAGAAAGTGACTTTCGTTTGAACGCGGTCATGTCGTTTTACTTCTTTGGTTCGGTCGTCAGCACTGAGGAATAAGAATTCTGGAGACAGACTCTAATTGATACAGTCAACGTAACTGGCAAAGCACCTTCGCGAGTGACCGAGTAAATTTTTGTCTCTCTTCTTTTAACTTGAGATACCTTTTTTTTCCATTTACGATCCTTGTGCTTCTCATCTGTAGGGACATTCCTTTCGTTTGAATATTCTGAGACTGCGGAGTCTTCCAAAAGCCAAGAGGCATGGGCGGAGGACAATCTGGGTTCCGGGCATCGAGTAGGGAGCATTACGCAGTAAGCAAGGGTTAGAGAGCATGGAAAAGTGAGCGTGGAACTGTGAACTTAAAGCAGTGAGCGTGTTTCAGTACGCATGAAGCAGTGAGTATGGGTTGGTGAGCAAGAAGCAGCTCCCACGAGGTAGTGAGTGTGGGGTAGCGGGCATGAGACAGTGAATATGGAGCAGTGGCCGGGAGCGGTATCTCAGTGCATCAACTGATGTCACTGCAGCGCCTAGGTTCGAGTCCTGACGACGGCAGGATTTTCGACACTAGCTTTTCAGCTAGGTCGAATTCAGTCGCTGTCTGGAGGAGAATTCTAGCGGCCGGCTGCACCAGGCCAATGCCCGAGCAGTACCCTACCAAACGGGCCACGGACCGCGCGCGATTTGTCCTTCCTCTTCCTTGTCCTATCCTCTCCCCTTACACACACAGTTACACTAACATGTACTACATTAAAACATGTCTCGTGAGACTGGTCGAGAGCTTAGAACTTGTCCCGGCTGGGGCGGTGCTCCGCTGGTGGGAGAGTCCTGGTTAGGGGGAACCCCAATAGCCGACGGTAGGTTGGCGCCGGATCTCGCCATCCGGCGAGAGAAGATCACCGCCACCTTCCGAGAGAGAAAAAAACATACACCAACACTAACGGAACTAATGACCAAATCAGTTGACGCGCCCGGAAACACGAAAAAATCAATCAATCAATCAATCAATGGAGCAGTGAGCTTGAAGTAGAGGACATGTGGCAGTTACCACGGGTTAGTGAACAAGGAGCAGTGAGCATGGATTACAGAGCATCATGCGGTAGTGGACGTGAGACAATGAGCATGGTAGGAGCATAATACGGAAGTGATTAGGTAGTCATGCGGTAGTGCGCATCATGCAGTAATGACATGAGGTAGTGAGCGCGGGGTAGTTGGCATGAGCCAATTAGCACAAGGCAGTGAGCTTGGGACATTGAGCATGGAGCAGTGAGCTTGCAGTAGCGGACACGAAACCCGAAGGAACAGAGGCAGGAGCGCAGGGCATTGAGCGTCTGGCGCCTCTCCAAGAGCAGCGCCTCGCCCTGATCGTGTGTGCCGCCCCCCGCCGCCGTGTGGCAGGCGTCGTAAATCGGGGCGCGGGGCGCGCGGCGCGGCGGCTTGCCACAGCCCGCCAACCGGAGCACTGGGTCGCCAGGTGGCGAGGGCAGCCACGCGACGCTCCACGCACACGGCACACCGCAACCGCCGAGCTGCATCAATAGGTTTTTTCGTGAACTCACTTCCAGAGCTGAACTTCACGGAGCTTTTATGGCTGCGAAGTTCAATTTACCACCAAGGCCGAAAAAGTGTTTTGGCGGACGATATAGTTCATGTGCAGTTCAAGTCAAATGTAAACAAATCAATGTCAAAACATAATTAATATTTATTATTCTTAGATTATGTAAGTTTTTAATTCATTATTTATTAACATTTAAATTAAAGACCAATTAGATATACACTTAAATATTATACTGTAGCGTCATAGACTTGACTCCCTGCTCCTGAGTTGCAAGGTATGGGGATGAGGGTGCCAAATATAGGCTCCCGAACAAAGGCCACCCCTCACGGAAATCCTCATCCCCATACCTTGCAACTCAGGAGCAGGGAGTCAAGTCTATGACGCTACAATACCTAGAATTGTTAAATTTTCCGTTGATTCACCCCTCATGCTAGGAATATATTATTCAGTATTTCAACAATTGTAACAGGCAACTTCAAAGATTATAACTCAGAAGAATATTGCATTTATGCAACGAAAACTGATGTTTAAAAGAGTTCTCTGTAAAATTGAAACTTAAAATTGGGATATGAGTGTACGAAAAATAGTATAGTTAGAAAATAGTAGTATACACTTCGCACTTCGGGCCGAAAATAAATTTTACAGTAATTTACTAAACTCAGTGGTTAAACCTCACCGACTCAATGGTAAAAATTAGAACTCATTCATTTTCCGTACTGGATACATAAATAACTATTACGACACGCTCTTAGAGCACCAGTTATTCTTGCACTTTTTCTAATTCTTTTAATTCCCTAGCTCAGTCTGGACAAGAAGGCACCGGACTCAAATCCTGGCAAGAACAAATATTAGCATTTCGGGCATGAGTATCCACTTTCAAGAACGGTGGTAATTCGCGCAGATGTGTGTGTTACTGGCCAAGACAATTTTTTTAACATGAGAGAGAAAATGTACCAAGATGTATCATTTAAGACGAGTATTAATAATGTATGAATGTTCAACTGTGTAACGGAGTGTAACACATAAATGAATATTATATGTAACCGTTTCGTTTATCATCGCGTATTATCTCATTTCTTTACGGTGGTTAAACAGAATCATCTAAGTACATATTCATATTCTAACAACTTAAAATATTTTTTGTTTATAATTTACGGTAAATATTACGCACACGTGAAAATTCCCATCAAAATAGTCTTGGAAAAAAGTAGTTAAGAAATAAATTTGCATAATTAAAAACAAATAAATTCAGTTTCAATTCCAATCCTCGATTCCACCACAGGGCAAAATCAAAATATTTATTAATAACGATTACTCAAAACACACTTTCACTACCGTGGATGGTCACGAGTTAGAATGTGTGGAGGTGTGGTTTTAGTCGCATATATGGCCATCCAACAAACGTCATCACGGCTTCAAAATAATCGATGATTTCCTGGAATGTGTAAATTAAAGAAACAAATGCGGTCAAAAACACCACACAGTATGATCGTATTCGAGTCGAGTTTGATTCGATTTGGTGGCTACCCAATACGTGGTACAACAAGGGGGTTCAAAAATGTTGGCTTATTCCCGGTAAAATTCCATAGGTGGACCGACCTGAGTGAATTACTTCCTCGCTGAGTAGAAGTCTTGTAACTCAAAACATCAAAATATTTAGCACTTTGGGTAGTAGTACGTTACCTTTATCTGGTTGACCGATTGCAGTGATACAGAAAATGGTGTGAATTCGAAATCGTCCAGCTGGAGTGGTTTTGAAAAAAAATCTGTCATCGTCAGGACCCAACCCCTAGGTCCACACTTAAGAGGTAATGATGTTGCTGCTGAGATATCGCAGCCGGTGGTTATGGGGCGTAGTGAAGACCCGATCGGGTCTGGGAGGAGCGACGCCAGGCGGAGCGGGTAAAAGCCCTGCGGGTCGGAGAGGAGCGGCACGGAGGGACAGGGAGGACTGGAGCGGGGCGGAGCAGAGTGGAGTGGTGCGGTACGGGGCAGGGGAGATGGAGCGGGCCTGGGTAGGATGGAGCGGGGCAGGGGGGGATGGAGCGGGGCAGGGTGGGATGGAGCGGGGCAGGGTGGGATGGAGCGGGGCAGGATGGGATGAAGCGGGACGGGATGGAGCGGGACGGGATGGAGCGGGGCGAAGCAGAGTGGAGTGGTGCGGTGCGGAGCAGGGCGAGGAAGGTGGGCAGGGCAGGATGGATTGAGGCAGGGTGGGATGGAACAAGGCAAGGCGGGATGGTTAGGGGCAGGGTGGAATGGAGCGGGGCAAGGCGGAATGGAGCGGAGCGGGATGGAGCGGAGCGGGATGGAGCGGAGCGGGATGGAGCGGAGCGGGATGGAGCGCGGGAGGAGCGGGGCGGGATGGAGCGGGGCGAAGCAGAGTGGAGTGGTGCGGTGCGGAGCAGGGCGAGGACGCGTGGGGCATGGTGGGATGGAACGGGCATGGTGGGATGGAACGGGGCATGGTGGGATGGAGCGGGGCAGGGTGGGATGGAGCGGGGCAGGATGGGATGGAGCGGGGCAGGATGGGATGGAGCGGGGCAAGATGGGATGGAGCGGGACGGGATGGAGCGGGGAGCAGAGTGGAGTGGTGCGGCGCGGAGCAGTGCGAGAGGTGGAGGAGCGGGGCTGGCGGTCTGGGGGGGCGGGTCGGGCGAGACGGGCGCAGCAGGCGAGGCGGGCGGGGCGGAGACGGCGAGGCTGGGCGGGGCTGGAGGCTGCGAGTCGGTGGTCGCGTCCGCGTGTCCGGCGCAGCTGCATCGCCTAGGCGCGGCGGGCGTCGAGGCGAGGCGCGCCGCGCCTGTGGGCAATTGGCCGCAGCTGGGCGACCGCCCCCGCCCCCGCCCCTGCCACCGCCGCCGCGGCGCCGCGCAGCGATCACGCCGCGCCGCAGCGGACGCACTTGACGCGCTTGACGGCTCACGTGACCTCCGCTCCGCGCAGCCGCGTGGCTGACCTTCCGCGGATAACAACACAATTGCCACTCCTCAATGGGCCGTTTTCAATGGGTACGGGCTAAACGTCTTTCGAGAATGAACGTCAAAAATTCATCAAAATCTACATTTCGCTCTAGTCATGTTGTAGGGAAACAGAAAAAAAATCTTGCACAACTCATTCTTGGTGTTCCCTGGTCACACATAGCCAACGAAATTACAAATTGTCTTCTCTATCTAGCATTTTTAACATAAATTCAAAGAAGAAAACATCTAGTGAAAGAAAAACCTCCCTTCATATCGCACTAAATATCTAAGCAATTTTTTTAAACTTTTTCTATCCATCACCAACATATTTTAAGACCAGAACTTAGTTCGAGGACGCCAAGGATATTTTGCATTGGCCTGCCCAATCGAATTTTTCGCAAGAAACCGTTCGATGAGCGAATGAGCTGAACGACTCCTTCCTTGTCATAAGCAGCTGAGTGGAAATTGAAATTTTGTGACTTTTTCTTTGTGCGTCCTTCGCCAGCACTTGTTCCCCAGCTGATTGATGGAATTACGCTCTTCAGGATTAAAAGGGAAAAGTATCAATTGTGCGCAACGTAATTACATCCTCGCTAGTTATCGATAATTGGTACAATTACGAGAAAAAACATTCATAAAAAGAAATAACTTGAATGTATTGCGAAAAGCTTCTTGCATTTCTATCAGGGTCACAGGCAGTTATTGTTACTCAGAGTCAGTTTCTTTGTAGCTATGAAGAATTCAGGAGCTAAAACATATGCAAAGTGCTAAGTGTGGCCATGTACATACAGGAAACTTCTTAATCGCCTTTTTCTAAATTCTGAACGAACAAGTATTACTTTTGTTCTAAAATAAAGTTGAATGCGAAACAAAAATTGCTTAATACAGCACACCTTATTTGCGGGGCTTATTTTCGTCATTAGTATTCTATGGAATCGTTTATTTGCACCTTTGATACGACGAATATGTCATTTTATACAACGTCCGTCAGTATTGCAAAAGAAGTATTGAAGCCTTACGTGACAATGTATTCTACTGGTAGAGAGATGTAATGGTAAAGGACGTGTCAAAACAGACAATTTCTGAAAATTGAAAACTTTCGTCTCAAGAGAATTTGCACAAAACTTCATCATTGTTACTCTGAAGCAGGTGAAACGTAGACGTGTGAAATACCAACTGACGAAGGAATTAAGAAGCTATTGTTTACTCTTTAAACCAATGGTCTTACGTTGTCTATACATTATTCTGAATGTACTCTTTGATCTTGCTACACAGTGATCAACCAACAATGAATTGTAATTAATTAGTTGAAGTGAACTGAGTGAAGTAACCAAAACTAACAATATTTATAACGCTGCCCCAAATAAAAATGTGTTTATTGAAATACATTAGGCCGTTTGCCAAGCCGAGAAATCATATAAACTTGTAAGTTTCCATTTTCTTGTGGATTTATACACGATCGTCCAGAAGATTTAATAGATGTTATCTCGAGGACCAGCATAATTACCAATAATAGATAATAATCTACCGATTACGGCCCAATTTGGGAGGCAAATAAAGACATTAAGAGCCCTTTTAAGGATGTCCGTAGCGTCATCCGGATCAAGGCAATTACGAGCATGAATTACGAACTATTCGCAAATAAATCGCAGCCACTTGCTGGAGAAGTGTCGTCTTGAAGCAGACGCCGCTAGTGGAATCATAATTCCTAATATAGGAGGGCGATACTCGGGAGTGGGCTCCAGCCGTGTCCTGTGACCTTACAAGGCGCTGCGCTAGCGACCGACCACGTAGATGACGCCGAACGACCCTCTAAATATCTATCAGAACCCTCGCACTTCGAACTTCACATGTTCATGTAAGTCCATTACACAAAGGTACGAGGTCAGAGGGCATTTAAGAGAGAAACGTATGAGTTGTGCTTTTGTCAATGTATTGCGAGGAAAGCTGCTGCTTTTACTATATTTTAAACGTCGGTGATTTGTACGGAGAAGTGTGATGATCTCTTTACTTGATATGTCACCTCACAAACAAGTTTCGTGTGTCTAGAACGTTCCAACACGTGAGCCTACGCCTCACTTTCTAACCATAGGAATCTAATATATAGATAGAATAGAATATATATTTTGCTACTTAGGAATACATAGAATACTTCCGGTCGTAGCGTTTTCTAAGTAATTACTAAAAATACACAAAACAAACATCAAACAACATTAAAATATATACATGTTACCAAATACAATTTTACAAAATTAATCTATTAACTATATTTACTTAGTCTAATTTTAAAATTTTTGACATTCTGAGGAAAGTCTCAGCACTGTTGCAGGTAATTTGTTCCAATTTTGTATTGTTCTGTTTACAAATGAGAATTTACCTACATCTGTTCTCTGTTTTCTTTGCCGAATTTTGAAACCATGATCCTTCCGCGCGACGTAAGTTGGTTTTGATAGTCTTTCCCGTACTTCACCCCACGGACGATCCCCTCTTATTGATTTGAATAATGCACAAAGACGCGATTTCTCTCTGCGTTCTTCCAAAGGTTCCCACGACATAAATTCAGAACTTGAACGTTCTCTCCTAAGAAATTTTGCAGCATATTTTTGTACTCTCTCGAGTGATTTTATTTGCCCTAAACGATAAGGGTCCCAACATATGGAGCCAAATTCTAATATCGGACGTACTAGAGACGTGTACCCTAATTCCCTTGATTTTCCACTTCCTTTTCTAAGTATTCTAATTACAAAGAGTAATGCCTTCCACGCCTTTTTCACTACATAATTTACGTGTTCTGTCCAACCCGGATCCTCATTTAGTACAATTCCCAAATATTTACAGTATTTAGCCCTCGGAATATCCTGATTTCCTAATTTATATATGATATATCGTCTGTCTTTCTAGAACGCGCGAATCTAATAAACTTGCACTTGCTGGGATTTAATTTCATTTCATTTGTGATTGCCCATGATTCTAGCTTATCTACATCAACCTGCAATATTTCTGTATCACTTGTGTTCTTAATTTCCCGATAAATTATACAATCATCTGCAAAAAGACGTATTTTTTATTCAATTCCCTTCCAAATATCATTAATATACGCTATAAATAACAACGGACCTAGGATACTTCCCTGTGGCACTCCATTGATGACATTTAAAGTGACACCAGAGACAATATTTCCACATAAAAGCAGTGTGCCATTCTGTGAGAGACGCACAGCGCCACAACAATGCCTGGGAATGCTACCTAAGCCCAGCGAAGATGCGGTAGTGACGCTGTGGGACTGTGACGGGCTTGTCTCCCGGTTGTGTCGCAGTGGTATCGCGTTTGTGACGGAGAGATGCTGCGGCTGTGGCGGAGTTTTGTCGTGGATGTACCGGAGTTGTTGCGGCAGGGTTGCGGCGGGATAATGGCGGGGTTGCGGCGGGGTCATGTCGGGCTGTGGGGAAGTTGTGCAGACTTGGAGCGTAGTTGTGCAGAGTGGTAGCGGTGTTGTACAGAGTGGTAGCTCCGATGTGTGGGATTGTTCTGCGTTGAGGCGGAGAAGGGCTGTAGAGCGTCTATGAATGAATGGATGAATGAATGAATGAATGAATGCCTTATTTTACGTGGCGAGACTCAGGCCATGAGGCCTGCTCTTCCGTCTGACCACGCGCAATTTCGTTACGCTCCTTTCACCGACTAGAGGAGAAAAAGTCATTACTTGGGCGACGAAACAAGCAGTTTGAATTGATCTCATAGGCTTCATTTAGGCTTGAGGATCTTTTACAAGCAGTAAATCTACTAACATGGGGCAGCCAGCTTTACTTCCCCTCCAAAGGAAGGCGTACGAAGGATTTTTTCCACGGCTTCGATCGGCTTTGAACCCGCAAACTTAGGTATAACAGCCCGATACGCTAACCGTTACACCATCGCCGCCGCTTCTATGGTGGAATGTGACAGGGTACGAGGGGTGGCAGGGCAGTAGAAAGGAGCGGCGGCGAGTGCACGAAGGGCGGTGGGCTGTGATTGGTGGTTGGTGGTTGGTGGGTGGTGGGTGGTGGGTGGTGGGTGGTGGGTGTGGGTGGTGGGTGGTGGGTGGCGGGTGGCGGGTGGTGGGGGTGGCGGCAGCCGCGCAAAACAACATCCTCAAGGTCTGTACAATTTCAAATAATTATCCTCCGGGCGGAACGATCGCTACCTCCGCCATCTCCAGCGCCAGTACGGCGCGGCATCCTGCACTGCAGCCGCCGCCGCCACCAGCGCCGTGCCCAGCGACGCAGCACCGCCAGCGCCATTCACGCTCACGCCAAGGCCGAGCGGCTTGGCTTTCTCGATTGATTGACCAGTGATTCCGGGCGCGTCAAATACGGAGATCAGTGATTCCGGGCGCGTCAAATACGGAAGAGAGAATAGGGCATGGAAGAGGATGGAAAGATCGCGCGGTCCGTTTCCCGACCGCGCGGTCCGTGGCCCGTTTGTTAGGGTACTGCTCCGGCATTCGCCTGGTGTTGATCGGAGAAACCACGGAAAACTACCGATCAGAGCACCTGGCCGTTAGAATTCTTCTCTAGACAGTGACTGAATTTGACCTAGCTCACAAGCTAGTGTCGAAAATCCTGCCGCCGCCGGGACTCGAACCTAGGACCTCCCGCTCAGAGGCACTGCAGTGACATCAGTTGATGCACTGAGCCACTCCCGAGTTGCTTGGCCTAAGCACGCGCTGAATTCAACATCACCACTCGACTGCCAACGCACTCCCCTGAGAGAGCGACTATCTTACTACGGGTATTTACAAATTGTACTGCGGTAGTACAGTTGGAACTTTGTATTATTTGTGTATGTCTCTATGTACAACACATGATCCTTCGCTGTCCATTTTCATCCCACCATCCAATTCTACATGGAAACATTTTCTTAAATGTTTTAACAATTTTCTATTTTGAAAACTAAATGTATGTGGCGTATTGTACATTGTAGTTCAGAAGTTATTAATTAGAATTGTACTAGCTCAGAATCGAAGAATATTGTTTATTCAACAATTGTGACATACGTAAATTCTAATAATAAGGTCAGTACAGCTCTGAAGGTGAGATTATCCTATACATTACAAATGATCTTACAAATTCGGAATTAACATTCAGTTCAATGGGACACCACAGTTTGAAAACGGTTTGTCATCAAAATTGTTTTTAATTTTTAAGTTTATTTGATGCTAAATGGCTTTTGGAAGTTCTCCGACCGAAAATTTCAATCATTTCCAATTTCTTAGAAATCTCTTCATCTGTAACAGAGAAAATGAGTATCCATTTGAATTTGATAAGTAAACAGCAAACTATGTTGAAAATTATTCATTATATTTACATGTTGATGTGAAAGGAGGGAAAGATAGGGTGAAGTTATATTGCAAGAATTTGCAATTAAGCATATTTACTATCTTTAACAGTAGCTGGAGCTAATGTTTCATCTGATAAGGCACACAGCGCAAGATACGATTAGGTCAGGGATCTGAAATCGTGTGTTCATAGGATCGACATGCACACACTCACAAATATTCTCAAGTATCAACGTTCATTATCTGCAAGATACAATCATGTTTAAATTTAGTATTTGAACTACCAATTATGGTAGCCTTGAAGCAATCGTAATTACAAATCATGAGAAGACTTCGCAAAACGTTCGTTCACCAGACATCAATCTCTGGTGCGAGGATGTGAAGTACAAAATCCCTCAGAAAACCGCTTAAGTCTAAATTCAGAACGTCAAGTTCCCGCCTTGCCACCTTCGCTTTCCCAGTCCGGTTCTGAGAGAAACAGATCTCTAAGAAAACCAGTGGAACCACCCTCGCCATCAGAAACGATGGAAGATTTTGCTTCTTGAGAACAGAATATTTAAATGACGTTTAATCTTAACTTCTTGCAGGCCAAAAGAAAAAGTGGTAGTAGGTGGAACGGGGAAATACATTTGAGTTGTAGCACTCAGGTAGAGGTTACGAGAATGTGAGTGGAGAGTTCGCGGGATTCGTAATTCGATTCTAGAAAAAAAGGCTGGAGTGACAGTGTGGGAACGGTGGAGAGGCGTGGCAGGTCGAGAGTGAGAGGTCTAAGGGGAACGAACAGTAACGGAGCAAGAGCAGTAACACCAGTCTTGGGGAAGAGAGATCAGCATTAAAGAAGCAGAGAGTAATTGGACAAGAGTTGCTAGAGAGACAGACAGAAAGACCAATCTCTTTCTCTCTCTCTCTCTCTCTCTCTCTCTCTCTCTATATATATATATATATATATATATATATATAGTGGCATACGTACATAGAGGAGAGAGAGAGAGAGAGAGAGAGAGATCTATATATATATATATATATATATATATATATATATATATATATATAGTGGCATACGTACATAGAGGAGAGAGAGAGAGAGAGAGAGACAGAGAGAGAGAGAGATGAGGGAGACCGAAGGCGTGAGACGAGACAGGGTGGTGAGTCAAAAGATGATAGAGAAATGGGATGTCATTACAAGGAGGAGAAGGAAAAGAATAATGAGAATAACTGTAACTAATGAGTATCATAATCGTGGCTAGAATACAGTCAATTGGTCATCTTTATGAGACCCACAGGCACCTTACACAAAAATGTCAACATACTTGTTGTACGAAACGTTTACCGCCTGTATTATCCGGTTTAATCTCCGATCCCTGCAAATGTAAGTGTGAAGTTGGGAAGAGGAACGGCTTAAGCCTGCAAACATAATTCGAAGGGAAATGAAAAGGGCTTTCACATGTGACTTTATTAAATGTCCTTCGTCGTAAGATAATTTGACATGCAGTACATTAATTTGGTAACTTCATTGGGAACACATTGAAACTACTAGATTTAAAGAAATTAAGCATGAGAAATAATTTATATACAACATTAAAAGTAACAGTACGTCTTACGCCTTTCTTTCATGTATTTGATTTATTCCATATCTTAATTCAAAGTGTTGTTGTGGAGACAAATTTTAAACTGGTCACATTGGAGTTTAAGATAGGCTTAAGAATAAAAAAAATAACATATGTTCTTCATATATATTTTACATAAGAAAATGATACCAAATTGTATCGGATTAAAAAAGAATTTTCAGGATAAGTTTCTTGTCACTCATCACTTAGTCCGGTACAATAAGAATATATACGTATGTATCATAGTGATACTTATTGTACCGAACAAAGCGATGAGTTTTATATATAGAACAAGAAAACACAAATTTCAATCTCTTGAATTAACGTAGATATTGAGAATTATAAAGACTGACAGAACTATATTAAACAACAAGCAAAACAAACTGGCGCGGGAGCTATTCGTCTTAAACAAGCAGTATTACAAATAGGTCGGTGGGCCAATGTATTGTTCTCTGCAATCTCCGTTAACTAGTGCTATTTATTACAACTTCGCGGAAATATAGTGATCACAAGTCAAGAAACTGGAAAACGATCGAACCAGGATTATGCCGTTCTGCCATCCAACTCCTCAATTCCAGCCAAAAGGTCTGAAACTCGGATTTCACAAGAGAAACGAGTTCCGAGCCTTCCCGGACCAAACGTGGCGGGCAGTGGCGGCGCTAGCCCCGGTCGGTCGCCGAGGCCCCGCAACGGGAAGGCCAATGACGGGGAAAAATTAGTAAAAAACTGAGAAAGAAATTGGAACATTCTAGAAAATCGTTGTCATCATTTTATAAGTTGCGGTACAGTAGTCTAATATTTTATAAAATTTTCAAGTAATTTTTTACCATAAATAGTTAATTATAGTTATTACTTATAAGGTAGAACTATATGAAATGAATCAAATGAAGCTAACATTAAAATAGGTTCTAATGAAATGCTTATTTATTATATAATGTATTTAACAAGTGATTTTATTTAAACACTAAATAAACACAATTTTTTTTAATTACCATGGAAATTGTATTATTTGATCACTAAATACGTTAACTTTAATCTATTATTTACAATTTACGAAACTATTTCCATTTACGAAGGGGGAAGAGCCCAAATTTATTGTGATTTACGCTTGAAAATAGATTTTATTACATCGGAGAGAATACTTTTGTTAACGATCCTTGCAAAAAGTGCTCAATTTTTTCTGTAATCAAAATTCAAGTAGTATATGGCTTAGGGTAGGGATCACAGAAATGTAAAAACGTGCACAGAATTCAGGTCTCCACATAACACGTCACTTACAGTTTTTATTTTTTTATGTAAAATAAATAAATAAATAAATAAACAACATATTTTCAAAAACCTTTTCTAGCTTAAACATAGTAATTTTTGTTATTTGTGGAAATAAAGTATCTCGTATACACTTGGGTTTTCGTAACGTGGCAGATCACATTAGGACATTTTTACACCTCTCGCCTTATTAAATAAATCTTTTTAATTAATTCGGGAACGTCCTTCTCAACCGGGCTCATGGCCACAAACATGTGCTTATCTCTGTTATAAAGATTATTTTTTTAAGACAGGAGGCGTAAAAATGACCTAATGTCATCCGCCACGTTACGAAAACCCAAGTATAGTTTGTTGATACAACTTTCACATATTATTTTTTTAGGGCGGGAGGGGGGCTGCGTTTCAGCACTGGCCCGGGCCCAAAATTCTGTACACATTCGCTACACATATGAATTACTATTCATCCTTGGCAGTTCATCCAGTCTCGTTCAGTCCAGTCCAAACATGTTAGGGAAAGTAGTGCAAGGATGAGTCGTTTTGCGTGGTTTAACTCTTAGCAGTCGCTACAACTGATTTAACTCTTAGCAGTCGGCCATGTTAGGTTGCTGGTCATGGAGCTGTTGTTATTTTTCAACTGTTATTAATAACATCTATTACGAGTCAGCTGTTTTTGTGATAACAGTTGTTGAAGAAAAGCTGTTAAGCCCATCTCTACACTGCATGTGAGGCGCTGCGCCGCGCTGCGCCGCACCGCACCGCGCAGAGGCGGCGGGATCAAGGGGTTCGGGGGCCCGCGGCTAGCGCAGGCGTGGCCGGGCGGGCCACGGCGGGGGAGCGAGGGGGCGCGAGAGACCCGTGGAATGCTCCTTCCAGGTGCAGCTCCCACGCCCGGAGGTTGCGTGGCGGGTGCCCGGCGCGGGAGACGCTACTGACCGGTCCCGCGGGGCGCAGCGCACGATCGGGTGTCACCGCCATGGGTACCACTCGCCCGGCCACGCGACATTTCACTCGCCGCCAAACTAACGAGACAGTCGTTCGTCTTCCTTCATGCACAAGAAACCAGCTGTGCATTACCTATTTCTTTAATTTATAATATAATGGTCATTATTTTATTAGTTATCTACTTCCTTCCTGTCAGGTAGATTTGTCTTTTCCCGTGCACATTTCTTCTCTGTAAAGAATTATTTTTTTATTGAATTCGAAATTGACTAAATTATTTTTGTAACAGAAAATTCTGCGTCCGTTGACTATAACCCAAGTCTTGCAATATTTTATTTACCACATAATTACTATTGCGAAGAATCACAATAGCAATACAGTTGTTTCGCAGACAAAATCTCACCACAGACGTCGTGGGTGATCTTTGGTACATGCGTGCTTAGATATGATAATGATGATGATGATGATAATGAAATGAGATATCATGTACTAAGTTGTGGAACAAAGCTCAGGGAAAACGAAAAAAAGAGGGGAAACCGCCAAATCGCTTCTTCTAGCACAAATCCCACAAACGTCGACTGGGATTCGAAATTCGGAACAGAAAGGTCGACAATTAGCGTGCTGATCCTAAGGCTGTGTGTTGCCTTGGAAACGAGGAATTTATTTATTTTTTAAGGTCTCTGATTGCACTCTCACTTCTACGGGAAGCATTACACTGAATTTAGCATACCCAAAAAATAGAAATAAACATTAAAACTGATGTGCGATTTGAACAACCAGGATGTAAATATTGAAATAATTTCCGATATTACTCTATTTAATAAATGAGGTTTCAACTACTTATCTCGCATGATTGTGGCGGCATATTGAAACCGAATGTAGTCCAAGCTCGATCGAATTAATGAGTACAGAATTTAAAGTCCACGGGCCATGGGCCTGATCCGCTTCACGAGTAAGTTTAAGTCGGCCTGCGTTGCTTCACGACCAGGGTTCCCCATGCAGATGGTGGCAAAACTTAAGAAGGTGACGACGTAGGATATGACTGGAGAGAAAGAGAACTGCGGACGCTCAAGTATCTGAAATGAAGGTAAATCCGTTAAAGAATACGAGCCTCTGTTAATACAAGATTTTGTGAAGTTTGCTGACATTCAGACAAGTCTCGAGTATCTGCCATGCATGTAACGCGACCAAATAATTGACCGAACTTCCGACGTTCCTTTCACGCTGCTGGCAAGTATCTGAGAAAACTGATAAAATGGGCAATTATTAAAAAAAGAATTAGATCGTTTCGAAAAGTGTGAAGTAGATTACTATAGTATTAACTTACTCTTTTTTTTTTAATTGGTTAAATAAACCAACTAAGGTCGTTTCAACATCTAAGGTCATTAGCGACCACTATTGCTGTTAACGGTATGGTGACTATGTGGATGAAACGATATGGCGATTGATGATAAGGGGTGAAAGGACGAACACAATTACAACCATGCCCGAGGCGGGACTCGAACCCGCGACCCTTCGGTCCGAGATCACTACGACACTACTGCCTTAGCGATCTCGGCCACCGGGCCGGCTAACATACTCTTTGTTCCTTCGAAAGTAGGCAATAATTTTTATTACCGATTTCTAATGCGCACAGAAACTGAAAGAAAATTTTGCAGCCTCCGGCCAAGTGAGGGGTGTGTATGGTCTTTAAGATACCGAGGTACTCTGAAGAAATCCAAAAACAATTAAACAATTTCAATTATGATTGAGAACTGCAAGTATTTGATTGTGTTATTCTATTCTTACACTGCGCGTACCGACTGAATCTTAGACTCGTCCATCACTGCTTTCGACACAGCCGCTTGTGGTAGCAAGGCTCTAAGGAGGAAGTCACTCGCAAATATTTGCTCTCCGCATGTTGCATTATGGAACAGCAACTATTCTTAATATTCTTGGTAAGTAAAGAACTGTTTGACTCTTTACATATGTATAATATACTCTGTTATTTCAGCATTCCTGAGCATTGTTTTTGTTAAAATATTTAATTTATTCCAGTGTTATACAAGAGTACTTCATTCGCTGTTCGTGTGGAGTATGCGCGTTACTTTTTGGAAAATCATTATATGCGGTTTTATTCAGCAGCGTTTTTACAGCTTCAGGCCACTAGTTCTAACATAATTTTGTAATTTCTCAATTTTATGAACTCCGGTTACTGCTTCTTAATGCGTGCGAGTTTGTTGGTATACGCGCGCACGCGTAAATTGATTGATTGCTTGTTTTTTTCGTGTTTCCGGGCGCGTCAACTGCTGCAGTCATTAGTTCCGTTAGTGTAGTGCATGTTTTTTCTCGGGAGATGGCGGTGATCTTCCCCCGCTGGATGGCGAGATCCGGCGCCGACCTACCGTCGGCTAGTGGGGTTTCCCCCTAACCAGGACTCTCCCACCAGCGGGGCACCGCCCCAGTCGGGACAAGCTCTAAGCCCCCGACCGGTCTCCTGGAATATGTGGTAGTGTAGTGCATGTTAGTGTAAGTGTGTGTGTAAGGGGAAAGGATAGGACAAGGAAGAGGAAGAGCAGATCGCGCGCGGTCCGTGGCCCGTTTGGTAGGGTACTGCTCCGGCAATCGCCTGGTGTTAATCGGAGACACCACGGAAAACTACCGATCAGAGCAGCCGGCCGCTAGAATTCTCCTCCAGACAGCGACTGAATTCGACCTAGCTGAAAAGCTAGTGTCGAAAATTCTGCCATCAGGACTCGAACCTAGACGCGTAAATGTATGTATGTTAGCTTTGACGAGCCAAAATTGTCAGACTTACTAATGCACCCATTCCTCCCCGAAAGTCCGACACCACTGATCCACGGCATTACTAAGTAATTGCATCTTGCTCCGCCATTCACGCAGGTGCCATACCTTCTCGCCCGCGCACGCAACGCCTCGGACAGCAAAGAGCGCGCGCGTACGCACGCCACGCCCCTCACGCCGTGCGTACGCGGCGCGCCCCCCCAGGCCGGGCGCGTGTGTGGGAAGACACGGCGCGCGCGGTTCACAGTTGGCTCTGCACAGCCGCCCGCCATCGCGCCGATATACGCGACCCCCCCCCGCCCCTGCCGCCACCGCGCAGATGGCAGCAACACCCGCCACTGTGGGCGAAGTCTTTTAATAACGTTTTTCGAAACCTTGCACTGTTAAATCGTTGTAACGCAAGCAGAGGAATGGTTACGTTACTGCCGTTACCTTTACTGGCCGCCCGCACCCTTATAAACTATTGAAACAAATGAGTTGTAGAAAATAGTGGTGTACGAGTTCTCTTATCCAATTCACATATGAATTTTAATAAGATGATATTACGAGAAGTATTGAACGATGAATGACATATACCCGGTAACAAATAACGATCGTGGTTGAAGTTCGTACACCGAGGCGAAAGATAATTATAACCAACCGAGTTCGTTATTTTCTCTATATCGGCCGAATGACCATAACAAGAGAGGCGCTACGAGTGGTCCTATGAGGCACTTTCTGATTTATACGAAACTGTCCACGCAGTTTTGAAAATTACTAATACAATTAATTAAAATTTGAATATTCTGCAAAATACGTATTAAAGCTTTATTAAAACAGCTAGTAGAAGACACGTTTCTCAAACTTAAAAAAGAAAATGAAACCAAAAATCCTACGTGCATTTTAATATAATCAATTTTGCTATTTTTCTTTAAATTCCACATTTTGAATCAAGCCTAGTATCACTATTTTGCCTTAATGAATTTTTTTTGCGTGCTTGTCGTGCGGACCACTGTGCACGAAAACGGCCGCCGCCGCCGCCCGCACGCACGCACAGCCGCCGTTGCAGGTGCGTTCGCGCGTGAGTGCGTCACTTGTGTGCTGCGAGGGCGGGGGACGAGAGGGGAAGGGAAGGCGCGCCCCTTAACAATTAACGGATTGTGCGCGCGGGCGGGTGGGGTGGGGGGTGCAGGCGGCCAAAGCGCTGATATGCGTGCGCGGAGGCAAGCGCTACAGACAGGCGGATTGCGCATGCGCCAATTGAGCCACCGCAGCACTAGCTCATATTCACACTAGAAGTGCTAAAACAGCACGTATTTTCTCGCCTGTATTTTCATGCAAAATGACACAAAAAGTACTCAAATTTTACACGACCTTATTTCAAAATCTACCGTTAAGGAACAGCATTCATTAAGAGGAAAAATCTCTATCATTAATATATTAGTTGTAGGAAGACCCCGAAAAAATTTTTAACTTTTGAAATTTTTAAATTCAGAGTTTTGAACGAACATAAAACCTGCACCATTCTCTTAAACATCCTTTACAATATCCAATGACAAAATTTAATAAAAAACGATGGAGTTTTTTTAAATTTTTATTTTGAAAATGTCCAATGGCTTTATATAAAGTACGGTCTAAAATTAAAATATCGGTTTCAAATTCAAAGAGTCGGGACATCAGCTTAATTGATTGGATAATATAAATTTTGAAGAAAATCGGCTGAACGGTGTAGCCGCGAGTGTTGTTCACAGACGGACAGATGTTTCGCAGTCATTCGATTTTTCGCCACAAAACATGGATTCTGGCTACACCGCGTGATAGATGGTTCTTTTTTTCAAAATTTAGCAACTGAATGTATCTACTTTTTCGTAACCAGGGCCCTAATACAAGAGTTTTTCGGCCGAAAATTCGCTGTTTTTTTGCGCAGCATTACACAATTTTCTCTCTTCTCCGTAGGAAGTAGAATTGCAAGAACAGTAAGCTAGCGATTCTCCGGGGCAATTGGGATCAAAGCTACTTCCCAATAAATGCGTAAAAATTTGACGAATGAATACTTCGACTACCAATGTTGTTTGCATCAATTGAGAGATGGCAAGGTAACGAAGTTACCACATGTATACGTTACTATATTATTAATATTTTTCGCATAAACACCGTAGTATATTTTGGTCACACTGTAATATATATTGTCAAAGGAGCGTTCTCAATAACCCTTTCACAAACTCGTGATGTTCACTTAACCTCAAATTCCATTTAGAAAACAACATTTCATTAGGATTTAAGAAATACAAATGTTTCGCATAAGACGACAGGCCAAATAATGTTTTGTTTTTTACCAATAAGATATTTCAGGGAGTTCGGTAAGGAACAACAGTATAAAAATTAGAAACAGTAAACGAATAATGAAATAATTAAAACATATATGTGTTGTGGTAACTTGATTACACACGTCGTTGGTCGAAGGGTCAATCTTTTTCGATTGTATTCATTGATAATTATCGGATTCGTAATGTCTCTTTCTACTTTGTAGAATCGGTGATGTAATCTTCCAAAGAACACTCATTTCTGCAGTAACTCATTGAAAATTTTCTATGTCCCGTTTTTAATGAATTATTTATTGAATTTTCAATGCATTGATTTTTTCTGATGACTAACTCGGTTAACTTGGAGACTCCATTAATCAGACCTCGGATGATCGCAAGTCCTCCGTAGTTCAAATGAGTGCCTATGGGCCCTCTTAAACATTCCAAGCTACGCTACCATTACAAATTTCACTCGAGAGTTCAATATGCCGCTGCTCATACAGCATTGCAATTTACTTCAGTCACTACATGCAAAAACTAAAATTCAGAGAAGCTAACCAATCTTGCCTTAAGGATGGCTACATCCTAAAAGTTATATTTGATAATGTTCCTTCAGTATCCCGAAAGACAAAAGTGTCGAACGAGAAGCATTTAAAACAGCCGCTATGTACAAAAATAGTTTGTGTCGGAATACGTTTTCGTTTCTGAACTCGCTCTGCGCGAACCGTATTCCCGGGCAAAGAAGTACAAGAGACCGAACATGCGTTAGTGTAAGGAGAACTGAAACAGCACGCACCCCACAAATATAAAGATACATGAGTTATTTACATTTCACACTCACAATCAGAGCGAGCCCACACGCCCATGCATTCATTACTGACTTTGCATTTTCTTTTCATCTTGTAGCATATGGTCGTAGATCTGATTGATTGATTGATTGAATAATTGATATTTACAGGCACATCAACTGCTATGATCATTGTTCCCGTTGGTGTTGTGAGTGTTTTATGCCTGAAGATGGCGATATCCCTCCCCACTGGGTGGTGAGATCCGGCACCAACGTAATCGTCGGCTAGTGGGGCGTTTGCTCCTCCAGGAATCTCCGCCCAGAGGAGCATCGTCCCAGCCGGGACAAGCTCGATGTTCCCAACAGGTCTCCCGTCACGTGTGATAGTGTATTGCAAGTGTAAATGTGTGCAAGTAAGAGGAGAGAATAGTAAAGAAAGAGGAAGAAAAGATCACACGTGTTCCGTGATCCGTTTGTTACTGTACTTTTCGGGGATTCACGTAGTATTGATTGGAGAAAGCATGGAAAACTACCAATAAGTCCCGTCGGCGGCGGCTACCATTCTCCTCCAGACAGTGGCTGAATTTGACCTAGTTGCCAGTGTCCCAAATCCGATACTGTCGCGACTCGAACCCTCAGTCAGAGAACGTCCCAGTCCGAGTCGTTATAGTGTCTGCAGTAATGCTGGCTCCGAGCTAATAGATCGGAAGGAATAGATATATGATGTGGGCAGGGTCACTACAAAATGCTGGCGTGAACACCCATTGCACATACACAACACAAACAATACTGAACAAAAGATGTTACATGGCTCCAGGCTCTTCAAGTATCTACAACCGTTTTGATGACCTGGGCTGTCCCGGGTGACGCCGCGTCGAAGGCTGAGGTGCCGACGTTTCGGTCCTCTTCAGAAACTGCCTTGAACTCGCCCTGACAGCCCTGAAGAGGACCGCGATATGTCGGTCGAAAGTCGGCACCCCAGCCTTCGACGCGGCGTCACCCGGACAGCCCAAATCATGACTCTGGCCGCGGAAGCCTACGATATCAACCGTTTTGATATATCTTACGCAACGTTTTTTGATATACCATAATCAGGTTCGTTGTATTTTTCAAATTAATACATCGTAGGGGTTAGTACGGAGGATTTTTAACGCACGGTTTATTTTACTGTAATATTTACAGAATATACAACTCACAAGTTGGAAATTGTGTTCATGCACATTCTCACTATTATATCGTTACTTTCAAAGGTTGTCTTCATTTACAAAATGCATCTGGTTGTATTCAGGTTTGAATTCATTCAGATTTGTCTGAGTTCTTGTTTCATTCAGGAGTGTAACTTATTCAATAAATTTATTCATTAACGTAGGTTTTTCCACAGATTAAAGTCTTCCTGAAGACCGCTAAGTAATATTAATGCAAATTCTTATGGTAACACATTTCGAAACATTTTTCTTTTCTTTTTACATCCAATTTGACAATGTCCGACCATCCACGGAATTCTTTAATCGTTTGCATACCCGCAAGGTGTATGCTAACAAGTAAAGTTTCACTCGTTTGCATACCCACATGTTGTAATCTGCTAGCGAGATTCTGAGAACATATTATTTCCGAGAAAGAACATGCATTTAAGATCAAATCACATACAGCCGATGTCTCGACCAGCATCATTAAGTAAATACAAAAGCATTTGGATGCGCATACTTAGTTTGGTTTGGTTTTTTCTTGTTTCCGGGCACGTCAACTGCTTTGGTCATTAGTCCCGTTAGTGAAATGCATGTTTTTTCTGGGGAGATGGCGGTGGTCTTCCACCGCTGGATGGCGAGATCCGGCGCCGACCTACCGTCGGCTAGTGGGGTTTCCCCCTAACCAGGACTCTCCCACCAGCGGGGCACCGCCCAAGCCGGGACAAGCTCTAAGCTCCCGACCGGTCTCCCGGAAGTTAACGTGGTTGTGTAGTGCATGTTAGTGTAAGTGTGTGAGTGTAAAAGGAGGGCATACGACAAGGATGAGGAATGACAGATCGCGCGCGGTCCGTGGCCCGTTTGGTAGGGTACTGCTCCGGCATTCGCCTGGTGTTGATCGGAGAAACCACAGAAAACAACCGATCAGAGCAGCCGGCCGCTAGAAGATGCGCATACTATCTTAGGATATTAAATTAACGATTCATATCCTAACTCCCTTGCCAATTGTTTCTCTGATTCAATGCCATGTTTACTTGCACCCGATGTGAGTGTTTGCGCGTTTACAAACTGATCAACATTCAAATGTATCTCGAGACGACAGAACTATATCATATTACCTTCTTCCAAGAAGAAGCCGTTTCTGCATTCACCCATACTATTCCATATTTTGTTTCCAGTTTCAGTTACAGTCATTGCATGTAGAGGATTTTGGACCACAGGATGTCAAATTAACTGTTTAGTTCCCTAGTATTATCCAAAAGAGCAATTACTTTTCTTGTATTTTCCCAAGACTTTTAAACCAAGGGTTCACTGTTCCTCAATGGAGATGTACCACACCGTACACTATATGTATGCAATGCATTAGACACAAACACTTCAGATCGGGGATCAACAGACGAAGGGACCGCTCACGAAATATGAAGGACTGGATTCAATCCATTGAGCCGACCTGATGGAGGCGTCAGGTTGAAACGCACGTCCGTCTCGATCAGTGGCGTAGCTTAAGTTGGTGTCAACCCCCCCAAAGAAAAAATTAAAAAATATATATGAATGATTTATACATTATTTAATAAAATTACAAGTATATTTGCATGATATTAAAAATAATATGTAGATTATTTTATCAAGATTATCCATAAGATACGATCAAGTAATTGCCGAAATCGAGACTTTAGGACCACTGAAGAGTTGAGGCTCACTACTTATAGTTTCGCGTTTTTCTTTACATTATGTTTCTTTGCTTTCTTAGTATATATGATTTAATAGTATAACTATTAAATTAATATATATATATATATATATATATATATAGAGAGAGAGAGAGAGAGAGAGAGAGAGAGAGAGATAGAGGAGATAGAGAGAGAGAGAGAGAGAGTTTAAATAAATAATTAAAATGATATAATTCGAACTATAAAATTTTATAATTGGTGTCACCCCTACAATGGGCCCCACCCGGGTGTCACCCGGGGCCCACCGTCCCCTGCCCCCAACCCTAGCTACGCCACTGGTCTCGATGACAACTTGACTGAAAGATCGTGCACTCGAGTGATATTGCACTCGAGTGATCTGCTTATCCGTTGCTCTACGGATGGTGCGAGGGAACGACTGAACCCAAACCCTGAACGGCACCCGGACAGGCACCCAGACAGACGGACGGACAGGCACCCAGACAGACGGACGGGCTGGCACCCAGAAAGACGGACGGCCAGACACCCAGACAGACAGTATGGGCTAGGGTGCGCGCGCGTTCGGATGAACGAACGGTAGCTGGGCGGGCATTTTGCCCAGGCAACGCACTGGGCGTCGGGACGCGGCCCGGCGCGGTGCGGCGCGGGTCAAGTACCCGGAAGTGCGAGCGCTATCTACGGCGGCGCCGGAAGAGCAGCGTCGCGGAGATAGCGGTGCCTGGCGGCGTCGCGGCGCGGGCGGAAGCGCCTCGCGTGGGAATACCGCTCGCCCCACTCCCTGCGAGACCTGCAGTCCTGCGCCGCACTCCGGGAGCTTCTGGGTGCGGTATGAACAGGGGCTTGAACCTACTTTGCAATAAACAAGAGTCTTTCGAGTCTTGGAAATCATGGAGTTGCAAGAAAAATCGGAGATTCCAAACCTGTCATCTTTGAAGTAAATCTACACCACTAAGCTTTGATGTTTATAAATTATTTGCAATCTGAAATTTGACCTTTTAGGTGTTAGAGCGTTAGGGAGTACCTTAGGAAACGTGAGGGCAGTCCTATGAAGTGTTACGACTGCTGATCGACTTCCAGAATATTGGAAAAATAGGTTAGCATGGCGCACCCGGCAATTCTTTTCATTTCAGAACGTTATGCCTGATATGGAAATTCATAACGAAAACAATTTTAGGCAGAATAATATATCTCGCTTGTCTATTTTTGTACATTGGTATTAACTTGAAAATCTTCGGATAAAAATACATTTTAATATAAGTTTTCTCATAAAATTAGGTTTAGTTATGATCAATCCGAAGGCTCAAGCCATAACGTTTCATGTAATGCAAGAAAGGTATTACAGTAAGTCATAGTATCCACGAATATAGATGCATTGCAGTCATCCACAACCGATTTTTTTCTAATTTTTTTGCGCGTCGTGTAGTGATAATCTCTGTTTTGTACTTCCTTGATACCGAAAAATTGATTGACGGCAAAACATCTGTCCCAATTACTATGTATAGCAATAACTATGTATAGCTTAAAGTGTTAATTAATTCTGTCCTAAAAAATTAAATAATGTCGTGATTTTTTTTAGAAATTAGTTGTTTTCGCATAATTTTGCTTGAAGTAGAGGGAAAGGATTTTTTTGTCAAAAACGGATCCGAAATTTTCCTTCAATTTTTTCCTAGGAGACAGCAAAATACGCTTAAAACTGGAGCAGGTATCATTTTCGTTGAACTCTCTGAATTTACAAAAAGTTACAAATAATGCCATAAAGTATGGGCTGTTGTAGCACCACTAGTTTAACTAAATGGCTAATTTGTTTTTGGTGAAACATTAGCGGGCCGCACTGATTTATTAATATCAAAATAACTTTATGCTAACGTCTATTATAATTATATTACAATAACTGTAGGGCTTACTTAATATTACAGGGTTATCATACGCAAGTTGCATATCTTGGCATCACCTTCGCAATGTTCATGAATAACGCACTGCACAGTTGACATTCTTGAATTTAATATGAGATCTGACATCGTTTCTTTGTCATTAAATTGTCAATATTGGCTTTAATGGGATAAAAACTTCAGCAACGAACCTCATTTTTGTTAAAAGTAGTATATTTTCCGGGGCGCTGAAAATGAAGTCACAGGACGTTGAAGACCACTGCTGTATAGAATTCATAACTCCTTTGATATCAATTCTTCACTTCTATCTGACTTTGCTTAGCATTAATATTCGAATAATAAACGATTTCGAGATGTAATTGTGACTAATACATATTAGGTTTCTTCCTCTTCGCCACAATGTATGGTAAATTCAGGGTGGTACAAGATAATTAGAATCACAGACGCATACTCTTGTCCAATCATTCGTAAACTATTTCGAAAGTCCGTATAGACAATCGCGTATTGACGAGGGAGACGAACCCAAATAAGAAAACATTTCACAAAACGTGTAGGGACACACAACAGCGGAAACAGATGGCCATTAAGACGAGAGGGGGGGGGGCGATGTGAAACAGGCTTGGGGCACGTGAGAACTAATATCAATCCACCCGAAAACCACTCGACCCCCTCAATTGTGCGCACGGCTGCCGGCCTTTGTACCGCAGCCTCTGGCTCTGCCCCTGCGGGTCCCGCCGCCGCCCCCCGCCGTCGCCAGCGCTGCTGCACTCGCGGGCGCAAACATTTTCACAGGGCGCCCGCACGCGGAGTCAATTCGGCGCATTAAGAGATCAACGCGGGTCTAGGAGGGGGAGGGGGCGTGCACATGGTGTCCTTCTACGCCATCCCCATCGGGAGGCTCTGGACCATGCACAAGCCCTCCGGCGCCCTTCGGAAAACGATGGCCACGGCGTTATTCTAAAAGCACTGAGGCATGCACTTACAGTTTTGCCTTTCTTTTCTAATGGACGCCCCAGTCGCTCCTATCGGCAGCTCTCCATCTTACCTTCAGCCTTCTTTTGTCGTCTACGATTTCATCAACCTAGTACTCCGACGTGGTGGTCTCGTTATTACATCTCTTCATAAACACTTTCACACAACTTTCTGGCTGAACTTCGTCCATTCATACCTTTAATAGATTTATTTTAAAAAATATTATTTATTTATATGAATTGACTTTAATTAAAATTATTAAGAAATAAATATATTAAGAATAAAAACAATTTTTATGAGCATTTTTCGAGAGCGTACTGCCAAGGGCGTCAGAGGCCCTGTGTGTGCGTTAATGTAGTTTTCCGGGACCATGCAACCTACAGTTTAAAAAATGTCCCATACATTCCAACCTAACGATCTTGCCGCAAATAAAAATATCCAACCACTGATATTCGCGCACGCGCGTATGATATCACGTAAGATAAAATAATGCTGATTTATTTATAAAAATTGAAAATAAAAAGGATTACACCTTAAACATACTATTGTTCTAGTTCAGAATTATTTGGGATTTTCCATATACCCGTTCCATAGACAATTAATTTGTTCTTAAGGTGTTGTTCCGCCTTACTATGAGAGGCTTTTTTATCTAAAGACATTAAGTATATAAAAATTATTGCCACATTTTTGTTCACAGTTTTGATCAGGAACGGGAAGTCTTGAAGTGTGATCATGTAATGGCGTAATAAACTTTTTCTATTGATAACATTGTGGTTCGTATCAAAAATGTATTTGTTTAAGCATCATTATTTTTGTTTTAGAGTTTCAGGAATTTTTAATAATTATTATTAATCACTGTTCTTGTGTTTTACTGAAATGAAGTGATGTAGCGAAAAATCAGCGTTTCGCCAAATTGTGGTGACCTCATCGGAGCAATTAGGAATAAGAACTATGAAAAATGATAAACAGAACACATGCATTTTGAGAATGATGAGTTATGGAATGTACTATTTTGAGGAATGTAATCCACAAACATAACTTTTTACTTTTAATAGTACATCTTTATAGTACATGTGGTCTCTTGTGGTTTATACCGTTTTCCGGAGGAAGTTCTTAAATGAGACGAAAACGTCAGCGGATTTTTTTTATATTTACTTCCTTCCCTTTCGGGCCATATGACCTTTCCATTTTTAGACTTTATAAACATATAAGGTGGTCAATTAACAATAACCATTATTATCACAATGAATTAACAGTAATCAATAAAAAACTATTTTCATAATTCTGTGATTCAATACCGTGTAAAAAAAGTAATACTTAAGGAATTCAAAAGTACAACCAATTTGAAAATTATTTACTTGCTTTGGATTCTAAGTTTAATGAAGTTTTTGGATACTATTTGTTTATATTTTATTACATCAATGTTTAATTATTTTGGATTTGTGAATCGCAGATGAACCGATGGACTGTAATGATCCGGAAAATGAAATAATAAAACATTTCGCAAAACGCAAAAAGTGTCAGATTGTGCCCCACTATTAAAATCACCATCTTGACCTCCAACAACCAGCTCATCCACTTGGCCCCCGTCCCCTCCGCCCCAATCACCTTTACACTTTCGCCTGCAATACCATTACCCCCCTCCCTCAGCCCTCGCTCCCTCCCCAGCTGCCACCGCACCTCCGCCCCTCCCCCCTATGCTAATGCAGCGTCCACCATATGCCGGGCGCGCGGGGGCTTCCTATGGGAATACGCGCGCAAACAGGAGCCACCGCTACCGCCCGCGGCGCGAGGGGGGAGGGGGAGGGGAGGGGAGGGGAGGGTAATCCCCCAGGTGGCCGAGCGGGCGCGGGGCGCGTATCGTCCTGGGAACGGATGGCGCGGCGTGCAATATGCCGGTCGCGCGCGGGCCACGTGGCGGCTGCCCGCCCCTCCCTTCGGCCGCCCTTTGCGCCCTGCGCAGGAAGCGCGAGGAGCGAGCGAGAAAGCGAGCGGAGCGGAGCGCGCGCGCGCGCCCGCCAGCCAGCCAGCCGCCCTCCGCCCTTTTGTTTAAAAAACGGCCGCCGCGTGAGAACGGCGTCGCCAGCGTGCGCCGCTTTCGCGATTGCGGAGGGCGGGGCGCGGCGCGGAACGGGCCATGGGGGCGGGGCCAGTGGAGGTGCTGGCGATGGGGGCGGAGATGGTGACGGTGACAATGAGTCAGGGAAGGCGACTGTGACAGAGAAAGTGACTGTGACAGGGACAGTGATTGACATGGACAGTGACAATGACAATGTCATTTATAGACGATTACAATAACGGTGATAATGTCAGTAACGGTGACAAATGACGGTGACAATGTCAGTGAATGTAAATGACGGTGAAAATGACGGTGACAATAGCAGTGACCGCAAATGACATTGACAATGACAGTGACTGTCAGAGCCGGTGACAATGACAGTGACTGACAGAGTCGGTGACAATAACAGTAACGGTAATGGTAACAGTATTAGTGACGGTGAAGAATGGTTACAGTGTTGACGGGCAACGCCGGACAGTTACACTATGGCAAATAGCAGCTGTGACGGACGCCCGACCACACTGAGATTCATAGTATCGTACCTAGGGGTCCACACCACAAACGTTTAGAGACGAGCAATCGAGTACATATACTATGTCAATAGAAATCTGGTTGAAACGGAATATTTGATGCAATGTAAGAAAATTATGCGTTTGTCTCAGTAACTAGAGCATCATATGATTCTTCGTACTTGTGATTCAGAGATTTGAAGGCGGTGCTATGTGAGGTAGTGTTATTATTCGACACGATCCCTCTTACTATTGATTTTCTACATGAAGTGGTATTACAAGCACAAACATTCGAGCGTTTTGATACGAACGATGGAAGTCTGATTTTAAAGCAATTATTCAGTAAGCTGTCATTACAATATGAAGCGGTGACGGTAACTCCACTGTATCCCCACAATCCGTGCTTGAGCGCCAATAACGAAGTGACAACGCCACTCCGGAGATAGAAGAGAAATGGAAGTTAATCGCAATAGCGATGGAGATACTGACACCATCATTACCTCGGGCGGGGCGTGAGAAGGGGCGCATAAAATGGTGAAAACAAAAGCCGTGACTACGCATTGCGGATAGGGGGAACGCCCACAATAGAGACGCGGGGATAGTGGCAGTGGCAGTGCTAGGCGTAGCAGTAGCAAAAGTGAAAGCAGTAACGGTGGTGGTGGGGAAGGCGTGGTGGTCGTGATGGACGTGATGGTGGTGGCGGCTATCGTGGGGGTAACGGTGGTGTTGGCGGTGGTGAAGGCGGTGGAGGTGGCCTTAGCGATAATGGTAGCGGTAGTGATTACGGTGATTGTAGTGGTGATGGTAGTGAATGATAGTGGTAATAACGAGGGCGGTGGTGTCTGAAGAAAAAACCCATGGAAATGTTGTTGGTGATGACAGAAGGTAACAGAAAATGATAATGACGACAGCTGTGGCAATAAAGGCATTCACGGGTTTGGGGGTAGTGGCAGCGGGGGCTGCAACGATGGCAGATTCACTGAGGGTTGAGTCAGCACCAGTGGCGATAGCCAAAGGATTAGGTAGATGAAAGCAGGGGAAGGAAAGGGAGAATAGATTAGCACAATCATTAAACTTTAAACGCCCATCTTCGCCCCGCTTCGGAGATAAAAGAAGTTCGAAACGGCATAATGGGATGCCAGCAGCAAGTGTTGTTATATTTAAGCCTAGCATGAGAAACAAGTGAACAAATATGAATTTTGAAGAAAATTTAACAAGAAAATAAATCATCATAACGAAAATAAAATTCAAAAACTTTCACCAATCGTCCATGTCAAAAAGATCAAAAGAAAAGTCGAAAGAAAGGTGAACTCACTTGAAACGTGTTTCTATCGAGGATACCTCGTTGTGAGTGATCTGAGGACTCTTGCTCTGATTTCCTGTAACTGAAAGATAAGTACCCAAACCAAAGAGCCCACCGATAACGTAGAAACGAAACATCTGGCTGCTTCGAACGTGTAGTCACTGCACACACAACGAAGTGTCAGGAGCTTCAAGGAATTTCAACGGAACTTCCTCTTCAATCACATCACGTTTCTCCACATTCATGTACATCTAGCTCTCTTTCCCGATTATAATGCCCTCCAAGAGAACGAAACTTAAAAATAGTATATGATTTAGTATTTTTGACGAAATTATGAAAAATAGGAATATTGAAAGTGATGTTCATTTATTAACAATTTTAGTTTTAATAATGAAATATAAATAACAACTAATTCCAGAAAAAATTTTAATTCCATATCGATCGGAAATTAAATATGATGAGTTTTAAGAAACGTGACTTAAGTAAACAATACGTTGACGGTGTCCGGTTCAATGACTCAATGAATCAATGACTAAGAATGTAAGAAACATTTAAAGAGTATATGGGGAATGGTTGGAAACTATTTCAATCTGGAATAAGTTGGACAAAAGGAGCAAACAGTAGCCCACGATCTAACTTTATGAGATTCCCACACCCCAAATCATTTTAAATGTTAACATTCTTCCACGTAATTTCAGTCACCTTTGTTCATTAACTAACGTTGAACAAAAATTTTGAGAATCGATTTGTACGGCACATTCGCTAGTGGGCAAACGCTAACTCGTCAGAAGAATACAGAGGTAGAGCAAAATTTAAGCCATTAATATCACTCAAACTAAAGTAAGGATCGAATATCACAGTTTTGTTTTCCACCCCAAGATTTGCCCAGCAATTTCAACTTTTTATGCATTTCTCTCCGTCATACTCTCGGCCCAAGCATTCCGTCTCTCGTAGAAGATCGTTTTCGCTTGCCACCCCGCGTTGACTCTCCTCGGCGAGCGCGCAATCTCTTGGTACCTTCAAGGCACGCGTCGCCGCTTCGGGCGCGACGGCACTTTTTGATGTTTCCCCAACCGCCCTGAGGTCTCGCCGTACAACCGCCCCGCCGTACAACCGCCCCGCCGTACAACCGCCCCGCCGTACAACCGCCCCGCCGTACAACCGCCCCGCCGTACAACCGCCCCGCCGTTCAACCGCCCTACAGTCCAATAGGCAATCCAACCGCCAAGCCAAGTTCTCTGGCCATCCCACCGTCCCCGCCTCGCCCACACTGCCCATTTTCCCAACCAACTGGACCCCGCCCCTCCACCCAACCACCCGCCGCATATGCCGCGCGCCCAAAAGCCCTTGACAGATGTGCCCGCACCCCTCGCGCTCATAATACGATCGTGTTCATTAGCGCGGCGGCCGGCACGCGGCGCCACGCGCGCGCCGCCCGCCCGCCACGTGACCGCCATATTGGCGCTGCCGGGGGTTCCCAGGGCGCGCGCGGCGGACACCTGGCGGCGCGGACGAGTAATCACGCCCGCGCGCAGATGGCGGCGCAGATAATGCGATTGCGCGCGCACGCGGCGGGGGCGGGGCCGAGGGCGAGGCTCGCGTCTGGGACCTGCGTCGCCGCCGAGTGACAACTGCCCCACGCTCGAACACGACGGGGTTTCTCGGCTGTGAAGCTCATACGTAGCGACCGAGATCGATCAGACGCAGCATTAGCGTTGTCTCTGACCAAGTGGCCCTAGGGTTCGAATCCGACGGTGATTAGCTTTATAGTTAGGTCGAATTCAGCCGTTGATGTTTGGAAAAGAATTCTAGTGACTGGCTGCTCTGGTCGGTAGTTTACCGGGGTTTCTTTGATCAATAGGGAATTTGTCCACGCCATAGCGGGCTACACTATCGATTTTCTGCGCATGCGCAGTTCCACAGAAGTAATGCGAAACCAGAACTGTACATGAAGATCGATAGTGCTTTAACGTTCCAGGGTGCACAAATTCAGTAATACAAGGTGAATAGTAGAGTAGTACACTATTAAAATTAGCAATGCGCCCAGCGCGATCTTTCTTTCATCATCCTTGATCCTTCCTAAAACACATACACAAACACTAAATTCACTACAATCAGGCGTGTCGGAAGGCCAGACGGAAGTTTAGCGTTAAAAAGTTTTCCTAGCTGGAGCGGTGCCGCACTGGTGGGAGATACGTGGAGGAACAGACCCCTGGATCCGACGTGTAGGTATGCGCTGGATCCCTCATTCCAGTGAGGAAGGAACTGAAGAACTGCGTTATTTATCGAGATGAAAAATGCACTACACTAACGGAATCAATGGCCATAACAACTGTCCCGCTCGAAACAATAAATCAATGAAGACCCTACATAAAGGTCTTACAACTATGTAAAATGCTGGACATATTTTAGAATATGGAGATATCACCCTTTAAACGCCGTGATACTAATAGTTATATCGCCAAGAGCAATGCGACTATAAATGATTGTTGTCGTTGACTAGTATTTGACTTGCCTCTGATGTCATTTCTCAATGCCATGCAACACTATTTCCAACATGCCAACACTAAAGGGGCATTCCTATATTTCTTACAATTCATTCATTTTCCAACAATGGACTTTCATTTTATCAGAGAGACGACAATTTAAATAGAAACGTCCAATAAAACAATCGCAAATTGTACGATAAAATGTAGAACCTGATTCAGAAGTATTAAATGGTAATGGACGACATCCATTAAGCCAAGAACATTCAAGTGACCCTTGATGGAATATTTCTCCACAGTTCCTATCATATTCAGGCGTGAGTTTATAGTGCCTCGTGTATACTTTCCCAGCCCAGCGAACTATTCACTCCTTTCCATTATAACAGCAGCTGATAACACAGAAAAATGAATGCCAAAATTGACTGCTTTCCAGGAAAGGAAGAAATAATTGAACAAACACTTATAATTTTGTTATTTTGTGAAAACTTGTATCAACAGCAGCAGACGACATAAGGTAATTTGCCAGAGATATGACATCCCACATTGTACACCAACAAAAATAGGCACAATTTCGACTTACGCTATTTTGCACTTGATGGTGATGTGTAATATTTGACCATTTTCTTGAAATTGTTATAACAAATCTTAAGAGGCAGACGAATAACATTTTATTACTTTATACACCAAGTTCATGTAAACCAAAATTCATCTGGCAAACTTTGCGTCCTTCTGGAATTTTGAACTTGGAGTCCGGTCCACTGACCTCTTACGTAAACCCGCGTAAGACCCCAGAAGCACCAAAACATGTGGTTTGGTTTGGTTTGGTTTTTTCGTGTTTCCGGGCGCGTCAACTGTTTTGGTCAAGAGTCCCGTTAGTGTAGTGCATGTTTTTTTCGCGGGAGCTGGCGGTGATCATTCCCCCGCTGGATGGCGAGATCGGGGCACCGCCCCAGTCGGGACAAGCTCTAAGCTCCCGACCGGTCTCCCGGAATATGTGGTAGTGTAGTGCATGTTAGTGGAAGTGTGTGTATAAGGGGAGAGGATAGGACAATGAAGAGGAAGGACAGATCGTGCGCCCACCGTGACCCGTTTGTTAGGGTACTGCTCCGGCATTCGCCTGGTGTTGATCAGAGAAACCACGGAAAACTACCGATCAGAGCAGCCGGCCGCTAGAATTCTTCTCAAGAAAGCGGCTGAATTCGACCAAGCTGAAAAGCTAGTGTCGAAAATCCTGCCGCCGTGGGGAGGGTAACCTATGACCTCCCGGTGAGAGGCGCTGCAGTGACATCAGTTGATGCACTGAGCTACCGCTTCCGGTCCAAAACATGTGCCCCCATCCCCGCATCCCGCGGGCGCAGCGCGGAGGCGTCGAGAGCCAGCGGTTCGCACGGCGCCGAGGAATGCAACGGAGAAACTCCCGCGGCCAAATTTAGCGCCCGACCGGAGTGGAACGGAGCCAAGGAGAGCGCGCAGCCCCAAACCGGCTGGAGTCGACCCGGGACCCCGCGCAAGGGTCGCCACCTGCGGCCCCTCCCCGCTTCGCCCCTGTGCGCCCCCCCCCCCACGAAGTGGAGAAGTCTAGTGGCCGGCTGTTTGGATCGGTAGTTTTCCGTGGTTTCTCCGATCAACACCAGTCGAATGTCGGAGCAGTACCCTAACAAACGGGCCACGAACCGCGCGCGATCTGTCCTTCTTCTTCATTATCTTATCCTCGCCTCTTACACACACCCTTACACTAAAATTCCCAACACTACCACAGACGCCGGGAGACGGGTTGGGAACTTAGAGCTTGTTCCGGCTAGACGGTACCCCGCTGGTGGGAAATACCTTATTGAGGAAAACCTCGCTAGTAGATGGTAAGTCAGCGCCGGATCTCGCCATCCAGCGGAGGAAGATCACCGCCACCTCCCGATGAAAAACATGCACTACACTTACGGGACTAATGACCTCGTTAGTTGATGCGCCCGGAATGACTAGCAATCAAGAATCGAGAATTCCATAGTCCGAAAGTTTCATGCATGGGATAACCCACATTCACCGATTGCGTCCTCTATGGCCCGTTGGCGAGCAGTGGGCGTCGCCCTGAGGGAGCAAATCGCTGACGCGGCGGCCTCCCACTGAGCGAGCGGCGGGCGCGCCGGGGCGGGGCCCCCCAACCCCCCCCCCGCCCCCCAACCCGGGGGCCCACCAGGGAAGAACGTGCCAAAACGGGGCCTTTTCGCGCAGTTTTCTAGGAAATCGCTGAAGATCTGAAGTATCCTCGTGGCTGAGGAAGGTGAACTGCAAAATTCGCTGAACAATTTAAATCTCGGAAAGCACACAATGTTTACACATGTTCAATTGTACAAAATACTAGTCTGATGTGATCATACAACAAAGGAAGCATTTACTAATGCTACATCCATAATCACAAAAAATGGATTTCATCTCCACAGAAACGTTTAAAATTGAATCACGTGGGATAGGCTGACTAATTACTATGGACCTACAAAGGATAGTTTTGAATAGTAGTGTTGTTCTGAAAATAAATGTGTATCTAGAAAATCTAGGGAAACAACGCATATTGAAGTTCACCATTAGCAAACCCCGATTTTTCTGTGTGTATGTGTGTGTGTGTGTGTGTGAGTGTGTGAGTGTGAGTGTGAGTGTGAGTGTGAGTGTGTGGTGTGTGTGTGTGTGTGTGTGTGTGTGTGTGTGTGTGTGTGTGTGTGTGTGTGTGTGTAGAGGGAAGAGGGCTATGGGTGTGATGTTCGGCCAAGTTCAAATTTTTTATAATAAACTTTTCGTTTATGCTGAATTTAAAATGTATTTCTTTTTGTTGACTTATATTTATAACGTATTCCACTGAAACGTTTAATGACATTCTTAACTATAGGAAAATAGTGAAAACTACATTCGTTAACATTCCATAGGCTTCACGGGAGCTGAAGACGTATTATTTCGAGATATTCCACTAACACTGCAACTCGTACGTAAATCAATTGTTCAACAAATAAAGATTATCACAGTTAATCCACAATCACTTCAGAAATCCTATGATTTCCTCCCCTTTTTATGTCATTATGCACAAGTGCATAAAATTATTAGGTTGCGGACCAGTTTCCAGACTTCGTTGGACAGCACGCAACCAACCTGATGCTGCACGTGGCACTTCGCGCATCATTTCGATCCAGATCGCAGTTCGCAGAAATTCCACTCCACCGTCTCGTGTTCGCGCCTGCTTCTTTCTCGTCCGACCAGTCTGCGCGGGGAGAAGTCCAGTTCCTCCCCTTCATCGGCTTCCATGAAACACGACCGCTCAGGGGTACACTGATAGGGAACTTACAGCTGTCTTCACAGGATGGAGTTCACACCTCAACTATTTAATTTGCATTTACACTCAACACACGACTGTAACCGAGATGATGAAACTAAAGGACGTTACCCTACTCGCAGTGTAGGTTTCACGGCGAAGGAAAAAGTACTTCAGTGTATGGTGTGCAAGACGATAGTTACTCCAAATATCATATATTTATAAAAAAAATTCAATGTTGTTTGTAAATAAGAAAATATCATGGAAAATCTTCTCTGGTTTACCAATTCCAGCAAACGTTATCATTTATATTCAGAAAGGAAATGAATTTTCTCTCAATATTGCAACTTCAGATATTAAATTCATTTAGAACTCACTCGCACAGATAATTTTTATTGCTTTATTTCTGAATATCATGCTAGTCATTATTAATATATTGTTAAATTATTAACCTTCATTAATGTTTCCTTCAATTTTCAATTTCTCCGCATTCCCTCGAAACAATTCATTGCCGTTTAAGATTCTACTAATATATTCACTAGTGACTTAATGACCTTTGGATAATAATGACTTATAAATGCTGTACCATTTTCTTAATACGTACGTATTACGTACCACCCATTACTTTAGTTTTCCGGGGAATTATGAAGTAATGGATAACGATGTAGATTATGTTAAGTGATAGGGGGTAGTTTGCCTTTGCTTTCACGCTACAAGGTGAAAACGCCGATTTCTCACGGCGATCGTGCAGCGGTTGCCGTAGCAAGTTGTAGGCGCCTCCAGAATCGACTCATGAAATCTCTCTTGCCTAATGGCCCAGCGGGACGCCCATCATTTTCGTTCTTAAGGAAGGAATTTTAGCAATCCTGGAATGTATTTTCTACTGCATATATTGAAAAAGTCGACCAACTCTTAAATTCAACAGTCAATTTACAAAGCCTTAGTACTCTAGTCTTAGTAGTTTTCTCCCTTTTTGGAATACTATATTCCCGCTCTTCCACATCATAGGGCGAATTTCTTTGAATCTTTGAGTGTATTGGAATTCACCATTCAAAAGAATGTTAAACTATTCAAAACTTCAGGACTGCAGATTCCAGAAAAAAAAATTTTGTTTCTTTCGTGATTAGGTTTAATTAGCGTCAATCTGGTGGAGACAGTACAGTAATTGACAGCATTTCACCAACGTTCTCATAACCATCAAATTAAAAACATCAAAAACAGGCGTTTTTCTCTAATTATTCCACAATTTCATACAGGGAACCGGCTAAGAATTGTGCCACTTCGTCTTATCGAAAGGAATCTATTGAGCAACAACCTCTGCAAGTGCCATGTCACTCCAAACGCGTTTTAGGTACTTAAAACTTAGTACTTAGGTACCTAAGTACTTTAGTACTTAGGTACTTAAGCATATTCAATGGTAGTAGCAGAGATCTTGTGGAATTCCATGGATATGAACGAAGAAGTAATCTAACCACAATAATTTCGGAATTTAATAAATATTAAATCTCTGAATTGTTGTACAAAATGCGTTTTATTCGAGAGAGATATCAATATCCTGAACGGATCCGCAAAACATCAGTTCCCCATCAGGAGATTGAGACGCGACGAATGACACCTCATTTGTCTCGATTGGTGGACGGGAAGAGGTTAACCGTCAGTTGCTGACGGACAGACGTGACTCGATAACCACATAGGGATTACAGGGGGCGGTCCCCAGTTAAGCGAATACCGGATAAGATTAGGACACGAACTGTCGGAGAATTATTATTGGCTGGGCTATTCATAAAGTCTGTTCGCAGTTGCCATTTCAGTCATGTAATTTGTGACGCGAGGGCCATGTAAAACTTCGTTGAGCGTATCAGAATTGCCTCTAATCTTCACGCGTCGCTTCCGAGGGACTGCATTACGTAAGGGCGCAGACGAAGACGAAGCCCCAGCCGCTTTCCATTTCCCACGAGGCGTCCCGCCAGGTGGCGCTTCGGCCAACGGCCGCGGCCTCCAGGTGCAGCACGCACGCGTGATAACGGCACGCACGGCCCCCGCCCCGCCCCGCCCGCAGATAACAATTCAAATTCTCGCGCACGGGGGCACTGTGTTCGTACGAGCTGCGGCACCCCACAAGGCGGACTTGTCGGCGCTCCGTATGTTTGAACGTACCTCCACATGTTGGCATAGGCGTGAGTAAACCCGTAGCCTGCTGGGAATTTCAAAAGTAGCCCCGTAGTCTCACGTAAGCAAACATTTTATTTCCGTACAAACCAAAATTCCTGATTTTTTTATTTTTAAAATGATAATTTGGGGAATTGATATCCAGCAATTGGCGAAATGGCTCTCAAAGAAAATCTGGCAATCCTATAAATTGTTCAACATAAAATCAAATATATTGTTTGATATTGTATCATTATAGTTATGATTTCATTCTCCCTGGTGAATATTTCAATTTCCGGATTAAATTTGGCAGACTTAAACAAAAAGTTTAACGGAAAACCTGGCCCAGAGAGGATCCAGAAATGCTGGCCCACTCTTCATTTTAGGCAGCGCACGCCCGTGCATCCTGTTTTACTATAATATATCCAATGAACTTGAGGAACAAGAAAAGTAGTCTCAAGTCACTTCAATGTTCCTTCCTTCTTTTCTGTCTCCTTCTTTCTTTTCAATGTACCTAAATAAAAGTTAAATAATTGCTGAACAATGTAAGGAGTTTGCATAATCACGCTTCCTAACACCTAAAATAATAATTATTATATTTTTAGAGGTATGTCATATATAGTGGATATTTTGTGTTTGGAAGAGTCGAATTTATATGAAAATTTTGTTATAAACAGGAAATAATTATGTAAAGCGTGCTGACTTTAATTATTTCTTCGCAAAATATTTTGTCTTTTATTACTCTCCATTAATGTTCTATGAGCAGCAACCACACACTATTCCGATTACTTTTTTAACATTTCTGTACTATATTCATCACTCAAAAGCTTTTCGAGTAAAAATTAATAGTATCAAATGATACTAAGCCATTACAAATAGTGCTTTGTTCATCAGTTTCAAAGAATATGTTAAAATCATTGTCATTTACATCGTAACTTTGTAATTCCTTATTGAACCGATGTACTAGTGATATTAGCGAAAATATACATAGTTCACCGCATACGCAGTTTTTATCAACTTAGCTAACAGCAAAGCAAACTCATTTGCGTATGTTCGTTCGATAATTGCCTCGTCAGTTGGATAATAATTGACGATTTCACAAAGACGCAGACTGCACGAAAAAAACGACAATCTGCTTTCAAAAGAAACCAGCGAAGATGAATGGAAACACGAGGCCAAGCACGCAGAAGCGGCATCTCCTCTGCCAAGCCTCATTCCCCGATAAGTAATGCACGACAGTCGTCAGATCCTTAGCACCTAAGTGGTCACAGTTTATTAGGCACAGGTATTGAGCGTCCCCGCGACCAAAAAGAGAAGTCTGTAATTCGAATTCCTGACCCGCTGTGAGGGCGGACGTCTCGCGCGGTATCTGCCGCATTCCTCGTCTGCCCTGGGCCCGGGCCGGGGCCGGGGCCGGGGCCGGCGCGAGGCCGGGCCCGGGGTCGGGGCGCGGGCGCATAAGTCGCCTTGACGCAAGCGCACACCTGGCGCACGAGGTCAGAGGGCGGCGGCGATTTCTGCTCTCAGAGCTTCGTCCAGCCCGCCTCTGTCGCCGCCCTCGCCCGATATAGTCAAGCCACGCTGGGAAGCCTCAACGCGGAAATAAATTTAGAGTCCACATTCTCTCCTATCCAAATCCTCACAATGAACCTTTATTACGAGTATAAAGACTTTCTTTTGATACGAAAGAATGATTGATTGATTGATTTTTTCGTGCTTCCGGGCGCGTCAACTGCTTTGGTCATTAGTCCCGTGAGTGTAGTGCACGTTTTTCTCGGGAGAGGCGGTGATCTTCGCCCGATGGATGGCGAGATCCGGCGCCAACCTACCGTCGGCTAGTGGGGTTTCCCCCTAACCAGGACTCTCCCACCAACGGGGCACCGCTCCAGCCGGGACAAGCTCTAAGCTCCCGACCGGTGTCCCAGTAGTGTAGTGCATGTTAGTGTAAGTGTGTGTGTGTGTAAAGGGTGAGGATAGGACAAGGAAGAGGAAGGACAGATCGCGCGCGGTCCGTGGCCCGTTTGGTAGGGTACATTATAATCTACTACTACTACTACTACTACTACTACTACTACTCGCACTGCTACTGCTACTACTACCTACTACTACTGCTACTCTACTACTACCTACTGCTACTGCTACTACTGCTGCACTCTGCACTCCTCTGCTGCTAACACGCTACACTACTGCTGCTGCTCTGCCGCTACACACACACACTGCAGCCACAGCGCAGCTACCTAGCACCACCACCACAGCACAGCGCACCCAGCAGCAGCACACACACCACGCAGCTACCAGCGCACCACGCCAGCGCTAGCCTGCGCGCCACCACAGCCCACCACCAGCGCACCAGCCCGCAGCCCCCACTACACGCAGCACACCAGCACACGCAGCCCCCAGCGCAGCCAGCGCACACACAGCAGCCACCCCCCACCAGCCATACAGCCACACCACGCGCTGCTCAACACCGCTCCCCATCACCATGCCACCACCACCACGCACAGCAGCAGCAGCAGCGCAGCGCACACAGCAACAACCACACAACAACACCACACACACCTTACACACAGCAACCAGCTGCACTAACAGCCAACGCTCAACCCGCAACACAGCCAACACACAACAGCCAACACACACACACCCACCACGCCCACACACCACAGCACAGCAGCCACACCTACCACCACACCAGCACGCAGCCAGCAGCACCAGCCACACACGCACCACCAGCAACAGCAACACCAACGCACCAACCACACAGCAGCACGCAGCAACCACCAGCCACACCGCAGCAGCACCAACGCGCAGCAGCACCACCACGCACCACAGCCACAGCAGCAGCAGCAGCCACCAGCAGCAACCACCACGCAGCAGCACACCAGCTGCTACCACACACACAGCAGCACGCAGCAGCACGCAGCTGCACCACCACACCACACCACCCCCACCACACACACACGCAACAACACACAGCACGCTGCTGCGCGCACCAACACACGCACACAGCACACACACACACTCACTGCTACCCACCAACGCCTGCCACCACACAACCAGCACGCAGCCCGCACCACAGCAGCAGCAACCACAACAGCTGCAACGCCCAACATACAACACGCAACACGCAACACCACACTAACGCAGCAACCATCCTGCTGCTAGCAGCACCACTAGCGCACACGCTAGCTACGCACCCACCGCCTACAGCACCAGCTAGCAACAACAGCGCGCACATGACCATCAGCAACAGCCCGCGCGCAACAACAGCTGCTAGCGCCACCACACAACCAGCACACCAGCACACCGCCACACAGCAACAGCAGCAGCCAACCCAGCACAGCAGCTGCTCTGCTCAACTGCACCAGCGCACACACGCTAGCTGCGCACCAACACTCTAGCACGCGCAACAACACATCAGCAACACACAACTAGCCAACGCACACCACTACTCACACTACACGCACAGCACACCTGCTCACACACCACCACACCACACTGCAGCTCAGCACACGCTACCTGCTACACTACACAACTGCCACGACGCCGCATACACCACTGCACACACACCACACTCACGCACACTGCAGCTGCCTGACGCCAACAGCACACACTGCCAACAGCTGCCACACACCACAGCGCTCAACACCACACACAACACAACACAACACACCAGCGCCTGCTGCGCGCTGCGCCAGCAGCACAGCGCACACCCACACCAGCCCGCACAGCGCAGCACCAGCACGCTGCCAGCACAACACACCACCACGCACCACCACAGCTGCTACCACTACATGCACAAGCAACACCACACGCACGCAGCAGCACTACCACGCTACACCTAACCACCACAACACAGCACACGCCACGCACGCCTCCCACGCACGCCACACAAGCACACTCCTCACACACAACTGCAACGCACCGCGCGCGCCACACAACCACACGCACACCGCTGCAACCACACAACACACGCACCAACAGCAGCAGCCACACACACCACGCACACACCACCAGCACCACCACACACCACTACACCACACACGCACCACCAGCGCACAGCAGCCCGCAGCACACGCAGCCACCAGCAGCAGCAGCACCACTGCAGCACCCCAGCACCAGCCACAGCACACCCCACAACCACACGCAGCAGCAGCAGCACCACGCAGCCAGCAGCACCCCAGCCGCAGCACAGCACCAGCACAGCAGCCCACACAACCGCCACAGCAACACCACGCACACACCACCACGCACCACTACCCCAGCAACACCACCACACAGCAGCAACGCAGCCACCAGCAGCAGCACAGCACCACACCAGCACCAGCAGCACCACCACGCAAGCACCACCACACCCACCACAGCGCACCACACACCACTCACACCCACACCACCAGCACACAGCACACGCAACAGCACAGCAGCACAGCAGCACAGCAGCAGCACAGCCAACACCCAGCACCCCGCCACACAGCACGCAGCCACCACGCACCACACGCCAGCCACGCAGCACCACAGCAACAGCACAGCAGCACCAGCACCTGCTGACCAGCCACCAGCACGCACAGCGCACAGCACACCACACCAGCTGCACCACCCAGCCAGCCCCACGCAGCTACCACACTACCACACACGCACATAGCCACAGCTAGCCATGCCTACTGCAACGCACTAGCACAGCTGCAGCTGCTACTAGCTGACTGCTCCACGCTCCAGCTACGCCTACTACGCTACGCTGCTACCTAGCTACTGCCTACTGACTGCTACTGACTGCTACTAGCCTACTACTACTCACTACTCATGCATCACTACATAATTTATAATAATAATAATAATAATAATAATAATAATAATAATAATATAATATGGAATCTTATTGTAATATATTAATAATATAATAGCTATCTTATAGTAATATATTAATAATATAATAAGAAAAATGGATAAATCATTAAGACGAATTTGTTATAGAATATAACACTTTTTTGAATTTTTTCTGATTCTTCACATCGTTTGAGTGTGAAAATTGCGCGTTAGAACATGGGACACATTGTATATAGATCAAGGATCTCCAACTTGCAATGTCTCAAGGACCATAACTAAAATCTTCAATATGGTTGCCGGCTATATTATTATTACTAGTACGATGCACACCTGACTTCCCCGATTTGTTGATTTCGGGAGTTTGCCCGGCTGCTGTGAAACGGGAGGGGGTGGGGGATGGAACCATGCGTGATACAAGGCCGTATCATGTATAACGGAGTAAAAACACATTAGATGATTTTGAATTTCTGAATTTACTTGATAAAAAAACCTTGAATCTAAAATTAATATATTTTTACATTAAAGCGGGTGTTTTCCACGGCAGAACGCGTGAGCTAGGCACACAATGTTCTAGGCCGAGAAGGATGCATAAATGCATTTTTCTTTTGACTAATAACCTTTCGCGGGCCCTAATAAATGACACTGCGGGCTGCCAGTTGGACAACCCTGATATAGATAATAGCAAGTGCGCCTCCAACTTCACTTATCGTACTTCAGGAATCCCACGTAAAGTGCGCATGCCAGTGACAGCATACGCCGGAATTCCCCCAGGCATCTGACCGGAACCCCCTCTTGCCCAGAGGAAACGTCCTTCATGAGTAGTTTTTGGCTGTCCTGTTGCCGCGGTGAAAAACCTAACGCGATAAAACACAAATATGTGTATGAATATATATATATATATATATATATATATATATATATATATATACACACACACATACATGTGTGTGTGTGTGTAAGGGTAGATATAAGGAAGAGGAAAGGAAGATCGTGCGAGGTGCGTGGCCCATTTTAAAAGCATACTGCTCCGGCATTCGCCTGGCGTTAATCGAAGAAACCACGGAAAACTGCCGATGAGAGCAGCCAGCTGCTAGAATTTTCCTCGAGACGGCCACTGAATTTGACCTAGCTCTTTAGCTAGTGTCGAAAATCCTGACACCGACAGGTTTCGAAAGGTGGGACTTTTCGGTTAGAAGCGCAGCATGGAGATCAGTTGATGCCCCAAGCCTCATCAGCCAGTCAGCCGCTGGAAGAAATACAACACATGCAGGAGAGCCTTTGGGCGGTTGCGTCAGAAAAACCGCACGGCGAGAAAACCGCCCCTAGCCTAACACACGCGGCATATTGTTTATCGTGCCCGGTGAACGGCGTGTTTCCCAAGTGGAGCGCGCGTGTGAGCATGTGTTGTTTGTCAACTCGCGGAGGGGCGGGGCGGGGCGGGGGGAGCCCCGAGGATGCAGGCCGCCGTGGCGGAAGCGGCAAGATAGGCGCGGCGCCTCCAGCTGCCCCGCGCCCGGGCACGGCCCTCCGCTGGGCGATAAGGCCCCGGCCGTCCCAGGCCGCGCCACCCGCCCGCTCACCCCCCGCGCCTCCACCAACGCCTTCTGACTTACTCCACCCCCAACCCCGCGCAAAGAAACGCGTCGGCGATGGCGGGGCAGCGACCAGCTGAAGGCAGGTGTTCAACGAGGAAGTATGGCACGATGGACAATATTTCAACGAATACACATTATGGTACTATAATATCAGCATCCTCTTGAAGTTCTTGAAGCAGAATCAGAAAGTGTTCATAACTCCCAGTTACATAACGAACTCGGCATTACTCCTATCTCCGTCCATTTCTCCCTCCTATCCTCTCGTTTCTGTCCTAAAATTCCCCAGATTCCCTCAGCCGTACACTTCAAAACCGGAAAACAAAATCCTCACCACAATAGACTAAAGCGAAAACTACCACGACAGTTCTTCGACCCTCCTTGATTATCATGTACCCAATGTGGCTTCTCACATTTAATTCACGTGTACTCATTGTATTCACGTCTATAATTCTTCTTAATCAATGTTAATGTAATTCAATGTAACATCACTGTATCGTACTCGGATGCTGAGGGTCTTCGGGTCAAGCAGAAATAAATAAATAAATTTAAGTGTTCGGAGGGGATGATGCGGTCGTGGTCTCAGAGATGAATACGCGAGAAGGGAAAGGGTCTATCTACGGCAGGCATGTCAAGATCGCGAGCGAGGTCACAAGATTCCACTAGAGTTTGCGGGCACTACGTCCAGAGAAATTGGCGCGAGATTTAAAAGTAAGGGTTGTACAAATTGCTTCGAAGTGGCGGTACGTCACTGGATACCTGGCCCATGACAGTCTTTGGGTGAAGTTAATTGACAATTAGTGTCTCAAATTTACCTGTATTAATTCCCATTTTCTCTTTAAGGCAAAGAAATGATCCATTAAAATGAAATAATACATCAGTACGACTACAGAATCTCAATTGAGAGTAAAATAAAAAAAAAAGAATCAAAAGAATCTTGATTTTATAAACAAATATTCTCGTTAGTTAAAAACGTTGTCCTTACGTAAGCGAGAATTGTTAACTTAAGGAGACTTGTTAATTTATTTCACATTATTGCTAAATACAACAAATAACTGAATGATTTATTAATCATCACAAAACGAAAAGAAGAAAAGATCTCGTCATTCAAACACATTCCTCTCACTCAAGGGAGAATTTAGTAAGAAAATAAACATCAGAAAGTAATAAGTAGTGACGAAAACAAAGTAATATAATTCTCAGTTATTTGCTAAACAAAATCTGGTAAACATATTTCCGTATGAAGCCGCTATTCCCCGCCTCACGCAGCTTCAGCTTGTGCATGTTCACCCCTTTCTGGATTTTAAGGGGAAATGAGTTTGGAGTCAGCAGGGGAAGTTTCCCGTGCCCGTAGGAGCGCCGGGCTCCGCAGGCGGGCAAGTAGCTCGTGCGGGCGCAGTTTGTCGTGCCTGCTGTACGGTCTTAAGCCGTATAAGGTATTATTGGTTTCATGCGCTTACATGGAAGGCAACTATAGTAGGACTTTTAAATGTTCTTGTCTGTTCACCAGTAGCTCCCATTCCACTTCAATACATTCTTTCGTTTTCCGTGGTTTCTCCGATCAACACCAGGCGAATGCCGGAGCAGTACCCTAACACGCGGGCCACGGACCGCACTTCCTTGTCCTATCCTCTCCTCTTATACACACACTTACACTAACACTAACATGCACTACACTACCACATATTCCGTGAGACCGGTCGGGAACTTACAGCTTGTCCCGACTGGGGCGGTGCCCCGCTGGTGGGAGAGTCCTGGTTAGGTGGAAACCCCACTAGCCGATGGTAGGTCGGCGCCGGATCTCGCCATCCAACGGGGGAAGATCACCGCCATCTCCCGAGAAAAAAAGCACACACTACACAAACGGGACTAATGACCGAAGCAGTTGCCGCGCCCGAAAACACTAAAAAACCAATCAATCAACCAATATTTACGGATTGGCGCTTTGGCACTTTCTCTAAGTTTAAAAATGTTTTATTTATAAATGTCGGGTTTTAGTTAGAATTTGATTATAGTTATTTTCAATTCTCATTCACACGACGATTCGCACTTCATTACACTGATCTCACACTGCATGTATTCGTTCATTTATATTGTACTATACTATACTATGTACACTATTTACACTTGTACATTCACGGCGCGGCACGGACTGAACTCAAAGTGAAGGTTTGATTGATTCGTTTGTTTTCAGACGCGTCAACGGCTATGGTAATTAGACCCGTAAGTGTAATGTATGTTTCTATCGCGGGAGGTGTTGATGAACTTCGCCCGCTGGATGGTGAGATTAGCTCCGACCTTCACAACAGATTGCTGTTTTGTTGTTGTTTTTTTTTTTTCAACCAAATACCTCCCATCAGCGGGATATCGACCAAGCCGCCAAGTTCTAAGCTACCGACTGGGCTCTCGACAAGTGTGTTTAGTGTAGTGCATGTACTTAAGCGGTGAGTATAAGACAATTAAATGGAACGAAATATCGCGCCCGCTCCCCATTCGGTTTGTTTGCGAATTACAACTTCATTCGCCTGGTGTTAAACTGAGAAAGCACGTAAAACTACCGATCAGAGCAGTCGGCCGCTAGAATTCTCCTCCAGACAGCAATTGTACTGGACCTAGTTATCTAGCTAGTGTCGAAAATCCTGCCACCGTCTGAACTGGAACCGTAGGACCTCTAGTCAGAGACCGGGAGCGGTAGCTCAGTGCATCAACTGATGTTTGTAGCGCCTCTGACTGGGAGGTCCTAGGTTCGAGTCCCGACGGCGGCAGGATTTTCGGCACTAGCTATTCAGCTAGGTCGAGTTCAGTTGATGTCTGGAGGAGAATTCAGGCGGTTGTCTGCTCTGATCGGTAGTTTTCCGTGGTTTCTCCGATCAACACCAGGCGAATGCCTGAACAGTACCCTACCAAACGGGCCACGGACCGCGCGCGATCTGTCCTTCCTCTTCCTTGTCCTATCCTCTCCCTTTACATATGCACTACACTACCACATATTCCGGAAGACTGGTCGGGAGCTTAGAGCTTGTCCCGGCTGGGGCGGTGCCCCCGTGGTGGCAGAGTCCTGGTTAGGGGAAACCCCAGTAGCCGACGGTAGGTCGGCGCCGGATCTCGCCATCCAGCAGGGAAGATCACCGCCATCTCCCGAGAAAAAACATGCACCAAACTAACGGGACTAATTACCAAAGCAGTTAACGTGCCCGGAAACACGAAAAAAACAATCAATCCAGTCAGAGGCACTGCAGTGACATCGATCGCTGCCCTAAGCAACCTAGGCCGGTGGCAGAGTGAAGGGAAATCGGAGGAAGGGAATCGTGGGCGTGCGAGAGCGCATCGCTTTGAGCGCTGCGCCGAGCACTTCATAAGCGGCCGCGCGACGGGAGTATCGCGCCGGGGATCTGCGCGCCGATCGCTATCCGCGCAGCTGCGCAACGCTCCGTGCGCGCGGCGCGGCGCGGCGGGAGGAAGTGCAGAAGTGAAGGGACTGGGCACGACCGCTGCGGAAGGGTGGCGGAGATGGAGCAGATTTCTCCTACATCTATTTCTCCTTTCTCAAACATCAGCTGCACGGCAGCAACATCAAATGATCCAATCATCAATACCACTCCCACCCAGGGGCGGATCCAGCCGATCACTTTTTTTTGAGGAGGGGGCCATTACACATTTTTGATAAATAATAAACGTATTTTTATTTTGTATATAATTTTTGTAGTTTATATAAGATACTATACAATATTATTTTTAAATAATATCATTCTAACATAAATAAATACTTAAATCAATTTTGTCAAAGGAAGGTAGGAAACAAACGAAGACTCTAGACGTTTCGGGAGGCATGACCCCCATGGCCACCCTCTGGATCCGCCACTGCTCCCTGCATCATCATTTTCGTACTTGACATTTCCGTCTCAAACCTGTTCTCCACTTAATCTGACCGTTCAACTCACCATCTTCTGTGAAACGTTTCCCTGTGTGATTAACACGCAGGTGCCACACCCGAGGCGTGTGGGTTGAGGGATCTATCACGTTCGCGCTTTCTCGGTTCTAAATTCATTCGCAGATGATGGCGAGACTAATTTCGTTGTCGCATCGTTCCTTTCGTGCGTACTAATGCTATTTTGATTCCTACTGGCATTTGGCTGTCGTCATTCGCGGAATGGCTTGCCGGCCTGGAGGTGCCTGGAGAGCTTGGCGACGTCGACGACTGCGGGGGCGGGTCCGGCAGCAAAGCGCCGACGCGGGGGCGGGGCAGGGAGAGGCGGGGCGGGGGCAGGAAGCGACGGGCGCGGCGCCGAGCGCGGCGCGCTGACCCGCGTCCGACGGGTCAACACCGCGGCCGCCCCCGAGCGGTCCCCGAACCGACTGCCGCCCGCCCGCCCCCTCGACCGCCCGCCCGTGCGTCCACCCGCTCACCCTCTCGCCCGCCCGCCCCCGGCCGCCCGCTCCCCCCCCCTTTTTCCGTAACATTTCAGATAACTGTTTAACATTGTAAATATTAGAGATAATGCATTATTTAACATTTGAACTGTATAAATGTGTATAAACAATATGTAACAAGTATTGTATTGCAGCCTCCGGGTCAATGACCCCCATCTCGATCAGGTTTTTCATCCAGTTTCCCTGATCTATTGAGCAAATGCTGAGATGGCCCCTTGTTTTGCTTCTGGACATAAATGTAGCTTCATTATCTGTGCACGTCTTCTAGAATTCAGTGGGAATACAATTATTCAAATTATAATTTCCATGTTGTCGCGGCAGGAAGTATTATTCCGAAGGACAACATGGATAAGAGCCAAAATTTATTACCTTTTTATCCTTGAAAATAAATTTTGGAAAAAAAAACAAACAAACTCCCATGTAATTAAATTTAAGTAGTATATGACTTAGTGTAGGGATCACAGAATTTTGAAAATGTGCACACAATTCACTTTTCCCCATAGCACGTCATACGCAGTTTTTAACTGTTTTTTTTACGCAAAATAAATAAAATAAAAAATTTAAAAAAAATAAAAATACTCGTTCAATTGTTCCTATTTGATTACTGGCGCTTGTCCATCATATTGTACGTTACGTGTAATATTTAGCTTCTAGAAGACCATAGCAACATTCTTTTGTTTTCCTTGTTTTCCTGTTATGGTTTGTTGAACATACATTGAAGGCTTATTTGGTTAATAATACAAGAAATTACATCTGAATTGATTAAGAGACAGATAGAAATGTTCAGTTCCAAGGCTCTGGTATTAGCCTGTGAAATATTACACCACCCTCTCGCTCGATTGCCCGCCCGCCAGCTGACCCGCCTGCTCGCCCGTGCGCCCGCCGACCGGTCGCACGTTCATCAACCTCCCACTGGCACTTGGGCCAATTGCCCACGAAGCGAACGCGGGGGGTCAAAGTTTTCGGGCATTTTGCGTCGCTTGCACTCGCGGACGCCGAAACGGCTCTAAAAATAGCCGCCTCTCTACCTTGGCCAGCTCTTTCTTTACAGGAGAATGCGAGTAGAGAAAGGGCTCTTGTCTGCAGAATCGCACTCTCTATTGTAAGGGGTGGGGTAGTTGCAGACGGCGGATGCGAGGCGGTGGAAGTCAGAGCGGGGATGTGATGGTAGCGGCGAAGACGGAGGTGAGGATACAGCAGGTAGTGGCGGGTTAAGAGTGGGAGAACGGAGGCGGTGAGTGCATGAGGTGAGTACGATGTAGGGGGGGTGGAGGTAGGTGAAGTAGGAGGGCGAAGGAGGTGGCGAGGAGGGAACGAAGAGGGAGCGGGGAGGAGGGTAAGAGGTGGAGCGAAGGAGGAGGGGGCGAGGGCTAGGGCGGTGGAGGCATGGGTGGGGGAGAGAAGGGGGAAGGCGGAGGCGAAGGAGGTTAAAGAGGAGGGGGTGGAGGCGGGGTCGAATAATATGTAGGCGAGGGCGCAGGTGAAGGAAAAACGGAAGTATAGGCGGGGTGGGACGAGATGGAGGCAGGGATGAAGTGTTGGAAGAGGGGGGGTAGAGCGGGAGCGGAGGAGGAGAGGGGATGAAGTAGATGGAGGTGGGATGAAGTAGGTGGAAGCGGGGGCGAAGTAGGAGGCGGCGGGAGCGGAGGAGAGGGGATGAAGTAGGTGTAGGCGTGGACGAAAGAGATGGAGACGGGAAGGCAGCGCCCAGATTCGAGATAAAGGTCGGCAGTGCATTGGATCAGATAGCCCCAATGCGGGCGGTGCTGCGCCGGTGGCGGTGGCGGTTGGTGGCCAGAAGGTCGCGAGGGAGCGGTCGGCGGCGGCGGTGGACACGGTGAAAGCGTCACTCGAGCCACGGGAGGTGTAGAAGCCAATGTTAGCAGTGGCAATGCTAATAATGATGGTGGAGTCGATAGCAGTGATGGTCGTGTTGCGAGTGGATTTTAGATGAGGCAACAGCTATAAATGCAGCCATGAAAAAGCGCAGGCAAACTGGTAGAGATTGCTCTGAGCGACAGCAGGAAACGCTGCATAAATGAAGGAATGAGAGATGTGAACTGAGCGGAGGGTATGAAATAACTAAATAGAAGAGCGGCAAAATGCGAAGAAAATAAATCTGTGGTGGAGCAAAACGACTAAGTGAATGAAAACACAGAGCAACTTAGATGGGGTCGTCAGTGTCATGCAAGTGATGACGAGATAAACGGAATTGGATACTGCAGATGCCACGAATGTCACTAATCGATAAACTACAAGAGGTTATTACCTTATTAAGCGACACTTCGCTAAGAATTTTAAAACTTTTACGACACGAGTTGTTGGATATTTCTGTCATTGCAGTAGATGTTTCTTAGGCATAAGAATCAGCCTAACCACTTCATTCTCAAATACAATGTTGAATAATAATATATTTTTGTCTATTATTATTATTATTATTATTATTATTATTATTATTATTATTATTATTATTATTGTGTTATATGTGTAGTGTACTTTGACGTAAATCTTAGAGTATTTACAGCTAATTATATCTTTTATTTTACGCTTAATTTCAGTTCAGTGTCAAGAATTTAAGCAAACGTTTTGTGTGTCTGTTCTCTGTATTACTTCATTTTTGAGCTTGATCCAATTATTCGAATATGCGTTTACCTGAATCAGCCAGATCCCCGGTTAATTCGTACTGAGTTCTCCTGTTCCTGCGTAATTGAATTTTTTTGGTGTTTTTAAACACATCAAATTTAAGTTTACTGTACCTAAAAATCTAAGAGTAAGACAGTAATATACTTTTGAAACGCAGACGCTCTTACCAAATCTAGTATTGAATTATAGATTGGAGGAACTAAGAATATTAGAAAGAAAAACGATTAGAAAATTCGGAGGTCAAATAAAAGTGTCACACAATACGGAACACACAGAACGAAGACATTCTACTTGTAAATGGAGAACATTAACGACAATAATAATAATAATAATAGTAATAATAGCAAATAATAGTAGTAATAGTAATAGTAATAATAATAATAATAATAATAATAATAATAATAATAATAATAATAATAAAATTACCTAATTGTCAGGTGTATCATGAAAGAAAAGCGCTTTAAGTTTTTTTTTATTTTTTTTTTATTTTTTTATTTTTGCCGTTCCCCCTACCAGTTTCCGACCCCTCGGAACCCTGTTCTAGCTAGAGCTCAAGTTCACAAATTCGCGACCTTGACTTGCCAACTTTGGAAACCACGTTGTTAATAGGAGTCGAAACAGGTGTGCAACCGAAGACGCATAGTAACGCAAGGTTTTTTTAACCTAACATTAAGAGATCGTGCAACAATGAGCACGCGTGTAGCGCATGCGTACATTTATTTAACGCCAAAATCAGTTAAAAACTGTATTACGTACTATGTATATGGTTATATATACGTACTATGTACGTACTATGTATATGGTTTCCTGAGCTCTGGGATGTCTGTTGTAATTCGTGTACTACATATTAAGTAGAATTATAAATGGGATAGCGTCGCGAGATTTGGCGAGATTTAATATGTAAATATTCGTTACCGTATAATGAAAACGATTTGCATAGTCAAATCAGCTACAGCTTTAGACTTTTTTCCCAAACACCATGAGAGAGTGACAATTTTAAAAGTGGTTGGCGATGGCTGCACTCAGGCACTCTAGTAACAATATCCACATATACATTTTGACACATGTTAAGTACTACGCAATTCCGCAAGACACGTTGATTCTTAAAATGAGCCGTAATACTTAATTACAAAGGTGTTCCACTTCTCAAATTTTATTTCAACGGTTCATTTACGTTGAATTATCGTTTAATAATTTAATGATCGATGAGCATATGGCCCCGGTGGAAGTTTAGTCTAGAGGTGGTTTTTTTTTTTTGGTATCGTGAAAATTATGTTTAGAAATTCCACAAGGCAAAGAAGTTCATGATACCCGAGTCCTTGCAGATCTTCACCGCTCTCCCCTCAGCCAAATGCGGGACAACCTAGGCAATTCAGCAGCCACCTACAGCCCCCTAAGTAACGAGAATCTAATCTCTTTCAACAATCTTAATGTTTCTGCATGTAGGCCGTACATCAAAAACATTCATTTGAAATTGAAGAAAATATTGTTTCTCTGCAATGAAAGTGTCTTGAATCTGTATAACTGTTGAACCAATCCAATATACTATTGTGTTTGCTGATTAACTGTAATACTATGAAATTATTATTTTTAAATTAGTTATTGCATCGACAGACACGGTTAATAGTTAATGGCTTACTTTCTCTTTCTTAGGTATACGCTCTTTCCTTACTCGCTTATCTTTTGGTTCTTCATAATAATTTTCTCGGAGTGACTTTAATAGGGAAATCATGAACATGAGTGGCCAACGAAAATAACACCTGTGTGTATTTTTCAGATTTGAAGAATTTTAGATATTTTAAATACTCATGGGAATTTAATTTAATTTTAACGATTGAAACAATCTCTGGCGAAAAAAATCTCTTGCAATGAATTTACCTTTATAAAACGTTATTTTAGAATTTACTGGTACAAAACATAGCATTTTAATGTTTTCTTTTTTCGTTCCCTTCTCTGGTTCCTACACAAAACTTGGAAATATACTAATATAACAAACGATGCATTACGTATAAGCTACATCAACAGTTATGAGAACATTTCTTTTATTATTTTTATTAATTACACACGAAAATAAGAAATCATACCTGTTGTTCCATGCTGCCTCGAAAGAAATCGTTGAGAATACGTAGTGTACGCCATCTTATATCAGCGGTTGATAAAATTGTAGAAGCCCCAATTGAAGCTGGTGTTATAATGGTTATGTGTACCAACATAAAATGAATTGCTGACAATAATTAATCCACATGGGAACAATTTGTTGAAAACACGAACATTACGTTCAACGAATTGGTCGCTTTTACTTAACACACGATAAATATTCCTGTTGCACATATGAATATTTGTCACTATGTAATCTGCATAGATTGGCGTTCCCTGGATCTTGTTACTTGACACTAACAGAATGGGGTGATATAACACAAACGATAAGAGGCTTGTTGCCTCGACGCGAACACTTCGGCGTCTCGCCGCAAACTGCGTTCCAACCCCTCGCGATTTACCGGACGGTTCACCGCGATCTCAACACCGACGGTGACCTTCACGATTATAACAAATTTAACCTTAGTATTAGCTCTGGAGAAACTTCCCAATGAAGAGCGCTCTTTCAAACCGAATATCCACAAACAAAATATTCCCCTTAAGTAAATACAGTAAACCCTCGTTACCACGAACTTGCTTAACACAACTTCGCCGTAAAACGAACAAAACTTCGGTCCCATCAAGGGATAACGGTAATACGGTTATTTATAATATTCGGATAACACGAAATTTTATATCATGAACTCCGATTATTTCGGTCCCTTGGAATTCGTGTTAATGAGGGTTTACTGTAGTAGAATGAAACACTCGCTAGTACACGAAAACCATCTCTATACATAAAATAAAATATTGTTAGACGAAATACAGTAATGTCAAAGTTGTTAACTGAAACGTTTCTAGTAAATCCGTATTTTGAAAAACGACATATTGTACACAACTTTATTAAAAAATTTAATTTTTAAAAGGAAAAATTAGGAAGGGATTGTTAGGTAATCGTTTGGTTATAAAAATAAATGCAAATTTAACACCTTCTATGCTCGACGTAACACAGAACATTTTTATTAACAGACGAAACATAACGTGTTGTTTGAAATCATTGAGCACAAATATACAGAAACTGTCATATCAGATTTATTTTCTAAAGGAAAAAAGAAGAAAAAACTGATATATAACAAAGAGGTGATTCTACAAATTTACGCCCTAACTGACCCATTCTATGTTTTAGCCATCAAAAATTTGGTAATACGACACTCTGCATGTGCCTACATCCGTCACTCTAGATTTATTTTGCACCTGTAAAAGGGCGAAATACCAGTCTTGAAGACTACCATTGACAAAATGATAGAAATCACAATGACGACATTGTTCGGTTCCGCTTTGTTAGGTCCTGGATTCTCGGCCTCATTTTATCTTCGCACAGTCACAGGGAATTTGTACAATCAAAAAAGTACACAATTTTACAATTAATGAGTGGCAAGTATGACGACCATATTCACAAATTTTATATCTTTAAAATCACTATTTTTTAGTTCACAAAATTCCCAACATGTAGAAGCGTACAAGCAGAGCTTTCGTACACCAAACTTTTCAGGGAACTCTAGTGTTAATTTTTCGCCTCACTTCAGTTCACACATATCCAGTTCAAAATATTAAGTTCAAACTGTTTATAAGACTCCGATATTCATGTACAATGTATTCCTCCAAATCAAAATTAATATACAATAGCATCTAAAAGAAAACAAATTATATAATTAAGAGATTTCTAACCTCAATTTGTCAAGCTCAAAGCCCAAATACAAAAACCTCAGCATGTAAAACTGAAATCCCTCGAAAAACCTTAGGTCGAACGAGTTGAAATTTTTTTAAATGTACAATGTAGATAATTTCCCGTATCAAAGACAAGTGATTCCGGAGGAAGCTTTCAAAACATTTTGAGGAGACAATTTCTGCTAACAATATATCTCTAACCTCTCCAATAATTATCACTAAAATGACGATAAAATTTCACGTCCACAATTCTGATGATGAATGTAAAGTGATTTTGTTAAAGAAGGACACGTGAAAATACAGCGTCACTGAGAAACTGTCACCGATTTCTAATCCGACCTCAGCCCCAAAATGTGACTAATTTAACACGAATTAAGGAGCTACGTCATAACTGTCAAACGAAAATACGTCAACGAACTCTCTGTGGTCCAGCCAATTCTGTAACTAGTAGTAACTGTCCATCTGGCCACCATGTGTGCTCTGAAACGATTTCTCTCTCTTGCAATGAACGACCAACACCCGTTTGGAAACCCAGGAGGTCGTATTTTGTCTCCCTCTCATTTCGGCAAAGACATTTATGCGTTTGGTTTCCGCCATAATACGGGAGGACATTAATGTCGCCAGATGAAGGTAGAACCGGGAGCGGGAATGGGCACATGTTAGGAAAACCATAATTTCGAAAAGTCATTACGAAGATGTTTTGGTTTCAAGTTATCAAAACTGTATTGGTTCAGATTTTTATTATTTTCACTGTCGTAAAAATGACATGTCGAGCAACAATTACCAGAAAACCTGATTTAGTGATACATCCATTATTATGTGATCGCAGCATATGTATGATGATTTACATTTTAGAGAAGTAGGCGAGGAAAATGCTTTGTAAATTAAAATGGCAAAGACCAAACAAGGCATAGAAACGCAAAGTTTTCTATACATTTTTTCTAAAGAGATATGTTGTTGGCAGTGCTATTTCACAAAATCTCAGAATCAAAAATGAGAACAAATTGCGAAGAGAATTCAAAGTAGTGATGTTTACGTACCAAGAACCAAGGGGAAGAACATACAAAAACATTTTCGACAAACACTCGTATTCAACAATAGTCCCACCAAGGAGTAAAGTTCACGAGTACAGTAGTAACAAAACTTAATAGAATACGAAAAAATGAATAATGCAGAGTTCATTTGGTAAAGAATTATGAAAATTAAGTACAATGCACATTTTCAGTAAAATGCCAAAGAACTCTTCATGCTCAGATGTTTTATTGCTCTTCATGCAGTTTTATTATGTTGTAATATGTTAATATATCTGTCAATAATTACACAAATATAAAAATTCTTCGATAAAAATGTACAAATTGTATATTACAAGAACAAAGTTACCGAGCAAGTCCAAAGATTATCCAAAATAGGGAAGCGCCTATATTCTTAGTCTGTTACATCTCTCAGAGCACATGCAGACTAGCTTATTACTCGCACAACTTTTCTTGGCCGACGGTATGCCTTCACCCTCCCTCATACAATAAACATTTTTTATTATTATTAGCTACCCGTTCGGCTGAATCCTTTCGGGGATTTTCAGTTCACATACATGAAAGATGAAGTTGTAGCGATATCCTCAGGCGAATTTGGTACGTAAGACACTTTCACATTTCGAAGCGTAACAACCTTGTCGAACCGAGGGATACAGGTGAAAAGCTAATCCTAAAAGTTACGCACGTTAATCGTGTAGCGTGGACAGAAATGGCCGATATGCCACTAATAATAATAATAATAATAATAATAATAATAATAATAATAATAATAATAATAATAATAATAATAATAATAATAAGTGTTTCTGCTTGTAGATGTTGCTGTGCCGTGCGATTAAAATATCGTAACCAAGAAGGCAGAAAAGCGTCTTAAATACAGTTTGGAAATCGAGATCAGCCGAATGTGGGGCGTAAAAGCACATGGCATCCCGATAGTTATCGGAGCTCTGGAATTTGTTCCACAAAATTTGTTTAAGAACTTAGCTAAATTCCTAGGTCAATAATAATAAAAACAGGATTATTAATAATAACAATATTATTAATAATAACAATATTATTAATATTAACAATATTATTAATAACAACAATATTATTAATAAAAATAACAAAATAGGGACGATGTTGATGGCAATAACTTGTTTGACTCCATGGCGAGTGCGTGCAGTGGGCGGGCCGGAGCGCAGCCGGCGGCAGGCGCTCCGTTGGAATTGGGCCCCGCCAGCCCTTCTCCCCAGCCCACGGAAGGGGGCGCGGCGGCTGCTCAACGCGGAAGGGCATCTGCTGCCTCCGCCACGCCGCCCCCTCCCCCGGCCGACGACCTTCCTCTCCGCGCCTGCGCCCCCGTCCCCACCCCCACCCACATCATCTGAGCGCGTAGCCCGTCACTCCCGCCACGACGCCCACAGCTAGCGCAGGCGCTCGCCCGGCATGTATAGAGCGATTTGCCTAAGGATGAGCCAAAGTGGCAGTTCGTGAAAACAAGTGAACATCACATGTAATTCAGAGAAGTATCCCTCCGCCGCGACAGCCGTTCAGTCACGCCCCTTCGTATAGTGCTAATGGCTCCTGTGAAAACATCCCTAGGTACAAGTCTTAAGAGTTTCGCTTAAATATATGCACGTACGCGAGTCCGGGAAATATATAAATTTAATTTCGTATGTGGAAAATCTCTTAACATGCTCTCACAAACAGTAAAAGAAAACTGCCGATCACAGCTCGCCACACAACAGCACGAAGACACGAACCACGTGCATCGGTACCCATCTGGCATTCAAATATCGGTTTTAAAATAAACATAATATTTATCACACAAAAAGTAAATTAATGTAATGTTTATAGAAAAAACAATTTTTACGGAAGAGTACATAACACTGCACTGCCTAATGTCATTTATTTCTCGCGGCGCACTATATTTTTGTCGGACGAGGACATCACAAAAGGAAGCGTCGAAACCATTTACAAGTTAGCCAACTGCAAACGAACGAATACGGGAAGGGAGTCTTATGGGCTCAAGGGCACAACGACCACAGAACCTTCAGTTATGTTGCCAGACTAGCTGTCACTTTGGCTCACCCTTAGAAAAATCGCTTCATAGCCTCTCGACCGGAGGCAGGCGCTTGCAGACGGAACCTGCCACCAATCGACCACTGCTCAGGAACGGCGACTGCAGAGACGGGCAATGGCCCCATCGCTCCACTTCAAAATGGACGGATTAAAAGTGGATTTTTAAGTAACTAAGACTATTTGTGAATTCATTGAATATTACCATTTAACATATTTTCCACATAATTTTAAAACGTGTCTCCGTGCTTAATTTCTAGCTTTTTTTAGTAGAAAAGTATTTCTAAATTTATGTATTTTCGTCATAGATCGATAAAATGTGTATGCAAGTGAGGTGAAATGTGCGCACTTTTTCTTGAGCTTCAGAATATCTTCTCCAACCCTTATTACTGATTTATTTTGATTATAAATACTGTTTTATTATTTTACTAAAAATAGATTTATGAAAATATCGTGTAGATATTTTATTTTCAATTTTCTTATAAATTAAAATGCATAGTTTGAAGGTAAATTGTAGAATATATATGCATTGCGACATAAAGTCAATTGTTTGTTTAAAAATTGTTTCCTTTATTTTTTAAATGCGCACCCCCCTTTTCTTTAATATTTTCTAAAGCGACTTCTCCAACCCGCATGTTTCTGGACAATCTCAAGGAGACACACATACTTATAAAGACAAAAATATTTTTGAGGCCGATAGGCTACCGTGACCCAGTTATCTACTCCCAAGACACTAATACATTTTGACTCATGGCCGAACATCCACTGAAGCCCTTCAGAAGCCTTTCCTAATTTTGGTAATCGCATCATCTGGGTTATCTGTCTTCTCGTTAGTCCTTCTGTGTTCGGAAAGCAGAACATAAATTTTATTTCAATGCAAGAAACGTCCACTTCAAACAATACACAGAAAATATAGAAAGAAACATAACCAACGCTACGGTACAATCCACACAACTATTTTTTCCCATAAAAATGCCTGTCAGGCAAGAAGTTTTAAAATAAACAACTGAAGAGTCGTAGGGATTCTAATATTTAAATTATCAATTTTCAATAACATCTGTTTCAGGATGGAGAAAAGGACCATATAAGATGCATCACCCGTTCGTAACAAATGCGTTTATTCCTATAAATGCATTTACACACCTATCCCCATCCACAATCCCCCGAAATTATCTTCCACCACACACTGTGAAAGACGCCTTGCATTCTCGGCTTCTTGTACCCATAAATTGTCAAAAATTCCAACAATAACCAAATAATTGATTTGGTAGAAGACAGCAAAGGAGAAACATTTTAATAGTGAAGAGAACAAAATGTTTTACAACGCTATCGATATTTCATTTGCATACGAACATTATTTTAAAAAGACTGTTAATAGTTATTGAAATCATTTATGTTAATATTCGAACCAATCTCTTATACGATTTATCTCCTCCCAAAATACTTAGATTTCTCGAGTCCAATGTCGATGAAATATTACTACAACACCTATTTCTACAACCTCCTTCAAAATGCTCCCTGCACTGTAATATTCAACCTACGAAGAAACAATAGCAGACCGCGAATTATATCAAGATTCCCGAAAGATAAACTTAAACCTCCTTAATTTAGCTTCTCCTTCGTACACACCTTTCCACTAGTGTCCACCACCCATCCTTTAAACACAGAACAAAAGTCAAAACTCTTCAGTACAGTTCAGAAACCAACCGCGTCTTAAGGATGGCCATATCCTAAGAAGCCGTATTAGATTATGTACTATCTCAAAACCCTCGAAAGACATAATTGTCGAACAAGAAGAAAGATGAAAAATCACAGTAGAACGTAACCCCCAATTCGTCCCAGAACATATGCAGTAAAACTCCACTCCCACCCTCAGCACTATCATTACCACCATCTCAGAAAGCGCCGCCTCCGCCACAGACAACCCAGCCGTCAGTGTCACCGCGGCCTCTGAAAGTTCAGCCGCGGCGGGAACATCTGAATAAACCAACGGAAATATTTCAAATCGAGAAGCGGCGGTGGGGCAGGGGAGGGGGAGAGAGTGGGGCGACAGTGGCGGCAGCCGGCGCTGTGCAGCTGAATGGGCTCCATTGAGCCAGGCTGCCACCACAGCCGCCAACGCCTCCTCAACACCGCTCGCCTCGCACGGTGGCCGGAAATGGCGTTTTGGGAGGACACACCGCACCATGGAGCGGTGTTTTGCGGATTCGGTGGTATAACGGTTAGCGAACCCGAGTTTGCGGGTTCAAACCCGATCGAAGCCGTGGATTTTTAAGGGCGAAAAAATCCTTCGTACGCCTTCCTTCGGAGGAGAAGTAAAGCCAGCTGTCCCATGTAGTATATTTACTGCATGTAAAAGATCCTCAAGCCTAAAAGAAGCCTCTGAGCAAAATTGAGATCCGCCTGTTTCGTCGCCCAAAATAATACATTCTTCCTCCGCTAGGTGGTGAAAGAGCGTATCGAAATTTGCGTGGTTAGACGGAAGAGCGGGCGTGATGGCCCGAGTCTCGCCACGTAAAATAAGGCACTAACAAACAAACAGAGCCAGCAATTGGGAACAGAAGGGTTTCGGTCGAAAAAACATGATAGGCCACGCTCAGACGCTTTCGAGATTAACCAACTGAACCCGTTAGTTTGAAGGGTTTATGTTGGTTTCATTCAAATGACGGCAGCAGGAAACTATTACGAGCCATAAATGTCACCTACAATTGAGTGTTGCACTGCATGAACAACTGATGACAATATTTTGAAAGCACGGATTTTTTGTGGGGGGAGGGGAGTGTATCATTTTATACCTCCTTCATTTATACAGAACCGAAGAAAACTGTTTCGATTCCGGATTTTAAAAGATCTTTGAAAGCTCGTGTAACTAGTCACGCTAGCTTCACGAGGCGAAATGCTACCTGTACTATAACCAATATAGTACGAGTGCGTGTTTCAAAGGCCAAACATTTCGGTATTTATTTATTTTACATAATCGAGGCTTCATCCTGACTTGCCAAACATTTCGATGAATCGAAATTCTACAGTATTACCTCCAGTTTCCGAATAATAACACAGAAAAATCTTTCGGGTTCAATTCAAAATTGAACTCGTGACCTTATCCAAAAGTCAGTTATCTAAAATCCAAGGCCTGAACCAAAGTAGGCAATTTATTTTTAACTCATTAACGCCCGGCGATCTATTGTTAGATCGGTAGATATGTTACTTTCTCGTGACACTTCTCTTTGTTTGATTTAACTTATAATTCGAACACAGATACTTTGGACACTTCGGAAACATATAAGCAACTTTTGGTGTTCCTGAAAGCAAGATGTCGATTTAGTCGAGGTCACTAGAGCATTGTACGCTCCTGGTGAGGTTGTATTTATGACTTGTGTCGTTTTGAACCTTTTTGTAAAACCGTGATTAGCCGCCTGTGAGTAAGTAGAAGGAAGAGGCAGGTGTGCACTATGGTGAAGGAAGAGGCTAGGCGCACAAACTTATATTGGGCGTTTATGTGGAAACCGAAACGGACACGTTATTTGGGACGGTTGATTGATTAATTGATTGATTTTTTCGTGTTTTCGGGCGCGTCAACTGCTTCGGTCATTAGTCCCGTTAGTGTAGTGCATGCTTTTTCGCGGGAGCTGTCGGTGGTCTTCCCCCGCTGGATGGCGAGATCCGGCGTCGACCTACCGTCGGCTATTGGGTCTTCCTCCTAACCAGGACTCACCCACCAGCGGGGCACCACCCCAGCCGGGACAAGCTCTAAGCTCCCGACCGGTCTCCCGGAATATGTGGTAGAGTAGTGCATGTTAGTGTAAGTGTGTGTGTGTGTGTGTGTGTAGGATAAGGCCAAGGAAGAGGAAGGACAGCGCGCGCGGTCTGTGGCCCGTTTGGTTAGGTACTGCTCCGGCATTCGCCTAGTGTTGATCGGAGAAACCACGGAAAACTACCAATCAGAGCAGCCGGCCCCTAGAATTCTCCTCCAGACAGCGACTGAATTCGACCTAGCTGAAAAGCTAATGTCGAAAATCCTGCCGCCGTGTGGAGTGGGAACCTAGGATCTTCCGGTCAGAGGCGCTGCAGTGACAGTTAATGCACTGAGCTACCACTCCCGGTTTATTTGGGACGGCTTGGTTGGGACTTGTTTCAAAGAACGTTGAGGCATTTGCGGAGCGGCCTCCCAGACGAGCGGCTCTCCCACTGTGCGGCGGTGGGGCCGTAGCCGGGGGCGGGGGCGGAGGCGGGGCCCGGGGCGGGGCGTCGTCGGTCAGTCAGCTGGGCGGGCGCGGGCGCGGCGCCGCCGGAGCCCTGCACGTGTGTCTCTGGCGGCTGCGGCGGGACAAAGCGGGCGTTTGGGCGGGGCGGAAAGACCTCGCCCACCGCCCCCGCCGCCGCCTATCGCTCCAATTAGAAGGGCGGAGCACCCCTGCGCCGGCTGGTGGCCCTCCGGGGCAACGGAAGGAGCGGGAGGAGTCGTGGGGAAAGAGTGTGCAAGGGTGCAGGGCAAAAGCTGCACAAGCGAATGCGACCATACGGGAGTAACAGTCAAAGAATATTACCTCAACATACTACTTGGTCAAGAGGTTTCCATTGCTGAGAGCTACGTGTTCAGAAAGGGAACGCAGAGACACTTTCTTTTTCGGGGGGGGGGGGGGAGAGGGTAAGTGAAGGTAGAATGAGAATAATATAGATAGAAATACTCGTATGTAACTTATAGTTAAAAATGAGAACAGGTAACTAATAGTAATCAACGAATGGAATTCTCAATGTGCAGGTTTGAACTTTACTTACCCAATACATGTGTGAAACATTTAAATATATTTATTTATAAGAGAAATATCACAGATTACAGCTTCCTTAATTCAAATACGGTATTCATAGTTCAACTATGCAGGCTCCTCTTGCGAAAGCTCCTCTTGTGCTCTCTTGTGTGACCCTCAAATTGCCTCTGCCAGATATTTAAAAACCTGAGCTCCCTTTCTTGTGTTTTGTTCAGAAAATCTCTGATCTACTGGTATTTCAGGTTGGTGGAGTGCCAGGATCTCAATAAATGTTAGGTGATGTGATGACTCTTTAACACCGAGAACCTCTGCAACAGAGATTAGTGATAAAATATTCCTCTACAGGTATTCGTTTGCAAAATTGGAAAGGAGGTTGGTTAGCGATTTGGAGCTCGCAGAGACTGTAGGAACAAACGAGTAGGAAAGGATAAAATATTGCCTCAAAATTAGAAGAAGAAACTTTCGTCGGGAAAATCGGGAAGTATCTTCGGCAGAGATTCGGAGGGAAGGCGATGAATAGTGAATGCTATGAAATCAGGACTGACCGGAGCCCCGCTCAGACTCAACAGTGTTACAAACATTACGACCATCAAGCTTCATTTACCGTCAACATCTCATGAACTGCGGCCGAAGAAATACATGTGTAGGAATGTCGAACAATTAATTATCACGTGTGGCCACGATGACAACTGCTCTGAGGTAAAATAATCATACATAGTACGGTGGTTTGCGTCTTGCGATTGGGGTGTTTAAACACCCACATATCCCATAATATCATACATTTTAACCTTCATTAATAGTCGTGATTACTCTTTAGTTCATTCTGCAGAAAGAAGCTGACGAATCCATGGAATACAATATACTCCGATATTCTCACGCGTGTTTGTAAAATGTAGGAAATTATATACATGATAGAACTGTTTTCACAATGTCCAATTCCTTTTGAATCCATTTTGCGGGTGACGTTTTGTGGCGAATTTTAAGGCATGTTTTTATGCAAGTTGACAACAAGCAACAGTTGGACGGAATAGGAACGAAGCGGGAGGTGGACGGTATATCTGGCTTCCAAAGTACGCCGGCGCTAAAAACGAGCAGTTCAGAGAACAGAAAATTGGGTACACAGGGACAAATTTAGTACAAATTTAGAATACAAATGAACATTCTAAACATTATCATGGCTTTATGAGCCACGGTGAATTACTCAATTACTGCATATTATATATTATTGCATAATACTGCATTATTGCATTATATGTACAATTAAACTGATATATACAAATTGTAAACTAAGATTTACAATGTACATAATTTTGTTTTACCAGGGGTTGTGAATTCCAGTTTTGCCCAGGATGTGAAATTGGCTATTTCCGGCACTGGGTGAGTTCCCTGAAGAACGGCGTTCGATGCCCCCTCGTGCCCACTCGCGAAGTGCCCCGTGCCCAGACCCGTTTCCCGGACGCCGCCTCCGCCGCGTAGCCCACTGGGCCGCTGCGCACTTGGCCCCTCGGCGCAGCCAGCTGCGGCCTCGTCAGCGCGGCGAACTGCGGGCGGCCAACGCCAGAAACCTGGAAACACTGCAGGCTTCTGCGAAAAAGTTTGCAAGCATTTTCTTCATTCTGTATATATATTCTCCTTGCTGCATTCTAATATTTCGGATGATATATTTTTATTTTATTTTATATAAAAATTATAATACGCACAAACAACAAAGCATAATGGAACATATCTTCCCTAAACTTGATTTTACATTTTAGAAATTGAAAATTGAAAACACTTTCAATCTTTTCGCAATTATATTTCAGAACCTTTTAGAATCCGGATTCGATAAAATTTAACGTAAGTTCTCGTTTCCACTCTTAGTAATGAAAGAACATTTTAATAGTTAAAATATCTTCAATAATTTCCCTGACATTTCCGAACAAATAAAAATTGGAAATAAACCTACAGAAATGAACTGTCGAAAGGAGCCCTCAAGATCGGAGCGCCGCGGGAGGGACATTCCGCGCCGTGACGTCACGTGGCAGCGGTGAGCGGGGCAGGGGCTGCTGCGCGGCGCGGCGCAGAGGCCCGTTCCCGGAAACGTTCAATTAGGCCTCTTAATTAATGGCGACAATTAGCACCCGCGACGGCAGGGGCGGGGCGGGGCGGGGCGGCGCGCAGCTGTGTCGCGCCTGTGTGACCTCAGCGGCGGCGGCGGCGGCGAGACGAGGTGCGGCGCCACGCAGCCGGGAGCGGCGTGGCGCGGCGCAGCGGGGCGGAGAGGGGCGGGGCCAAAGGAGCAAAGCAAAGGCGATGCATGTAGAGGTGGCGTTGGTGGGGGCGGACGTGGGAACGGAGAGGTTGTAATTGGGGTTGAAGTGAAGGTGGCGTGGAAGTGGTAGTGGTGTTGGTGGTTGTAAAGATGGTGTTGCAGGAGATGATAATGGTGTTGGAGTTTTCCGTGGTTTCTCCGATCAACACCAGGCGAACGCCGGAGCAGTACCCTACCAAACGGGTCACGGACCGCGCGCGATCTGTCGTTCCTCTTCCTTGTTCTATCCTCTCCTCTCAAACACACACACTGACATGCACCACACTATCACATACTCCGGGAGACCGGTCGGGAGTTTAGAGCTTGTCCCGGCTGGGGCGGTGCCCCGCTGGTGGGAGAGTCCTGGTTAGGGGGAAACCCCACTAGCCGACGGTAGGTCGGTGCCGGATCTCGCCATCCAGTGAGGGAAGATCACCGCCATCTCCCGAGAAAAATGAACATGCACTACACTAACGGGACTAATGACCGAAGCAGTTGACGCGCCAGGAAACACGAAAAAATCAATCAATCAATAATGGTGTTGGAGGTGAGAGTATAGGTGGAATTGGTGATTGTGGCGGTAGTGATAGGGGAGGTAAGGTTCATGACAAGTTTTGGGGCGGAATGTAAGATAGTAGCGGTGGTGATAGTATTGGTGCAGGTTTGGATGGTGGTTGGGGGGGGGGGGAAAGGGGGTGTTGGTGTAGGTACTAACGGTGGTGATAGAGGAGGTGGTAATGGTGGAGTTGGTTGGTAATGTTATTGGTGGTTTGGAAGGGGTTGGTATTCGGTTTGTAGGTGACAGGGTTGGTATTGGTGGTGGTGTTGGATGAGATGGTAATGGTGGTTTTGGCTGTTATGATGGTGGTGTTAAAAGAGTGGAAATGGTGATAGCAGTGGAAGTGATGGTGGCGGCAGCAACTCAGGCGACGGTGGAGAAGACTTAACAAAGGAGGTGCTGGCAGTGACAGGGTTATGTGGTGGCATTGGACTAATTAATTACTTGGAAAATGGAAAAGAATAATAATGTATACAATTGACTTAAAATCTTAAATATCAAAGTGCTGCACGCCATCGACCGAGGAACGCGACGCCGCGCCTCACCTGCCACACCCCCATGGGCCTGAGCGCCACGGACACTTTGAGTCAAGTCAGTGCCATGGCAAACCGTGTGTTACGTTATCAAGTGTATTGTAGTGTGGGAGAATGAATGGTTATGTATATAATGAAACAAGTACGAATGAAAAAGTATATAAAAAGTTACCAAGAAAGAAGCAAGAACACCACGTAGTATTGTTCGTGTTGTGGACAAGAACACCACGTAGTAAAAACAAACAATTCTGTTTTTGGATTCAACCTATGTATGCCAAAGCGCCTACATCTTAACTACACAATTAGATTGAGCATAAATTAAGTTAGTTAGATATTAAGAAAATCCCCCTCTTCGGTGCTTAAGCCGTAAGGCAGCAGCACACTTTACTCTAAGTAGCAAATAAATTACCGCCTTCCCAGGGGTACTGCGGAGGTGGGGGGAACGTTTAGGTCGGCACCGTACCTCACCTGCAACGGGGAAAGGAACACCGCCACCTCCCATCTATAACATTGCCTTCACTCACAGGACTAATGACCAAACTAGATGATGTGTCCGGAAGCTCGCTCACTCACCACGCCCCCTCCCCTGCCGTCCACGTGCGCGCATGCGGGGCGGGGCGGGGCGGGGCGGAGCGGGGAGGGGCGGGGCGGCGGCGCGCACCTAATCGGGCGCGGGCGATAAGCGTCGTCTTTTTGTTCGCCCCCAGTTCATCTCATCTCGTCTCATCTCGTCGGGGGCGGCGGCCGGGGTGTCGCAGTGAAGGGTGGCTTGTTTACGAGGGACGGTCTTCGCCCCATTAATTTAATGGGGGAGCCCCGGCCGAGGCGCACAGGTCCACAAAAACCGCCGCCGGGGGGCGGGGCGGTCGGCAGCCGCCGAGGCGAGATAAACCGCGCCCTTAGGGCTGGCCCTGTCCAATAACCTACACCTCACGCGAGGCCAGCGCGGATCTGGACATTGGCGACCACTGAGCGGGGGCGGCTCGAGGCTTAAAATGAAGCTGCTCGACACTTGTTGATTCATTTATTTCGTGTTTCTGGGCGCAGCAACGGCTGTGCTTATTGTCCCGTCGGTGTACTTCATATTTTCATCATGAAAGTGGGAGTGATCTGCCTCGCTGGATGGCGAGATCCGGCTCCGACCTGCATGTACACTTGCTAGGTTTTCTCCATCCGGATATCTCCCACCAGCGAGGCACCGCCCCAGCCGAGAAAAGCTCAAAGCTCCAGATTGGTCATGTGTAGAAGTGTACTGCATGTAAGTGTGTGTGTGTGTGTGTGTGTGTGTGTGTGTGTGTGTGTGTAGGTAAGGTGTGAGGATAGAACGAGGGAAAGGAACAATAGATCGCGCACAATCTGTTTTTTTATTTATTTTTACGTCAAAAAAAACAGTTAAAAACTGCGTATGACGTGCTATGGGGAACAGTGAATTGTGTGCAGATTTTCAAAATTCTGTGATCCCTACACTAAGTCATATACTACTTAAATTTTGCTCCCTTGTAATAAAATCTATTTTCAAGGATAAACAAGCAATAAATTTTGAATTTTGAAAGGGAGAAGAAAAACAAAAAAACTCCCATGTAATAAAATCTGTGGCTCGTAGGTTAGGGTACTGCTCCAACATCCACTTTGTAATGATCGGAGATACCACAAATGAAACCTCTAAGGGAAACTAAATTAACATTAGATACGTCTGCTAATCAGTCAGAATTTCTAGATTGAGTTGGACCTTTACATTACTTACACTATTCTAAAAGTAATTAAAATATTAATTAATTTGAACTGAATGTTAATATCTTCTTGTAAAATAAATCGATGAGAATATATAAAAACGATGTAACATTGTGTAAGGCAAACTATATTCTTCTAAATTGAGACATGCAAATTAACGAGGACATAAATGAAATCAAGTTTTTATCTGGTTGGCGTAGTACACGATGTCCACCGAAATTCTGCTAACTAAAGGAAGTAAACTTTCAACGAAGTGAAAATTCTATTTGAGATAAAGTTGTAAACACACAAAGTTGTAAATATGAGCAATCGCAAATATTCTGAATTCTAGAATCTGAAATATTCCAAGTTCATACAAGAAATGTTCATGATCAGATTGCAATACTTCTTCCTCACCTTCAACAACTATGTCTTGAGGAGAACAACAGACTTAAATCTCACTGGGAGTTGGCGATTCCTTTATTGGTATTTCTTTTGTCTATAACATAATTTCTTAAAAATATATATCTTTCTAATAAAAACCGTATAGTACTATCAATTCGTTAATACCACATTATTTTCTTCAGGGGAAAATTATGGATGGTAACTGCTCTTTCTATAAAGTAAACAAGTTAACTTGGTCAACAATAATACTCATTTCATATAAATCATCTCTAAATAAAAGGGCTAAAGTTGCTGTTTCTAAAGTACTTAATACTGTTGCAGCTTGGTGCTTCAATGTTTTACCAAAAAGATTACAATTAGGTATTTAAGGAGTGCAATGGCATAACGTTTGGCCTAAATTTACTTCCTGCTGTTACTTTTTACGTTTATGCTACACAACGGTGACTCCTTACCGATATTTTATCTTACAGCTATAAAATGAAACGCGTTTGTAAGACTGACTGGGCAACGTGTTATCAAATAATTTTAGTCAAATACATTCTCGTAATAATAACTTAAATATTTGAAAAGTATTTATACTAAGCTAAAATAAGATCATTGCAGAATTTACACGTTTTGCTGCATTGCATAGAAACAAATTCCACTGTCCATTTACTACATTTTTTATTGACATCACTACCCCCTACATGGCCAATGGCCAAGCGTGAGGAGAGATAAGGTGGGCAATGAAAATCCACTGAAGAAAACTGAAAGGAAAGGACATTTAAAATCAAAGCGTATAGATTTATATTCTTAGTTGGTTTGTAAAGTTTCAAATCCGACTCCTGAAACTTCGTGATGAACACGGTTGCGCCACACGCACGATTAAGTTACGGGATGCAGATTTTTTTCTTCCTATCCCTTTATGCCAGGGGCACCTGGTTACAAATCTTCCGACGAGATACTTAATACGTACGAAACCTCCAAAACGTCGTTCTTGGGGTAAAAAGTTATTGACAATCCATGTGTCGACGTCAAGGAGTTTGTTGGGAATGTGTATCATACGCTCGAGAGAAAAAATGCTTTCAAAAATGTTCACAATCCGGTATATGTAGACTTCTCATTGATGATGCTGGAAATATAACTATCTACAGTAACCCTCATTAGCATGAATTCCATGGGACCATAATAATCGGAGTTCATATTTAAAAAATTCGTGTCATCCGAGTATTATAAATGTCCGTATTAGAGTAATCCCTTGCTGGTATCGAAGTTTTGTTCGGGTTACGGTGAAATTCGTGTTAAGCGAGTTCGTGCTAAATAGGGTTTACTGTTTTCACGGGTTTATCGTTTAGGGTTTACCGATTTCATCAAGCACAAATTGGCTTTAAGGAAATTGCACATTATGTGATCTCGTTAACCGCCACTATTAGTACCTAATTTTGTATTTTTTACGTGTTCAATAAATAAGCTACTTCAATTCAGATTGTTGTGTCTACTTTACGTGATTGCATGTGAAGTCACGTCCAACGAATCTTATGCTCTCAAACGTCCTCTATAAAAATCTTATGGTGTGAATAGAAGTATGAAGAAGAAATGAAGTAGCAAAAGCATGTCGTAAAGAGATAAGTTCTCAGAGGTAGTAAACATCAACAGTAACTATGAAGTCAACGTTGTCAGAACTTAACGATGCACGTGTCTCACAAGGAACCATGGGCTCAACCACATTGTCACACACGAACGTACAGAAGAACCTTTGAGTACTCCAGACATTCAACGAAGTATTCGTACTGTCCATTCTTCTTCTTCTTCTTCTTCTTCTTCTTCTTCTTCTTCTCTCCTCGGTGCCATACACTTGAAGTGCGTCGATTGCTCACAGGCGGCGGCGTTCTTTAGCTTCTTCATCAGCTCTTCAAAGTAATTGATACCGGCCCATGCCTTGATATTCAGTGACCATTATTGCTTTCTTATACCTGGTGAGCGCTTTCCTTCCATTCTGTCTTCTAAAATTAGTTGTAGAAGTTCATATTTTTTCCTCTAAGAATGTGCACCAGGTATGGCCTTTCTTCTTTCAATTGTCCCCATTAGTTCTCTGTCCGCTCATGCTCTACGTAGCACTTCAGCATTGCTCACTTTCTTAATTCATGGTATTTTTAGTAGTCGGCTAAAGAACCACAATTCTATTGCTTATAATATCTTTACCAAAGCTGCTTTAATCGACCAAGTTCCCACTCCATAGAGTAGGACGGGGATAACATAACATTGTATCACTCTTATTCTCAGATGAAGTGGCATGTCTGGGTATATCAGCACATTTCGTTGTTTCCAAAACGTTTCCTTAGCAATTACACAGCAAATTTTTATTTCCTCATCGCAGCCAAGTTTTGAGTTTATCACAGATCCTAGATACTTAAATTTGGTAATTTTCTCGATTTGTTTACCATATGACTAATGGCACATTTTAGCCAGGGGTTCTTTCGATTGACATCCACTTTTTCTTCTAGGCATTTGTTCTGACACCAAAATACTGACCAGATTGATCTATTTCTGCAAGTTTTTTTGTAGTTCGGCTATGGATGGGGCAAACAAAGTTGTGTCGTCAGCGTATAGCAAGTTCCAGATCTTCACTCCATTTACTTTTATGCCAAATGATTCAAACTTGAATGGATCGAAAAATCTTATCCAGATACAAATAGAACAGTAATGGTGATAGTATACAGCCCTAGCGAACTCCCCTCAGTATTTGCACAGATTCTGTTTTTAAATTTCTGTTAATTCTGACCTCTGCTCTTTGATCCCAGTATAACTGCTGAATGATTCTTTACCATTTTCACCATCCAATCCTATTTCTCATAAGATTGTTATAAGGGGATCAAGTTCATCGGTGTCGAATGCTTTCTCATAGTCGATAAAGCATATATTATTTGGATATCCTGCTGATAGTCAGAGCATCCTTACATGAGTCTTTTTTATGCCCAATAAAGCTTCTCAGGTTCCCATTCCCTTCTTAAAACCAAACTGGGTTTCTCCACTGTGCTCATCACATTTATGTTATATTCGGTTATGTATGATTCTTAGAAAACTTTTCAGAGCATGACTCATTAATGAAATCAATCAGAATTCTGCGCACGATTTTGCATTTGCTTTCTTCGGTAATGAGATAAAATTTGATTTCAGTAATGTATCCTGTATCAGGCCTGAGTTGTAAATTTCATTAAATAGGCTGTCTACGTTTTTGAGTCTATGCCTTTTAGGATTTCAGCGGGTAAGTTGTCTCCACCAGGCGCTTTCCGATTAGGTATCCTAGAGGAATCTCTCCATCGCGACACCGAACCAGCCTTGACAACCTCCAAGCACTCGTCAGGTCTACCGACATGCGTGATAGTGTATTGCATGTATGGGTGTGTGTGTAAGGGGATAGGAAGGGTCAAGGTTGGGAACGGGACGGAACGTGACGGAACGGAACAGAACGGACCGGAATGGAACAGGACGGGACAAGACGGGACAGGACGGGACAGGACGGGACAGGACGGGACAGGACGGCAGAAGAGAAGCAGACAGAGAAGTTTGATGCTTTTATGAAAGGATTAGAGTATAATAAAAACTGTCATTTTTTTTCAATTGTTATTTACAATGAAATGGGAAAAAAAGAAGTAGTGCGACTTATATTTGAAATAAATTAAAAATCATTGTTAATTTTTAATTTTTATTATTTGAAACTAAATTTAAAAACTAGCTTCGCTTAAATTTCAGTGACAATCAACGATGTCAGGTACGACAGCGTGCAAGTGTTCTGTAGGGGTTTGTAAGGATGGAAGGTTATTGGAAGGACGGAAGTGACGAGGAACAGACGGACGGATGGACAGGACGGACAAGACGGACAGGACGGGACAGGACGGACAGGACGGACAGACACGGACAGGACGGGACAGGACGGAGCAAGGGAGGACAGGCAAGGGGCAGGACGGAGCGTTGGACGGAGGAAGCGAGAGGGGCAGGCGGGCCGGCGGGGAAGAGAGGGGCGGGGAGAGGGCGGGTCGGAGTAAGGCAGTAAGAGTTGAGAGTGGAGTAAGGCAGAGCGTGTCGAGCCAATATGGTGCGAAATGGGGCAACATGGAGTGAGACGGGGTGGGGTGAGGCGGAGCGCTGCGGGGCGTGACGGAGCGGAGCGGTGCGGTGCGGGGAGTGGCCAGGTCGGTCGCGCCGGCGCCGCGGCGTCGCGTGTCCGTCCTGGGAGAGCGCAGGCGGGGCGAATGCGCGCGGCCGGCGGCCGGCACGTCCTCCTGCCCGGCGTCTCGTCTCGCGCCTCCGCCGACGCGCCCGCGCACGGAACAATGCCCCCTTGCCCCCCCCCCCCCTTTTACGGCAATCCGGCCCGCCGCGGCCCCCCTGCTTCCCACGCCCCCCCCCCCGCCAGAGTTCGCTCTCCGGACGCGCAGCATCTGACGCCTTTTTCATTCACAAGGCCTCCGACAGTCTGCGCAAATATCATGCGTTTGCTTTCTTCATTTGCACGTGTTATCATTACTATACTACACCACGTCCTTTTTGTTGAATTGTGCTGTAAACACGATTGTAATTGTAAGGGAAACCGCGCCTCTACACTAAGAACAGTGTCTATGGAGCTTTCACTTAGCGCAATATTGAGTGCTGTATTCGTGTCTCGAAATTTGTTCCCTGCACGTTGTTGTCAGGTAGCTCGTATAGCTGCGGTAGAATGGGATCTCAATAGTTGCATAATAATATAACAACTGTTTACATCATTATATTAATCATAAGCCGGCTCCACATATTTCCTTAATTGGCGAGTAGCGAGCTACTGCCCGCCGAATCCCGAGTTATGTGGATGGGTTGCTTGCTCCAATATGGATTGTTTCAGTGGATCACATTTCACTCAATGTCACTTCGGGCGCAATGAATTGTATTACCAAAGTTCGTCAGTATCCTATTTCAAAGTTGATAACCTGAAACAATTTTATAATTATTTCATTTTCAAAAAGATAATTTCGAATGAAACAATTATATTTGTTGATATCTCGTCTTGGCTTTGTACATCTTACGAGTAAAGCAAAGTGTCAAAATATTTTCATGTAAGTTACCAAGCTATTAATTGAAATGTGAAGTATATATATTTCGTTGAAACATTGTATACAACTATAAAATAAACTCTTGAAAACTTTTGTAAAAATACGTCTAGAAGAAACTCTAATATTTTGTTCTTGAAAAGACAGCGAAAAAAATACTGATAACACACTAATATTTCAACAGAAGACATTCATTTTATCTGAAAGGATTGCAGAGCCGCGAAAATAAATTGCTCTGCCACACAATAATTATCTTTAAGAACTAACCTATTGACTCCCATCAACTGAAGCGAATGAATACCAGAGCGGAACGTTGGTGTCGAGAAGGGGGTCCCAATAAGTGTCCCTTAAGAGAGCTCCTGTTCTTTTCCACAAACGAATGTCGCGTTTGAGTTATCTTGAAATATTCTGTGAAAAACACATGTGAGCAAAGGGCGCAGCAAACTCCTATCTCCACCGCCCCTTGTCGTCAGCCACTCGTTTAAACGGAAATATTGAGGATGGTCAAAGTTTTTATGAACGAAGCCTTACATCTTGTGTCGTCCCTTGGAGATTATTCTGCGAAGCAGCTACCGCTGCTTTATCGGCGGAGCAAAGCCCCCGACTCCTTCGAAGAACCACGGCGTCGATGTCGTTCAAGAAAGGAGCCTACCCAGGGGGCTTTTTTCGCCTCCACTTAACAAATTATCTGAGCCGTGCGACAGATAGCTACCGGCACCGGGGGCTCGGGGTTGCGGCGCCCGGCCCGGCCCGGCGCGGGGGGGGGGGGGGGCAGAGGGCGAAAATTGGGTCGAAGACAGAGCGCTCGCAGAGGGCGCCGCGCCGGCCGGCAAGGGGCCGGAGAGAGAGGGGTGGGGCCCCGAGCGAGAGACCTGCCTCTGAGGGCGGGGACCGGGGGCCGCAACGCCCCCCGCCCTGCCTTCGCTTTAACTCTGCTTCCACCCGCCCGCTCTCCGCCTTCTTTCGTCTCGACGCGGCGAAGGGCGGAGCGCCGGGGCGAGAGCCGGGGAGTGGGAACCCAGGGCCGAGGTGGCAGGAGGCGGGGATGGAGGCAGGGACTGGGCCGGGAGCGTGGGGGGGGGTGACGGGGCCAGGACCAGTGACAGGGGAAGAGACGGAGGCAGGGACGGGGGCAGAGATGAAAATGGGGGGGGGGCGGGGCGGAAGCGGGGCGGAAGCGGGGCGGAAGCGGGGCGGAAGCGGGGCGGAAGCGGGGCGGAAGCGGGGCGGAAGCGGGGCGGAAGCGGGGCGGAGCGGGGCGGAAGCGGGGCGGAAGCGGGGCGGAGGCGGGGCGGGCAAGGGGGAGAGCAAACGAAGAGCAGGGCGGCAGGGCGTGGGCGACACTAATTAGGCTGCCGTCGGTGAAAAACAGAAGACAGACGCCCGCGCGTCGCCGACCGCAGGGAAGCGCACAGGCACCGTCGCTGTCACTGGGGCGATGGCTGTGGAATTTCTCCCTCGGCGGAGGGCACATGCGCGCGTGTTGGGTTACCAGGAAACGCGCATATGTGAAAAGCTGGGGAAAAAATCGCGAAAAGGCTTCGTTATTTATTTTCACTCTGCAGATGGTAAAATTCACCCCAACTATGGCGATGGGTAACATCTTGGAAACAGGTTTGGGACAACTTCTGGACTAAGTGGTATATTGTCTAGGAAAATAATTTGATCTACACCTCTAAAATTATATATTACTCAACATTAATGTTGAAACAATAAACAAAATTCTACAATCAACAAAAATGACCTCTTTTCATATATTTCTGGAGTGTGGACAGTTGTTCGCAGTGGCTTGTCGAATTAGTACTCTAACAACAATGTTGTCAACCTCCATAAACTTTAAGACAAACATTGATCAGACAGGCATCTGTCTACTTAGAGAAAGTAAACAGTCAAAAATTGATTCTTTTAGAATGCCACATACACAGTTTCTTACTCTTTTGAATTATGTTTATTTTATTTTCACCTACGGGATAGTGTTTAGCCTTACTTTGCGTTATGTGTATTTCATTGGGTATGACCAAGATCCTCCATCTTCCCGAAAACGATCAAATTGCGACGTAAACGATAAAATCGCTTCCTTTATGCACTCTACCCGGTCAAATGCCATTTATAAGTAACAACTATTAAGAATACAGGTCAGCGAAAGACAAAAACCAGGAAACAGAAGCCCTAGTTTCGGAATGTAACTTTTTGGAAAAGGTGGATTGGAAAGTGACAATGCGAGCGGGAACGCGGTCAGGGCCTCGTATCTGCCCTCTTCCGTGGGGGCATGCTAGGCGCTGGCTTTCGAAAGCGTGATAAGCCAAAGGGTGGCGCGGGGCGGCGCGGGTCCCGTATCGCGGTGTGTGGAGGCTCCCGTGGGCGGCTACCGGCAGGTGCACGGCGATAGCGCCCGCACGCACGGCGACGAGCGCGAAAGCCGCATGGAGCTTCCCACGGCGCCCAACCTTCTTTTCTCTTTTTTCTCAATTTACCCCTGCCATATCCCTGGTGTGGCGGTCATTTGTTTCTTTTTTGGGACAGTACAATCTGCGGGCGCGCAGCAGCCCCCCTATCTAGCTTTTGTTGTGGAATAAGGAGGGAGAGTACTTCTGACCTAGCTAAAGGTAATTTTACACCTAACTTTTTGGTGGCATGCCTCAACTAACGTATCTACAATATGGTATTGATTGATTGATTTTAGGTGTTTCCGGGCGTGTCAACTGCTTTGGTCATTAGTCACGTAAGTGTAGAGCACTTTTTTCACGGGAGATGGCGGTGAATTCCCCCCGCTGGATGGCGAAATCTGGTGCCGACCTTCCGACGGCTAGTGGGGTTCCCACTAACCAGGACTCTCCCACCAGCGGGGCACCGCCCTAGCCGGGACAAGCTCTAAGCACCCGACCGGTCTCCCGGACTATGTGATAGTGTGGTGCATGTTAATGTAACTGTGTGTGTGTGTGTGTGTGTAAGGGGAGAGGATAGGACAAGGAAGAGGAAGGAATGATCGCGCGCGGTCCGTGGCCCGTTTGGTAGGGTATTGCTCCGGCATTCGCCTGGTGTTGATCGGAGAAACCACAGAAAATTACCGATCAGAGCAGCCGGCCGCTTCAGACACCGAGTGAATTCGACCTAGCTGGAAAGCTAGTGTCGAAAACCCTGCCGCCGTCGGGACTCGATCCTAGGACCTCCCGGTCAGAGTACAATATGGCGCTTGGGTTATTTTCTTATGTTTAAATTTTTTTCTAGTTCCTTCTACTAACACCACCACCAGTCTCCCTGGCGAGGCAGTAATGTATATTCTTTTTGGGGCAGTGCAATCTGCGCAACCCTACTTGCCTTTTGCGGCAGAAGGGGGGGTTTATAATCTAGCTAAAGCTAATCTTACAACTAGATTGTATCTTTGAAATAAGTGTTGATTGAAATGTAGAAAGATTACTGTTGTATTAAGGTTTTTTATCTGTCTATAATCCTATAGAACTGATTGGTTAATAACAAGTCAAATTTTTAACTTATAGCTGACATGCCTTACCTAACCTATTTACAGAATGCTCTTCGGCCATTTCCTTAAGTTTTGAAAGATGTTTCACTTATAAATGAAGCGTTTTAGTTTACTTTTTTTTTCTAATTTTTGTTCTCATGTACACTCCAATAGTCGCACTGATTCGCACTATTTACACTGATCGAGCATTAAATTCATTCAGTCATTTCTACTATACTATATTTTCCTATGCACACTATTTATACTTGCACTTTCTCACCACGGCACCGACTGAGCTCGAAGTGTCCTGAAAGTTGATTTGGTTGACCTAGGACACTTTGAGCTAAGTCTAAGAAATGTTTAGCTTACAAATGTCACGTTTTAATTGGAATTGTAATTTGTATTGTAATTTTTTTAAATACGTATTCACACTTCAATTCACACACCGCTTCGCACTATTTATACTGATCGCGCACTACATTTATCCATTATTTTATACCACACAACATTTACATGATGTACACTATTTACCCTTGCACGTTCATATACTTAAGTATACTTGAAGTATACTTCAGAATCTACTGAAATGAAAAGTTGGCAGCAAGCCATCTCTGCTTGAATAGAATAGCCATGAAGGAAGCATCGGAATCCTTCAATTCTTCGGCTTGTGAAAAAATATTATAGATTTGTCATCTTGAATATTCGCGCCATCTTTAATAATCGCTATACAGTACAGTTGTTGCGCAAAATAATTAGATACCACCAGCAATAAAGCAGTATGAAAGAAATGATTTTGTGTAGAGTAGTTTTGGACATTTACAGAGATTTCTTTTTCCCCAAAAGAGTGAAGTTTGATATTTAAAAATTCAATACGCTGTGAATGTTATTCCTTCTTTTCGCGTCAGTTTAATTTTGCTCATTTGTAATAGCCCATTAACCGATGCCCGCAAGGCTGGAACGCTGCTGGTAGGCCTTGGTCCCGTCAAGAGCTGTTGTGCCAACACATACACACAGGCAAACATTTGTAATAGTGTAGAGCAGAAAGCAATTTTCATCAATGCACACCCTGTTTCTGAATCTCAAATAATTTATTATGTTATTTATATTTCTTCTCCTTTTATTACTATTACTATTATTATTATTATTATTATTATTATTATTATTATTATTATTACCATGCTACACGTTATTTTTCGAGGTCCAGTCATATTTATCCCAGAGATATTAACGTGTGTCATTATGGGGATCAGCTTTTTTCGGTATGACAAAGTTCTTATGCCTTGAATTATGAATAATGAGGTGATAGGATGATTAGAGTTGAAGGGGCCATCACAAATCCTTGGCTGCCACAACCGTCTATGCCACAAGTAACGGCTTTATTATTATTATTATTATTATTATTATTATTATTATTATTATCATCATTTCCTATATATTTGTCTTATATATTTCCCAGCACCCCAGAAAGTTCATTAAAACTCCACTAGGGAATCACTGACTGAACAGGCACTAATGTTTTTAATACATAGAAATAAACAGTATAATGTAAAGATCACATTTTTATTTTTCACTTTGACAATTCAGCTTGAAATGGCCAACACAACAGCAAAGGGATGAGCGTGAGGACGGAGTGTGGCAGCAGGTCCGGCCTGGTGGAGCGACGGCCGGGTGGCGGAGGGCGCGAGGAAGCGTCAGCGGGCGGGGCGTCCCACAAGGGCCTGTTGACGGTCCCCGCGTGGGCGGCGGCCACAAATCAGCGCCGATGGCCGCTCCACATAGCGCCTCTTTGTGCGCCGGCGCGGCGACGCGGCGCCCCGATGTGTGGGCGGCGTTCACGCCGCACGCCCCGGCCGCCCCACGCCCCCGCCCCGCCCCCGCCGGCGCCCCGCACACGTGGACCAAGGGTGGCGGCCGCCCCAGGACGGGAGGTTGCGCTCCCGGGCAGAGCGAGCAGCTCCTTCCTAACAGACGGCTCTCTTTTCCAGAATTGGACAGCTTATTTCCAACGTTTGTGTTCCTTGGAAATACGACGTCACTTGGGGAATAAGCCTCTTCGTTGCATGTGGCACTGATTTTGTTAGCCCTCTTTTCTTCATCGCCTTAAAATTCTTATTCTCATTATCATCATCTTTTTGGTTTTTTTTTATGATTACTTATTATTATTATTATTATTAGCAGTAGTAGTAGTAGTAGTAGTAGTAGTATTATAGTTGTTGTTTTACCTACTACGTGTCACGTGAAATAGATTCTTATGACTCATATCTTTTCAATATGTGTTCATACTTTCTTTCTTGCTCTATTCTTTCATGTGTTCACATATCACGAGTCTTGCTAATTCCTTTTTTCTCTTGAAAACACCAATTTTTTTATCTTGCTCTGAAATGTTTTGGTTTATGTTTATGCTACTCTTTGCAGATTTATTACGTGTAACATGAATAAAAGTAATAATAGTAATAATAATAATAATAATAATAATAATAATAATAATAATAATAATAATAATAATAATAATAAACCACGTTTATTCCTTTTGAGGTGAACGTAGGTTACACAGGGTGTACCGTCGTGAATAAAGACGACAGGATTCTAATATGTGTACATTTAATTTGTACATAATATACAAGGATAGCATAGGATTTGTACAGGCATATATCATCCGCGTGTCGTTTGCGGAAAACAGATGATGATTCTCTAATAATAACCTTCACATGTTGATATGCACCATGGTAATCTCTGACCGGGAGGTCCTAGGTTCGAGTCCTGAGGGCAGCAGGATTTTCGACACTAGCTTTTCGGCTAGGTCGAATTCAGTCGCTGTCTGGAGGAGAATTCTAGCGGCCGGCTGCTCTGGTCGGTAGTTTTCCGTGGTTCTCCGATCAACACCAGGCGAATGCCGGAGCAGTACCCTACCAAACGAGCCACGGACCGCGCGCGTTTCTTCCTTCCTCTTCCTTGTCCTATCCTCTCCTCTTACACACACACTTACACTAACATACACCACACTATCACATATTCGGGGAGACCGGTCGGTAGTTTAGAGCTTGTCCCGGCTGGGGCGGTGCCCTGCTGGTGGGAGAGTCCTGGTTAGGGGGAAACCCCACTAGCCGACGGTAGGTCGGCGCCGGATCTCGCCATCCAGTGGGGGAAGATCACCGCCATCTACAGAGAAAAGAACATTCACTACACTAACGGGACTAAGTAGTTACCGAAGTAGTAGATGATCGAAGTAGTTGACGCGCCCGGAAACAGGAAAAAATCAATCAATCACTCAAAACCATGGTAATCTGCTGTCATGGTCGTCAGGCGAGACCGTCTCTAATAAAGGGATGAGAGAGCTACTCTACGACGTTACACGGGGATCAACCCTTGAGGATCGATGAAATTTTAAAGCTGGTTACTGAAGAGTAAAGGGGGTCAATAGCCGAATATGAGCTGACGCCCGAATGGTGTAATGAAGATAAAAATTGAATTGATTACAAAAAATATAAATGAAGTTCATAATTGTTTTTTTAGGAATGAAGGTACAAAAATCACATAATAAATTTTAAATTCGCCCTTTTTTTTCCTTTTGATTGTTCATCAATAGGTTGCTTAGAAATTTCAAGAAATCGTAGACTCCAGGCCGTGTATTAGGTCGCACTAAATTCGCAATATGGCAGCTTGAAATATTTCCTGTCGGAATAGCCAACTTATGAAACTATAACTCTGATCAAGGCTCTCGCTTTTGTTTTGTTTGTTGTCGCATTCACAATCCTCGCGCGGTCTCGAGTCTTGTCCACTGTTCAATAATACATGTTTCGTTTTTCGGTAGAATTAAAAAGAGATGTTCATCTATAAACGAATATTAACTCTGTGAATAATTATTAAGTTAATTAAGAATTATCATTATCAACTATTGCGAGCTTAAGAAGTGTTAAAAAGTGTCAAGTGCAAATGCAAAATACAACCTCAAAAGTTATCTGCGGTCATACTTCTATGTAATTAATGCTTTTGAGATGTGTGTCAACAGTTCCTTCACGTTTTGAAGTGGTAGTAATGAGTTTTATTGAACGCAAATAATTACCACAATTATTGAAGTTAATTAACGTGATATACATGGCAGTTTTTAAGTGATCTAATGAAATGTTCCTAACAGTCCAGTTATGTCAATATCAATGCAAATACATCCATTTAATTTATCTGTTCAATTATTCATTAGCTTTTAAAAGTAAGTTCAAAAAAATAATGAAAATCATCATTAGTGTAAGTAAGTTTTCAATAACTTATCCATTGTTAACAGAGACAGTCTTTCAAAACGTGTTATCTTCAAAGGTTCAGTATTAAGTATAGACACAGATGTTGTTAGGCTTACCATTATTTTCCAGTTATAATTAAAATGAATTCAGAAAAATAATAATAATAAATATAATATAATTAATTTAAAACAAGAAATACTAAAGGGACACTTAACAACAAATAATAAACTACTATAACTATTTCAAATAACTTTATTATTATTACTAAAGAAAACAATTGGAAAATAATAAATAAAACTCAAACACGCCTAGTACTACTAAATAAATAAATTGAACGATAACACGCAAAGAACGAAGAGCACCAAAACGCAAAATGCAAATCTTTAGCAACACTCGTAAACTAACACAATTTCACTTGGATGGGTTTGAATGTTGGCGGTATATACGGAAGTAGTCATTGTTTCATTGCAAACTTAAATTTTAAAAAATGTCCCTACCGCTTGAAGGTAATATATTCAGGGTATCTGTGTGACGGTTGGCAACAACTTTAGCCAACATAAAACGAATCAAAACTACCCTAAATCGAGTATAAATGTATGTTCTCATTCGATAGTGACATTTTTCAAAAGTTGTCCCGTTAGTTCGGCTTTTTAGCTGGCCAGCAGTCTAGCTACGTATTCACAGCGTTGCTCTATTGCGAAAGAAAACATTATCCACAATATTGACAGCAGAAATATTATTTTGGCCAATTCTAAAAGAATGCGCTCAACATTATGTAATCATTACGCAACAATGAAGATCAGAAACTCGGCTACCTAGATGTAGAAGTGTCTCTGGTTATTGGAAATCAAAATATTTACTATAATATTGGTATGTGGAATTGTTATCATTAGGTCACGTATGAGTAATTCTTTGTGTTATGATTATGAAAGCTGTATCTTGCAGAGGAAAATTGAAGGGGGTCGATAGAGCAAACAATTCTTCTAAACTAGGTGAAAGCAAGAAATGAGTTGGGAATTCCTAGACTTAACAGACGTATTTACATTGGGTCGGTTTACTGAAATAATCGAACTTGGCGAGCTACTACCAGTCAGTAACAAACATGCCTTGCCAAATCTAAATGCGAGTAATTTCCTTCTTTCTCACATTGCTGAAAATCTACAAAATGCAAGTACTAGATGTTTTTTCATTAATACCTTAACATTTTGCACGCTAAAATACGATAATTGGACTTATACACATCAAGCTAGCATGTGTCATATTTTATCGATTTTTACCTCCTCAGAAAATATCGTTTTCGATGCAACCACCGACGCACTTTGCGAACTGTTAACTGGACTTATTAGAAGCAATATCTCATCACGATATTCTGTGAAACGATACAGGAAGCCGACGTTTTTCCAGAAATTCCGAAAAACTTGCTGTTAATAATACAAGGCAGTAAAAGAGTGCAAGCAGCGTCTTAACAAAATGGAGGAGAAGCCGCCCGACCATTGCACCTGGACGCTTGAGCAAAAATCTGAGGAGTTAGAGAACTGTACATGGTCTTTGTGCATCGCCCTTGGTTGTTCCTAAAAAAAAAAAGTCCTTTATGACACCGTCTTGAGGTTGTATTTTCTAATGTTGGGAGTAAAGTAAAATAGAAACAACCACCAATCTCGATATTTTATTTATTTATTTATTTATTTATTTATTTATTTATTTATTTATTTATTTATTTATTTATTTATTTATTTATTTATTTATTTCTTTATTTATTTATTTATTTATTTATTTATTTATTTATTTATTTATTTATTTATTTATTTATTTATTTATTTATTTATTTATTTATTTATTTATTTATTTATTTATTTATTTATTTATTTATTTATTTATTTATTTAATTAATTAATTTTCCTTAGTCTTAACGCTTTTTTTTTCTCGGGGTGGTTCACCTCCAGGCAGCTGCGAGGCGCTCTGGTTCCCGCGCTGCAACCCGAGATGCGCCGAGGTGAGGGAGCAGACTTCCTGAACAGGTTGCAACGGCGCGGTCCGCGGCGCGCAAAAACGAGTGTCTGGGGGGAGCCCCAGGCGCTGCTCGCGACAAAAAGACCGCCGCCCCGCGCCGACCTGGGAGCGAATTACAGCGCGCGCTCGATATCTAACAATGGCAGGTTGTTTTATCGCGCGATGGACTATTTAATCGACGTGTTTTCCTGTTTCCCACGCTATCGTTGCTGATGCGAGTAAGAATAGTGCATATTGAAATCATTTGTGATTCAGAGGTAAAATTAATGAATAATTCTAAAGTATAATATACACAATAACAAAAGAAATGTGATGTTTGATCAAGCATATAAGTATTTTTAAGAAAGAAATTAAGGGTGGGAGGTTCTTAATTTTAGTTTCCCCGGGGTTCGAAATTATGTATCCCCAGCATTGTCTAGTTCTACTACCTTTGGTATCTGCTCTGAAAATTGTCATGGCTACGCGATTCAATGAACAAGACATCGCCATTTGCTGGTTTATTGGCGCTGATGCAGGGATGATGCATTCTGAGTTCCAAAACGAGTTCGCAAAATTAAACCCCAAATAGATACACTCAATGTGCCATGTCACGCTGGTGGCATTGAAATGAGCCCTGGCAGCTGCCCCTCGAAATAAAATCCTCCGACAATTCAGATACTTTCCCGTATACTTTCGGATAAGATACTTCGCGACTAATAAATAAATAGGACTGAGGCTATTGTTGCGTCGTCGGCCGGACGCGAATGAAACAGTCAAAATTAAGTGGCCCGATGGGAACCCATTCAGGGGTATTATATTATGCCCATTTAGAATTTTTCAGCATCACAATCCGTTGTCGGAGATGGACAAATGAACACATATCCAAGAGCTCAGTCTTTAGATACAACAATAACAATGTTGCGACTGCTTTTGGCTGAGAAGTTATTTTCTTTCTACAAAGCTCTGGTGGAGTGACCTGGGTGACAGCCAAGTGTACTTTTTTTTTTATTCGGCATGTACTCCAGGAGGAATCATCGCCATTTTGGAAAGGAATTCCTAATAGCGCAGATGAGAGAGGAGCGATGAGTGAGCGCGTGGCAAAAACAGCAACCGAAAGAACAACGCCCTCAATTTGCTGCTTCCGCCTTCGCGGTGGGCTGCGGTCGGCGGCAGCGGTGGTGGCGGTCGCACTCCCGTTCGCACGAGCCGCAACCCACCCACCACCTACTACCCGCCGCCCACCGCCAACCGCGAGGGTTCAAATGCCAAGAAACAGGCCAGCACTTGTACGTTCCTTGACAAATTCCAACACACGCAGTAGAACTCCAAATTGACCCAATGAAACTGGGACTAGGATAACTCGAATACACACTAATTTCGATGACTGGATGTAAAAAGTAAGTAAAATGTCAGTTATAGAATAAAACGTTACTTTTACTCTTAAAATGAAATTTATCAAACACAGGGTACAGATTACTGTAAATTCTGTAAGATTTTCATTAAGTACAAGAAACCATGCCTAAGTTTAAACTTATCACGAAGACTATGCTTTGAAGAATTTATTTATTTCCACGTGGCAAGTAATATTCTCCCAATTGTGACATTTTTTCATTATTTTCTTATTTTTTCTTTCAAAATGTTAGTAATCTATTTCCCATTCACAAAATAAAATTCGGCGAAATCTCGAAAGCACAGAATTTGTACACACGCTCGAGGACATTTACAAGAATTACGAAAGTAAAAACAGTGAAAAGTCTTAGTTACACTCTTTTATTTCTTTTCAATGATTTCCGCGGAAAGCGTGTGAAATTCCGTGAAGGAATAGAGAAAAGAAATAATCATTCTTTATGTAATAAATTAATATTGCTTTTCTTTTCAAAGGTTACCCGAATATATTTGAGAGATTACTACCGAATCTTCAGTGGTTTTTACGTAGCATACAAATTAACCGATATCAATTAAAATGTGATTGAATACAGAAATTTATAAATACAATTAACAGTACTCACATAAAACAGTATGAAATTTAGACATACATTTTTCCATTCTATCTATTTGTAAAAAAATGTTCTGGAAAATGTTTTTCTTAATTTCATTCCATATTATTTGATTAAGATTACAAAAAAGAAGCAAAGAAGAGTTTGCGAGCTGAAAGAATCAGTATAATGGTTTTCTGAAAAGGTTTCCTGAATTCTTTGGATATCCTTAGAGCTAATACAGTGAATTTACCGACCACTGATGGGTCCATAAAAAAAGTGGTCCTTAGTGAAGTGATTGCTTAATGTGGGGAATATTTTTGGGGGGGAGGGACTTTTCAGGCATATTTACTATCTTTTTATGCAAATTCATTTTTAATAATAATTTATAACTCCTTTTCTTGGTTAAAAATAAACGTTTAATTCATTTTCAGATTTAGCATTCCTAAGAGTAATTGTTTACCGACTGCGATTTTCCATTTCCTTGTGTAGACTAAATATGTCATTTGGGTATGCATGGCTCGTTCTTTATCTTAGATATTCAAAAAACTATTTTCTGGAATTTCTTTGCAGAATAATCAGCAAACATAAAAACCTGGAGCCATGGGTCTTGCTTGAGCGCTTGGCACAGATTCCAATGCAACATAAACAGTCGTATGTGAGAAGGCAAGCCGATAGCCCGGACTTCCGCCATTGATAATCTTTCGTATGAGATATTCTTCCAGAAAAGGAAGGTAAGGAAGGCTCTATTAACTCAAAGAATGAATCGTTAGATTACTTCCGCATCCGTTAACACGTTAGAAGAAATGAAACTGAAATGGACCGTGCAGTTGTGCACCGTGTCAATGGCCTCGGTACATTGTTATGAGTAAATAAAACAGATGCTGTCTGGTATCAATTTTGTATTTCTGCTGAAGATCTTTTCGATCGCGTAGCGATCATCGTCAGAGCTTGTAGCTGCTGGGCGGAAAACGAAATTCTGCTTGATACCAGACAACATCTATTTTATTTACTTTGAATTAATAAGGTATCTACATCACCAACAGTCTAATCCCATCTCGATCAGGTTTTTCGTCCAGTTTCCCTGATCCATTGAGCAAATGCTGAGATGGCCCCTTGTTTTGCTTCTGGACATAAATGTAACTTCATTTTCTGTGCACGTCTTCTAGAATTCAGTGGGAAATACAATTATTCAAATTATCGCTTCCATGTTGTCGCAGCAGGAAGTAATAAGAGCCAAAATTTATTGATTATTTATCTTTGAAAATAGATTTTATTACATGGGAGTTTTTTGTTTTTTTTTCTCCCTTTCAAAATTCAAAATTTATTGCTTTTTATCCTTGAAAATAGATTTTATTCATGGGTTTTTTTTTAAAATTTTTGCTTTTTTCCTTGAAAATAGTTCATGGGAGTTTTTGTTTTTTTTCTCCCTTTCAAAATTCAAAATTTATTGCTTTTTATCCTTGAAAATAGATTTTATTCATGGGAGTTTTTTTTTTTTCTCCTTTCAAAATTCAAAATTTATTGCTTTTTATCCTTGAAAATAGATTTTATTGCATGGGAGTTTTTGTTTTTTTTTCTCCCTTTCAAAATTCAAAATTTAAGTAGTATATGACTAAGTGTAGGGATCACATAATTTTGAAAATGTGCACACAATTCACTTTTCCCCATAGCACGTCATACGCAGTTTTTAACTGTTTTTTTGACGTAAAATAAATAAATAAATAAATAAATAAATAATAACATTGTTATGAGATTTTCGCAATACCTCCCTCCCAATTTACTGGAATATTGAAGCTTAGGCACACGGCATGTCGCACCGTTGCTATTTACAAAATAGTCAATTTTCATTTTATTAAGTGAAAATTCGACGTATAATATTCATAGAATTTTCCTGAAAGTGGTCTGATAGTGAGTGACATAAATAAGAAAATTGCTAATTAGGGGCTGGTCGGTGGTCGGGGTGAGGAGTCGTCCTTTCACAGCAGCACACATTGCCTCTTTCAAGAAAAATCGGTTCCTGAGAGGAGTGGACGTTTACTAACAGCGGAGGGGTTTCAGACAAGATACAAGAAAGAGTACGAATTTGAACCCAATCTGCTCGAGCGTTTATGATTTACGGGGAAGTTACGCTGATAAGACAACAAAATCTTATAATCCTAAAATACGTCACGAGGACTATTACTTCTATTTAAGGCTGTTCACATCATCTAGTAACATCTAAATTTGCAGCTACGATAGAACGCATTCTGGTGTATTTACACTGCAAAATCTCCGACTTCGGCTATAGTGTCATCAGAGAGAAAAAGAAACCGAGGGTAAAAGAAAGAGAAAACAGAAAGGGAGAGAGGGAGGGAGGAGAGAGAGAGTGGAGAGAGGCAGAGGGAAAATGGAGAAGAGAGTGAAGAGGAGAGGGGAGAGAGAGGAGAGTGGAGACAGGGCGAGGGAGGAGAGAGGGATTGAGTGGAGGAATGGGAGAGAGGAGGGAGAGTAAATTGGGAGAGTGAGACGGAGACAGGGAGAGTGGAGAGAAGAGAGTGGAGAGGGAGAGGGGGGGGGGGGAAAGTGGAAAAAGGGAGAGCGAGGGAGGGAGGAGAGTGGTGGAGAGAGTAGGAACGGGAAGGGAGGGATTGATTGAAGTGAGAGATAGAGTGAAAAAGAGAGATGGGAAAGAATAAAATCAGTTCAAGTCATAGGACGATTTGACGCTATATGAAAATGGGCAAAGCGTATCTTCTCTTACATCAAGCTCCATGTATCGAACTACTGTGATAATTACAAGCATTTCTACACCCCTTTTATAGCCACAGAATAAGTCGTTTTTGGATGCCAATGTTAGTCATGTGCCTTTTCCCTGTCTAGTTTAAGCAAAATAAATGCCAGAACTTCCGGCCTATCTTCAGCACATACTAACTTTGCAGGTTCTATATACTAGTGACCAGCGCAGCAGCAATAATGATAAACAAACTTAAATGAAATATTTTTTCAAAATGTTGCACGCAGCTCCTCAAGAGCAATAGATAAATAGTCTTCTAGAGTACTGCAAAAACCTAGTACAGTATATTTAGTCAATACAACAGATCTTCACATACCAAGAACATAAAAAATGTTGCTATTCCATAACTCGTGAATTGCAAATACTAATTGCGGGCGACGTCTTTCTTGGAGACTTGCTGTCAGATGACGTCAGCTGTTTCGTAAGTAGTGATAAACTGAGTACGAGAATTCAGTCCATAAGTGAAGTATGAGAAAAGGCTAAATAACAGAATCAAATATTTGCTATATTCAATCAAAATTGAAACTGTTTCATTGCTTTTGGATTTTCCTCACGTTCTCGAGTATCTAATGAAACCACAAACATCTGTCAAACAGCGAGAGGCTATAAACGTGTAGTTTTTCTTTCTTTCAGTTTCTGCAAGCTTTGGAAATTTGTAATACAGACTATGAGCGATCAACTCGTCATACAACATTGCGGAGGTGTAGATCACGTGAGGCGACTGCTGGCTTGACCTCTGCGGTAAATAAGCGCACCCAATGATGACAAGCAGCTCTTCGAATGACAAGCATCTCTTTGTGAATAGAAGGATTTCCGTTGTTGCATCAAAAGCACTCCTATGTGCATATCAAAAATGGTACACTATAATTATTAATTTATTCTATGACACCCTGGGAAGAACATCGCGCGAATAAATAAAAGTGTTAATTTAAGAGTGAAATTGAAAAGGGGAGTAGCGAGAATCGCTTCCTAACGAGGTTCGCTGCCCAGGTGACACCTGATCGAGGATAGACCGAGGAGAGTTCTCTCTTGTGAGGCGGTTATCGACTTAGGCAGAGCTTGCGTATTATGACGATTGTTTGATTAAAACCTAACAATATCAAATTTTGGTAATTTAAAATTAATTATAAAAACACACACCTGGGTATGATATTGCTTTATAATTAACCTAAAATAATGGGACGGCCGGAACCTACCTAAAAGGCGAAATCGTCCCATTCAAAACGGTATGTATGGTGACCCTAGTTAAAACAATAAAATATAGGAACAGCAATTCGGGAACAAGCTCTTCAATTTGATTCCAGCGCAACGCACCAGGAGCGGTAGCTCAGTGCATCAACTGATGTCATTGCAGCGCCTCTGATCGGGAGGTCCTAGGTTCGAGTCCTGACGGTGACAGGATTTTCGACACTAGCTTTTCAGCTAGGTCGAATTAATTCGCTGTCTGGAGGAGAATTCTACCGGCCGGCTGCTCTGATCGGTAGTTTCCGTGGTTTCTCTGATCAACACCAGGCGAATGCCGGAGCAGTACCCTACCAAACGGGCCACGGACCGCGCGCGATCTTTCCTTCCTCTTCCTTGTCCTATCCTCTCGTCTTACACACACACTTACACTAACATGCCCTACAGTTCCACATATTCCCGGAGACCGGTTGTGAGCTTAGAGCTTGTCCCGGCTGGGGCGGAGCCCCGCTGGTGGGAGAGTCCTGGTTATGGGGGAAACCCCACTAGCCGACGGTAGGTCGGCGCCACATCTCGTCATCCAGCGGGGGAAGGTCACCGCCATCTCCAGGGGGAAACATGCACTACACTAACGGGACTCATGACCAAAGCAGTTGACGCGCCCGAAAACACGAAAAAAAACTATCAATCAATCAATCCAGCGCAGCGCACGGATTACCGAGGATTTAGCCTAAAAAACGAGGGGAAACTCGGCAAGTTGAACTGGCTGAAGTGGATAAGGGCATCAATTGACGTCCCTGCAGTGCCTCTGACTGAGAGGTCCTAAGGTTCCACTCGCGACGGTGGCAGGATTTCGACCGTATCTAGATAACTAGGTCGAATTCATCCGCTGCCTGAATGAGAATTGTAGCGACCGGCTGCTCTGATCGGTAGTTTTCCATGGATTCTCCGATCCACTGTGCCGATGATGGGAGATACCTGGTTAGGGAAAACTCCACAAGACGACGTGTAGATCTCGCCATCAAGTGGAGGAAGAACACCTGTGACAAAATAACACGCACTACACACACGTAACTAATGATTTTTTTGGTCACAAATTCTCTCACATCATACGATGTTGCGACGATATTCCTCGTCTTTTTCATGTACTGAAAAAATAATTTTATAAATATTTATCAGAATAAGTTACATTTTACTAGGTAATTATTTGATTCAAATGTTTGAAGCTTACCTAGAGTAATTTGTTATATTTCTGGATTTCATAAATTAAAAAAAAAAAATAATAAATAATAATAATATAATAATAATAATAATAATAATAATAATAATAATAATAATAAGATATTTTATTCAACAGTTACAACTAACAAACTAATGACCATAACAATTGATGTGTTCGAAAACACGGAATAATCAATGAATCAGCAAGTTGATTCGCCTCCGAGCTCCTACAACGTGGCTCCGCCTGCGCCGCGCCGGTGGCTTTTCGGGCCGGTTCCTGCCGGTGGCACGTGCGGCGTGATGCGACAGACCTATCGGCAACAGGCGACCAAGCGGAGGTCATTGGGGGCGACGCGGGCGCGACCCTCGATCCCTCGACCCCCGCCCCGGCGCCGGCGCGCGCACCTGCAGCGCGGAAGACGTTCCCGGCCGCGGCCCCGGCCCCGCTGCACACGTCATCACCAGAGGCTCTTCCTTCGCACACTCATAGTCAGTTTGTACACGTTTGTACACGCTCATAATCGTTAATTTCTTCTTCTTTTTCTTCTTTCTCGAATTATTATTATTATTATTATTATTATTATTATTATTCCCTATTTTCTGTAGATATACACTGATGCCGGGGTTCTCAAAACCCCCAAGACAACAATGGTTTGCACGTAAAGTGGAACAAGAATATATTTTGTTTTTTGTATCGGTGAAGTCAGACTTAAGAATTTAAGGACTATATTTGCTGTTCCCAATACTGCGGCTTTTTTAATTGTCCGTATATGCTGTTCAGTCAATTCTGACTTCTTCGCGATCTCTTGCCATTCCCTGGTGACGAATCCATTCGCTGAGACCACTACTGGAAGCATTTCCACTGCGTGCAATCCATACATGTCCTTCAATTCAACAGCCAGGGGTTGGTATTTCCTCTTTTTCTCAGCAACAGTTGTTACAAGCCGGTCATCTGTAGGAACCACAACATCAATGATGCATGATGTTTTAGATATTTTATCAAACAGAACAATATCTGGTCTATTTGCTTCCACTGTTCGGTCAGTGAAGATTCCACTATCCCATAGAATTCGAGCTCGATCATTGCTGATTATCATTATTATTATTATTATTATTATTATTATTATTATTATTATTATTATTATTATTATTATTATTCCACTTATCTTATTATTGTTCCTTTTCACCTTCATGATCATCTTGCCCCTTTTCAGAATTTCTTTGGTCTTTCACCGCGCTCTACCTCCTTTATATCACATGTCCCACTGTCTTTATTTTCAAGCTCTCTGGGTTAGTTCTAAATTCAGGTTCGTCAAGCTGGCACATCCACTACAGTAAAATCAAATAAAATCAACTGGAGTATTTAGTACTTATTTAAGGATCTGTGACTGCGACAGCTTGACGGACCTCCTTGTCCGCTTATTTTCTTGTTTCCTCTGGCCATTTTGTGGTCGTCTGTATTTTCCCGATTGTAATAGATTTACTCTCATTTTGACAACTCACTCTTTCTCTCTCCTTTTGACGTGTCGATAATACACGTCCTTTTCCTATCGCATCTGTGATATTTGTTTTTATTATTAATTTTATAAATATTAAGCTTTCCTTCCTTCATGACCTACTGGACTCTGTAATTCCTATTACTCTGCAATAGGCTGTCTTTTTTGGAGCAGTGTCCAGTACAATACATGCAGCCGCCTCTGCTGCCGCTGCTACGTTTGCAGATTCATTTGCCGCCTCTGCTGCCGAAACTACAAAGACACCGCGACCTGCAACGTTCTGCCGCAGCACACAAAACAGACTGTCGAAAAACGAATTTCGAAGATATGAGGCTGAAATCTCGGTTCTCGAAATCCTCACAAAATCTTAACTCGGCAACTCGAATATTCGAGATTTTTCGTCATTCATGTTCTCCGAATTCCAATAACATCCGCATATCTTGCGATCGTTTTTAATGATTTTCCTTTTTCCTGCTTTACTCTTGAGTTATTTTCAGTTACAACATGTCATCAAAAAAGGAAATGTATCGTGCATTCTCACAAACAATTGCCTTAACTTCCTTTCACATTTAAGAAAATTAAATGCAATTTCAGTCTCTATCTTTACTCTTTTATTAACGAATAAACTTCGATTATGTCCCTCGGGTGGCTCATGAACACCAGCTTTCTGTGAGGCTTCTATAGCTAGTATCTGACGAAACAAAAAGCTTAGGCAGGGCCTGGGAACACCGCTGATCAGGGGCGTCCCAGCCGATCATGGGGGGGGGGAGGATCGTAAATTTTTATTAAATAACAAACATATTTGTTATTATTTTGTATATGATTTGTATCCTGTCAATATGAAACTATACAATATTATTTTTTAAATAATTACAGAATTCGAACATAAATATTTAAATTAAAATTGCCAAATAAAGGAAGGTAAACGAAAACTCTTGCGGGGCCGGGGGTAAACGAAAGGCCCTTTGGTGGGCCATGGGCCCCATGCCTCCCCCGGATCCGCCAGTACCACTGGCTGGAAAAATTATAGTATTAATCCAACCCGAAAATGCCAAGTACACAAACCGATAATAATCACGAATTATTTATAATATTTTCAGATTGATTTTAGGCTTTCTTCTGCAACGCGTGACAAATGTTCAGCTCGCTTCCATCCAATATTATTTGTTGTGCGCCCCTTCTGAGCTGCTTTTGGGCTCAGAGTGTGCGGTCGGCGAGTTGCGCCGTTCCGCGAAGACTCCTCCTCCGATGCACCGCGCGGCCGCACAAGACAGATGGCGCCAACTGCCTCCCGAGAACCAGTCAGCTCCCTCCTCCCTCACCCCTCTTCCCCCGCCTTCACGGTCGCTCACAAAATTACACTCACAGATATCGACACCTTCATTACGAAATTAACGATCGTGTAAACTGCTACTTTTGTCAATGGATGATTATTTTATGGTCCTCCATTTCCTTGATTTGTGGTATTATGAGTCGATTGCGCCGCTGTTTATAAAGGGGACGTCTCGCAACGAAAAACCGGTTATGAATAATAAAAGTGTATATTTTTAAATAATTTTGGAATTATTTCTTACACGTTTAACTGACCATTTGGTTCTAAAATGTTCTTCTTTTGAGATAGTTTTGTCTCTAAATATAATTGTAACGATTATGACTACGATCCTCAATGCAGAAAAAATTATTGCAAGAAAAAAAAGAAAGAGAGAAAGTGAGAAGAAGAAGAAGAAGAAGAAGAAGAAGAAGAAGAAGAAGAAGAAGAAGAGGAAGAAAAAGAAACTGTGCATACGATGTGCGAAGCACAAACGTGAAAATTTGTTTTCAAAATGAATGAATATCTATGAAGCAGAATGAAGTGAAAGTAAACATTAGTCAAACTAAACATGGAAGAGACAGAATTGATATGGCATGCTTAAATACCTTCACAGGTTTAAAGCAAACTCAGATTTAACTACGTGCGTCTTTCACCACAAATTGTGTAAGACGGGAAGTATCGTCCGCCGTCAAGCGAAGAAAGAAGCCTTCCACATCCCCTCGTGCTCAGCAATCAGTGCGCACCGGAAGCGGAGCAGCTGTGCAGAAGCCCCCGCACGCCACCCCTCCCCAACTCTCGAGACCACTGGCAACGACAGCCCTCCCCACGCCTCCTTGGCCCACGAACACGCCTCACGACACCCCACAATACGCCCATTGTCCCTCGGCCTTCCGCCTCATTACGCATTATCTACCCGATGTCACATCGAAATTTAAAAATTAACTCTTGGACATAACGTACCATTATATGTTAATACGCCATTATATTAAACTATCTCGTAGTCGTATTATTGGGTAGATGTAATATCGATGGACGTAGTAAATTTAAAATAAAAAAACAAAGTAAAACCGGCACTACTTTTGCGTGATTACGAATTTTCGTTTTCTTTCCCGACGTCACCTCCATCACTAATAGTGCTTTTCTTGTCGTCAGTAATATTGTCTATTACCTTTTGTACGTAAATCTATTTTTTCATAGGGCTGATTACAAATACTCGTAAATGTCGACAATAATGGCGTTGAAAAAGATAATGAAATGGTAAAATGGGAAGCGGAAGATGAAGAAAAAGGGAGAAGATTGAAAATAAAAGGAGGAAGAATGTAGAGCGGAATGAAGAGGAAAAGGAACAACGAACAAGGGTAAGAAAAATAAGAGCAAAGACGTGCGTAGAGTAAGACAGGAAAGGGGTGGGGGCAACTAGGTTTCTGGAACCCTTTTCACGAGATTGACTTACATAGACACTTTTTAACATAAAGTATATAAATTACACATACCACAAAAAATGACATTTTAACTATAGTGATAAATTAACGTATACAATTGATTTTAAGTGGAACCATTCACAACGGTTGCCACAAGGCCTGGAAAACCTCTTCCCCAAGAGTTAACATTACATTTCCCAAATTGCCAGGGCAAGAAAGAAAATTTGGGCTTCGGCATATTTATAGAAATAAAATGTTTCATTACGTAAGACAGAGGGACCATGCCCCTTTCCGCACGCCTTAGAGAAAGACTAAAGGGGAAGAAGGCGTACATGAGAGACAGTACGAGAGAAGCTGAAGCAGAAGTAGTTGCTGAAGGTGAAGAATATGAAAAAAAGAGGACGAGGAAGAAGACGAAGGAGAAGACGAAAAAAAGAAAAATAAGAAAAGTAGAAGAAAAGAAGAATGCGAAAAGGCAGATTGATTGATTGATTTTTTCGTGTTTCTGGCACGTCAACTGCTTTGGTCATTAGTCCCGTTAGTGTAGTGCATATTTTTTCTCGGGAATGGCGGTGGTCTTCCCGAGTTGGATGGCGAGATCAGGCACCGACGTACCGTCGGCTAGTGGGGTTTCCCCCTAACCAGGACTCTCCCACCAGCGGGGCACCGCCCCAGCCGGGACAAGCTCTATGCTCCGGACCGATCTCCCCGAATATGTGGTAGCGTAGTGCATGTTAATGCAAGTGTGTGTGTGTGTGTAAGGGGAGAGGATAGGACAAGGAAGATGAAGGAAAGATCGCGCCCGGTCCGTGGTCCGTTTGGTAGGGTACTGCTCCGGCATTCGCCTGGTGTTGATCGGAGAAACCACGGAAAACTACCGATCAGAGTAGCCGGCCGCTAGAATTCTTCTCCAGACAGCGACTGAATTCGACCTAGCTGAAAAGCTAGTATCGAAAATCCTGCCGCCATCAGGACTCGAACCTAAGACCTCCCAGACAGAAGCGCTGCAGTGACATCAGTTGATACACTGAGCTACCGCTCCCGGTAATAACAACAACAATAATAATAATAATAATAATAATAATAATAATAATGATAATAATAATAATAATAATAATAAGAAGAAGAAGAAGAAGAAGAAGAAGAACAAGAACATGAAGAAGACGAAGAAGAAGAAGAAGAAGAAGAAGAAGAAGAAGCGAGCCGCTTGCTCATTCCCGCTTACAAACCACAAGGCAGGCCAGATGGAGCTTCCAACGGCGGCGTCCAAGGGGTCAAAGACGACCAGCCAAACCGAGAAGCCCTCGCCGTCCCCTTTCCTCCCCTCCCGTAGCGCTGCGTCGCGCCAGTGATTTCCTCGGCGGCGGGGCACAGGTGTCGGGGCCGCGGGGGTACGCAAGCATGTTTCCTCCGCACCTGCGCCGCTCCGCTCCGCGCGGAGACGCCCCCGCGCCGCGCCGCCTTGCAAGACGGTGGCGGCGGCGACGGGCAGGGGCGGGGCGCGGCGCTGCGTATCGCCGCTTTCGTTAACGGATCTGATTCCGCTCGCAGCTGCTTCCTGCGCGCCGCCCTGCTTCCGCCGCCGCGACGCCTTCGCCATCCTCCAGTTGCTCCGACGCCTCCGCTCGCCTCGCACTTCCCCGAAACGCACGTGGCGCCCTCTGCGACGCGGAGCTTGTTCGTGCGTTAGGGAGGTTCGTGGTGGAAACAGATGGGTGCGCTCCTCCGGTGCAACGATTTTTCCTCGTGCTGTGCAGCACCAGTTGGCGTCAGGAATCGTTGGCAATTTTCAACGGTGACCAACCAAAAATAACACGATGCTGTACAAGATGCAATATTTTTTTAAAATAAATGCTTCGTATTACTGTTTCAAAGGCTTGTAACAAGGTGATAATTTTCGCATTTAAAATTCCCCGCTGTTGTGACGTAAACTGCAGCCTGAAGCTCATTGGCTGAAGTCGGATGCGATGCGCAGGAGCCCACCCATCCCTTTGCACCTGGGGAGGTTCACCACGGCGTCGCGTACAGCTCAACTGCGCTTTTCAGTCTCTGCGCGTTCCGTCATTTTTAATGCACTTTCAACGGGAGCGGAAGCTCAGTGCATCAACTGATGTCACTGCACCGCTTCTGACCAGGAGGTCCGGTTCCGGGGAGGATTTTCGACGCTAGCTTTTCAACTAGGTCGAATTCAGTCGCTGCCTGGAGGAAAATTCTAGCGGTCGGCTGCTCAGATCGGTCGTTTTCCGTGGTTTCTCCGATCAACACCAGGCGAATGCCGGAGCAGTACCCTACCAAATGGGCCACCGACCGCGCGCGATCTTTCCTTCCTCTTCCCTGTCCTATCCTCTCCCCTTACACACACACTTATACTAACATGCACTACACTACCACATATTCCGGAAGACCGGTCGGGAGCTTAGAGCTTTTCCCGGCTGGGGCGGTGCCCCGCTGGTGGGAGAGTCCTGGTTAGGGGGAAACCCCACTAGCCGACGGTAGGTCTGCGCCGAATCTCGCCATCCAGCGGGGGAAGATCACCGCCATCTACCGAGAAAAACATGCACTACACTCACGGGACTAATGACCAAAGCAGTTGACACGCCCGGAAACACGAAGAAACCAAACCAAACCATTAATGCTCTTTTCGCCAATTTCATTGATTTTAATATCATTTTAATGGGAGTTGCTTCTAATAATATATACGAGATGCAACAAAAGTTCTCCACAAAATTCCTGAGTTGCCTATTCGTTTTTGTTCGCGCTGAAATTTTAATGCCAGTCGTTCTAATGTAACCGAAGTTTCTTGTGACGCCTATCAGCACCATCGGTTCGGCCCAGTCAGGGATAACTAAAAATAGAGATTTCCTGGAAAATAACAGTCTAAACTAAAATTCTGCAAGCTGAGTGCATTTGAACGAGTAGAAGAAGCCTGAATTACATCAGTATCGTATCCAGCTTCAGTTGTTAATCCGAAGTGGTTTTGATCTCATTTTTTATTTCAGTTTTCTTTGGTTTTAGGGTATTGTAAAAACATCTTAAGAGCATTTTATTGCTCGTTTTTGGCTATGTTTTAGATCCGCAAAATCAGAATCCTAGTTATAATCAGTTAATTAAAAAATAATATTTCAGTTCATATGTAGGGTAGTATCATCCCAATATTATTTTTGCTTGTTTGTGTTGTCTTTAGGAATAACAATATGACGTAGGTCGTGCATAGAGGTATTTTCTTACACGTCAATCCGATGGTAATTATTGCCTTCACGGTGTTGCATCTCGAGTAAATACATCCAGCGAGTCGTTATTATTGAAAAAAACCTTTAGTTAACGCGTTGTGTTAGGAAATCTGTAAAGAGTTCCCTCGCTTATTGATTTTAAAAAGAATATTACGAGCAATTACGACGAATATTCTCTCAAGAATAATGAGATGGGGCATCATGTTAAGAATTTCTTGAGCGTACTGAACTCGTTATAGCGATAGGTAAAGAAGCCGTTTTACTTAATATATTTTTCAACTTTTCATTTTTCTAGTTTCATGTTAATTTTTAATAATAAGTGAACATTTTATTCCATTTAATCGTTAATACAGGATGTGCGGTGCTCCTCATAAAGTATTCATCGAGCAAGAACAAAATATTGCGAATGTCATTTATGGGCTTGTATAAAAAGATAAAAGACGTTAAACGACGATTATCTAATAAATGGTACGCTAAAGAAACGATAATGTATGGCTTCCAAGAAATTAGCTTTTCTACCGGAGACGGAATGAATTACGTCTAAAGTACAAAAACGAACTCTTGAGACAACTAACTCTTTCACATGGAGAGTTCGGATGCAGATGTTCCGTCACGTTGGCAGTGCTGCGGCGCGTCGTTCACGGGCGCCAGCTTCCTTCACGCATCATGCTCCCGCCCCGCCACCCTCCGCTACTCCCCCCCCTCCAGCTCCACCAGTCCCCCCCCCCCCCCCCCCCCACTTGTTCCCGCCGCTACCATAACCCACGCCGCCACGCCACCCCCGCTCAACCACCACGCCACAATCATGTCCGCCCCCCCCCACCCCCCCTTTACCCCCCCCCTCCCCCCGCCCCCCCCCCTACCCCTCCTCCCCCCCGCCCTGCCACACCCCCTGCTCTCGCCACGGCGGGCCCCGCCCCTACAAGCCCCGTTCCGGTGGTCGTGGCGACTGCCGCCTACCCCAATGCCTCGCAGCCGCCACCGCCCGCGTCCCCACCATCACCATATCCAGTGCCCTCGTCAGCCCCCCCCCTTCGGACCCCGCCTCGGACCCCGCCTCGGACCCCGCCTCGGACCTCGCCTCGGACGCCGCCTCGGACCCCGCCACCGTCACCGCTCCCGCCATTGCCACTGCCGTCACCGTCGCCGTCGTCCCGCCTTCTCGATTCGGCAATTAGAGCGCGCGCGTCCTCCCGTTTCGCGTGGCGCGCCGGCGCGCTTTGCATAGCGCCAAGGAGGCGTCCGTCTGTCTTATCGGGCGGTGCACATGTCGGGCGCTTTGCTCGGCTGCGTCCAACCGCTCGCGGCCGCCGGAGCCTCCCCCGCAGCCAGCGCCACCTGCCGCCCCCGCGTCTTCGCATCGCGCTTCACGCTCGCCCACACACGGCGGAGGGGGTGCGCCCATCCTACATAAGATGCCACCTGCCCGGATTGATTGTTAGTAATTTCCAGCGCGTCAACTGCTAGGGTAATCAGTCCCGTAAGTGTAGTTCATTTTTTCATGGGAGGTTACGGTGGTCTTTCACCTGGATAGTGAGATCCGGCGTCGACCTACCGTCGGCTCTCTGGGTTTTCCCAACCATGTATCTCACACCAGCGAGGCACAGCCCAGCCGGGAAAGCTCTAAGCTCCTGAACTGTCTTCCGGCATGTGTGGTACCGTAGTGAAGTGCATGTTAGTGTAAATATGTGTAAGGGGAGAGGATAGGACAAGGAAGAGGAAGGAAAGATCGCGTGCGCTTCGCGGCCCGTTTCGAATCCTAACGAATTTACCGAATTCTTCGAGTAGTAACCAATCCTTTGAATCCTAATGAAACCTCCCAAATCCTAGCGAAATTCATTGAAACAATTACGATCTATAACGTAAATTACGATTAATAGATGCTGATAACAATTATGAAGTTACTAGCTGACTCATTTGGAAATTTTATGATGACAATGTTGGAGAATTTGTGGAGAAATGATACGAGGAAAATGAAATTTTGGGAATATCTGCAAGCTGACATTGTCCAAACTTTTTCTTCGTTTTTTTAATCAATGATATGTGAAACGTGGAATGTATTTTTTTTATGTATGCTTTCAAATCTTTTTCTTCCTTCTATATTTTGGTATATTATATTTTTTCAGTATAATATACATGATACATTATTTACAACCTGCATTTTATACATGTTTAGGGACATGAAGAATGTTATATCCAGTTTAATTACAGCTAACATCACCCTGTTTTTTCTGGGTTTCTTCACAATTATCCTTAGTAAGACCTTTTTTAAAAGAGGAATGACTACATTTTATCAGGCATATCATTATTTAAAATGAATTTGAAGAGAAGACTGAAGAGATTGTAGGTATTCGAGAACAATTGAGTCAATTAAACCTTCTCACCATTATTCTGTTGGTTAAGTAGTTGGTACGAATAATGTAGGAATAACACTTCGAATCACAAGCTGGTGGATTCACCATAAATTTTCTCGAAGTTCTGCCACTTTTTGTTACAAATTTCTCCACTGCTTCCCGATACTTCAATCATCATTATATTTATCAGCGATTGACTCAGGTTGCAATGGAGAGGTTCCTCGTCGCCCTATGCTACGAATAAATCTATTCCTATATTACTACTCAAAAGGATTTGAGAGAAATACAGCAGTGACAAGAAGTTGGATTATGTGACGAAGTAAAAGCAATCCATCAGGTACCCATCGTCTGAGTAATGCATATATCATTCATGAATTCGTAATTGTCCGGGAATGCTGTGAGATTAGAATTTGATCGCCGTAATGAATGGATGATTTTGAATTTCAAACCCGATGGTTGGCCTAATCCTGTCCTTTCTTCTTATTGAACGGATGCTGGTTTAATCGATAGAATTAGATTACGTCGATCGTCATTACATCAATCAGGGCATCTTATCCATTTAGATCCCTGCAGTTGTTTTACAAGGACCTCTGTATTATTTTAGGACTGATCATGGAATTCCTACCATGTGCTAGGGCGTGTATCAGCATTGTGAAAACCGTAACGCTCCAATGTGAATCGATATCCTCTTTTATCAGGAAGCATACAAAAACAACAAAAAACACAAAATTTTGCAAAATGCATGCCCATTTTGTGAGGAAAACGAACGTAAATCTGCATAATTTAACGTCACCAATCCGAAGACATAATCGCACATTCCCGAGTCTTATAGATAAAACTACTTTTACTTTCTCGCTATGGAGTAGAAACAATATACGTAAAAACGGCGAATTTTCTGCAGAAACATTCTTAGTACAGGACCCTAGAAACGAAAAAATGGATAAATCCCACTGCTACATTTAGAAACAAAATCCTCTAACACTTGGTGTAGCCAGAATCCATATTTTGTGGGTCCTTGATACCGAAAAATTGATTGAGGGCATAACATCCGTCTGTCTTAAATCAACGCTATCGGCTAAACCGCTCGCCGATTTTCTCCAAAATTGATATTCCCCAATCGATCTGGCCGATGTCACGGCTCCTAGAATTTGAAACCGATGTTTTAATTTTGGAGGTACTTTACATAAAGCACCTGGGACATTTTTCAAATTAAAAAAAAAGATCCATCGTTTTTATTTTTTTATTTTTTTATTTTTTTTATAGTGTGACGGACGTTTAAAAGATAGGTGCAGGTCTCATGTTCGTTAACAACCGTAATTTTTCGAAAATAGCAAAAATTCAAATTTTCCAGCGCCTTCCTTCAACTAAAATATTAAAGACAGGGATATTTTTCACTTCATGAAATCTGTTGCTTAAAGATATATTTTGAAATAAGGTCATGTACAATTTTTCCAATATTTGAGTACTTTTCGCGTAATTTTGCGTGAAAATACGAGCGAGAAAGTACGTGCTGTTCTAGCGCCACTAGTTTGGGACGGAAACGAAGGTCCCGCGCCACCGCCGCGCCGGGCCTTCCACTTCTGAATGCCGCTCCACGTCGCTCCTCATTCATCGCCCGCTTTCGTAACTTCCGCCGCCGCCACCCGCGACGCCACCGGCGACCTCCAGGCGGGCAACGATGCGACGCGACGCGGCGCGCGGGCTCATTCATTAGAAATGCACCGCAGGTGGCGCGGCCACGGTGGTCGGAAGGACGCAAAATGCGGACGAAACATTTTGTTTCAGACGAAATTACATCAATGAAGCAAATATGAAATGAGAAATGTCCGGTGGACGTTATGTTTCTAATTTCAGTTGTGTTTTTTTAGCTATTAGAAGGTGTGCAAATAGGTATTAATATGGAAAAGCTTTAAGTTCAAACAATCATTTTATTTTAGGATTCACATTTCTCAATGAATATTAATGTTATAATATTAAATTAGCTCACTATTTCTCAATACATTCTAAGTAGTGCATACTAAATCTCACGAAAAAAGTAATTCCTTATATTCATATTGGAATATTTTTAAAGTACATTTCCACCAGTTACAGAAATAATATGCACGTGTGTTTATCATGAAATGTGCACTAGAATTGCGAAAAAGACTAGGGATAACTTGTGAATATTTCATTTCTTAAGCTTCCAATTTCAAATACATTATAACAGTGCTTTACACAATGTAGTCCCTGCTCTGTAAGTAATATCTGTAGCTTCAATATTTCTAATTGTGTATTAGCACAGAAAGACTTAGACACATGGCATTATATTGCGCATATGATTACAAACTCAATTTAATTTTGCATAGATTTTGAGATTTTCAATTTTCTGACTATCCTTTCAGTGGAGTAAAGGAACCCAAAAGATCAAAACCTTAGAAAATGTAATAGAAGGTCACAAAGGTCTTATTTCGTAGAATGGAAACTAAGAAATAATAAATACAACATAAGATACTACATACAACTAAAAAATGTACTATTTACGTACAACTAATAAAATTAAATTATATTCATTACATGCGTACTTACATTACTTATGTACATATGTACAATCTAAAAATCAATTAGGATAATTTCTGTTGTATTGAAGAAATATTTCGAGGGCTTTTTTACTTATCTATTAACTACCTCTAAATATTGCCTTTATCTTATAACTACAAGAAATAATAAATGCAACATAAGATACATAATACTAAAATTCGAAGATTAACTTTAAAAAGTTAATAAGAAATTAAATAAATAATGATCATTACACACGTACGATCCACAATCGATTGGGATGATATTGGAGTTCTCCGGTGTGCAGAAGGAATATTTGGACCGCCTTCTTCTTATCCAGCCCTTAGTGCGGCGTAGCGTCTTGAGGAAGCGCAAGGCGTTGGCGCCATGTGGGCACGCAGCGCCCCGGCCTCCCCCGCCGCCTCCGCCGCCCTCGCCGCCACCTGTTGCCGCGACAACCGTGGGAGCCCCGAGCCTCGCCTCCTGCGACGCACCGGCCGCCGCCGTCCCCGCCGCCGCCCCGCCGTCGCCCCTCCGCCGCCCCCGCCGCCGCCCCGCCGCCGCCGCCGCCGCCGCCGCCCCACCGCCGCCGCCCGCCGCGCCGCCCCGCCGCCGCCGCCCGCCGCCGCCCCCGCCGCCGCCGCCGCCGCCCCGCCGCCGCCCGCCGCCCCGCCACCCCCGCCGCCCCGCAGCCACCGCCGCCCCGCAGCCGCCGCCCCGCCGCCGCCGCCGCCGCCGCCGCCGCCCCGCCGCCGCCCCCGCCGCCCGCCGCCCGCGCCGCCCCCGCCGCCCCGCCCGCCGCCGCCGCCCCGCCCCCCCGCCCGCGCCCCGCCGCCCCGCCGCCCCGCCGCCCCGCCGCCCCGCCGCCCGCCGCCCGCCGCCGCCCCCGCCGCCCCGCCGCCCCGCCGCCCCGCCGCCCCCGCCATCATTGCTGGTCCGCCGCCACCCCCCGCCTCCTGCCGCCCCCGACACCACGCTAAACCGCCGACTCCCGCCATCATTGCTGCCCCGCCGCAGCCCGCCCGCCCCCTGGCGCCCCCGCCATCCCGCCACCAGCGCCATCATTGCTGGTCCACCGCCCCGCCAATCCCGCCGCCCCCCCCGCCGTCGCCCGCCAGCCCACTGCCTCCTCCGCCGCCCCGCCCCTCCCCCGGCGGCACCCCGCCACCCCAGCCAAGTGTGCGACGGACCTCCTTCAACGGCTTCCTCACTCGAGCAGCTGACAAACAGGCGGCCAGATGGCTGCGACTGCGCAAGGGGTCGAAGAGGAAGGATCATGACGCCTGGTGTCGGTAGATACGGGGCATACGGACTCGAATAGTACGCCAAATGGCCACCTCAATGGCGTAGACCTCTGCAGCGATAGCGTGTGTGCGTGAGGGTCAGGTGGAATCGTACGGAAAGCATGGAAGTTTGCTCGCGTTACCTGAATCATCACCAAACATCAATACAATAATAAACCAAATAGCACAAATATCACACAACTTCTACCAAACCTAACAGACATACCAGCAGCATCCCATTGCAAACTACCGAAAAATCCAAACCACATTCGAATAAAAAATAGATTCCCTTTTGAAGCCTTCCTCAAAATTTGAGCCAACCACGATTCTTAACACCAAGGTTCTCCCCTAGAGTATCCTCTCCAATGTATAGGCTACGTTAGCTTAGCTATTTTAACTAGAATAAGTTTGAAAAAATCCATCTGTAATGTAATTGTACTGAACGATGTAAATCTTCCAAAATGAATAAATGTGTGTTATATAAAAAAAACAAAACAAAGAAACTGAATCATCGTTCTCATTTCATAATACTCCATTAAACTTCAGTTTCTGCTCTCTACGCTTTAGTGTTCCATATCCTAGGATAAGGCAAATAGAGAATGAATTCACCAATGTTTCAGGTAGGTTCTTCATACCATGCTTTCAGGTTTTGAGAAATTCACAATAAGTTGGTGCAAAGTAGTTGTTAGTTACAAAATAAATTGGTTCTCAGAATTTTTGAAAGTTGGCAGTTACTTAGGAAACCAATGAACGTTTTCAACGAAAAGTGCATTCCATAGAATGGTATGAAGCCTCACAGAGATAATGTAAAATCCCTAATCAAGATAATATAGTGTTATTCCACATTTCAGAATTTGGATTGCTGATATTAATGCACTTGAATTGGAATATTAATGAATATGAACAAAAGGGTTTACTGGAAGAAACAAATCCAACAATTAGAAGTAATATTTGGAGATAAATATATGAATTATCATCTTTCTTGAAATTACGGAATATTATTTGAAGTAAACGGATGGTGCATAATGGCTATCTACGCCGATATGCGAATTTTTGACGTCAAATAATGCGATCATATTAGATTGTCAAGGATGTATGAAGAAGTCAGGAATTAATTTTGATGAAAATGCATCAAAATAAACTTAAACGCAAAACTAAGGATAATCGTTGTCGAGTTTGTGTTAAAAACCGGACAAGTTAAAAATCTAATAGAAACACTTTTGCGAGGAAGAAGATAGTTGAAGCTAGAGGCGACACTGAGTACACTGAGGTATCGTTCGTGTTAGCACAAAGTCAAGCTTTTGTGTAGAAATGCCTTTTCTTTGTAGAATGCTATCAGTTTCGAAACAAAACATACCTGGCAAATTTGTAACAATATAACTACATTATTTTTATCAACTTTTTCAAAATATGCATACTATAATACGAAGAAACAGGCCCTCAATTATGATGAAAAACACTTCCTAACAGATTTCCATTTTAAACTGCATCATTAAAATCTATTACAAAAAGAAATCTTCTCCAAATGAGTAGTTGATCATAAAGAATACTCACCAAGTCCGTAAGGTGGTAGATATCTGGAAGTTTTGGATGACAGATAAACCCAACGTGTGGGGGAAACCAGTGGTAAGCAACAATTCGGGCGTGTTGCAATGCAAACCATTTCACCCACGTTAGCCGATGTTTCTTAAACAAATAATATTAATTAAAAATTTGAATACGCAAGAAAATAAAAAAAACACAACTTTCAACAAGACTACGTCACAACTTGCGTCATTAAAAACGAATCATATGTTAAACTTAGTACGCTTGTCAAAGCACCGCCGTTCGTAATAGATACAGATAAATTCCAGCTAGAACCAAGGTAGTATTTTACGAGAAGGCTCCGTTCCTAGCTGCATGAGTTGTACTGCAACCTGTAAATCCTGCACGTGAAATAAATCGCGAGGAGAACTGGCGGTGGAACACAAGTTTTTCTTTTGTTTTTTTTTTTTCGGAAAGTCCTCATTTCGCGTTGCGCAGCTCACAACTCCCAGTCACCCCTGCAACCTTATTTGGAGCGTGTTGCTCCCGAGAACAAATCACCGCGGAGGGTTTTTTATCGCCGGATCGTCAAGTTTCGCGTGACTGAATATAAATAAAGAGGGCGTCGCCCCAGTCACGCGGTATTAATTGCAGCGCTCATGCAACACGGCGCGGGGATGCCTCCGCTCGCTCTTCATTAGCGGCGATGGGGCATCACAAGCCACGCCGCTGCCGTAAATGGGTCTTCAGGATTGGAAATGCTCCCCATTAGAGCGAAAATATTTTTAAAAAAAAATCAAAAATAAAGATTTATCTTTAAATTCATCATAAAATGACAAAGCATATCATTAAAAAAATCTTTGTCTATTATTAACCTAATCCTAACATTTTTTACTGAACTGTTAGGAAAAACGCATTTCCTAACAATTTTTCAAACTCAGTGATGAAATTATTACTGCGTATTTACTACTTCTGAAATATGAGTATGGTACCTTACACTTAGAAGTCGTTTTTTGTGTGTAATGCATGCATTACTTTCTCATAAATAATACATGGATGTTGTTATATCCGAGATCGATAAATTCCGACACCAATTGACCGATCTCCATTAAAGTTGGCATATCTACGCGTTTTTTCATGGAGAAGGTTTTATGCGCTTCACTTTATTGTAACTCTCCATTAGATAGCGCTTCAGTTAAAAGCAATTCCTAATCCACCTGGGCTTCATTGTTCCCGGTCGTTGCTGTGTGACCCGGGGCGGGGTCGAGCAGGGCAGGGCGAGTAGGCGGCGCGGGATGTAGACGGGACGAAACTGATGCTCAGCTAGGAGACGACAGCGAGGGGCGATTGCGGCACGAGAATCAGGTCATACCAGCACTGACACTGCGGGAAAACGGCGACGGGGTGTGCTTCTCTGCTATATTAGAAAACTATGAAAGAAAATATACAATATATATATATATATATATATATATATATATATATATTCATTTGGAAGGTAAGGTATCTTTCAGCATTTTATTGAAGTGTGCTCAAAAGCCTGGATCTATTTACTGTATCTGTTGTGAAAAGGATTCAATTTTCCATAACTTTTTCAAATTTTGGAATCAACATTTTAACCTTCTGGAGCTCTATTCACAGCCTATTTTTTATAATGATAGTGCAGCCTTGGCACGTCTACCGACCTCACATCCCGCCCCAGCATTCACTCACGCTCTCTTCTCCGCTTTCGCCACGCCCACCTCAGCCACCGCCCCCACCCCGCCCCTCCGTCACGCCGGCGCCACCGCCCACGCTACTCGTGAGTTCGTGCACGGCCGCCTGCATCACCACTTCTCCCGCCGCCTCCAAGCCCACCTCCCGTATCCACCTCCATCCCCGCCATCGCTGTTTCCATCGTCTCTGCCTCCGCCACCATCGCTCCCGCGCCCACCCCTCCTCCTACCCCCGTCTCCGTCGCCACCGCCGCTGCCTCCGCCGCTGCCGCTGCCGCCGCCGCCGCCGCCGCCACCGTCCCCGCCACCTTCATTGCCATCATATCCCCCGTCTCCATCGCCACCGCAATGTGGCTCCTTCCTCCGGATCGCGTAACAGCGACGCCTCACGTAACAACACAGCGTGACCTCCACGCGATGCAGCGCTTCTCAAACGGAGGTGCTTGAACCTCCTACTTCCCCTCCCTTCTTTTCAAAACTACTAATGAGCGAGAAGCATCTATGTACTTACTCTGTGTTCCTCGTAATATTCCAAAAGGGACCTTTTTGGACGTTCTATTATATTTTTGAGGGAACCTCCTGTCTTTCGAAAAAGTTATCTGAACTGATTTGATTTGAACAATGATTTAAAAAGTGTTACCCTTTGGGGAATGCAAGTTTTTTGAATGAAAATTGAAATATTTTTTAATCTTCTATTCCGTTTTTGAGATATGCCGACTCGTTTTATAAACTAGATGTTCAAATTTTCAAATTTCATCCGCCAGAGTGGCCATTGTGCACTGCCGTAAGGTTTAGGAAAGTATTCGTAATAATATCGTTCCTTGAATACATTTCAAATTTTCCTAAACGTGTGGGAGAATGCAGGAGGAACATCTGGAAGAAAATGCTTAAACCATGCGGGGGAGCATGTGGTGAACGGAATGTTGGGGAAATGCTGGAACATGAAGAAATGTTCGGAATCGTTGGGACATGCAAAAAATGCGGAACTTGTGGGGAACGTCCAAAGGGACAAGTGTTGCAGCGTTATTCTTCTTAAGCCGCATTAAAAAAAGAGACCTTTTTGAGACGTGTTTCATTCTTAGAGGTTTAATTCTTCTGGTTACCCTCATAGGTTTGGCAGAGAGAAATGAGTAGAATATAGAAATTGACGTAAAATTGAATTGACAATTTTATTTTTTGGGCATTTTGATCGGAAGTTTATCTGTTTGTTAAAACTTTGACAATAGAATACTTTTATAAAAGTTTACCCCTATTTCCAGTTTTAATTCAATGATTTACTAGTTGCAAAATCTTCGCTTGGGTCTTAGTAGCAATTATTAACGTTATTATCAATTAAAATAATAATAATAATAATAATAATAATAATAATAATATCTATAAAGCCAGTGGAATCCCATGCAAGGCAAAGGCCTGTCCAAAATGGAGGATAACTCATTAATTTGGAGACCCACATTTGAGCTAAATGATTGTGGGATTATTAGATTAACACTTTATATGAATACATATTCACACAATTTTTAAGTTCAATTATTATTATAATACGTTATTATTATAACAGTAATAATATCTCTTAAAGAGCATTAGGGATGACGAATTATTGACTTTTCGCGGTTTGTACATGCTCAAATAAGACGACTAATGTTCGCCCGCCCGAACGAGGCGTGCGGATCATTCTTCCTCTTCCTATTGACGCGCCCCACACCAGTCCGAGCGCATGCAGCTGTTGACGCATTCTCAATAGACAGCAGCGGCGGCGGCGGCAGCCGAAAAGCGCGCGGTGGGCTTGCGGTCCCGTCCCCGCAGAGGCCAAGGGCAGCTGCGGCGGCCGCGTGTCGCGGGCGCGGGCACAGAGCCCATCTGGGCAGGCGCGGCGCGGTGGCGTCGCGACGCCCTGCGTCGGCCACCGGGCCGGATACCGGCCATCTGCACGCCGACGCGACGCGGCGGCGCGGCCGTCTGTTCGCGACGCGCGGAATGTGCGATTCGGGCGGGGCCTTTCGATTGATTGATTTTTTCGTGTTCCCGGGCGCGTCAACTTTGGCAGCGTTGGTCATTAGTCCCGTAAGTGTAGTGCGTGTTTTTTCTCGGGAGATGGCGGTGGTCTTCCCCCGCGGATGGCGAGATCCGGTGCCGACCTACCGTCGGCTACCAGGGTTTCTCCCTAACCAGGACTCTCCCATCAGCGGGGCATTGACCCAGCCGGGACAAGCTCTAAGCTCCCGACCGGTCTCCCGGAATATGTGGTAGTGTAGTGCATGTTAGTGCAAGTGTGTGTGTAAGGGGGAGAGGATAGAACAAGGAAGTGGAAGGATAGATCGCGCGCGTCCGTGCCCAGTTTGGTAGGTACTGCTCCGGCATTCGCCTGGTTTTGATTGAAGAAACCACGGAAAACTACCGATCAGAGCAGCCGGCCTCTAGAATTCGCCTCCAGACAGCGACTGAATTCGACTTAGCTGAAAAGCTAATGTGGAAAATCATGCCGCCGCGAGACCCAAACCTAGGACCTCCCGGTCAGAGGCGCTGCAGTGACATCAGTTGATGCACTGAGCTCCCACTCCCGGACGGGGCCTTTCGATTGTTCGCGCGGAATGTTCGATTCGATTGGGGCCTTGACGGAAAGAAACCGCTCTCGCAGCTTTATCCGCTCGGGCTTGCGCGAACGGGTTCATTTTGTTGAGTCACGTGAACGATTATTTTGAAACTTATTTCTGCCCAATCATATTGGGGGCGTGGGCAGTCAGCAATCAGCAACATATAGAAATGATCCATTGACTTCACAAATGTGGTTAACATGTGACAAGTTGTAATTTCGCCATCTTGAGATTGCTTGTATTAACCAATGTGTTTACATAGCCAGAATGGAAAGTACACTTCAAAATTTTCTTATTAAGAAGTATTACTTCAACACAATTCCGAATATTTTGCCATATCACCTGTGTTCGAGGTTTTCTCTGAGCTGATACGATAACATCCATATGCGCTACTTATGAATGCAAACTTAATTAAAATTTTTACTCCTTCCGAAACACCGGTTGAGCGAAACGGGATGCAGTTGGGTTGTGTTCTCAGATAAAGAAAAGTGAAAGGGGATTAGCTAGGAAGCGAGGATGAGGGAAGACTGCCCGCGGAATGCAGTCGGGCGATTCCCCAGGTCGTGTCCTCACCCAAAGAAAGGAGCACCTTCGCCGGCACAATAGCAACCAACGGATAGACGGAGGGAATACTGGCAGTTGGACACCCAGAGACTGAGCTGGGGGCAGGTCGCCATGTTGAAACGGATTATACAGATCCGTAATAGGAAAGCTTAAAAAGGTATTATCACATTTAAGAGGTATCCTCATGTTCTTAGGTCTCAATAATCAAACCCGTTCTCTGAATTTCTGTAGACCCAGAGCAATTATCGTCAGATGATAAATTCTTTAATTACAGCGTAAGAAGCCAATCGAACAACACGACCGCACCCCCTACCTGCTTGAGCGCACACAACGCGTGACCTCGCCGAGTCCGCCGACGCACCTGCGATGGATTATTCAAACACGAAATCGGGCCGTTATAAATCGATACTAATTATCGATAGTTTAAAAGTGTCGAGAGTAATATCCTGGGGCGGCGGTGTCGGCTGCTAATGCCGTATCGTGCGATCCATCGACGAACGCTAATGCGAGCACAAAATTGCGAACGCAGCGGCGCGGAAAATTACTCCGCGGCCAGCGCACGCCGCGTCTGTTTTATCGGCGCGCGCCCGAAAAAGCAGCGCCCCCGCCGCCCGCTTCCTGGATTAGCGCCCTCGCGCCCTAACGACCCAGCGACAGGTCAGCGGCGGCGTCGAAAGTCGCCTGCGATTAGCATACAATTAATTGATGGCGTTTATTTATTAACTAATAGGAGATGGGGGATTTAGAACCGGATTGCCCGGTGTGGGGTGAAGCAATCAGCTGGAGAAGGCTAGTTGGGGACGGAAATTATGGGTGTCGGAACAACAACCGGAAAAAGGAACACTTTCTTCTAAATAAATTCATTTTTTAAATTTATAAATTTGATGTAAAATGTTTAAAATTTAATTTCAATAGTAGATTAATACTAAATAGACAACAATTGAAAGACAAAATAAATGAAATATTAAGAAATACTTGTCTCTATTAGGATTCAGAAAGAAAAATTAACACAAATAAAAAAACACGAACTAAAACAACTCGACTTATTTTTATTTATATGTTGATTTTTCTTTAGAAGCAAACATATTAATTTCTTTTATAAATAATAAACAATTTACACATTTCTGGAGAGTTTTCATGTTTATGTAATGCAAACTTTTACATAGGAAGTATTTTTACCGACTTTTGAGTGCTTATTGCGGCTCAGCCATCAGGATTATCTCAGGAGTTTATTAGGCAAAATATGCTAACAATTGTCTTAAGAGCTTATTTTAGAAGTTGCGTTACATATACCGCTTTTACATTTAGAGTTACATTAAACATTATTTCTCATCAAGTACATTTAAAATTAAGTATTGAACAGTGTTCAAAATGCCGAGGACAATTCGTTAAACGTTCATCTTATTCTGAAATTATTATCACAAAAATACAAGTTATATTTCAGTTAACTGTTATTAAGGAAAAATAATAATTTAATTAATAAATAAAAATGTTATAAATTGGCGCCAAATGACGTATTTTCCTGCCGCAGTACTCCGTTCGCCATTCACGAGCGAATAACAGTTCAAAACCTGCATGGAAAGAATGGCGAAAATCGCGAACTGTAACAGTAGCACAAACAAGTTGAGGCAAATTAAAAGGTCGTTTGTAGCCGTAACGTTTGCGATTTGAAGAAAAAGCAGTCTACAAATAACCCAATACCGTTAATATTCTTCCCCTTCTTTCCTTTCTCCGATTTCATTTATCTTCCAGGTGTCGCTCATGAGAATGTCTACATAATTCCTTTGAGGAAAAGGTCATAAAGCGGACTGAATTAGATTCAGAAGTCATTACATTGCATTCACTAGCAAAACGGAACATTTTTTCATGTAATAAATGGAATGCAATACAATTTAGTGAAAGCAGAGTATTAGCGCAGATTACTGGCAAAAATTAATAATTATTATTCTCACACCTCCTTAGAAACCGATTGTAATAGAAAATTTTTAAAACATAATTGAGGATAAATCTCACAATTTACTGCAGCAGCTGCAAAGCATTCCATCTCGTGCATTGTTCTACTGACAGAAATCGTTGAACTTCTCGTATATTTCGCTATCGGAATTAGTTGAATGATATTTTGAATAATTTTCCTAAATCATCAATTACAAGAAAATTGGGAAGCATTCTATTAATCGAACATACGGGTCTGTTAACTTCAAGCATAAACAGCAAGTTGATGCTCAATTTTAACAAATTGTTACAAGTGTGAGAAATCTAAAATACTGAAAGAATGTTCAGGGTATCATACTGCAAAGAAGATATGAATAATTTAAGTGAATGATAATCCAGAAAATAAACATTTTGAAATTAGCTTTCACAGAGTATTCTGAGTTCCCAGTAAAGCTAAAGGGATAGGAACCAAAAGCTCCAATTTACGGATGGTGACTGGCATTTACTAACGGAACGTTATGTATAAAGGGTAAATACTGTGACAAGGAAATACCACGAGCTGAACTACTATATTGTAGGAATTGCTCTATCTTAGGATAGTTGCCCCATTGGCAATTCAATGGTAAATGATATATTGGAGGAACGCCCAAAATATAGCTTCTACGCCCCCTTATTCCATTTAGTAATATGACTTGACAAACTTGCATTTTTTAGGAGTCATAGGACTGAACTTCAACCGATGTAATTTTATGATCATTTAGGAGAAAGTCAAAGTGAGTTCTATTAAGAAAAAGAAGTTGTTATTTTCCAAAATAAACAGCATGAGAAATCATGGACTTCTTTTCTGAAGTTTTGATTACAGATAAGATAAAATAGTGTAGATTTTTTCCTTTTTCTCCTTCCAAGGACTGGAGCTTTACCTAAACCGGATAACAAGACCAATCCATGTGTTGCAGGGTCTTCGAAACGCTTCTTGTTTATCCTAATTTCTAGGAGAGTATTTGTTCAGATAGTTTTCTGACATTGTTCCCATGTTTTGTAGCCACTTCCTTCCACAGCATTCAATCAAATCGTTATTAAGAATTTTGTGAAGACTTTCTCAAATATTTTCGCGAATCTCCAGGATCTCAAATAAACTACTTGCGCACTGAATTTTGTTTTTATCTCTCTAAATTAGAATCCAATTTGCAGATCATGCATCAGGGTGGAAAAAAGCAATTAATCTGTAAACTTTTATTGGGTTTCAGCAATACACAACATTCTAGTTAATAAACGTAACTAATAAACCGTGTAATATTTGTTAAACATTCACCTTTATTTGTTTACATTTATTATGTAATTTAACTTGCAGTTCCAAATAATGTGGCCACCGATTATGTTACTGTTCTTACAATCCCCCCCCCTCGGATTGATACTACAACATTAAGAAAACGAGGTGTATCAGAATACGTTTAATGCCATCATTTTTTGAAAAAAATTCAATTTCGCAGATTAGAGCCCTCATGGGTTGCGACTCACTATAGACCAAGCAAATAATATTTGCCGTTCACAAGAAGAATTCCGTGCATTCGACAAACGAATACAGCGGCAAGTGAATTTCGGGAATGGATAGCTGTGGATAGGAACATTACAACATCCGCTGGACCGCTAGAAGACGAAATACATAAATCCGTCTTAACATCCAAAAACGGCAAATAATAATAATAATAATAATAATAATAATAATAATAATAATAATAATAATAATAATAATAATGTCTTTATTAATGGCGAGGCTCAGGCCATACGGCCTGCTCTTCCGCCTAACCACTGAGTCTACATTGATACAGAGTAGTAACGTATAAGAGGGAAGGGAAATCTGTACATTTACGTCTGGGAGTGCAAAACTAAGGACAATCCCGGCATACGCCTTAAGCGATTGAGTAAACCCAGAAAACCTCAATCAGGATGGCGGCTTAGGGCCGAACTTCTTTCTTTTCCATTTGATAATCTTCCAATTTCAATTTGTTATCAGTCAGTTAAAGCGCTTATATTATGAGTGGCCCGAAGTGACAACAACAAGCGCCGTCCTCTTCACAGCTCCCTTCCTGCACGCGCGTCGCGCAACGTGGCCATTTGACCGCGTGAGGGTCGTTACCGCCGCCGCGCCGTGTCATCTGCGTGGAGCCGCAGCTGCAGCACGCGCGTGTGTCCGGCGCGTGCGAGGGCGCGCACGCGCGCAGCTGTCACCGCCGATCGCACGCTACCTGCCCCCAGCCGCCCCCGCGCCGCCCCCAGCCGCTCGCCGTTCCCACGCCCCCGCCGCCGGCTGCTGGGGGGGTGGGGCGATACGATATAACCCAACGCAATAAAATATCGATACGTTGATATTAGAGTGTTATAACTAGGGGGCGTATTTTCATGACCTAAAACATCGCCGAAAATCATCAATAAAATGCTCTTAAAAGGCTTTAGAAATGCCCTAAAACCAAAGGAAAAGGACGTAAAAAATCTTATCAAAACCAGTTCGGATGAAGAACTCATGCTGCTGGATACGTTACTGATGTAATAGAGGCTTCTTCCATTTGTTCGAGTGACCTCAGCTTGCAAACTTTTGGTTTGGATTGTTCTTTACCAGAAAATCTCTGTTTTTAGTTAACCCGAAATCGGCCGAACCGGCAATGGGGCTAATATGTGTCACAAGAATTATATACAACGGCTGTAAAAACAATTTCTGAGCGAATAAATCGAATAGGCTGCTGAGTAATTCTGTGAAGAACATTGTTGCATCTCGTAAATATTATTTCAAGCAAGTACCATTAAAAATGACATTAAAATCGATGATATCGCCAAAAAAAGGATTAAAAATGATGGAAAAGGGTAAAAAATTATTAGTCGAAATCGATAAAAAATGCAAAATAATGACCTATTAAACGGGTAATTTCCTTTTGTCATGACATAAAATGAATTTCTATACTAAACGGCATTATTCTAAAGGGGAAAAAACGACATTTCATTAAATCCGCCCCCTAATTGTAACCACTGATTACTAGAGACCAAATGTATTATTAAATATCAAAATATGCACATAAATATGTAAGATGAATATAAAATGTAATATTGAAACACTGTAATTAAAAAATTACCATAATGCAAAATTACATTTATAAAAAATGTACTAAATAAATTTTAAAATTAATAAAAATGTTTTAAAAATGACTCAGAAAGCACAAGTTGATGCACACTTTGCACCATACAACTTTCCTGTCAGTAGTAACAACTTCATCTATTGCTATCGAGGACCGTAGTTTAACAGCCAGACGACGCAATAGAAGCCATCGTACAAACTGGCGATATCTCCGAATAACATCGAATCACTGCAGCAGCATGCAACATTCTCATCGAAGTGCATTTCGGCGATCGTCAACTTTCCTGGGAAATTAAGGTTTAAGGTCACAAAACGTGGCGTCAATTATTCTTTTCACACCTGATATCACCAAAACGGCAGGTGAAAATGCGGTTTTTAAAAAATACTTCTTATAATTATAATATTATATATAATAAAATTGAAAAAACTTGATAGAATAAAAAATATTTTGTGAAAATTGCAAAATATGTTATACAGTTCTAAATATAAAAAAATGTAACGAAAAAGTTGGATATTGTGTTAGGAAGGCGAGGATTCGCAAAGTTTACAATGTTGAGAACGGTAGTTGAAAGACAATAAAAAAAAGTAATTACAAAAAAATCCGATCTCTACGGATTACATGTCAACTTTTCATTGGTGCATTCTAGACGTAATTAACTTGTAAATTAATATTTATCACGATATACAGGTGATAGAACTTTATAGTTATTAGGTCATTTTTGGTCATTGTTTGCCATTTTTTCAATTTTTAGGTCATTTTTCTGGACCTTTGCATCATTTTGGTCATTTTTATGCATTTGGTTACCTTTTCTTGTTCTTTGTTAGTGAATATTTCATGAATTTACAATGACATACTACAACAAAGTTTTTATTGTGCAATCAGTTCACGCCAAAATTCACTACTGCAGCAATTTTTCGAACTCTCAAAAGTACACGGATTTTCGACAAGTTCCTCGATCTTTCACAACCTACTGTTGGAAGATCAGAGCTAAGGATTACATTGCCTCCTAAAATAAAGACTTATTATTGAATATAATTTGAGATTAATAAATTTTATTTAACATTCTAAAAATCATGGAATAAATAAACACATTCATACAAATACAATTTTTAAAACGTTAGGTCGTTTTCACTTACATTTAAGTAATTTTATAGGTAATTTTCAAAGAATCAGTATCAGTATCCACGCCCTGATTATAACGTGTAATGGATAAGTATCCTCCTTTGCAACACAGGGCGATTCATTTCAGGAGGAAAAAAGAAACACTTACCAACATGAGCAACTTCTCCTCAATTGGATGAACTAATGTTTGTTATGTTATGTCATTTCGCTGAGAACGCTTCGTGACTGCACAGCAGTTTCCTGACGATTCCTTTTCTACAAAGGGGAGAAGGTTGTGCTTAAGAGATCCTAAGCGTCGAGTATTGCTGAAGAAACTAATGGACTACAACAGCATATACTTTCTGACACTATAAGTTTTGCAATTTACAATAATACAAAGAGTTCGCTGGATGTTTTTTGTAATTTCCCTCCACCAGTAACCCTGGCGAGGCGGTAATTTATTTGCGTTTTTGGGCAGTACAATGTGCGCGGGCACCGCAGCCCTACTTGGCTTTTGAGGCAGAAGGGGGGAGTACTTAACCAAGCTAAAGCTAATCTTGCAACTAACATATATCTAACATACCTTAACTAACCTATTTAAAGAATAGCGTTTTGGCCGTTGCCTTAGGTCTAGAAAAAAATACTTAACTTATAAGAGGCGCGATTTAGTTTGAAATTTTTATTCTCATTTACGTTCCAATTCTCACACTGATTCGCACTATTTACTAATCTCGCATTGCATCCATTCACTCATTTGTATTACATTATATTTACACTATTCACACTATCTACATTTGCACTTTCTCACCGACTGAGCTCAGAGTGTCCGCAGCGCATTCGGCCTTCCGTGGCGCTGTGTGGGGACGTCGACTCCAATCGCCGACGGCGGTCTCGACCCGCCGACCACCGCGTGGCGTTGCTCGCTAAGCCCTTTTTTAAACACATTTATTAATTTCGGAAGGTTTACATCGTTAAGTACACTTACTGTATTTTCAGACTTATTCTAGTTAAAATATCTAAGCTAACTTAATGTATACATTGAAGAACATACTGTAGGGGAGAACCTCGGGATAAAGAATCATGGTTGGCTACAATTTTGAGGAAGGCTTCAAAAGGAAATCTATTTTTTATTCGAGAGTGGGTTGGATTTTTCGGTAGTTTGTAATGGGATGCTGCTGGTATGTCTGGTAGAAGTTGTGTAATATTTGTGCTATTTGGTTTATTATTGTATTGATGTTTAATTCTGAATGAAGTTGTTTATTACTTATGAACCAGGGGGCATTTGTGATTAATCTTAAAAATTTATTTTGCATTACTGGAATTTTATTGACATTTGTGGGGGCTGCGACTCGCAAAGCCTTGTGAACTCCCGAGGGGATAGCGCACGGAACGTGAAGGCGACGCGCATAGGGCGCTTTCGCCGGAAATGAGACTCGCACCACCTTTTTATCGTTCTTTGATACATACGAGGAGAAAATAAAAAAAAAAAAACAATCTGGAGACGTTCTTTAAGAAGTGCGTGATTTAAATTTTTTAAATTTTTTTCACGCAAAATAACGTGAAATCTTTTCATAGTTTCGAAAAATTGTGAATGACCTTATTTCAAGATCTGTCTTTGAACAACAGATTTTATTAAGAAAAAATTCATTTCCGAATGTAGTTGTAAAAAGACGCCGAAAAAACTCATGAGCTTTCACAATTTTCGAAAAATCTGGGATTTCAACGAAAATAAGACCGGCACCATTCTTTAAGCGTCGTTTACACTATCGGAGGAAAACTATTGGACACGTTTCTGAGAAACTTTGAAAATGTTGAGGCTTCATGTATAGAATCCCCCAAAATCAAAGCATCCCTTTCATACTCAAAGGGCGTCGAGTTCCTTTAAATCGATCGAGGAATATCAGTTTTGGAGAAAATGAGGTTAACGGTTTAGGTGCTAATGTTGGCCGCAGGCAGTCGGACAGACAGACGTTTTGTCGTCAATCAATATTTCAGTTTCGAGGACCCACAAAACACGGGTTCTGACTAGACAGCATATTTGTGGACGTAATTTATTCTACGTAATTTATTCGTACATGAGAACACGATTTATTAACTTTTTCGCTACCGGGGCCCGGCAATCCGAATTTTTGTGACGAAAATTCGCCGTTTTTCGGCGCACGATTACAATACTTTCTCTTTTTATGAAGTAAGGTGAGAAAGTAAACATCTTCATTTTTTCGGAAACAAACGACGAAAGAAGATACGTTAATTCACACAATTGGGGTGCAACGACAGTTCTGTACCGCATGCGACACTGCGATCTAGCCCAAACCCAAGACATCAGAACCGTATCTCGCCAACCGACAGTCAGAATTTCAGTGCCAAGCCGTTTGCAAAGGTCGTCTATGACTTCCCAAATCTACAAAATCGTTTCGAGTCTTGGAACTGGGCACAAAATTCCGGTGGCATACAGGTTGCGAGGAAATTGGAAAATTACAAAAAATACTACGAACGAGAATCACTGCTTTTGAGGCCAACATGTCACAGGTATTATTTATTGATAATTATATGATATATGAAGGTGTGTTTTTCTTCAATAAAAAATAACTCACGTGTAATTAATGCCAAAAAATCACTCATATGTAAGTAATACCAATACTTCCAATTTCGTTTCATACACTAGAAGCACGAGTTTGGTAGTAACGGCAGTCATCTAATGTGACACCTTCGAATCTTCGTTCAACCATTGACCTTTGCTCTGATTCTCTACGATACATATAATTCTCACGTAATATACAATTTTAACCGCAACGTACGTGCGGCTTTGTAGATTGCGGATACCATAGCAGTCTCTTGGCACCAGTCCAGTTCTACCATTGTACGAAAGATAAGTGCAGTTGTGATCACTATGTCATCTGTATACAAGGTATGTATAGAATTAGTATGAAATTCCCATTCGACCACGTTCCGGCATGCCGTTCAACACACAACCCTGGTACCCGCAAGGACTAACGTGAGGACTGTCGGGCCAGCGTCCAGTGATTTGTTTTCCCATCGTAAAATCCGCATCTCTTCATAGCAAATACTTTTTCATTTTAACATATACGAGTACATTCTAGTTATTCGCATTACTTACATTATTATTTGCGCATTTATTGATAGTTCTTGACATTCATATTGAGGCACGTCTTCCAGATTCCTTCTATTTAGTGAGTATTCTTGTAATGTAAATTTCTACAACATAAAGTATCGACTTCTCATGAGTGAAAATCCAGCAAAGAGGAGTATAGCAGAATGGAGTATAGCAGAATCACACGAATAACTTTAAGTCGTCATTCCTTAAGGAAGTACCCAGTGTCCAAATTGCAAAAAAGTCTCTGTTAAAGAATAAATTCTTCGACAAAGTTGTTCTTAAACAAAGGTTCAAAGTATTCATGGCATCTGATGGCGGCCGAATTACACCAATCTTCGAAAAGCAATGGCTGCATTCTTGGATACCCCAGCCGAAGCACTTTGTCAGTTTCGTCTTTCATCCCGTGTGGGAGAATCATACTCATTTGCCTGCTAGCCATAATTTTCGGTGTTGTGAGGCCCGGCGGGGGGGGTGGAAAGTGCGCGGGCCACCTCCACCACACGTCACAGCCACAGTCACTATGACAGAGACAGTGAGAATGAAGCAGTCACCCGCCACTAGACACTGCTACCGCATCAGTCAGTTCAATGACAGTGGCACTGACAGGGTGGGCGAGGCTGTCACATCCAACTGTTATCCACCACCAGTCACAGTCACAATGAGAGTAATAGTGAGAATGAGATCCGGCCACCCGCCACCCGACACAGCTACCCGCCTCCATCAGTCACAATGGCAGTGACAGTCAGACCCCGACGTGATAACGACAGTGAGTCAGAGTATCAGTCCCAGCCACCCGCCTCAACCAATCTCAGCCACCCGCCACAGTCCTAATCTGTCACAATGCCAGTGGTAGCGACAGCGAGCACAGCACCAGTCCCCCCGCCTCAATCTGTCACAATGCCAGTGGTAGCGACAGCGAGTCCCAGCACCAGTCCCAGCCACCCGCCGATAGCGACAGTGAGTCACACGGTGACAGTCCCAGTCACCCGCCTCAATCTGTCACAATGCCAGTGGTAGCGACAGCGAGTCCCAGCACCAGTCCCAGCCACCCGCCGATGCGACGTGAGTCCCAGTGCCAGTCCCAGTCACCCGCCTCAATCTGTCACAATGCCAGTGGTCGACAGCGAGTCCAGCACCAGTCCAGCCACCCGCCGATGCGACAGTGAGTCACCAGTGCCAGTCCAGTCACCGCATCTCAATGCCAGTGGTAGCGACGCGAGTCACTGCACCAGTCACCACCCGCCGATAGGCGACGTGAGTCACACGGTGGCCAGTCCCAGTCACCCGCCTCAATCTGTCACAATGCCAGTGGTAGACAGCGAGTCCCAGCACCAGTCCCAGCCACCCGCCGATAGCGACAGTGAGTCACACAGTGCCAGTCCCAGTCACCCGCCTCAATGCCAGTGGTAGCGACAGCGAGTCCCAGCACCAGTCCCAGCCACCCGCCGATAGCGACAGTGAGTCACACAGTGACAGTCCCAGTCACCCGCCTCAATCTGTCACAATGCCAGTGGTAGCGACAGCGAGTCCCAGCACCAGTCCCAGCCACCCGCCGATAGCGACAGTGAGTCACACAGTGCCAGTCCCAGTCACCCGCCTCAATCTGTCACAATGCCAGTGGTAGACAGCGAGTCCCAGCACCAGTCCCAGCCACCCGCCGATAGCGACAGTGAGTCACACAGTGCCAGTCCCAGTCACCCGCCTGGCCCCCCATGCAAACGGCGGCCCACCGCCCCCCCCGGCCCCCCGCGCCGGCCCGGGTGTGGGCCGGCTGCACACATGCGAACACCGGGCGCGGCTGGCGGCCCCTTGCCCCCTCCTCCTGGCCCCCTCGAGTCGCTGTACCCGCCCGGGGTCCCCCGCCCCACGTGCCGCCCAGGGGCAATTATGTGGTAATATTTTCAGCAATAAGGACGCGATACTACATATGTCGCTCGCGTGCACTTTGACACGAGTTTTTTGTAGGCCCGACAGCGGTTCTCATTTGCATGTAGTGTGATATATCATCAGACGACGGAGCATCTCAACGCTGTTTTATTTACAACCTCAACGACACAGAATTAAAAATGAGAGTTACGAAGCAATTGACTTCTCGAAAGCGATGAAGCAAATTGAAGTCGTCTTTACCAACATTTTTATTACAATTGAGATGATGAACCATAATTTTATTAGACAATATAATTTGTCTATAAAAATAAGCTGTTATATTTCGAAGCGAAGATGTGAATTTAATATTCGGGCTCAATCTTTAATTGCGTTTTATGACATTTTAACGTATTTTAATGTCGTGTATAATTAAACACGAAAATTCATAAACATAACTCAAGCAATCAAATATTCGAAGACTTTTAATAGTGCTATCAAAATCGAACATCTAAATGAAGCTGGTTGTCGTCTTACACGCATTGCAATTTATTGAACCGATTCTTCAGTGAACTGAGTTTCTTCCTCGACTATAGAGTCGTAGGCTTCCGCGGCCGGAGTCATTGAATTCTTGGCCACAACAAGATGGTCGAAACAGCTCCATCGACCATGACGCGGCTAATCCCGGACAGCCAAGAATTCAATTCTTCCTCGACTGACTTTGCCCTATTAACTTTCTATTAAATGAAATTTCCTCATTTAAATGAACCTTTCTTTCTCGCTGCTTCCTAGACCTGACATTCTAGTCGAAAGGAAGGGAACTGGTTCTTCGACGGAACTTGCTTATGGTCTCTCTGCGAAAGGGGGAAAACAATACTCTTGTTTCGTTTGTTCATTCGCTCACAAAGAACCATCCGGTGTTACCATATGTCATCGTTTGCACGACAACTGTTTTTTATTACTGTTACTTTTCTCTTTGTTCAAAATGAATTATTTCCCATCATCAGAAATTCTCCCACTAGAAAATAACCTAATCTTTAGGAAAACTTGTCATCCCTTCAGAAATTAGTCTTAGTTTTGATTTACGTGTTCCGAAATCAGTATGGATTCTAAGAACCGAAACGATGATGACAACCCAAGCATGCTTGTCGCATTGTTCAGAATTACTTATTTTTGGGATGAAATTATAATCTATTCTTAATTTTATAATATCTTATAAGAGTGCATAATTTATTTCTTTTCATTAAGAACTTCAAGAAGTATTTCATAGATAAATACTGTAATTTATTAGACCGTGACACCAGAATTTAGTCACAAGATCTTGGCTAGTCCACAAATTCTGACAATCCTCGTTCCTTCATGCGCCCCCAATGGTGGTTTCTTTAGAGACTTTTCCCCTATCGTTCTATATTACCATTCCAACGAAACATGTTTTCTGCTAAAATTATATTCATTCCCACCCACACTCAGCTATTGACCACCAAGGAAGTTGCTGTACAGACGGCGATATCCATAGGTACCCTAAAAGGTGTAATTGGAAAGAAAATATTGATAGGTTACGAAATTAAAAGACCAGAGCTCTCATTACTACTTCCCATGTCGAAGCGTTCTTGAACATTTTCTCTACTAATTGTTCATAGTAGGGGCTCTTGTAGTTTCCTACACCTATAGTAAGGTAGTTTAGTTTTAAGTTTTTAGTGTTAAGTTTAGTATAAGTTACAATGTAAGCCAGCAAATGCACATCAGATAGTAATTTAGTACTGATCTGTGTAATTTCCAATCACTCAATAAATAAATTATATATATATATATATATATATATATATATATATATATATATATATATATATAAAACTTCCCATGTAAAGGGTGAGCGGCCAATCAAAAGCGGAGTAGCAACGGGGAGCAAGGTCTCCGCAACGGCGCGGGGGGGGGCGTTCCCACGGCAGCCGCAGGCCCCTGCAGGTCGCCTTCGGGTCGCCCGGGCCCGGCGCGCGGGGCCCCTCGCCCTCCGTTCCCACGGGCCCTGGCAGGGCGCCCCGGGTGCCCCGCCCCGTCCCCTCGCCGGGGGCCGCGCCCAGCTGCGACACCCGGCCGGCGCCGCTCCCTCTCACACACAATGTGTACAAACCCGGCGGGCCCGGGGTAGCGGAGGCCACATGCGCGCATACCTCGCCGCAGATGCCGCCGCCGCCGCCTCACAAAAATCGAACGCCGCGACGCGTCGCCTCGCGTCGCCTCGCGCCGCGCCTGGCGGCCGGGTGCAGCCAGCGCGGGCGGGGGGCGGGGTAGGAAGGTCGGCGGCCGGAAGGAAAGGGGCCAACCGGCGGGGTGCTGCGGTGCAGGGCGGGGCGGTGTGCGATGGAACCAGCGAGAACCGGATGGGTCAGAAATGATCGAGTCAAGGCGGAGATGAACGGCGTTTGAAGAAGAGGTGAGGCGGGACATGCTGAGGGCGGGGCGGGGAGGTCTGGGTAGAGTTAGTAGTGAGGGTGGATGGGGGCTTGAAGAGCAGCGGGGTGCGGGATGGTTCAGTATGGACGGTTCTGGATGGAAGCGACTGGGACTGGATGTGACTTGACGGATTGGTCTGGATGGGTCGAGTATGGAAGAAGTTAGGTGACGGATCTTTGTGAAGCGGACTTGGGTGTGTGTGAAGGAATCTAGACTGGAGCTGAGAGGGTCCTTGTAAATAGTTATAGAATAGTATATAAGTTAGTTGTAATTTAGTATATTTAAGATAGATCCTGACTATTCTGCAGAAGCCAAAACGACGGCAGCTTTTGTAACACTAATAAATGAAAACATTTAATTGTAATAGTTTTCTGACCTTATTATTAAATAAGTAATAAATTAATTTATTAAGGACAAAAATCATTACAATTAAATAAACATATTATTTATGAATAAGTAACATATTAAAAATAAACAAATTCCCCCGTCTTCATATCTACCCGAAAGGGAAAAGCTAAAAATTGGAGCTCAGTGGACGCCACACGCCACAGAGCGCGTATTTCACGGCAGGGATGAGTAAGGACAAAACAGGACCAGATGGAACTGAAGGCGAGGAGACGATCACAACGGGACGTGACAGGATGGGATAGAAAGGGAGAGGACGGGACGGAACAGATCGGAAGTGACAGGATAGGATAGGAAGGGAGAGGACGGGACGGAACAGAGCGAGACGTGACAGGATGGAAGAGGACGGGACGGAACAGAACGGGACGTGACAGGATAGGACAGAAAGGGGGGGAAGGGACGGATAGGTGGGGGGGGGGGGGATGGGACAGAAAGGGCGAGGGCGAGGCGGGGCCGGCTGGTGCGGAGCGCGCGGGCGGGGGGCGCTGTCGGGGCGCCGTTCCGAGGGACGCGCGCGGTGCAGTGCAGGCGCTGTCCGAGAGGTGCGCGCTGTTTGTTTGGAGACCGGCTGCGACGGCTGCCTTTTTTCCGGGTCGCTCCCAGGCAACCGCCCCGCCAGGGGCTTTCACGGCAGGCGGGAGCGGAATAACACAGGGTTCAATGTCGGCCGATTTCGTCAAGAATATGCAAAAAGTTTTCAGAGGTTTTAGTGGCAGGAGAGGGAAAATTATCTCTCAGCCAACGTTAACTCAATTCATTGGAATATTCAGCAACTCAAAATACAAAAATATTAAAAACAAACAAAACTATATTGAGGGGAGAAGACCGACTCTTAAACGTCAGCGCAAAGTAGATTACAAATTATATTTTCAAGCTTACACTGTTACTGTCAGGAGGGGGGAAATATATGATACAGCATCGATAGCAGTCACTACTTCGGTGTTACGGTAGAACAGCGGCAAGCAAGGACTGATAAAGGTCGAGGTCATAGCGGCTGCCGCTGTAACCACAACCGTAACGACGCAACGGAGCATGTATCAGTCGCTACGACGATGTACAAGACGATTCTTGCAGCAGTGACATTGACTATGGCAACGATTAACCAAACGATGAAGGCGGTGGCGGCGGCAGCTGCAGCAGTAGCGCGGGCGCTTCTGGCAACTGTCGGCTGCGGCGGCGGAGGAAACGGCGGCGAGGGGGGCGGTGGGAGAAGGCCGCGTCCTTGCACGGCCTCCTAGGAAGCGGCGGCGGCGGCCCACATTCGCAGCCGCGTCACCCGGCCATTGAGCGCCTGCTGCTTCCTCTCGCAACGTTATTCCACTGCACTTGTACTCCACGAGGCCGGCGGAGATGGCTCAGGGCGACCGCTGCAGCGGCTCTGACTGAGCGCTCCTAGAGTTAGGGTGCCGACGATGACGGATTTTTAACTAGCTACATACTAGGACGAATTCAGCCGCTGCAGCCGCAGGGGAGTTCTTGCCACAGGCTACTCTGATCGGTATTTTCCCGTTGTTTCTCCAATCAATACCAGGCGAATGCCGGAACAGTTATATAAAGAAATGGGTCACGGACTGCGCACAATCTTTCCTCCTCTATCTCACAACGCGCACATACAGTCGACTTCGGTTATAGTGAACGTCTGGGGACTAACATGATTCGTTCACTATATCAAAGGTTCACTATATCTGATATTGTCAAAATTAAATGGAATTTCTTCATAATAATTGATTTTATTAAAAAAACAACAAAATTCATTAGCAGTACGAACATAAAGATTCAAATAGTTTATTTGTACGTAAAAAAACAATTATTTTCGATTGTTTGCTTCGTGCAATTTTTATTAGATCCTTCTCCAGAGTTCGTGTTCTCTTCAAACTGGATTCTGCATGGTCCTCTGTCTCTAAGTTTGGTAATGCAGTCAATGCCTCTTGCACTGTTGGAACACCATTCCACTCTCCGAAGGCCGTTGCATTGGTCTAATAATATACGATATCCAATGAATATCTAGGACTTACTTCCTACGTTCACTATAGCCGAGTTTCAGGTTCACTCTAACCGAATCTTATGCTTATTTGTAATGTAAGTGAAACGGGACCAGTGACTTAAGTTCACTTTAACCAAGGGTTCACTATAACTGAAGACGACTGTACTTACATGCATAACACAATCGCACATGTCGAGAGCTTGGCCCAGCTGGAGCAGTGGAGGCACGTATAGAAGGGAAACTACTAGAAGTCCGTGTGTTTATCTGCGCCGAATTTCACATTCTACAGGGGAAGAAGCCACCTCCCAAAATATAAGATGCACTACACTTACGAGCCTAATGATCATAGCAGTCGACGAGCTCGGAAACACAAAATAATCTATAAATCAACCCTTTCTATGACTTTTCATCAATAAAAGAGACCGATCTAGTATTTTAATTTTTCAGAGGGGGACGACAATTGTCATACATCATAGCAATATTATTGCGAAGGTTTCGTGTATATTTGTAAAGAAAACAAATAATGAAAATGAGAGTACAGACTGAAAATGAGAGTAAAATGAGAGTTCGAAAATATTTTTTCTGCAGACATTTAGTGTCGCATTGTGACAGACAAGAAATCGCGAGAAATAATGAAGATTAGTTCAGAAGTTACGAAAGGATTTTAATGATTTTCAAAAACAACATGTTAACCTTATTATGATTCTATTGACCTGAGCAAATTTTATATTGAATAAATTATAATAGTATGATGATGATATGAGAGACGAAAGAACTAAGAAAGAAACAGTAGCTGTGTGTAAATCTCATATTGGAACTTATTTTCTTCTGGGATTCGACGCATGTCCTATTGGAAGAAGGCTTGACAGAGTCAGCCACTTTAATCGATAAATATATGTGGGACTTCCAGGAATTCATGCGTATAATTCTGGGATTAAAATAAGGGGTTGACGCCAATTATTGTTCTCTACCGGTAAAAGACGTTGAAACTACGATTGGTGGTTTGCACGGTAATGGGACGCACACATATTTTATTGGAGCGTTGACCAAAATACCTGCCAGCATGACCCGACTTTGTTCAGGTACATATTTTTAATCTTTTTTAAGCAATTAAAAATATACTTCAAAAGTATAAAGCTATTATTTGTAAATTAATTTAATATTATTTAATAATTAACGTATTTTTAAAATATAATATTTTGAAGATTTTCTCCGAGTTTAATTCCAATTATTTCTAGTAGACAGTCCTCTTAGATGCCGTCCTGTAAACTTTCTGTAACCGCCCTTGCATTAGTCTCTGCACAAGAAAAATGACTTCTCCAAAATTGTACGTGCAATACGAGAAGTCAGAGGCATATGAAACTTGTTAAAATGCCACATGATACAAAAAATGTCCACATCAATAAGCTTGAGATTATGCTTAGGCAAACAAATGCCCAAGGTATGCCGCGTTCCTTTTAGAGACACGTTTTAGAAACACGTTGTACCTTGGTTATTCCCAAGGTACAACGTGTTCCATTTAGAGACAAAGCACACGAATGTGCGGACGAAATTATGCAATTGTGTCAACGCTAAGGGCATCGTCTTCGCTTCTCCTCGCGTTATCGTTTTGATACTGAGACAGGACTCGCACCGCCGAGCTGTCAGTTTCTGTCCAACGCAAGGTAGGACACCATGGGGCGCATTAGCTTTCTTAACTCTCGGGAATTCGCTTACGATTTCGAAAGAAAAATATCACACACGACTTATCACATCATGAAGACGCTGACATTCAGAGGTCGGAATGAAATTTTGAATCCCCTGTGCACCGACTGTCTTTTTATTGATTGATTGATTCGTGTTTCCGGGCACGTCAACTGCTTTGGTCATTAGTCCCGTTAGTGTAGTGCATGTTTTTCTCCGGAGATGGCGGTGATCTTCCCCCGCTGGATGGCGAGATCCGGCGCCGACCTACCGTAGGCTAGTGGGGTATCCCCTAACCAGGACTCTCCCGCCACCGGGGTACCGCCCCAGCCGAGACAACTCAGGTGACTTTTACGTGTGTTTTGCGCAGCAAGTGATGAAAAGGTTTTAACTCCATAACAACAGTCTAACATGCTTCTGTCAACTCAAAAGTTTAATCTTTACTTCACTAAGATCATACCGCTCCAGCAAACGCCACCAAGCGGAATGGCCCACACTGAAGCAAAGATTAACATTTTGAGTAAACACATCATCGCCGTAAGTTATATTAAGCTATATTAATACATTTTGATCAGCTGCTTCAAGAAATTTGTAGTAATAAAATATCATTTTATTTTATATTTGTCACTTCTCAACAAAATGGCAACCGCAGAGCTCGTTGGGTTTTGCGGCAGTGCTTACTTACTAACTTAATACTAACTTAACCTATGGATGAAGCCGGTGCTTTGGCCGGCAACCTAAGATAACGTTCCCGCTTTAATTGTCTTTTAATGTTTCTTATATGTATAGTCTTGATAATTTTTTATTTCCATTCACTCACTCATACATACTTGTATTTATTTACAAGACACTTTTCTTTAGCACCGACGATACTCAGACATCGACGACGTGCACGGTGCTAAGCGGGGAGGCGAGGCAGGCGGGCGGTGACCATGGCGCAGAGGAACCGGTCGCCGCGCCGTCGCTAGCGCCGGGGAAGCCGCGGCGACCGCCGCCGCCACCTCCGCCGCCGCCTCCGCCGCCGCCGCCGCCTCGCCGCCGCCTCCGCCGCCGCCTCCGCCGCCGCCGCCGCCCGCCGCCTGCCGCCGCCCCGCCGCCGCCGCCGCCGCTGCCGCCGCCGCCGCCGCCGCCGCCGCGCCGCCGCCGCCGCCGCCGCCGCCGCCGCCGCCGCCCCGCCTCCGCCGCCGCCCCCGCCGCCCCCGCCGCCGCCCCCGCCGCCGCCTCCGCCGCCGCCCGCCGCCGCCGCCGCCGACCGCCGCCGCTCCGCCGCCGCCGCCGCCGCCGCCGCCGCCGCCGCCGCCGCTACCGAGCCGGTGCGCCAGCCGCCGACCTCCGACTCGAGGCCGCAATGGCTCGCCGACGCGTGCGATGCCCCTCCATGCGTGAAGGCCGCCATCTGGGGAGAAGCTCCGCTCTATTGGGGGAATGCACCACTGTATGTTTCACATTTACAAAATTAAGCTCAATCAATTGTGAAAAACAAACTTAAAAGTAGATATATGTAGTCATTGATGTATTTCTTTCTGTTCACCACATACCAACACACAAACGGACAATGCTGCATTTCAACGATAGATTCGATGTGAGACTTTAGCGGCTTGCTATTGACTAGCACTGTATGGATCAGGCCCTAGCAGCCGTTTCGAAATTGCAATTTTTCGTGATAAATTAGAATATTTTGAAGAAAATATTGGGAATTGAAGTAATTTTTGTACGCCTGTGAGCGGTGAGCTTCAATTTAAGACCATCGTCATTCTTCATCTGCTTGTTTTTTGGAGATATACATAAAAAGCGCCCTTCCTGTTAATATATAGAAAACTCCAGAAAACGTTTACAAAACTAAATCCGGATTCACCAATCCTTCAGAATCGGGACGATGCTTTGGGACGAAACATACTGAACGTAGCTTAAGTTAGTTTTTCACGTTAGTTATAAGCTGATTTTAATATTTGCTTATATTTATTCCTAAGGAGTCACAAACTACTTCGATCTTGGTGCGGCATTTACTTGCAGTATTTCCGCAGTTTTAGGAAATCATGGGTAATAGGATCCCACAGCCCTACGATACGTAGAAGAGATAGGTTTGGAAAGTGTGCGCTGTCTGTAGCTCATTATTACAGAAGTATAGCGGCGATCTCCTAGAGTTGATCCGAGAAAATCACGAAAACAATGAATGAAGAAAACCGAATTCTCAAGTAGACGTGTCTTAGCTAATAAGCTGGGTACTACACTCGACCATCACCAGAATCATTTCAAGTCTACGAATCTTTAGTTACGCACGCGATGCTGTAATCATCCCGGGAAAACCGTTTCTGTTTATAATGTTTATATTCCTCGCCCTTCTATGACAAAGTCAATTACTTGGTAATTACGGTAACGTGCGCGCTACGATCATAAACTGCGATTTTCACAGAAATGCGTTTGGAGGATATCAGCTGTTTCGGTGTCATCTAATCGGAAGGCTGAACGCCACCATTATAACGTCACTGTAGTGACGTGCAAGGTCCCGATTAGACAAAACAAAACAGCTGATATCCTTCAAACGAAAGTCTGTGACAACCGGAGTATAGATTGATGTTTTCGGGGGCGTCCACTACTGTGGTGATTAGTGTGTTAGTGTAGAGAATGTTTTTTCGCGGGAGGTGTTCTACAGGTTTTTTTCCTTCTGCTCCTCTTCCTCCTCCTCCTCCTCCTCTGGAGATCCGGCGCTGACCTATACGTCGGCTCACTGGGATTTTCTCCTCCAGGCATCTCACCCAAAACCTGGACAATCCTCGATCTGCCGACGAGTGGTAATTGATTGATTGATTTTTTCGTGTTTCCGGGCACGTCAACTGTTTTGGTCATTACTCCCATTAGTGTAGTGCATGTTTTTTCTCGGGAGATGAAGGTGATCTTCCCCTGCTGGGTGGCGAGATCCGGCACCGACCTACCGTCGGTTAGTGGGGTTTCCCCCTAACCAGGACTCTCCCACCAACGAGGCACCACCCCATCCGAGACAAGCTCTAAGCTACCGACCGGTCTCCCGGAATATGAGGTAGTGTAGTGCATGTTAGTGTAAGTGTGCTTGTAAAGGGAGATGATAGGACAAGGAAGAGGAAGGACAGATCGCGCGCGGTCCGTGGCCCGTTTGGTAGGGTACTGCTCCGGCATTCGCCTGGTATTGATTGGAGAAAACATGGAAAACTATCGATCAGAGCAGCCGGCCGCTAGAATTCTCCTCCCGACAGCGACTGAATTCGACCTAGCTGAAAAGCTAGTGTCGAAAATCCTGCCGCCGTCAGGACTCGAACCTAGGAACTCCCGGTCAGAGGCGCTGCAGTGACATCAGTTACGTGTGGTAATGTAGTGCACGTCAGTGTAAGTGCGTGAGAGTAAAGTGAGAGCTAAGGAAGGAAATATAGGATAAGAAAGAGGAAGGAAATACCACGCACGGAACGTGGTCACTTTGTGAGGGGTACTGTTACTGCATTCGCCTAGTATTGTGCGGAGAAACTATGGGAAATTACCGATCAGAGCAGCCAGCCGCTAGAGTTTTCCATTAGAATTCGCTATGTAGCCAACATGGAAAATTCTGCCACAGTCCGTCCGGACTGGAACCCTTGGATCTTCCAGTCACTCTACTGAGACACGGCAGTGCTGGCTAAACTCAGTCGGCTAATATCATAGAGGAAGCACTAGCAGATCCAGGGGACGGGGGCATGAAGGTTATGCCCCTCCCCCCCAAAAGGCCTACTTTTCGTTTACTTTCCTTTATTTGGCAAAAATTGATTTAAATATTTATGTTCGAATTATGTAATTATTTAAACAATAATATTGTGTAATATTGTATCTTCAGTACAGAAATATAAAATAATAAAAATATGTATATTATTAAACAAAAATCTATGATGCCCCCCCTATAAATGATAGGTTGGATCGGCCCCTGAGAGGAAAGACTGTAATATCTATCCTGCCTCTACGCTAATATGAATCTTCTCCTACGCGTTGACTCCCGCCTTCCCTGACACACTCGCGGAAGAACATTGGTAGACGTCCGGTCACGGCGAGGGCGAGGCAGGCGAGCTGGAGCGAAGGCGGGGGCGAAGGCAGAGGCGGGGGCAGAGTTGGGAGGAGAGGCGGGGCAGAGGCAGGGGGGAGGTGGGGGCGGAGGCGGGAGCGAAGGCGGGGGCGGAGGCGGGGGCGGAGGCGGGGCGGAGGCGGGGTGGAGGCGGTGTCCGTGGCGGGGCGGGGGCGGGGTCGGAGGCGGGGTCGGAGGCGGGGGCGGGTCGGGGGCGGAGGCGGGGGCGGAGGCGGGGGCGGAGGCGCAGGCGGGGGCGGGGCGGGGGCGGAGGCGGAGGCGGAGGCGGGGGCGGGGGCGGAGGCGGGGCGGAGGCGGGGGCGGAGGCGGGGCGGAGGCGGGAGCAGGTGGCAGGGCGTTCAATCCGCGCTGCAGCGTCCTCGGGCGAAGCGATGCGATGCGATGCGGGCGCTGGAGCGGAGCGGAGCGGCGACCTCGCGACTTCCGCGTTCGCTGGGCAGGCCCCGTCGGCGGCGCCGGCGCCACCTGCGGCGGCCTCCTCCTGGCAGGCGGGCGGGCGGGGACAGCGCCGGGGTGCAACGGCGAGGGGCGATCATGCGGAAAGCACTCAGCGAGATCGCCTACGGCAGGACTGTCCACAATGGAGGTCCTGGCCCATTGAAACTGCCCAGCTCCTAGCTCTTGACATAACGAAATGACTTTTATTACATATACAGTCGACTCGGGCTATAGAGAATTCAGATATAGTGAACTCGAATATAGTGAACGTTGATATAGTGAACTCGGAAATAGTGAACCCTCGTTTGATCACATGAACTCATTATCCCATGGCTGAGAACTCCTTATCCCATGCCCGGCCAAGGCCCGTAGCGGGCTATCGAGCCAAAGAACAGAAAAGAACAGTGTGCCCAACGCAGCCACTGAATAGTGGAGAATACTAGCATCGGGCTACAATTCGCGATTGCAGTGTGTCCGCATTGCGTTAACACCGAAGGTAACACTGGAGTTCTATCATTCATTAAGTCCCAATTATGCAATTCTCAAAAATGTAAAACTTAAATTGATCACCCCAAAAAAAGTTTTTAATGAATTCCTGCCATTTTCATTTATGACCCACTTATTTTCAGCTTCAAGAATTTTCCTTTTTTTCGAGAACAATCACACCACTAGCAATAGAAGCGAACTTCTGCTGACAGCTCGTACGTGACTCGATAATGCAAACTCGGTCATTGAGAAGAATTGTGAGGGGCGGTGCGGGTTGGGTGACGCTGACAAAAGCCACAAGGGCACGGTTGTCGGGCACCCGCACGCGGCTGTGGCAATTGGGGCACGGCACAAAGCCCATGGAGGCGCTGCTGAAAAGAAGACGGGCTTCTGGGAGCGCCATTATCCAGAGCGGCTGAGAGCACATACCACGAACGGAAAGAACACCGTTTCGCAGGCCGCTTTATAACAAAACACACTTTTGCTCATCCTGACTGTTTGTTGCCGTATTACATAAAACCTGACCGCAACTATGATAATTACTAAATCTAAATAGCAGCTAGTACTTCTCTGTTTACTCACTTCACCCCAGTTTTCACAATCACGTCTAATGTGTGTTTCAGCCTACACTGCATGTATGTTTCGGTTTCGTATCCAACTGCAACATTCTTTACCTTTATCATTAAGTGTTTTTTTCTTTTTGTCCTTATCTACTTCGGCACTTAATGAATTCTTTCTCTCTACGTTCCTTTCTTTCTCTAACAATTCATTTCCTTCTTCAATTTCCTAGCACAGTTGTTTTCAAGTCATTTCTACAAATTCCCTTCCCATCCACCTCCCACGTCTACCATACCATTATTTCCCTTTTCACGAGATTTAGACGCCCTCCTAGGCGCTCAATGTACTTTGCCTCACCTTCTATGTCTAATATAGTAACAAAGCAATTTTCTTAAGCAAACGCGCTTCAATTCACACTTCATCTTGTGTTACCAGTTCAGCCCGAAGGACTACGTGCATGTAGAATTAGACGTGTTGTACTTGCATGATGACAAGCTGTGTCCGAATTAACTATTTGAAGGCCACCTCACACAACACGGATCAACCGACAAATCACTCTTTAAATATAATGAAATGATCGCGTAATGTTTTCAGCCCTGAGACAGCCCACGTGATGGTCGAAACGTGGGTATCGCGACCTTCTACGTGTAGTCATCCGAAACCTCATGACAAGCCGCGGGAGACTGTGACATCGTAGCGAATTAGACGTAACTGACGTTTCGTGCGTCAATCGTTCGGATACAACGGCACAGACGCACGAGCAGTTATATTTTACATCACTAAAATTTCCCACCATGCACCCCGCTAACTGGGCTTTATGGTTGCCGTAATTGTCATGCCAATTATTTTTTATGAGGGTAACGCGAATCAGTCAAGGAATTTTAAAATCTAGAATAGAAAAATGATGATAAATGCTAACGACTAAGATGTTAAAACAACTTAAATAAGTTTCAGGTTAGAGGAAAAGACTAAGCTAGAAATATCAATCGTTCGTTACAAATGTATACATTTTACAATTTTCAAGCAACGTACATAGCATTTCAATAGCAACGTATAAATCTCCTGCACCAAGGTGTACGCTTTATTATGGCTTCTACGATAATTGCTGAATTGGGTAGTTAATCAGCTTACTGCATGAGATAGTAAAGAAAATGCCACAGCAATTAATACGAGATCAGACGATTCTCTCATAGCAAGGGTGAGGATATTTGCAACTACCACAACGTAGGCAACGTGTGATAGATTCTTGAAGAGACTATTTCGACGGGCTCCTTTTCGTGAGAAAAAAATAGTTGTTAAAACTTCAGCAGCAACCGCGGATAAATCCGAGCGTGCCTCTGCTGGGCGGGAAACACGCACGACGAATCGGGGCGTGGAATCGGTTGGTCTCCTTGGCCAGCGACCACCAGAATAGAGGCATCCCGACGGAAGAAACTACGTTCGCGACAACTGCACATACATACTCACATAATTTCTACCTATTGCAATTAAAAAAACAAACAGATATTTCAACGAAAATGAGACCGACGCTATTCTTTCAAGCGTCATTTATAATATCCGAGAGCAAAGTTCCATCAAAAAATTTGGAGCCATTTTTGAGAAAATTTTGAAAATGTTGAAGCTTCTTGTAAAGTATCCCCCAAATCAAAACGTCCGTTTCAAACTCCTAGGGCTTCGTTCAGATCGATCGGGGAATATCAGTTTTGGAGAAAAACGTGTGAACGATTTCGGTGCTAGTGTTGCCATTGACCGACTGCGAGATAGAGACAGACAGACGTTGTGCTGTCAATCGATTTTTCGGTATCAAGAAGCCACAAAACATGGATTCTAATTACACAACATATTAGAGCAATTAATTTACTACACACAGGAACAATGTTTATCAACTTTTTTTGTCAACAGGGCTGGTCAATAAGAGTTTTTCTGGCGAAGAACAGCCCGTCTTTGGCGCACGATTGAAATAATATTTCTTCGGAAATTAGGCGAGAAAATAAAAACGATATTGTACTTGAATTCACGACTAGACCATTAATTCTAGGAATGTTTCATGGTTTTTGGTCTTTCAACGAAAAAAAAAACTTTGTTCGCCAAGTTAACTTGGATGTAGTAACAGTGTAAATGTGTGTCCCACAGCCATGATGAGGGAACAATAAATTTCTGAAACGTTGGCGAACTAAGAAATTTTCCAAAGAAGAGAAAGTATTGCAGTCGTGCGTCAAAAATCGGCGATTATTAAATCGTAAAAAAGTAAATCTGCGACGGAATAAAAAATATAATAATAATAATAATAATAATAATAATAATAATTATTATTATTATTAAAATTATTACTACTATTATTACTATTATTATTATTGTTATTATTATTATTCCCAACTTGTTTTACAGAGATACTTTACATTGTTGTTTCTTACAATTATTAACCATCGATAACCAGTTGTGATGGTTAGCAATACTGAATTTATAATTTATTATCTGTCTACTTCTACATAGTAATTTTTTGTGTGACGAGTTTTTTAACAATATTCTTATTTTTTAAAAAGAAATCACGCGTACCGTGTGGCTCTGTCGGAGGGTGACCGCCGGCTGCGAGGCGGGCGGCGGACATAGGCACCGCGGGTCGCCCACCGCCCGCTGCCAAAACACGCGCCACCCGCCCCCAGCCGCCCCCAGCCGCCCCCGCACCGTACAATGCGGGCGGCCGACGGCGGCGCCTGTCAAAGCAGCGCCTTTATGGAAGAAACGCCTCGCTTTCAGGACGTGCTCCCTCCCAGAATCTGTTGAAGAAGACACTGCCAGTGCACCTGGTGTGCTCTATATGGTTGCAAGTCAAGTGCTCCGTATTTTTATTTGTTTATATTTTCCCTCTACAGTAACCCTGAGGAGGCGGGAATTTATTTCATACTGGCATACAAATTACGCTGCTGCCTTGCGGCTTAAGCGGCTAAGAGGGAGAGGTAAAAAAGCTAATACTAACTAAAGCTAACTTAATTCTAGCTTAAATCTAATTTAATAATTATGTAGTAGCACTTTGGCATACTTAACTTACACAAAAAATGTTATTGTTATTTTTTTCTTAATTTTAAATGTTTTTGTAGGGTTTTCTAGGTGATTCTTTTTCTAATTTATTTTTCATTCACACATCATTCATTCATTATGTACATTACCGTTCACTATATACAGAACCATTCATTCATTATATACATTACCGTTCGTTCTACTCATTCATTCCCACAGCACTACACTGACAGTCTTCTGTTTTTCTGTTCGCCACGGCACTGACTTGACTCAAAGTGTCAAGTGATCGGTACTGAACCGAAGAAGTGTCCATCAAGGGCGGAGGAAGCACATAATCTTCTTCAAACAGGATCACTTTCTGGAGGAAATGCACATCAATTCAAAATTCGAAATGATTTTCTTAGTTGATGAAGAAATATTTGTATTCTAAGTACGTACGTGTTGGGTATATACAGAACACTCCTTAAAAATATTACAGAAAAATATCAATGGATGGGTATGATAATGTGTTTTCAAACAAACTTACTTATTGACTAAACGTGCTACTGGCGCGTGAATCCATAGATGTTTCAATAGCCTCGTAACCGTGATTCTTACAGAATACCGATTCTACGTCGCAACGTTTTTCTCTGCCAAAATACCTACTGTATGTAATTTATATAGTAGGTCCTTCACAAAAATTTTAGCTGTATTTACCCTAAATGAATATTTCCGTTTTTAAATTTAGTACAGTTTTAAAATTTCATTATAGTTTGTTTTTCTGACAATTACTGAAACGAGCACTTTTTGATATTACGATGGATGATTAGATCTTTTATGCTAGTTTCACAACAGAATGTGAAGATGTAGAATTATTTGAAGGCGGCGCTGGCAAAATTTTACAAATATTTTAAGTCTCTGCGAAAAATGCATCGACTGTTTCGTACATTCCACAACCAGAAAAAGATTCGTGACTCACAAAAAGGAAAAAAACGCCGCCAAAAGACGTTCCTGAAGCGGAAAGGAATCTTCTGTAACAGGAGCTCTAACTAAACCCTTAAAGCTCGCAGCTACCTGCTTCGCAGGCGACCTTTCAAAGAATTCCTCGGGAACCGTCCGTCCACCTGTTGCCTGCTGCGTGTGCGGGGGTGGTAGCGGTGGTCAGAGTGCCAGGACTTTCCCCACGCAGAGCGCATCCGGTCGGACACAGGCGCCGCGTCGCCGTCACGACCGCCCCGCCCCCGCCCGCCACCCCCGCCGCTCCCGCCCTCGCCACCACCGCCGCCCCCGCCGCCCCGCCGCCCCGCCGCCCCGCCGCCCCGCCGCCCCCGCCGCCCCGCCGCCCCCACCGCCCCGCCGCCCCGCCGCCCCGCCGCACCGCCGCCCCGCCGCCCCGCCGCCCCGCCGCCCCGCCGCCCCTCCGCCCCCGCTGCCCCCTCCGCCCCCAACGCCACCGCCGCCGCCAGCGCCACCGCCGCCGTCACCGCCGCCACCCGCACCGCCATCGCCACGGCCCCCGCCCCCGCCGCTGGACAATGCGCTGGGCAAACAGCTCCATAAGGCCGGCACGCGGGCGGCAGATGCGCGGGGCACATGCCAGACAGTGGGAGGTGCAGGACGCACAATGAAGATGTCGCCAACGGCAAGTCACTGAGGGCAGAGGGACGTTTCCAGTCCTATCTAGGAAAGAGGCGAAGCAATTCGCCTTCACCTCCCGCGCGCTGCCTAACGACAGGCTGGCCACCTTGTGCGAGCGCGCGGAGGTAGGCGAACGCGGAAGGGACGCGTCGCCGAGGCCAAGGCGCGCGACGGCGCGCACCCGCCTGCCACGCCGGCCCGCCCCACAGCGGGCCAGAGCGCCACCGACACTGGAAGTCAGTGCCGCGGCCAACAGAAGAAAAAGTGGCAGGCCGGGACAGTGAATTGATTGATTGATTGATTTTTTCGTGTTTCCGGGCACGTCAACTGCTTTGGTCATTAGCCCCGTGAGTGTAGTGCATGTTTTTCTCCGGGAGATGGCGGTGATCTTCCCCCGCTGGATGGCGAGATCCGGCGCCCACCTACCGTCAGCTAGTGGGGTTCCCCCTAACCAGGACTCTCCCACCAGCGGGGCACCGCCCCAGTCCGGACAAGCTCTAAAGCTGGCTTTACACTTGCAAGAAAATGGCGAGCAATATTATTTCGCAAGGAAAGTTGCCAATGTAAGCACTGCGGCAATAAATATTTCTGACGACACAAACACGAATTTTTATAAACGAAGTCCGATTATTTCGGTCCCTTGGGGGAACACTTTCAAATTTAAATTGATATAAAAATATGCCCAACTCAAATACACGAAATTTATCTTGAAAACGAGTAATTTTTCAAACAAATCATCAGTCAGTATCCTCGTAGTTGGCGAATCTTTAAAAACACGCAAAGGAAAACTGTCGCTCAACTGGCACGGATGACCATGAACTAGTGTTATAACGAATAAACGCTTTTCTTACTGTTGGATAATTGTCCAGCATTTTTAATGATTTAGATTTATCATTTAAAAACGAAGAGAATTTAAAATTCAACACTCGAAAGAAGTTGATATTTTTGTTACAATGAGATGCATTCACTAGCGAAATCAAACAAAAAACCACTATCCTCGTTATTTATTTCTTCATCTGTATTTAAAATATCTCTGTTTTGAATACCCTACTTTATATATTTAAATACATCTCCAAAATACCTGTCAAAAAACTAAAAAATACATATTCAAACACAAGTATTTAAAAAATACTAATCCTCCCCAAGAATTTTTGTGGAAAATTACTTCTAATTACCTATATACAATAATATCTTGCATTTTTCTTCTCTCATAATTATTGGAATTAGTTTATAACTTCTGGCTTGTAATTCGAAGCGACCAATATCACGCATGCAATTCGAGAAGGAAATCTGTTAAACGAGAATTGTCAGCTTCTCTGTCATCTGCGAACAGGAGGACCCAACAGCCAGCGGGCGAGGCAGTGTGTGACCACCGGGTAGTGGGGGAGGACGTAGGCAACGGAACCGGGCGGATCGCCCGCCCGCCTCGCCCCACTCCCTCCCCGCCGGGCGGAAGGAAGTGGCCTTTGTGCACTTGCTGCAGCGCCCTGCTGTCCCCTAATGGAACGGGCCTCTTCCGGCAAGATTTACAGCCGCGGACTTTGGGGTGGCGAAGTCGCGGGCGCCGGCCCTCGAGGTCTTGCGGCCCGCCCCACCTCCGTCCCGCTCCGTCCCGCCCAGCCCCGCTCCGTCCCGCCCCTCCACGCCCCTCCCCGCAGGCCGCGCCCGCAGGGGTGCGTGAATGGGCGATAGGGGTAGGAGCCCGGGGGGAGGGCCCACAAAAGGTCTGAAACCGCCGACGGGCCATGAGGCCCAGGACGCGTGAATGGCGGTGTGATGGTCCAACGACAGCCCCGAGTAACTCATCACCAGGGAACGCTATGGATACGCGTTCAGGCGATGAGAGAATTCGCAGCTGCTGAGGTGATCGGAATTCCAACGTGGTGAAAGGGGCGGTTGTAAATTACGACATCGGAAGTGGAGCTGAAGATTGAACGGAAGTTTTATTGTTTTTTGAGGATATGATCGATCACAATTATTTTGTTTCCGGGCACGTTAACTGCTACGGACGTTAGTCCCGTGTATGTAGTACATATTACGAGGGTTGGGACATAAATCATGGTGACAATTTTTTTGTTAGAATACGAGCACGGGTAGAAAATGTGTAATAAACATATAAAATGAAAAGGTATAAACTTAAATGCATGGACATTTAATGACACCATAATTATCGTTCTCATATTTATTAAGGTATTTGAAATGACAGTACTGGCTTCATGTTGCAAAGCGTTTTAATATTTACGAGTTCACTGCGTTCCAAAAGCATACAAAGTTCCATTATATACATCTATATTTCTTGTATAAAATATACACTGTTAAGGACGGTAAAGAAATGCACTGTTAACACTGTAATCAAACATGGAGATTCAATAAAATTCACTCATAGTAATTGAATGTTTAAAAAAAGTATTAGCGAGTTTTTCATAAAAACCCAAGTATGGAATTAATATGATTTTTCAATATTCTGCATCCATACGGCTCAGATTTCTTCACAGTTTTCGAATTTTTGGAAAAGCTAACAGTTTACTTTAAGGAATAGAAAAGGAATTTCGAAATGAAAGTTTCGGATTGTACTCTTCAAAGTCAAGATGAATTAGTATTGAAAAGGTGTGCTTTGCTGAATAAGACTGAGTACTATCCGTTAAAAAGCGAATGAATTTGTATAGATGGTGATTTCTTTGAAGGTTCCGTTAGGTGTACGAAGAGCGAGAACGAGGGTAGAAGGACGCTCGAGATCCGACTCTTTTATATATATATATATATATATATATATATATATATATATATATATATATATGTTTCCCCTCCACAGTAACCCTGAGGAGGCGGGAATTTATTTATATTGTGTAAGTTAGTTGCCTTGCGGCTTAAGCAGCTAGGAGAGGTAAAAGTAATACTAACTAAGTAACTTATTCTAGCTTAAATTCATTTAATAATTATGTTGTATCACTTTGGCATACTTAATTTACACGAAAAATGTTATTGTCATTTTTTTCTTAATTCTAAATGTTTTTGTATGGTTTTCTATGTGGTTCTTTTTCTAATTTATTTTTCGTTCACGCATCATTCATTCATTATATACATAACCATTCATTCCCACAGCACTGCACTAGTTCCTGTTCAACACGGCACTGACTTGGCTCAAAGTGTCCATGGCGCTCAGGCCCATTGGGAGGTGTGGCAGGAGAGGCGCGTCGTCGCGTTGCCCACGCGTGCCTCGGCCGATGGCGAGTCTTCCCCTCCGCATTCGGCTGCCTCCGCTTGCTCCCACAAGGTAGCAAGCGTGTCGTGAGGCAGCGCACGGAAGGTGAAGGCGACGTGTTTCTGTCCTTTCCGTAGATAGGACCAGTTAATTGAATGGTTGGAATGAATGGTTATGTATATAACGAATAAATGGCCATGTATATAACGAATGAATGAATGATGCGTGAATGAAAAATAAATTTACAAAAAGAATCACCCAGCAAATCTTACAAAAACATTATTTAGAATTAAGAAAAAAAAAAAATATTTTTCGTGTAAGTTAAGTATGCCAAAGTGCTACTACATAATTATTAAATTAGATTTAAGCTAGAATTAAGTTAGCTTTAGTTAGTATTAGCTTTTTTTTACCATTCTCTTAGCTGCTTAAGCCGCAAGGCATGCAGCGTAATTTGTACACCAGTAATTAAATAAATTCTCGCCTCCTCAGGGTTACTGTGGAGGTGAAACATTAAAAAAAAAGATAGGACCGATGAGTGTCGCTGTTCGCCTCTCGGCCGGTGTCGCCCTTCGGCCCGAGCGCCTTAGATCCGATTCCACCCCATCCGTCCAAGGCCAGAGCGTGGACGGACGTGCCCGAACAAGTCCCATCCAGCTTCCCTGAATGCATCTGCCATCCACCTGCGGGCGCCTCCCCTCCGCCCACAATCAGTCCCTCCCTCCCTCCCGCCCTCCCTCCCGCGCCGCCGCCAAAGGCAGACGCGCTAATCCTCGGGCCACGTGGTCCACCCGTTGTGCCGCAGCGACGCGTTCGCCAGATGCAGCAGATGCACCAGATGTGCGCCGGGCGGCGCCGCCGCCGCCGCGCCCATGCGCCAGGCGCCGTGAGCGCACTGCTCCGCCCCCCGCCCCCGCCCCCGCCCCCGCCGCCCGCTGCGACGGCCGGTCGCCAGATTCGGGCTCTGCCGCGCCGTGGGACTTTGCACCAGGGACGTCCCCAGGCCGTTTTTCGGAGGAGGCTTGTTTCAACACGCAGTGCTTGCAAATTATTCACAAGTGCCAACTTCAAAGAAGAATTCCCGCTTTTGCATTTTTGTACAAGAACATCGTGGTCGGAATGCGTCTTAATTTTGTACAATTTCCCTAGATTTCATGATATTTATATACATACACAACCGTACTTAAGTATGTTACGGATAATGTTTAGATCTGTCTAATTCGCGAATTAGCCGGTTAATGTTCACATGGTCCAAAATATGTGGATAAAGTGCTAGTAGCCATAGTTTCGAAGGATACTTGGGATTTTGTTCGGATGTACATGAGATGGTTAAGGTAGGTGAATACATTACGTGATGAGGAATGAGAATCATACCCTAGTGGGATGTTTTTAAGGGAAGTGAGGGGCAAGGTGTGCAGTTTCTAGTTCCACTCTGCCAGTTGCGAATTTCTATTTACACGATACTACTTAACCCAATCCAACCTTGCTATATTCCTTAGTTGATGCTTCGATACGCTTTTCCGAGTCTGGGCAATGGGTTTCGCGATGCTATTTCATAAAACAACCACAAGTCTGTGCAAACGCACAATTTTCAATTCAATTATAATGCCAAAATTCCTGTAAACACAGAAGACCCCCCCTCACATCTGGGCAATTATTTTACTTTAGCTGGTGCACTGATGCTAAAGTAGCTCTGTGACTAAACCAATAGTAGTCGGATAAAGTCCGAAATGAACTAAGTAAATTAACTTTATATATTAACAAAATTAGAAGTTACACTTCCGGAAGATTTAAATAAAAGTACACAAATAAAAGTATCCAAAGTTTTTTATGACAAACATTTATTTCAGCAATTGCACAACGTTTCGTAACTCGTTTTGTTACATCATCAGGTGCTAAACTTAGTGAGGGAACGCTATCCCATTGGGATACGTTTATTTGTAAACACATATTGACAATCAAGAAGAAATGTTGATTTATTAAATAAAAGTAATTTTATAATTAGTAATAATTTTATAATGAGTTACGAAATACTATAGATTGCATCGTAGTAATAGATTAAATATACCGATGAATTTCTTTGTTCGAGGAAGGGGCAAAATGTTATTGAGTGGATCACATGTGTCTGAAAACTGAACATGTGTCCGATTATGACGCGTCTACAGCGGCCGTGAGAACTGTAAATGCTGTAATGAGTGTGACGTAACAGATGGCATCATCACCCTTTGATGTTACTACAGCTGTAGCACACACAAATGTCACCATCTATCCATTGTAGGAGCATCTTCTACTAGTACAATACAAAGCTGACAGTCATCAATTGAATAACAAGAATATGTTCAGAGTGGTCTGCTAGAAAAATATTTCTTAAATTTCTCATTTACAGCGATCGTGCAAGGTTTGCTGCACGAAATACATTCTGTTAAATAATAACTTTTTTTCGTTTCAACATGTAACGTGCTGAATATTTGTTATAATTACAGGACACTGTATTACACATCTCGCCTTCATTTTCTACTAGTTTGGGTCGTACGAGGAAAGAAATACTCAAAGATGTTGTCATGTAGTATATCCATAGTAGTATTTCAGGTGCAAGAAACGTGAAGTGAGCCGAAAAACAATAAGTGCAATTTGTACTGAAGTTGCGAAAACCCATTCCGTGAGGTTACGATATCTGTATAGTGATTATATTCGAAATGTATAGGAAAGATCGCGCACGGTCCGTGACCCGTTTGTTAGGGTACTGCTCCAGCATTCGCCTGGTGTTGATCGGAGAAACCACGGAAAACTACCGATCAGAGCAGCCGGCCACTAGGATTCTAATCCAGACAGTAGCTGAATTCGACCTAGTTGAAAAGCTAGTATCGAAAATCCTGCCGCCGTCAGGACTCGAACCTAGGACCTCCCGGTTAGAGGCGCTGCAGTGACATCAGTTGATGCACTGAGCCACCGCTACCGGTTGTTAAAATGAAAATTGATATAAACGGTATTCGTGCGACATGCTCTGTGCCTGAATTTCTACGATAATTGAAGTTTCTCAGAAACTGTCGAGGAAATCGGCAAGCCAGAGGAGATCTGGGAATCATTCTCAGCCCAGTGTCCCCGAAGATGCGCCGTGTAAAGTTGGTCGCTTAATACAGATTTCAATACATTAATCAAGTAGTTCTATGTGGTTAAGAACAATGCCTTATAAGCTCATGGGAAGAAAGGGAGAACTGGAAGAGTCTGGGCGGCTGGAAGTGAAGGGAAAACAAATGGTATGTGGTAAGGAGGACGCTTTAGAAATAAAACATGACTGGTAATCAAATGGATATGATAGTTCTCTTTTGTCTCTTTGTTATCCTGCTCCCGGTCCACTGTTCCATCTGTATGTGAAGTACACTTATGATGTGTTGCCAACTGCGTCGCTACAACGCACCGTATGTAGAAAAGAACCATCATTAAATCATTACTGAGCTATATTCTTAAATTTGGATAAGAATTCTGTGGAGTTTAGGAGGAAAAATACACGTTTTTCCAATCGTCTACTTAAAGAATCTTTAAATGAACGATTTAAAGATATTTGGCTTTACTATGAAACCTAAACTGAGGAGCAATCGAACTAAAAATTAGTATCTCAAATTAACTTTTGAAATTAACTCGAATTTCAAAAAATAGTACAGAACGTTTCGAGAACGTCTGTGGATCGGTGTGACCATTGTCCACCCAAAACTCAAACCAGGCCCGCATAGCCAATTGACCAGGTCTCGGAGGGCCCACGAGGGCGCGGTGAGGGGCGCGGGCCCGCCCCGGAACTAATGCGGCCGCCCAGCCCAGCCCTTCCAGGAAGCCCAAGGGCGCCGGGGGCCTTGCCCTTCCTGTCGCCGGGCGGCAAGTGCCTGCGTGCAGCAGGTGGCCGGGCGCGGCGCCTGCGCCCATGTGTGCCGCTGGCGGCGACGCATGTGACGAGGCGGCTGCTGACAACGGCGGGCGCTGGCGCGGAGGGCGTGGCTGGGGGCGGGGAGTTGGTGACGATGGAGGAGGGGCGGAGGGTGTGCTGGAAGGCAGAGGCGGCAGGGAGGAGGAGGAGGCGAAGATTGATTGATTGATTTATCAGCGATTCCGGATGCGTGAAACCGGGAGCGGTAGCTCAGTGCATCAACTGATGTCACTGCAGCGCCTCTGACCGGGAGCTCCTAGGTTCCCACTCCCCACGGCGGCAGGATTTTCGACACTAGCTTTACAGCTAGGTCTGATTCATTCGCTCTGGACAAGAATTCTAGCGGCCGGCTGCTCTGATCGGTAGTTTTCCGTGGTTTCTCCGATCAATACCAGGCGAATGCCGGAGCAATACCCTATCAAACGGGCCACGGACCGCGTGCGTCTGTCCTTCCCCTTCCTTGTCCTATCCTCTCCCTTTACACACACACTTACACTAACATGCACTACACTACCACATATTATGGGAGATCGGTCTGGAGCATAGGGCTTGTCCCGCCTGGGGCGGTACCCCGCTGGTGGGAGAGTCCTGGTTAGGGGGAAACCCCACTAGCCGACGGTAGGTCGGAACCGGATCTCGCCATCCAGCGAGGGAAGATCACTGCCATCTCCGGAGAAAAAACATGCACTACACTAACGGGACCAATGGCCAGAGCAGATGACGTGCCCGGAAACACGAAAAAATCAATCAATCAATCAATCGGATGCGTTAACTGCTAAGGTCATTAGTCTCGTAAGTGTAAAACATTTTTCCTAGGGAGGTTGCAGTGATTCCCGTCCCCCCCATGATGGGGACATCCACCGCCGACCTACCGTAGGCTAGCGGGTTTTCCTCAACCAGGTATCTCTCACCGACTTCGCACCATCCCAGCGGGACAATCACTAAGCTCTCCACCTCTCTTCCGGCACGTGTAGTACATATACGAAGTATATGTGTGTAAATAATGATTTCTTGTACTATATATGCTAAACTCATCGTGTTTGGTAATGATTGAAATAATTTTTTTTTCTTCTATGGTCACACAAAGTGGCGAGATTATTAGTACGTCGAGTCCCATCTATATCATTTATCATTATTTTTCCTTTAGAGAACATGGGAGAATTCGAAATAATCAATACCAACATCAAATTTAATATTGTATTGAGAGCTAAGTTATGAACAATTATAGATAACAATGTCTATTTGTTGTATTTTGATCTTCAAATTTCTTAGTGCATTGTCCTTAATTACATGTACTTCTCTCTCATTATATTACACGCGAAACCTAAACTGATTAGGCTAACGATACTCATGGACGAGACTTAAGTTTAAGACATTTTTTTTTTCAAAGAAAATAGTTACGAATCTTTCCAATTGAGAAACACCATGGAACATGGAATCAAAAGAAACATTTCATTTGTGTATCTAACATGTCAGCCAACACTTCCACCACCAAACTATAAATTCTTTTACGACAAAACGCGAGATAGAACCCAAGTGACACGTGTTGGCCAGTCCCTAGGGTAAAAATAGCTCACTCGTGCTTTCGAGTTTACACTTGAGTCCAGCCCTCGCACGTGTGCCAGCGACCGACCGCCGCCCGGACGAAGGGCGGTTCCGGGCGATGGGCGTCCACGCGGGGCTTAACTGCCCGTATCCGGCGGTCGCGGGGGCGAAGGGTCGCAAAGCCCGCCCACAACCCATCGCCCGCGCCGGGGCAATAAAAAGTTATTTAGCCCTGAAATGCCCCGGGTTGTAAATCTCGCGACCGTTTGAGGCCCCGCGGGCGACACTGCTTCCGCCGCCGAGCACGTGCGTCCCCGCTCGCGCGCATTCGCCACCCTCTCACTCGCACTCCGCCCCTTTCACCCCATCCTCCCACCCCACACTCTTGCATCCTACCCCTTGCACCCGGCCCCTTGCATCTCGCCTCTTGCACCTCGTCTCTGGCATAACCGCTCCTCGCACCCGGCTCTTTGCATCCCGCCTTTTGTACCCTGCCTCTTGCACCCCGCCCTGTGCTCGCTGGCGTTTTGGCTGGCAATCGAAGATTTACATACAAAGAATTATAATTTTCTCAGTCTTGTGGAGTTAATGTTGCTTATCCTTACTGGTTTATTTGTTGTTGTTTTTTTCACATATTCACACACTCATACTTGTGTCCTTTTATACTCGTACTTATTTGCACAGTCATACCTATTATCATGCGCACATAAAACTGACCAGTATTTGCACTATACAATACACCGCGGTGCCGATTTTGCCCAAACTTCCCGTTCCGCTTCTCTAGCGCCCTATATAGTAATTGTAATCGCTGATCGCGAACCAGATGGAGCCGCGGCTGTGAAGTCTGTCGCCGCTGTAACAAGCAATGTTTACCCAACTGGGAATAAAATGCCAGCAAATTTTAACAACCAGCACAACCCAGTGTGTTTAATGGGGTTCGCATTACGGACCTTTAAGTAGTTCATAAGTAGGGGCGGATTTTGATCAGCTTAAACATTGCAAAAATGATTCAATAAAATGCTCTTGAAATGTTTTAAAAATTGTAATAAAATTTTGTAAATATTATTTGAAGAGAGTGCATTAAAAGATATGAAAATCGATGAAATCAGCGAAAAATGTATTAAAAATGACGGAAAAGGTAAAAAATGACTTATTAGTGGAAATCGACGAAAAATGCACAAAATGACATAAAATGGATCATTTCCTTTTGTCATATCATAAAATTAATTTCTATACTAAACGGCATCGTTCTAAAGAGAAAGGGGGAAAATGATATTTCATTAAAATCCGCCCCTATTTATAATCGCCTAGAACTGGGTGATTAAAGTGATCGAATATGGCTTAATTTAGGGTTTCATGTGTATAGTGATATCGGTGATTGTGTATGGGGGTATTGGCATTACATGCTGTTGAATAGCTTTGCCGCTGTCCTGTGACAGTGCCAACAGTCGTTTCAGCGTAGAGAAAAGAGCTACCTCGTAAGTTTATGGCTTGAGTGTTCATCAGGTTTGTCATAATGAGGCGCCGGCAAGCCGAGTTAGAGCTGCTGGCGAGGAGAGAGTGGACAAGGATTAAAGGAATGGTGAAGAGAGGTACAGAACGAGAAGAGCAACTCAAAAACAGGCGATTGAGCCTTTGCAAAACTTAGAGATGTGTAGGCATACTAATAATACACTAACAATTTAACAGTAATGCACACAATATTCAACCAACTTACATTCTATGTCAAAATTTTTGATTCGATTAACCATCTGGAGAAATGTTAATCACATATGTAAAAAATAAGACACAAACATTGATATTTTGATACAATTAATGAATAAAAACTTTTATCAAAATGTAATTAAATTTCATAACATTTCCCAAAATATAAGCCGTAAATGGGAATCGTCTTTCACATTGCTGTTCTTTAATTCACAGAACGAATTACAGCTGTCAGGCTGAGTGAAAAACGAGTTGTAGAAGCCAGCTGTTTCTACACCTCCTTCCCAGGAAATTCGCAAGCCTTCCGTGACGGTATCTGCGCGGGCAGATTTGTAACCTTGACATCTCTGGCGAGCGGTGTTATGATTCTTCCACGACGGTAATATGAGATACGACCTTCAGGCAACGGCACAGTCCGGAAGTCGAGGGCTGCGCTGGCGTTGAACGGGAAGTGACTGGCTGCCTCAAAGTGTCGGTGCACAAGGAGAGTGTTACACACATCGTAAATTGGCATTTTTTTCAACTAAGCAACTAGTTTTAAGCGAATCTAATGCTCCATCTAATCTCATGCGCACTCCATATTTGAAACTTTAAATAATGAATGTGTATTGAATAATACAGTGAGGAAAAAGGTTTGTATCGAATCAATGTGAGAATAATACGTACGGTATTTTATTTACATGTATGTTATACAACAACGGATGTATTGTATATATGAACCATCAGATTACAGAACTGAACGTTTCTTAATGTTAGGTGACACATTGTTAAAGAATAAAATTAGTGAACATGAAAAAAGGAAAGTACACATTCAAATTGAATTTATTAATACAATAAATTACAAGCGTGAATCACCATTATTCCCCACGGAATGGATTTTCACTAGATAGCAATGCGCCATCAAATCTAAGGATATTGAATGTTACATTTGAGCAGAAGAAGTTGGACATTAGATTCACGTAAATATGGTAATTCAAAAATAAGTTGTTTTTTCTAGTAAAAGTATCATAAATGTGGTTTACAACATATACCTTTAAAACGGATTAAAATACTTTATCTCTTGCCGCGAAGATAACCCCACTCAACCCCTTTTGTAAAATAACAACTTTTTAGTGTGACTAATGAGTGTTTCCGGACGCGTTAACTAGTAGGGCCATTAGACCCGAGAGTGTAGTGCATGCTTTTATCACGGAAGATGCAGGGTTTCTCCTCCGCTAAAACATGAAATCCGCCGCCGACCTACACGTCAGCTTGCGAGGTTTTCCCTCCAGATATCTCCTTCAGCGGGGCACGGCCCCACCTGGGCAAGCTCGAAGCACCCAAATGGACTCCTGACATCTGTGGTAGTGTAGAGTTAGCCTGAAATATCTGTGTACTCGCTCAGCATTAAAATACGAGCGTTTGTTTGAACTTTATGGGCGTCGAAGGCACAGATATATTGGTCGAACTCTAGTACAGTATGTATGTATTTTTGTATGTGTGTGTGGGGTGGTGGGGGTGTAAGGGGAGAAGAGGGAACCAGCATTGGAAAGCCAAGACTGAGAGTGGTTCGTAGCCCGTTTGTTAGAGTACAGTTCTGATATTCACGTGATAATGATCGAAAAAATTGTGGTACTACAATAGCACATACTTTCTCGCATTGTTTTTAAGTGATCTGCTATATTGTACTGATTCATAAACATGCAAAAGCGTTTTCAACGAGCAGATTTTTTTTTCGCTCAGAGACTCGAACTCAAATTCTCCGATTTTACGTCGTCAGCGATTCCAATACGCTAGAGAAGCACCGTATGGTTCGAATTCGGGTCGACGCTTAAAAATATAATTTTCTCAACCCCGTATTTCCAAGTAGAATTTTTGCAATTTGCGAAAATACGGAAAGTTCACGGAAAATGGAACCAGCACCATATATTTTACCGCCCGGTGTTACTTACAAGAAATTTAATGAAAGTTATTTTGTGTTTTTTGAAAAAAAGTTTTAAAAAATGAAATTGCATTATTTTGCGCAAAACTCTAAACACTACTCATATTTTATAAACAAAATTGAACTTGACCTTCTTTCAAGATCTATCTTTAAAGAATAACATTAAGTAAAAAAACTTCAATAGTGTTGTTTGCAGGAAACCTGCTGCTCAGCATTTAACAATCGATTTTAACTATGTATATTCTGTCGTGGCAAAAGTACCACACCAGTTTTCATGAAGTAAAGGAAGGTTTGGTAGTAACTGGATTGTGAAGAAAACAATGTTATGAGTAGTGTCCTAATAAGTTCATAATTGTATTTGAACACTAATGCAGTGTCCAGTTTGTGCTTTACATATTTCAGATTACAGAACTTACGACCAAAAAAATATTATTTTTTTATTAAAAGTTAGTAACACCTTCAAGATTCACACACATGCACTCTCTTACATTCATGTACTGAGGCATCAAATGTGTTTCCCTACACCCACCTTGTGACATAATGTTGATCTATGAAGATATTTCGAAACGAGTACATATTTTAAGGTCTAAATCTCTTTTCTCCATCTGGTTATGAAGAAGCCGATGCCAGGGTTACTTCCTGGAGTCATCTCCACACATTCCTGCTTCGTGTGTTCGTTCAAAACGACTGTCATTCTTTGTGATGTCTATATTAAGAATTTATCAGCTTCTCCGTATAAGTCACAACGTAATACATGCAAGGAATTAACAGGTTTCAGTAAGCTACCGCAGTTTCTCTGTCCAACGGTTCTCCCAAGCCTTTTGAATACGACTCCCAGCAGTCAACAGCGGCCGTGGAATACAAAGTATACGTCGCGAAGGCGCAGTATTTCACAGGCGCCGGCCCGCAGCTGAATCCCTCCGCGGCCGATGGCATTCACCCGGGAGTCGCGGCGCGTCCCCGTGTCCCCGTCGACGCCAGCCAGACCCGCGCCCCGGGGGGGGGGGGGGCGCGAAAAGCTGGTCGAGACGTAGCGGTGGAGGCGTCAGTGATAGCGGAGGCGGTGGAAGGGCAGGCGGAGGCGGAGGCGGAGACAGAGGCGGAGACAGAGACAGAGGTGGAGACAGAGACAGAGGCAGAGGCAGAGGCAGAGGCGGAGGCGGAGGCGGAGGCAGAGGCAGAGGCGGAGACAGAGGCGGAGGCAGAGACAGAGACAGAGGCAGAGGCAGAGGCGGAGGCGGAGGCGGAGGTGGAGGCGGAGGCGGAGGCGGAGGCGGAGGCGGAGGCGGAGGCGGAGGCGGAGGCGGAGGCGGAGGCGGAGGCGGGCGCGGAAACGCTGGTCGAGACGTAGCGGTGGAGGCGTCAGTGATAGCGGAGGCGGTGGAAGGGCAGGCGGAGGCGGAGGCGGAGACAGAGGCGGAGACAGAGGCGGAGACAGAGGGGAGACAGAGGCAGAGGCGAGGCGGAGGCGGAGGCGGAGGCGGAGGCGGAGGCGGAGGCGGAGGCGGAGGCGGAGGCGGAGGCGGAGGCGGAGGCGGAGGCGGAGGCGGAGGCGGAGGCGGGCGCGGAAACGCTGGTCGAGACGTAGCGGTGGAGGCGTCAGTGATAGCGGAGGCGGTGGAAGGGCAGGCGGAGGCGGAGGCGGAGCAGAGGCGGAGACAGAGACAGAGGTGGAGACAGAGACAGAGACAAAGACAGAGACAGAGACGAGACAGAGGCGAGGCGAAGGCGGAGGCGGAGACAGAGGCGGAGGCGGAGACAGAGGAGGAGGCGGAGACAGAGGCGGAGGCGGAGACAGAGGCGGAGGCGGAGACGGAGGCGGAGACGGAGGCGGAGGCGGAGGCGGAGGCGGAGGCGGGCGCGGAAACGCTGGTCGAGACGTAGCGGTGGAGGCGTCAGTGATGGCGGAGGCGGTGGAAGGGCAGGCGGAGGCGGAGGCGGAGCAGAGGCGGAGACAGAGGCGGAGACAGAGGCGGAGCAGAGACAGAGACAGAGGCAGAGGCAGGGGCAGAGGCAGAGGCGGAGGCGGAGGCGGAGACGGAGACGGAGGCGGAGGCGGAGGCGGAGGCGGAGGCGGAGGCGGGGGGGACACAGGCGTTGGGGGGGGACGGAAGAGCAAGCGCAAGGGGAGGGGAGGGAGATGGAGAGGTGGCAGTAGCGGAGCATTGACTAAAGAGCAAGAGGTAATTCAGTTCTTAATGGCGGGTGGGGAGGTGGCGGAAGAGGCAGAGGAGGAGGAAGAAGCAGAGGCAGAGCTGCTGGGGAAGACGAAGGCGGAAGTGAAGAGAGTTTCGGAGGCGGAGGCGATGGCGCTGGCAGTGACGGTAGGTGTGTGGGTGACGGTGACGGTGACGGGCGGTGAAGGGGGGGGGGGGAGGGTGTGCGTCGGTTGTGGAGGCGGAGGCGCCGGTGGTTGTGTCGATGGAGACAATGGCAGTGGTTGTGACTGTAGTAGCGGCGGAGGCGGTTGTTGTGGCGGTGGTGGAGGCGGAGGCAAAGGTTGCGTTGGCGGCGTGCGCACCTGGCGCCTGGCCCGCGCTTCCGCGCCGCGCCATCCCACACGCCGCCTGGCGCCGCGGGGGCAGAGGTCGCGCCGGCAGAGGCCGTTGCCCCCGCCCCCATGACCGCACCCGGAGCCTCCGCAGGATACACTTCGCTAAGGATCAAAATCACCGTCATCCCGACCGGGAGCGGTGGCTCAGTGCATCAACTGATGTCACTGCAGCGCCTCTGACCGGGAGGTCCTAGGTTCCCACTCCCCACGGCGGCAGGATTTTCGACACTAGCTTTTCAGCTAGGTCGAATTCAGTCGCTGTCTGGAGGAGAATTCTAGCGGCCTGCTGCTCTAATCGGTAGTTTTCCGTGGTTTCTCCGATCAACACTAGGCGAATGCCGGAGCAGTACCCTACGAAACGGGCCACGGACCGCGCGCGATCTGTCCTTCCCCTTCCTTGTCCTATCCTCTCCCCTTACACACACACTTACACTAACATGCTACATATTCCGGGAGACCGGCCGAGAGGTTCCCGGCTGGGGCGGTGCCCCGCTGGTGGGAGAGTCCTGGTTAGGGGGAGACCCCACTAGCCGACGGTAGGTCGGCGCCGGATCTCGCCATCCGGCGGGGGAAGATCACCGCCATCTCCCGAGAAAAAACATGCACTACACTAACGGGACTAATGACCGAAGCAGTTGACGCGCCCGGAAACACAAATAAATCAATCACTCAATTAATCCGTCATCCCGGTCATCACGGTCTTCGTCATCTGGGGTGGGCGGGTATGGATATGTCTGATTGAATTGGTGGAGAACGGAAAAATATGTAGAACGAAACGGGAAAAATTGTATGTACATAACTAAGTAATGAAAGTAAATTTATGTAATTTAAGATTATATTAATAAAAACTTTTTTAAAACATTTTAAAATTATTGCTTGGTCTACTGGATAACAGTACTGAAAAGACTGTTGGTACTGGAAAGAATACATTTTCACTTTCTCCTTTTCTTTATAGCAATGATAGCAATCGTGTAATGTGGGTACTTAATAACGGGCAAATAAGCACTATAGCATTGTCTTCGTAGGGCTAAGCGTCTGCGACAACTACGATCTCTCCTAAATTGGGGTTAAAGATCGTACTTCTCACGCCTAAAGAGATTATTATCAACGCGGACGCGCGTTTGTCGCAATATGGAGTGCAGTTGGAGATTAACCCAGTTACAAAGAGTGCTTTAGAACGCGTTTTCACCTATAGCTTCTCGCCCGTCATCGGCAATTCTTAATTTGTTTAACAAAAATTATTATTATAATTATTAAAATTATTTAAATAAAAACTATTTTCGAAGTTCGCCAAATATTTTTTGCAAAGTAATTTCAAGCAAATAGGCTGAATAATATAAAGTTTTGCAAATCATTTAAGATATAATCTACATTTGTAAAAATACCGAAAGAACAATTTGGATATTGTGTTAGGATTGTCATGATTCGCCAAGATCCAAATTTTAAGAACTGAACTGAGAGAAACACAAAAAATATTTGATTACATAAGAATATCGAATCTACTAATTGGGCTAGTCTGTTAACACAAATATGTCCTTATTTCGACTTTTACATTTTATTACTTTTCTAATTCGACATCAACTCACGTTGCATTCGTACATAGACATCAAAAAAAAATACATTAAAAAGTTTAGATGTAGAAAAATTAAAAAAAAAATAATAATAATAATAATAATAATAATAATAATAATAATAATAATAATAATAATAATAATAATTTCCAATTGTACCAAAGCTAAGTGGACATTGCCTACATAAAACAACACTCATGACTGACACGTACATAATATATTAAGGTTAAAGATAACAAAAAGCTATCAAAACTTTCTGCAATCTCCACTGTTGGCACATGAACTTTACATAAAATTTAATTATTTGAATTATCATAGCCTGTTATATCTTACCTTCCTGGAAGTACATCTGGCACGGTAAGAAATCAATATCGGACGTTGGGTTTATTCGCTTCCCTCCCCCCCCGAAGAATTGAGTAATTTGTTTGCATTCCGAAAATGATCCTAACGCTCTCAGAATACACATTCATGACTTTGTTTTTTCTCCTTTTTTATTTGCGCGAAGAAATGCGAACAAAGCGTACTCCCGACCTGCCAAGGTAAGAATGTTACGTGCAAACATGAATGACAGGCTAAGAGGAACAGGGGTCCTGGAAATTTCAAAAGAGACAATGTTTAGACCTATTACTTCTGCAACAAAAACGGATAAATCGAATTCAAACTTTCCAAATATCTGCCTCCGAAGTATTCTTAAAGCTCCGTGGTTTATTTCTGACAAACACATTCATTACAAGTTAGGTGAGTTTCCTATTCAATTTTTTTCTGCCAATTTCGACTAAATTAATAATATTCCATCTCCAATACATTTTAAACTAGGGAAATACAATCCATGTCGAAATCGACTCAAACGCAAGTTACCAAGACAATTCTTTGACCCTCTGTAATCTTTCTTCATAACATTTCGAACTACTTTCTTCTCCTACTAGCACTCTTAATATCATCATGATGCGTGAGCTTGCCTTATAAATCTATATCAATCAGAAACAATATTGTTCATCATCTGCTGCAAAGGCCCTAATTGGCTAATGGCAACGTACAAATAAATAAATTCAATGACAAAAACAAAACCCATAGCCCTGTGTAATAAAACATTTTATTTTCGTGAATATGATCAATTCGTGATGTTCACATTTATAAGCTGACGATTTCGGGAATTCATACACGATTTTTGCGGCAGAGTCTCTCCAAACCATCTGACAACCTGTAAATGGTTGAACTTTACATCAATTGTATTTATAAAATGTATAATTTAAGTTATCATTATATTATTTTGTATGGATTTATTTATATCCCAGAAAAGTATGCTACATAAATAAAAACGTGTAATGAAGAAGAAGGCCCAGATAAGTTGTTCCCTCCCCCCTATCGTGTTTTAGGTTGTGCATGCCTAGGACATCTTTAATCTACTCGAAATAAAAGTTTGTTACGGGTAGAATACCGTAAACAGGTAGAAAGTAAAAGAAGGCAGCAGCAAATTACAAGACGTTTTTTGATTTTAATGAAACGACGTCTTTGCAGTCACATTTATAGGCATTTACGCAAGTTTAAGGGACGACAAAGAGCAATACGGCGCAGAGATTCGCAGAAGTCAGGAAAAATCTACTCCAACTATAATATTCGTCTCTAAAAGAAGCTAGTAGGTAAGGGCTAGGTAAAGAGAAATTGGAGAAACTTTGAACTCTCTTTTATATCAATTAAACACAAAAAGTACTGACTTAAATTTTAGAAGGTTCTAAATCAAGGACAGTTTCGTATGACCGCGGTTAAATTTCTAATGTTTACACACTAGTACTTCACCTCGAAATCTGCTGTTACATCGACATACGATATTCTGCGAGATGACCTTTGCGTGTCCAGTAGTAACTCCTTCCAAATCACGGACGCAGTAAACGCAATCCCAGAAAAAGCTGGATCCGCGGAATAGCTCCGCTCGGCAGATTTCACCGTCCCCGCGGACGCCTCTATTGCCCGCCCGTAAATCCGGCCGGAGAGCGCGTAAAAAGCTCGAGACGAGGCGAGGCGAGGCGAGCGGGTAAAAAGATGGACGGGAGGACGCGCTGGTCCGGGCAGGTCGCGTTCCCACCGTCCGTGCGCACCTGCACGCGCCGCCGGGGGCGGCAAGAACCACCCTTCCCCTCCCCGCCACCCGCCCCTCCCCCTCCCCCTCCGCCCGGTCGCACGCCGCGATTCATATGACGAGGCGCCGGCCGCTCCGCGCCGGCCGCAGGCGGCAAAAATTCAACCGGCAGCGGCGTCCGGCGGCGACAGCGGAGCGGGAGCGTCCCCGCGCACCACACGACAACAAAACATCCTTATTATGCTCGCTTGCAGGGCCCCTTGTGCTCGAAGTTTTAGGTGAGAGATTCCGGTGCGTAGTCGATTACGTGTTCCATCACATAATATTTGCATTTCGAGAAAGTATTTGCGTTTCTCTAAAACGTATTTCAAAAATTAGAATTTAAAAGATGACCATTCTTGAAAATTACTTGTTTTAGGCAAAAACATGAAAATTAGTATCAACCGCCCTTTTAGGACATTTTAGTCGCTATTGGACTATTACAGTAGATCTATTTTCATGATTCGTAAACATCTGCAATTATTTTCCACAACATCTTAAAGAAACTATATAGACTTTTGTCCAAAAATCCCAGGTCTACTGATGAGTGAATATGTATTCAGTGTTTTCAGGGGTGTCAATTGTTATATTCATTAGTCCTGTAAGTGTAGTGTATCTTGTATCGCTGGATGGATTGATTATTTCGTGTTTCCGGGCGCGTCATCTGCTACGTTCAGTAGTCCCGTAAGTGTATTGCACAGACCTCCTGAATAATGTATTATTTGTTGTTTCTGAGCGCATCAACTGCTATGGTAATTTTCCCCATAAGTATAATGAATGTTTTTTTTTTATCACGGGAGCAAGCTGCGTCCCTTCCCCATTGGGTCTTGAATCAGACGCCGATCTTCGCCTCAGTTTGCGAGAATTTCCCCTCGCGGAATCTCCCCCAGCGGGGCATCGCCCAAGCCGTGATCAGCTTTCAATTCCTGATTGGCCTCGCGATATTATGTTGTTTTCTTTCCTAGGGCTTTTATCCAGCCAATAGTCTGTTACCCTTTACGTTCCAATGGGACGCATTTTCGATCATACACTAGACAAATGCACTTGCGGGCTCCTCCGACCTGGGGTCAGTAGAACGCGAGGCCCTCCGCGACAACACATACAAAGACAAGGGACAAACTACCATGCCCAAGGCGGGACTCGAACCCGCGACCCTTCGGACCGAAGCGCAGAGTCGGTCCTCGCTCTTAGCTACCTCGGACATCCAGGTCGCCTTATGGTGATGTAGTGTATGTAATTATCTGTGCAATGGGAGATGAGTCACGAATAAGGAAAGAAAGATCGCGCGCGGTACTTGGCCTTTGTTTGGGTACTGCTTCAGTATTCGCCTAATCGGAGAAACCACGGAAAACTATCGATCGTTAGAATTATCCTCTAGACAGCGGCTAAATTCGACTCAGTTATGTAACTAGAGTCGAAAACCCGTCACCGTTAATACTCAGACAGTAGGTCCTTTCGAACATAGACGTTGCACAGACAGACGAAATATGAGGGTGACGGTCTCACTTCTTTTCACTGATTGCATTTAATACTCTCTTTAATTCAACAGAGTGAAGCAAAATAAAACTTTTCCCCTTTCCTGCTTACAAGTGTGGGGAAAAAGGAATACCAGAATGTATTTTTATAACCTCACACAGCAAATGAGAAGTCTCACCAACAATTCAAAGAGGAAAACTCCAACTTGATCAAGCGGTAAAAAAATTGAACATTCTAGAATTTCTATTTAGATTTATATTTCTTGAATGCATTTGTCACGGAATCGTACCTTTGCCAAGCTCTCGGAAGCAAGGATCTGTAAATCTATTTTTTCTTCTCCGAGGTCAAAGCCTTTGAAGGTGTCTGAAGGAGAGCTCAATAGAAAGAATTTGCATCACAAAGACGTTCGTGCACAATGCGAACCTCCTTATGTGCGCGAAATTCCCCTCACCGAGTCCCGAGGACCAAAGGCTTCGCATGTAATTGGCAACGTAGCGGTCCGGAGGTTTTGCACGCCACGACGCAGCTGGATATGTTTTCTCCTTGCACTCCGCGAGATGTAAGTAAATGGATGATACAACAAAGCTGCCATGGGATGCCCTTATTCTGCAGTTGTAATGCAATGTAAAATAAATAAATTAATAATTAAATAAATAACTATTTAGAAAATAAATAACTATTAGCCTCTATAGTCTTAAAACATAGTGTGAAATTTTAAAAGTTGAAACACCGTATCTAGAGCCATATTTAAGCATTATTTTTTTAAAAGTGTCTCAGCTTTATAGAGAATTACGTTGTTCAAATTAATTTATGGACTGGTGCGTAAGTAATCCAAACACTACCCTATTTATTTTCGCCCTGTCATCTAGTCATTGCACTCCCGTACCTATCATCCAATGCACCTCCTATACCTATCATATACCAATTCGAACCATTATATATTTAAACTCCTCGATGACGAGATTTTACATCAGTAAGTTATGGTGTAACCCACGAACATTTGTAGAATGATGCGACTTGAGGAGTAATGTTACCAGGAAGTTCCCGGGTTCAAGTCCCGACGGTGGCGAATTTTCGACACCTGCTAGATAGCTAGGTGGAATTCGGCTGTCTGTAGGGTAATTTCGGCGGCCGGCTGCTCTGATCGGTTGTTTTCCATAGTTTCTCCGATCAATACCAGGCGAATGCTGGAGCAGTGCTCTCACAAACTGGCCATGGTGCACGCGCGGTGTTTGCTTCCTCATCCGAGTCCTATCCTCTCTCCTTCAACACGCACACTTACATGTACTACTCTACCACACATGTCGGGAGACCAGGAAAGGGTCGACCTTGTTGCAGCTGATGCGTTGCCCCTTCTTCTGGGGAAAGAAACTTGGAGGAGGAAACCTCCCCAAGTTGGTGTCGGGTCTCACCACCCAGTTTCAGGGAGGAGCACTGCCACCTTCCAAGACAAAACATTGACTACGCTAACGGGACTAATAAACATAACAGTTGACTTGCTCAGAAACATCAACAAAACAATCAATCACTGCATCAGATGTCGCGAAGTTCCAAAACGATACGTTTCCGAACGTAACGTCTCTTCCAAATGGTCTCTTCCAATCAGTGTTGTTGTTTAATTGTTAAAATGAATTCAAATTCTACGTCGCACGCCAAAATGCACAAGGAAAGTGACACATCGGACTGAGAATAATATCAAATGGTAGATAACCTTCTGTGAAGAAAATGATATCGTTCCATTTGGATTTTTACGTGTCTTCAAACGATATCTCAACACGCTTTTCTGAAATAATTGGTTAGTTACAACCTTGTCATTCTGAGATCACAATATCTCAAATATCGACATTTTGCAGGAGAATTGTTTAATTCTCAGAAGAAATGTTTATTACATTGGCAAAGACATACTTTACTGATTACACCAACTGCCTTGTGAACTAATAGAAAAAAAGTATTTTTGACATACATGACAGTCTTTTTTGCTATATATGTTCAATTCAATTATACCTTATTTTACGTGACGAGGCTTAGACCATCGGTCCTGCCATTCCGCTTGACCAGGCAAATTTCGCCACTTTGGCTATCTAGCAGCGAAAGAGGGTATTTCTCGGTCTAGGGAACATGCGATTAGAATTTAGCGCACAGGGTTCTTTTGGGCTGGAGAATCTTTCACGCGCAGTAAATCTACAACATGGGACAGTCAGCTTTACTTACTCCCAGAAGGAAGGCGTACGAAGGACTTTTTCACTCCCAAAACTCCACGGCGAACCCGTTAATTTCCGAACGGTGACGTTTCGGAGCGATCTCCGCGGGACGGAGTGGCGGGGGGGGGGCGTCACTGGAGCGCTTTGGCCTCTGCCGCGCCTCCGCCCGCCAGCGCCGACCGGGAAGCGATGGCGCGAGGCGCGGCGCCGATTGCCAACAAAATCGAAACGAAATTACGCAGGTAGAAAAAGCGCTGACAGTCGGCGCGGCCGCGCGGGGGCGAGGGGCCGAGCCCATTGTTGGCCGGGATCGCGGTCAGCGCGCCGGGATCGCGGCGCAACGGGACAGGCAGCGAGGCGGGGCGGGGAGGGCAAGTAACGGTGGTCGGCGCCGCCAAGGAGCTTCTTGCTACACTTTCTCGGGGCGCGACGGGGGCGGGGCGGGGCGCGAACAGAGGCCGGGAAGGGGCAGGAGGGGGTGATGGATGTGTGGCGGCCAGAGAACGAAGCTAGGAGCCTCTAGAGACCCTGCGATGTGGCCAGTCCGACCTGTGATTTGGTCTTGAACTGTTATAAATATGTTGACTGGTAGAGGCACTGAAGGGCAGGACTGGATTGAGTTTTCATTAAAAGAGTATAGTAATATAAAACGCTTTTAAATCGATTTTTAAATTAAAATTAACTACTGATCCTGTTTTGTTTTGGGAGCCAATATTTTAATTCACGAAAATGAAATTTTTTCATATGGACTGTAAACTTTGGGAAGTTAACCTAGTAATAATACAGTTACAATTATGTAAGTACTTAAAAATGTATTGAAAAATATTCAAGGAGCATGTGTACAAAAGGTAGCATAGCAGGTAACGCACATGATTTTTAGCACGTAAGTAGTCAGTGTATTGTAATAAAAAGCGTAATCCTCTTGTTCGAACGTTTTATGAATATAGTAAACACAGTCACAATCGGGAAATAAGATTTACATGAGTGGTATTTAGAGAAAAGGATCGTAATTTGCTAAGCGACTGAGCAGGAAGTAGTGGACTGCTAGGGGCCGCAGGGATACGAACGATGACTGGTGAGGCCGAACTGCGAGAATCCTAGGCAATAGAGGGAAGTTCAGTGAAAGAGAGGTGTCGTTGAATCGGCGTGAGTGAAACAGCTAAGACGGATGTTAAACCGCTAAAATGAAAAGTTGAAAGAAACTAAGAAACTGGTGAAAATAGCAGCAAAATTTTTTCTTACACTTTCCCGATTGTCCCTAAAACGAGACTGTGACTGAAATAATTAAGAAATGGTTTGACGGCGAAGGAAACTATAAAACGTATGTTGACATATGTGTATAATGGAGTAAGCGCTGAGGTTTAGGAAGATGTTTCTCATTTCGCTCACGAAATCAGAATGTTATTCAATTTTGTATACCTAGTCTGAAGTCTGAAGAGGAAGAGGGCAAGGGATGTGGCGAGGAGGGATTATCCGCGTCTTGGGGGATTTGTGCAGGTGGATGAGACGAGGCGGGGACGGGCGGGGACGGGCGGGGACGGGCGGGGACGGCGGGGACGGCGGGGACGGCGGGGACGGGCGGGGACGGGCGGGGACGGGCGGGGACGGGCGGGGACGGGCGGGACGGCGGGACGGCGGGACGGGCGGGGACGGGCGGGGACGGGCGGGGACGGCGGGGACGGCGGGGACGGGCGGGGACGGCGGGGACGGGCGGGGACGGGCGGGGACGGGCGGGGACGGGCGGGGACGGGCGGGGACGGCGGGGACGGCGGGGACGGCGGGGACGGGCGGGGACGGGCGGGGACGGGCGGGGACGGGCGGGGACGGCGGGGACGGGCGGGGACGGGCGGGGACGGGCGGGGACGGGCGGGGACGGGCGGGGACGGGCGGGACGGGCGGGACGGGCGGGGACGGGCGGGAAGATTGGGCAGATTGGGTTGGAGGGGGAAGAGCAGGGCGGGGCTGGTGGGGCCGACTCCGCCGTTCGGGTCACGGGCGCAACCAGTGCGGCGCGGCTGGTGCGGGCCGGGCCTGGGCCACCGCTAAATGCGGAGACACGTTCCGTTAGGACGCGGGCGCGCCGAGCCGAGCCGGGGCGGGGCGGGAGGGCGGGGCGGGCGGGCGGCGCAGGTGCCGCCGCGGGGCGGCGTGGGCGGCGTGGGTCGCCGGTTCGTGACACGGCGGCGCCGCCAACCGGACGCGCGCTGCACGTGCGCGGCGAGCGGAGGAGAGAGCGCCCGGCCCTCGCCCCGCCCGCCCCGCCCCGCTCCGCTCCGCCTCGCACGGGCGCATCCGGGCGCTGGAAGCGGCGCTGCGCCGCAGCCACCTCTCCACGTGCTGTGCCATCTGCCTCACCGTTCTGTGACGTTGGTCCAAATCCATCCTTCAATAGTCCTCAAGCCTTCTCATTCTGCATTTTCACTAGAGAATTACTCCGATTTGAGGCCTTTAAACACATTGAACATTTACTTTTAATTTGAGCTTGATATTTGAAATAGAATTCGTATTCGCATTTCCATAAAATGTTTCTACCAATTAGTTTGACGTGGGCGTGAATGACCGTAGTATTTGAAGAGTCCATAAACCACAATTAATCAATCAATTCGTATCCAATAATTTCGAGGAAATGTATTCTAGCTTCGTATTCAGTCTATCTATTAATTGGCTCTAACAATATCTCTATCAAATGACATTGTTAATTAGATTTATGTTTGAAAAATATGACGTGTTTTTCTCTTCATTATCGACAATTTTTTATGTCATTCTGTGTAATTTTCGTCAATTAACTCTATAGATAATAATTATCTTGACGATACTTTTATCTTTTGAATGATGAGAGAGATAAATATATTCTATGATAATGCTTAAATACTTCATTAGCATTGCTAAAAAAATAATATTTGCTGTGAAACACCCTAAAATACCGAACGCAATAATTATGTCTCCGTTCTCGAATGTAGTTCGCTTCCTCTCAGAGCACAGTCGAGGAGCCCAGTCAAGCGAAAGGTTCGAATATTGCCCCCATGATGTGTTTCCAGGAAGTCGAGTGGAGCCAATCGGTGCAACGTCGCCCATCGCGAGGTTAATGGGCGAGCGCCGCGCCGCCGCGGCGCCCCAGATGCGGAGTCGGCTCTCGTTTGGCGTCGGGTCGGATGCCCGCTCCGCTCCGCGATGACACCGTAAACGTCTACTTCTGCCCCGACTCTCTCTCGGTCCGCTCTTCCCAGAAGCGGTAGCAGACTTCGGAGAGGTTGGGGGGCACGCAGATTAGACCAGGACGAGGGGATAGCAAAAAATTGGGTTCCGGAAGTAATAAAGGTTATTAGTTTCATCGTGCACACAGTTCCCGTCTTCATATTGACAAATAACGATCACAGTTAAATGCGTTTAAAGATGCGTCGTGCCATATTCTAGAGACGAAAACTCCATCTACTAACAAAAATATTTACATTTACCTTAAGTATCTCAAATTCCAAGTAAAGTTACTTTGTAAAATAACAACCTTACATTTGTTTTGAAAAGGAGGAAAACAACTTTTGGATAAGAGAGAGTTACACGCATTAAACAATTAAACAAAATAGAGTTTTGCGCAACTTAAAACAAGGGGGTGAGACTACATTCTGGACTCCATTGATTTTTTTATTTACAAACGACATATTTTACTACAATTAAATGAATAAAATTCACAAGGAGAAAGAAATTACAACTTAAATGATACAATTAATAAATATAATTAGTTTTTATGACCAGTCGCAGAGAAACCTTGCAAAAAAAAAAAAAGGTTTCCACCTCCGCCATCAACGTGTCTCTCCTCGTGAAATCATCCTGATTCTTCGTCTGTTCCATCTTATTCACCCTTCTCCTTCACTTTTCTCCTTTTTCCTAGGTTATTTGTCCTCGTCTCTTCACTGCTCTATTCTCCATCGTTTCTTTCCCTCTCCCTCTCCCTTCTATTCTTTCTTCTCACCATCTTTTTCACTCAACACTCTCGTCCTCCGACCTTTTCTCAGCTCCCATTCTTCTGTCCGCTTCTCTCATCCCCTTGGCTTATACCATAGATACCATTTACCATGTATTTATGGTATGTCTTATACCGTAGATACTATATACTATAGAAAGATGTATAACTCTTTTTTCTATGCTTATACCATAGAGAAAAGAACTATATCTCCTTAATCTATGCTTATACTCCACTGTTCCTTTCTTTCGTCCTCTCATCTCATTTGTTTTCGCTTCTCATCGCTCCTCTTCATCTAAGCTTTCCTTATTCGTCTCCGTCATTTCTTCCTGTCTCTCTCTTCGTTCCTCTCCTCGCGTGCCCCGCCCTCCGACCTTTCCGCCGCCCCGCGCCGCGGCCGCGACCGCGCGCGCCCCCATCTGATAGGCAGGCGCCGGGCGCAGGCGCGCTGGCTTCTCCTCTATCTGTCGAGCCAGGCTGTTTTGCTGGCTCGCGCCTCTATCGCGCGTCTTGTTCGGCTATAATTAGCGCCGTATTTTACGACTGCTTCCAGCAGCTGTCAACCGGGGAGATGAGATGACCTTACGACAGCCTCGTTTCCACGCGGGTGGGCGGCCGTGACGGGAGTGGCGGGGGGCGGGGGCGGGGGCGGGAGTGGGGGCGGTGGTCGCGCCGGGGGCACGTGCGCCGTTCCCCGCTTGGCATAATGGCGCCCTTTCACCTGTGCCCAGATATGATCGGCGCGGAGCGCGGGCGCCTGCCGGGAGACCCGCAACTCGTTGCTAACGAGGGGCGCCCGCCGCTCTCGCAGGGGCCCGCCGGTAGCTATACACGCGCAGGCGGGGCTCGTATGCCTAGCTTGCGCCGCTTGTAAATCCGACGCTGCCACGTTGTTCACCATTGAGAGAATCCATACACGAGTGATCATAGTTCGCAAAACATCGAATTCGATGGTAGAACGGTTAGCGTATCGGACTGTTGTACCCGAGTTTGCGGGTTCAAACCCGATCGAAGCCGTGAATTTTTAAGGGCGAAAAAATCCTTCGTAAGCCTTCCTTCGGAGGGGAAGTTAAGCTGTCTGTCCCATGTAGTAGATTTACTGCATGTAAAATATCCTCAAGCCTAAATGAAGACTTCGAGAAAATTTGAGTTCCGCCTGTTTCATCGCCCAAGATAATACCTCCTTTCTCCGCTAGGTGGTGAAAGGAGCGTAGCGAAATTTGCGTGGTTAGACGGAAGAGCGGGCCTGATGGCCCGAGTCTCGCCACGTAAAATAAGACATTAACTAACTAACTGACTTGCCCAGACTGTACATACATCTGTCGTCGCCGCATTTCGATGAGAGAATCTACCTACCATACAGTCACCATACACAAGCGGTCACAACTTACAAGACCGTCGTCTGTAAATCTGTTGATTATTTCCCCTCTGAGAGAATCTACCTCACAGGTACCTCACCATCATACATGAGCTTGTGATTCTCACAAGCCTGTTTGCGGCGATTGAAAAATTTGCAACCTCACATTCTTCTCCGCTGTGTGAAACAACCTGGCAAATAGTCCTGCACGTTTGATAGCAGCCTGTAAGTTTGTATTGCACCGGTGTTAAATCTGTCAGTCTCATTGTTCGCTGATTTCGTGAATTTATTTTACAGGTAGCTATAACAGCGAGCGTGGCTTGGAAGCTAGGCTTACACTGGTTGTACATTGCCACCGATCCAATTGTAGGGATCTACCTAACCCAGCCATACATGTTCTAGCGCAGTTCATGAGCCTGGCTTGCGTCTGCGATGATCTCTGTAGTGGCGATATACTCACAACTGACGCAACCCAGTCTGGTGCACACTGGTCTATAGTACAGGAGCCACTCAGGACGGACTACTGCATCATCACATGTAGCGAACGCAGAGAAACGATGTAATTTCGATCAGAAACTTTTGCCAAAAACTCAAGAGTTTCCATATCAGTCAGTAAAAAGTCTTATCCCCCAACTCTCAGTTTATTATTTTTCAAAATATATTCTGGACGTGAGCATTTATGCTCGTGAGTTTCAGGACAATATTTCGCTTTGTCTTCTATCTAAGAATCTCAGAATTGATGATCAATCCAATGACAAAATCCTCAATTAGTGAATAAGAATGTTTTTTGTTTTGTTTCGACCAATCTCTTTTACATCTGTGTAAAAATTGTTTAATTAATGCAAATTCTTCAAAATATTTTGGAGACATTTTCATTGTTTGTAAAGATTTTATTTTCTGTTGTTGAGCCTCAAGTGCTGAAAATAAGGAAAGTTACACAGTGCCGTTCGTTTTAAAACCGAAAGTGGCTTCATGGGCAAATGCAATTTTGTGTAATAGCTTCAGCACATTGAGTTGAATCCCATAATTCCTCAACGCAAATTTTGTCAATGAGATCTATGGTGTAATTACAGTCTTAAACGAAGAGATGGACAGCCAGGATGAAGGAGGGAGTTATGAATGATAACAAAATCACGCAAGTGTTCCGTAGAAGGTCATCTAAGCCATTGATAAGTCCCGTCGAATGCCTGCAGAATGCTCCCAAGCAAACATTCTTATGATAAAGACTTGAGTTGAACTCATGTTCACACAGGAATGAGGTGAGTGTTCTAGTCATTCTATAGTAGGTCTTCTTTTTCTTCTGATCTTTTATCATTGAGTTAGACTGCGAGATTTCTGGCACGTCAAGCTTCCTAACTTTGATCAAGCATCAGCGATACCTCTTTGCCGTCAGTATTTTCTTTTCCTTGATAATTTCATTGTGTAACACATTTCCGGTTCAGGAGATGGGTAGTTTCTTTAATGTTTAATGGTTAACTGTAGTCCAAAGAGCTTGTAGTGGCGCGTATCAATGGGGTAAAACTAAACAACTGTCAGGCGAGGAGATACCATGTTCATCGCAAAGGTCATCGAAGTAATGTGATCCCGCTGCTTTAAGTTCGGCGCAGCTGGGAAGTATCCAAAAATAATTCTTCACTAGCTCGTTATTTTAACGATATCGATAGAAAACATGTTTTAAATGTATGAATGCCTCTTTTCGTAATTATGACAAGCCATACATTTAAGACTATCCGAGTGGAGTGAATACTTTTACAGACTGGGAATTTGATATCTGAAGTAATTCAGTAACTTATGGTCGTACGAATTCAGTAACATAAGGCCATGGAAATAGCTGAACGTACTTATACATATTTGCAACGCTTGAATATATTATGATCTATGGAATGTTTCGGACTGAAATTACATAAATTTTATCCAGTGTGTACATTATTTCCTAATTCTCAAATGTTTCAAATGTGCTTACATTTGAAAAAACAACAACAAAAACATACTGTCTGAAGTTCACTCAGCAATATAAGAATAATATTAATAATATTGACGATAATAATAATAATAATAATAATAATAATAATAATAATATTGTTATAATACTAATATGAGAGATTAATATAAGAGTATGAATGTTTTACATAGGAATATTATTACCTAGCATTCTTAGCCTGCCCGAACTTCTTTCGTCGCACAGCTGTAGGAACTGAGACGATTTGTATTAAAAAGTTACATATTCTTATGCCCCTGCTGGGAATCGAACCTGGATCGACTCACCGAAACCTAACACGCCGTCCATGAACCACTCAAGGGGCACATAAGAATATATTTATTGTTTATTTTTCGGAATTTTATTAACGGAAAATAGCTACCAAAATTCTGTTCTTAGCTTATCTGCAAAATGATTCATTTGCGAGTTGAGTATTTATGCTAAATATGGAAAATTAATGCAGGTCCTTTCTACCCAACTGGTAGTGCAGGAAATGGATTTTATAGATTTTCAAATGCATTCCCCAAGTATATGTAACAAGAGAGTTGCAAAATTCGTCACAGAACTAACTACAAGAAAAATTAATGGCGTACGTGTATTTATATGAATACTCTGCATGCAAATTATTCAGATTATATCGACTGCTTCAAAATATATGGGCAAAATTTTTTTTTGTCTTTCAGGTCAGCTTTTCGTAAACAAGCTTCACCATCCACAAGTGGCACTGTTACCATGCAATTCTAGTGAGCTTGCGCAAAGGCCTCGTGGAGTTGTTTCGTTTGTCCCCACCATGGCAGTCCTCCCAACCAAACCATCTCGTCCGTTTGCCCAAAGTCACGTCCGCTCATCCGCCCCCCTGATCACCCGCCTGTTGCTCATACGTCAGCCCCCCGTCCGTCTAACCGCGCTTCTACTCTTTCCCGCCTAGTCATAGTCCCCCCGCCCGTTGACTTTCCCCGGCCGTTCACTCCCCATCCTTTCAACCCTCCCCCTCCCTACCTCTCCACCCTTTCACCCACCCTGCCCGTTCATCCCCCGCCCTTTCACCCACCCTATTCGTTCACTTCTCCGCCCTTTCACTCACACTTCCCAGTTCACCCTTCGCCCTTTCACCCACCCTGCCCGTTCCCCCCGCCCTTTCACCCACCCTGACCGTTTTCACTCCCCCGCCCTTCACCCACCCTCTCGTTCACTTCCCGCCCTTTCACCCACCCTGCCCGTTCACCCCCGCCCTTTCACCCACCCTATTCTTCACTTCCCCGCCCTTTCACTCACACTTCCCAGTTTACCCCTCCGCCCTTTCACCCACCCCGTCCGTTCACTGCCCCGCCCTTTCACCCACTCCCGTTCACTGCCCAGCCCTGTCACCCACACCTCCCGTTCACTCACCCCGCCCGTTCACCCAGCGCCTGAGCGGCGGTGGCGCCATAAAGGAGAGCGGCGCGGCGGTGCGTCCGGTGGTTGTTCCTCGGCGGCCGCTTCCTGCTCGCGGCCTCGTTCGCCTCCCACCCGCACGAAGAGGAAACCCGGCGCCGCGCCGCACCGCGCCGCGGAGCGAAAGTTCGCTCGCGCTGCGGTCGCCGAGGCCAAGCTGCAGCTCGGGGGCGGCGCACGTAGAAAAGCGTAGTAAAATTTAAAAAAATTAATTCGAAAGAAATCCTAGGTTGAGAACTGAATTCTATGCAGGAAATTGCGACCCACAATGACGTATGATCCTTAGGAAACATCCAATTAGGACTTTGAAGTTGAAATTATTATTATTATTATTATTATTATTATTATTATTATTATTATTATTATTATTATTATTATTATTATTATTATTATTATTATTGTTGTTTTATTGTTATTATTATTATTATTGTTATTATTATTATTTTTTTTTTTTTATTTTTATTTTTTATTATTTTATTTTTTATACAGATCATAATATGTAAATGATGTTTTGGTTCTTGTTATTATGGTCTGGTTGGGTAGAATGCTTCATTATACTTCAGTGGCTATCGTTCATTCAATAGAGAAATGAATGGACCATAGTAAGCACTGGTATCACACCAAAAGGGATATAAGACTCATCCCTCTCTGACAAGTGCAACTAGCACTTAGAGAAGGTAAGGAGTGTACTCTGTAATGTTATGGAAACTGTCTTATTATTGTTGTTTGTTGTTTTGAAGGTAATAGTATTCGTTGTTTTTTCTTTTGTAGTATACTCTGTACACTGTAATGTGCTTTTAATGATAAATTATTATTATTATTATTATTATTATTATTATTATTATTGCTATTATTGCTATTATTATATAGTTATTATATTAATATTACTTCATCACATTTCCGGGTATTTGTTCCTTTGTATGATTATCGTGCATAGCGCCGAAACAATAATTGTTTTCTTTTGCTTAGCGAATATATCGAATATAATTTTATGAACATACTTTGCCAGTTTTCTGATCGCGTATTATAGCTATTTTATTTCATTTTTTTATCCAACAAAATTATCTGTTTCCTTTTGGAAATACTCGTTTTCCTGTACTTGCAGATTTTTTCTCCTATTCTATAACCACTTTTCGTTCTATACTAGATTATTCACAGATTTCACTGCCACATTTACAAATGAAAAGAAAATTAGTTCAGAAAAGAGGTGGATGCTGCATGTTTTACATCTAAAGTGAATTTATCAAACAAGGTTACCTTTCCATTTAGGACAAACATATTTTGTTTTCCGCTTCTCAAAACTTGTCTTCCGGAGCACTCTCACCTTTAGCCTCCTTTCTTAGTAGGGTGAGGAAAGAGCAAGCAGGAATATGGCAGCTCAGAGATTTTATTATCATTGTGATCTATAGGAAACCAAAATATTTTCTTAGGTTTTACCACTTTGTGATGCTGCTTCCCTTCGAACATGATTGACTCAAGAAATATTTTGAGATAAGACTACTATTCCTTTTAAAGATTTTTTTGGCGAATAATTTGGTTAATAAAAATACGTGTTCACTTCGAGACGTAGATTCATAGATTTGTATTATTAGGGTAAAATTATAGGATATAATATTTGTAGTGCAACATATCAAAATAATTTATTCAGAATACAATAATTAAAATTAAACAATATAAAACTAAATAAACAAACAAAATACAACTAAATAATATGCTATTAAATGCATTTTTTAAAAAAGAAAAAAAAAAAAAAAACAAGTATACCACATGATTGAATCTGAAGTTTCATAGTGTTCCGTAATCATGATTACGCGCTTGGACTTTGTTTAGCTTCATTTTGTTTTTTGGGGAGTCAAGGATGGTTAGTTGGATGAAATGATAAGAGGAAATATATATTGCAAGTCAAGGAAAAAATTCGGAATTACGAAACGTGGAATAAATCTCTTTCTTTTCCTCCTAGTCATGCACATATTTCTAGACACGCCTCACGTCGCCGAAGCAAGCTCTAACGATTGTAACTTTTTTCTCGAAAGACGTCTTAAAGGTCCATTGTCCATTGAGATATTCTTCTCTGAAATTTAAAGTAGAGACTGAAGCGACGTCTGTGTCTGATATCAGCAGGAAACATTACGTATGATCGCTCGATGCGTGAACTTTGTTGGCCTGAACGCCATTGAAGAAAACATTCCTAAACGTTCGCCATACTTTTAAACACTAAACACGGTTCTTTCTTGCATAAATGCAATACGATACGAAAGTTTCAAAACAAAGAATCGACTTGTCCATCAAATTAGCAATTAAGATTTTTATTCCAAAAAGGACAAATACTATAATCAACTGGGGCGCGACTCCATTATCGAGAAGGGCTGCAAGTATATAGCAAGTTGGTCGCCAGTTTCGTTAATGACTGATGTGACAATGAAGATCAAGTTTTAGCCCTCAGCGCAAACTGTGATGGGTAATACGAATATCATCAGCAGCGCATGGAAGATCAAGAAAAACAACGCCAGGCCAAGTATTTTGTCGCTAATTTCAAATGGATTTGACTGATCGATTCCGGGCCCATCAACTGCTAGGGTCATTAGCCCCGTAAGTGCAGTGCATGTTTTTATCGGTTGAGGAGGCGGTGATGTACCTCCGCTGGACGGCGAGATCCTGCGCCGAACTATGTCGACTTACAAGGATCTTCGCTAACCTCTCACCAGCGGAGAATCGCGTAGGCGGAACAAGCTCTAACACTAAGTTCTGTCTGGCCTTCCCGTCATGTGTGTTAGTGTAGTGCATGTGAGTGAGTGTGTATACAAGGGATGAGGATGGGCCAAGGAAGAGAAAGGATAGTGTAGCGTCGTGTCGCTAAAACCAGCGTGGGCACGCGGCGTGGTGTGCACCGGATGCGTAGACAAAGGCAGAAGCGACGACGCACGGGGTTTTTCTGACTGGGTGTGCGCATCGCTAGGGCGAAGGCAATGGATGCGGAGGGCTATTTAAGGGCCGTGAGAACAATAGCTCTTTCTTCTTTGTGATACTGGAGGCAGCAGCGTAGGTCGTTCGGGAGAGGTGCGAACGTGCAGGCGGCGCAATGAGCCGGCAGTTATTGTCGTGACTAGTGTGACATGTAGTCGGTCTCAGGGCAGGCGGTACTACGCACGGCGAAACATTAGGTAGTATGTTGCGTTGTGGTAGCCGTTGTAAATATCTCTCCTAGCAGTGGGGTCTATTTATTTAGTTAATTGTACACAGTGCATTGGTTATTTGTGACTACGGTCTAAATTGTGAATAAACTGTTATTACAACCCACTCTCGTCTGTGTACTGATTACACCCGTATGACGCTACAATAGATTGCGTGGGGTCCATAGCACGTTTGTTGGGGTACTGCTCGGCATTCGCCTGCTGCTGATCGGAGAAAACACGGAAATCTAGCGATCAGAGTAGCCGGCAGCCTGGATACTCTTCCAGACAGCGAAGGAATTCGACGTAACTGATAAGCTAGGGTCGAAAATCCTTCCACCGTCAGGACTCGAAACCTAGGACTCACCAGCCAGAGACACTGTAGTGACATCGATTGATCCCCTGGATCACCTCTGTCCGTTTCAAATGAGGTTCTTGCCTTCCGACTTCAACGTTCAGTCTGTTTTAACAACTCCATGAAAGCACTGGCCTTAATGGTGCCAAGGATTTGTTGGCAGTAAAGTAAAGTGTACACTCTTTCCAAAAAAACTTAGTTGCGCAGACAGTTAGGTCAGCCTCATAAGTTTTATTTTCCAAGTACGACGTTAATTCATTTTATACATCGGCGGGTGGTTGGGTGTGTCAGTGGCCAAGGAGACAAAGGAGTGGGCGTACGAATTGTTTCGAGAGTGAGTTTGTGGATGAGTGGTTGCGTGCGAGCGGGTGGATGTGTTGATGCATGGGTAGGTGGGTGGCCATATGAGTACGGGGCGCATGTATATGTGAGTTTACCAATGAGTAGGTGGGATGGGGGGGGGGGGGTTTGGGTGTGGGGGGGTGGGTCGTAGGGGGTGGTGAGGGGGTGGGGGGGGTAGGGGTGGGTGTGGTAGGGGATGAGGCACAGGTACGTGGGCTGGCTAATGTGTAGGTGTGTGGGCACATGCTTAAGGGGTGGGGTAAGGGTAGGTGGGTAGGCGCTTGGATAGGTGGGTGACCGTAAAAGTAAGTGTGTGGCGCATGGGTAGGTGGGTGGGTTGGCGACCGGGCGGGCAGATAGGGGAGGGGTGCCAGTGGTGGAGTGGGCGTGGTTGCGAGAGCGGCTGGGCGCGTGCGCCAGAGGCGGGGCCGGGTCGGGGCCGGGACGCCGCAATCCGCCCGCATCGCGTGCGCGGCGGGAGACCGAAGCGGAGCCTTGGCGCGTGGGAACTCGTCCGCGCTTCCGCCCGCGGAGCCTCCTTTCGCCTCCGGCCCCGCCCCCTCCCCGGCCCGGAAGTGGCGACCGCGGCGCTCGCCGCAAATTCGCGCGCTCGCCGCAGGACCACCTCTCCACTGAAGCAAAAATAAAAAAAAGGAAGCGGATTGGATATCGCTCTGCATTTCCTGTTCTTACAGCAAATGCAATCCGCAGCTTCGCATCTGTTCCTCCGAAATTTATGTTTCCGGTTTGTTTCAGTTATTTTCCTTTTGACTATGCGGATGTATCCCTCCACCACTTAAAAATCTCATGTATTAGAATTGAACTTCGTTGAATCTTTTTGCTACACGAGGATCCAATATCCGATACTAAATATAAATCAAGGAAAATAAAAGTTTATACATAAAAGTTCAGTCCTATTCTTACTTTTCTCTACAGTCATTAACAGTAAATAAAACATTACCACATCACTTTTTAAAGATGTACTCGTACAATTATAAAAGTCAACTAATCTTACAACGTTACGGGAGTCTATTTCCCCCATCATCAAGTATCTGAAATTTTTAAAAACACTTAAAACTATTGTATAATTTTTAAAAACATTCTTAAACTAATTTTAAAATTAGAACCTTAAAAATACTATATAATTGTCTAAATATAATTGTATTATAAATATAATTGCCATTGTAGGTCTAAGAGCTGAAGGTAATACTTGCCCTGGCCATGAGTCCACGGTTGCTGATAATGTTTAACAAATACTACAAGTTAATAACGATATAGGACAGTCAAACAAGATGTTATTCAATCACTAGAGGGCGGATTTCTGATTTTAATATTATTGTCCGTTGCTTCAGAGCATAGGTAAATGATATTTCTTGACATTTAGTAAGAATATGATGCTATGTAGATTAATATGTTAGTGCAAATTTGCGAGCATATTTGGCTGACTTTATCTTGCTGACGCATGTCACAGTTTGCTATCCCCCCCCCCATAGATGATAAAATATGTACTTGTGCAAATGTAGGATATTTTTTGATAACATATTTTTAAACTACTCATAAGAAATACAACAAGCCATACAATGTACTTCACTAAGGTGAATATTTACGTCAATTATTTCTTTCGCGAATTAGGGTAGATTATATTATTTTTGCACAAAAAAATATATATTTTCAATCCAAGCAACTTGTCCTGAATTTTATCAAGAAAGATTTAGAGAGGAAATGAAATTTTGTTAATTTTAATTGCATTTTAAAAGAGCATATTTCAGAATTTTTAGGTCATAAATGCAAATTTTGAAAGCATAATTTAAGATTATTAGGGCATAAAAGGTCTCTCCCTACTGATCACAACTAAGTTTACAAACATCACAATAATATGGGTAAGCTTCCTTTTGTTTGTATCCACATCTTTTACACAAGTATAAGGTATTTTTAAGTTTCTAATTTTAATTGATTCAGTGGTGAGTTGTAGTTGACATTTACATAATTGAAATGATTGAAGGCGTTGTCATTGTCAACAATAATATTTATTTAAAAAATAGCAGCTTTCGATGGCTTAGCCATCATCATCAGTGTTCTGCTGTCTGGGAGCCACAAAAACGACCACCACAACGAACACAAAACTAGTCGTTTTTGTGGCTCCCAGACAGCAGAAAACTGATGATGATGGCTTAGCAATCGAAAGCTGCTATTTTTTAAATAAATACTATTGTTGACAATGACAACACCTTCAATCATTTCAATTCTAATTTTAAAATTATATTTTTAACAACTGTATAAAGTTAAACATATTTTTTAAAAATTTCAGATACCTGATGATGGGTGAACATGGAGGCCGCAACATTGTAAACAAAATTTTAAAGAAGAAGGTTGTACCATATTTTACTGTGATGTCTATTTTGAATTATGTTGCCATTTTGAATAGGAAGATATTTGTGAAGATGGATTTTTAAGGCACAGAAAAATATTTATGAAAGGTTTGACTCAAATATTTTAAATGTCGAAACATGAAATAGTCATATTGAATTGTCATGGAATCTACATTACGAATCTACATACGTAATTCAATTGCTGAAAAGAGACGAAATACTTTGTTCTGGGACACTTGAGCTAGGGTCATTTTCAAATATGTGTGTGAAAGTGAATAAATCTTAAAAACCATTTTCGGTTATAAAACAATATCACTGTCCCTGTGTTGACAATATAGACTACTAGTAAAATGTCCTCTTTTAAGTAACTTTTAATAAAAATACATATTCATTATTTAATTATTTGACGCCAAAATTTTTAAAAACGCGCGAAAGGGGAGATTTCAAGATTGCATATTACAAAATGACTACAGCCGCTTCGCAAATACATCGATTTTGAAATAAAGAAATAGGTTGAAGACATCTTCGTTTCAATGAATAAGGTCAGGGATCCGCTAAAGTGAAATTTGTAGTTGACATATGGAACATTTTCTCTGACCAAACATGAACTTACATGGTTAGTTAGTTAGTTAATGCCTTATTTTACGTGGCGAGACTCGGGCCATCAGGCCCGCTCTTCCGTCTAACCACGCAAATTTCGCTACGCTCCTTTCACCACCTAGCGGAGAAAGGAGGTATTTTCTTGGGCGACGAAACAGGCGCCCAAACAGGCCCCTCAATTTTGCTCAAAGGCTTCATTTAGGCTTGAGGATCTTTTACATGCAGTAAATCTACTACATGGGACTGGCTTTACTTCCCCTCCGAAGGAAGGCGTACGAAGGATTTTTTCGCCCTTAAAAATCCACGGTTTCGATCGGGTTTGAACCCGCAAACACGGGTACAACAGTCCGATACGCTAACCGTTACATCACCGAATCCGCCTGTCTTTGTCTGGTTGTATGGTTGTCTTTTTATAAACCAGAAATATGCTAAAACCGTTGTGGAAGAAACAAAGAGGTCGCGAACATGCGTTTTCCTTGACCGACTCAAGACGTGACCGAGTGTCATGATCAGTGTGGTTAAGAACCGGACTGAAACACGACTTCATAACGGAGTGTGTGGTTTTACGATGTGCTAACAGTAAGTAGACCTACCATCGACGAAGAACAAATAAAAACAAAACATAGTCTCGCAAAACTGTGATTAAATAGTCATGTAACGTGAATTTGGGAACATTACTAACAAGAAAAGGTAAATAAACATCTATTACTTACAACATTGTTTCCAAAAACAAGTACTAAATTTCTATATAAATCCCAAACCACAAAATCATGTTCTCCTCTGATTAAAACTGGCATAAAATCAAGTAAGTCAGTTTGTTTATCGTTTCACTCTTTAGAAAGAATACGAGTAAATGGAAGGAATACTTCATTTTAGATAAAATAACTCCATTTCCTATAAAGATTCTACCAAAGTCATCTAAGCAAGATTGGAATATTAAGAAACTGTGATCACATGAAAAATTTCAAATTATCTCTCTTTGAGGCTTCTCTGGATTTTATGCATTCTTTTATTCACTTTAACTTCAAAACGAACGCGAAGACTACATAACAAGTGCACTAAAAATGACCAGCAACTGACCAAATGATCAGCTCATTGAAATAAAATTGTGTGTGCAATATCACTCACAGAACTACGTTCTGACCAAGAAGTTGCTTTCCAGTGACTAATCTACAAAATCACTCACAGAACTACGTTCTGACCAAGAAGTTGCTTTCCAGTGACTAATCCACAAAATGAAGAGTACCTAAAACTCATAGATTATTTAAATTACGATAAATGTACAGCATTATTGAAAACTGAATTTTTAAATATCCAACAAGAATATTATATCGATTTTTAACAAAGAGCATATTTAAATGAAGCAGTTAATAAAAAAGTAACTACCCCATTTCTCTTTTCCTGTCGTAAGGCTCGAGAGCCCGCTACGGGCCTTGGCTGACCAGCGGCGACGCAGCCTCTCTGCAATGGGATAAGGGGGTCCTGTGGTTAGCACGAAGACATCCCTTCACCGTATATTTTGGTCTTCATAACCTTAGGGTGGGCTTTCTCATCGTCACACAGCAATAGACACTGGGATATTTGTAAGGAGAGTGCACAATTATTATTTTAGCCCGGCCGGGAATCGAACCCGGGGTTGGCCGCGGAAAGCGAGCACGCTAACCAACTAGCCACCGAGGTCCATCATCTGCTTTTTAGGATGTCTAAATAAGGTTAACTGAAAAAAAAATGTTTCCAAAGAAGCAGTATTTTTCTCAAGGAATGTTAATAATCCCTTGGGCAGGAAATGACTATGAACCTCCAGGAGGGCAATCGCCCTCAAGAGGAAATCGCTCTCCAGCGAGGCGCTCGGAGTGGGGTGGGTGATCGTAAACCAATAAATCGATGGGGAGGGGGCGGGGTCCAATTGCGTGTCGCGTGACAAGCGCGCGTAGCGGCGCCGACTGACGTCGCGGCGAGACGCCCCAACCGGCGAGACGCCCCAAGGCGAGACGCCCCAACCGGCGTGACGGGAAAGCGCTCTTCGCTTCCATCAACACCCTGTGTGACGACAACTGGAGGTGGGGCAGTTCAGTACGATAGAGTCGACTACGGTTATAGAGAATTCTGGGGACTAACATTTTTGGTTCACTATACCCGATGATGTCAAAATAAAATAGAATTTCTTCATAATTATTGATTTTATTTATACTAAAGAGATAAGGAAAATACTCTAACAGTACGAACTGAAAATTCCAATATATTTATTTTCCCTTAAAAAATCAATTTCCTTTCAATGGTTTGCTTCGTACTTTTTCATTAGTAATTTCTCTAGATCATTCCCCAGAAATCGTGTTCTATCCATAATTTGCATTGTCCTCTGTGTCTAAGTATCGTAAAGCAGTCTTGATGTTGACACTCTTCAATGCCTCTTGCACTGTTGAAACCGTCCCGCTCTCCGGAAACCCTTTTATTAGCCTAATATCACACGAGATACTTTTGGTAGCGGAATGGCGCAAGCGGCTAATGAAACAGAGTGCTTTTCCGCGGAGGTCGTTGTAATATTTCCTACGTTCACTACGGCCGAGGTTCAAGTCCACTATAACCGAGTCTTCTTATGCTTATTTGTAATGTAAGTGAAACGGGACCAGTGACAAGTTAACTATAACCGATGGTTCACTATATCCGAGTTCACTACAACCGGAGTCGATTGTATTATATAGATTATTTCGTGTTTCTGGGCGCGTCAACTGATATGGTCATTACTTCGGTAAGTATAGTGCATTGTTTTGCCACTGGAGGTGGCGGTGTTCTTCCCCCGCTGCTTGCCGATATCCAGCGCCGACCTACCGTCGGTTTGCGGAGTTTTCCCCATACACGCGGGGGGGGGGGAGTTTTCCCCATACAGGTTGGAGCGGTGCCCCCCTCCAACCAGCGGGGCACCGCTCCAGCTGGGGCAAGCTCTAACCTACCGACAGGTCTCCCGACATGTGCGGTAGTGCAGTGCACTGTGTACATAAGGAGCGACGGCAGGACAAGGAAGACGAAGGAAAGATGGCGGGTAAGTCAATAGTCTTTTTGTTAGGGTACTGTTCCTGAATTCGCATGGTATTGATCGGAGAAACCGCAAAAAACTATCGATCATAGCAACCAGCCACTAAAGTTCTCCTTCACACTGGGGCTGAATCCGGCCTAGCTAGTACACATCTAGTGTCGAAAATTCTGCCACCCTCGGAAATCGAACACTAACAACACACACACACACACACACACACACACACACACACACACACACACGATATTAGAGAAAACCATGTTGGTCGATTGATTGATTAACTCGTGTTTCCTTCCACGTCAACTACAATGATCATTAGTATCATACGTGTAGTGCATATTATATTGCGGGATGTGGCGGTATTCTCCTCCGTGGAATGTGGAATCCTGCGCTCATCGACACGACGTCTAGCGGAATTTTCCTCCTCTAAATATATCCGCTAGCCCGACACTACTCTTATCGGGACAAGTTCTAAGCTCCCGAGTGGTCTGCCAGCAAGTGAGGTGGTGTAGTGCATTTAAGTGTATTGCATGTGTGCGCGTAAAGGAAGAGTGGGGGACAAAGACGAGGAAGGAAGGATCGCGCGTGGTGCGTCGGTAGTGCGTGGCATTGAATGAGGCGAGAGGAAAACTGAAGTCACCGCCTTCAAGTCCCTCACTAGGCGACGGGACTCGTGCCCTACGGAAAGCCTGAGCTACATCCTACGAGAAATTTCCGAGCTTATCAGAAATCGCTTACTTTGACTACCACTCCGCGTTTGAATCTATGAAGAGTGCCCGAGGTGGATGAGTAATGAACCTCGAGACTGCCTTCTCGTTTGTCCGGCCCCTACCTCTCTACAACTTCAGAATTGCAGATAACATCATATGATATTTACCTGGAATATCATTTGGTATAAAATAATAAATATTACTGCACCCAGTCTGTTGTCGTTTGAATGTACATTTAAATGTTTTATATTCCTTGAATTCCCATCAAATGTCTGAAGCAAAGGAACAACTAATTACGAAAAAGGCTCGACAAAATTTATAGATCGTCGGAATAGTTTAAAAACACTGCATTCTAATTTAACCTGCACTTCGCTTTCGTAAAAAGAACTACAGCTTCTGTATATGTATATTCGAGAACGAAGCGCTGAGGAGACACCGTCGTGGAGTCTTAGTTGCTCAATCGTTCAGGTTAACTCACCTGTCATGTATGAAGAAACAGGCATATATTTGTGTTGCTGAGTCGTGAATTACTGTGCATACTTTTTCATTCTTTTCTATTTGGACTTGTCACAGAGCCGCCAAACCTTGGCCTACTCCACATCATGAATGAGCTATTAAAATTTCTGAGAAATTAAAGCGTAAGATAGTAGTATGACTTATTAAAAATATTTTTTCTCGCAGATCCACATACACAGCCCAGTTGAACGAATGGCCAAGTTGTCTTTGAATTACCAATTAAAGCAAACAAGCAAACTTTTCCTCCCTCCCTCGTTCACTTGTTCACAGTCGTGGGATCCCTCCCTGCCTAAAAGCGACCGTTTTCTCGAAGGCTCTGTAGGGCCTCCACAGGAGGACGTGACCGCGGGAGCAGACGATTGCGCGGTGTGCTTGCGCGTGTGCTGCGCGTGTGCTGCGCGTGTGTGCGCGTGTGCGCGCGTGTGCGCGTGTGCCGCGCGTGTGCCGCGCGTGTGCGCGTGCCGCGGTGTGCCGCGCGTGTGCCGCGCGTGTGCCGCGCGTGTGCCGCGCGTGTGCCGCGCGCCACAGGAGGACGTGACCGCGCGGGTGCCGCGCGTGTGCCGCGCGTGTGCCGCGCGTGTGCTGCGCCTGTGCTGCGCCTGTGCTGCGCCTGTGCTGCGCCTGTGCTGCGCCTGTGCTGCGCCTGTGCTGCGCCTGTGCTGCGCGTGTGCTGCGCGTGTGCTGCGCGTGTGCTGCGCGTGTGCTGCGCGTGTGCTGCGCGTGTGCTGCGCTGTGCTGCGCGTGTGCTGCGCGTGTGCTGCGCGTGTGTGCTGCGTGTGCGCGTGTGCTGCGCGTGTGCTGCGCGTGTGCTGCGCCTGTGCTGCGCCTGTGCTGCGCCTGTGCTGCGCCTGTGCTGCGCCTGTGCTGCGCCTGTGCTGCGCCTGTGCTGCGCCTGTGCTGCGCCTGTGCTGGCCTGTGCTGCGCTGTGCTGCGCGTGTGCTGCGCTGTGCTGCGCGTGTGCTGCGCTGTGCTGCGCTGTGCTGCGCCTTGTTGGGCGTGTGCTGCGCTTGTGCTGCGCGTGTGCTGCGCGTTTGCTGCGAATGTGCTGCGGTCGTGCTGCTTTCGTGCTGCGCTTGCTCTTCGCGTGTGCTGCGTGTGTGCTGCGCTTTTGCTGTGATCATTTTGCGCTTGTGCTGTTCTCGTGCTGCGCTTGTGCTGAGCTTGTTAGGCGCTCGTGCTGCGCTCGTTCCGCGCTCGTCGCGCACTCACGGAAGCGAGAGAGGGCGCGGCGGGGCCTCGAACCCGCGCCCCCAAATAAGGCACCGAGCTACCCGGGCACCGCACGGTGGACCGGCAGGCGCAAGAAGGAACAAGACTCATTTCTTCAAATCTAGACGTACAATTTTTGTTGACCAAAAGGACAGCAAACAAGAGACTAACGAAATCATAGAATGTTAAATATTCAAATACATGAATAAAACTATACGGCAGATACGAAAATTATTAACAAAAAATGCTTCTGTGTGATGGAAGTGTGGAAGACATAAAAGTAATAATAAGCCATAACGTTCATACCCCACTTTTGTGCCCATCTTTAGTCATACATAAATCAAAAATAAATGAAAAATACATTCAGCCCAAAAATATGGTCAAAAAGAGAAGCAAAAGACAACGTACATACCTATAAATTTGCCTCAGAATTGAGATGTAGCTTTGAAGGGAGCATGAGCGATAAACATTACATTAATTTACTTTTTGTGTGATAAATATTATGTTTATTTTAAAACCGATATTTCAATGCTAGATGCGTACCGATGCACGTGGTTCCGGTCTTCGTGCTGTTGTGTGGCGAGCTGTGATCGAGAGCTTTCTATTTACATTCGTGGCAGTTTTCTTTTACTGCTTGTGAGAAAATGTTAAGAGATTTTCCACATACGTAATTAAATTTAAATATTTCCCGAACTCGCGTACGTGCATATACCTCAACAAAGCTCTTAGACTTCTGCATAGGGATGTTTTCACAGGAGCCATTAGCACTTTACGAAGAGGCGTGACTGAACGGCTGTCACGGCGGAGGGATACTTCTTTGAATTACATGTGATGTTCACTTGTTTTCACGAACTGTCACTTTGGCTCATCCCTAGGAAAATCGTCCTATAGAAGGAAAAAATTGTGTCCCTTGCTTTTGTCAATCGGGGCCACAGCGAGAGACGGGCCGAGCCTTCGGTGGCGCCAAGGAGAGGCTGCGCGGGGGCGGCGGGAGTGGGAGTGGGCGTGGGCGAGGCCGCTCTCCGCCGCGAATACCACAGGTGAAGGCGACTGCAGCCTTCGCCCGCCCCGGTGCATCCGCCTGCGCCCAGCTGGCTCTGCCGGCGCCAGCACTACCGCGCACTAACAACCTTCTACACTCGGTGGGATTCATTGATGGATTATATTCCCGCTTCCCGAATGTGTGGTAGTGTAGTACATGTTAGTGTAAGTGTGTGTGTGTGTGTGTGTGTGTGTAAGGGGTGAGGATAGGACAAGAAATGGGAAGGAAACATAGCGCGCGGTTCGTGGCCCGTTTGTTAGGGTACTGCTCCGGCATTCATCTGGTTTTGGTGGGAGAAATCACGTAAACTACCGATAAGAACTCCAGGATTCTACTTCAGACAGCGTCTGGATTTAATCCAGGTATATAGCCAGTGTCGGAAGCAGGATCGGAACTCGAACCCTTGGACCTCTGGACCCAGTCGCGGCAGAGACAAGGGCAAAAAAATAAAAGTTACATGTTTCGTCGATTTATAGAGAAATGACTGAAAGAAATAGTTTCAAAACAGATTATAATAATTATCAAAAAGCCAAAGAAGCAACGAATGATGTGACTGGGGGCATTGAAACCTTATGTTTGACGTAATTGGGCGGGCGTGAGATGATAAACAAGAACATATTGAGTGTGGTTCCAAGTAAGCATTCGTGTTCTGTCTTAAGTAAATCATTGTATTAAAACGTGAGTTCTACGGCTGCAAGTTCTCATATGAAAGATTATTTCTCTAACGTCTATCTCAACCGTACACAGCAGTTCTGTGCAAAAACTTAGAAATTTCACGTTTTTAAATCTCTCGTAAACAAGTTGCAAAGGGCAGTTTGCTTTGGCGGATTGAAAGCCTCTCTTTCTCCGCGCTTCTGGAAGGGGCCTGCAGCGAGTGGCGGAGTTTGCGCAGGTGCGACTCTCTCCGACCGCCCGACCGCCCGACCGCCGCCGCCGCCGCCGCCGCCGCCGCCGCCGCCGCCGCCGCCGCCGCCGCCGCCGCCGCCGCCACCGCCGCCGCCACCGCCACCGCCACCGCCACCGCCACCGCCACCGCCACCGCCACCGCCACCGCCGCCGCCGCCGCCGCCGCCGCCGCCACCGCCGCCGCCACCGCCACCGCCACCGCCACCGCCACCGCCACCGCCACCGCCACCGCCACCGCCACCGCCACCGCCACCGCCACCGCCACCGCCGCCACCGCCACGCTCCGCCCACCAGCGCAGCGTCGTCGCCGTCGTCGTGCGGTCAGAGGCGGCGGCGCCGTTCCCCTCTCCCCCGCCCCAGCGCGCCCCGCGCCGCCCACACGCCTACACGTCAGTTGCTGCAGCTGGGGGCAATTAACCGGTGCAGTTAGGCCGGGCAGCGGCCACTTGCCCCCGTAGGCGGGTAGGCGCTCGGCTGCGCGGAGATGGGCGGTGGCGCGGCGGCGTGGCGGCGCGAGTGCGGCGACGTCGCGACTCCCACTCAGCTTCAGAGGGCAGGCTCACCGCGGGGCGCGAAGGGGCTCTTTGGGTTGGCTCGTCAAACATGATGCTCTAAGGGTTCATTTTTCATCTGTGTCCACCAGAGACGAATAATCCAATTGCAGAGGCGCACCCAAGATCTTTCTCGGACGGGGTCTACAGGCACAGTGAGCAGTCGACTCGTTTTCTTATAAAGATGTTTATCATTTATGCTCCAACTATGAAATACATTTTAATTTCTTGACTTACAGTTAATATTTATAACTTAAAGAATTGATACATTGAATGATTTTTGTTCAGATAGAGAATGAGTGACACGTGTATTTTTTAATATATATCACTGGCTTCTGGGGAGGGAGCGCTGAAGCCCCATGCCACCCTCTCCCTCCCTCCTGGATGCGCCAGTGGCCAATTATATTCACTTTCTCTTGTTAACTTTTTCTACTAATTACATCAATGACCAAATCGCAAATCGCCATTATCTTGTTCAGGGTTTAAGATCCAATAGTCAGTTGACGCGTTGTTAGGATTTTTCTTCTCTCTCTCTCTCTCTCTCTCTCTCTCTCTCTCTCTTTTTTTTTTTTTTTTTTTTTTGCCTGGATTTGCATTGTTCCTATGTTCCTTTCACTGATTTCATGGATTGGCAACAATTTTTTTACTACATAATATTTTTCGATTATTTATTCATTTCACTACCAAAATAGCCTCAATGAATTTCACTTCAATTTTCTACTTTATCTGAAGGAAATGGACAATCCATAATTTCCAAAGCGTTCGATAATCTACATTAAATATATTTCTTACTGGAAAAATATTTCTTACTGGAAAAATAATTTGTAATTTCTGTTAATATAATTTTCATGAATTATTTTCTTAGAATTCTAGAAAATCATGGCTGGTGAAACTACGTAACGTCATAAAACCAATATCATTCTCTGATGAAATTTATTAGAAGCGCAAATAACATCAAGCCTTCAAACTTTTATTTCTTCCAAAATAACGGAAGTTAATAATAGCACTACCCATTAACTGCCATGGTCTTCAATTTGGGATCTCAGATCATTTTCATTGTTGCTTAATATTGTGTACTTTAATATGCGAATTTTTATTTCTTCAATGAACCGAAACATCCTAAACAAAACGTAAGTTTTCTTTTCATTTCTGAATCACAGATATTTATTTAGCTGTGATCGCTAAGGCATTGTGCACTCCTGGCCAGGATGTACACATGACGTGCATTATTTCGAATTCTCATCTAAAACCGTGCTTAGCTGCTGTATGTCTGTGGTGAAGTCAGAGGGAGAGAACGGTGTAAAGCAAACGATGACTGGTGCACACCAAAGTTGACGGTGCATATGCAGCTAAGATGTAAAAGTGTTGTTTCTTCTTAAAGACAATTGGAGCGCTTGGAACGCTCTTGTAGTATAATTTAGAACGCGCTTGTAGCACAACAATTGATTAGCACTAAAAATGCAAAAAAAAAAAAAAAAAATGCTGCCAGAGTGCTCCGACAATGACCGCGCGCACCAACGAGAATACGCAAGGACAATGGGCGAGCGCTATGCGCACAAAATTAATTTGGCTGATAATTAACTCATTGTTTCATAAAATTCAGCTTCAGCAATTAAATTTAACAGTATTTTCATCAAATTTAAAATATAAACTTTATATCGTACACGTAAAATAGTTTTAGAACAATTCACAAGCTCACGAGCAGGCGAAATGAAGTAGGCTGGGCCCAGCGGGCGTTGCCACTTCAATCAGTGGCTGACCATCTCCCGCCGCGTGGGCGCTGTCCCGTGCGCTCTGGGCGGTGCGGGGCGGTGCGGTGCGGTGCGGGGCGGTGCGGGGCAATGCGGGCGGCATCGCCCACGCCCGGTCGCGCACCTGCCGCCGTGGGCGAGTCGCGGCGCCGCGCCGATTCCAGTCGTCCGCCGAATCGCCATTTTAGGCGGCCCAGCCCCCGCCTGCGCCTGCCGCCGCTCACCAAGTGGGTCAGGAGGCCTTTTTTCGCCTGTGCTGTCCCCTTGCGCCACACCCCCGCACCTCGCCACGCCTCGCGCCCTCTCGCGCCCCGCATCCCGCCTCGCTTCCCCACGCCTGGCCTCGCTGCTGTCCCCGCCGCCGCCTCTCGCACCTCGCCTCTCGCACCTCGCCTCTCGCACCTCGCCTCTCGCACCTCGCCTCTCGCACCTCGCCTCTCGCACCTCGCCTCTCGCACCTCGCCTCTCGCACCTCGCCTCTCGCACCTCGCCTCTCGCACCTCGCCTCTCGCACCTCGCCTCTCGCACCTCGCCACTCGCACCTCGCCTCTCGCACCTCGCATCTCGCCTCTCGCCACTCGCACCTCGCCTCTCGCACCTCGCCTCCCGCACCTCGCCTCTCGCACCTCGCCTCTCGCACCTCGCCACCGCACCTCGCCTCTCGCACCTCGCATCTCGCCTCTCGCCACCTCGCACCTCGCCTCTCGCCCCTCGCCTCTCGCACCTCGCCTCTCGCACCTCGCCTCTCGCACCTCGCCTCTCGCACCTTGCCCCTCGCACCTCGCCTCACGCACCTCGCCTCTCGCACCTCGCCTCTCGCACCTTGCCTCTCGCACCCGCCCCCGCACCTCGCCTCTCGCACCTCGCCACTCGCACCTCGCCTCTCGCCCCTCGCCTCTCGCACCTCGCCTCTCGCACCTCGCCTCTCTCACCTCGCCTTTTGCACCTCGCCTCTCGCACCTCGCCTCTCGCACCTCGCCTCTCGCCCCTCGCCTCTCGCACCTCGCCTCTCGCACCTCGCCCCTCGCCTCTCGCACCTCGCCTCTCTCACCGCGCCTCTTGCACCTTGCCTGTCGCACCTTGCCTCTCGCACCTGGCCTTGGAAATGGCCAATTTTTAATTTGTTATTTTTTTATTAATATATTTCCCAAGCCCGATTTTCTCCCAATAATAACGACTTAAAAACTCTCAAGTATTGGAACTTGTCAGTTACTCGAATCTCTAATCGCCAAGCATTATTATACCTCCTGAACGAGTTTAATACCAAAAAAATTAAGAACCAGGTTATGTTACGTTTTTACAATGCTAATATTAATAAAATGCTTTTACCCTATTCTTTGAGTATAAAATATGGGAAATAAAAAAATATCTTCGTTCGTATCTACATAACTATAATGCATGAACTGCACGTTTGAAGCAAGTGGGAATCCTCCACTTTTTCTTCAAATTTCGGACTTGAAATTGCCACTATAGGTATTACCGATGAAGCAATGAATGCCATATTTGGTGGTGGAGCTTAATGTAGGAAGGAAACTGACGTCTTTATTCTCTTCCCGTTGATGAACAGATGGTCACGCTAGTTCTTTGTCTTTCACTACATAGTTAGACGTAAACATGAGGGGTGAGTGATATCCCTTCACCACAATAAGCTTAGGCTGCTAACAGTTTCAGCTTACTTCGTACATATTTCCACACCAGATTTTCAATTCTTAGAAATCAATACTTAATCAAAATAATTTTATCACTAAAACAAATAATAAAACATTGATCCCAATTTATCATTCTTAAACCTTAAATAATCTAGATTCAATTTTCTTCGACATCGAACATTTGAACGAAAAAATAACATAAAACAAAATTTTCAACACGAATAGTGTAATAATGTTATTTATCGGACATGATTTTTTTTCTCTTTTTTGTGTGTTCGTACCTCGAATTGGTGCTTCAACGTCACGTTTTCATGCCCACACCTCAATGAGTGTGCGTCTCAATTCCTTCCCTGCTTTTGTCTTCTCCAACGGGACGTGCATTTGTTTGTTGTTCTCAGCAGATCGAAATTATGCCGAGTGCCAGGAAATTGCAGCCACGGGGAAGCACGACCTGCAAGGGGGCAGGGAGGGGTGGGGATGGGGATGGAGGTGGGGCGGGGGCCGATAGCGATAATTGAGCGGGGCGGCGGAGCGCGCGGGCGGCGTGCCCGGTGCGCAGGCGCAGACGCTCAATCCGTGGGCCATCGCTGCGACCTCTGCCCTCTAGCGGTCGGGGCGGAGAAGGCAAGAGAGCTGGAAGTGGTGATGGTGGCGAGGAAGGTGGGGTGGTGATGGAGACTGAGACGGAGGCGAAGGTAAAGGCGACGATGACAGACAAGTTGAAGTTGAAGAGGGCAATGGGTAGAAACGGAGAAAAGGAGATTACGTAGAAAAGGGTAGGGGAGGCATTGAGGTTGTGAGGCCGTGGGAGTGAGGCAGAAATGACAGCAGCGGCGGCGACTGCAGCGGCTGGTGGTGGTATCGGTGGTGTTGGTGGTAGTGGTGGTGTCGGTGGTAGTGGTGGTAGTGGTGGTAGTGGTGGTGATGGTGGTGAGGTGATGGTGGTGGTGGTGGTAGTGGTGGAGGAGGCTGCGGCGGCTACGGCAAAGAGAGGAAAGAAGAGATGAAAGGGGCGATGTTGACGCAAAGGCGAAGGTGACGGCAGTGGTGGAAGCGGAGGCGGAGGAGGCGGAGCAGGAAGCGGGAGGTTGGGGTGGCGGCGCGCGGAAACGAGACTGAAGATGTGGAGTCCGACTGCCAAGCGCCCTGGGCCCTGTGAACTTTGCGTCACATTCCATTGCGATGTGGGAGTGCATAGTCCACCTCAAACACATACGTATTACGTGGGCGACTATGTTTAAACGAAAATCGCTGTATGTACTAGTTCTGTAGGCCACGGACACATTCAGTGCTAGGAAAGACTGATATGCGGATAAATGAGGGACGAACTTAATTTGCAAGTTACATCTCTATCAACAGCATTCATTACACATATCATCTATAAAAGTATAATAAATGAGCCGTGTGAAGTTGTAAAGTCTACATATTAAAGAAACGGAAAGTTAAAATGACGGATTCTGAACTTCGTTCATTGAGCTCGAAAACATGGAAATATTCCTCAGTTACAGATAAGCGCGTAGAGAAATATTGTGATAACAGGAATCATGACTTCAATTAGTAAGCTACATGTGGCCAAGGTTCTGAGTTCATATGAATGAAAGTAAACTTGTAATTACATGCATGGTGACACAGAATTGAACATGATTATTTACTAATACTCGACTTTCCATTGTTGACCACGTACAAAGAGGTTCAAATTTTAAAATAGATACGCAATAAAATATAAAACATTCTTGGGGATTATTCAAAACTTAACTAAGCTTGATGGCAACAAACTTAAACATAAAATACTTTCATCTTTAATAAAACAATTTAAAATTAAAACTTTCCTAGAAAATCATTAATGCTTATTCAATATTTGCCTACGTGATGCCTACGTACTCTCGGGCTTTATCTTGTACTGTTAGTATCTCCCTTGATGGGGGTAATCATAATTATTTAACGTTTTTAATATTCACTAAGAGGTAATTTTGCTTCTCCATCCACATAAAAAAGATTGACTAAACGTCTTTATTGTTCGTTAGTTACGAATTTGTCATTCATAATGTACCACGAATCAATTTCACAGTTTGCCCACTTCATCAGAGAATATCAAACTGTCAGCTCACTACGCTGTTAAGAGCAATTGCACCACTCCCGCCATTATGCTATCACAACTCCCACGCCGCCGCCAGCGTGCCCCAGCGACGGGCGGGCGGGCGGGCGAGCGGGCGGCGCAACGGTCTATTTGCGGATTGCGCATCGAATGGGGCAACAAGAAGCAGCTGCCGTTTCGCGACGCAGCGGAGGCAGCGAGGAGGAACAGCGCGGCACCACCCACTCACTGGCCGGCCCGCCCACCGCCCACCGCCCACCGCCCACCGCCCACCGCCCACCGCCCACCGCCCACCGCCCACCGCCGCCCCGCCCGCCCACCGCCCACCGCCCACCGCCCACCGCCCACCGCCCACCGCCCACCGCCCACCGCCCACCGCCCACCGCCCACCGCCCACCGCCCACCGCCCACCGCCCACCGCCCACTGCCCACTGCCCACCGCCCACCGCCCACCGCCCACTGCCCACTGCCCACCGCCCACTGCCCACGCCCATGCCCACCGCCCACGCCCACCGCCCACCGCCCACCGCCCACTGCCCACGCCCACGCCCACTCGCCCACCGCCCACTGCCCACCGCCCACCGCCCACCGCCCACTGCCCACCGCCCACCGCCCACGCCCACGCCCACTGCCCACCGCCCACGCCCACCGCCCACGCCCACCGCCCACGCCCACCGCCCACGCCCACCGCCCACGCCCACCGCCCACCGCCCACCGCCCACCGCCCACGCGCCCACGCCCACCGCCCACCGCCCACCGCCCACCGCCCACGCCCACGCCCACTGCCCACTGCCCACTGCCCACTGCCCCACTGCCCACTGCCCACTGCCCACTGCCCACTGCCCACTGCCCACCGCCCACCGCCCACCGCCCCCCGCCCCCCGCCCACCGCCCCCCGCCCACCGCCCCCCGCCCACCGCCCACCGCCCACCGCCCACCGCCCACCGCCCACCGCCCACCGCCCACCGCCCACCGCCCACTGCCCACTGCCCACAGCCCACAGCTCGCCGCCTTTGTCACGCCCCCGACATCCACAAATGTATTCCGCACCCCCTCCTGGGATCTCTCCCTCGGGCCAACTCCTTGGGATCTCCACCCCTCCTTTTGCGCCCTGCCCGCCGCCCATTACCTAATGCCTTCTTCCCGTTCTCCCTGTCCATCTCACATTGCCCATAGTCCCCTACCCCCTTCAAGGGTACCTTACCCTACGCCCCTTACCCCTCTCCCGTGCCCAAAGTACTCTGCCCATCACTGCACACCCATCGTTCTTTATTCACTACCATCTCTTCCATTTCCCTTACCCTCCACCTTTTAATCACCACTCCCCACGTATCGCCCCTAACTCACTACCTCCAGCCATTCGCCTCCTACCCATCATCCCCTACAGTGGATCTCCTACCCATCTGGCTCTCCCCTGGCTGCCCGCTGCAAGCCCCGCCGCGCCGCTGTCTCCTTCCTGCGGGCGCTACAGCCGGCGCCGGGCGTAGCCAATGGGCGGAGCAGGGAGCGTCTATCTTGGAACCCATGAAACGTAAGCAGCGAGAGCAAGCAGCGGAGGGGAGCCATGCAGCTGCTGTCATTCTGGCAAGTGCAACGTCAAAAGAATCGTGTTTATTCTGAGACAAGTGATGATAGTTCTACATCCTCAGTTTATTGCATTTCTTTCCAGGGGAACTGTATCGAAATTTTCTGCAAATTAGAGGTTTTCGAATTCTTATATAGTCTTCTTAATTTCATTTAGATCGAAAGTTTAAAAATAATATTTGTTGAGAGGGAATAATTGGGAAGAAAACTCCTATTTCTTTCTAACGTTTTCTTTCCAATACTGAGATTGGTTATACTGCAATTTCATGAATGTAGATAATACATCCTTTATGATGTTACAAAAATTAGCATGTTATGATGTCATAATGTGCAAAACAAATTAGTGAATGAAACCTTAAATAGAGCACAAACAAAGAACTTTTTTGAAGTAAAGGTTTCGGTGTATTATTACGAATAGAATAACTCAAATGGCAAGATATAACAAAAGATTGAGCACACAAATTCCATATTCTTTCTTTTTTTAAAAAAAAAAAAGAAAGAGTACGGCTGAAACCTCCGAAAAAACATAATGCCGTTTATTGAAGTGTGACCAGTTTAAACGAATTAATTTGACACGTACTGTTTAAAAAAGTCTGTAAATAAATGATATCAAGTTCTTTCAACGAAAATATGACAATGTTATAAAGTGGCCTCGAAATGTTCTGTAACGATGTGAGTCCTAGTCAGATATTCACTTGTCGATCTGCTCCTGAAAGAGAACTGCACTGACTTCGTGAATGGAATGCGTCAATGATGGAACGTGACTGGGTAGACACTGTTTACCCATTGAAGAAGAGCTCAAAAGAAATACAGTAAAACTTACTTGATGGGGAATCTCAAGGGACGATTGCTTTTTCCGTAGTAACGATATTCCGCATTACACAAAGTACTTGTGTAAAATTTATGTTCGCCAGGACCGGATATATGTTCACATTAGACACATTTCCGCATTTTACACCATCCGCACTGTATTAATAAAATTTGGTATATATTCTGTAAAATATTGTTTTAGCATTGAGAATATGGAAAGCAGAAGTCGATGCGCTATTAGCATCCCGCTAGTAAAATGAGGAGATGTTTGTGTAGGTATTCTCACATGAGACAGATTCTGAAGTCTTTTTCCAGGTTTAATTTTCCCCAAGGAAATTCTGTGCTTTCGCTAAACATAGCTTTTTTCTACTCCCTCCCCTTCGAAACATATGCCCCGCCCCCAAGGAACTTTCAATTTCGAACCCTTTTTGCACTTCGTGAGAAAAACAAAAGTGAGTTTATAAAAATTGGATATTATAAACCAACGCAAACATTTCAAATTCAATGACAAGATACCCTTTTTATTAATTTTAACTTTCATGACTAATTTGTAGTAATAATATAACAATCACAAAAATACGGAAATGTGTTCATTTTTCAAAAAACTTTCCCCTGGCTTTGTCTGCTTTGCAGGAACACCCTTCACTTCGAAAACTAAAGTACTTTTTCAATGACTCGGGACCCTCTCTGTACAATAGATTTCCACCGCATTTGAGAGTTTTACTTGGGTCATTCTTTAACATTTTTAAATAAAGTATTTAGTAAGTGAACCCATGAAGACGTACCCATGAGAACGTTAACCAGGCGATAACTCTACTTGGGAGCATCATCTTGTAAAATTCCTGGCTTGGCGCCGCTGTATACGCGTTTCATTTTTTTCTCGCTCCGACACTGGGTCTCTCTGTGCATTAAGCGCACGCTCCATTTCCCTGGCTTGACGATGGCCTATGCCCTGGCGGGGCGGGACGGGGGGAGGGGGCGTCTGTCCGTCAGCTGCGGGTCCTTCGCGGCGCGCGACCGCCCGCGTCGCGGCGCCACCGCCGCCGCCGCCGTCCCGACGCCAGCGTCACCCACCGCACTGCGCGTGCAGCTGCTGCCCCGATATCGCTGGCCCCAGGCATCCGCAGCGGCGGAGGCCACGGCCGGTCGTCCACGCGCCACACGGGGCGGGATGGGACGGGCGGGAAGGGCGGGACGGGGTGGGGACGGGGCAGGGGCGGGACGGAGGGACGGAGCGGGACGGGGCGGGGACGGGGCGGGCGGGGACGGGACGGACGGGACGGACGGGACGGACGGACGGGCGGGGCGGGGGACGGGACGGGACGGGGACGGGACGGGACGGGGACGGGGACGGGACGGGACGGGACGGGGACGGGACGGGGCGGGGGGTGGGGACGGATGCGGGGACGGGGGTGGGGACGGGGCGGGGTGGGGGTGCGGGCAGGGGGGACGAGGCGGGGACGGGGATAGGGGGGACGGTGGTGGGTTGGACGTGGACTCGGCCGTAGAGACGGGAAGGCGGGGTGGAGGTAGACACGGCGGAGGGCGCAGCGGCGAGGGCGGAGGTGGTGGCGGGGGCGGAAACGAACTCGGCGGTAAAGACGGCAAAGGAGAGGTGATGTATTAAGCAAAAGTGATGGCGGAAGCAAAGGCAAAAGAAGAGGTGGAGGTGGCTGCTGGGCGGAGGATGAGGCAGAGGTGAAGGTGGTTTCGGAAGCGATGTCGGTGGCTGGCTCAATCGGGGAGGTAGAGGATGCGGTAGAGGTGAAAGAGGCCGCAGCAGCGGATGAAGGGAAAGCAGTGTGGGAAGAGATGGCGATGGTAATAGCAGAGCCATAGGGGGTGTTAAAGGCGACGCAGGTACCGGGAGAGGTGGCTCAGTGCATCGATTGATGTCTCCGCAGTGGTTCTGAGTTGGAGTTCCTAGTGTTCCACTCCTGACGGTGACAGGATTTTTGACACTAGATTCATAGATAGTTCGAGTTCAGCCGCTGTTTGGAGGAGAATACTAGCGACCAGAGCCGATCAGAGCAGCCGGCCGCTAGAATTCTCCTCCTCCAGACTACGACTGACTTCGACCTAGCCGAAAAGCTAGTGTCGAAAATTCTGCCGCCGTCAGGACTCGAACCTAGGACCTCCCGGTGAGAGGCGCTGTAGTGGCATCAGTTGATGCACTGAGCTACCGCTCCCGGTCAGGCAACAGGTGTTCACCGGTCTGTGCAGCGTATGATGGGGAGGGAAGGGTTGCCAAAAAAAAAAAGAGCTAAGGAAGTGAGTGAAATCACGGAAAAGATTTGACAAAAAGTGATGGTAGTGTAACGTCACCAGTATCCAGCCGGAAGTGCTAGTGGGCATTAGAAAGCTGGCAGGCACATAAGAGTGGGCATAATAGAGTCAGTTGAGGGGGAGTCGTGACTCCCCATGACGCTGGGCGAACAGGCAGTGGTGAGTGACCCCCTGAGGGAGTGCATGCGTTGGCCGAACAGCCACGGTCACCCTGAGAGGGGCGGAGGCGATCACATGGCCGCCAAAAATAAGAGAACAGAGACGCTAGGAGGCAAAGGACCTCGCTTTGAGCGCCTCGCGAGCGGACGCAACTGCTTGCCCGGAAAGCGGAGGGGTATTTCTCGTGACACTGCGAGTGCGTAGTGTCAGGGCACCGGTGCGGTAAAGCGTCTGGTGGAGGATGCACCCAGGGGACGGGAATACCAGAAGATACCAGAAAGAAGAAATGTTAAAATAACAGGGAGATGTGCACGAGGAGTGGTGAATAAATATGAATGAGGATGAAGATGCAATGAAAAAGAAACCACTGTAAGTGAGAACAGATGAGCTGAAGCAAAAACTTGAATGACTGAACGAAAAAATACTACACGAGGTATAATAGAATATAATAAAGGTGTCTGACAACGCTAATGTAGTCGTAGGAGAGCAAAAAATAAAGGTACCATTCGATATTGACAGAGCGAAGAAGATAATATGATCAAATGCAACCGAGAGGGAAATGTCGTGTAGACAAGATTGACATCAAATACGAGGAGGATCAAAAGGACAAAAATAAAAGAACGGAGATACGTCTGGACTGGGGCTGACGCGTGAAATACGCTGGCAAATATCCACGACGACGACGACATATGGAACGTCTGGACTGAAGATAAGACTGAAGACCCGGCGAATGGGGCTCGCAAAACAGAGATAGAGCTCGCGGGCAAGAAGCGGTGAAAGGGGGATGAACGTGTTCTACAGTGTGAGGCAGGTGAAACGTGTTAGAAATAGAGAACACTCGCTTACATCAACATTCCACTGAGTAGCCATACTTTTTCGTCAGTATCACCTTTTTCATAAAATCAAGCCCAAAATAGGATCCGAAATATACAATCTGACTTATCCGCTGATAAATTCTGATAAATTCGAAGATTGGTTTGGTTTGTGTTTTTCGTGTTTCCAGGCGCGTCAACTGCTTTGGTCATTAGTCCCGTTAGTGTAGTGCATGCTTTTTTCTCGGGAGTTGGCGGTGATCTTCCCCCGCTGGATGGCGAGATCCGGCGCCGACCTACCGTCGGCTAGTGGGGTTTCCCCCTAACCAGGACTCTCCCACCAGCGGGGCACCGCCCCAGCCGGGACAAGCTCTAAGCTCCCGACCGGTGTCCCGGAATATGTACTAGTGTAGTGCATGTTAGTGTGCGTGTGTGTGTAAGGGGTAGACGATAGGACAAGGAAGAGGAAGGAAAGATCGCGCGCGGTCTGTGACCCGTTTGGTAGGGTACTGCTCCGGCATTCTCCTGGTGTTGATCGGAGAAACCACGGAAAACTACCGATCAGAGCAGCCGGCCGCTAGAATTTAAATTCGATGAAGAGAAGAGGGGTGTGATACATGAGAAAATTTTACTCAGGAGATTGAGAGGTCGATTCCCTATGCTACCATTGTTTACGCATTTACACTGCCGATTATTGAGAGTGGTAGACGTAGGGGTGAGCCAGCGTCAGTAAGGAAGACAAGAATCCACGCATGTTTTCGGGACCAACAAGCAACAATGAAAATTTGGGAGTACGAAAAGCATTTAGCCACGAAAAGAAAGAGATGGGTCACAAAGACAGAATACTGATTTAAAAGAGGAAGATTTAAAAAATCCGAGTAGGAAAATTACATCCAAATGAGAGAATTGCCGGAAAGAAATGAGGACGAAGAGAGAGAAACTGGATTGATTTATTTTTAGATAAATTGTTTCTGGGCACGTCAAGTACTGTGGTGATTAGTTCCATTAGTGTAGTGGTATTTTATCACGGTAGGTGGAGGTGTTTCGGCCCTGCTGAATGGTGATACGCAGAGCAGATCACATTGACTTGCGGGTTCGATCACCTCAACCGGGACAAGCTCAACATTCTCAACTTGTCTCCCAACACGCATTGAAGTATAGTGCATGTAAGTATGTGTGTGAAGGGGGCGGATAAGTCAAGGAAGAGGAAGGAAAGATAGCGAGCAGTAAATGGTCCGTTTGGTAGGGTACTGGTCCGGCATTTGCCTGGTATTGATCGGAGAAAGCACGGAAACCTGCCGATGAGAGGAGCTGGCCACCAAAATTGTCTAGATCTAGGTAGGCTGAATTCAACCTACCTATACATACTAGCTAATGTAGAAAATTCGCCACTCAGTCACTACTCAAACGATGAAATAATTGAAGGCATTCTCATTGCCAACAATATTGTTGGCAATGACAACGCGTTGAATTATTTCATTTTAAATGCCAACGACATTTCATCACTAAATTAATCAAACGGTGCCATGAAAAGTAATTCATCATTGGCGCAAGAAGATTTTTTTTATTAAAGGGGATAGACGAGAAAGGGCTAGATGGAGGGGGAAAGTCGAAGTGAACAGAAAGTAAAAGACTGTCGGAAAGCAAGGATGTGACAATTGACAAAACGGTCAGTAAATTGACAGAAGAGGAGTCGGAATGGGTGAAGGGGAGCCTCCCGGCGAACACAGTTGCGGGAGCGAGGGTAGCGCGACGTCTCGCATCGACGGCGTGGCGTGGCATTGCGTGGCGTGGCGTGGCGTGAGGTGGGGCGGAGTGGGGTGGGGGGGGGGGGGCGGCGCTGGGCGTCGCAGCGCCGGGGGCGTCGCGGGTGAGCGGGCGGCGGCGCCGGCGGCGATAGCGCCTGTGTATCTGCGCCGGGAGCTGACCCTGCGCGCCGTCCGCCCGCTCGACCGCCCGCCCGCCGCGCCCCAGCGCCACCGCTGACAACCCCCCCCCCGCCGCCTCCCGCCCGCCTTCCCCGCCCGCCTTCCCCGCCCGCCTTCCCCGCCTCGCCTTCCCCATTCCCGCCTCGCCTTTCCCGCCCGCCTTTCCCGCCTCGCCTTTCCCCGCCTCGCCTTTCCCGCCTCGCCTTCCCCGCCTCGCCTTCCCGGCCTCGCCTTTCCCGCCTCGCCATCCCTGTCCGCCTTCCCTTCCCCGCCTTCCTTGTCCCGCCTTCCTTGTCCCGCCTTCCCTTCCCGCCTTCCTTGTCCCGCCTTCCCTTCCCCGCCTTCCCCACCCCGCCATCTCGGCCATCATCTGCCCTTGCAGCGACTCTGTTCAGGAGGACATAGGGTTCGATTCCCAACGGTGGCGGATTTTCCACGTAAGTTAATTCAGCCTCTGCCTGGAAGAGAATTCTAGCGGCGGACTGCTCTGATATGTAGTTTTACCTGATTTTTGTGATCAATTCCAGGCGAATCCCGGATCAGTACCCTCAGCAAATTAGCCTACGTCCGCGCGCGATCTTTCCTTCCTCTTCCTTTTCCTCTTCCCTTACACACACACTCACACTTACGTGCACAACACTTCGATAGAGCAGTCGGAAATTTCGAGCATGTTCTGGCTGGGGGGGGGGGGTCGTACTGTGAAGAGATACTTGGCGGGTGAATCCCCCACAAGCCGACTCGCAGGGAGGCGCCGAACCTCTCGTTCCAGCGAGGGAGGAACACCGCCCACTCCCGGATATAACACGCACAAAAGCCACGGGAATAACGACCTAAGCCGTTGAGGAGCCAGGAAACAATCAATCAGTCCAATCAACCAGCCTTCCTTTGCTCCTCTCCACCGTGCCCCACCACACGCTGCTCGCTCACCGCACTGTCCTATCCTCACTGGCCGCCGTCGGGTCCGCCCATCGCTCCTGCTGGTTCTTGATGCGGTGCCGTAGCGCTGCCGCTGTCGAGCGAGGGTGAATCTACCTCGGGCTCCGTGAAGGTTCGGCCCCATGGACTGGAGACTCACTGAGCTGCTGGGATTCTAACAACTTCACATTCTACGGAAAACTTGCTCAGTTGCACATTCTACAGAGAGACCTCTTTCGCGCAATGCCTCTTTTTTGGGGACCGTTCATTAATCTCCTGCTATGACACTGTTGGTGCCTTGTCCACCGCCGCCGCCAAACGTTTCTTGTGGGCGAGGGCGACAACGCTGTGGGAACAGGGATTCGAAACTTCTGGCTGAGGCGTAAACGATATGATGCTGTAAGTTCTGTCAATCCGTTATCTCCTACACCTACATTTTCATATTGATTCTTCTTTAAATTTGCTTTTTGCAGAATATTTTATATGATCACATGCATCCTTTTAGTTGATACGTCACTGTGATACACTCACTCACCTGTTTACAAAATTGTCCGACTAATTTATGTATTTTCTACGGATCGAAGAAAATGTACATTAGCGGGTTGATGATACTCGCCTACAACGAGATCATGATTTTACAGCAATTATGAAGGCCGTTGGATATATTGCGGCAACAACGAGTATTTTTTATTAAAAAGATAGCAATCGATTTCATAAGAAACTCATTTTGTAACTTTTAATTTCAGTTATTGTATATTTAATTTCAGTTATTGTACTCTACGCATATGGCATTGGATAAGAACATGACAACGGACTTATGTAAATTAAACATTTATAACCATTCTAACAATTAATATCTTTGCAAATATACGACAATTGAGAGACGATGGAAGACTTTGGATGTTTGTAGTGAAAAGCGTCTAAGCTCAATAAAGTCATATTTTGAGTGTACACCTGTATCATTATATAACAACCATTTCTTCTATTTACACATTCATGCTAACAAAAATGTAATACTTTAGATTTCTTGTGGTGCAGGGTGCTCGGTGGGCACATCTTTAAGATGTCTTAAAAGAACATAACTTGAACAAGGAATATTAAGTTCTATTTACTTTCAGTGAAACCCAGTCAACGGTAACATCAATGCTGATCTCCTTTCATCATTCACGCATACACTGCCAAAATTAAGATTAATTAGCACTGAGTAAAACATGCCAAAAATTGTTTCTTTAGATCCTTATTCCCAACTTTGCCCCTCAGGAGGCTCACGGACATCATACAAGCTTTCTCTGAGGAGCTCCAAAGTTCGATTCCAGGGCGGAGCAAAACAGAAGCTGCAGCCTTCTAATAAAAATCGTCTTAGTTTCTATGGTTGTGGAACTAAAGAAAGCTCCGGCAGGCTAAACAAGCTAGGTGTGGTGATGGATATATGTCATGCTCGCCATTAGACTTTTCCTCCCTTGCGTTGACAATAAATAAAACCAGGCTCCATGTTTGGGAATACAGTTAGCTGCCAAAAGTAGGATCAATGAGATCCTACATGCCAAATAAACATGTACATTTCTAAATTCAACATTTAATCTTTTGTCAACCGACGGGAATAACTCAGTTATCTCAACGCATATTTTACTTTTTTTATTGTATAATGTATATAGCTAACTAAAAAAAAAAATAGTTTGAAAGCTACCTAGCAAGGGTCTCGAATCTTACAGCACCCCGGATAAGGATATTGCAGTAGGAACATTTCATGTCTTGAGCCTGTTTTAACATAGGTGGAACAGAATTTTTGAACGCAATTTAATGATTTATTTTGGTAGCTTGATGAAGAAGGGTAATGGAAATACATTACTACGTAAAACTAGAAAACAAACGGAAATTGAGATACGTTACTTCGGAAATTAGTTCGTCAAGGAGATCGAGAAAGAACGTGAGACAATCGGCCACCTGTTCTCCGAACGGGGGCGGGGCCGGGGGCGGGGATGAGGCGGGGGTGGGATCAGCTGCATGTGCATATCGCCAAGTGGCTGTCGTGCCGATTGGAGCGTCGCCACCCGCCTCAGATAGCGGTGGGCAGTCCGGGCGGGCGAGTTCAATAATTATATTCCACCTATAGTGAAGTGAAGTGAAGTGAAAGGTGCGATTATGCGTAGTCTACAGTAAAAACTATTGAACAATTCATATTTAGATAAAGTTATATGCAGTGCAGTGAAGTGAAGTGAAGTGATTTCATTTGAAGTGATGTGATGGTTCCTTCGTCTCTCTATGTATACACACGGATTTTGGTAATATGTAAGTTTATTCATTTGTTGTTGGAAAGAAAGTCTATTTGTTTGTTTAATTTTATTTTTTATATATTATTATTTTATTGGAAATTGTAATTTTGCATTCTGCCACCGAGCATCATCTGCCCAATTCTAGAATAAATTTCTTTCTATCTATCTATCTATCTATCTATTTTAAAACAGACTCAAGGCAAGAAATATTCCCACTGCACTGCACTGTTCCTTGACCCGAGTGTCTTTTGATTCGGGACCCATACCAGAAACTAGATAGGAACTAGATACGTGTGCGAGATATAAGCAAATGGACATTTTTACTGTAAGGGATTTAAATGTGGTTCATGAAGATGACAACTATGCGCTATAATTTGAACAATTTGTGAAAACAACCAAGAAACAAACGGAAATTGAGATACGTTACTTTGGAAATGAGTTCGTCAATTGGGCACGGGGGAGGGCGTGAGACAACCGAGCGCCTGTTCTCCGAAGGGGGGCGGCGGCGAGGGAGGGGCCAGGCGCACGTGCATGCCGCCAAGTGGGCGTCGCCGGGCGGGGGGCCCGCCTCTGATAGCGGCGGCGGGCGGCCCGGGCGGTCAGCGAGGGCGGGGCGGGGCGGGTGGGGCGGGCGGGGCGGGGCGGCCGGCGCCTTCCGGCCGGGCGCGCAGCTGCGCGGCGCCGCTCGCGCGGAGGGGCGTCTTGGCCAGAACAGATCTCGCTCTGTGCAGCGCCGCGCAGCCTCCGCGAGTGTCCTCTCCACGCGGGCGGGTGCAGGGTGCGCGTTGCGCCAGGCCACCACTACTTTAACCCTTCACGCTTTGACTGCCAAGACGTTTCTCATTAACCATTCCTCTGGGGCCATTTTGTAAAGAAATAAATTATTTTTAGATATCTAAGACACTGATATGAACTTTCTTCATTTTTTTATTAATTTACCTTTGTGAGACCATGTTGCCTCACACATTTATGAGATGAGACCATACGGACTCATGTTAATATAAATATTTCAAGAGGACTCTTTTCTTTTCACTGAAATATTTTTATTTGGTAGCAAGAAGAGACAATGCGTGAATAATGCGATTTAAATATATTCAGCATTTTTGTTAGGTCTAATTCAAAACATTTTTACAATAATCAAACCAAACGTAAAAATGTTGAATTAAATTAGTTAATTTCTTCCTAGGACCTGCCGACGTGTTAAGACGGGTGACCAACGTGTGGTGCATGCCCCAATCGTGGCGCATGTGATGTAGAGACGCGATGTTGCCAATAAAACATCAATGTTTCCAGACATTCTTGTTCAGAAGTGAAACATCGATGTCATTAATACCTCATCTAAACCACTGATATTTTTAAACATTTATGTTTTGAAAAGAGATTTAGAAACATTATCACGCACATAGACGTAGAGGAAGGATTTAATTAGACACTGGCCATATTTATTATTATTTATAATTATTATTTACAAAACAAACTCAAAAATAAGAAGAAAAAACTGGATTTTAGATTGAATTCAACGTGAATTCTACGTCTGCATTTACGGACGAAATCTCGAGTAACATACTTTTCAGTTCTCACGACGTTTGGTGTTGAGTTCTCACAATTTCTTTGGTGTGAAATAATCATATATTTTCAATTTACTGAGATGTGAAAATTTAAACAATTGTTTTGTTATTATAATATTCATATCATTCAAAAATGAAACACTTACAACGTAAAAACACTGAGCATAAAATATCGATGTTGAAAAATCTGGACCTCAATAAATCGTTCTTAAAAATATTGATATGATTTTGAAAAACATCTATATCGATTTCTCATCCCCTATTGGATGATGCAAGTAAAACATTGCATCCTGCGAGAAAAGAGACCATTCACTGCCGGAGAAACAACGTAGGGGGCTCTAGGGTTACCCAAATCATAGGGGACTATTGGTATTGAAAAATTATTCATACCTACCCTGATTAGTGCGAAAATGAATAAATTGAATAATGAATAGTATGAATGAATTATTTCCAATTTACAAAATTAACACTAGAATACTTTGACAAATACTGACGAATTAAAATATAATTTAAAAAATTTGGAAGCTGAATCCAGCGGAGAGGGCCGCTAACTCGAGGGTATTTTGCTTATGCATTAATCAATCCCGGATTCCAAAGTCCAACCTCTGTGCTCCATCTCGCTTTCTCAACACATGCAACTACTTTGGTCCAGAGTTATTTTCTCTAAATGCGATTCTCCCACAGCTGTAGTACCAGCAGCGAGGTCCCTGACATGAACGCTTTTGTGAAGAAAAAAATCGGCTCATTGTGTATACAATATTGGCCATACCTGCGTTAAGTAATCGTATTTGAATTCTTGGCTGTCCGGAATTAGCTGCGTCATGGTCGATGGAGCTGACGTTTCGGTCACCATGCTGTGGCCTTCTTCAGAGCTATACTGCTGATAGCTCTGAATATATACACAGTATAGCTCTGAAGAAGGCCACAGTAAGATGGCCGAAACGCCAGCTCCATCGACCATGACGCGGCTAATCCCGGACAGCCAAGAATTCAACGACTCCGGCCGCGGAAGCCTACGACTCAAGTAATTGTATTGTTCGTCTTTCATTCCTTCCAAAGGTAGGCACACAAAATAGTTTTTCACAAAATATAAAAGTCTTCGAGTGCGCTCAAACCCTCTTTTCAAAGTGTTTTGAAAGAAATTAAAATTAATTTGTCATTTAAGTGAACAAAAAAAATGAAATATTGACTACCCGGGAGATATTAGTTCTCTGCAATGATTGTGACATTTGAACGACCGCGTAACTGGACCTTGAGGACCTAATATGAAAGTATCATGACCACTGCGGAGAATTACGACCTGCACTCAAAGAACTTGCACTATCACCTAACAAAGATGCGAGCCTTCTCAGTCAGCCCAAATCGTCAACATTCTGGCTGGTGCAATTTTCTTCTTCAACCAACAAGCAAGTTGAGAAATAACCAGAGAAGTATCGTACTCATTTATTAACCTGGAATACATCGATAATTGAGGTTAATGTGTTTACTGTAATTGAGTTTCAGAATTACCTTTTGTTGAGTCACTTTCCAAAAAAAATGCCTCTGCTTCATATACAAGTTATTCTTGGTTTCCAAATCACGCATTGACACATCCGCAAGAGAGTCAGCACTTTTCGTCGACGCCACAAAAGACGAAAGAGAGACATCATTTATGCAACTCAAATGCTGGCAGCTCTTTCAGCGCATCGCCTTCCGTCCTTCCATTAGCTATCCTCGCAGGTAGCGATTCATTGTCTCAGTTTTGGCATTCCAAATTGACAAGAGAAATTTACATCGGCTCCTTAACGAGAACGTAGAGAGAGGGAATACTGCCTAATAAGACGCGGTGGAGTTTCTCAGTTTCTCACAGTGGGTCGAAATATCAGAGTCCGTGCATTGTGTGTGAAGTTCTGTCATTCACTGGAAGAAAACGTGTAGTACCTGAAAATCAAAATTGTAAATCAAAATGAATAAATTTCTATTATATACACTTTGGGGAGAGATTGCTCTCTTTTTATATTCTTTTGTAGGTGAAACTAATTCGTTTTTTCTCTCTTTCAATATTAAGAACTTCAGTAGTAAAAAGAAAGATTTTTTAAATCTCTTGTCTCCACTAGGCAAGGTATTTTGATACGGAGCTGCAAAATCTTACGTACGAAGAATTAAGAGATTAAAGACTGCCTTGTTCTACTTTATTGACTTGGCCAACAATATTTATAGTCAATAACTTGGTACTAATTCTTCTTTCTAATTTCCTAGCCTTCCAGAAAATACTCAAATTTGTGCCATTTTTTCCATACCCATTACATCTTTTCTTTAACTTACGACAACACATCCTAATTATTTCTACTTTTTTAGAATATCCTCTTTTTTTCTATTTCTCCATCGATAATTTTCAATTATTTCATAATATAAATTATAGATATTATCTAAATTGACGTACTTTATTCTATTAAAGTTGAAGTGCTGTTAATTTAAATTTTCATTTTTTATAATTATATTAATTTATTTATTCCCATTCGTGTTTCGTCTTGTGGCCAGCGTGCGGCGTGGCGCTCCCTGGCGGGCGCAAACAATGACGCCCGCCGAGGCGCCGGCGGCGGCGGCGGCGGCGCGGGCGCTGTCGTCAGCGGCGGAGGCGGGAGGTCGCCCGTTCGAGATCCGCCTGCCTCAGCCAGGAAAGGTGCGCCCGAGTCGCCGCCGCTCCTCACGCCTTCGCGCTCAGCCACCTGCGCGCATCTCGAGCGCCGGCGCGGGCGCGGGACTGGCCAAGCGGGCTCAGGGAATCGACGATGTCACTGCAGGGCTTCTCACCAGGAGGTCATTGGGTTCGAGTCCCGATGGAGGCGGATTAGTATCGATACTAGTTAGATAGCTAGGTCGGGTTCAGCCTCCGTCTGGAGGAGAATTCCAGCGGCCGGCTGCTCTGACCGGTAGTTTCCCGTGATTTCTCAACACCAGGCGAAAAGCCAGAGAAATACCCTAACAAACGGGCCACGGACCGCGCGCGATATTACCTTCCTCTTCCGTGTTGTACTCTCATAGGAAAATTTCGTATTATGAAAAGGACCAAAAATGGAATTTGGAATTTCCACTTAAACATGTGGGTAAACGTACAGCGAGCATGTAGTAAGGAATATGAGAAGAACTTGTGTCCCAATGTGCGGGAAAGATGTAGGCAAACAAGGAGGAAAACATTCGGGGAACGGGGGGGGGACGAGTGACCGAGTGATGATCATAAACTGCATTCATCCTGAATGAGATCTTTTGAATATTATATTACGTTTTTGAAGTATTACTTCCATTGAAACTCTTACTTACACTTTCGTGTTTACCTATTCTTCCCCTTTTCTGCAGCACTGGTGGACAGAGAGGAGAATGGCTTTCAGAATCACGTAATCTTCGTAAATATTCAATTGATCATTTGGTACTCTGTGCACATTAAACCTTGGATCCATAATCTCAGAATTTTTTTTATAAACTTCCAACCACTATTATAATTTTTACCTACGAGCTGTACCGGGCCTGTAATGCTATAACGTACAGTTAAGTGGCTTAGACCGTTCGAATTTGGATCCAGTTCGAAGTTATTTTCACCTTTAAAACAAATGATTTACGAACGGATTGTTCGCACGGATTCAACTGGTATTACTTGGTACAAAAAGAAATTGATAAAAGCTCCAGAGGTAGAGCGTACGAACTACCAATTTCCTTTTCTCAAAACTCAAAGAGGGGGCGACAAATTGATGAGTGAAAGAAAGGTATCTTCACATTTGCTGCTTCGTCCTAATAAATAAAAAATGCTCTTGGGAAAGTTCTCGTATTCAATTTCCTTATTTTAGAGTCCTTGATTAGAACATTTCTCAGTTTTAAAATGACACACGAGGCAGCCAGAAACTGAATAACTGTGTCGTCGCAGGGACTAATTAATACTCTTCCAGCAGAGGAGAGCAAAATCTTTAGGAGGGACGATGCCCGGCACTCCCTCCGCAGCGGTATCCACTCGATCGCTTTTCGCAATCAGCGCGTGTGCGGAACGCGGATAGGACATTCTATCTACGTTCTAGAAAAGTCCAGAGTGATGTAGTAGATGCACAGAGTGAGATAGCGTCGTCGTCGGAGGTCGATGTCGTGCGACCGGAGCGGCGCCTGGCTGCTCCCGGATGGCGCCAGCGCCAGCTGCACGCGAGGCGACTCCACGCCAATCACAGATACCCACTTCGCGGTAGTGATGCGACGTCCACAACAAAACATCGATGTTGCCTAGCATCCATGTTCGAAATACATCGACCAAAAACCATCAACGTTTTTTAACATTGTTATTTAAAGGAATCGACAGATACCCACTTCGCGGTAGTGATGCGACGTCCACAACAAAACATCGATGTTGCCTAGCATCCATGTTCGAAATACATCGACCAAAAACCATCAATGTTTTTGAATATTAATATTTAAAGGTATTATTATTTAATAGGTTAATATTATATTAGGTAAAGAATTATTATTTAATGACGGGAAGAAAACTTGTTCAGGAAGATGCCCAACTTGAAAGGCTGTGGAAGATTTGGAGATCGTCGCTTGATGTTGATACACAAATGAAGTACCGTACTCCACAAAAATTTACAAAGTATCTGATGAAATTAACATCTATTGAACACAGGTTGATGTTACCCAAAAATGGATTTTTGGTTACATCCGTTTTGATACTCATTAAAATTTCTATTTTCTAAGATATCAATATTATACCCAATAAAAATAAGTTAAATGAGACTTAACAAGAATGCGACATCTGGAAATAATTACGAATTTGTTTGATTCAATGGGTCAGGAAATACCAGAAACAGTGGTCTCAGCTGATACGCACCCGCGAATGGTTAGAATACAACTTATATCTCTAAGAAGGTCATGATTTTGCTTTCTGGGATTTCCCTGTCGTGCCCTCTAGCACAATTTATCCGGCGTGACATGCAGACAGCATTTGTGACGCCGATGCCACTCGTCCCAGTGGCGTCAAGTGTCCAGGGGTGTCGCGACGGTCGAGGGCACCACGGTCACTGCTCAACAGGCAGGAGTGCCGCGAGCATTCGCACGGGGTGAGCAACCGTACCATTTTTAAATCCTTCTGTGAGCTACCAAAAGAAACCAGGACAGAAAAAAATTTTTTTCTTGAAATCTTATACTTGTTTAATTATTTTAAACATTCGTATCTACTAAATATGAAATTAATTGTAATAAATCCCAATATAAGAAATAAATTGAACATTTAAAGAAATGGAATGTTGTTAGTAATATATTAAAAACCTAAGAAGATTTTTCTTCAGACTTATTATCTTCAATGAGGAGGTAGTAACTTTTTGGGTCTTTAGCAAGATTTTTAATGTTGAAAGAGAATTGGTAGTGGTTGCTTCTTATAAATTTCCTATCAGGAAAAGAAATTTCACAAAGGCAGAATGTAGAGCTGAATACTGCCTGCACGTTTTTTACAAAACTGGACCAAATTTGGTATTTTTCTTAAAGAAAACGTAGCTCAATATTTTCAGAACTTGACGAAAGCCCAGAATTTGAAAAATAAATAATTTTGAAAATGAATCAGTTCCAACTCTTTGCAGTTAGTTGTCTTCTTCAAAAACAAAATGTTCCATTAGCGAAAGTATGCAAGAAGCTGTTTTTGTAAGTCAACTGCCCGCTATAAGCTCAGTGAAGCAAGTCCAGGTTAGCCAACCAGAGCGTTTGGTTGCGATTACCGGAAACTTCCTCCTGAGCTACTAATGACCCGCGATCCATATTTGTTTTAAGTTATCGCTCCTTCGTAAGAGAAATATGGACATGAAACCTTCTTTTCCAGAAGAGGACATTAAAGCAACGATTAATCACCAGGGAACGAATTTATTGTAATAAAAAATTTAAAATATGAACATAAATATGTATTTATTTTTTCCAAAATATGTACAAAAAATAGAAATGTTGTAAAAAAATATTATAGAGTTTAAAATTCATCTATACCAGCACTTTCAGAGCACAGAAAGTCGTTCATCGGACTTATTATGGATTCGGAGAGAATGAAAGAAAGTTCCACCTCTATTGAAGTAATTGTACACTAGTTTCTTTCGCCATATAAAATTGCTGACGAAAGCTAGCGAAAGAGACTGTGCAAATACATACGGAATCGTCACCATATGTTCAGAGGTTAAATAAGAGGTGCTTCAGGTTTTGCTCAATGGATAATGGAAAACTGGACGAAAAATCTGATCGAGATAGGAGAACTCTCTTCGACTGAGAAGGAGAGATACAACATTGATGTCGATGTTGCTGTAAAAAAAAGTTTAATGCCTATTTTTTAAAACTACGATGTTTTTACGTTTTTGATGTTTTGTTTACGAAAGAAAACTTTCTATAATCACAATTTTTTAAAAGTTATAATTTAAAATAACAACTGAGCATTGTCAGTCCATGCGCTCGAACGAAGCGAATGCTGTTTATACTACCTTCATCGAGCGGGCTATCTCTCCCACGAGAGATGACCACGATGCCCTGGTATTCTCTACGCCTTTCCTTGTTTTTCGCACGTGGAGAATCAAACAAGGCCTTTGCAGTAGGTGTAACCCGTAAAGGCCCATTCACAATGCAAACATAAGCATAAGCATGGCGTTAACATAAAAGTTAGGACTACGCCTACAAGTGGACTCATTCACAATGCGTTCGCATAAGCATAACACGTAAGACGTTAACTTAAGAGCTTGCAAGCTTCAAGCTTCTGTGCTTATGCTTATGTCAGACATAAGGAATGAGCCAATCACAGTTCGATAACTCAAAATCGAGTATCGAAGTCGATAGGCGAACTATTCGTGTGCTGCGTGGTTGTTTGTCGTATTTGTTTTGAAATCTCGAAATCGATTCTCATATCCAACCAATAGTAAACTAGAATATTGTCATAGCCAATAGCAACTCTTATTTTGCCTATGTTTATGTTCGACATTGTGAATACGCCAACTCTTCGCTTATGTTAATGTCTATTTTATTGCATTGTGAATGAGCCTTAAGGCCTCCCCTTCCTCCCGTTCTTCTACGGTGAACAGAGGAAGCTCTGGCCCCTGGAGATGACCCGGAGCACTGAGGCATTCAGGTATTTTTGTTAACTGTTCTTATGTCATATTCCTATTCTGGTTGTTTTTGTTGTTCATATTTATTTTTTGTTGTTCACTGTATTATATTTTTTTGTCAGTTAAATCTTAATTAAAAATTAATAAACACGTCCCCTGTAAAATTAAATCCTCCCCTAGGTGAATGTGAATGTCAGAGGTTATAAAGACACCTTTAAAAATAATATCAATGTTTAAAAACATGGATGTTTGGGGGACCATGTATTTTAGAGGAGTCACTTTTAAGAAGTGACCATTTTGTCGGAAAACAAATGAACGTCTTGCAGGGCGATGACATTGCAAAAGGTGCCATTTACAAATGATCTATCTGAAAATAAACGCCCTGACAAAAGAGAGAACAATGAGAGTACGTAAAATGAGAGTACATAACCTGCAGTTATGTTGCCAGCAGTGGCCGAGCAGAACTTGTGAAAGCGGTCTCTTCTTATAATAATCTCTAGGGAGAATAATTGTTATGTCCAAAAAAAATCTTGAAATATGCTTTTAAAAATATGCATTTATGACCTAAAAATTCTAAAAAGTGCCTTTATATACAATTAAAGTTAACAATATTCCATTTCCTCTATAAATATTTCTTGATAAAATTCAGGAGAAGCATGCTTGGTATGAAAATATATATTTTTGTGCAAACATAATATAATCTACCCTTCTTCGCGAGAGAAATAATTGAAGTAAATATTCACCTTAGTGAAGTACATTGTATGTCTTGCTGTATTTCTTCTGACTGCTTTCAAAAAATGCAATGAAGAATTATCATATATTTACAGAAGTATTTTATCTACAGAAAAAACAACAACAAAAAGAAACGCAAACTGTGAGAAGCTCTTTCTAATCAATGAACTCTCACAAATAAATAGATTCTATGAAAATATTAAATATTTTATAGATAAGTCTTTCTTTAACGAAATTTGCAAAATTTGCGCGTATAATTACATGAATATGCACCAACAGAAAACATCGGCCAAATATGCACTAACACTGAAGCAACGCACAAAAATATGCCAAATCATAGAAATCCCCTCCGTAGAGGAGCATGGGTGTGTTAATTCCAAAGTGGATGTTTTGTTGTGGGAGAGAACGCCTGGCTATCGGCGTCGCCCGCCCGAGTGGCGCCGGCCGAGGGGTCGCGGGTCGCGGCCCCGGCTGCGCCCAGCGCCGATCGCCCAGCGCGGGCCAGGCAGCTGCGCGTCCGAGCGCGCTCGCCCGATAAGCGCCTCCGCACGCGACGCCGCGACGCCACGGGCAGCAAGGGTCTCTCAAAAGACTCGCGCAAAAATAAGACTCGATAATGGATGCTAACGTCTTTAGGCCGATTGATTGATTTTTTTCGTGTTTCCGGGCGCGTCAACTGGTCATTAGTCCCGTTAGTGTAGTGCATGTTTTTCTCGGGAGATGGCGGTGATCTTCCCCCGCTGGATGGCGAGATCGGCGCCGACCTACTGTCGCTAGGGTTTCCCTAACCAGGACTCTCCCACCAGCGGGGCACCGCCCCATCCGGGACAAGCTCTAAACTCCAGACCGGTCTCCCGGAATATGTGGCGGTGTAGTGTTAGTGTAAGTGTGTGTAAGGGGAGAGGATAGGACAGGCAAGCGCGCGCGCTCCGTGGCCCGTTTGGTAAGGTACTTCTCCGGCATTCGCCTGGTATTGATCGGAGAAACTACGGAAAACTACCGATCAGAGCAGCCGGCCGATATAATTCTCCCCAGCGCGACTGAATTTGACCTAGCTGAAAAGCTAGGTCGAAAACCTCGCCGTGACTGGACTCCGGAAAGCGTTGCTAGGACCTCCCGGTCAGGAGGATCAGCAATCGCAGCGACATCAGCTTGATGCGACGGAGCTCCACCGCCTGCCGCATGAGTCTGCTTCGAAACTCGCGTCGTATCGTTGCTGGGTCTGGAGCTCCATTCAAGCTAGCGATTCCCTCCCTGCAGAGTAGCGAAAGACAGCGCGGAATCGGTTCAGACTCGGTCAAATGACTGCGACGGTGTGGTTAGACGTGGAGCCGTGATTCCTCGAACTGCGTCTCTTGGTTGCTCCACTTCAGATTCTCCATACGAGGACGAATGTGTCAGGGCAAATAACGCTGACGTGGATGGACGACGATTCCAGGTGTCACAACGTTGGAGATAATGGATGATGAATGATGATAATGGAAATAGCAGTCTCTCTTAATCTGTCGTGCGTCGTTCAATGCTTTTTGCAATACAATCTTATTTTTAAAAAAATATTAATAAGAAAAACTATTTCTCTGAATAAGTGTACACTACCTTTTCCCTCAACTCATTTGTTTCTGTTGGTGTTAACGGACGGTAGACTGTTAAAATAAAAAAACATTAGTTTCTCTGGTTGCGTTATCACAATATAACAGTACAATTTTACGTAAAATATTTAACTTCTAGGATACTTTTCCTTTTTTTCTCGCGCTAATCGCGCTCAATTGTAGGATCCGCAAGACTTCCCCACTGGCGTGTCTGGGTATGATGGGATGAGGTTAGGAGTACGTGTACTCCCCCACGACCCTCCTTTCCGCATTGGGAGAGGATGATGGGAAGGGAATGGGAAGGATAGATTGAACGCGGTCCGTGGCCTGTGATATACCATTGAGCTCTGGCTTTAGAAGAAGAATTTTACGATTAAAATGTGGATTTAGATACTTTCTTCTAAAAAATACATACAGTCCCCCAAACATTGGGAACCACTGATTTAGAAAGTATTCTAGGAGATGTTTTCTGTGTAAATGTTATTCGCTCAAACTTTATTTGGAAACCTAACATTTAGTGCATGTGATATGTGTTTCACGTCATCTTCTTTTATTGAAAAGTCGCTGACAAATTAAATCTTAAAATTATTACATGAACTCCCGATTAAAATTATATTACTCTCCGATTACCCGCCTACTTGATCAGCTTTGGAACTTTAATCTGTTCTTCCAGTTCAATATCCTATTGATTTAAAAGAAATGTCGATGAGATCTTGGAAATGAGAGATGCATATTGCATCTAACACATCAAACGAAGCTCGTAAAGTTTATTCATAAAACCACATTGACTAAAAGAGAATTTGAAACAACATTTCAAGAAAAGGAGATGCAAAGGGGTTGTTACAAACTGGATTACTACTTGGACTTCATTAAAAGAAATGGGGCAAAGCAAAGAGTAAATGCATCGTCTCTTCTCATTATGCAGGACAAATGAAATCTGACATCTCCCTTCCCGCGTCAAGATGACGTTGTATTCTGCAACTCATACGTCAATCATGGATCATGCATTTCAAGTGAACCGTTTTGCCCCGAGTCATCTTGTAACATTATCTTTACAGATGAGAATAAAATTACGTGCACTAACAAGATGTATAAAGTTAAAGAGCAAGAATAATCAACAGAATAAAACAAAATTGCATAAAATGACGGCTTCACCGACACTATACAGAATGTACACATAATCACCGCTAAGCAAACCAGTATGAAGTGTAACGATCACGCTAAATCCAAGCATTTATAAAACAATCTGTGCATTAAGTGAGTATTTGATAGTCCTCAAATGATGCTCCACAGATTAAGATGTTCCTGATTGGGGTCCTGAATACAACAATTTAGCTGAGTTGTCACCACCTCGAAAAGAATTCTCTAAACGTGTTACCCTCCTTGATCGTTGCTATGGTTTGCTCCCATCAATTCCAGACAGATGCTGGAGCAGTGCCTTCAAAAACGAGCCACGAACCGCGCGCGATCCTTTTTTTCTCTTTCTACTCCATCTAGCAGAGGGTAAAATGCTTAGGACTGGGCAACTGACCTTTCCTCATGCGACGTCTCTCCTGTCATCTAATGTTGCTTGCTTGCTTGCTTGCTTGATTGATTTTTCGTGTTTCCGGGCGCGTCAAATACTGTGCTCATTAGACCCGTTAGTGTAGTGCATGTTTTGTTTTATCAGGAGATGGCAGTGATCTTCCCCCGCTGGATGGCGAGATCCGGCGCCAACCTACCGTCGGCTAGTGGGGTTTCCCCCTAACCAGGACTCTCCCACCAGCGGGGCACCGCCCCAGTCGGGACAAGTTCTAAGCTCCCGACCGGTCTCCCGGAATATGTCGTAGTGTAGGGCATGTTAGTGTAAGTGTGTGTGTAAGGGGAGAGGATAGGACAAGGAAGATGAAGGACAGATCACGCGCGGTCCGTGGCCCTTTCAAGGTACTGCTCCGGCATTCGCCTGGTGTTGATCGGAGAAACCACGGAAAACTACCGATCAGAGCAGCCGGCCGCTAGAATTCTCCTCCAGACAGCGACTGAATTCGACCTAGCTGAAAAGCTAGTGTCGAAAATCCTGCCGCCGTGGGGAGTGGGAACCTAGGAGCTCCCGGTCAGAGGCGCTGCAGTGACATCAGTTGATGCACTGAGCTACCACTCTCGGTCTCTAATGTTGCCATTGCAGAGTTTCTGAGTAGGAAGTCCTAGGGTTCGAGATTCGAGGGCGGTGGATTGTCGACTCCAGCTAGATGGACCGACGGTCAAATTCAGTTGCTATCTGGAGTAGAATTCTAGCAGCCGGTTGCTCTGGTTATTAGTTTTCATGATTTCTCCTATCAATACGCGGCGAGTGCCGCGACAGTATTAAGAAACGTGCCACTCACCATGAGATCTTGCCTTCCTCATCCTTCCCTCTTCTCCTCTTACAAACACACACTACACCACCGTACGTAACCTGAGCACAGTCCGGAGCTTAGAGATTGGCCCAGGTGGAGCAGGGCCACGCTGGGGGAGATACTTCGAGGTTGTACGTAATCTAAGGTTCCTGAGACGCAAAGAGAGCCACTGTCTGTATTTCCGATTTCGGAATAACTAAAGACAGATTTCCTGGTAAAGAACAGTCCAAAACAAAAGTGTGCAAGCTATCATTTGAACGAAAGAAAGTAGCCTCGATTACGTCAGTAATATGTACAACAGCTTGAGTTGTTCATCTGAAATGTTTTTGATCACATTTTATACGTCATTTTTCTTTGCTGTTAGGGGATTTTTAAAACAGTTTAAGAGCATTTTATTGATAAATTTTTACGGAGTTTTAAATCATCAAAATTTGCCCCCAAACCATAACAGTTGACGCGCCCGGAAACAAACTTATCAATCAAGTCTCATGATCTGGGTCATGATCATCCAGTATTACGAAAAAATATATTATTTTGTTCACGGCTTTAACTGTAATGCAGGGCCACATGAAAGGAGATGCTCTCCTATCGGTAATGAGGTAAAAAGTAGAGGTTAGTTTCTCCAGCAACAAGCTGACCTCCCGCCTGACCAAGCACAATGAAACTCAAGGTAAAGTTGGCCTTTGCAGCCGTGAATGCCCGGCAGCCCACCTGGTCGCAAGTGAATCCGTGCATAGCTGCCCCTGGCGGCCATTGTTCGCGGTGGAGTACCCCATTAGTGTCACCAGCTCCCGAGAATGCCCGCCCCATTGTTAAGAATCTCGCGGAACAGGTCCCGAAGGCAGGCGGTCGTGGCGCGGCGCGGCCGCCGGCCCAGGTGTCGGCTCCGGACAATGCAGCTGCGTCTTCCTCCACAACAAACACTCGCCCAGGTTTTTCATAATCATAACCTTCAGTGCGGAACTTTCGCGTAATTGATTAGCTTCTCATTGTGTGTACTACTGTTTTCTTACTTTGTCCTAGGCCATTCAGTAAGTGACCATCGAGCGATCTGGAACTATTCAGTTTATCTGATATCTATCAAAGTATGATTTCGGTTGACCACTGGTTAGTAAAATAACAGTAAGTAAGCCCATACCCAGGGCAGGGGTCAAGGAATCAGAGGATTTCAACCCCCCTCATGAAATTCTTTAGTCATCACTTACCTAAAAGCTCAAAGTGTTTTAATTCTGAATTTCGTAAAATTGTGAGTCGATTATTCTTAATGTGAAAAGGAAGTGATGAAATCTCTTTCTCCATAATGTAAATAAATATTTTTCATTCTTTTACATCAGCCCGATTCCTTGCCCAAAAAATCTGATAAAGATTGTGATCCTAATACTACCATAATCACATTCATATAGGATGGTTTCTCAAATTGATTTCATTACGTTTCTTATGAAAAATAAAAAAAAACACTTTTTTTGCCATTATTGCCAAAATTGATTATAGTTAAGGGAAGCATCCGTTCTTCATAAATAACACCAACGGAAAATAATGTTGTTTTCTTGACCATAAAGTTAGGTTATAAATCATGAAGAAAACATTTCATTTGTTAATTTCAGTTGTTATGTCAAAGATGTTAAGAGTTTTAAATGAAGCCCCCAATGTCCGGTCGAAGAAATAGTACAATGTGTATTTAAAACAGTTTTGTATCTGAATCTCCGCAGTCTTCTTTCACTTCGACATGTCTCACCCTAGATACAGCGCACGGTATTCTTTCATTGCACTTCCTACCATCTCAAATGCAGCATGTACTTTGCTTTGAATCTAGAGATCATAATTTGAAATGTTGTTATTTTCCTTTCCGGGTCGCCGGAGAGAACACTGAAGGAAAGAGATAATGCAATTGCTCATTAAAGTGAAGACATGTGTTGTCTTTTTCACCAACTGCTCCCGTACTGTCATTTATATTTTACTGTAGTTTTGCTTTTATCAGCTGGTCATCGTAAATTGACGTATGCAACTTACCACTGAGGCGTCAGTCTTAAGATTTCATAATTACAACAGATTAACTTTTGACGTTAACATTTTCGAATTTAATGAAGTAATATAGATGATTACTTTTATGATTAAATCATACATAATATTAAATCTGTATTTATTAGTATTTCCTTGAACAATGGTGCATAATACTTCACAGAAATCTGAAAATGTCCTATTTAAATACTTCCGATTGAATGTATTCTCAGAATAGAAGACTGAAAAAAAGAAGTGAAAGAAGCAGAAAATAGTATATCTTCAACCCGCAGGTGGTCATTCAACCAGTTGCGGCTTCGCTTTGTCAAACGTATGCCCGCAAGTCCCGTGATCCTGCTCACCTTAGGCCAGAGCAACATATTCCGGTCCCGAGTCGAAATAAGGAAACTTCACATTGTTATAACGTTGACCAGCCTGGGCGCAGATTGGAGCTAACGCCTGTTGCTTGAGAAGCCTCGGGTGGGAATGTCTTGAAGCTCCCACACAAGCGCCATCTGCTCGACCACCGAGTGGCTACATCCATCTTTCGTAAGCGCGGAAACAGCAGACAAAAGCATCTGTGTCCAGTCGTTCAGCTGTCGCGGGATATTTTAAGAGCCACGTCACGCGTCTGGGCGGAGGCGGCTGCACAGGCAGTAGCTGAGGATATCAGTAACACATTACACGTGGTAAGCGAACAGACTACTCTTAAATTGCTTGCACAAGATTAGACGGGATTATTTTTATTTCAGAAGCAGCACGAGTTCTCCAAAGTGAACTGAATATGAATACATTTAAACCAGTTTTCTGCGAACTACAGCAATGATCTCATAAAACAGCCAACCTACAGTGTTCTGTGGCTCCTTCTGACCTTTGATCTTCAGGTGAAAGAGAAAAAGTGTATTAAAAACTTTTTAAAAATATTACAATTCTTTTTTAGTAAAGGTTTTAAGGTTGAAAAGTAAATTAAATTGGATATTTAACATGAATAGAGAATACGGAGGGATCAATTAACAAAATTAGAGATTTCGATGAACAAGAGCTACGACGTTCACTACTTCACGTTCGACAAACGGAGGTTTTATGGTTTTGTCCGTCGGGAACGTAGACCTTGTCCCGGCTGGGGCGGTGCCCCGCTGGTGGGAGAGTCCTGGTTAGGCGGAAACCCCACTAGCCGACGGTAGGTCGGCGCCGGATCGGGGGAAGATCACTGCCGTCTCGAGGGAAAAACATGCACTACACTAACGGTACTAATGACCTAAGCAGTTGACGCGCCCGGAAACACGAATCAATCAATCAATTAATCAATAGTGGCACACGAATCAATCAATCAATTAATCCTGTTGGCAGCACATTGGTGCTGACGTCGATCACCATGTTTTCGAAACCCAGTTTTTTCTTTTGTATGAATTGTATTACAGTCAATTGTCTCAATGCATAACTAATACAAAGATTTAAGTGCTCAGAGGAAATTAAATGCAGAACCACGCGCGCAGAAGATATATATAACTGACACTACGCATAAAATTATGAAAGTAATGTTTCAATGCAGATTTTTATTTAACATAGCTTTAATTGACACGGATTGCTTACATTTTATTATATATTAGTGTTCTACATTTTGGAAATTACATTTCCGTCATTCGATGGAGGTGCAATCTTTAGTCTGTTAGATCTAGGAAAATCTGCCAGAAGCGTCGTAGATTCGAAGATACAGCTCCAAGTCAAGAAACCTCCGAAGATACCATGTTGCTTATGGTTGGCTAATCCAAATAAGTAAGTAAACAGAAAGACGTAACACCTGACTATTTTGCTAGAGACTAAATTGAAATTCAAAAAAATTCTCATTGGTTGCATGAATGGCAAGAGTGAATTCGTTACGGTTAGAACACCTCACTCGTAAACATACTTGCCAGATGACTGTTGTTTAGTAGAGATTGGAAAAAAGTTGCCTCTTCCTAAAAAGGGACACAATGATCCGCAAAACGCAAATGGTTTGGCTTTGAAACAGAAGTACGTATTCTACGCGAGATAAACAGAAAAAGACAGGTATCTCTTCATAGAATGAAAGTCATTATTACTTCAGTGTTCTGGACGTTGCTGAGTGACAATAATAACTGTAGGCAACTGACGGACACACTACTTATTTAACAACCATGAGCAACGTTTAAATTTCTAGAAAGACCCGACGGAGGGCCGCAAGCGTTGGAAGTGGTTAAGAGTCATAATAGCGTGAATGGAAACGTAAAATATGAAATGTTTTCTTGTTCTAAGAGCTCAATTATTACAGTGAGGGTTGCGGAACTCAGATTATTTATGAGAGAGAGTTCAGAGAAGCGCCACAAAAAATCTACTTGAGAGACATCAGAAACATCTGCAAACACTACTCAAGTTAAAGCCTGACATCTCTCTTACACGTTTGCATGAGTTCCGGAATCTCTTTCCCCCTCTCTTAGCAAGTACAGTTGAGTTATGAATAAAAAGAAGGCTACCAGAGTTGTTGACATCTTTTAGGATTGATATTTTCGTTCTTGGGTAACGGAAACTATTTGTTGCGGCAACCGAGTTACGAATTTTATTTCTTAGCTGTTCCGACGAAATCACACAATCATATTAAGTCTTATAAAATGAGAGCTTGAGAATACGCCAAGATCACAAAATTTCTACGGGCGACTCTGACAGTTATTCTATATTTCTTTCTTTGGTGTGTGTGTGTGTGTGTGTGTGTGTGTGTGTGTGTGTGTGTGTGTGTGTGTGTTTGGGCTGGGGGGAGTAAGGAACTAATACAAATCCTAGTTCCTGCGTATGACTTTAATTTAATCCATGACAGTTTATTTCTTTATTCATTCACTTATTAAGTTAACAAGGTACACGTGGTATATTAAAAAATGATCAAGCGATTGAAAAGATATTCATGAATTAAATGTGAATCAATATATAAAGTATTCAATAGAACTACGGGAGGGGAATTTGCGGTGGTAGCGAGGGTTAGGGCAGAAGTAGTGGCAGGTAGTGTGCCATATTCGATAGATGTGAAAATGCGGGGGTTTTGTGCTAACTCTATCCGTCATTTTGGGAGCTTCTTTTTTAACTCATTTCCCATGCATTTTTAACTTTTGTCTAACTGAGGACAGCAAAACGTTTCTACCTACAATAAAATTATGGTAGGTGTGTCCCCTCCCAAACATCCGACAGACGTTCACAGAGCAACTTGTATTATTTTCGCGACCCAAACAATGAGTAATATCAATCAAACGCCCATTGAAAACAGACCGATTTGTAATTCACTCATCAACACCAATTGATATGTGCATCTGCGTTTAATGGGAGGAGGAGGCCATCCTCCCCTGCTGGATGGTGAGGTCCGACCCCGACCTACATGGCGGTTGGCGAAGAATTTCCCGACCAGATTTCTCCTCTCAGCAGGGCTTTGCCCAAGTCGGGGCAAGATCTAATTGTAAGCACCCGTCCGGTCTCGCGATATTTGAAGTAGTGAGTGTAAGAGGGGAGGATAAGACAAGGACGAGGAAGGAATGAATCGCCCGCGTTACGTGACCCGTGTGTTAAGATACTGTTCCGGCAATCGCCTAATATTGATGGGCGAAACCACGGAAAGATACCGACGAGAGCAGCTGGAGGCTAGAATCCCCTCCAGACAGCGGCTGAATTGAACCTTTCAATTTAGATAGTGATGAAAATTCGTCACCGTCCGGACTCGAACCCCAGGATCGAGTCGCTGAGGAGAGAGCGGCAATGCTGGCACTGAGTTAGTGAATTCAGCTAGTGAAGAAATCCCATCAAGCCCACACAAACACCGGGAGCGGTAGCTCAGTGCATCAACTGATGTCACTGCAGTGCCTCTGACCGGGAGGTCCTAGGTTCGAGTCCTGACGGCGGCAGGATTATCGACACTAGCTTTTCAGCTAGGTCGAATTCAGTCGCTGTCTGGAGAATTCTAGCGGCCGGCTGCTCTGATCGTTAGTTTTCCGTGGTTTCTCCGATGAATACCAGGCGAATGCCGGAGCAGTACCCTACCAAACGGGCCACGGACCGCGCGCGATCTGTCCTTCCTCTTCCTTGTCCTATCCTCTCCCCTTAAACACACACTTACACTAACATGCCCTACACTACCACATATTCCGGGAGACCGGTCGGAAGCTTAGAGCTTGTCCCGGCTGGGGCGGTGCCCCGCTGATGGGAGAGTCCTGTTTAGGGGGAAACCCCATTAGCCGACGGTAGGTCGGCGCCGGATCTCGCCATCCAGCGGGGGAAGATCACCGCGCATCTCCCGAGAAAAAAACATCCACTACACTCGCGGGACTAATGACCAAAGCAGTTGACGTGCCCGGAAACACGAAAATATCAAATCAAATCCTACACAAACCCGCTTCCTTCCCCGCGGCGCGGGAAAGGCGGCGTCGTGCGCTGGTCCCGTGCCGAGGCCGCCGCTGCGGAAGCGTTCGCCTGCCTTCAGCGCTTCCGCCACGCGACGCCCGTCCGCCCGTCACCGCCGCTGCTCTTTCTCCCTCGAGGTCGCCGACAAGACGCTCCCCTCTCCCTGCTCAGAAATCTCTTGCTTGGCGCCTGCCTCGGACGCAAGCACTTGTCAGTTCGAGCTCGAGCTCAAACGACCGGAACATTCTCTGAGAAGGTTCAGTGCAAACGCTGCTGTAGCATCTCTGACCGGGAGGTCCTAGAGTTTGAGTCCCGAGGGTGGTGGATTTTCGACGATAGTTATATCGAATTCAGACCCTGACTGGAGACGAATTCTAGCAGCCGGCTGTTCTGTTCGGTAGTTTTCCATGGCTTCTCGTATCAATACCAAGCGATGCTGAAGCTGACCCCTAACAAACGGGCCTCGCACGATCCTCATCCTTCTTCCCCATCCTTTTTCACCTCCCCTTACACCAACATATATACGTACACTTACATGCACAACCCTTTCACTGGAGGTATGAAAGCAGTCGAGAACTGTGAGCTTATTCCCGTTGAGGCCGTGTCCTACTCGGGGAAGATAACAAGAAGGAACATTCCACATGTCAACGTTTAAGTCGGCGCCGAATCGTACGTTCTAAAGGTGGAGGAATACCGTTATTTCCCGAGATATATCGTGCACAACATTTACGGGACTAACAGTTACTGGCGCTCCCGGTAACAAAATAATCAATAAATCAATCCGTAACCTGCACATGGGTCCGGGAATGCAGCTCTGAGTTTCCTTCCGTCCGCGAATACGGTGTTGTCACGCGTTCGGTATAGGTGACAGTTCATGCTCTTCGACTGCGATACTGCCTCAAGCATTGAGCGTTAACAGCATGTCATCACTCAGTTATTGACGGGCAGAAGGAAGACAATTTTGTTGGGGATGCTTAAGTAAGTCACGTTAGCAGGAAACGAAACGGGTACCTATAAGACTACTGAGATACGTAAAAGAAAAGCAATTTAATATTTTTACTGTCATTTCAGATTACCATGATAAAGGACATTTGTCTATACTTTAATCTAAATAAAGGAGGGTTTAAATGAAGAAAATTATTTAATAGGCCCATGTTTTCTTCGAAATGTTACCATCAGTGAACCAAATTTATCTTGAGCTTCAAAGATACAATATCATCAGTAGTTCACAAGCTGAGGCTTGCTAATATTTTATAAGTTTATAGAACAAGTGTTGTCTTCAACGACATTCCCTATCACGCATTTTATTCCTCGTTCATGACTGAACAATAACTGAAAGGTTTAGTCAACTTACTGGTTAAAATAATCTTTTTCATATAATAGAATCCGGTTGTAAGTAACCCAACTCAGTGACCTTTCAAATTCTTCTCGTACGAATTACATAGTACATACTAAAATAATTGTTGATAGAAATGTAATCTTATTTGGAATCAGAGTTTTCCTGTTTACTTGGTAGAAACAGAAACTGATGTCAGGGTTTCTCCGTCCTAAAAAATAAAACGCACTAAGTTTTTCCCCTTGGCCTCTACTTCCCTTAACAACAGTTATCTTCCACCATCAAGCCCAACAGGTGAAGCGACTGCTAACAAGTGTCTGTAGCAATATACAGGCAAACAAAAAGGATCCTCGCAATATGAATATACAATGTTAAGTTCACTCCTCGTGTCACTGCTTTATGTGCGATGTCAGACCTAGGACTGAAAGGAGCCCAAGAATACACCGCAAGTGACAGTTACAAAGTGAGACTTCAATTTGTCTCCCGCGCGTCACATCACTAGACGCCGTGACGTCATCGCCGCCGCCCCCGTCTTCCGAGCGCTCAAGAGGAGAACACACAAAGCGGATAGTGTCTCGATGTCTATCTCGTGAGACCCAGGCATTGTGTGACGGCGTCCTCTGTTGCCTCCGCGAGTCAAAGCGGCGCTTTCGAGACCTCGTTTTCCATTCTTGCGCTCTTTCATTGACGCTCGTCCTTGTTTACGCTTCCCGACCCGCTCCCCCCCTTCCCCTCTCTGGCGCGTTCGCGGAAGCCCCTCCCCCCTCCGCCCCCCTCTCTCCGCCTCCGCCGTCCACTTCCGCCCGCCCAAGAACAGCTGAATGCGGCGGCGCGCGGCGCGTTCATTCAGTGCGCCGCGGCGCGGGGCGAAGGCGGAGGCGGGTGGGGAGGGGAGGGGGTGGCGATTCCGCACTGTGACGTCACAGCCGGCTGAGCGCCGCGGCGCGTCATAGCTTATCATGTTTCACGCGAGGTCGCCGCCGGCCCAGTTGTACTCAGGACACGCAACATTCTTACGAATCTCGGAGGCTGTTGATTGTAAATGAATGATATCAGTTATTGTGAAAATATTACAGTTCTCTTGTTATGAAACATGGGAAAATGAAAATATGTAGGAGTCGTTTGAGTAGTTTGGTGACACTGTATCATTTGTCTTTTGGAATATTACTAAAACTCAATATACTAGAAACTTTGGAGGATGTTTTTCACTCATCCGTTTTCCTTGTAATGTCGATATTTTTTCGAACAACACTGCTCGTTCCATAAAACCTGCACATTCAAGATACATACAATAGACTTGTGTTAGTTACATTATGCCCTACTTTTAAGTTACTTTTTATAATCTGCTCAAATTGATTACGTTGCATATCTAGTATATGTGAAATCCTTTTGTAAATGAGGACAAAGACTAAAGCAGAAAACACAATAATACAAAAGCATTGCACGAGGTGTTCTAAAGTAAGAAATGGTTTCGAAAGCTTCGAAACCGTTGAATGCCCGAGGTGGGTACGGGCATTTACCGACTCAACGATTCGGTCTGAAGGGTCGCGTTTTCGATTCCCGCCTTGGGCGTGGTTCTGTGTCCCTTGTCTCTCATATATGTGTTGTGGCGGAGGGCCTCATATTCTACTGACCGCAGATCAGGAGAGCCCGCAAGTGTGTTGGCGTCTAGTGTACGATGAATATGCGCCTCATGGGGACGTAAAGGGCAACTGCCTGCAGATACGCCCTAGCAAAAAAAGAAAAGAAAAACCTTCGAAACCGATATCCGACTGAATGGTGAAATCTCCTCAGATGCTACATATTGTAATTATGGGTTGATGCACGAAGTGAGTGTATAAGACGCAGTGACCCCGTTTCCAAAACAAAGTCTCTGCTCAAACGAGCGTCGCGGATCCGGGGAATCCCCGGGCGGATTCGCCACCAACGGGGCCCCCGTAGCGCATGCGCGGGGCTTTTCCGAGTGAATCGAAGCGCCAGAACATTGCACGCCTTCCCGTCCGCCTCGCAGTCCGCTTCGTTTGCAATCTCAAAGCCGAACCGCGTACGAAGACAATCCACAGAGCATGCGCTAAAATGTTGATTGACAGCTGTGTCCCCTCCGTATTCATCGGCTCACGTCGAGCAGTCGTCAGCTGTAGACATGGTGCTGTCACGTGATCAATTATTTTGACTCTACACATCATTACATGACATGCCAACTAAATTGGGGCAGTGGTCGCTATCAAAATGATTCAATTTCATTTCCCAGGCGTTGATATCGTGTGCTGCGGTTGCGCTACTCCCTATTGTCTTGTCATTCCGGAATTGGAGAATGTGGGCATTGAAACATTTTTTTTTTTCTGAAATGGCTACTTCAAAATGCCTTTTATCATAAATATTATTTAAACTCATAATTATGTGACTAAAAGTTATGTCATGATATATTGTGAGTTTAAATGAATTGTGTGATACAAGTAAACTGTGCATGATTTTCCTGCGACTTTCAATCGCCTGTCACAAGGGTCATTCTACCGCTTGGGAGGGAGGGTCCTCCTCATCACTCTCTCACTTCCTTTCTCTCTCTCTCTCTTTCTCTCACACACACACATACACTCTTTTTCATCTTATTCTCTCTCTCATTGTCTCTCTTTCTCTCTCTCTTTCATCTCATTCTCTCTCTCTTTCATGTCATTCTCTCTCTCTCTTTCATCTCATTCTCTCTCTCTCATCTCATTCTCTCTCTTTCATCTCATTATCTCTCTCTTTCATCTCATTCTCTCTCTCTTTCATCTCATTCTCTCTCTCTCCCACCCACATCCACACCTGTTTTTCCCTCCAATATTTCTACGCTTCTCTTTTCAGTCGCGTGATCTGGAAGTGACCGAGCATCGCTGCAATCAATCAACGCCACGCATTCCCCCGACGCGCCGGCGCGGCGTCACACGCCCCGTCGTCCGCGCGTCACGCCGTACGTATCACGCGCGGCGCCTGCCGTCGCTTACGCGCGGCCCCGCACGAGGAGTTCGCCCTTTGGCCGCGCCGCACGCGCGGGCCTCCGCCAGCCACTCGCAGCGCGCGCCCCGGAGGCGGGATTAGGAAACTAGCGATTGGCAAAGGAGGGGCTCAAGCACGACGTAGCGAACGGCAATCGACTCGCACTTGCCGAAAAAATGCATTTTTGGTATTATTTAAATAGCAACCAAATTTATTTTATGGGAACTATTTAACAACAAATATGCGACAATGGAGTTCTTTCCTATCTATTCCTATGTAGTTCTCTTTTATTTATGTTTGAAACTTGTGGTTTTCTTGTAAACGTCGGTTTTCCTGATATAAATTTGGCAAAATTTTGCTTTTCCGGTATTATTTGAAAAGCAACATTATTTCTTTCTGTGGTTTTCTTGTAAACATCGGTTTTCCTGATATGAATATGGCGAAATTTTGCTCTTCAGTTATTATTTGAAGAGCAATTTCTTTCTTCGGAACTATTGAGCAACAAAAGAGCGACAAATTCCCATGTAATTATTTTTTATTTATCTCTGTCATTTCTTGGTTTTCCTGTCATTGCGGTGGTAACTTGATGTCAAGTTAGCCGAATGTTTAATAGCAGGGTCAAATGAAGAGCGACAATTTTTTTGCGCAACAAATTAGAAACAAAAAAGTGAAAAATTTTGTGTTGAATTTCAATATCAATGTCACTTTCGAGCATCTGCGCATGCGCAACTCCAAATACGCATTCGCAGTGGTTCGAGCTTGATGTCGATAACGTCATGCTATGCATAATGTCCGTACGGACACAGCGTGCAGCAATCCACAGAAATCTCGACCCTTTGCGCAAGCGCAAATGGTCAATAGTGGTATGTACCCGGAGAGGTAGTCCAGAGCATCAACTGATGTCACTGCAGTGCCTCTGACCGGGAGGTCCTAGGTTCGAATCCTGACGGCGGCAGGATTTTCGACACTAGCTTTTCAGCTAGATCGAATTCAGTCGCTGTCTGGAGGAGAATTCTAGCGGCAGGCTGCTCTGATCGGTAGTTTTCACTGGTTTCTCTGATCAACACCAGGCGAATGCCGGAGCAGTACCCTAACAAACAGACTATGGACGACGCGCGATCATTCCTTCCTCTTCCTTTCCCAATTCTATCCTCGTCGCTTACTTACACACTCTTACATGCACTACACTACCACACTTGCCTTGACACCGGTCGGGAGCGTGTTAGAGCTTGTCCGGGCTGGGGCGGCGCCCCGCCGGTGGGAGATACCTGGTTAAGGAAAACCCATTAGCTGACGATAGATCAGATCGGCACCGGATCATACTATCCAGCGGGGGGAGATTACCGCGATCTCTCTAGGAAAACGCATGCTGTACACTTACAGGACTAATGATCTTAACGGTTGGCGGTCCCGAAATCAATAATCAATCAAAATTAAAATGAGTATAGAGTGGTCGAAAGATTGTTGTCGATTGCTGTATGCTACGCCGTACAAAAGCCCCCACTAGGAAACTGTCGACTGTAAAAAGGAAATTCATTAGAGACTTTTTGCAAAGCGTGAAACATCTTGGTGTTTATCAGTTTTGAGCGTATGCGCATGCGTAATGCGAGTTGCGAATGCGCAAGGCTTCAGGAAAATGCGCTCCAGGAGTACGTAAGCCCGGATTCGTCTCCACCGAGTGTCAGGGCACTTAGCATGTTTTTCGTCTTATCCTCTCAGTTTCCATTTACGTGTTAGATCAAAATTAATACCAGAAATTAAAGATTTCAATTATCGCACAACTGCTATCCTTCTAAAACATACTGCACCTACCTTAACCACTTCGTGTTGGCTAATGTGCATTCCGTTCTGGTGAAATATGTTTCGAAGCTGTTCCTACCTCGAACTTTATACACCCATTTTGGAAATATGAATAGCGATGTGTCTATTTAACTTATGAATAGGGAACGGAATTTATTGTAATAAAAATGCAAAATATGTATACACACACATACACACATACACACACACACACACATACACACACACACATACACATACACACACACACACACACACACACAATATATATATATATATATATATATATATATATATATATATATATATATAGTGTGTTTTTCAAAGCATGGAAGAAAAATTAGAAAATATGTCAAATAAAAATTCATTATTGTGTTTAAAATTGCTCTCTACAAACATTTTCGGAGCTTAAAACGTCGGCGATCAGTTCTTAACAAGGATCCGGAGTGGCCGGAAGTAAGTTCCACCTCTTCATAAGTAAATTGCACACTAGACTTCACCACAAGGAAGAATAGAAGATTCACCATTGAGAATTTTATTCGAAATATAAAATACTTTCATAGGATATTACGTTTATGAGGAGCCGGAGTTCAAGTGAATAGTAGTACCGTGTAGACTGTGGTGGATCCCGGTGGAAGGAGTTAAAGGAAATGACCCTCCCCCAAATCGAACAACGCGGTATAGCAATTTTCTGTAAACAGTTTTACAATTCATGGCGAAAATATGGTGGTCATAGAAGCGCAGCGCCTTGATTTGTAAGAAAGATGATTTCGTAACATATATTGCAAACACACATCTGAAATGTTCCGTTTCGACGTAGAAATGTATATAAATGTAACGAAATATTTAGCAATAGGTAAATATGTAAAAGTATGTAATTATACCAAAATATGTTTAAATATGTAAAATAAAAATAGTTCTAATTCATTCAGAATGTCTTGTAAACTAAAAAGTATTATTCAATGCAGCTATCTAGTTCGTGTAAAAACATGTAATTACATGGAAATCCGTTCCCTACTTGTGAATATAAAGAGAGAAGTCAATACAAGAACCTCGAATTACATCAAATTTGCAACACTATCGACTTTTTATAGAGACAAATCGTTGGGACGCCCAAATTATTAAAAGTTCACCAACGGTTGTTTCAAAATACATTTTTACGAATTTGTTTTTAAAAAGAACATTAGTTTTTAGTTTAGTATTTTGATTCTCTGGAACCCGAAGGATTGCTAGTGCATATGTGCGAAAATTCCATAAAAGAGGCGTTTGCTATCAAAAGCGACACAATGTAGCGTATCTTAAATAATTTAATACTTAACTTTAATAGTCAAATACAAAATAAAATAATACTTAACTTTTGGGGATTTTTGTTTAGTTTAGCAATCATAAATAACTTCTGGTACGGATTTATTTCAAATTCAGCATACTTCCAACGTACATGAGGCGAAAACATACCGTTCATATCAAACCGCAGCTCGGACGCGAGAATATTTTTGCTTCTCCTGTAACATTTTCGCAGAGGGAAAGAGCTGGTTTGTTAGCAAACGCCTCCAATGCGGCCAGAAGGCTTTGCGCTGTGGGTGGCTATAGGAACTGTGCAGGCGCGCAGCCATGCCACCAGGCCTCCCAATATCCTGACAGCCGTCGCTGAATCACGGCCGGCTGCGCTTCCAGGAACAACAAGGCGTTGCTAACGGCGCGGCGCAGCGCGGCGCTTCCTCTGCGCACGTGCACGAGCCTTGGGACGGCGCGGGCCTCGCCGGGCCACGCGCACCAAGCGCTCGCGGACCTCCCCGTCCGAATGCTGTCAAGGCGGAGCAAGTGCTTCGCGTGGGTGGATCTAGTAGATGGTGATAAGATGGATCAAGTGCTTCACGTGGGTGGATCAAGAGGGATCTAGTAGATAGTAATAAGATGGATCAAGTGCTTGGCGTGGGTGGATTAAGTAGATGGTCATAAGATGGATCAAGTGCTTCGCGTGGGTGGATCTAGTAGATGGTGATAAGATGGATCAAGTGCTTCGCGTGGGTGGATCAAGAGGGATCTAGTAGATGGTGATAAGATGGATCAAGTGCTTGGCGTGGGTGGATTAAGTAGATGGTAATAAGATGGATCAAGTGCTTCGCGTGGGTGGATCAAGGGTTAGATGGTGATAAGATGGATCAAGTGCTTCGCGTGGGTGGATCTAGTAGATGGTGATAAGATGGATCAAGTGTTCGCGTGGGTGGCTCAAGTAGATGGTGATAAGGTGGATCAAGCGGTTGGGATGGATGGATCAAGTAGATGGGTGTTAAGGCGGATCAAGCTTTGGAAGGGGTGTTACGGCGAAGATGATGTGGATGAATAATTCCCGGTTTGGTTGGGTAAAGGCGGATCAGCTATTTTGCGTGGATGGATCAAACCGGATGGTGTAGATGATGGGATTAAGGGGGATCAAGCGGACCTCCCCTTCGTATGTCATATATAAATAAAATTCAATGGAAGTAGGGCCACAAGTTCCCAGAAAATTAGTTGCCCTCCCTTTCTTGTTTCATAGGCGGTGCATGTCTATGAACGTCATGATTTTATTCCTCAAGACACTTCGACGTCTTGGCCAAATTTACTAAACGCTATTAAAACACAAATAATTTTGTGTTTTTATAACAAAATGTCCAGGAAGTGAAAGTTGAACGATGACCAAAAAATAGCACAACTCTAAAAGCCGTAAATTAGATTTGTGCTGTCAGTAACTGGGCGATTATTGGCTTACGGACACGAAAAGTAATACTCATCCACGGAGTCTTCAAGGTATAAGTGATATCACAGATAAAAATATTATTTACAAAAGTGTTTCACACAAAATAAAGAAGATGACAAAATAAATACCACAATCGTGTTCCCAATACCAATAAAACTGGAAAATATTAGTTGATAAATAAATAAATAAATAAATAAATAAATAAATAAATAAATAAATAAATAAATAAATAAATAAATAAATAAATAAATAAATAAATAAATAAATAAATAAATAAATAAATAAATAAATAAATAAATAAATAAATAAATAAATAAATAAATAAATAAATAAATAAATAAATAAATAAATAAATAAATAAATAAATAAATAAATAGGGAGTTGGCCATTTATAATATTTGGTACGTTTTGGTACCACTGTTTGTTGGCACCCACTTTCAGAGCAGTGAGTAGACAGTATTACACGGAAAAGAAAAAGTTGGCAAGCTAACATTTCCTTGTTTTTGACTCGCATATGTATTGCTCTTATGATCCTGTGAATTGTTTTGTCCTTGACTGTGCAGTAGCACCCTGGAGCCTGGCTAACTAGTGTATGTATTCCCTGAACGAACGGAAAGTTTCAAATAAAGAGCGCGCTACATCTTTACTGAATGTTACCTCTAATGCTCAACACACAGGAGCAAATAAAATTCTTGAGAGTTTAACTCCTTCACATACCGAAAAGAAAAAAAAAGTTGTACTGTAGATTTATCTGGCATTCGAGTATATCCTTAGATAATAATTCATTCTGCTCAAAAGAGTCGTAATACATCACGTATCTATTTAATTTCCGATTGATTCGTTAGTGTTTTCGGGCGCGTCAACTGCTCAGGACATTCGTCCCGTAAGTGTAGTGTATATTTTTTTATCGCAGGAGGAGGTTGTGATTTTCCCCGGCTGGATTGCGAAATCCGGCGCCGAGCTACGTTGTTTAACGATGTTTTCCCCACCCAGGTACCTCCTACCAGCAGGGCGCCCATAAGCTCTAAGCTCTCGTCTGGTCTGCCGGCATGTATGGTAGTGTAGTGCATGTAAGTGTGTGAAAGTAAGGGATGAGGGTAGGACAAGGAAGAAGAAGGATCGATCGCCCGAGGTTCAACGCCCGTTTGTTACATTATGCTTCTGGTGTAGATAGGAGGAATCACAGAACACTACCGATGAGAACTGCCGACAGCGGGAACTCTCCTTCTGAGAGTGGCTTAATTCGACCTAGCTTTGTAACTAGTTTCAAAAACTCTACCAACGTCGGGGCACGAACCTAGCATCTCCCGATCAGAGGCACTGCAGTAACATCAATGATAAGCCATGTAAACCGATATTTAATTTCCGAAATAAATATCTTAATACATCTTATAAGCAATACATTGGAAAATTATCTGACGAGTTCATTAGGTCAAGTTTGATAATCAATCGAGTGTTGTAATAAGATGTTACAATACGATTATGGTACGTTTCATCCACTTTGTAAAAAGTCCATATACTGTTATTTTCGTGTACATTTGTCTATCCGTCCTGCAAAAGTTGACAGAAGGTAATAGATCACATGTTGGTTAATTATTAGAAAATTCGTGTTGTAATAACTCGTAAGAATGAAACTGATCTGCGTCGTAAAGTTTGACTTAAGATAGCCAAAATGGATAAACAACTTGATAATATTATTCAGTATCTATCACACAACACTCGTGCGAAAAAAAGAATCTTGAAAATAAATTAAAATTACGAAACAGACATTCTTTCCAACCGCTCCTGCTGTTATTTTGAACCAACATTGTTTGTAGCCACATTTCAATTCCTCTTATCACAAGACGGCACAACTGAGTTTGCCTCGCCACTTTCCCTGCGTCGGCTTTTACGGGCAAGGCACGCGCATAAAACTCAATAGTACATAACCGGCCCGATAACGCGCGCCCATCGGAATCCTTTCTTTGGTGCGTGGCGGGCGGGCGGGCGGGCGGGCGGCGGGCGGGCGGGCGGGCGGGCGGGCGGGCGGCGGCGGGCGGGCGGGCGGGCGGGCGGGCGGGCGGGCGGGCGGGCGGGCGGGCGGGCGGGCGGCGGCGGGGGCGGGCGGGCGCGCGGGCGATCGGCGTGACCCGCGGCAGCTGGCGCAGGCGCAGGGGCCAGCGCGCAGCGCAGATTGCGAGGCACCGCGCGGGGACATAAAAATGAAATACGCGTGCCTTATCTGCGGCGCAGCGGCGCCCGTCGCGAATCCAAATGCCCCACCGCCGCCGTCGCGTCGCTCCCAGCTGCAGCCGGCGCCACCGCCGCCGCCCCCTTCAGGCTCTGCAGACGACAACTTTTTGTCAGGCGGACGGTTCACCCGAATCCTTGTGTCCGTTCAATTGTGGCAAAAGAATTGATTCTAATCTTCGAGCACATGTTTGGTTTTTGTTTCGTGTTTCGATCATAATCATCCAGTTCCTTTTTTATTGTTTGTTTTTTTGTTTCGACACAAATCTTAGAGCGCATTTTGTTTTGTTTGCTTTTTCATTTTTTATTTTGTTTCGTTTACTGGTTGCTTTCTTGACATTTTTTGTTACACCAATCTCAATTGATTATTTCGTTTTCCGGGCTCGTCCACTGCTATGGTCTTTCCTTCCGTAAGTGTAGTGCATGCTTATCATTGGAGATGGTGGTGTTCTTCTCCCGCTAGAGAGAGCCGGCACCGACATACACGCCGGCTTGCAGAGTTTCTCCTCCCCGAATGGTCTTTCAGCATGTGTGGTAGTGTAGAACATGTATGTGTAAGTGTAAGTAAGGAGTGGCATAGTGAAGACCGCGCTCAGTCCGTGTCCTTTTACCGGTAGCGGTAGCTCAGTGAATCAACTGATGTCACTGCAGCGCCTCTAACCGGGAGGTCCTAGGTTCGAGTACTGACGGCGGCAGGATTTTCGAGACTAGCTTTTCAGCTAGTCGAATTCAGCTGCTGTCTGGCGGAGAATTTTAGCGGCCGGCTGCTCTGATCGGTAGTTTTCCTTGGTTTCTCCGATCAATACCAGGCGAATGCCGGAGCAGTACCCTACCAAACGGGCCACGGACCGCGCGCGATCTGTCCTTCCCTTCCTTGTCCTATCCTGTCCCCTTACACACTCACTTACACTAACATGCACTACACCATCACATATTCCGGGAGACCGGTCGGCAGCTTAGAGCTTGTCCCGGCTGGGGCGGTGCCCCGCTGGTGGGGGAGTCCTGGTTAGGGGGAAACCCCACCGACCGACGGTAGGTCGGCGCCGGATCTCGCCATCCAGCGGGGGAAGATCACCGTGCATCTCCCGAGAAAAAACATGCACTACACTAACGGGACTAATGACCAAAGCAGTTGACGCGCCCGGAAACACGAAAAAAACAAACCAAACCGCGTCCTTTTGGTAAAGATACTTCTCCGGGATTCGCTTGTTGTTGTTCACAGAAACCACGGCAATCAGAGCAGCTAACCGTTAGAATTCTCCTCCAGACAGCGGCAGAATCCGAACTAACTAGTGTCGAAAATGCTCCCAGCGTCGAGACCGGAACCCTAAGACCTACCGGTCATCCAGTCCTTCAAAAGATTTGTTGTTTTCCTGCACAATTTGGGTTCTACGAGTTATCAGCTTACTCATAAGGGTCAAAGATATTAAGCTCACCCGCGGTTTCTAAAACGATCCTCATTTACATCTTCCAGTCCCTGCCTTCTTCGCCGCCTCCGCGCCGGTCCTAGCGAGCGTGCCTCGTCATCGAGGAGACCGCTGCCGGCGGCGGCGACCGCGCTGTTACGCAGCGAAACCGCGCCGAGGCGCCTCAGCTGTGTTTGCGCGCCAATTTCGGGCCGCGGCGCGCGCGCTCGCTGGCAGGCAGGCAGGCGCGTGCCTGCGTTTGCGCAGGGTGACGCGGCGCGACGAGGCGGGCAACGGGGCCGTGGGCGCTCTGGACAAACGCCGCACACGACGCGACGGCGGCGGCGGCGCTTTCCAGGCGACGACCGGGCGGCCGCTTGCAAACAGAGGAGGCGACGCACGCCGGACGAACGAATGTGGCCGGTTTTACCTTATCGATTGACGCGACTACGACAAGTGATGAGTTAGTGTGTGTTTTTCGCCGTGGGTTTTGAGCGTGCGTGGGCTTCTTAGTTCCTTACTTTATAAGGAATCGCCGAATTTTAGGATCGGAGAATCATGTTATCTATTTTGAAGGTAGGATTTACCCAGGAAGAAAATCTTATTAAGAAATTGTTAAAAGTCGCTGTGACGAAAACTTGTCACAAGGCGTTTAGTAGGGATTTCACATGTAAGCACCATGGGTTCCTTCTAGAGCAGAGAACGTTTTCTTTCGCTGTTTCTGCAATGTGTATTTTCAACTTGTGGACCCGGCAGTGCTTCGCTATTGTATTGTATTACACATCACACACTACTGGTCATGTAACTTAATTACGTTTTATGTTACGCTCTGTAAAAATTATAATAGATGAAAGACTTTCTCGCAAATATTGGTTTGGACATGGTTATCAAGTATCCTATTGTGAAAACGTTCTCTCTCAAATTTGAGTATGCATTTGCTGTGACACTATCTTGGAGAAATTTTATTTATGGGTTCGAGATTCAAGTAATAATTCCGGCTGATATTTCATCATCGCAGGGAGCAGAATACTTGAGCAGTGAAGACCTGCTTAATCCTTAACTATGCGGCGGATTTCGTTGAGTTCAGGGGCTCTTGAGTTGTCACAAACGAATAAATCATCAACGCCCCCACATGTCCTATTTAATTTAATCATCTCTTTAAACACTCATTACTAATACGAACAAAGTGTGAAAATTTCAGGGAAATCGGTCGAGCAGGTTTTGCGTCTATGTGCGACACACATACGCTCATTCCCTTTTATTTACATATAGATATTTCTTTCTGAGAGATCTTCCAATGCGGTCCACATATTTGAACTGGGTTTCTAATCCCGATCGATTCATGATGAATTTGTAATAAACAAAGAGGATTCACAACACGCTTTTCCTCGTTTCAACGGCACCTCATGCCGCAATAGCTCCATCGATCGACTGATTGATTGATTGATTGATTTTTTCGTGTTTCCGGGCTCGTCAACTGCCCCAGCCGGGACAAGCTCTAAGCTCCCGACCGGTCTCCCGGAATATGTCGTAGTGTAGTGCATGTTAGTGTAAGTGTGTGTAAGGGGAGAGGATAGGACAAGGAAGAGGAAGGATAGATCGCGCGCGGTCCGTGGCCCGTTTGGTAGGGTACTGCTCCGGCATTCGCCTGGTGTTGATCGGAGAAACCACGAAAAACTACCGATCAGAGCAGCCGGCCGCTAGAATTCTCCTCCAGACAGCGACTGAATTCGACCTAGCTGAAGAGCTAGTGTCGAAAATCTTGCCGCCGTCAGGACTCGAACCTAGGACCTCCCGGCCAGAGGCGCTGCAGTGACATCAGTTGATGCACTGATCTACCGCTCCCGGTAGCTTCATCGACATTACAGTACCAGCAACATTATCATCACCCATCGCCCAATATCAAACCATTCTCCCAGGTACAGCCTAATAGATTAAGGTACTGAGGATCATAATAAAGATTATGCAATATGAAATATTTTCTGTTGGGTTTTACACGACGCCCGTTGCTGCCTAGCGGACTGGCGAGTAGGTATCCACGTTTACACGGCGCCTGCCCAAGGAAATTGGCGGTCAAGAGCTCTGAGAGCTCTTCGGCGCATGCGGGGCCCGCGTACTGGGCGGGCGTCGCGTCGCGTCGTGACGCGTCGCGGCGCCGGCGTCGGAAGACCATGACTGGGCGTCCAGCGCCTGCTGCCCAAACGCACCGGCGCGGCCCTTGTGCAGCAGCACTGGCATCGCGGTCAGCTGAGGAATCCGTCACTCGAGACTTCGGCCCAGAAGAGGAGAGAGTTGACGGCCGTGGAGGACCCCAGAATGACTTCCGTTGCTTATTGCTGGTCATCGCGAGCCAAGTAGAGCCACATTCCGAGAAGTTCAAGCCACCGTCCTTCGTCTCCGACATATTCATGTTGACTTCTTTGCTTAGAGTAACTCTAACACTCATTAATTAAATTATTGGAATCTGTGGCAAACATGTCACAGTATATCTCAGCGTTGCTGTAACTGTGCTACATGATCATATTTTAATGCTTTACGCAATGAATTTCTCTATGCTGCAAGTAGTCACTGGCAATTTAAACCAGTGAATTCCCGTTATAATTCACGTGATTGGAAAGTATTCAACATTTGTGAGAACATTTAAATTGAACTATTAAGTTTAGGGTTAGAGAAAGATAAATTCTAGAGAAATTTTTAATAGTTTTTAATTTTTTTCTGAAATTTCGTCGTATCCTTTTACTAAATGAATTTTCAAAACACTATATCCCAATTTCCTTGCCCACATATGAGGTGCATTTACAACTGTGTGAAATCCTGATGATCTCTGACATTTCCCAATCACAAAATAACTAAACCATATAGAAAGCGAAATATGATTCAGTAATGAAAGCAATCAGTAATCTCTCTTAGAGCTGGACGTTACGCACCACTCACATGACTCTTCAATTCTCAAGGCAGCTCCAGATTGGCAATCGGCGGCGTATTCCTTCCCGAGCGCACCTGCGCGCTGAAGAATATTGAACCGTCGCCAGCGCCACGAGATCTCGCGGCTTGACGACAGGCGCTTGTGCTGGCGGCGACGGTGGCGTTCGCGGGGAGTCGGTGGAGGGGGGTTGGGGTTGCGGCCGTGAGGGCAGCGGAGGCGGTGCAGCTGGTGGAGACGGTGGAGGAGATGAAGGCGTTGGAGACGATGGAGGCGGCGGAGGCGGCGGAGACGGTGTAGGTGATGAAGGCGTTGAAGGCGGTGGAGGCAATCGCGTCTGTGGGGGCAGTTGGAATGGTGGGGTGGTGGAGGCGGTGGAGGTGATGAAGGCACTAGTGGCAATGGAGGCGGTGGAGTTGGGGGGGGGGGCGGCGAAGGAGGAGGTCCGTGTTTGCAGTGTCGAGAAGCGAACGCCGACGCGGGCGACGCCGGCGCACAGTGCGGGGAAACACTTCACTGATATTCTAATTTTCGATTTCCAAAACAAGTCCTTGAGTACAATTCAAGTGGGAGAAGAAGAGGTATGCATTGCGACGACGCAAGAGGTGGGACTACCTTGGTATTGTACTTTTTCTTGGAACGAGAAGAAAAAGATGACTAAGAAGATGAAAAAGAACAAGAACACTAAGAAAGAATTGTTATTTCTCTGGTCTGCGCCATGTTCTTAACGCGTTTATTTACGAAGAGAAGAAATTTGACTTTCTTAACTAACTATGAAGTATTCTGAACTATGAATTATAATTTAGATTATTGTTTGAGATACAAATTGGTTTTCTTTTGCTTTCCATGCAACTTCCATAAGATTAAAGCATTCAAACTTGCCATGGATTTTTAAACTCTTCCACGCGCTGGTGGTGCATTCGCAGGCCGTCCCGCGCGTGCTGATCACAGGTTGCTAAGCTCGCTCGCTGAAACTCTCCTGTCTCTATCCGGTATGGACGGGCATTATCGAAAGGAGAAGAAAAAGACAAGAAGCAGTATGAAAAGGGAGAGAAGGATGAGGAGCAAAAGAGAACGAGCAGAAAGTTGAGGATGAGGAAAAGGGCGAAAAAGAGAAGTAGGGAGGAAAGGAGAGGCGAAGAAAAAGCAATAGTGAGAAAGAAACAATTAAATAGAAAAAGAGAAAAAAACAATACGAAAAGAAATGGGCAAGAAGAGTGTTGACTTTTTCCGTTCGTCGCTCAAGTTGAACCACTGTGCGTGGCGAGCGTAGGGGCGCGGGCGCTGCGGTTATCTTGTTTACATCGCGCGGCCTCAGGTGCTCGGCGCGGAGCACTCTCGCCCGCTCGCCCGCCCGCCGCCACCGCGGAGGCGATAAGCAGCGCGGAGCCACGCGGGGCCTGGCACAATGCGCGCCTGTGGCCGAGCGATAACCTCTGCGGCGCCGCGGACCACCTGCATGCACAGCCCGGCCCTCGCCTCAACACTTACAGGCATGAGCGCTTCGCCTACGGCCATGCACTCGCCCGCGCACTCGCCCGCGCACTCGCCCGCGCACTCGCCCGCGCACCCACCCGCGCACCCACCCGCGCACTCGCCCGCGTACTCGCCCGCGCACCCACCCGCGCACCCCGCGCACTCGCCGCGCACTCGCCCGCGCACTCGCCCACGCACCACCGCGCACTCGCCCGCGCACCCACCCGCGCACTCGCCCGCGCACTCGCCCACGCACTCGCCGCGCACTCGCCCCCCCCGCGCACCACCGCGCCCACGCCGCGCACCGCTCGCGCACCACCCGCGCACTCGCCCGCGTACTCGCCCGCGCACCCACCCGCGCACTCGCCCGCGCACTCGCCCGCGCACTCGCCCACACACCCACCCGCACACTCGCCCGCGCACCCACCCGCGCACTCGCCGCGCACTCGCCCGCGCACTCGCCCGCGCACCCACCCGCGCACTCGCCCGCGCACTCGCCCACGCACCCACCCGCGCACTCGCCCGCGCACCCACCCGCGCACTCGCCCGCGCACTCGCCCACGCACCCACCCGCGCACTCGCCCGCGCACCCACCCGCGCACTCGCCCGCGCACTCGCCCACGCACTCGCCCGCGCACTCGCCCGCGCACCCACCCGCGCACCCACCCGCGCCCACGCCCGCGCACTCGCTCGCGCACTCGCTCGCGCACCCACCCGCGCACTCGCCCGCGTACTCGCCCGCGCACCCACCCGCGCACCCCCCGCGCACTCGCCCGCGCACTCGCCCGCGCACTCGCCCGCGCACCCACCCGCGCACCCACCCGCGCCCACGCCCGCGCACTCGCTCGCGCACTCGCTCGCGCACCCACCCGCGCACTCGCCCGCGTACTCGCCCGCGCACCTACCCGCGCACCCCTGCGCACTCGCCCGCGCACTCGCCCGCGCACTCGCCCACGCACCCACCCGCGCACTCGCCCGCGTACTCGCCCGCGCACCCACCCGCGCACCCCGCGCACTCGCCCGCGCACTCGCCCGCGCACTCGCCCACGCACCCACCCGCGCACTCGCCCGCGCACCCACCCGCGCACTCGCCCGCGCACTCGTCCACGCACTCACCCGCGCACTCGCCCGCGCACCCCCCGCGCACTCGCCCGTGCACTCGCCCGCGCACTCGCCCGCGCACTCGCCCGCGCACTCGCCGCGCACTCGCCCGCGCACTCGCCCGCGCACTCGCCCGCTCACTCGCCCGCGCACTCGCCCGCTCACTCGCCCGCGCACTCGCCCGCGCACTCGCCCGCGCACTCGCCCGCGCACTCGCCCGCGCACTCGCCCGCGCACTCGCCCGCGCACTCGCCCGCGCACTCGCCCGCGCACTCGCCTCGTCCTCGTCCTCGTCCTCCCCCGCTCCCGCGCCCACGCCCTCGCCTTCGCCCTCACCTCCCATATTCCCACCATGCCATATTCGTTTTAGTTCATTTACTGCTTTGGATAACTTTTCTTTATTCAAGGGAATTGGATTCATTTTGCTGGTTTTCTTTCTTTGGCATTTTCTTTTTACCACACTCACTCAACCTCTAGTCCATCGCTTCCGGTCGCGCCCTCAATCTCTAATCCGCTCCCGCCCGCCCTCGCCCTTACCTATGTTCCGGTCTTTTCACTCCTTCTCATTCTTGCCATATCCTCGCCCTCTCTGCCCGTCCATGCCCTCGCCCTCATCCTCGTCTGTGTCCCAATCCCCGCCCACACCGGTGCCCTGATCCATCCCATCACCCTCGCCCATGCCGGGCCTCATCCCAACGCTCGGCCTACATAATCCTTCTACTTCTTCTCCTCACTCATCTCTCCTTTTCCTTCTAATGCCTTATTATTATTCATTTATATATGAAACTACCATGCCATTTTCTACGAAATGACGGTGACTTCAAACATCCTATAACAACGCTTTAATCTCACTCTGGTGTAGTCACCATCACGCTTACAGGCTGTCTGAGACAATACACACGTAAGAAAGTATTTAGGTTCCTATTCACGACCCTTCAGTCCAACCGCTCAGGTTCATGTTCACTATTGGCTTTCATCTGTTTTGTAAATGTGCAACGTCTTCAGAACTTCCCGCCTCCTATCCAACTCACCATTGTGTCGATCATTTCGTTACGAGAGCCCGAGTCAGTCATACTAAAATATCCAATTTAATTAAGCAATAACACTGTGAACAAATAATATTTCGGCAAATTGGAATATTGTGCGTTGCTTAATCTGTAACTTGTTTTCACTGACATTTGTAAAGAATTGATCCGTTTTCAGGAGCGGCTTTGTCAATGCGAAGCTGCCACGACCGCTCCATTTCATCGACAAGAACGAGCAGCACACTTATAGAATACCATACGCCCGCTTTTAAAAGCAGAGTCACGGCACGAATGGAACACGTGTCTTGCGCCGACCACCAACAAAGAAATCGCAAGAAAAGGTGAGGGCGAGAATGCGGCGCTAATCTGTCATGAATCTTAGGTACCTGCCAGTCGTACATGTTCACGCTTGAGTCGTATATCACCAAGCTTCGAGATATTAGAAGGATACGATATAGCGTTCGTAGAGATGCAATCTCGTAATCCCTAAACATCTCTATTCACTGGTCACATGTGTAGCGGATTTAACACTCTTATAATCTTATTTACTCTTATTATATTCTTTGTCTTTAATCCGGAAACCAAAGCACATAAAATGCAAGAAGATATCATTAGAACAAAAGAAATGCCGCCCATCGTGGATGAACATATACACCACATACAGGTAAATTTTCATGAATTGCAAATGTGAAAGTTGATTAAATAGCATAAATACGACATTGTATTTGTATAATATTTTATGAGTACATCTAGTATCCACCATGTGTTGTGATCTTATCTTGTAGCCCTTGGCTTATGAATTTATTTACTCGATATCGGCCTTTTTGAATTGTATACATTGGCAAACTTAATGAGAATTTTTCTAGGAACATTAAGCACCACGAATATCCGAAAATAAAGGTTCACAATTATTCATAAAGGAAAATAAAGAAATACCAGCAATGGGTTTCCTGTTTTACCGTCTACGTGGAGAAATCGCGCGTAATTCACAAAATATTATTTAGGATTGGAAAAGAAAATGAACACGAAAAGAATTAGCTCTCATCTCTTTGTAAAGTAAATCCGATCACTTCAAACAATACAACGCCTTATGTATGTATCCCTCCAACAAACACTACGCCTATATTTGTCAAGAGACCCTCAGTCAAGCGCTTTATCGGTGAGCAGCGGCCCCCACCTGCCATCGCCAGCCGCTCCACGTCCGTTTCCCAAGGCGGCGCCCGGCGACCGTTCCGCCACAGGGCGTCTCCGCGCGCCGAGCCTCCGCGGGCTGCCCTGCGACGCGGGCCGAGCGCCCGTGACGGCGGGAGGCCTCTCCGCGAGGCCAGATGGGCCTGCCCGTCGCCTGCGCTTTCGATACGGCCCCTCCCCGAGGCCGCCGCCAGAGCCTAATGGGAGGCACAACCTGGAAACAATGTAGGCGCGTCCGCCGCATGGCCGCGGGGTGTGCGTGCGTGCGTGCGTGCGTGCTAGGGCGGGCGTTGCTGGATGGATGGAGAACGGGAGAATTGGATACATGGAGAGCGGGTGGATGGGTCGATGTGTGACGGGAGGATGGGGGTCAGCGGAGGGCAGGCGGATGGGTTCCTTGAAGGGAAGGCAGTTGGGGCGAGAGGGCAGTTGGGCGACAGGGCAGTTGGGCGGGCGAGAGGGCAGTTGGGCGAGAGGGCAGTTGGGCGAGAGGGCAGTTGGGCGAGAGGGCAGTTGGGCGAGAGGGCAGTTGGGCGAGAGGGCAGTTGGGCGACAGGGCAGTTGGGCGAGAGGGCAGTTGGGCGACAGGGCAGTTGGGCGACAGGGCAGTTGGGCGAGAGGGCGTGGGAAGGTGGTTATGTGTGAGGGCAGTTGGGCGGGAGGGCGATTGGAAAGGTGGACTATTGAGTGGGAGCTTGGATGGGCATTTGAGTGGGCGAGCGTAGCCGGGAAAGGAAGCGAAGAAACAAGCCGATTCACACGCGAGGTGCAAAGGTTAACGTGTTCGATCCACGTGTGAGCGATTGTCCCACTTCTCTAGATCAACGGATACCTCGATTCGGGGAGCGTCTACTTTGAATGCGCGGTGTGTGTTCCCGTCAAGGTAAGAGGAAGAAACGGGATTCAAATCTGCCCAACTTGCTTAAGCAAGCTGTTTCCAAAGATGGAGATATGACAAATGCGTACACAAAATAGCCTACTTTACTGAAAACGCATGGGTAATATTTACGACTATTGAAAATGCGGAATTTCACTTCGCAGATATTGTCATTTGAAAAAAAAGATCGACAAAATTTACTAATTATTGAATACGAAATGTCTAACCGCATACAAATTACGTTGTGTGCGTGTGTGTGTGTGTGTGTGTATGATATTTCCCACAAAAGTCACTGATTATAATGGTATGTAGGGCTTTATGATTTTACGTTCAGGTGGACAACAATATGTCTTTGTCATAGTTCCCTACAACGTATTTGAACCCATAATGGTAAATATATAACATTTCAATTACATTTCGAGAAACACGATTAACTCTGGTTTAATAGTGAATTATAATTGTATTGTTTAAGAATTTGTAAACCTCCCTCATTTCATTGGTCTTCAAGAATAAATACTGAACGAATCATTTGGGGGTTTTCAAAATTCTGTTATGCTTGGAAATATAAATTCTCCCATTTCTCAGTAATCAGGAGCAATTTAAGTACCTGATGCACGCAAATGTAGAGAATAATAAAGATAATCTAATTGTCTTAAAATTTAAGATACTAAAAATCAGCAGAAACAGAATCTAGTTATTGATTTTTTCACATTTTCAACGAAAACTTGACCTATTAGCATATGCACTGGTGTTAGAAATATTAAACTTGACCAGCAACAAGAAAACAATGCGAACTTACATCCTTACCTCCTTACATGGGAACTTTAATCTTAAGTATCAGTAATATTTCTTTCAAGACTACTCAAAGAACATCTGTATTTATACAAGTAACTGTAGGTGCTTTACTAATATTTATCAGTTGACTTGCGTGATACTTCTTACGCAGTAGAGAGAAAGTAGTGTAAAGCTGGGGGTAAAAACGCGAATTTACGACAGAAAACTCTTATTGTCGGGCCCTGGTAACGAAACATTGGATTAGTATTGCTATATACAGTATTGTACAGTTACTGTATATAGTATCCCTATATACAGTAAATTACTTCCTCTGTAGTCAGAATCCCTTTTTGTGAGTTCTCGACGTAAAAAAATCGATTGACGGCAAAACGTATGACCATCCGTCTGTGAACAACGCTAGCGGCTAAACCGTAGGGCAGGATATTCTCCAAAACGTATATTAGCCAATCGATTTGACTGATATCGTGGCCCCTTCAATTTGAAACAGATTGTTAATTTTGGAAGGTACTTTACCTAAAACCCATAAATGTTTTCGAAAATGTTCAAACTTATCCAAAAAAACGGCACCAAAATTACGATTAAATTTTGTTCTCGGATAGCGTAAAGACCGCTTAAGAGAATGGTGCGGTCTCAATATGGTAGCCTGATATTTCGAAAATAGCAAATATTCACAATTTTTTCTGCGCCTACAACTTCAATGAAGATAATGTTTTTAATGAAATGTTATCATCAGAAATAGATCTTCAAATAACGTCATATTCAATTTTTCGAAAATGTGAGTATCTTTGCGTTCTTTCTTTTCTGTATTATGTGTTGCAACTACAACAGTTAAATTTATTCATATTTGTTTCATTTGTAAAAGTAAGAAATGACTACTGTTCTGAGAATCGAAATAAAAGGCAGAAATGCACCAGAAACTCTTCGTTTAAATGTGTTGAAATGGAACCTTTCAAGTTCTAGCTGGTGTGTTAGGACAGAAATTGTAATTTTTCAATATTGCGTAAATATTTACAATAGTGTGAGAAAGTATATGCTGTTATAGCGCCGCTCGTTTCCATATGAGAAAATCATGAGAGTATTTAATTGAAATCCTCGCAACAACGACATGCATGAACCCAACTATCAGATGCATTCTATACACAATGGACTGCCGTAAAAATTAAAATCTCTCTGTAAAGCCATTTATCTTCAAAGCCCATCTGACTCCGGTGCAACCAAACATGGTCGCGGAGGTGTACACCCATGTATGCGCATTCCGTTCCTTGAACACGAAGAGAAATCAGAATGGACAAATGTATGAGAAAGGCTTGTGATGCATTAGGCGCCACTTAAAAGCAATAGCACTTGGGAGTCCCCAGAAGGCATTCATTCCATTCGTTGCCGCTTCTCAGGCGACTGCAATATCTTTTCTTACGTACCGTGTTCTTCATTTATAAAGCCATACAAAAAGCTAATAGTAAAAAAGACAATAATTGTAAAAATTGATAAATTGCTTCGTTCACATTTTTCCGTGACTGTAATGGTTTTGATAATTTTTTTTTCGGAAGAGCGACGAAATGAAATATAAAGAGAACGAAGTATATTTATGTGGCAAATTAAGTGTTGCTGATTGGTTGAAAGACGATTCACAAATTCCTCGCACTTTTTGAAATATAGAAAATGAGTAATACGGCGGCGGCGGCAGTGGTGGTGGTGGGGGTGGTGGTTGCGGTCGCGGTTGGGGTTGGGGTGGTGGTATCAGGGTTGGTAATAGTGACGGTGTTGATGGTGGTGGCGGCGGAGTTGGTGATGGTAGTGCGGGGGTGGGGGGGGGGGGGGGGGGCGGTTGGCGTCGCGTCGGAGTCGCGAGAGTCGTGGGCGTCGGCGCCGCGCGGGCGCAGGTGGGCGCGCAGTTCTGCCCCCCCCCGGCCCGGCGCGCCCCGCCTGCGCGCCGCTGTCAGGAGAAAAAGGAGACCTACACAGCGAGCTTGCTTCAAACCGATACGACTCTTCCTTCTCCATCATCACTTTCGTCATTGCCCGCACCTTTACTGCCACCATTGTCATCGTCATCACGCGCTCCACCTTTCATCGCATCCCGCGTCTCATCGCATCACCGTCGTCCTCATCGCATCCCTCGTCCTCATCGACATCCCGTCGTCCTCATCGACATCACCGTCGTCCTCATCGACATCACCGTCGTCCTCATCGATATCACCGTCGCGTCATCATCCACCGTATCATCATCTTCACCATATTAGTTTTAGTATTAGTACCATTTGCAGTGATCAATCCTAATTTGATTTTAGGGTCTTTATAACTGAGCAGACTTATTTTGCACAACCCTCACACTGCACGCTTACACGCTAGCGAGTTCCAGAAATTTGGAGTCACCAGAACGGCGAGGCCCTTCGCAACACACACACACACACAGAGCCAATGGCGGAAGCTGTTTGGCCAGGGTGAAATTCAAATCCACCCTTGCGACCTGGAGTTGAATCGGTTCAACTTTAGACAATTCGGTAATCGTATTAAGTACAGTGAATTAAGTCTATGTCATCTTTCGAGCTTCACTCGTAAGTCATCGGACCTACTTCGCCCCCGGAGGTCCTGATAACGTGGCCTTGACGTTCCGGGTTACTCGCAGAGCTTTGCGAACAGCAGCGCGAGTCCTCGTGCGGGACGAGTCGAGCACCCACATTCGGAGGCCAAGTGGGCCCGTGGAGAAGCTGGTGTGGCGTCATATGGGTGTAATCAGTACACAGACGAAAGTGGGTTGTAATAACATATTTACAACGGCTACCACACCGCAACATACTACCTAATGTTTCGCCGTGCGTAGTACCGCCTGCCCTGAGACCGACTACATGTCTCACTAGTCACGACAATAACTGCCGGCTTCTTGCGCCGCGTTATTCGCACCTCTCACGGACGACCTACGCTGCTGCTGCCTGGATCACAAGAAGGGCGAGCTATTGCTCTCACGGCCCTTAAATTGCCCTCGCGACGCTGCCCGCCGCCTCCTTGCCTCCGCCCTAGCGATGCGCAGACCCTGTCAGAAAAAAACCGTGCGTCAAGCTTCGGCCTTTGCTACGCATCCGGTGCACACCGCACCACGTGCCCACGCTGTTTTAGCAACACGACGCTACACTGGTTACCCTCGAACCCCTTTAAAGTCGTCGCGCAGTAGCGAATTGTGTAGAATAAATAGTGTACATAGTGACCCGTGAAAAGTTCGCGTAATAGTTCGCGACCGTTATAAACATAAAAGGACATAAGCATAAATGTGTGTATGAATGAAAAAAAAAAAAAAGAAACAGCAAGACTAAAGAAAAACAACGTATTCAAGACAATAAAATATTAGTCCCTGGGTATGTGAACCTTAGTTTACCGGTCAAAGCACCGGATACTTCCTATTTTCTTAGTATACGTTAATTGTTTAAATGCTGCCCCCTCTTTGGCGCAAAAGTCAATGAACTACGGCGCAAGTATTCCTCATGCTAATGCATGACCCCGCAGGACCACTGGCTGAGTGAAAATCGAGAGAAAAAATAGTCAAAATAAAAACAAGGGAGATAATTGAATCAGATGAAATAAACAGAAAGAAAAAGAGCCAAAGAAAGACTGACAAATCATTCTTATGGCAAAAATCCTCCACTGCAATTACACATTTTTTTCTTTTCCACTTTTTTTACTTTTCACCTCACTGCCCCCTCCTGTGTTCTTTTTAAGACACGCTCCTTTTTTTTACTTTCAAGCCTAGTTATTAAAACTAGGGTATCTTTAACGAAAACAACAACAAAATGTTTCCATAATGAATGTTGACAGGATTATAGCATTTCATTTTCCTTTGTTTTTTTCCTCCTTTCATTTCTTTTCTTTTTCCTCCTTTCCTTTGTTTACATTTTCCTCGTTTCCTCTGTTTTCTTTTTCGTCCTTTTCTTTGTTTGTCTTCCTTCCTTTTCCTCCTTGCCTTTGCCTTTCTTTTTCGATCTTTTCTGTTTCCACTCCCGTTTTCCTTTTTCTCAAATTTTGAATTTTAAATAGGGCTTTCCGGTTTTTACTGTTAGATCTAGTTTGTGCGCTCGCAAGGGGCGTGCAAGAAATAATTGGCCACGTGCCACAGGTGCAATCCACATGGATCGGGTGCGTGGATGCGGGCGTGAGGATGGACGTGGGCGTGGGCGTGGCGTGCGGGCACCGTGGCGCCGGCGCCTTATCAGCGCTGCACTCGCCTTATCACGCGGCGACGACACTCCCCCAAGCAACGCCTCGAGTGCGGCCGCACCCGCCTTCTGTTTACACGGCATTGTCTTGGGAGGCCTGGCCAGACGGCGTGGGCGTTGCGGGGGCTGCCATGAACACGGGCCCGTGGCACCGATCGAGCGGCAAGCAGGCCGGTTGGCCGGCTGAGGGAACTTATATTGGAACACTCCACTCCACGACTTTCCTCGTAACGTTTGTTATTATTTTTTTTATTAATTGGTTTATTTAAAGTCGCTTCAACATCTACGGTCATTAGCGACCACTATTGTTGTTAACGGTATGGTAACTATGTGGATGAAACGATATGGTGATTGATGATAAGGGGTGAAAGGACGAACACAAATACAACCATGCCCGAGGCGGGACTCGAACTCGCGACCCTTCGGTCCGAGATCACTACGACACTACTGCCTTAGCGATCTCGGCCACCGGGCCGGCAACGTTTGTTATTGTACACCCGCTTTATTATGATTATTACTGGGATTCGCGCGATTCCCAATGATGGCAGGATTATCGCCACTAGCTAGCTAGATAGTTTAGCCCGTATTTATAAACCTCTGCCAGGTGCCTGCCAGGCCTAGCAGGCTGCCAGTGTTCGATTTTGCGATTTATGAACGGCCTCCAGCCAATTCCAGTCGCCCCTTGTCCTCCTAGCAAGCCCCCAGATGCCAAGCCCCTAAGAGCTCTGCTAGCAGAGCTTCATAAATTTGACCCTTAGTATGTCGAATTCAACCACTGTCTGGAGAAGAATTCTACTGCTGGTTGGTCCCATGTTTCTCCAATCAGTAATAGGCGAATGTTGGAGTAGTACCGTAACAAACGGGCCATGGAACGCACGCAATCTTTCTTTCCTCTTCCTTGACATCCTCGCCCTTGCTTACACATACACACACTTTCATGCACTACACTACCACCTGTCAGGAGGCCAGTCGGGTGCTTAGGATTGTCCTAGCTTGAGCAGTGCCCCGCTGGTGGGAGATACCTGGTTAAAGAAAACTCCGCAAGTTGACGAGTAGGTCGGCGCCAGATGTCACCATTCTGCCGGATGTCACCTTCACCGTCACTCTCTGATAAAACATGTACTACATTTATGAGACCAACGACCATTCCCGTTGACACGTCCGGAAACTCGAAACAATCAATCACTAGGATCCGCATTGCGCGTTTTATGTTCAAACTCATTACAGTCTCATATTTTCTTGGTTCAGACCTACTCCGATCAGGAATTGTAATTCTTTCATTATTAATAATCTATATATCAAAAAAGTAACATTTACCAACCGATAGCGATAAAAATATTTAGTAATTTATATATACTATAGTTTGCCTTTCAGAAAAAGTTCGTACGACAGTTATTTCATTCTTGGCCCGATGTACAGTGGGAATCAGAATTCTACGAGTAAAAACGAAGTACATTGGACATGCATTTAAATATGTATACGATTCGGCGGAGAAGAATACGATGTGAAGGCCAGAAGAAGAGAAGTCGGCTGAAGACGAACTGGACTGAACTGGTTTGATGTCACAGAGGCAACAAACCAGAGCCTGGAAAATCTCCGATATAGAACACATTATGAGAGAACCTGAGGAACATCATATTCTTCATGTGGTCATGAAGAGTTAACAAGTCAAAGATTAAACAACAATTACTTAAGCCTAGGATTACAAAGCCTCGTTCAGCATAATCTTGAATTCTTAAGAATAAATCTCACACTAAAGAATACCAACAGTTCTCACTTTAGATGTGTCATATGTTAATCAACTGAGGTGTTCTGAGAACAATGGAGTGGTTGTAGGGTTTGACCATTTGAAAAAGGCTATAAAACACAGTTTTGAGAAGCTCATGTACAAATAGAGTGCCCAATTATTGATTTTTAATACAACAAGGGGGTAATTTAACAAGTATTGTAGTCATACAGTGATTTAAACCTATTTAGTATTTCAGATGTACCGATGTAAAATAATACGCTCTTTCTTCAGAGCTGAATAATCATTGTGTGGTATTTCTAAAATTTCACGATCTCAAACACTGGTATGGAGATTGTATCGATTCATTTTCAATCAGAAATATATCAGACGAAAACTAAACTGATCGATAATCAAATTTCGAAGTTAAACGTTTTTGAACACCCCATTTCTTTAACGACACCTAGATGAAGTCTAAGACTCTGAACAAAAACTGCCCACTCATCCTTGTAATGATTTCAGTTCATATCTGGAATATATAAGTATTTTGATGGACAGGGGACGGACAGCGGCGCAACCAGAATTTTCTAGGATGGGGGACGAAGGTGTAGTGTACAATCAACTTGATGTTTTCGACGTATAAGGGATTTTTCATTTGTATTTATCTTTTCTTTATTGATTTATAATTATTCATTACGTTTTCAATCGAGATTCTGAATGGCATTCATCACTACAGAACAGGGTTACCCAACGGGGTCGGCATCGACCGCCTGGAGGTCGATGAAATTATGAAGGGGGTCCATGACGAAAGGGTCGATATGAGCCGGCGATTGACAATTGAATCGCATATGAGCCGGCGATTGATATGTATAATCAAGATTGATTACAAATATTATCTAATGAACTTGATTATCAAGTTCATTTGATGTTTTAACAATTAACAACAATTAATTATAATTAATTGTTTTCTGATACAGCGCAACAAAACATATTAAAAATTCGCTTTCTTCTTTCGAATTCATCGTTTATCCTTGAGATCAGGAGTATAGTTGAATGCAACTGGTGCATTGCACCGGTCCCCTGAAATAAGGGGCCCCCATTATGGGGTACATACCATAATGGCCCGTGAGAACGGATATCGGCAAAGAATAAAATAAGTGCACTCCATTCTTATTTCCTCCACTCTCTTCTCCTATTTATACCAATTATATTTAAAAATATTAATTTTATGTTTATTGTAGATAGAGGAAACATTTCGACTTCCTGCGTCGGGGCATCCGAAAACTTGGTTTCGCAATTGGTCAAAATGTACAGAATTTATAGAAATGTACAGAAAACTAAAGAAATTATAACTACATAATAAATTATAACTATATATTATAACTATACAATATATTTTACCCGACTATAACATTTCTCCAGAATATATTCTATTCTGTTCTATTGACAACGATATTCTAAAGCGGAAGAAAATACTCCCTGCAATATGCACTGGAGAAATGTTATGGCAAAGTAAACAACTCTCCACATTTTGTAACCATTTTGCAACAATGGAGGTTAGAAACGCAGTTTCTCAGGAATGGGAGGGTCTTCAATTATTTTAAATGTCAATATTTACCAAAATATTGATGTATGAAATTATTCTTTAGAAGTCAATTTGAGTAACTCTTTGTGTTATGATTAGGTATATGTTAATGAGAATAACGAATAGAGTCGAGAGTTCGAACAATTCTTTTAAAAGGGGACGATGAACGCAAAATGTCGGGAATCTCTGCTATGGAACATTAGTCAAAACTATAAGTGGTGTACATGCCATCGGCTTCTGGGAGGATGAAGCCCCCGTTAGCCCTCCTCATCCCCGTTGAGTATGCCTCAGGAGATGGTTGATGATGCGATATAAATATGAGAAACGAGAGGCAATGAAAACGGGAGAACCTCGAGAAAAATTGTCGCGAACCCACTTTCATTACAAATTCCGCACGGAACGAACGGGATATGATCTCTGATACTCGAGAAGGAATGCTTTCACACTGTCCATCTCGATACAGGTTGCTCCACAACTGCCCACCCATGCGGTTTCACGATACCCGAGCACTCGCACAAGTCTTCTATTACTAACCGTCTGGTTGTCGTCGTTGATTCGGCCTTTGTAGCTCGAACAAAAATCCACAGCAATTTCTATTCAATTCGGCTGCACTTTCTCCCGCCCCCTTTTCTTCATTTTACATCGAGTGAACTGGAAGACGAAGGGCGAAGCATTGTCCGTTTGAGAGGACAGCTGTTTCGAAGCAGATGGGGCTGGCGGACAGACACGGAGAGAGGTTCAAGTCGGAGCAACCAGTTCAACTAGTCGCTAGTAGGAGGGTCGAGGCCCCTTTTCGCAATTTCATAAGGGGGACCGCTCCTGCAGAGAAAGCACCGCGCTACTTGTGCCAGCAAATGACTCCTCCTCGGCGCGCGTCTCTGTCGACTTCTTTTGCATCAGTGTTCATGTTTCAGATCAACACTGAACCGCTGAATGCGTAAACACGGGCGCTGAACTTGTTTGGCACCCTTCAAGCGAACAGGCGGATTTGACGGGTAAGTGACCTGACAATCGCCATGACGCACGGCTGACTTCAACATTAAATGCTGTCATAGTTCTTTTTATCCAAGAATTAAACTAAAGACTTGTATAACAATAACTTATATAACAATAAAATTAGCTTGTTGCTTACTTTTTATAAAAAAAATGGCAATTCAGGTTTACGAAACAGCTAAGGTCATAACTGCTTCCCGTTCGTAGTCCTGGGAATCACGTATTTTTGCATATTTTATCATTATTCTGCGCATTTTATACTATATCACATTTTCCACCTCAATGGTTTACAATCGCAGTTGTGAACATGGAGATAGTTACGTATCACATTCCTCCTTATCATATTTCACACATACTTCCCTCGTGTGAGACATTCTGTGCCACGCACGACCCCTCTTATGCTCAAAACTCCTTGTATATTCAGCAACCGTTTATCTTGTCATACAAAACTGTACATTCTCAAAGACTTTCTTTTAGAGAATATTCTGAATAAGTACAAGTTTACATTCATTTCTATCATTATGAAATCTCAGTTAAGATTTATGTTATCAGGAAGAAGTAAATCTAGTGCCGTGTAATCTGTCTCTTTCGTGTCATTGTCTACTAATTTGTGTACATTGTGTGACTAATTTTCTGTACTAACAAATGTCATTCAATACCTGTTGTTCACATTAAAAATATTAACTCCAAGCCAACAAATAAAAATACATTTTATATTCAGCATAATTCTGTTTCTTACTCTGACTACTAAAAATGTCATGGATTAAGAAAGTGAGCAATGTTGAAGAGTTGCGTAGAGTAGGAGTGGGCAGAGAATCAATGGGGGCAATTCAAAGACGAAAGGCATGCCTGGGGCACATTCTGAGAGGAAATGAATGTCTACAAGTAATTTTAGAAGGCAGAATAGAAGGAAGGGGCCCAGGCAGAAGAAAGCAGTCATGGTCACATAAAATCGAGACATTGACCGGTATTAACAACTCTGAAGAGCTGGTTAAAGAACCAAGAGAACACTGCATGTGAGCAGCCGACGCACTTTAAGTGTATGGCACCGAGAAAAAGAAGAAAAAGAAGAGGAAGAAAAAAAGAAAAAGAAGAAGAAGGGAATAATAACAATAATAATAATAATAATAATAATAATAATAATAAAAAAGAAGAAGAAGAAGAAGAAGAAGAAGAAGAAGAAGAAGAAGAAGTCAGCATAAATGGAAAGTTCTTATAAGAAAAAATCAAATTGACTGGACACTCTTTCTGTAACACCCGCTTCCCCGCGAGAAAAATCTTAGTGCGACTCTCATTGAAAGTACAAGTTTTATGACCACACATTTACCATTTTGTTACAGTTCTCATTATGAATGGCCCTCTACTCGTGAGCGCAAAATGAATGCGTCAAATGTTTTTGCGGAGCGCTCGCAACCATGTTTACGCACCGGCCAAAGCGCTAAGGAGGGTGAATTTATGCGCGGTCTAATTCGCCCGGCGGTAATTAGCCAGCGAATGGGAGGTCTAATAAGCGAGCGGTCGCGTTGTTGTGACACACCAGGTCGCCTGGCGACACGGGCGTGGACAGCGGGAGGATAATAAAATATGATTGACGTTTCTTCTCAACGATAAATTACTATTAGAGACGTGACATTCGAATCCAAGAATATCGTGTATCAGCAGAGACTTTCGAGAATTTAAAACTTAACTCTGAGAGTTCGCTGTCATCGAAAACCTATTATTTTTTTTTCTTCCCGTTCAAATCTAAGGTTTCCAGCATTTTATATTTCTATTAAATTTAGTACTTAACACCAAGGTAAAAAAGACAGGTGGCGAATCAACTCTGCGAAAACACAGTAAGTGAAAATCCAATTATTTTGAAAAACGAATGTTTCAATATTTTTCTTTGGCCTAAGTATGTCGGTACTGAATTTTAAGCTACAGAAATCAGTGAACCCACTAAAGCTGTTCACAAATAAGTCTGGTTCAATTTGCGCTGTTTTGCTAAAGCCCGCAGTATACGCAATAGTGTTTAAAACGCATTTTTGAAAATAAAATGTTGCTTACTCTGTTTAAGCATGGGGCTGCCCAACTCGTGTGTTAAATGTCTTTCTATATATTAAACTTCTTTCAAAGAATGTAGCGGTTATATTTTGAATCACAAAAGATCACAAACCACTTAAGAAATTAAAGAAAGAAAAAAAATCAATTGAATTGGTTAAAAATTTGTTCATTCAGTTTCATCACTTTCACTATGTCTTGAATTAAGGAGAGTATGAATATCCCATCGTTGCTTCGGTAATTCTATTTGCAGCTCAGCAGTGTGCCTATCTGGATCACTGTTGTCATTGAGCTTGCCAACAGTGCAATTCCAATTAGGCGAATCGACAATTGGAAAATGCCATTTTTTAAAACGTTATGTAATTTTATAATACCTTTGGCCAGTTGGGCCAAATTAAAAATTCATAAGGAATGACTTACGTGTGATGTCCATGACGTAACATCACACGGCAGCTTTCCTAACGTCGCTTTTCCATTAAGAAATTAAAGAAACTTTTCATGATTTAGTTGCAATGAAATTAACTCAGAACATGAGGGTTCCTCATTCCTTTCTAAGGAGTTTTCTGTATTCATACATTTTCTGAATTTGATAATGATATCTTAAAAATAATTAAAATTTTAAATATGTGTGATTCAAAACATTGGAGAAATTCTCTAAATTTGAATCTGGATTCGAGAAAACTTATGTTTCGTACCGACTATTCAAAATCATGTACTTATAGGTCATGACCGTCGCATATGCAGAAGATCTCTGTGGATTTATGTCGCCAGATTGATGTTTGTAATACTTATTTTTATCTCCAGGAAATTTGAAATGTAGTAATTGAAGTCTCGTTTTAGGAGTCGTTCTCTTTAGTTGGGTTTTAGTGTCGTAAGGACAGCGTAACACTCATAGATATTGCAAATTCTTTCACGTACTACCAAGTATTCAATTGAATTTAATTCGTTTTCCCTTCTTTCTCGTGAAAAGGGAAACAAAAATTTTACACCGTGTAAATTCGACATTCCTCTAGAAAATTTTGTGTTACAAAATCTGAATTTATTATTATCAGCTAGTATTTCTCTTCAATCCAATCGCACAATAACCCATTGAGAAAATCTTGATGTGATTTCATAATGTCAATTACTATAATGTAGTTCCAAGGTACCAACGCTTCACATTTTAATTTTAACATCGCGTTGTGTATTAGGACTATGCAGGGAGGTGTCTTCATTCCACGCGCATGCACACGACCACCTCTTGCGCAGGAATATTCATGCATCCCGTGACAACCACATGATTAACCACATAAGACCCCAGACAAGGTCGACTCTCTTTAGCATGATAATTAACATACCGTGAACGAGCAATGAAAAACTACCTGCTGCATAAATCATCATTTTAGGGAGAAAGCTATTTTGATACGTCATATAAGTCACATGAGAAAATAAACGTTTGCAGGCGCATAAAGGATTACGGTGGTAACTATTTCGACTACCGCCATGATGAGTGGAAAATCCTTCAGATAAGCCTTCTGACATCTTGGTTGGGCCAGAAGATGAAGATATACTCCGCAAAGTCTTACAGCACATGAGTAATGTTTGACTGCCTGTTTTACGGCGAGAGAATACAATTTGCTAATTCAGAAACTCAACTAAACGCACAAAATTTGTTTGTTATAAAAGTTGTTATTATGGGTTTCTATGAACACATGTTCTTGATAGGCAACGTTCCTGTGTATTCTAATTCTAAACATTTAAATAAACTGAGGAATGAAAATAAACTCTCAGGAGAGTAAAGTGAATTCAGTAAACATTATTACTAGTTGGTGAGTAATACAAAAATACAAATACTGTAGAGCAAATTCAAGTTAGATAACCCTCATGGTAATACTGAGACATACCCAGATATCTCAATGGTATTATTGATTAAAATAATATGGAATAATAACTCAGTTCGAAGTATTGGTACCTGGGAGCAAAAATAAATGGAGAGTAAATAATACATTTAAGAAAAAAACAATAAATCTGGGACATTGGAGATTCCTAGGACAAAATAAACATAGCTCTGATTTGGGAATGGACATTTGTAGAAAATAAATTATGTTGAAAGCGTCGTACAACGAAATACAAGTAATATAGGCAACCAACGGTGACAGATTAAAGACATTAGCGTCGTGTCAAGAAAATTGATCGTCGTTGAAACGATTACAGCGAATAATAAAATTAATAACAAAAATTCGGAATACAAACTAAATCGAAATTGACGTGTCCAACCCGGGTCATGATTTTAAGAGAAGACATTTGGTCGTCGACGCGAGTACATGCAAAACTAGATAGAACGTTTAGCTTTTGTGGATTAAAACGGTCTCGAGTAAGGTTGTCCACCTGAGGGATTTGCAAAAAAATACTTATGTGAACATTGTAAGTTGTTTAACATCAGATTTAAAACATAAACGTCAACGGAACTTCAACATCAATACAGAAGTTTGCTGGTGGTAGACGCGAATCTTCGCAGAAGATTCTTAACTTCAACAACGCGGCCGACGAGGACATCACTTTCATAAACTGGAAGCGCCACAAAAAAAACATCACACAAGATATTCAAATTAGATTCTTTGCAAAGAAGGTAATAGACGATATTTTTCTGAGTTAAATCTGATGGCATGCCAAATAAATGATAAAGTAAATGTTGTAAATTATAACAATAAATAATGTAATTGTGCTATCAAAACACGGAAGATGATTTTTATTAATAGAAAGACTCCGCAGATTAGTAAATTTAGTAAATTTTCAGCTTTACTTACTCCGAAATCGATTGGACGTCGGCCCACGTAAGTAATACAAGTGTAAAGAACGTAGGAGTCGGGCATCACTAAATCACTAAGTTCATCGGTTGATTGATTGATTGATTTTTTCGTGTTTCCGGTGTAGTGTAGTGCATGTTTTTCTCGGGAGATGGCGGTAATCTTCCCCCGCTGGATGGCGAGATCCGTCGGTTAGTGGGGTTTCCCCATAACCAGGACTCTCCCACCAGTCGGGACAATCTCCAAGCTCCCGACCGGTCTCGCGGAATATGTGGTAGTGTGGTGCATGTTAGTGTATGTGTGTGTGTGTGTAAGGGGAGAGGATAGAACAAGGAAGAGGAAGGAAAGATCGCGCGCGGTCCATAGCCCGTTTGGTAGGGTACTGCTCCGGCATTCGCCTGGTGTTGATCGGAGAACAACGGAAAACTACCGATCAGAGCAGCCGGCCGCTACAATTCTCCTCCAGACAGCGACTGAATTCGACCTAGCTGAAAGCTAGTGCCGAAAATCCTGCCGCCGTGGGGAGTGGGAACATAGGACCTCCCGGTCAGAGGCGCTGCAGTGACATCAGTTGATGCACTGAGCTACCGCTCCCGGTACTAAGTTCAGAATTGCATACAGATTTCAGATTGGTTTGCACAAAATCGGGCACGTCGTAATAATAATTTCCAAATATTTTGCAGTCGTTTCAAATCGGATATGCCCAGCGTGGGTTAGATTCTATTAAATACCTATATTTTAAATACGTTTCATTACCTTGATAATTATGAAAGCCAAACATATAAAATGTTATAAAGCATTTTCATAGAAGGATAAATACAATTAACCGACAACGCTTGTAATAATAACAACACAAGTTGTTGTCTGTACTATTGCGTAATATTTTTACCAGGTGTGTAACCCAAGACTCCGATTCAGACATGACGTCCTAATAACTCCTGATAGTTGGCTAAACGCTGTTATTTGCCTCCGCAGGCCAGTAATAACCACGTCAGGCCGCAGGTTGCACCCCATTTACTCCCGGAGCAAGTACCCGCGACTGGAATGCGGGACGGCAATCGCAAACAGAATCATTGGAGCGGAATCTGCGCTGCCAGCTGCACGAGTTCGGATTCCTGACCAGTATCGGCGAGTCTTAATAATCTCGTCTGCTCTCATATTTTATTTTCACGTCAAATGTAGAAACACAATAAAGCGGCGGTTCGTGTTCTACCTAAAGCCGGGTTACAAACAAGTTAAAAGACAGGTACGTGGCAAGAAACTCCCACAAAACTTACGCCAAACAATCGTTTATTAGCGTTACGATAGAAAATTATTACTTCGAAAGGCATAATATCTATATCGACTGCGATGTTGTGGGCCATTTATTCACGGAGAGCTACTTCTTTACACCGAAACGGCAATGCGAACCTAATTTGTGGAACCGATAGCACTAAATCAACAGGTTCCATTGGTATTACTGGCTGTCACTCGCGAATAAGACTTATGTATAGTCAGAATTATTTGTGACGGAACTATCGTTCTTAAGTCACTATGAATATAAGTACCATCTGTTACGTTCAGAGAGTGGTGTGGATTACCCTCTTAAAAAAATGCATGAACAAACAATAAAATTCATTCGGAGCACTGTGAGTAGATCAATTATTCCCTGCCATGGAATTATTACTCGAAAAGCAAACGTTGGTGCACTCGTTAAGTCACTGATGCAGTACATGGCAGTAGCGAATCCATGGGAGAGAATGCAGACCGTCCTTCCAATCAAAATTTTTTGACAATTTACTCAAAATAATTACCTTCTATAGTCCTCATCACATTAAAACCAGTATTCCAATTATGAACATTTTCGTACATTTTTATTTCAGGATGACAATGGAAACAATTATTTCAAAAAATAATTATGTAGGGTCCGAATGAAATATTTTCTAAATTCACCTCTGGTGTATGCTATCGAAACTGACAATAGTATTGTGCGTCATTGATATGAAAGAAAAGCGAAACAATCGTGTAACGATTCCTGCCAGTCACAAAGTTTAGAGTGACCGTAGAAGAAATGACACTTCATATCATTCTTCTACGATGTGACTCTCATTGCACTACAAAGAACGTTTTTAGTGAAGCAGATCCTATTACAACTTTTCGCTTCGTATCAAATATTAATTAAACACCTGCCCCAGCAAACAGACTAATTTTCCGATAATTTGCTAACCACGGCAATTTACTTGGGCGGCTCAACGATTTGCGCGTGGGGTCAGACATTCCAGGCGGCGGGAGTGAGCGGGCGCAGTATGTCGTGCGGCGACCTAAACAAAAATCCGTGCGAGCGGAATCTGCCGGGCGGGCGGGCAGCTGCGCCGGCGCGGATTCCTGTCGGGTGAGTGGCGTCGCCCGGCGGCGGAGGGGCGGGGGGGGCGGCCCGGGCGGCGACCACCTGGGCGCATCCACGCCGCCGCCGCCGCCGCCCCCCCCCCCCCCCCTTCCCCAATCCGCCACCGCCCCTGACATCGCCTCTCGCCGCCACCATCGCCACCAACGCCGTCTTCACAGCCACCGTCGCCATCTCCATCCCCACCCCACACCGCCACCAACACCGCCACCACACCGCCACCAACACCGCCACCACACCGCCACCACACCGCCACCAACCCGCCACCAACACCGCCACCAACACCGCCACCAACACCGCCACCAACACCGCCACCAACACCGCCACCAACACCGCCACCAACACCGCCACCAACACCGCCACCAACACCGCCACCAACACCGCCACCATCACCGCCACCAACACCGCCACCAACACCGCCACCAACACCGCCACCATCACCGCCACCATCACCGCCACCAACGCCGCCACCACCACCACCATCGCCATCACCGCCACCAACACCGCCACCAACACCACCGCTACCATCATCGCCTCCGCCACCACCACCACTACCACCGCCGCCTGAGCAGTCCAGGTGTACTATTATACCCCCTTGCGGCTGTGGGGACGGGCAGCGGCGGGTCGGACGCACTGGGGCATAAGCGCATGGCCCTTCACGTCTCCTTTTCCTCCTCCTGCTCCTCCTCCCTCGCGCTGGGAAAGAAGTCAACGCGCTCCCCGGGGACCCGTCCCTCACCACTCCACTCCGCTCCGCGCCAAAGGGCACCGCCGGGCCGGGCCGAGCTGGGCGGGAGGCGGGGTGGGGCGGGGCGGGGCGGGCGCGCTGGAATGCGGGACGCTGCTACGCACCTGCCGCAGACGCCGCCCGCCCGCCACCGCCGCCGGGGAAGCCGAGGACCGTGAGAATTTACCTGCGCGCCGGCGCCCCGTCCTCCTTCCCGCCCTCCCGGCCCTTCCGACGTGCCCGTCCCGCGCCCGTGCCCGTGCCCGCGCCGCTCATCTCCATGCGGCCCACACCTCGGCGCCGGACGACGCGCCGTAAAAAATGGGCCCCGCGCCGCTCAAATTAATTCGGGGACGTCTGCACGCTACCCACGCGTACTCGGATTTATTCTGTTTTTCTTTTGCGGGACTTACGTGGGGGCTGGGAATAATATTTCCGATCGTGATGCATTTGAAAGAATTTTAATAAATGATGCGTGTGTGAGTGCTGACGCAACTGTTTTTCTTCTTGGTTGAGGCTCCACACCTGAATGCCGTGGTTTCCCGCGCGGGAAAAAATTAATTTGTTGATGTCTGCACGCTATCCACGCGCTCTCGGATTTATTCCGTTTTGTTTTATGTACTTGCGTGGGAATGGAAATGATATTTCCGATTGTGATGAATTTCTAAGTATTTAATTAATGATGTGTGATTGTGAGTTGATACCTCATTTTTTTTTATTCTTCATGCGTTCCCACACCTGAGAGTCGCGCTGAACGGCGTGGTAAAAAATTAATTCGTTGACAGCTGCACTCCAAACACGTTTCTGCTGTCATTTATTCACTATTCGTTTTTAGAAGTTATGCAAAGTTATAAAAATTCGAACTAGGAGTGTTTGGACGAATTTAGTGAAAGTTGTTACTTCTGGTTAGGCGTCGTCTGATCTACGTCTTCATACTTCAAGAGCTGGACGGCGAAGTAAAGAATGGTTCACGCGTTCTTCGACTTAATTTGAGTGTTTCTATGCTACGTACGCATGGGCGCACAGTAAATCTTTAAGATTTATTCTTCTTTGTTTTGGGTTGGGTTTACGTCAGGTTGAAGATATTATTACTGATTGTGGTCTGCTTGGATTTTTTTCTTATTTTTTTAATATATTTTTGAGCGTATATGCAACTATTGTTTGAGGTCGGACCAGGCACGCTGGCCCTAAATTAACATACTTTTCATTATTCACATTTCTTTGAATAAAGCTGTTCTATATGCGTAAATGCAATACGGAAATTGTCTCCCTCATTGTTTGAAGAAATTGTTTGTTCAATAAAATATTCAACGAAAGTTTTAAAGGAATGACGATTATGAGAAACTTAATGGATTCCAACAACATCCAGATTTACAGTACACGAAAGACTAAATAACTTTAAACACACTAGTTTTGAACGGAGCAATTTTTGTTTTGATGACCGCAATATCTATTTCCTACTTTCCTAACTCTAATACGTACAACTGTCACAAAAATAACGTTTTCTTCATTTCTTACAAAGAGAAAATATTTCGGTCTGAAGCATTTTTTCACAAATTGTACATAGTCAATAATTTCATTGTTTTAAATCATAGAGACGATAAATTAGCGACATACAGTATGACAATCGTGGCACAATATTTACCAAATAAACTCAACCCCATTTCAAAACGGGAGGAAGAAATATTTTTGTGCATCCTAAAACGACTCAAATACAAACAATGTGATCTGCCATTTTTAACTCCATAAATAATATGTTCCGAAAATAATTCTGTAGAACACAGACATTAAATGTGCAGCAGAGGAGTAACGATGTAATAAGGAGTCCCAGCGTTGTCAAAGGTCGCTCTCGGCCCCTCGGGCGGACCACCGCTTTGACGTCTTTGTTTAGAGCGTATCTGCGTCATTACGCCCTCCGCCCCACCGCCTCCCTATCGCAGTGAATATCTTATTAGCGTCGGGACAAAGGGGCCCCGCGCCGGCGGCGCGGACAGCCCACACCCACCGCCGCGCTACGGCGCCCCTCTTCTCCCCGCCCCGCCACGACCTGCCCCGCCCCGCCCCTCCCTGCCCGCCCCGCCCCGGCTCATCCCGACTCGTCTCAACCCTACCCGTCTCCGCACAACTCGTCTCGATCCTTTCTGGCCCGTGGACCCGACCCGACCCGACCCGCCCGACCCGACCCGACCCGACCCGACCCGACCCGACCCGACCCGACCCGACCCGACCCGACCCCACCCGACCCCACCCGACCCGACCCGACCTGACCTGACCCGACATTACCTGACTCCTCCCACCTCTCAATTCAATTCCATTCATGTCGATTCAATCCCATTCCATCCTGTCCCACTCCTGTTCATGGCTTTAAACAGGCGTGTGTGCGTATGCTATTACAGTTGAAGTGCATACTTGCTTTGCTGCAGCTTGCATCGTGCTTTGTGGTAAAACTGTGAGAACATATTTTATGCAAAGAGCATTATTTTAGTAAGTACGTTGCTTTCTAACCTACAACAGAAACCAAATTCACAAAATGTTTGAAATATGATTAATGAAGACCAAAGTAAATGTTAGTATGAGTATATGAAGTGTACATTTTAATTGTTTTGGCGTAAATTAAACTGTTCATTCTGTCAATTAATTCCAGAATTGTCATCAGTCCACATCCTCCAATACAAATTAAATGTTATTGATAGGAACTCTTGGTGATAATAACCAATCCATCCATTCATAATTTGCACTGTTATTTTATTTTCAAGCTTCAAGACAAACAAAGAATAAGCGAAAGGGTCCACTTTCAAAAGAACCGATGACACAGAGATTGCTGCAAGATATTCTTACACAAAGCGAACTATGTACTACTATTGTTCACAAAGATGACCCTTTTCGTCTTTATCTTCTTACCTGGGACTTAAGTGGAATAGATTCTTATAGCTCTTTCTAGGAATTCATGAAGTGTGAATCACTTCTTGAAACCTACCAAAGCTTTCACAATTTTTTCTATTTCTGAAACTATGAATATGGAGAGAGGAATTTTCAATCTAATTCAATTTCCATATGCATAAACAAGAGTAAGTAGAAGCAATTATGGGTGATTAAGCAGTCGTTCCTGGCAGATTTCTCGTTAGGCCAGGAGTAAAACCGATGAAACATCGACAACGGTTAGACAGGTTTCTATCGTATGGAGTGCTGTGCCAAGATCCAGATCTTTCATCAACTGAATTGACTAAATCTTAGCCATTGAAGATACCCAAAGCTGTGGTAGTATAATGCGAATCCCACAAAACCGAGGAAGAATTCGGCATGTACGTATTTTACCTATTTTTAAACTAATTTGGTTGCAGTTTCTTAAAAATATCAGAATTTTTTAAAATAAAATTAAAAATTGCTTATCCATAAATCTATTACGAGAGGGGTAAGAACTGTGTTCGCTGCCGAAAGCGCCCGATCCGACAAAACATTTCGATCAACAACGACAATGAAGTGCAATTTTTTTACGAAATAGAATGCTTACTTATGCATTGTAGACACAAAAACGTTGATAATGAAATTAACCCAAACTAGGTATACAATGAAGTCATTCTTTGATGATCCGACAAGTCTCGAATTTCATTCAGCATGTTCAAGCAAAATTCTACTAATTGGAAAATGAAAGATCAGCGCCAACATTTCAACATATCAATTTATTTACTTACTTATTTATTTATTTTACGTCAAAAAACAGTTAAAAACTGCGTATGACGTCCTATGGGGAATTAAATCAAAAGGTAAATATTCAGGTGGGAAATTACTGACGTCATCATGAAATGATAATCCCAGAACAAACTTAACCAGAAAAATGTAAATAAAAGAAGAAGAAGAAGAAGAAGAGGAAAACGAATTATTATTATTATTATTATTATTATTATTATTATTATTATTATTGTTGTTTTTGTTGTATTGCGGTTGAGCTCTTTGGCCCCGCTTGCAGCCGCGTCCGAAAGTCGCCTTCCCACCGAGGACATCGAGGACTGCCGCCTCCGTCGTGTACGGACGTGAGGTCGTCGCCTCGGTGCGGAGGCGTTGGCGGCGGTGGCGCGGCGCGGCGTGGGTGGTTGTGCGGCGGGGTGGGGCGCGGGCGGGGGCGCGGGCCGGGGCGCGGGCGGGGCGCGGACGGGGGCGCGGGCGGGGGCGCGGGCGGGGCGCAGGTGAGGGCGCGGGCGCGGGCGGGGCGCGGGCGGGGCGCAGGTGAGGCGCGGGCGCGGGCGGGGCGCGGGCGGAGGCGCGGGCGGAGGCGCGGGCGGGGCGGGGCGGGGCTGGGGCGCGGGCGCGGGCGCGGCGCGGCGCGGGCGCGGCGGGGCGCGGGCGGGGCGGGGCGGGGCGGGGGCGCGGGCGCGGGCGGGGGCGTGGCGGAGCGAGCGTGGGAGCGGGCGCGGGGACAGCCTTTGTGCTTCCTCTCCGATCAGCCTCCGTCTCGGACGCAGCCGGCGGCAGGCAGGAGAATCGAACGCGTGACCCGGGGCCTTCACGGCGATTGCAGCGGGCGCGGCTGCTTTTGTGGACGCCCGCCCCCGTCCTCGCCCACGCTCACGCCCACGCCCGCAGCCAGGGAAGAGTCGCCTTCTTCGAACTCGCCCGGGGGCCGCTTTTATAGGGAACCGCCGGGACTTTTATGGCAAGGATGGCGGCAAGAATGTCGAGACCGGAAGCTCTTGGCAACTCACTTGTTGCCAGCTCACTAGTTTCGGTGCAGACCTACAATGTTTTCTATTTTCCGGTGACAGGGTTCAATTTTTTTGGAATTTGTGCGGTAGGCCACTTTCAAACGATATATTTCTATCCTCTAATAATGATTTCAATAAGTATTTCCCCACACTTTTTATTACATCAACCATTCGACATGTTCAGGAAATTATTTCGTTGTCACATTACTTACCTGCCAGTAACCCAAGTGATGTCGAAAAGTATGCGAATCGAGGCGTGTTGCTGGGTAGGTTACATCTCCAGTGGTTTGATTTAACATTAACTTCGTCCTTCAGGGTCTTAATGGCTTGTAACCCAATTTACCCTGCTCTTCCCTGAATGGACTCATATTGGTTTCTTGTCACATTAAATGGAAGAGCAGTAACGGAAAAAGATAAGAATGCAGGCGCGGTAAAATATTCGTATTTTTATTTTTTCATTTTTTATGTTCTTTTCGCGTTCTTTTTTCATTTTTTCAATATAAAATGGTATATCACAACAACTTTGCAATAAAAGAACTCCAAAAAAATTCAAACGTTTACCTGCATTTAATTTAGTAATTCAACGCAATAAAATCCGTTAACTCCAATTAAATAGAATAATTAATATTTCAATAGAATATTATATCAATATCGGATTTATAACAACAGGCAATCACTGCTTAGATTAAAATTATCATATCTAACAGAAGGCACCGAAAATGCAATTTATGTTGTTGTTGTTTTTTTTTCTTTCAAAATCTACTCCAGTGCTATACTGCACTAAATAAAAAATAAAATAAAATGTTAGCCTCTATATTTTGGTTTTCTTGAATTGATTTCTTCGGACTTTGAGCCATGGCTTCCCGATATTGTACAGGCGCGTTTCCTATGAAGCGGAGAAGCAATCAGTCAGCGACTGGCACGGGTCAGGCCACACAGGCCTGCCTTGCCAGACACCGTTTCAGATTATTTTTCCAAAAATCCGCCTGCCTCTTTTGATATTCCTGTGCTCCTGGCTTGTTTTAAGAGGAGCGCATTTGCTTATTCGCCATCGCTATATTGCCTGTTCACGTAACAACGAAAATACGGAAAAATATCATCAGACTTCCTTAATAATTCCGTGTCGACAGTAGTATTTCTTGCATCTTATTTTATTTTCATATTTGAAGACTTTTTCAAAATGTTCCAGCAGTTATTTCATACCATTTGCCGTAACGATAAAACTTTGCTGCATGCTGATGTTACTATACTTTCAGCCTCGTACTTTATTCACCCATTCCGGCATATTTTTCAGGCTGCTTGACGAACCGTGACCAATTATGCAGAAAAGGCTGCTTCCAAGACGTCTTCAATCTCTTGATATTCACCCCTAAAGGGATGAATGACACCCCTTTCCACAGCAAATTAATCACCACCTCCAGGGCTTCCCATTAGATTACGCATTCCGGCATTCCCCGCACATGCCATTTAACCCTCGTAATGGAACATCAAATATTACTTGCATTTCCTCACACCCGTCATCTCCCCAGAATTAACTAGACAGCATAACATCGCCGCAATCCTGATTAAAATTTCAAAGCGCGCGAGAGTGTGGACGCATAAACAGAAATTATAATCGCCGATTAGCGCTGCGCCGCGAGAGATAAAATCGGGCGAAATTATCGGGCGGTCGCCACATCCGTCGGGGGCGGGGCAGGGGCGCGGGCGTCGGCAACGGTGAGCGGTGAGCAGGAAGGCGGCTCCGCGAGGCCAAGCCAGCACCTGCCTCGCGCGCAATCTCAGACGCGACGGCCGCCGCCTACGGGCGCAAGCGCCGCTACTCCTCGCCAACGCACGTTGAGGCCGAATGACCGACGCGCGGTCGAAACTACCGACGCCCCATCGATGACAAAACATCCATGTGGCCAAACAAAGACATTCAAAAGTAAAACATCGATGTTAATAATACGACAAAAAAACTCATTTTTCTAAAAATATCGATATTTTAAAAAAAATGAGGTTTTGCTGGGTTCAGTACTACCTGGGTTACTACAGGTTACTACCTGGGTTAGTAAGCTTGGTTAGTAACCTCGAACATTAAATTTGTGATCAACAAAATTTAATTTGACCGTGGTCGAGCATATTAATTTATAATTAAAGTTTAACTTAAAACAAAGTTAGAAACTTCTCCCATGTGCGAAATACAATAAAAGACGAACGAGATAACATAACTTCAAGATCTTCTTAAGTGAGAGACAGTCTGCTCGATGAAGATGGTAGTTCGTTTTGCTCGAACACCCTAATTAACGGTGGTAACATGACATATTATTTCATATTTTAACTTTGACAAAATTACTATCATGGGGGTCGTCCACGAATAAAATATCAAAAACGTAAAATCATGGAGCATAAAAAATGTCTAAAACATCTAAATAGCAGTAAAGTTACAAAATAAATAGTGCACTTATACGAGAAATCTTTCATGTGGAAACTTGAACCTCTTTCCCTTTCACACTCCTAGGAAGGAAAAATAATATTAACGAAACGAAAGTTTACTTAAATAAAATTACATAAGTATTAACGTTCATTTTACTAATGGAATTTATGTAAAAAAAATAATGAAAAGATATTTTGAAAACTAATATTCTTTACAAAAATGAATCAAATGTTAAGACAATTTCACATATAATGCGAGATTATTTACTCTTTGATATTTATCACGGAGTGAGAGAACCCGAAATCTGCATTACAAGGCCTAATTGTACATACCTTAAGTACGGTTATCCATTATTGAAACATTCATCACTTATTTATAAATGAATGATACAACATTTATTTATACTTGCGTGATATCACGACTTCTAATTCCCTTGCTACTATTACACTGACCGCATACGCTGTGTATGTATTCACACAGCCTTCGTGCACAGCATGTACCTGAATCAGCGTGAGCACTTTCACCATATACTTGGATTAAAACATAGCTTCACTTGACGTAAATCAACTGTTACGGTGTCATCCAATCGGGAGGTTGAACATCCCCAGGGTGACACGAGGGGCTCACACGCCACTGTAGTGACGTGTCATCCCGATTGGATGACACCGTAACAGCTGACGACCTGTCAAATGAAGCTCTAAATAGATCGGAGTACAGATGTACAAACAGCGCTGTTGGAAATTCACCAAATCAAACGTTTATTGTTTAACTTTTGACCATGCGTCTGTCATTCGGCCCCACCGTGGCCGGCCGCGCTGGTCGGCCGGCCTGCTGCGAGTCGAAATGCTTTTGCGCTTCCTAGATCAGAGCACGCACAGGTGGGCTGCCCTGGAACACGCTCGGGGGCCGCGTGAACAGATTGCGGACCGCAAGCAGCAACAGCAGCATCCGCGTGACTGAGGAGGCGGGGAGGCAGCGGCAGAGGGGCGTTCGCGAAGGACTCGCATGTCCGGAGGTCGCGACTGGCGCCAGAGAGGCAGTGGCTCATTAAACGCGTTGTTGATTTCATTTGATTTTTTCGTGTTTCCGGGCACGTCAACGGCTTTGGTCCCGTTAGTGTAGTGCATGCTTTTTCTCGGGATATGCGCTGTGATCTTTCCTCGCTGGATGGCGAGATCCGGCGCCGACCTACCGTCGGCTAGTGGAGTTTCCCCCTAACCAGGACTCTCCCACCAGCGGGGCACCGCCCCAGCCGGGACAAGCTCTAAGCTCCCGAACGGTCTCCCGGAATATGTGGTAGTGTACTGCATTTAAACGCGTTGTTGTCTGGACGCGTTGATGGACCTGAAACGTCTTGTACCAATAAAAAATTAAAAGCCTCTGTTGAACAGCGCTTGTACTTTTCTTCCATAATCAAAGCAACTCTTGCGGGCAACAATAGAACATACTATTCAAAGTCTACTTATTCCAAGATATCACAATCCAAAGATTCAAAGACTTCATATTCAGAGATTACATATGCAGAGTCTGCATGTTTAGAGAGACAAGATGGGATTTTCTGTGATATTCAAATAGGTGAATTCAAAAATTTCTGAATTCTGCTATTCTCTGCCAAAAACAAACGTTTAAATAATAATAATAATAATAATAATAATAATAATAATAATAATAATAATAGTAAACAAACTTTTAACCAACTAATTGTCTACTGGTAACGACTGGTGAAGAGAGGTGGAAGACAGGAGGGCGATGGTGGACAATGAAGGCGGGCAGGCAGGCGGGCGGGGTGAGTGAGTGAGTGGGTGAGTGAGTGAGTGGGTGGGTGGGTGGGTGAGTGGGTGGGTGGGTGGGTGAGTGGGTGGGTGGGTGGGTGGGTGGGTGAGTGAGAGGGTGGGTGGGTGAGTGAGTGAGTGGGTGGGTGGGTGGGTGGGTGGGTGGGTGAGTGGGTGAGTGAGTGAGTGGGTGGGTGGGTGAGTGAGTGAGTGGGTGGGTGAGTGGGTGGGTGGGTGGGTGAGTGAGTGGGTGGGAGGGTGAGAGGGGTGGGTGGGATGAGTGGGTGAGTGGGTGGATGAGTGAAAGAGGGAGAGTGAGTGAGTGACGGGCGAAAGCGCGGCGCGGTGCGAGGCGTGCGTAATTGATGAAATCACGCGAGGACGCGTTAGGCGATGAAAATGCAAAGACGCGACGAAGGTCAACGCTCGCGGCCGCTGGGACCGCTGGCGCGACCCGGAACCCTCCCAACAGTCCAACCCTTCGCTCACGACCAACGACCTCCCATCCTACCTCTTCCCACTCCTACGTGCTGCATGCCTCAATATTGGGAAGAATAATTCCTTTATTACCTCAGGATGAACTTTCATTTTACATCTCCTTTGTGTATATTTACTATACGCAGATTTAATTAAATACCTAACTATTTTTTAGTTGGATAGTACAATATTTATTCATTAAAAAAATCACTAACGTCTAGGTTTCTTTTATAAGAAGAAACAATCATGTGAACTGAAAGTTTCTTATGAGTATTAAGTCAACTTCCAATGATTTCTTACAAGAAGAAATGTTATGAATAGTGTAATGAAAGACATCTCGATACTTCGTTTCAAATTTCTCGGGACTTCAGAACGGCGGAAAGAAAGCAAGCCTGTTATTCTTCTCAGGCTGCATAAAAGTTACACGAAAATAATCAAATTCACGTCCGCCTCAATTCATCTGATGATCCCATTGGAAATGTTCCTTAACGTACAAATGTTAATCTCTTATTTTTTAAAGGGCATTTTGTTGCGATATCGTTAGCGAACGTTGGGAAGGTAGAACTTCTGACGTTTTCGAGAGAGTTTTGCACTTCTGGCGACGCTATCTAAGGGACGAAAAAAATTTACAAAAGATATGAAAGACACACCTCCCACAGTACGGTCGATAACCTAATAATCCTATTAACAAAGTTCACTTTCCATTTAAGAATTTGCGAGTCCTATCTTGTGCTAATAATGTACCGCAAAAGATTTATAGACGTTCGTCAAAACAGCATTATCAAAACCGTATCATCAAGGTATGTGATTAGGCCAATGTAAACAAGTTAAAAGATACAACTCTGAGAAGCTTCAAAAGCCCTCTTTTAATGAGAACTTAAGTCACTATTTTCACACGGTTACTAAACTTTTTAATCATACGGTCGCGATGAAAAACATAAAACCACTCCATATCTTATTAAACTTATTATTAAATTAATGAAATTAAATTAATGAAATTAAACTATTGAACAATCCTCAACGAAGCTTTTCATGACAAATATACTGTAGCCGTTTTATAAGTAACACCGAAAGTTCATAATCACGACAGTTTTGCTAAATAACGTATCGAAAATGCATTTTATCTACTTATATATTTATCTATTTATTTATACATCTATACATTTATGTATCTATACATTAATGTATCTATACATTTATATCTATATTATCTATCTATCTATCTATCTATCTATTATCTATCTATCTATCTATCTATCTATCTATCTATCTTCTTCTATCTATCTATCTATCTATCTATCTATCTATCTATCTATCTATCTATCTATCTATCTATCTATCTATCTATTATATATATATATATATATATATATATATATATATATATTCATTTATTTATTTATTTGTTAGTTTGCGGCGAAATCAGCAACAATTATACGAAAATTTTTCGCAGGCCAAAAATCGTACGTAAGGCATATGTAACCTCATCTTGTGAATTTGCGTATTCATTACGTCCACGTAGCAAGAAAAGCGCGAAGGGCTCGCACCCATAATGAGAATGGCTGAGTGAGCGCGGGCGGGCAGGTGACTTCACGAGCCACCCTCCTGCACGCGGAGGACAACTGCGCAGCGGCGAGCGCGAGCGGGGCCTCCCTGCGTCAATGGGCCACCCCTACGGTCACGTTCGCGCACCCAAGCCTCACCGCGGGTTGTGCTTTGCACACACACACACACACACACACACACACACACACACACATACCCGCGAGAGTGCCCCAGCAAGCAAACAAACAAATAAACAATGACCCCCATGACCTCAATGACCCCCATCTCGATCAGGTTTTTCGTCCAGTTTCCCTGATCCATTGAGCAAATGCTGAGATTGCCCCTTGTTTTGCTTCTGGATATAAATGTAACTTCATTTTCTGTGCACGTCTTCTAGAATTCATTGGGAAATATAGTTATTCAAATTATCGTTTCCATGTTGTTGCGGCAGGGAGTATTATTCCTTGACGAAGGACATCATGGATAAGAGCCCAAAACTTATTGCTTATTTATCCTTGAAAATAGATTTTATTATATGAGAGATTTTTTTTAATTTTCAAAATTTATGTAGTATATGACTCAGTGTAGGGATCACAGAATTTTGAAAATGTGCACAGAATTCACTTCTCCCCATAGCACGTCATAGTCAGTTTCAACTGTTTTTTGACGTAAAACAAATAAAATAAATAAATAAATAAATAAACCCACAATGCAATAACAGTTACGTGAGCGTCAATGCAAAAACTGTTTTCTTATGCAAGAATTATTTCAAACGTGAAAATGCTTTATTATTGGAGATGTTGAATACAAACAGGGAAATTTGATGAGACATCAAAAATAATTATCGTCCTGCGTCTGCTGATTATCGTTGTATCATCTGCTCGACGTAGACATAATTCCCAACTGATTTCGTACCGTTCTATTAAGTCAAAATGAACTGAAAATATGGCGTTAGGAAGGAACAACGCAGTTTAGATCAATTCATTTGTTTTTAAACTGATTGATCAATTAGATAACATTTTCGATATATTAATACGAATATCATGCGTCACTTGTTGCGCCGTGTATTCCAATAAATTATACTTAAATATCAGTAAACGAAGTGAAGTGCAGCGACGTGTGCGATCCTCATATGAGAGGCGGCAAGTTCATTTCCACGCTTAACGTGCGCTTGCCGCGCAATTTTGTTTTCAAATGTTGAACATGTATATCCAATTTGCAAACGTTCAAAGTGTTTTATTTACATTAATTAAAGATCTAGTTTTAAAGAATATATTTCATGAAGAAAAAAATCTCCATCATCAATATTTTATTTCTGCAATGGCACACATCCACCAGCGGCGAAGATTCACAACCTAGGGCTACATGCGTCATTGCATGTAGAAGAAGAAGAAGAGAAAACTTGAAAAAGTTTCAAAGTATTGCGACATGATTTGTATTATAAAATGAGAAATATCCAACACTGTGAGTATGTGAACTCGAGTGGTACAAGTATCCATTGCTGAGTAAGCGGAAAAACGCAGTACTGCTCAAGTGTTCGGTGAATTACGAATCTAACACTCACTGTCGATATGTCTTGCGAACGTTAAAATACGACTACAAAATTGAAACATGATGCGAGAACTGTAAATAAGCAAGTCTAAACGTCTAAATATGTTTAATATTGTGTTAATCATTTCTTATGTCAGTGTGTGACGGCCACAAACAAGGAATATCGAAGCATACAGCTTACCCAACCCACTCCTCATCGGCGAACAGTCTTGGATACACTAATTGTTACAACATTACACATCAACGGGATCCTGACGGCTTCCTCCAACGCATTCTGTTACGTGCCCCATGCAAAGGTTCCCACCTGAATCAACACGAAAACATCACGCACAAATACGAAAACACAATGAGTGTGCGATTTCAGAGAAGACGTTTACGACTCCAAAGAATTGCGGTCCTATTCCACCTGACGCTCAAACACTACGCCAACGCGATAACGCACAATACGTACTACCTGGTGAGAAACGTAACCATTTCAGTGACGCTGCAGGGAATTATGTTCCCTAACTGGATGCACGCCGATATGGATGTAACAAATGCTGACATATTCGAACTATGTCAAAATTAAAACGACACAATAGAGAGGTCGAATTCACCACAACGTCGACGAAACCATCCGTACCAGTGAATTGAAATGTGTTCCACAAATGAATGAGCGCTGAGATACCAAATACACATTCACGATCAAGACACTACGTTTACAGTGACTCGGTACTAGAGCAGACAGAATGCAGACAGTCTGATGTAACAATTACACTTCGACGTTCATAACAATACGTCTACAATAACACTAGGACTCAGACCGTCTGAAGACAGAATTGTGTTTGGTGTTCACGTAACCGTCGCAGTGGAACGTGAGAAGTTCCGCCGCCCACACGCAGTGCCAGCCAGGGTCGGGTCGTGCGCGCCCAGGGCGGCGGCGGCGGCGGCGCCGGTGAGGGCCTAACAAGCACCCAGCGCCTCTGCATAAATCTCCTCCTCCCAAAATACGCGATTTGTCAACGTCACCCAGGAACGCCGCGTAGTTCGCCACCCGTCCTACAGATGGCACTCCGCGCTGCAAGTCGTCCTCCGCGGTGGGGGCCGCCACGGCCCCCATTGGCTCCGGTCACGCACGCTCCGCCCGCGGCGCCGCAGCGGGCTCCCCATTGGCCGCGCGCGCGACGTCCCAGCGGCGGAGGGGGAGTCCGCGAGGGAGGGGGCAGGCGAGCCTATAAAAAGACCCGCGCGCCGCCGGCGAGTTTACTCTGAGCTTCGCCATCGCCTTGTGAGGTTAAGTGATCGGTTCGCGCTCCCGTGCGTGTTCACGTCGAGTCCCCGAGACAGTTTTTTTCCCGAGTGAGCAGTAGTGATGAAGGCCGTGTGCGCGAACACCCCGAGCGGCGGATCGGTGGCCAACGGGCGGGTGCACCGACCGCGCCGCGACGTGGAGAACGAGGAGATCCAGATGTACCTGTCCAAGCTGAAGGAGCTCGTCCCGTTCATGCCGCGCAACCGCAAGCTGTCCAAGTTGGAAGTCATCCAGTACGTGATCGACTACATCTGCGACCTGCAGTACGCCCTGGAGACGCACCCGGCCGTGGCGACGACGGGCGCGCCCACGGTGGCGGCGGCGGCGGCCGCGGCGGCGGCGAGTGCGACGGCGGGGCGGCGGGCGCGGCGGCGGCGACTGGCGCCGGAGCGAGGCCCGCGGCGGCGGCGGTCAGCCCCCGGCAGCCCCTGGGCGTGCTGGCGCCCAACGCCCTCCTGCCCAACACCCCCTGCGCGGCGCAGGAAGCCATTTCCACGGTGAGTGTCTCCGCTATGCCGCACCCGCCCGCGCGCTCGAGCAGTGCTACTACGCCTTGCTACGCGAGTGGCCGGCGTCATCGACTTTCGTGTGCCACCACTTTGGATAGCAGTGTTCAGTTTGGTTCTCGCTATCCCGGATAGCAGCAAGTTCGGAACTTGAGATTCTTTTCTCACTAAAATGTTCAATAAACCTCTCTTTGCTTGTAGCAAAACATCGAGTTGCACTGCTCGAACGTACGAAACACCTTCAATCCTTCCCAAAACCGCCTTCCCCCAACTGTGTCTTCCGAGTGTGAGCACGACGCGCGTTGGAGGGTGATATGCATTTTCCCGCGCCCTCGTTGCACAGCCGGTGGGGTTCGCGTGAAAGTCAGGTGGTATCTGCAGCGCCATCACTCGAAACAACCCGCTTATCAAAGACCCCTTTTTTTATTTTAAGAAAAAAAACTTGAGTTATCACGAAGCGCATTGCGTCCCCCGTGTAAACACGCCAAGTCGCACGGTCCGCGGGCGGGCGCGTTGCGTTGATTTGTTTCCGCGGCGCCGGCCCGCGTCGGGAAAATGTGGGCGGCGGGCCGTCACGGTGAGGCGGCGCATCGCCCGTGGGAGCGCCCGCGGCCCCTTACGTAAACGCCCACTCCGTTGCGCGGCCCCGATCTCGCTGCCTTTGCGCACGAAAACTCGCAGAACGAAATATAAACTTAGAAACGTTAAATTTCATGTTTACATAATCAGAATTACAGGAGTCACTTTGTATTTTGAAATGTTTTCGTCGCAGACAGATTTTGCACGCGAACTTCCAAAACTGAAAAATCTAGTACAACACCTAATTATTTTAAAGTGCTCTTGATTTATATACTCTTTATTTCAATGTTTTCATTTTTATCGCAAATAGTGTCACTAGTAACAATTGCAGAAACTTTTTCGTAAAGAAATGGTGTCTTCTCTTCATTTATCCTTGTTCTTACAGCGTTTACTTAGATTAAAAAAATAGAAATTTTCAGTTAGTATGCTTCGATTTAACTGCTCAATCGCCTAAATTCTTTATTAAAAAATATTCCCAATTTGAGGTACTGTGCCTATTTTTTTTGATACTCCTCTCCGCGTCCCGGTTCCGCATTTCGTTGTACGACGTCTGCCTTTTGTTTTGCGCGCGCCCATCGCCTTCGGGCCCAGTGGGCGCGCCGAGTCGCGTCGCTTCGCGGTGACCTGGATCGCCAGGCGTCGCCCACCTGGGCGGCCTCCGCGACGCAGGTGCCGCCGCCGCCTCGCTTTTATGACCCCGAGCGGCCGCGTATTGTCCCCGCCTGCCAAGGTCCGCGACGCCGGCGCCAACGCCGCCCCGCCGCCGGCGCCGCGCAGCTGGCGCGGGAAAGTCGCTTCTTGGCGCGGTCCCGGGAACGCCTGATTGGCACCGTGCAATCGTCGGTTTCTTGCGTTTCGGACAAAAAAACTTGGATGAAGCCATGATTTTCACTGGACGTGAAATACTTCGTCAGGCACTCCTCAGGGTATCTCTGCAAGACCCATACGAAAGAGCAGGATATAAGAGACGCGGATGCCCACCGTACGTGTCTGATTGACGTAATAAACAAATCTTAATATTTTTTATGAGAACGTCAGTAGTTGATTGCATTTATATTAGTGGTTACGCTTGTATTAAATATTGTATTAGTAAAGCTTCGGGGATTGGGCAGTGTCGCGGCAATGAGAGTTTCCCCGTTCCCCGAAGTGGCCGTGTGACGGCGCGGCGCTGACAGCTGCGAGGTGACGCGGGGGTAATCCTGCTGCTCGCCTCCGCCTCCGCTGCCCCCCCCCCGCCCGCCCCCACTCCGCCATGAGGAAGCGCAGCGTCCCGCTCTCGCCGGAGCGGCTGCACCTGCGCGCGTTGGGAAAGTCAGCGCCAGCGGCGCCACGGCGTTGGGCAGGGCAGGCGACGCCGTTATCGCCGCCCCGCCCCGCCCCCTCGCGGCCGCTTCCTGCGCCGTGGCCTGCCCGGCTGGCTGGCTGGCTGGCGGTGCCCCACACGTGCGAGCGCGTCGCCGGGCGGGCGGGCGTTCCCACGCGGGGCGGCGGGCGATTCGGGGCGCATTGTGCGGCACAATGGAGGGCGCCGCTTCCGCCCACGCCGCCGCCCCCGGCCGCATTCCGCCGCCGCTCGCCCGCGACGGCGCCCACCCCGCCAACGCCCCGACACAGGTCATTCTTTTGCTCCGCCGATTTATGCTCAGTTGGCGAAGGCGTTGCCAACCAAGCCACCGAAAATCGTGGTAATGGTTTTAAGAACGATGACTTACTTAGCCTACTGATATATTCTTCTATATAAAATGTCAATATCAGTTACATTATTTCTCCTCTTAAAGACGATGTATTAAGGTGAGGGTTTTCAGGAAGTGAGCGCCTATTACTGCGTTTCACACAGCTACTCCGCACTGCACTGATGCATACGTGCTGATACCAGTTTCTCTTCCGTAATAATTATTTCTACGTCAATGTTGCAACTAGGAGCTCGCATTAAGATATGGCGATTATTATGATGGCAGTTTTTTTCTTTTTTACTCTCTGCACAATACACGCGTGCGGAGACGCAGAAGGAAAAACAAATATGTTTACTATCGATGATCGGTTGTCAGAATCGATATAATAGAAAACGGTTTAAGACCTCGTCGTCGGAACTATCACACTTTAAAAAATTCAAAGTAAGCTCATTCATCTTGAGTAATATTGTAAGAACGTACGACGAAGTACAATTAACATTCATTAGCGAGTTCCGAAAGCTGCATTACGAGCCAAATCAAACCGGCATGCGAAGTTATTTGTACGAGCGCCGCCGAAAATAACACTCTGGGCCACAACAGTCCCCCTCCCCCGCGCACGACTGCGGTGGCTGAGGGGAGGGCGGTGGGGCAATCGCAGCGGATGCCAGCACGGCGCCGCCCCCGTCGCCCGCGGGCGGGCGGCGTGAGTCACGAGCGGCCGGCGCCGGGCGGTCACGGCGCCGCCCGCGCCCTCTCGCCCACCGCCCGCCGCCACCGCCTTCGGGATTGGAAAGTTCCCGGCAAGTGGCCGCCCGCGACCGCCGCCGTCGCCGCCACCCGCACGTGCGCCGCTCATTTTGCGGCGAAGGCGGCGGAGAAAGCGGCGGCGGCGGTGGCGACGTGCAGCGCCCAGCTGTGTGTGTTTTTGCGCGGCGGCGGGGGCGGAGTCGCCCGGGCGCTTTGCCGCCAACCCGCCGCCGCCCGTCCCGTCCCCGCCCCGTGCCTCCGCGTCGCGTGACGACGGGGCGCGTTTCGAAAGACGGCCAGCGCCAAAGAACAGGCGCCCGAGAGCGCGCCGCCTCGCGGAGTTTGCATTTCCTGCATGACGGAATCGCCGCGGGCGGCGCTGGCCAGAGCAACGCTCGCTGCGGGCCGGATGCGCACAATAGAGCCGAGCGCCGCTCGCTCACGCCTCAAGTCTCTCTCTCTCACAACCACTTTGCCCTGTTCTGGGCGTTGCGAGAGCTCCCGTGCCAAAGGAAAAATTCGTGACGAAGGGACGCGCTGATTTTCCCAACGTATGCAAATCGCAGCGAATGGGAGGGGTGTGGTGGGGAGGGGACTGCATACCGCACCGCCACTCGCGGGAACGTCCGGTCGAGATTGACCGACGGTCGCCACCTGTCGCCTGCGCCGCGGCACTTCCGGTCCGCACCGGAAGTCGCTTTCGCGCGCACGGCGCGCCTAGCGGCCGCTTTCCGGGACCTCCGTCCTCCCTCACCCCCGTCCGCACCCGTGCCACGCCCCCCCCCGCGCGAGTCATAACGACGAGATGAACACTTCTAATCGGTCAGAAAACAAACAGGGCGTGTAAACGATGACTCCTCCGCCGCCGCGGCTCCGTAAACAGCTGTTCCCGCATTCATGGGCGCCCCTCGCCGCGACCCCGAAGCCGCCGCCGCCGCCCCGCCCCCTCGGCAGCCAGGCTGTTAAGCAGGGTCAGGGCGGGAAGTGAGTGTTAGCGGGAGGGGGGCATGCGGCCAATTGCGAGGGGGGACGAGGGACCTGTCCGCCTCGCAGCGGGAGAAAAGGGGACACGTGGGAACACGCGCGTTGCGCCCTGGGATTGCAGGGAGGGCGCGGAATTAACCGAATTTAGCGAACCCGACGAAGACACTGATTTCAAACATCAGTAACATCGTCTTGATTAGTCTTTCAAATGAACAACGTGCTTGTATTTTTTTGCATGCAGTACGTCCGTCAAGCGCGAGGTTGTGTGTGTTGCATTTCCAAGCCGTGAGTGGGATAGCGGTCAGCTCCGCGTCTCGGGTCTCCGAAAGTGCGCCGCCCATTGGGCAAACGCGTAGGGTGCCGCCGTCAGCCGGGCTGGCGAAGGGGACGTTCTCTCACGACTCCCCCCTCCGCGGAGTCGCGGGTAAATGCTTTAATAATGCGGGCTGCGTTACGAAAGGCGGCGGCAGCGGCGGCGAGGGCTGGGGCCGGGAGAACACCTGGCATCTGGTGCGGGCGAGCGAGCGAGCCGGAGAAGCGGCTGCGAGATTCAATAATGGTTAGTCGGCGGCGGCGGCGACGCGGCGGGGCCGGGCCATCTGCACTGCCGGGGTGTCCTCAACACGTGCAGGCGGCTGGGAGCCAGCCGCGCCGCCTGCCGTCATTGGGCACAATCTTGGGCTTCCTTTTGTGCCGCGAGGCGCGCGGGCGGATGCGGACGGCTGTGTGCGACAGACGTTAGGCGCCGGCCGCCGCCCCGCGCCCGCTGCTTCGGCAAGTGACGCAATTATAACTCCGAGAATTATTCCAAGAAGGGTTTCATTTTAAATACAACTTCGTCCGAACATTACATCTTTCGACATTGTTTATCATGGGAGTAGCTCCTTTCTGTGAATAGGAAAAAAGCACGTTCCCATTTCTTCTGATCCTGCGATTGTTTCCAAAATTGATTCAATCCTGTAGTAATACAAATATCAATCTGAAATTATTTCTGATCAGGATTGTAAAATCGATATATTATAGCATGGCTCTTACATCTTAGTTATGTTTTGTTGGGATGGATGAGTTACGTAGTAAAATCTTCGGTCTCGGTTGTTGGCCAACATCCCGTCCCATATGTTGCTCACGAGACGTTGACTATTGATGCTTTTCCGATTCCGGGAGAATGCCGGTTTGTTTTGAATACATGAATCATTTTCCGTGCGGTTGTCGGATCTTTTTTGGCTTCGGGAGCTTCTTCGAACGCTTCCTTACGCAACGTCGGGGGCCTTGCGGCACGTAGGCACGCATGTGCGTGCTCGGCAGGTTGTGCGTCACACTCCCCTCCCCCCACCTTCCACCCCGCACCCTCCGGATTCCTCGAAGCCGGCGCTCCGCGTCCCAAATGCCCGTCGCCTGCAAACAGCTTGACTAATGTTTTTCCTTTTCGTGTTGTTACAGACACCTGCGCACCTGGAGAAAGTGTCGCCGCCCGACAGCAGGCCGGTGTCGTGCTGAGGGTGGCTTCCCGCGCGCCCCATGGCCCTCGATCTGTCATCACCACCGTCATCACCATCTCCATCCGTCATCGAGAGCGTTCGAGAACTGCACCACCATCGATCACATCGCTCCCATCCACCCATCGATTAACGTTTTCAGAACTCTTACTACTTAGAGCGTGTGCACGAGTGTGAAAAGATTGCCGAGAAGACAACAGATGTGCAAATCTGTATTTTTGCTTTGAATTCTGGACCTGCATTTTTCTAAATAATTCGTTCTTGCTGCAGACAACATGTATAAACATATTTCATAATTGTGTAAGAAGGCCATTTATATTTGTAAACAAGTCTTGGTGAAATTATCCGGCATCCATATCAAGTAAATTATTTCACAACGCCGATTGGGGCGTTGCTTTCATCATATCATTATCACCAACACTTTTTTATGAATATTTATTTTAGATTTCTAAATAATGGATTTATTGCAATAATTAGGTAGATACAATTTTAGAAATAGCTGTAAATTTTCACTACTGTACACGCACATAACTATTTATGGTACCTGTTTTAGTTTATATTTTGTGTTATTAATGTATTTTTAATTTTGTGTTTGTTTTACTTCCTTTTGAAATAATCTCGAAACATAATTCAACAGAATTCAGCACGACATTAATGAAAAAAGTCATTGTCACTCAAATATCACAGTAGCAAAAGGATTTCAACAATATCCTGGGCCTTGTATAAAAATATTTTCATCTCCTATTGTTAATTGTAAGTATTAATGTATGTTGTTGTCTGTGATGTTAGTCATTTTGTTTTACTGTACAAAAATGTATAAACGTCATATAAATGTATATTATAGTGATTGTATGATATGTGTAAAAAAAATATTAAAAGTACAATAATTTCCTTTATAGCCCCTGCCTTACTTCCAGTATTGTTTTACAATTTATCATAAATAAATTTAGAAATTATATTATTAATAATGAAACAGTATCGGGCACTGAGAGTTTTGAATAGAAAAGAAAAATGAATTTCGAAATTATCTTTACTACATACAAAATAATTGAAATTCATTAAACTGAATAGTTTCACGTTTTAAAAAATTAAGAAGATACCAGAGATATATTCTGTTTCAAATAGTATTATTATAGCTTATCACTTCGCGCATAAATAAATAGTTATAACTACGGCAAAAGAATTGTCAAAGAACATTAAAACTTACCCATCAACCTTACTTGTTTTGTCAAACCATGAAAATTATCATCATTTGATTTACAAGGGACGAGTGAGAATTAAAATACTTTCATTGCTTACATCCTATCGTAAGTAGCTTGTCAGATGACAATCTTTTGTAATCAAGTTACCAGTATCGGGAGTATAATTCATCCTCCAAATTGACCACTCGCTTATTAGCATTTGCAGCTCAGTATGCCAGGGATTTCCATTGCGTAATGGGACGTGAGAAGCCTAGTTCCCTACGTAAATGCTCGAGGATGAAGCAACGGGGGGGGGGGGAGGGGAACAGTTACGCAGTTGTTTACACGCGATGTTCAGCTTTTTGTGACGTCTTTTCTTTGTCGTAGCGTGCACCTGTGCGCGCACGTAGTTAGGGGGCATTTGGGAATGGGGCAATAGAGTCCACGGAACCCATAGCAACTAAAACAGGGACGTTCACAGCACTACATACAATAATGATTTATATATATTATCAGGAAAAAATGTACAAAAAATTTCATGACAAGTATTATATCGAGAGGCCCTCGGGCGGTTTACGGACTAGGTGCTAGCTTCGCGTGGTGCGATCCCGAGTTTAATTCCAGACCGGGCCAAAAATAATGATGTAGTTTTCTTATACAATGGTCTCAGTTTCTATGAGCATGTGACGAATGAAAAGCTCAAAGAGGCCAAGTATGGTAAATATGGCGACGGGAAAACGTCATGCCACGTCTCCATTATACCCAGGCGTGGATAATAGATGAAAACGGCCCAGGCATGAGAGCACCGCCAGCTAGCAAATTTTAGATGAATCCGACCCTGAATGCCAAAAACATGCAACATACAAACTGCAAACTATACCAAAGATTTTTTGCTAGATGCGTATAAAATAAAGTAGTTGAATCTACGAAAGAAAGATGAAAAATAACAGTAAAAAGGTTCATGAAATTTACCAAATTACTCCGAAACTTTTTCCACGTTATATTATTATTGTATTTGTCGAATATGAATCAATCTGTCTGTATTACAAATCCAGACGATTAGAGATTAATTCGCAAAAACTGCCGGTACTAGCAGTCTTCTACTTGACAAAATCATTTTTGTAAATCACCAGGTACTCTTGTCACTTGCCCGTTTGTTAAATTAGACTTACAGTGCACTTGTGCATAAGAGGTCGAGCCCCGTCGCTGACTCCTGTCATTTAGGAATGCGACATGGGTGCCGATGTTTTCAAAACATCATTTGAACATCAATGTTTTGTGGTGGATGAGTTGACGTTTTCCATGTTCTATTCGTGGATGAAGAATTCCCATAAGCACAGTTTGCTAAAAGTTAAAATATAAAATAATAACCCATGTTTATGTGCTCGAATGCGGGTTGTTCTACCTACATGGAGAAGACAATCCCTTTCCCGAGATGATCTAGATACCCTGGCATTTCCTTCATCTTTCCTCGCATTTTGCACAAGAGAGGCCTTTTTAACTTTGTTTTCAGTTAAATTTTCACTATGAGGTAATGCACAATGGCACTGTGACAACTTTTTTCGCACAAATTTAATATATGAAGTTACTAAAACCAGCTGCAAAACAACGATGTATTATTAACATCGATGTTTTCATTTTGAACATCGATTCTTTGTTATCGACGAAGATCTCTACTAGGGATGCGACATCGATGTCAATGCTTTCAAAACATCGATGTTTCTACAAAAAATTTCAATGTTGTAAACATCGATGTATTGAAGACGATGTTTTTTGAACGTCGATGTTTTATGCTCGATGTTTCTACGTTTACGATGTTTTGTTCGTGGATGAAGAATTCCCATAATCACAATTTTCTAATAGTTGAAATGTGAAATAACTGATTGTACCACACTCTGTTTTTGAACTGCGCGATATGTACTACCTTCATTGAAGAGAGTGTTATTCATCGCCCGAGATGACCATGAATCTCTGATATTTCCTTCTTCTTTCCTAGCATTTCGCACAAGAGAGGTCTTTCTAACTTTGTTTTCAGTTACATTTTCACTATGAGGTAATATACAATGGCACTGTCACAACTTTTTACGCACAAATTTAGTATTTGAAGTTACTAAAACCAGCTGCAAAACAACGATGTATTAACATCAATGTTTCAATTTTGAATATCGATTTTTGGCTTCATCCATGTTCTTTTATCGATGTCCCATCACTACGGTCTCAATCCCCCCCCCCCGTCTCCTGCTTGCACCAAAGGCAGCACCAGCTACTGGTCACAGCGCGGCGTGTAAAACATGTGCGTAAACAGGAGTGAGCTGACAGTAGGTGGAGGCGGAACGCCTACTGACCATAAATCTCAAGGAAGATGGTATTTTACGCGCAAATTTTCTCGAGGCTCTGAATCCATACTTATACTTCCTTACCACCATTTGGTGAATTAAGAATAAAATATAGCAAGAGGCGCTGTTGATAAAATCTGATAAACACAAATTTTGTAATAGAAACTATTTTGCATCGAAAACAGACACGGATTGTATATAGTAGATTTGCAGTTGAAATAACCAACCCCCCTCTTCTTTCTCATGTAGCGAAATTAGAGCTTAAAAACCGCGAGTGGATATAATACACCGTCTGTGCCTAAAGAAAGATACTTGTCTAACAATAGTTTTTGAGGTCTAGCGAAGAAATGTGGTCAGAAAATAATAATTTTTAGTAGTAATAATTTCATTAAAATGGTTCCTAATACCATATCCAGAAATACACTTGAGACCGTGAAATTAGTCGGAGTTCGAAGCTCCGCTCAGAATTAAACCAAATAACCATGTTGCAAATGTCATTGATTGATTGATGCTTTCAGGTACGCTCGCTGTTGTGGTATCACTACCGTCAATGTAGTGGATGTTGTTATTCGTGAGATGGTGGTGTACCTTCCCGCTGGATAAAAAGATCCGGCGCCGACCTACACGTCGGCTTGTGTGAGATATCCTCCTCCAGGTATCTCCCATAAAAGGTACAGCGTGTGTGTGTAAGGGGAGAGGATAGGCTAAGGATGGGGAAGGGAAGATCGCGCGCGGTCCATGGCCCCTTTGTTAGGGTACTATTCCGGCAGTCGCTTGGCACCGGTAAGAGAAACCAGGAGAAAATACCGATCAGCGCAGACGGCCGCTAGAATTCACTTTCAGACAGCGCCTGATTTCGACCTAAAGCTATGTAGCCAGGGATCCAGCCGATCAAGGGGTAGAGGTGGGGGCATCGTAGATTTTTGTTAAATAATAAAAACATTTGTTATTATAGTGCATATTATTTACGTACTGTAAATGTGATTCTGTACAATATTATTGTTTAAATAATAACATAATTTAAACCAAAAAAGTTTTTTTATATCAATTTTGTCAAATAAAGGAAGGTAAACGAAAACTAAACCTGGTGTGGGGCATGACCCCCATGTCCCCCCTGGATCCGCCAGAGTATGTAGTTGTACGGAAAATCCTCCTTCAGGAATCGAACACCAAACCTCCAGTCGTAATTACTGCAGAGGCAGAGCTGTATCTGAGCTAAACTCAGCTGCTGAAAGATGCGTCACTCTCTTCTGCAGCGACGACGACGATGCGTAGAGATGGGATAAGTCCGTATCTGAAAGGATTCACTTTTCTTTTGAAAGCATAGTGTGCAGAATATTTAAAAAACAATTAACAAAAGAAGGAATACTTTTGAAAGAAGGTCGAATTCTGAAGTTTCTCTGCAAGAAAATGAACCCAAACGTCCTGTAATGGAACCGTAATAATGAAGGAAAGGTACGTTTTGTGTTTTAAAAAATGTAATACAAGACACGAAAGCTTTTAGTGGAAAATGGAGAATATTTTCTTTAAGAAAAGCAAGCAACATAAGACACATAGCATCCGACCAGCGACCAGAGAAATTTACCACCAGTGGTGTCACAACAGCACATAGTCTTGTATTATTTCTAAATATGCAATTTTCAAAAATTTAGAATCCAACGAAAACTACGCCTGCGACATTCTTTTATGTCTCTTCGTCTATCCGTGAAAAAGGTTTGAAGAAAAAATTTGGAGTTGTTTTTGAGAATTTTTTTATAAGTGCATTCATTTCAAGTACAAATTACGCGAAAACCACTCTAGTATTATTTACCATCTCTCGATACATACGAGAGACTTACGAAAGAACACATTACGTGCAATTTTAGAGAAATAATTTCTTTTAAAAAAAATTTCTGAGCAAGATTACGCGAAAACTACATCATTCACAAAGATTGTACATGACCTTAGTTCAATTTTTTTACGTAAAAGATTTCATTGAGGAAAAAAAACTATCTTCAATATTGTAGTTGGTAGGAAGACACACTCCAAAAAATGCACATTTTGCAATTTAAAAAATCGGCTGAACGATTTAGGCGTTAGCGTGTACCACTGACGTTTTGCTGTCAATCAATGTTTCGGAATGCACAACCCACAAAACACGGATTCTGGCTACACCACGTGTTGGAGGATGTAGTTACCTAAATTTAGCAACAGGAGGTATTCACTTTTTCGTTTTAGGTCCCGTTAATGAGTGTTTTCCGACCTAATGGCGAGAAAGTAAAAGATACTCGAATCTCTTATCTCTTAGGAGACGAGCGATTCGGGGAAGGGAAAAAGAACATTTGCCCATTTTGTGCTAATAAAATTGTTTTTCATTTGAAAGTTAGGATTTTCTTCAGTTGTAATTTACTAAATTAATACGATTTTGTACTTATATTATACGACTCGTTTATAAGCTGTTAACCTTGAGCAAAGATTTTATGATGGTTATGTTAAAGAGAAAATACTTCAACAGTTAATGATGCTTTCTTGTGAGAAGAGGAAACGTTGAAGATTCTAGGGATTTTCCTCACGTTACCAACTACTCGTAGAACCTCTTGGCTGATACGAACGAAATAATAAGTTTGGTCTTCTGGAAGCAAGTTCTTCTGTAAATAGCGTAAACTGTTTAAACAAATTACATATTTCCAGGTATTCGTATGGAGCTATTTTAAAAGAACTAATTACTTTGAAATAATTTCGTTCTCATAGTAAAAGGTTGTGTTATAGACGTTTTAAACAGAAGTAGCACGTAAGTATATAATGAAATTTGCAGAAAAAATATTTCCGCAATACTAAAACGTATTAAGAGGATTGGCCATTAAGTTCCATATTTTTTAAACTTCAAGAAAGGACGCCTACAACGTATCTCCCGTAAACAAATGAAAGATTTCATTTTATCGCAATGAAGTGGAACTATACCTGCACAACCATTTTACACATTTTCACTTCACCTAGCTTACGTTGACAATTTCACATTCTAGTTTTCTTAAGACTGCCAAAAAAACAAAAAACAAAACAAAAAAAACGGGATTGAGACAGCTATAAGACAGAAGTAAGTCGTACGCAGTAACACGTGGGCGCATGTTTGAAAATGCTTTCGAGGTCCAGGGAGTTCCGTTCCGTGTATCATGGTATTCCTACCAACAAAACACCTTTGTTAACACCTGAGACCGCGCCAGCGCCTCGCAGGTGTCACTTTCAACAAAAGGATGCCACAAACTATTTTAAGGAGTTCAAATCCGGGAAGCACAAATGAGGTTAGAGTGGTTTCATATTAACGATAAAACAAGTACTTGATCGAAACACACAAAATAGGCGAATGAATAGAAATGTCACAGTGGTTTCCAACCATTATAGTGTGCTTCGTTCTTTGTAATATTTAAGTGTAAACGTGTGCATTTGAAGAGAGAGGAAGAGACAAGCAAGAGGAAGGAATGATGACATTCGGCCCGTGGCCTGTTGGTTAATGTACTGCTCCGGCGTTCGGTCAGAGCAGCCGGACGTTTCTTATGCCTTAGTAACTTGATTAAATTTTTAATATTTCTCGCTGAACAAAATTGTTGGAAACAAATAAGAGTTTAGAATTTATATAATTCTTAATACTTACAATTTTATATCATTAAAGTACAATTCAACCAAGATTAAAATATACTTGAAAAACATTGTCTTAAGAAATAATTCATTATTTCTCATAGACTTGAAGAAATATAATCAGATGGAAAATATTTTTTGAAATAAATAATTTGTGATTTTTGTATTACATTTATTTTATAAACATTATTCGTAAAAATAAGGTTGTTGTTTTGATGATCTTTAATTTTTACGAGTACTGAATACGTGATAGAGAAAGTTTTAGAATCATTACATATTTGCGTTAGAATTCTCCTGACAGCGGGTGAAGGAGCCTAGGTAAGAAGTCGAGCATCCGACACCGTTACGACTCGAACTCCGGGATCTGCAAAGCTACCACTGAGCCACTGCACAGTTGGCATGGGCTCACCTTATTTCATGGCCCCGAGCCCTGAGCCACGGGAGCTCGTAAGGCTCCGGGCGTGGCTCTCAGCCGGCCCACCTGCCACGAGCGGCTCCCGCGCGGCGCCTCCGCCCACGCCCACGCTTAGCCCCGCCCGCCCCCTTCCCCCACCCCTCCCCGCCCGTCTTGCTCCGTCCCGGCTTGTCCCGCTCCGCTTCGCCACGTCCCGCCTAGCCCCGCCAAACCTAGCCCCGCCCCTTCTTATCCCGCTCCTCCTCATCCGTCCTCCCGTTTCGTCCGGCCCCGTCCCGCTCCGGCCCGCTCCGCTCCGCCCCGTTTCGCCCCCGCTCCGCCGTCCCGCCATGCCTCCCCCGCCCCCATCGCGCTCTTCGTGCAGCGCTCCGCCAGTCACGCGCCCTAACGGCGCTTCGCCACACTTTCCCGCGAACGAAACCATATCCGCCGCGCTCGGGCTGCTCCGGATCATTGCCCGAGTCCCAGAGGAGGAGGCGAGCGGGTCGGGAAGCAAAACGACACCGCGATTTGCGATTTCTCCCTCACTTCATTGAATTCCAATTATCCCTATGTCAGTGCCAACAGAAACTGCCAATATACATCTGAGACCAGGGATATATTACACCCAAAAAGAAGCAATAATAAATGAGAAATGTAGGGAAAGAACAAAACGAAAATAAGAATAGCAGGGAACAAGAAAAATGAAGGAAATGTGGGGAAGAACAAGAAAAATGAAGACGGGGAAATAGAAAGAAGAAGAAAGGAACAAGGAATTATAAAAGGAAAGAATCAAAACAAAATTAAGAAAGATTACCGCTTAGAAACAATATTTTTGGAAAAATGGAGAAATAAGGGAAGTCGAATAAAGGGGAAAGTTCAATTATAGACAAGCTACAAAAAAAGAAGGACCAGGAGTCTGAGGAGTAATAGTTGAAAGCAGAGTAAACAGAAGGCTGAAAAGAAAAGTAATCAAAAGGACGCGGAGTTGTAATATTTGGAAAACAACAAGAGAAAGTGCAGAAACACGAGAAGCGAAGGAAATCTGGGCACTAGCTTACGAGCGTGCAAACCGCATTGCACGGGGCAGAGGCGCTATTTGCGCAAGCGAAAGTCCGTCCTGTTGCGTTCCGCTGGCCGTGGATCCGCGCTGAGGTCGGTCCGGCTATGCTGGTAGAGCCGCAGACGGAGATTGTGACCGACGCAATGATGGTGGCGGCGGTGGAAGGATTGGGTCAAGGGAGGCGTAGTGCTGACGGTGACATGGCGGCGGAGGGGCGAGAAAGGGGCGGGGATGGTGTAGGAGCTGTCGGGAGCGGTGTCTAAGGTTGTGGCGATGGATGCGGTAGTGGCAAGGGCTTTGGCGGAGGGGAGGCACGGGTGGTGACGGTGTTGGTGGTAGTGGTAGTGGTAGTGGTGTTGGTGATGCTGGTGGTAGTGGTAGTGGTAGTGGTAGTTGTGGGAGGGGTTGGTGAGGTTGGTGGTAGTGGTAGTGGTAGTGGTAGTGGTAGTGGTAGTGGTAGTGGTAGTATGGTAGTGGTAGTGTAGTGGTAGTGGTAGTGGTAGCGGTATGGTAGCGGTAGGATTGGTAGGGTAGTGGCAGGGGGCGGGAGTGGGGGAGTGGACAGGGGGAGGGGCGCTGGCGCTGGCGGCGGTGGGTGTCGGCAGCGCAGGTGGCTTGCAAGGCGCCAGGCGCGCTGAGGCACGCTCTAAATATAGGGCTTGCATCACGTCTTCCGCAGACGTGCAATTTCCCCAAATATTGGACAGCTGACGTGGACGAAAAAATACCGCGACGACGATGTCGTAGTAAGCTACGGACACCTGAGACCACTGTGCTCATTCTGCAACTCATTACTCGCGGGAGAAAGCCATTATGCCCGGGCGTGACGTCACAGAAATTTATAATGTCATCAATACATTTTCTTTGCGTGTATTTGTGTCGAAGGTTTAAAATGCCATGAACAAAATAATCTTTACAAAAATATTTCTTATGCCTTAGTAACTTGATTAAATTTTTAATATTTCTGGCTGAACAAAATTGTGGAAAACAAATAACAGAGTTTAGAATTTATATAATTCTTAATAGTAACAATTTTATATCATTAAAGTATAATTCAATCAAGATTAAAATATACTTGAAAAACGTCTTAACAAATAATTCATTATTTCTCATAGACTTGAAAAAATTTAATCACATGGAAAATATTTTTTCAAATAATTAATTTGTGATTTTTGTATTACATTTATTTTATAAAAATTATTCGTAAAAATAAGGTTGTTGTTTTGATGATCTTTAATTTTTACGAATAATGAATATGTGACAGAGAAAGCTGTAGAATCATTATATATTTGCATTGAAAAGGCGCATTTTAAAAAGCTAAAACGATTCGACTGTATACATTGATATTATTTAAATTTCTTCCCGGTAAGAATGTAATCGAACCTGAAAGTTCTTTAACGTTTATGATTCAGACCGCCAAATGAAAATATGTTGATATTGAGAAGTAACGAAAGTAAGCAGAATGTCTCCGTTTTAGTCACCCCGCCCAGTGATATGACGCAGCAATTTCATTGTTTTAAATCTAGAAGGCAGGAAATAAATTCGATACAATGTGCCACAAAATCCGGCCGAGGTATTATATTTGGTAGAACATGATTTTGAATATATTTTGATAGATGGTTTTAAGGCTTATAGATAATGTTTCTTTTCTTTTTAAATTCTTTCGCCAAAATGATAGGGAGAAATCTCAGTCAAAATCTTTATTAATTTATCGTCCATAAATTCAGTTCTCTCTATTTGCAAAATTTTCTTGTTTGTTTCGTTCTTCCGTCGTAGCTTTGTAAAAATGAAATAAATATGATACAGTTTTATTATTATTATTATTATTATTATTATTATTATTATTATTATTATTATTATTAGCCCATAACATCCCGTAAAGGGCAAAGGCTTCCTGCTTTAGCAGGGTTACAGTAGGTTGATATTCAATTTCACTACAGTTCACTCAATTTCACTAAAATCGATTAATAGCACTGTGTATCATCATCTTTTTGCTGTTCATATCCCAGTTGACTCCATGTTGTTCTCTCTTGGGCCAGTCTCGTCCAAGTGGGACCAGCTGCTTTGCATAGCTCGTCTGTCCATCTTCTCCTCTGTCTCCCTTGGTTTCTCCACCCATACTGAGGGTCCCAGGTTGTTGTAGTGTATGCCCATCGTTGCTGGTCTTGCTTTGTAATGTGTCCTCCCCAATGCCCTTTGCTTATTTTGGCTTGCCGTACTGCATCTTTAATTTTAGTCATTTTTCTAATTTCTGTGGATGGTATTTTGTCTAGGAGCGAAATATTTAACATTTTTCGTTCCATTTTCCTCTGGCATCGTTGTATCCATTTTATTTGTATTACTGTTAAGGGCCATGTTTGTGATCCATAAAGCAATATCGGCAAGATGCACGAGTCCATTACTATCTTTTTACAGTTTTGTTAAAGGACAACAAATATGAATTTTTTTTGTACTCCTGTGCAAAGAATTTATATCGCTGTACTCTTGGACAAACAGTCTAGTGTTTCGAATTCCCACGCATCATACCACAGTCTCGCGTACTTCCTGGTATTTCTTTCATACCGCACGGTTCACATTACGTAACATCCGGCGCGTGTTAATTGGCGTCTCATTCACATTTGCCTAACAAAATCTTCGTATTTAGCCTTTCGCTGTTACTACAAAAATATTGTTTTCATAACACGATAAAAAATAAATAAATTAATAAATAAATTTCGTGCAAAGCGAAGAATCTCTAGAGGCGGGGTGTCCAACTTACAAGCCTTCAAGGGCCACAACCTTTAATATGGTTGTGGTTGTCTTATTTTCATTATTCGTGCAAACCACGCCTGACTTCGGAAGTTCGCCTGGCTGCACTGAAACGGGGAAGGGGGGCGAATATCGTGTGTGGTATCAATACCATGTATAACGCAATGACACACATTCCGATGATTTTGAATTTCTGAATGTACTATAAAAATACATAAATCTAAATTTAACCTATTTTTACATTAAAGGGAGTGTTGGTCTTGGCAGGATGTGTGCGCTAGACGCACGATGTACTCGCCCGACATGAATGAAAGAGACTTCTTTTTTCACTAATAACCTTTCGCGGGCCCCAATTAATGTCATCTCAGGCCGCATGCGGCCTGCCAGTTGGACAGCCCTGTTCTGGAAAATCTCGTTGGCAATTCATTAAGGAACGGAAATTTAGAGGAGCTGATAGAAAGAATAATCCATTTTATTTATCAACGCCGTAATATTGATAATTTATCATTTCACAAATGTAAATGATAAAGCAAAAGGTTTGCTGAGGATTCTGTTTCATTCACTTACTGATGTTTGATTCCGACTTTAATGAAGTGTATCTAAATTTAAATAAACCAATTAAAATAATTTGAAGCTCGAATGTGGCACATCTGTATATCCTCTTTAGAGCTCTAACCACGCTCTAGCATTTTGACTTTGTTACCTCCACTTTGCTTTTCAATTTCGTAGTAATTAGACGTCCAGTAGGACACTTGAAAATGAAAGGTTTTTGACATTGTAACTTTAATGAGTAACAAAACTAAGTTAAAGAACACGTTCCCTTCGCAGAATTTTGAATGTCTCGCCTGTTGGGTGTTTTACGTGGGGAAATGAAGCACACCCGGTCTATCTCAGACGGAGGGCGGGGAGTACCAGTGACAGCGAACGCTACTTTTCACTTCGCGGCGACGTAGAAAGATGCGCAGCACGCGGTGGGGGAGGCGGCGAAGGAGGGTGATGGTGATAGAGGTGGAGCAGGGAGTGGTGAAAGTGATGGTACACGCGGTGATGAAGGCTAGGGAGAATCTGGTAAGGTGATGGTGATGATGTTGAAGGTGATGGTGATGTTGGTAAGGTTAAGGCGATAATGGGGAAGATAGTGATGTGAGGAAATGGTGAGGGAAAGTAGTGATGAGAGGGAAGAGGTGAGGGTTGGAAAGGAAAGGTGGTGGTGATGATGGAAAGTGAGGTGATGATGGGGAAGGTAGTGGTGGCGACGGAGATGATGTTGGGGAAGCTGATGGTGACTGATAATCGAGATGAGTTGATGGTAACTGAGATTTGATAGCGGGGTTGAGGTGGTGGTGGAGGTGGGGGAGGTCGTGATGGCGCAGGCGGTTTGGCGTGGCCAGCGGCTGCTGCCGGGATGGGGCGTGGGCGGCGCCCAAAACGCAGGCGGCGGGCAGCTGCTGTGTGGGGCCGTGTAGGTGTGGCGCGTGCATCATCCGGGCGTCCGCCGCGCCGGCCGCGTCGCCCTCCCCTCCCCCCTCCTCACCGCCCGCCACCCCCCCAGCCGCGTCGCAATGCCACCACCGCCCAGCAGTGGGCCAACACGCGAGCCTTCTGGGGGGCAAACATGGCCACCGGTAAAGAGTAGTACCTTCACATTAGCGAGTGCTGGAGTTCTGAATCTCCCTCTAGGAAATATGGACATTGCTGAAACGCATACGAATATGTGACAGTAGATTCAGAATCTTCATACAAAAGCTACGTTAAACTACCGAACCCGAACGTGACTGAGGCATGGAACAAACTATTGCATACAAATGAGTGAATGAAGAAGGAATGCTGAGTGAAGTCTCAGATGAGAATTACGAACGGTAAGACGAAACTTTGGTCTCACTGACGAATCAAAAGAACTAACAATCAGGGTTCTCGGATGTGGCATTTGATTTTTGATTCTATAAGTAATTTATGGTTGTGCTGTGTAATTGTGTATACTAATTGTGAATGCTGATCTACTATATATGATAAGAAGTCATAGTTGCAAAGTATAAATGAAGAATTGCGAATCGTCTTTGGGATGAGAAGTCGTCAACAAAGAGTCGTTAGGAGGACAAGTTGCAATATTGTTATCGTAGAATATTGCAAACGAATTTTTAAAAGTTTATTTATAACTTCCTAGCGTTATCCACTTTACAGCTTTGTAGGAGAAAGCAGTCGTACTCCGACAACATCAAGAAATTATGTCCGCCAGTTAGAACAACTATTTTTATTGTTATGAATTAAAAAAATGGAAGGAAGAGGAAATAAATCAAAATGGAAAGTAAATTAACAGTAGACAACTAATCACTGCTATGGAATTGGAGAAGTAAATTAAAAAGCGGTTAGGGGGAAGAGAAACGCTTCTAAGATAAGTCACCAGGAGAGGATCGCCACGAAAAGTCGCGTTGTGATGACTGTAGCAAATGTTAAGGAAGGAGTTGCGGAAAGCTTCCATGGGGATGCTTAGGAAGCTTCAGAATATAAGAGAAGCGCAACGAAGATAAAGCGAAAATGGTTTTTGTTGCGAAAGCGAAGAATTGCAAAAGTCGTCTGTGAAGAAAAGTCGCTAGGAGGGAAGCGCTGAGAGAAGTCGCGTTATGCTTATTGTAGCAAATGTTCAGTGAGGAATGCGAACGGAAATCTTCCACAAGGAATCATAGGAAGTTTCAGGATTAAAGGAACGTAGAGGAGAAGCGGTTTTTTTTATGCGAAAGGAATTGGCGCATTAAAACCAAAAGTCTTCAAGAAAAGCGGGTGTTTTTTTTATTGCGAATGTGATGAAATGCAAAAATCTTCTACGAGAGAAGTCGCCACGAAAGAAGTCGCCAAGAGAGAAGTCGCCACGAGAGAAGTCACCACGAGAGAAGCGCCGGGAGAAAAGTCGCAATTATTGAAGCAAATAGTAAGTGAAGAATTGCAAAAAACGTCTTCAAGGAAGTTTAGTAAATTTCAGGATAAAACATAAGCACTACGAGAAGGCGAATATGGGTTTTATTGCGAAAGTGAGGAAACGCGAAAATCTTCTTCGAAGAGAAGCCGCCAGGGGAGAAACGCCACGAGAAGCCGCACTATAATGATTGAAACAAATATTAACCCTTATCTGCGTGGCGTGCCCATATAGGCACGCTGTACGAAGATGTATATAGTTCAAACTTTCACCATAAAACGTTGCAGTAATGCAATGAGAACTTCATGTTGTTTCCTTAAAAGGTGTCACCATGTACATTTGAACATTTTGATGGATAAAATTTCACAATAATGTAATGAAATTAAAAAAAAAAAAAATTATCTCAGGTAAGGGTTAAGTGATTAATTACGAGAAATTTCCACGTGAGATCGCTAGGAGAGAAAGAATGTGATGTGCCTGCATTCCCTCTGGAGTGGCTTCCTGCTGGTGCGCCCATCGCCCACTGTGCGGGGTCGCCGCAGCTGCGCGGCCTGCCGGCCGGTCGTCCCACACGACGCGCGGCGCCGTCGGCCGGCTGGACCCGCACGCCGCAATTGGCGGCGGCGACGGCGCTGCCGCTGGCGCTGGCTCTCCGTAATAAACGGCTCACGAACCCGACCTGACCTTTGCACATGTTCCCACCAGATACGCCTGCTGTGCCGAGATGGGAAGAGCAGCTCCCTCGGGCGCCCGCCGCCGGCTCCTGCTGAGTCGCGAGCGGCCTTGCCTGTTTCTTTGCACTTGCTCGGTGCTGTTGGTGTACGATCATGTCGCCGCATGCTACCACGCTTTTTTCGCGTCATTCGTTTTTATATTTTTTTTCGATCGTATATTTACAACATGTTTATATTTTTATCGTTCTTAATGGGCGAACAGACATCTACGAGTAAATTATCTTGCTTCATGCATTGATGCATTGAGGAAATTGCTTACTGTAATGATTTTATTTTAATTTATATCTTTTTAAATCTGAAATATTGATTATTTTTCTGAAAGCCTAATGATTAGTTCTTCAAATATTTTGTTGAACTATACTTTTTTTCTTCTTTCGTACATTTAAGTTAGTTAAAAAAAGTGGTCTTCCCTGTTCCGCAATAAGATATGCTATGTTGATTGCAACGAGAAAATGTATTCTAATCGAGCTTTTTCCATCCTAAACCTCCTCTGATGGATTATCGAAATGCATACACACACACATGTACGCACACACACACACACACACACACACACACACACCGGCACACTCAGTCCCCTTATTCCGGGATCAGCATAAGGTGACTTCCTTCGCGTAACTACATACGTGGAAGATCAGGGAGAAATATCCGTGCTCAGAGAGGATTCAAAGCCGCATAGAGTCCCTACGTTAATAAGTGTTTAGAGCATCGCATCGATAGAAAAAAAATATAAGATAGAAATAGAAGAAATTTGTGTGTATTTTGAACAACTTGGAGGCGCCACCGTATTCACGTAACAAGCAGCTGCTTCTCTTGCTAGGCGACAACACGCGACCTCTCGTCTGAGGGCTCGCAGCTGCTGCAGCCAGCATTCCATCGAGCGAAGTCGCTAAACAGTGGAATTATTGACTTCTGATTTACGAGCGCTGCGTCCAGCTGCATGATAGCGCGGTATCAGTGACTCACTGTCTGCGCCCCTGAGGACCGGGCTGGAGACACGGAGGCGACAGGCCCCCACAGTGGATTGATTGATTGATTTTTCTTGTTTCCGGGCGCTTCAACTGCTTTGGTCATTAGTCCCGTTAGTGTAATGCATGTTTTTTTCTCGGAAGATGGCGGTGATCTTCCCCCGCTGGATGGCGAGATCCGGCGCCGACCTACCGTCGGCTAGTGGGGTATTTCCCCTTACCAGAACTCTCCCACCAGGGAGGCACCGCCCCAGCCGGGACAAGCTCTAAGCTCCCGACCGGTCTCCCGGAATATGTGTAGTGTAGTGCATGTTAGTGTAAGCGTGTGTGTAAGAGGAGAAGATAGGACAAGGGTTCAGAAGGTCAGATCGCGCGCGGTCCGTGGCCCGTTTGGTAGGGTACTGCTCCGGCAATCGCCTGGTGTTGATCGGAGAAACCACGGAAAACTACCGATCAGAGTAGCCGGCCGCTAGAATTCTCTTCCAGACAGCGATTGAATTCGACCTAGCTGAAAAGCTAGTGTCGGAAATCCTGCCGTCGTGGGGAGAGGGAACCTAGGACCTCCCGCTCAGAGGCGCATCAGCTTCTGCACTGAGCTACCGCTCCCGGTTCCCCACAGTGGAGGTTGTTTCCAGGACCAAATGGTCTCTTATCGAAATGTAGCGATGTTGCTGGGTGGAGGATTGAGATATGCGCAAGGTTTCCAAGTGAAGTATACATACTAACGTCATTCGCACAGAGATATGTGATTGAGAGATCTGGCAAATTACTACACATTGCTGACGTTTGTTTAAGTTAATGTTTGCGAGTGTTCTTGGCTGTCTGATTGACGCCTTGTCGAAAGCTATGATACCGAAGTTTCGCCCTTCTTGTCGTCGCCTTGCTTAGGACTGGTCTGCCCTATGGAAGTCTACGACTTCTTTTTAGATAATGTTTGCTGTCCTGTCTAGGGCAAGTGTACCTTGAAAAACAATGGAATTACCTTATTGAATGCTAATCAACAAATGGATAAGAGTGCTTTTATTGCTTTTAATTTTTGACAACTAATACTTAAATGGCTTGCTCAAAATAAAACTCATTCTCAGTGAGAGAACCACAGAGAGAACAGAAATATGTTAATTGGTAGATCAAATTTTGTGGCGCCCCATAGCACACATGCCAGTGCAAAAGGCCAACTCGAGTGTGTTACTATGAAATATTTTAGCTTTATAAAGTATCAATTGTAATTTGAGGCAATCGCTTGAGATAATAAAAGAGCTGTAGCTATTTTCCATGATGTGCCGAGGACAGAAATAACAGAATTGCCTCTTATTACGATTATTCAACAAAACGCTATTTGTGAATAATCAAAATAATAAAAAGTGTGAGAATGATATCATTAATTCACCAATGTGCAATTCTAGGTAATAAAAATATACCTTCAGTAATATTGTAGTAATGGAAAATATTAATTTTTGAGTGAAAATAGATTTCCTTAAAAATCTAATGCCTAATAATTGAAGTTGGGTACTCACGCATTGCCAATTCTCGAAATTTATCAGGATGCATTTGATCACAAAACATTGGAAGGATGGAAGCTGGTGATACTCGTATGACGTGCATTATATTGCACACATTTTCGCCTGCACTTCCAATGACATGCCCGGATTCTTTCACCCCCCGCCATCGCATGTTCCCCCAAATCACTTCAGCCGAACCCCTGTAATTTTCCATCGCCCACTTCGGGAAGCATGAACAAGAAGCAACGCGGGTCGGATTCAACCTCTTTCCGATTTGGAAACTCCTTGTGGGAAAGTTTCGAAGTGGGGGGGGGTAGCTAGGCTGGTGCACTGTACCGTGATTTCCGATGTTCGGGGTCCCGAATGGTTTCACCCACTGCACTCAAAGAAGGAAAGCTGTTCAAAAATATGCTTGAGGTGTCTCGTAGTAAAAATAAAGCTGAATTGTTTTTGATTACATTTTTCTTTGCCTTTAAGGCATTTTAGAAACATTTTAAGAGCATTTTTACCGGGAGCGGTAGCTCAGTGCATCAACTGATGTCACTGCAGCGCCTCTGGCCGGGAGGTCCTAGGTTCGAGTCCTGACGGCGGCAGGATTTTCGACACTAGCTTTTCAGCTAGGTCGAATTCAGTTGCTGTCTGGAGGAGAATTCTAGCAGCCGGCTGCTCTAATCGGTAGTTTTCCGTGGTTTCTCCGATCAACACCAGGCGAATGCCGGAGCAGTACCGTACTAAACGGGCCACGGACCGCGCGCGATCTGTCCTTCCTCTTCCTTGTCCTATCCTCTCCCCTTACACACACACACACACTTACACTAACATGCACTACACTATCACATATTCCAGGAGACCGGTGGGGAGTTTAGAGCTTGGCTGGGGGTTGGGGCGGTGCCCCGCTGGTGGGAGAGTCCTGGTTAGGGGAAACCCCACTAGTCGACGGTAGGTCGGCGCTGGATCTCGCCATCCAGCGGGGGAAGATCACCGCCAAGTCCCGCGAAAAAAACATGCACTTCATTTACGGGACTAATGATCAAAGCAGTTGACGCGCCCGGAAACTCGAAAAAATCAAGGAAAAGAGCATTTTATTGACCATTTTAGGCGATGTTTTAGGTCATCAAAATCCGCCCCCTATTCATCTCGTAACTGACAGACGCAATATGTGGAAGACGCGCTCTCCGTTCGGGGGGGGGGCGTTGCGCGCGTGGGTGGGGGAGCGCGTGCGCGCGGGGCCGCACGTAGGCGGCGGCGGCGGCGGAGGGGTCGCGGGGCGTCGCGGGGCGCCGCGGCGCTGCTCCGCGCGCCCTGGTCAGCGACCCCAGATAGCGCGGACGACGCCGCCGCCGCCGTCGTCGGAACAAATAAACGATACGTTTATTCATTTCTTTGCGCCGTACGCAAATAATTGAATAATAAATTTAAAACTTGAATGCTAAAGAAATGACTTTGTTTGATTGATTAGCGATTACGGGCGTGTCAACTTCTAAGATCATTATTCCTATAAGTGTGGTGCGAGTTTTCATCGCAGAAGATGGCGGTGATCATCCTTACTATTCCCCTAGCTTACATAAGGAGAAAACCAATGTCAAGATTTGGACCCCAGGCTATACGTAGTTTTGTTTCAGAACTTTGTACCTAACAGAGATTATCTGTACCTTCTCATAGTAACAGGTCCCTGGCAAATATATTCCCAAACGAGTTTCACAAGATAATAAGCTGTTCTCGAAACTGTCGGAAAGTGCTCAAGAATGAACCTTTACTCAAATCCTCAGGTACATGCAGAGATTCCTGAGATCCTAAACCGAAGCAACACCGGTCAAATACGACAAGCTCCTTACCCATTTTCCGGGAAAAGGATCAAGGGCAAAATGTGAAAGAAAGGGGAGGGGCGCTCTCATGAAGGAGGAGCCTTTGGAATTCTTTCGGAGTGGGAAGAATTGCCTATTCTTACTTCTTTTGTACTTCGAAAAGTAACATGAGAATTTGAACAAGTAATCTGTGCTCGTTTGTCAAGCGAAAGTAGTTGTTAGCAGTTACTTTTTCGCATCAGTAACGGTTACGTAAAACTATAACCCCGCAATTTCTCTCCGTATTATCACATCTCAACTATCATTTGTTAATATTATTACAAATGGTAGCATATTAAGCGCGAACATTTTATTCAATCGAAGGTAAAACATGAACATAAATTTGACAACCAAAATCCCTTCCATAAACCCAGAAACACCGCCCAACCATGAGAAGTTATTCCGAGAATTTCAAACTGCCGTATCGCGACGTTCCCATTGTTGAATTGCAACGTGATGACTTATTACTGATAACTCCTGAAAGATTCTAGCAAAAGAAGAGCAGGAAATTCGAATTTGAAAATTTGAAAATTCACAAAGTTAAGCTCAATTATTTATTGTTTTAAACTGTACATGACCATTGTTTTTTGAGGTGCTGAATTTTAAGGTAGATTTCACTTATCAAAAAATCTATCGTCAATTTTGTAATATTGCAATGTAATATTTTGTTTGCAATTGTCGAAAATAGAGTTCGTCGGAAACCGAACCAGTGCTTCTCTCTTTATCGTTCGTTGCTAGGAAAAAATTAAGAAAATATTTGTAGCCACTTTCGAGAAATAATTGGTTAAATTTATATAAAATTTGCCCGTGCACGCAAAATTACGCAAAACTACTTATTTTAGACAAAATTGTGCACGACCTTACTTCAAGATATGTTTTCGATGAACATGTTTATATAAAAAAAAGTGTCTATCTCTAAAAGGCAGGGGATAGGAGAAATTAACAAAAATAGCTACACTAACTACACTAATAGAAACTATATTGTGAGTAGCGCGCCCTAATGACCATCTTCATGGAGCCCTAATTATGCAGCGTGTAGCATCACGTTGGCGGCCGTGGGTGGGAGGAGCGGAAGTATCGCATACCTACGGGCATGAATAGCTGGGAGCGCCGGCGCTGGGATACATTTAGACAAAGGGGACGCCAGCTTGTCCGGGAAGATCACGTGGTAGACGCGAGCCTCCCTCCCACACCTAGGACGGTCACGTGACGGCTGCACGCTGGTATAAAATCAAGCCGACGAGCTCACACGGGGGTTTTAATTCTGGAAACCTCGCGCGATGCGCAAAACTTTACGCCCAGGCTGAAGCGTGTCGTGCCTATTGCACAGGTGACGAGGTCGCGGTAGTGGCGCGGGAGTAGCGTCAGAGGAGGCGGGGCCTCCCTAGCTATGTGGGGTATCCACAGGGAAATATTTACAAGGTTGTAGTTTCGGAGGATATGTTGGTTATTGTACGTACATGTAAATAAACTTGTTCATACTTGTAAATGTCTGTGTGTTTTTCTCCATGACGCCACAAGCTAGGATTGACGATGGGCTTGCGTCACGCCAGTTGTAAATCTGTCGCAGTGTCAAGACCTGGTTCAATACTCTTTAGGACCGTATTCACGAACAAGGCACGCGCTAGCTTTGCTTGAGCAGTCATCACCGTGGGGTCGCCACGTGTTCCGCATTGAGCGCACCATGAAGCTGATAGAAGCGGGTCGGGGTGGGCTCCCAAACACGTTTTCTCGTGAATGTCTAGCTTAATATAGAACTTTTTTGCAGGCAGTTAAGGGGGCTTGGTCAGAAAAATTTTACTAGTTGTTTGCCAACGTTTCGGAAACTTTTATTTCCATCATCAGGGCTAATATGAAAGAAAATGAAAACAACACTGTTCATGAATAATGTTACCAAAAAACACACGTATGAGACACAATTTTCTAGCTAAGTTTCAAAAATATTTACAAATTTCCTTTATATCTATTACATAAACATTACATACCTTGCACCATCGTGAACAACTCAATATAGAACGAGAGAAACTTCCTATTCGAAACCCAGGGCTGCAGGGTTGGGAAAGAGAGGGTGGAAGGGAACAGCCACTGAAGAGAGGGGAAGGTGAGTTAAAGAAACTAGTGGAGCCAAGAGGCTGTAGGGAAACGAAGAACCGGAAATGTAAAATGGGATAGAAAACTGATGTTACTACACAAAGGGAGACGGAGTAAAGGTGTAACTTCCTTATACCTTCAGTGAGGTTATGAAAGTTAAAGGACATATTTCTAATATATTTCAGTATCTGACTGAACGAAAAGAAATCTGTGAAGAAAAAAGTTTATTGAAAGTATGCAAGGACATATTGAGACAAATATGTAGATACATTTGCAGTTTGCATATGAAGATTTTTTTCTACTCTCGTTAGTAAAAAATGTCAATTGAAATATTTTATGTAACCTATCAACGAAAATTTTTTGCGTTTGCATTTGTGTTTTAAAAAAGTGGATTGAAATGTTTGTGAAATCTCACCAAAATCGCTCTGATCGAGCCGGTAAACCAGTAAGACAAGAAGGAGGAAACTGGGGGAAATGCAGAGGATGTTAGCACATCTCTTTCGCCACAGCCTCAGCGACTTCCGACACATCGCCAGGAGTGGCTGAGTGATATGTATCGTATGTATCTTATTTGAGCTGCGCTGGAGGTTCGTGAAAATGACTGGGCGGACTGACGATCCCGCCAGTGCAAGCTGCGTAATGTCATTCGCGTTTTGCAATAAGAGGGGAATTCTACAGCAGAAATTCACCAAAGGATGATCCGAGAATACCAAGTAAACTTTAAAAAAAGAGAAACTGAACAACTTCTGGAGCAGGTGGGACGTGCTTGATCACCCGGCGTACAAACCCCGATTTCGCTGCGAGTGATTTTCATCTCTTTCTCTAACTGAAGAATTGGGTAGAAGGCCAAAGCGGAACTTCAAAGTAAAGTTCAGGTCCATCTCACTTCAATCTTCGACGAAGAGAGGGCGGAAAAGCTTGTCCTCAGATAAGACAAATTCCTTTTTTTTTTTTTTTCTTTCTTTTTTTTTAAATTGGTTTATTTAAGGTCGCTTCAACATCTAAGGTCATTAGCGACCACTATTGTTGTTAACGGTATGGTAACTATGTGGATGAAACGATATGGTGATTGATGATAAGGGGTGAAAGGACGAACACACATACAACCATGCCCGAGGCGGGACTCGCACCCGCGACCCTTCGGTCCGAGATCACTACGACACTACTGCCTTAGCGATCTCGGCCACCGGGCCGGCCTTTCTTTCTTTTTCTTTCTTTCTTACTTTTTCTTTCTTTCTTACTTTTTCTTTCTTTCTTACTTTTTCTTTCTTTCTTACTTTTTCTTTCTTTCTTACCTTTTCTTTCTTTCTTACCTTTTCTTTCTTTCTTACCTTTTCTTTCTTTCTTACTTACTTTTTCTTTCTTTCTTACTTTTTTCTTTCTTTCTTTCTTTCTTACTTTTCTTTCTTTCTTTTTTCTTTCTTACTTTCTTTCTTTCCTTCCTTCTTTCTTTCTTTCCTTCTTTCTTTCTTTCTTTCTTCTGTTCATAGTTTATTTCTGAATATACAAGCGAAGTTTCATTCATTTCTGTGTTCTTGAATTTCCTTTCTCACATCCAAAAGATCCTGATGCCCTGAGGTAAACACAAAGCTCTTATTGAGCATTCGTCTACAACTCCCTATTTGACGCCTACTAATTTTAATTACCGGGGGTGGCGTTGGAACATATATTGTATAAGTAGAAGCAGACCAAAGAAATAAAACAAAACTAGCGAGTACGAGAAAGTGTGTGCCAGTCTGCAGCACCACTTGTTCAATGACAGTGTTGAAATTAAATTTGCGGAAAACATCATATTCTAACGAGCATCACCAATCTGATCCATTTTACGCACTAGCACAAGACCTGACAAAAATTTATCCTGCATACGTTTTTCAGTTTTTTTGTTTTTTTTCTTCTATTTTTCTGTTTTGTGTGGGTGACCAAATGTGTGAAGACCCCTGGGCTACAGCCCTTGCAGCCCCGCCTTAAATCTGGCCCCGCGACCGGCCGGACGTCCTGGCACTTGTCGCCCAGCACTCGTTACCCCCCCTCTCCTCCCCCCCTCACGGCTTCCGCACGAGGCCCGCCACAGGGGCCGCAATCTTCTGCAGCTCGCGCACTGCAGGCGGAAGTACCAGCGGCGGTTCTCGTTTGCTCCTCGAGCTACACGTCGCTGCTAGGAAGGTAGCACAGATCAAATTCTTGTTCTATTCCAGTGGAGTGGTTCATGTGAAACATCCATAAGAAGGCAATATTATCGAGCAGATCTTGGTATTTCAAAATGCGCAGAGGAGGGGGCCTAAATTCTCTGCGGAAAACGCCACAATTGTTCAAAAGCAAAAATATTTGCAAACGAAGGGCTAAGTAAAAGGTCAGGATTTGTAAAATAATGGAAAAAAAATAAATAAAAACTTCTTATAATGATTGATTCGTTGGCTGGGAATAAACTGAATAAATGTATTGTTATGTAAACATATTTACTTTTTTATGTTCATAAGACAACATACAGTTTTTCTACCTCCTTACTACCGTTTGTTTGTTCTTTTACCTAATTATCTTTCAAGAATATAAATCCTGTTTGTTACCATCCAAAATAAAATACAAGGACACTTCCATCGTAATTAAACACCGGAGGTACCAAAATACTCGGGCGTCTCAAATACAAATCTTCTAATCTCAGACAACTTCCAAAGCTTCTCAATATTTATCATCTCTTTTATTTTTCGCGAAAAATTTAGAATGAACACAAATTATATTAGAAGCTTTAGTAATGAAGTTTGAACTTTTGTAAAATATTAGGAGGTTTTCACTTAATAACATGTATAATTCGTTACCTATTTGTTCACATTTTATTGGGGAACACCAACAACTAGTAAAACAATTCCATAGTGGCATCCCGTGATTAATAAATTGCATGATAGCAGAGGTATCAATCATGAGTAGTATATACAATATGAATTTTAATATACAGAAAATGCAGCCATACACGCGTTTCGGGACTTCATCCCATCATCAGTGGCTCCAAGTAACGTAGATTAAACACGTGGTAGGTCGGCGCCATTTTGTTTGTCGTACGCATTACGGAGACAGACGTGAAACAGAACGACACACAAAATCATGCCATCTTACGACATATCACGTGTTTAATCCATGTTACTTGGAACCACTGATGATGGGATGAAGTCCTGAAACGCGTGTATTGCTCAATTTTCTGTACATTAAATTTTGTATTGCATACACTACTCATGGTTGATACCTCTGCTATCCTCAATTTATGACAGTAAAACAAATTTGCATGTTAGAGTCCTAATTAATTAGCTACATCACACTGTCATTGTTTCGTATTTAATGTTAAGAGCCCTCGAACAAAAATCACAAAATTTAACGAGCATGTATCAGGCTCCATTGTCTGGGAGCCGCAATCTTGGGCACAGTAGTTCGACGCCCCGAGATTGTCGGTCGCCGGCATTTGCGGGGCAGAATCGGCGCGAGGCCAGCAAGGGAGGAGGGAGGGCGCGAGGTCGGGGGGAGGGCGGCGCCGCCGCCCCCGCCGCCGCCGCCGCCACGCGCGCCGTGATGTCACCGCGTCGTTCATTCACAGATAGCATCGCATCCTCCTCCCCCTGCGCCTCGCTCGCCCAGGCGGCGGTGGTGGCAACGGCGGCGGCGGCGGCGGCGGCGGCGGCGGCGGGGTGGCGGCGGAGGCGGCGGAGGCGGCGGCGGCGGCGGTATTGGTGGCGGTGGCGACAGCGGGGGTGGGGCGGCCGCGGCGGCGGTGGCGGCCGCGGCGGCGGTGGCGGCGGCGGCGGCGGCGGCGGAGGTGGCGGTGGCAGCAACGGCGGCGGCGGCGGCGGAGGAGGAGGATGGCGGCGGCGGCGGCCGTTGTGGTGGCGGAGGCGACAGCGGGGGCGGGGGCGGCGGATTCCAGGAGGCCACGCGGGCGCTGTGAGTTCCTTGCAGCGCGGAATCGCAGCTGCCAGAGGCCGCCATTTACTATACTTCGATTTTTGTATGACTGATGACAGTAGGTCATTGTTACCTCGCCTGCCTCTTAAAATGAATCTTTTTAACAGGGGAAAGCCCATTTCTAAGGTCACAAGCCTTGTTGACAAGGACGTTTGCGATTTAATTAAAATGATTCATTTTATAAGGCAGGAGGTTTAACGATCCTCGGTCGCTATAGCAAAATCGAAGAATAATTCGTGAGGGCTGCATACAGGCATGATGGAAAGACATGAGAAAGCTAGTCCGTCGCTCCTATTTTTGCTCGTTCTGGGCTCGTTCAGATACGTCACAAACCACGTGACCACAACACGGGCACTTCGTACGAAAAGCCAAGTCAGACGCTGGGCCCCATGCTGCATGGCAAGCGAGTAGTATTGAGAAGTCTTTTGAAATTGTTATAAACTGACAATTTTTAACGGTGACCATCCAAAAATAACAAGAAGGTGTAGTTGAAATAAAAGAGGCAATATTTAAAAAAAAAAAATGCTTCGTATATATGTTTCAATAGCTTGTAGTGATAATTTCGGTATCTGTCTGCATTTAAAATTCCCTCTAATATTGTGACGCAAACCGTTGTAAGAAGCTCGTTGGTTGAAGCCGTATAGGCTGGGCAATAACTCATCCATGTCTTTTCATCATGGTACAGTCTTGAAATACATGAGCCGCCCCTGCTTGCGGGTATCGTGTTGAACACTATCCCGAAGGGGCACAGCACACAAGTGCATAGATTTAGGATGCCGTTCTTGCTGAGATGTGTCACAGTTTTACTCGTTCATCTGTTAGTGTGTCGTGTAGTTCACCGCATTCCCTAAGTGTGCAAAGGCTTTCAGTTCTGACCGTTCAGTTTTAGCAAGTCTCGTATTGTCCTCCCAGCGGCAACCTGCCTGTCCCTTGCCGCTCTGCTCAGTCCATCAGCTGCTCGTCGTCGTTCGAGAGGTTTCCTTTATTAGAGGACCGCACTCGGAACAGGATTATATGTGCACGTAGGCTGTCAGGATACAGGCAACGATTCACACGAAGCTGGAAGAAAATTAGAAATTGACACATTTCGTTCCTGAGTTTTACCAGCCCGGTTGTAGCAACAGACGCTCCTGAAAACGCTACAGGCAAAACTTGTCTCGTGTCCGATCGTGATGCGCTCTTAATAGAGAAGTATGTCATACATTTATTCATTCGATACTCTTCGTGAATTTTCTGGGATGAAAAAAATTAATTTTAAATATCGATGTATGTTTATTTAAGTATGTATGTATGTATCGATGTATGCTTTTTTTTTGTTAAGCCCATGTTTATTTAACTTTGATGTTTTGTGCTCAATGTTTAACAATTTCGAAATTTTGTTTGAGATTGGAAAATTCCCATAATCACAATTGTGCAAACGTTAAAATAAGAAATAATAAGAGATAACGCTTCGCCATGCCAACCCTTCCCCCCTAATACTAACGTTAAGGAGATTTAACACGGCATAGAGTACAGAAATGGACAGCAAATTCTATCTCCTGCGCTTGCGCAAATGCACAAAAGTAGAGCGAAACTCGATTTGCGCATGCGCAGAAGACCGATATTGCTGTAGATTGCTACAACGCTAAAATGTGTAAAAAAATCCATATCCATGGTGGAAAGAGATGGGTGAGCTATTGCGCATCGTATCCGACTTCACGTGCAGACAAAGGCCGATCTGCAAGCTGTAGCCGCTTAGCGTAGGAGCGCCCTCCCCTACAACCCCACCCTTTCTAACCACAGCTAAACGCATTCTTGGTATTTCCAAGACTCTTTCTATTCTTTCAAGACTATTTCTACTCTTTCTTAACACCCCCTTTCTCAAGGCATGACGTCACTAACAGGTAACCATAATTCAAGCCAACCTTATGCATCAGTACCAGAACTAGATACGCAACAATTGCTAGACGCCACTAGTTCCTATAATAATATATCAATACCCCCTTCGCGATCATTTTTGTAGGACACATAAATGCACAGTCCCTCTATTGCCATATCGATGAAGTTAGAGAGCTAGTTTCACTACACCATTTTCATGCACTCCTTGTTAGCGAAACGTGGTTGAAGGCGTCTCTTAATACGTCTCTTGTTTCACTTCGAGTTACCGTTTTCTAGAACCGACGGGAATCCAAGTGTCGCATCACGAGGAGGAGGTGTCGGTATCTATATTCGAGATGATCTTGACAAATATATCGTATCTTCAGTAGACGAAGTCAATCATTAATGAATACCTCTTCATTGAAGTCTCGATTTTGGCAAAAAATGTGCCTTAGCGTATGTACTGCCCACCTAAAACTGGAAATATTGAGGTCATGGGCAATGTAATGGCATCTTGCGCAAGCAAATATGAAAACATAATATTGATGGGCGACTTTAATTGCAATCTCTGACACCATTACAATCTGCCGAGAATTTTAAGCGTTTCTTTTCGAAATGAACCTTACGATTCTGCCGCTAAATCAACTCATCACACTGCCGGCACAGACACATGGATTGACCATATGATCGTATCAAATCGCGAGAAAGTAAATCAACATGGACAGATGGCAGTTCCCGGATATCAAAACACGACCTTGTATACCTATCATATCAAATGAAATGCCCGAAATATACGCCCAAAATTTTTAAGTACCGTGACTATAAGACTTCCCAAATTTGGAAGCATTTACCTCCGACAGGGTTTTTGTGTTCCTTGGCACCTTATCAACCAAGAAAATTGTATAGACAGAAAAGTAAACACCTTCACGTGCTTACTGACCAGAACTTCTTGATAGGCACATACCAATTAGAAAAACTCGCGCGACACGACCTCCCGCTCCCTGGTTAACGGATGAAATAGGGGTTAATGAAACAAAGAGATGCCGCCTTTAATGTATTTCGTAACACAAAGTGCAACATGACAGAGACGCATCAAGAAACTAGAAATCTTGTAACGCAAAAATCTAGGAACGGCAAAATTAAATATCATCATAGTATTCTTGGACGAACAGAATTCAAACAAGTTTGGAAATCGCTGCACCTTTTGGTTTAGGTAAATCACGAACCCCAACCAAATTGATGCATCTCTTGACACTCTTAACCAGCATTTTGCTAACATGGCTCCTCACTCGACAATTTCTCAAAAACAAAACTCTTCAACCTTACGAGACGTTTCGGAACACACTCAGGAAAATTCTTCTTCGCATCTACAAATCATTATGACATTTTTAAAACCATTCAGAGCCTCCCAATCAAAGCTGCAGGACAGACAACATCAATGCCAAATTACTAAAACTCAGTGCCGAAGTTATATATCCCATTGTAACCGACATAATAACTTTTCTCCCAGTAAGTGGAACGTACCCAAACCATGGAAAACGCACTTGTTCACCCTCTCCTAAAACTACCACAAACCCTCCAGAATACAGGCCAATAAGCATTCTACCTACAATCTCAAAGTTCTGGAAAAAGTTGCGCGACGCAAATTATAAGTTACCTCGAAAGCAAAAATCTGATATGTGATCAACAATCGGCTTCCGATCAGGTAGAAACACAGGAACTGCCCTCTTAAATATTATCGAGGAAGCTCGATCCTCCATTGACAAAAGCAAAATAACAATACTTGTTCTCCTAGATTTTAGTAAAGCATTTGATTCGGTCGACCACGAAATTTTGCTTGAAAAAATGAAAATATTGGTTTCGCTAAACCACAATAAGATGGTTTTACTCAATATCTTTCAAATCGACAACAAATTGTTGTATCTGATGAAAAGCAATCCTCTGCCGTTAAAACTTCCCGTGGTATTGCGCAGGGGAAAAGTTCTAGGACCCCTTAGCATTTTTAATTTATGAAATGACGTAGGACAATGCCTCAGTTACTGTGAGCACAAAATGTACGCTGACGACCTACAGATCTATGTAAGTGGATACCCATCGGAGTTAAACTCATTAGCCAGAAAATAAACCATGATTTAAATTCTCTCAATAAATGGGCAGAATCCCTTGGTCTCCATTAAATCCAATGAAATCTCAGTGCTTAGTGATAGGCTCTGCAACGCTTTGAACAAGTTGGAGAAATCTCCCTACGAAATTAGCATTGTAACTCTCCTGTCCCTGGTGTAGTGATGTAAAGAACTTAGGAATATATATAGACAACACACTTAGCTGGACCACGCAAGTAGGTAAGATTTGCCAAAAAGTCTTCGCAGGCCTCCATTCCAAAACGTGTCAGTGAACTACTACCTATTAACACCTACATAAGCCTAGTAAATTCACTCATAATGCCTCATTTCGATTATTGCGATTTCCTACTTACGGACTTAAGGTCAAACAACAACGCAAATTACAAATAGCACAAAATGCATGCATCCGTTTCATATTCGATCTTAGGGAAAAACGATCATGTATCGGACTTTTACGGTCCCAAAAAACATTCTCTCAATCGAAAAAGGAGAACTTTTCATAGCCTCCTCCTACTCCATAAAATTTGAATAATAGCTATCAAACGCACTTATCCATAACTTTAAAATGCTGACGCTGGAACGATCACGTTCCTCGCGATTACTATGCATACCTCGGCACAACACGGTATCCTACAGTAAGTCATTTACTGTCACTGTAATTAGAATATGGAACTCTCTACCCACATATCTAAAACAAATTTGTGGTTTCAGAAAATTTAAAACCCAACTCAGTGACTGGATCAAAACGATTAATTAGAAATAACACAAGCCCCTATTCCCATTTTCACACATTTCCCCTAATTAAACACCACGTCCGCTATCATCACTGATCAAATTCGATTACATTTAAAGACGTCAAGCTCTTCTCCTGTATTTTCCTCCTCTTTACGTTATCGCTGAAAGCCCAACATATCATCCTGTCTAATCAAATGCCTCAAAACAAGTATATTACATACTAAATAATAAGACTTTCATGCATTTTCACACTGTAATGAATAATATTTTCGTGCTACATTTGTGTTCATCTTGTTCACTTGCCTGCTTTCTGTTCCTGTTTTTTTTTTTCTCTGTTACAGATTATCTTGTAGACCTCAGCCAACTGCCAATAGCCAACCTACGAAAACTACATCTATGTACAAGAATAATGTTATATTTATACTATCTTTCCCCAGTTTTCCTAATTCATTCTAACTCCTCTATTCTTCATCCTGCCTTTTCACTTTCCTTTAGTCTTCGTATTTTCTTCTCTTGAGTTACGGCCTAAGCCGCCATCCTGATTGAGGTTTTCCTGGGTTTACTCAATCGCTTAAGGCGTATGCCGGATGGCCCCTAGTCTTGCATCCAGAAATAAATGTAAATTTCCCTCCTTCTTTAAATTTGTTCACAGTTGAGGCATTCGGGATATAGGAGAATTTCTGGCATTTTTGGAAGGTAATATTATTGATTTACCACGCCCCTCTTGTAAATAGAATCATGGATTTTTTTAATACCATGCTAGCTTTAGAATTATGAAAATTGACTATGAAAATACATTCACACCTGGTTTCATTAGTTATGCGTAGCACATCACCGTTAGCTACTACGATCATTGCAATTTCGTAAGTAACGTAAAATGTCAGTTATCACTATTTCCGCCCGAATGCCTGAATTGTAATTATGTAAATGTAAATATTTAACTGGTTAGGCGGAAGAGCAGGCCTTACGGCCTGAGCCTCGCCAGAAATAAAGACATTATTATTATTATTATTATTATTATTATTATTATTATTATTATTATTATTATTATTACTTCAATGAGTTTCGGGTACCACCTTATTCACAATTTTAGCGCGAATTTTAAATGCATCCAGATACTAAAATTATTACCTTCTTATAAGTCGTTGAAATAAAAAATATTGCATCTTGTATTTTAATTACCCTACCATCGTGTTATTTTTGGTTGGTCACCGTTTAAAATAGTCACTTTATGCCACTTTCAAACTGTTTCTCAACACTACTCGCTCTCCACGCTACATGGCAGTCAGCGCCTGGACTTTTCAAACGAAGTTCCCGTGTTGTCGTCACGTGGTTCGTGACGCAAACTGGTGCAGCACTGAACGAGCAAATACCGATGCGCCGTACGAGCTCATCCATCACATTCTACCATGATCAATCAAAACACTGTCGGCCTGAACCATGCCGATTTTACAAACGAAATGCTGTGGAAATGTCGTCGCACATTTCTTCCAAAATGCACAACTTTCGTGGAAGACAAGGTCGGGGCCGCCTACCATATCTGTGGTTTCTACCATATCTGTGGTTCAATTTGCAACATCGATATTTAGCAACATCCCCGATTTGTCACGGGAATCGCATCGCCACTGCAGGCAAGGCGGCGTCGCGTGCAGCGAGGGGCAGGGCGTCGCCCCGCACGCGAAGGGCAGCGCGGAGTCGAGCCGAGCGCTGAGGGGCTGCGGCGGCTCTCACGACAAAGAGGATGCAGCTGCTCGCGAAACGGCTTTCCCGGAAGCGGCCCCCGACCTTCTCTTCCACGAAAGTTGTGCATTTTGGAAGAAATGTGCGACGACATTTCCACAGCATTTCGTTTGTAAAATCGGCATGGTTCAGGCCGACAGTGTTTTGTTTGGTTGATTGATTTTTTTGTATATCCGGGCGCGTCAACTGCTTCGGTCATTAGTCTCGTTAGTGTAGTGCATGTTTTTTCTCGGGAGATGGTGGTGATCTTCCCCCGCTGGATGGCGAGGTCCGGCGCCGACCGGATTTCTCCCTAACCTGGACTCTCCCACCAGCGGGGCACCGCGCGGGAGACTCCCACCAGGCGGGACATGCCCTAAGCTCCCGACCAGTCTCCCGGAATATGTGGGAGAGTAGTGCATGTTAGTGTAAGTGTAAGGGGAGAGGATAGGACAAGGAAGAGGAAGGACAGATCGTGCGCGGTCCGTGATCGGAGAAACCACGGAAAACTACCGATCAGAGCAGCGGCCGCTAGAATTCTCCTCCAGACAGCGACGGAATTCGACCTAGCTGAAAAGCTAATGTCGAAAATCCTGCCGCCGTCAGGACTCGAACCTAGGACCTCCCGGCCAGAGGCGCTGCAGTGACATCAGTTGCTGCACTGAGCTACCGCTACCGGTGCGACAGTGTTGCTGCTGCAGCGTGTCTGACCGCGAGGACCAAGGGTTCGAGTCCCGAAGTTGGCGGATTTTCAGTACTAGCTACATGTAGTCTGATTTAAAGTAATTTCTGACTGACCGTCAGCTGTGTCGCGGTTATTCAGTCGGGAGCTTCAATACCAAAAATTTAGTCTTAACTGCGTCACAGCTAACAATCTGTCTGGAGTCACTCTTGAAATCGAAGTACAACTAGATTGAATTCAGCCGCTATCTGGAGAATCCTAGCTGCACTGGTCGGTAGTTTTATGCGATTAATGCCAGGTAAATGCTGCAACAAACGGGCCACGGTCCGCGCGCTCTTTCATTGCTTCCGCGTCTCTCCATACGCACCATTTCATGCACTACACCACTTCATATAACGGATCGAAAGTTGAGGGCTTGTCCAGGCTGGAGCTATGGTCCTCTGCGGGGAGATACCTTGATAGGGAAAACTCCACAACGTGACCCGTAACTTCGCGCCGATCTCAAGTGCACTTTTCACGTTTTCAAGTGCACTTTTCGTGAAATCTAGCAACGTAAATAAATTGATTTCAAGCAAACATGGTCCAGTTTGCGAAATGATAAAAATAATAGTGAATACCAGAATCCCGTGACAAATTAGGGAAAGTTCGTGAAATGATTGCGAATCATTCTACATGTTAAACATCGACCACGTCTCTCATCAATGATTGATTTGCCATAAATAATTGTCAAAATAATCTTTCATGTCCTTGAACGAACCGACCATTGTTGGAAATATACCCGGAGGGATTTCTCCGATGACGTACCGTACATAGAAGTATCAGTTGTAGCCACCAACACATACGCTATGGCACTCGATGTTAATAATAATTTAGTAACATACTATATTTATTAATTAATCACTGGCATTATTAAATACATTGAAATGTATAACGACCGCCTCAATTAAGTGCTTACCTTCATTACCGACCATATTTCAATGGAACTGATTGATTGTCCCATGTGAAACGTTAAGTGTCATGTCATCGCGGTTAAAGTAGAGGCATATTTCATAGATCAAACGTTATTAAACGATCACATCTTCGCCACGATTTTGCGATTTGATTCAAAAGCCGTATAAGAAGCGCAAGTGCGATGGGCATTATTGGTGATTAAAATGTTTTTTACAACGACTCGAATTGTCAGATTTGTTAGGTAGTGATAACTAGAGACGCTTACGAGACTACTAGAGACGCTCCGTATCTTGCGGGGCAATGCATTTGTTTCAGATGCCAATAGATCAATTTCATGCATTTTCTGAAGTTTCCTCAAGGTGTGAATTGCAGTGTCATGTGCATTTGGGAATCAAATCCATGAATGAGGAGAAACAATGGTATGAAAAATAAGAATTTAAAAACGGGATTTGAATGATTTTGTGTACTGAGGAGAATGCTAATGAATTCGGCAGTAGAATAAGGAAAGGAATATGTCATGTGTTTGAGAGGTTATGATGTTGATGTTGTTGTGGTTTTTGTTGTTGTGTTTCGGAGCAAGAGGGAGGAAAGACGGTCAGTCGCTTGGGCGTCGAAATTCATGTTGCATCCGTCGCTTGTTGCATGTTGCAGAGGAGAGGTGGAGTTATTACTTTTTCGATAAGTTAGTTTTAATGTAAAATATATTCAATCTTGTTAGAATAACTCATCTAATTAATTTAATTTGATGAGGTAAAGTCAAAGGAAAAACAATTGGAAGAATGCATGGATCATCAGGATGGAAAAAGGTATTACGTTGGTCAAATACGATGAAATTTTCTTTTTCTTTTTGAAGCAGTATAAAATATTCTTCAAGACTAAATTTTTGTTTAGAATAGAGAATAAATATAATTACTGCCAAAAATTTATAGAATCAGTAAGAATGTGGACATGCTAGAATTAATTCTTATATGTTCGATTGGTAAACTCAGGGCCATTCTATACTTACGTTAGTAAAAGATGGCCGTGGTACAGGTTAAGTTACCAAAGCTATTTGTTGCTTTTCCCCAGTATTGTTTAAATAATATTGTACGCTTTTGGTGCTTTTGTTTTTTTTAGAGGGATTTGAATATGATGTATCTATGCGTGGGGACGGAGCAGTGTGTTGTGAGTAATTTTCATGGTAATAAATGACGAATAACATCGCCATCTTTGAAACGAAAACAGAATACTTTCAATTAATTCTGTTCCCGTATTCCGGAATACACATGTATAATCAATAATACACATGTATAATAATGGTAGAAATAGTTTACGCAAGCCGTTTTCTATAAGGACTGGATCACGGCCATGGTTAAATAAAATCTCTGAATCCACACACTGATTGAAAATTGTATACGTAGCGAGAAGTTCAAAATATTAGAATATTTACAGAAAGAGCCATGGGTTTAGCATAGTGGCTTCCCATAATGCAGGAAGATCTTTTTTATAATCAAAGGATAAGTTAAACAGCTAAGGCGAAGCAAACACTTGTACGTGTTGTATACGAGTGCGAGTGCAAAAAAACTCGCGAAATTTTGTTGTTAAAAGTGTAATGAAGAATGTGCTAACGAGCAAAGCGTACTTAATTTCATTGCAAATTACAAAATTAGACCTGAAGTGCGCTTTCCGTATTCTTCCAACCTCCGTTAAATAACTACCATACAAATGTCCATTTATTTCCTAATCAACGGTGGCCGCTTGTGAAAGTACTTTTTGTAGTCAAAGTGCACTCACGATTGTTGGATTAAGGTAATGCACTTACAAAACCAATAATGCGACGAAATACTAGTTTTAAAAACACGTTTTCTTAAAGCGGAAGAATATATATTACATGTATACTAGGGGATTATCAACACAGGGAAAATAAAAGTCATTCACTCTTTTCACACAATAAGTTATCTATGAGAATTTTTCCACTCCGTTGGAGGCTATCAATGACCGAAACTACGTCACCACGGTTCAACACGACGCGTAAAAGCGTTTCAAGATTATTCGCCTCATTTTTTCATTCATGTTAATGGTGGCTTAATCATACGGCTCTTCATTGATAACGCAGACAGAAATGGCAAGGATTGTGAAATTCTCGCAGAAATGATTTATAATGAGAAAGTTACACACTTGCAAAAAATGTTACTTATTGCCACTCCTTAAAACAATTTTGAACCACACGTCATATTAACAATGTGGCGAATGCAAGCTTCAGGGTCCAGGAACAGTAGGAGAATCACGTTAATGACAATTTACATTTGGGATTTCTATGATCATTGATGTAAAGAGATAAAAAGACAACTCGATACTCACCGGAGTTCACCACAGTCAGGATACATGAGATTAGACTCTTTATTACAACTTCTAATGAATTCATGCAGATGTTCCTGAAACAAAAAACTGTCAATAAGCGAGGCATTACAAACCACGATCAATTATTTATTTATGTTTTAAAAAATATTGAAAGGTATGAAGTTTAATTGGGAGGTATACAAATATGTGCCATTTGCAGGAACACAACTTCGTTACGTACGAAATAGATATAATAAGAATCTATTTTTATTTAAAACATTAATTAATAAACTGCAGGATGTACATTTAAGTAGAGCCATTATGTGCACCAAACAAGTATTTTAAGGGTTGTCATCGGAACCGAGTTGAAGCAGACTTCGAAAATCTATGATTGATTATTATAATTCGAGAACAAAAATGAAGAAAACAAATATTGCAGTTATAGATATTGTAATCAGGAAGGCAACTAATTTCTGAAACTTCAAACCTATTTTAGGAAACCAGCTACATCAATCTTAGCATACACACAAGCGTTTTAACATATTACAGATAGGGCTGTATCACTTACCTACATTATGTATCATTTCCTTGAAACGTAATCATTTCGTTCAATTATGAGATTACTTATCAAAATGCGCCCTAATTTTTCCTTTGTTACATTCTTTGGCACATGAAACAATTTGAAAGATTTTTTTTAATTATATTTTATTTTGCAATTTGTTTGTGTACAAACATTTGGCAAAATTGCACAGATTTACGTAAACAAATACATGAGAGGAGTAAAATCCTATGACTGTACTCCACCAATGATACATTATTAATACAAATTAACTATTAATTATAATTTCTGAAATGAATAATTTAAAGTCGATATGGAAGGTCTAAAGTATGATGGCGTTGAAGTCGTCTGGTGGAGTCACTATTGTCTAGTAAGTTGATGGCTAGAATATTCAGATGATTATGTAGTCTTTGTAGGTATTTTGCACTGGTATTCTTGATTTCTTCTTTTATAGTTGGAATCTGTAAGTCTTTGTGTAATGTTGCATTCGTTACGTACCAGGGGGCATTTACAAATTTTCTTAAGGCTATTGACTGGAAGCGTTGTAATATTTCAATATTAGAATTTTGAGCTGTTCCCCAAAGTTGAATTCCATATGTCCATACTGGTTTTAATATTGCTTTATACACAATTACTTTATTTGCGATGCTTAACGATGATTTTCTTCCAAGTAGCCAGTTTAACCTTCTAAGTTTTAGGTCTAATTCTTTTCTTTTCTTCTTTATGTGTTTTTTCCATGTGAGTCGTCTGCCCAGAGTAAGTCCGAGATATTTGCCGAGTCATTTTGAGAATACATTGCGATCCGATTTTTATTGGTGGACACGTTTCGTGCTTCAGACTGAAGGTGACTTGGACAGACTTCTTGTCATTGATCTTGAGGCGCCAGCGTTTCTGCCACTTGTGGATGGATTGCAGATGTTCTTCTACGAGACGAGATGCTTCTGCTGGATCTTCATGTCGAGCTAAGATGGCTGTCGTCCGCGTAGGTTGCTGTCAATGTGTTCACAGATGATGGGATGTCGGCGGTATATAATGAATAAAGGAAGGTGCAAGCACACTTCTGAGGCACTCCTGACTTTATAGGGATAAGTTTGAAGTTTCACCGTTAAATTTTATTTGAAAATATCTCTCTGTAAGATACGATTTTAACAAGTGGTAGTAAGGATACGGTAGATTTTTCTTAATTTTATATAATAGACCTGGGTGCAAACCTTATCGAAAGCCTGGCTTACGTCTAAAAATACAGCAGAACAATATTCTTTATTTTCTAGCGATTCACTAATTTCGTTTACTACTCGATGAATTTGTTCTACAGTCGAATGCCGTTGTCTGAACCCAAACTGATGATGAGGTATTATTTCATTTTCTTGTAGAAGTGGATTTAAACGTGACAGAAGCAGTTTTCAAAACTTTTGATAATATTGGCAGTAGACTAATAGGTCTGTATGATACAACTTCATGTGCTGGTTTGCCAGGCTTAGGGATGACTATTACTTGAGCGATTTTCTATATGATCAGAGAAGTGTCCTAGTCTTAGGATGGCATTGAAGATGGAAGTAATAAGGTTATTAGTTTTACTTGGTAGATGGTGTAGAATTGTTGCTGAAATCATGTCGTATCCAGGAGCTCTTTTAGTTGGTAAATTCTTGATTGTTGTTTCAACTTCTCGAGCACTTAGGTTTGATTTGGGAGCTAGTTGCAATGGTGAATCTAAGAGTTGTAAATTTCTTCCTCTTCTGTAGCAGAATTTGTGAAGGAAATGGTTAAAAGATGTTAGAGAAATGGGACATGAAGCATTCAGTTTTCTTCGTCGGTTTTAGCCATGTGCTGTCGATTTTTCTGATGGGAGGAATAGGTTGCATCGGTCTCTTCAAGTATTTAGTAGTTTCCAAAGACAATACTCTGCATTCGAATTCGGAATCAATTTTGTGAGTTTATCTTGTAGGGCGTGGTTTCGATATTCTTGAAGTAATCTTTGAGGTTTTGCGAAGCTGAATTTAGTCTTCTTTTGACTGCTGGGTCTTTAGTGATTTGCCATTGTTTCTTTAATTTACGTTTTGATTTCACCTTTTCTCTATTACTTGTGGGATATATAGCTTTTGTTTTGCTTTATTTCTGTGTAGAATGCCACGCAGCTTGATGGAGTTGTCTGGTTACATATTCTATAGCTTCATTTATGTCGAAAGCAGTTTTCAATGGTAGATTAGCTGTGCTGTTATTAATTAGCCATTCTGAAATATTTCCAATCTGTTCTATTGTTGTGATTGAGGTTTGCTTATTGTCTTCAATAATGATTGAGCTAATGACTAGTAGAACTGGTGAATGATCAGACGATAGATCTTGTGACCAGTAGGTGTAGACGTAACTTTGGTTAACTCCTTTTACAATAAGAAATCTAATATATCAGGAATTTTGTTAGTGTCTGTCGCCAATAAGTGGGTTGGCCAGAAGAGTACGAGGATAATTTTCGTTTATTATAGTTTCATATAGAGATTTACCTTTCAGGAGGTTAGTCTGGATCCCCACAATGGATGTTTAGAATTGTAGTCACCGCCAGAAATAAATCTTGGTCAAGTGTTCTGAAGAAGCTTGCAGATTGTGAACTCTGGATTTTATGCTTCGGAGGGCAGTATATTGCTGCAATATTCAAGGTTCGAATGCATCTCTTACTTGAATGGATGTTGCCTGCAAATACTTGGTGTTAAATTGAGAATGTAAGTGATGTTTAATTTTTCCCGAACAAGTATAGCTGTTCCTCCATGTGCTGTACCATCGGATGATTTGTATAATACATTTGTATCCTTGAAGCGAGAAAAAACTTTATTGGTGAAATGAGTTTCTGAAATGAGCATGATATCCGTATTTGTTAACTGAAGAAAACACTTGACTTCTTCTCAGTGTTGTAGCAAGCCATTGGCGTTCCAAGCTTTATCTTATATGATTTGTTCATTATTTAGTTAGCAGTTTTGACACAAGATTTAAAGTGCACTAATTTGTTCTGCTTGTCTGTTGAGTATAGTTTCAAATCTTTCGAAAGTCTTTTGTATTATTGAAAATAATTGAGTATTAGACTCCGTGTTTGTTGCATTGTTGTTCAGACTATCCTTCTTTTGCGAGTTTTTCAGTGCTTGTGCATAAGTACTACGCTGATGGAAATTATTTATCGAAGTAGGTGGGACGTTTTCTTGACCTGTATTCATATTGTTTTGTGAAGCACTGTAGTTTGAATCTTGTGGAGTTTTAGACGCCTGTGGATATTTTTTATTGCGTATTTTTTGATAAATTTCACATCCTTTATAACTTGCTGTATGGGGACCTTCACAAAGGGCGCATTTTGCAGGCTTCGTCTTGTTTCTCTTGTTATCACAAGTTCTGCTATCGTGATTCTCGCTGCATACTACGCACCGATAAGGATGGTTGCAGTAGTGCTTCGTGTGCTCCCAGCTTTGGCAGCGATGGCATTGCACAAGATCTCGCTTTACTCTTGGAGCTTCGATTATTATTTTGGTATTTGAAGGTACTGCAATTTATAAATGTCTTTGTTATTATCTCTTGGTTCCAAATCAATAAAAATACCGTAAGGAGCTTTTGTTACACGGTGTTTGCAGTTATGAATGTTTCTTACAGTATGACCGTTTTCTTCTATTTCTGCTTTCAGTTCATCAATATTTATTGTAGGATGCATATTTTTTAGGACTATCCTAAATGCTCTTTCTTGTTTTAGCTGATAGCTGTGAAACTCAATTTTCTCTTTAGTAAGGTATTTAATAAGTGATCGATAAGCTTCTGTTGTTGCCGGTAAGATTTTAAATTTATCTTGACCTACAAGCTTGCAGTAGAATTCTTCCTTCTTCACGACTTTTGTAAAGTTTCTGACATTGCGTGAAAGTCATTTACCCCAGGAGAAATATTGGCGGTGGTTTGCACCTTCTGAATGTTGCTGGATTTGGAACTTTCATCGATTACTTTATCATTGGATTCATCGTCATTAATTACTTCGAGATCTGCAAATCTATTGCATGTTAGTATGCCACTTATATTTGCACTTTGACGTTTTGATTGTTTATGACTTTCAGGGCTGTGAGATTTACATCTCTTGCGCTTGCTTACAACAACTTGCCATTTATGAGTGTTGCTGTCACTACTTGAATTACCGTGGGTTGTTCGATTAAGTTCTGAATTTGTTACATCGGTTGAACTCAATTTGACTCATTTTGACAAACTCACGGTTTGAATCAATTTGAAAGATGTAGACAATTGGACTTAAACGAGTAGAGGATACAAGCAAGGATGTTCTACAAACGATTAGAGCCAATCTAAGAAGGTGGCAGGGCAGGGTTTTTAATTTTTTCATTAAACGTTTATTTTCAATCTGTTCATACATTAGAACAATAAATAAATTTGTTGACTAGATAATTAGAATTGATTGAAGAAAATACTCACTAGTATCTCCCCATTAATACAGTTGATTACACATATAACTACACTTCAAAATCTGTGAAGCAAATCTAAAGGTTTCAATTTTTTAAGACTGCTTATTTCCAAACTGTTATCTAACAAATGTATGGCTAAAGTATTTGTAAGGCAGGGCAGGATGAAAAGAATTGTAGAAGAGCGATGATTACGACCATCTCCCGGAAGTAATAGAAGTACAAGAATAAAACCTTAAGAATATTCAACAACAATATCTCAGAAGCTAGTTGCAAAAATTGACAGCGTTCCACTGGAAGAAAAGTGAAAGGAAAGAACAAAATGAGACGAAGAATATCATAAACTCACTTGATGTAGTACACTTCGCACGCAAGTAAGCAAACAAACCAACAACAACAACAACAACAACAACAACAACAACAACAATAATAATAATAATAATAATAATAATAATAATAATAATAATAATAATGATTCATGATGGCTATTCAGGACAGAGTCATTAGCACACGAAACTACAGAAAATATATATTGAAAGAAACACTGAACGATAAATGTAGGTTATGCTCAACGGAGACGGAAACAATTGAGCATATAACTGGGGCACGTAAAATCCTTGCTGGAACGTAATACATGCGACGACATAACAACTTCGCAAAAATCGTTCACCAATCTCTGGCTGTTAAAGAACATCTTAGCGTGGAAAACGTACCATACTATCAGTGCCAACCTCCCACCGTCTTGGAAAATGAATCCATGAAGATGTATTGGGATAGGGAGATTAGAACAGATAAGACCTTCACAGCAAATAGACCAGTGCTAAATAAAACCAAGAAGGACGTCACCATCATCGATATTACGGTACCACTGTCACATAATCTCCACTTCGAATACACGAACAAAGTCACAAAATACCGAGAGCTAGCAGATGAGATAAAGAAGATTTGGAAAGTAAAAAAGGTTCAGATCCGTCCCCTGACAATTTCTACAACCGGAATAATACCAAAATCCCTCATCAAACATCTGCAAGAATTGAATATAAAGCATATACTAGGAACAGTACAAAAAGCTGTCATTCTAGACACCTGTCACATTGTCAGAAAAACTGTCACTGATGTGTCCGATATGTAGTGTTAGAGGTCCTGGAAGTAAATGAATATCTTGCTCATTACTTGCTCTGAGCCGTACGAGTGAGCCTAGCCACAATGACATCTGTGGCAGGTGAATGCCCCCCCCCCCCGCGTGGGAGAAGTGCAAAAGTCATAATAATAATAATAATAATAATAATAATAATAATAATAATAATAATAAAAAATAACATTAAAAAAATTTAAAAAATGGAATCCATTTTATGAAACGAGAGCCGACTGAATTGACGATTTCAATTCCCGCTAATTTTCCTTGCGTCGACGCGCCGTGCCTGTTCTCTGGCGCGTGGAGGGCGGAGAGAGGCCCCTCTCCTGCGTGCTTGTCGGCGCGGCAGGGGCCGCCCGTCTCCAGTCGCCATTCATTACACCTGATGCGGCGCTGGGCGCGCGCCAACGAAAATAATCGCCTAATGAAAGCGCAGGCCACGGGCAATTAGGCGCTCTCGTTTAATGCGGAGTCCGCTAGGGCGACCGACGCGGCGCGGAGGTGCGTCCGGCGGAGGGCGCGACGACAAACGCTCGGGGTCAGAGGGCGGGGCTGATTGATTGATTGATTTTTTCGTGTTTCCGGGCGCGTCAACGGCTTCGGTCATTAGTCCTGTTAGTGTAGTGTATGTTTTTTCTCGAGAGATGGCGGTGATTTTCCCCTCGCTGGATGGCGAGATTCGGCACCGACCTACCGTCCGCTAGTGAGGTTTCCCCCTAACCAGGACTCTCCCACCAGTGGGGCACCGCCCCAGCCGGGACAAGCTCTATGCTCCCGACCGGCCTCCCGGAATATGTGGTGGTGTAGTGCATGTTAGTGTAAGTATGAGTGTAAGGGTAGAGGATAGGACAAGGAAGAGGAAGGTCAGATCGCGCGCGGTCCGTGGCCCGTTTGGTAGGGTACTGCTCCGGCATTCGCCTGGTGATGATCGGAGAAACCACGGAAAACTACCGATCAGAGCAGCCGACCGCTAGAATTCTCCTCCAGTCAGCGACTCAATTCGTCCTAGCTCGAAAGCTAGTGTCGAAAATCCTGCCGCCGTGGAAGTGGGAACCTAGGACCTCCCGGTCAGAGGCGCTGCAGTGGCATCAGTTGATGTACTGAGCTACCGCTCCCGGTCAGAGGGCGGGGCGACGTGCGGGAGCGGACTCATGGAGAAGGGGGGTGACGGCATGAACGGTTGGCGAGGTGGTGGGGTTAGCGGAGTCGCGGGGTAGCAGCGTTGTGGCCAAGTGTCGGAGAAGCGGCGGGGCGTAAAATCCAGCGCCAACCTACACGCTGGCTTGCTAAGGATTTTGTTCCCCAGGTATCTTCCCTAGCGGGGCATCGCCCCACCCGGGACAAGATGTAAGATCCCAATATAGTATGTGATAGTGTAACTGTGTGTGAGGAAGAGGAGAGGATAGGGTAAAGAAGGGGAGAGAAAGATGGCGGGCGGTCCGTGCCCCGTTTATTAGGGCCGACATTTGCCTGGTATTGATTGGAGAAACCACGTCCTACACATCTAACTATCTCGAAAAATCCGACACCGTCAGGACTCCCGACCAGAGTCGCTGCAGAGACAGCGGCTATACTGACTGGATCTGAACTACACTAAGCGGGTCGTGGATAGTGGGCGGTGGACAGTGGGAGCGGTAGCTCAGTGCATCAACTGATGTCTCTGCAGCGCCTCTGACCGGGAGGGCCTAGGTTCCAGTCCTGACGGCGGCAGGATTTTCGACACTAGCTTCTCAGCTAGGTCGAATTCAGTCGTTGTCTGGAGGAGAATTCTAGCGGCCGACTGCTCTGATCGGTAGTTTTTCGTGGTTTCTCCGATCAACACCAGACGAATGCTGGAGCAGTACCCTACCAAATGGGCCAAGGACCGCGCGCGATCTTTCCTTCCTGTTCCTTGTCCTATCCTCTCCCCCTTACACACACACTTACACTCACATGCACTACACTACCATATATTCAGGGAGGCCGGTCGGAGCATAGAGCTTGTCCCGGCTGGGGCGGTGCCCACTGGTGGGAGAGTCCTGGTTAGGGCGAAACCCTACTAGCCGATGGTAGGTCGGCGCCGGATGTCGCCATCCAGCGGGGGAAGACCACCGCCATCTCCGGAGAAAAACCTGCACTACACTAACGGGACTAATGACCAAAGCAGTGGACTCGCCCGGAAACACGAAAAAACCAAACCAAACCAAACCTGGACAGTGGGCGGAGGGCCGCCCTCTGGCGATGTGCAAGAGGTCGATGTGTGGTGGGTGGGTGGGTGCAGTGGAGGAACGCTGCCTGTCCGTGCGAAGCAGGTTGGGCATCGGATGCTGCATGTCCCGCGCTGCGCTGCGCTGCGGAGGCGATTCGGCTTTCCCTCGCGGAACGCGATACTCGGGGCCACGGAGCGGGCGACCGGGTCCTCGGAAGCCACGAGCCACATTCCGCCATAGCAGATGTTTGCGAACACATTCCGGAGGCACTTCGAAACCTGAAATTCCTCGATATTTCAATTACTACTCTGGAATTACTCATTATCTCAAATCCCTTTAAATACAATCTATCGTGAGGCCAAATTATCGATACCTGAATTCTCAATTTTTTGAATCCATCATTAAATCAAGATTATTACTAATTCAAAAAATCAATCTTTTGTTCAAACGTCTGAATTCACCGTCGTAGTCTTCCTTTTCTTGTAACCGACATACGAGCTACCATGTGAAGACCGTTTAAACGATTACCAAAAACCGTTTGGAATTTCTTCAAATCCGCCGACTAGTGATTTTCAAGGTTGTGCAATGGGACTATCCCGATTGCACCCTGCAGTCAACTTGCCGTAAACCTGTCTCACCAAAACAATTAAGCCCGATTGCATCTCCTTCAGTTCTCCTCGTTGCTGCAAGAAAGAGCTTTGCTATGTAACTAGCTTCGAAGACAGCTCTTGCACAAACCCTCATTTTAACCTTCATTTATCGTTACTCTTGCATTGCACGGTAATGGTTTGATAAAATAGCAAGGAAAGCTTGTTATTTAATAATTGAACTTTTTTAAATATTCTTTACTTAATGAAACTGATTTCTACGAACTATATCGTAGAGTGCTTGAAAGGAGAGGGCCTTGGGGGACATGTTTTTCACTTAAAATATACAGAATTAAAATAACTACATTTTGTTTAGATAACATACATACTTCCGAAGATTGTACCATGTTCACCTATGTTTGACAATTTCTCTCGACTGAAGTGAAGACCTCTATTTGTATTACTCATGAACTGAAACTTATTACGAAGATTGTACCATGTTCACCTATGTTTGACAATTTCTCTCGACTGAAGTGAAGACCTCTATTTGTATTACTCATGAACTGAAACTTAACTAAATTGTTTCCTTGTCCCCCTCCACAAGCACCGTCCGAGAGGCAGTCGGGCTATGTCTTCTCAGGCAGCCAAAGTGAAAGGGGATTAACTGGGTTGCAGGTGTCAAGGAAAACTGACCGCAGACTGCAATGGGGCGATTCCGGTACAATGAGGTGTCAGATTCCAACGGATCCGTGATGAGTCGTATCGAACTCAAGAACATTCCAGAAGTAGACTTTCTGCTAATGCTAAAACAACGATTCATCTATGAGATTTCAAAAAGTTCAAGTTGATGTAAAAACCGTTTCCTTTCACCAGATTCTCAAAGGTTATAAGTTTATATTCCATATTTTGTAATATGCATCTCATCTATATAATGTAATTCTACCTGTACTGTTCGAGTTATATTAGATTTTAAATGCTGTTATGTAATGAAATACCATGTAACAAATTTACCAAATGTTGTTCTGGAACAGACTGTAAATATCCTACTAATCAATAAAAATATATGTGATGTGACAAAGTTTGAGGTTCAAAATGACAATGTAATCAAATTACAAATTGAAAGCTCATTATTTCGAGAAGAAACGAGAAAATCTTCCTCGACTTCACTTTATCCACCCATCCTACATTTCACGTAGAACTTGCGTCGTGTAGCTACAAAAATAGCGTCACTATTGAGGGGCATTTTTAAATATTGGGATAAAACAATAAAATTAAAGAAATTAAAAAAATAATACAATCTTGTAAAGTGCTTTTTCTGAAGACGTCACACAAATCAGACACATCTTCGCATATTTGATGGGAAGTTAAATAATACTAGAGGCATATAGAAGAAAAACTGGTCATTTATCGTCTTCGACATTAAAAAATGAAGTCAAATATTTTTCTTGTTTTCGATGATACTACACTACAGACCCAATCTTGGTCTTACGTCCGTGTTACACACATTTATTAATTTTGTAAGGTTTACATCGTTCAGTACAATTACTTTACAGATGTATTTTCAGACTTATACTAGTTAAAATATCTAAGCTAACTTAATCTATTCATTGAAGAGGATAATATGGGGGAGAACCTCGGGGTTAAGAATCATGGTTGGCTAAAATTTTGAGGAAGACTTCAAAAGGAAATCTATTTTTTATTCGAGTATGGGTTGGATTTTTCGGTAGTTTGTAATGGGATGCTGCTGGTATGTCTGTTAGGTTTTGGTAGAAGTTGTGTGATATTTGTGCTTTTTGGTTTATTATTGTATTGATGTTTAATTCTGAATGAAGTTGTTTATTACTTATGAACCAGGGGGCATTTGTGATTAATCTTAAACATTTATTTTGCATTACTTGAATTTTATTGACATTTGTGGGGGCTGCGTTTGTCCATATGGGGCATGCATAAAGCAGTAGTAGTCTGATTATTGTTTTGTATATTGTTATACTGTTTGTGTATGACAGGGATTTATGTTGGTTGATTAGTGACCAGAGTTGGAATAATTTATTTCTTGCTTGTTTAATTTTGATATCTATGTGAGTTTTCCAGGTTAGTTTTGTGTCCAGATGAAGTGCTAAGTATTTTATGGGTTGTGATGGCGGGGTCCAGGTGATGGAGTTGTTTATTACTAGCGGTGTGGGTGAGGTAAACTTTCTGAGTGAGAAGATTTTTGCTATTGTTTTGTCGGGATTGAGTTGAATTTTCCAAAGGTTTGCCCAGGTTTCAATGTTGTGTAAGTGATTTTGAATTTGTGATCGGAGGTTAGTTAGCGAATAGGCTGATGTCGTCGGAGGCGAATAGGGCTGTGTCGTCTGCGAATTGAGCAATATTAGAATTTGATGATGATGATGATGATGATGATGATGATGGAATGTATGCTATATGTGTGTTGAAAAATGTTGGAGATAAAGGGGAGCCTTGCGGGACGCCTGCTGATAATGTCAGGTGGAGTGGTGATTGTAAGGAATGTAGATATTGTGTGTTGTTTTTTCTGAAATGCAGAGTGGATGTGTTCTGTTAATCTATGGTTAACGTCCGTCGCGTACTCCTGCTCGAGGTTTCTCCTTTCACGGTTAAATTTTCAAGGGCTCAGCAGACTCACACATGACATTGAGCATTGGCGGGTGACGGGTGGTGGATGGCGCGCGGTGGATGGCGCGCGGTGGATGGCGCGCAGTGGATGGCGGTGCGGGCGGTGGGTGGCGGGCGGGGGGGCGGCGGCGGCGGCTGGGCGGCGGCTGGGCGGCGCTGGGCGGCGCTGGCGGCGGCTGGCGGCGGCTGGGCGGCGGCTGGGCGGCAGCTGGGCGGCGGCTGGGCGGCGGCTGGGCGGCGGCTGGGCGGCGGCTGGGCGGCGCTGGGCGGCGCGGCGGCGGCTGGGCGGCGGCTGGGCGGCGGCTGGGCGGCGGCTGGGCGGCGCTGGGCGGCGGCTGGGCGGCGGCTGGGCGGCGGCTGGGCGGCGGCTGGGCGGCGGCTGGGCGCGGCTGGGCGGCGGCTGGGCGGCGCTGGGCGGCGGCTGGGCGGCGGCTGGGCGGCGGCTGGGCGGCGGCTGGGCGGCGGCTGGGCGGCGGCTGGGCGGCGCTGGGCGGCGCTGGGCGGCGGCTGGGCGGCTGGGCGGCGGCTGGGCGGCGGCTGGGCGGCGGCTGGGCGGCGGCTGGGCGGCGGCTGGGCGGCGGCTGCGGCGGCTGGGGCGGCGGCTGGGCGGCGGCTGGGCGGCGGCTGGGCGGCGGCTGGGCGGCGGCTGGGCGGCGGCTGGGCGGCGCTGGGCGGCGGCTGGGCGGCAGCTGGGCGGCGGCTGGGCGGCGGCTGGGCGGCGGCTGGGCGGCGGCTGGGCGGCGGCTGGGCGGCTGGGCGGCGGCTGGGCGGCGGCTGGGCGGCGGCTGGGCGGCGGCTGGGCGGCAGCTGGGCGGCGGCTGGGCAGGCGGCTGGGCGGCGGCTGGGCGGCGGCTGGGCGGCGGCTGGGCGGCGGCTGGGCGGCGCTGGGCGGCAGCTGGGCGGCGGCTGGGCGGCGGCTGGGCGGCGGCTGGGCGGCGGCTGGGCGGCGGCTGGGCGGCAGCTGGGCGGCGGCTGGGCGGCGCTGGGCGGCGGCTGGGCGGCGGCTGGGCGGCGGCTGGGCGGCGGCTGGGCGGCAGCTGGGCGGCGGCTGGGCGGCGGCTGGGCGGCTGGGCGGCGGCTGGGCGGCGGCTGGGCGGCGGCTGGGCGGCGTGGCTGGGCGGCGGCTGGGCGGCGGCTGGGCGGCGGCTGGGCGGCAGCTGGGCGGCGGCTGGGCGGCGGCTGGGCGGCGGCTGGGCGGCGGCGGGCGGCGGCTGGGCGGCGGCTGGGCGGCGAGCTGGGCGGCGCTGGGCGGCGGCTGGGCGGCGGCTGGGCGGCGGCTGGGCGGCGGCAGGCGGCGGCGGGCGGCGGCAGGCGGCGGCGGGCGGCAGGCGGCAGCGGCGGCGGGCGGCGGCGGGCGGCGGTGGTGGCGGTGGTGGCGGCGGGGGCGGCGGCGGAACGGTTGTGGGTGTTGCCGGTTGGGCCGGGCGGGCGCCGACGCGCCGTGGGCCGACGCGCGCGTCAAACGTCCTGCCACCTGTCGCCTCCGCCTCCGCGCACGCGGCAGCCGCTTTCTAAAGCGTCACCGGCTCAAGTGTCACCGCGACAGGCGGCGCCGACACGCCACACGCAGGTTCACAGCACAAATGCCACTCGGAGCACTCCGCGAAGAAGGACCTCACTTTTCTCCAACGCCCCGAGTCTCCAGAGACTTCCATATAATAGAAAATTAATATTAATCGGAGTTCCTGTTGTAATAAGCTGGGACGCTTATTTGCGAAGATCAGCGCGCACGCCATACAGCGGAGCCAGGGCAGCTGAAGGAAAAACGATGGACACAGATGAGGTAAGTCCTGGTATTGCTGCAGGTAAACTGTGAAGCATTTTAATAAAAGTTTAAACTTTGAATCTTGTGAAATATACAACGCCGATATTATTATACGAACGGAATCATGGCTTAGTGTGGATATCTCAAATGCGGAATGATTTAGGGAGATTACGTAGTGTTTAGAAGAGATCAGAGTAGTCGCAGTGAGGTATTTGCGTAAAGTGCTTTAAGTCCGTACAATTGTGGTCTGATCTAAGTGTGAAATGGTTGCAGTGGGTTCAGGTAAAACGATCGACATACATGGGAAATAATAGGAGATATCGACCTCCAGGGAAAATATGAATATCTTGCAAACTCAGTGATAGAAGCGCGTTAGTATCAGGAGAACAGACAGTTAATTATCGGTGGAGATTTAAATTTATCTCACATTCAGTGGGAAGGTGAAGTGACGAGGGGAGAGGAGGGCAGGCGATAGTAAACGAGCTAGTTTGGACAAATAACCTAGTGCAGGTAGTAAAGCAGCCAACAAGAGATAAAAATATGTCTAAAATGGCATTAACGCGTCCGGAGGGATCCGTTACGAGTTGTGACGTAGTTCCAGGTATAAGCGACCACTCGCTGTGTGTCTAAAGAAGGAACTGTACACCACATAGACTGAGCATAGAAGTTACTTACATGCCGTAAGGCGGACGTAGCCAATTTACAAAAGTGATTTAGTCTATAATTTATTCCCATGGCAGGAATTGGTAGTTCTGTGGAAGTTTGGAATAATTTTAAGAAAATCATTAATAAATGTATGATCTCTACGTACCTGTAAAATCATAACAAATCCCGATCAGAATATTATAATAATAGGATACGAAAGTTAAAAAGCAAACAAGGCGGGCATATGGGAAAGAAAATAAGTGATCGACATTATAAGAAATTTAAGAATCTAACAGAGAACTATTGGAGGCGAAAGTATTAGCACAGGAAGGTATTTGGAAACAGTCTTACAGTGAAATAAAAGTTGACAATTTTTTCAAATACATTGCAGGCGCAAGGGAATCATGAAAAATCCAGTCGTTGAAACAGTAGTATTACAGTGGTAGACAATAATAAAGTAAATATATTTAACCAATTTTCGCGTCAGTTTTGCAGATAAAGGAAGATCAACGTAAACAGATGGGAAGGAGAAATTTTGTACTAAATCAGAGCACTTAGGAAAGAATTGCCAAAATAGGTAATAATAAATCAACAGGACGGACGAAATTTCGGAAATTCTCAAATTAGGGAGAAGCTATGTTATCGTACCTTACGGCTTTTCGAGATATCACTGAACAATTCCTGTATTCCTCAGGATTGGAAAGATGCCATAGTGAGTCCCAATTTTCAAAGGAGGCTCGCGTCAAAATGTTGAAATTATCCCAGTAAGTCTAACGTCTAGTGTGTAAGCAAATGGAACATTTAGTGGCAGAATACCACGAAATTTGGGATAGAATAACATCATTTACGAAGGCAACACGGTTTGGAAAGGATATTCATGCGAGTCAGGTAGTCACTCTCAGTCAGGACATTGCTGATTCTCTCGATGAAGGTTCCATTGCTCATGGAATTATTATAGATTTCACAAGCGTTCGACCTCGTTCCCATGATAAATTAATACAAAAAATTAGTAAACTAACGTAGACAGAAGAATTGCTCTCTGGATTCAGAATTTCTCAGCTCCGTACTCAACAGGTGCGAATCAGGTCAAATTTCTCTTCGAGGCAGAGTAACGTCCAGGTGCCACAGGAAGTGTCCTAGGTCCATTGTTATTTATACGTATATTATGATATTTGGAGAATTCAATCAAAAATACGTCTTTTGCAGATGATTGTATAATTTATCGAAATTAAGAACACAAGTGATACAGAAATATTGCAGGTTGATTTAGATAAGCTAGAATCATGAGGCTATCTAAATGAAATAAGTAAATCCAGCAAGTCAAGTTTATTAGATTCGCGTTCTAGAAGAGACAGACGATATCTATATAAATTGAAATCAGGATATTCGAGGGCTAAATGCTGAAATGTTTAGAATTGTACTAAACGAGGATCTGAGTTGGACAGAACACGTAAATTATGTAGTGAAAAGGCGTGAAGGCATTACCTTTGTAATTAGAATACTTAGAAAAGGAAGTGGAAAATCAAAGGGAATTAGGTACGTCTCTAGTACGTCCGATATTAGAATCTTGCTCCATATATTTGGGACCCATTATCGTTTAGGGCAAATAAAATCTCTGGAGAAAGTACAAAAATATGCTGCAAAATTTGTTGGAGAGGACGTTCAAATTCTGAATTTATATCGTGGAACCTTTGGAAAAACAGAGAGAAATCGTCTTTGTGCATTATTCAAATCAATAAGAGGATCGTCGTGGGGTGAAGTACAGGAAGACTATCTAAACCAACTTACTAGCGCGGAAGGATCATGGTTTCAAAATTCGCAAAAAACAGGAACAGATGTAGGTAAATTCTCATTTTGTAAACAGAACGATAAAAGTGGAACAAATTACCTGCTGCAGTGCTGGAGACTTTCCCTCAGAATGTCAAAATTTTAAAATTAGACTAAGTAAATTTTGTTATTAATTTTAGTAAAATTGTATTTGCTAACATGTTAATATTTTAATGTTGTTTGATGTTTGCTTTGTATATTTGTAGAAATTTCTTAGAAAACGCTACCACCGGAAATATTCTATGTATTCCTAAGTAGCAAAATAAATATTCTATTCTATTCTAAAAAGTCTTGTTATCCGAGTATTATAAATATTCATATTACCGTAGTCCCCTGCCGGGGCCGAATTCGTGTTACGTAGAAATTCGTATTAAGCGAGTTCGTGCCAACGAGGGATTACTGTATAAATATTTGCCGCTTAAAAATTTTCTCCAAGCTGACAATTAATAATAACAAAACCGAAGTATAGTGTGGGGAAGTGAAGCTGTAATTTGCTCAAACTAACCCTTGAGCAACAATAAAATACTAACAACAACAATAATACCAACGTGCTTGAGTTCGTCACCGCGTTGATTAATCCTACGTAATTTTCTTGAGTTTTGGTCATTTAAAAACACAAAAATGTAGTTATTCAAAACATTTATACATTGTTATTCAAATTGTATTATAGGCTAGTATTAGGTGAGTAATCAATTTAGTGTATATATGAACAAGAAAAACCCCCTTTGCTGTAATCCTGATGAAGGCTTAATAAAAGCCGAAATGTTGACAATTTAAATGTTATTTTACTGACCGAAACTCAAGAAAATTACATAGTAATAATAACAATTACAATAGGCAACACATTGAAAGCAGCAGCAAGCTAACTCTGGGAAAGAAACATTAAGGATGGTTTTATCCAGTCTGACGGGACGAGTAGTCACGGTTAATTGTATGATGTTAATACTAAGATATATGGTGAGCAAATAAGAGAAAAAATAACGCAACATATGAAACATGAAGAGCATGAGAAGAACAAAAATTCTCTGTAAAACATCAAAGCATTCATTCTTGTGTCTTTACAGAAGGCAGAAGAAAATTGCAGGTAACAAAATATATTTTTCAGTTATATCTTTAAAAAATACACAGATCATTTCCGGATGCAAGAACTCTGGGAAAAATTTCTAAAACCAATGTATTAAGCCCCTATGCAGAGTGTAAAAGATAAAGTAGGAGACAATACTTTTTGCTTTATTCTTCATAAAACAACAGACTGCACTTCAAGGGTTAGTTCTAATCATTATGTTCTCTTGGACAGGAATCCACATCAATGTTGTTTGCAACGTATGCATTAGAAAAGTCAATCATGTCATGTTTCAAACACAGTTGCTGTAAACTGTGGCCTTCGGGGCCTTCTTTTAGCAAAATCGCAAGTTGTAACCGATCATGCAACATTGTGTGATTTCATAATTTCCCCAATTTAAAATTGTGTGCCCCAGAACTCCATCATATAATGTGTTGCTGCTCATATATTGCATAGATTATGTGAAGCAATTAACAAATCAAGAATACCATTCCGCAAATGACGTCATTTCTAAAATTAGAAGGACGCTGACTAAAGCTTGTAGAAGAACGCAGAGTTACAACAGATCACAGGTTTGTCAAAGCCGAATTTTCCCGTCATAACTAAGTGGGCAACATGGATTTCGTGTGCTTTTTTTCTGAGATCTTTCGCGAAGCTTCAGGAATTTCTGTTGCCCTTGAATGATAAAGAATCCATAGCTGTTGCACGCACAAAAGCTTTATTGAGAAACCGAAATTTAAAGACTGAATGGTATGCAGTGTACACTTTCGAATTCCTTGCGGAAGCCATCACGAAACTTCAAGTGGAATTTGTATCGAAGTAGTCTCAGTGGAATGTGATAGTAAACATTTACAGCATGGTCGAACGTCGTAAAGTCTAGTCTAAAATTAAGGATTCAGAATGAGAAGCAAAGTTTTCCATTAGTTTCTGTCGAAAATTATTTGTATAAAAATCATTTCTGGATGGTAGGCGACTATATTGGGTGAATGATGATGAGAGAGGGATAGATGACGAACGATGGGAGAACGTTGGATAGATACGGGATACTGCATGGCGTGTGAAAGTACAACTACATCACACTCACTTGGTGAAGTCATCATGTTATTCGCGAGTCTCAAACTCAAATATTCCAAAATTATTTCATATATTGTGTTAGAATGTTATTTTACAACCCATCCATGACTAATTATAGTAATGATCGCTCTAAATAAAGTGCAGAAACATATAACCATCAATATCTTGTCACAATTCACTAATTTGTAAATATAGTTGCTACAACTGAAACGAATAATTTTAATAAAGTTTTTTACTTTACCGAAATCATTTTAATGTACTATGATTCAGCAGCAATGTCCACTCCTGATCTGCTACTTAAAATTCCCATTTAAGTGTGAATATTCACATTTTCAATCTCTTTCAGAGCTTAGGCAAACCCTGAATGAAACGGAAGTACATTTAAGAAGTAATGTGCATCGTAAATTACGTTATACAGCACAACATATACAGCACATATACAGCACAACATATATTCTAGATTTAGTAAAAACGTAAACGGGTCAGAATCGGGATAATCTGGGAGAGAGCTGGTTGGGAAATTCCATTTGCCAACATCTGCCAGGGAATGGACGCTGCTCGGGCAGGCGGGTGGGGACGATGCGAAAGCCGTGTAGAGCACCGCGCTGCTGGCAGGTGCGCCTCTTGACACACACTACGCCGGCGCCTCCGAGCTGTCGACGGGCGCTCACTGCGCGCCACACCTCGCTGCTCCACGCCCCGTCCCTCCGCTCCGCTCCTCCCAGCCCAAGCCCTCGCCGCCTCCCAACACGCGCCGACGCCCACACCTCGGAATCCTCCGTTTCCCTTCGTTGCCTGCCCAGTCCTTCTAGTCCCGTACCGTCCTTCCAGTCCCGTCCCATCCTTCTAGTCCTGTCCCCTCCGTCCTTCTAGTCCCGTCCCGTCCTTCTAGTCCCGTCCAGTCCTTCTAGTCCCGTCCAGTCCTTCTAGTCCTGTCCCATCCTTCCTGCCCGTTCTTCTGCCTGTCCCGTCCTCCTTCCTTCTAATCCTGTTCCGTCCTTCTAATCCTGTCCCCCCCCTTCTAGTCCTGTCCCATCCTTCTAGTCCTGTCCCATCCTTCTACTCCTATCCCGTCCTGCTATTGTCGTCCTTTAGCCCCGCCCTGTTCCGTCCTCTTCCCACCACCACCCAGTTCCAGTTCGCTCTCTCCGAACAACGCCGCTCCGTGTTGTATCCTGTACCCTGTGGTAACCAAGCTAAATCATTTCCATGCGAGGTGTATCCATTATTACGGACAGGACTACATTTAAAATTATAGAAAAGTTGGAACCAATAGGGCAAAGAACTGAGCAAACTGTGTCGATTTATACGAGGGTTCGGATAGAAGTCACGGTAAATATTTTTTTCTTAAAGAAATGTCATCAAATCTCACAATTTCATTCGTAGTGTGAAATAAATGCTGCAGGGTGTGATGACTTCAACAGATAGCTCGTGAGTGTCTTTGAGAGCAAGTGAAATCAGTTGTCCCACTACCGCCGTGCGAGATGAATGTAACATGTTTCTAGCAGCGCCTGTGCCGTCGCGTAGTGGGGGTGGCACTTTTAGAGGGCGGACAAATTTCACAATAAATATTAATATCTTGTAAAAATTTGAACAATTTCATATCATATTTTTTCTCGCACCTACGATTCGGACCGATTGAAATGAGCACAGAATATTTGATTACTTATTCTATGACGACTTCTTTGAATGAATGTATAATAATTTCATCTTGCTCATTGTAGCGTCTGGCAACACCGTCAGTACTGACTTGTATTAATTCTCTGAATTTTATTTTGTGCTTGGATTTTTTTTAAAAGCAATATTCTGCGAGAATGACTTCTATCTTGTAAAGAATAGTGTTCAATAATGTATAATAACACCTGCAAATTGGATTACAGTACAGACAAGTCACTTCATGGAAATCCGTAAGTGATGATTTGACAATTAAATGAAAGGTTCGTTGATGGATCGTCAATTCACATTAACTTCATCGCATATATGAATGCGCTTCCTAAACTGTGATTTTCGTGCTCATATGTACGTGTAGTGGTTGTTAAATTATTGAACTTCGTTGAAAAATTGTATTGTTCGTATACGTGTACATGTGTACTTCTCCATGGGAGAATATCACAGGGAATTAGTGGCTCTTGCGAATAATGCTCTTCCAAACTGGACAGATGGGTAGGAGTGTTTCTGCGAGGACGCATAGCAATCAGTGATCAGCAACGCACGTGACGGCGTGTGAGTGTGCGGACCGATGTGGCACATACGGAAATCGAGCAAATGTCTTTCGAATATGTAATGCTTTTGGAATGTGGTGAACTCGTAAACGCTAAATTACTTTGAAACATGAAACCAGTACTTTAATTTCAAATACATTAAGAAATATGAGATCGACAATTTTGCTCTAATGTTAAAAGTCCATGCGCTTACTTTTTTTTTGCCTTGTCCTTTCATGTGTATGATTTACACTTTCCACCCATGTTCGTATTCTCGCAAAAACGGTTTCATTACTTATGCCCCAACCCTCGTATTTTTTTTAATCTGACATAAATGAGTTCTATTACACACACGGCATATTAAATCGGGTCGATATTGTGGAACTAGACTAAAACGAAACTTTTCTCAATACTAATATGTCTTTGTGGAAATTTATGTTGAGACAATCACAATTCGAACGAACCTTTATTTCAGCTGCTCACAAAAACGTTCTAACGCCAGTTGTCAAGCTCAATGGGAGTCTTCAATTGACAAACAGATTCAACTTTCATGTTAACGACAAGCATGGATGTTTTGCAACAATCCATTATAGAAACGAAGTGAGAACCTCCGATTAAAGCTTCTACTAAATAGTTAATTGGAAACGTTCCAGGCGGCTTGGTCTCGGAGATCCTTTAGTGGAAGATTCCAAACAAGACCAATTATATTTCTAATACATTGAGTGATTAATACCTGAGTGGGAGACGTAACACGTTCTTACAGGCAACGATAAAAGTAAAACCACCAGTATATAAATATCAAAGTCACCATCGATATCCCGAGGCTGTAGTAAAGGAGGAAGTTATTATGTCACCCGCGCACGCCCTTTATGGGCAGCGGGCGCAAAAACCTGCGCGGGCAGCGACTGCGCACACGGAGGCTGCGTCCGCTGCGCCGGTCAGCAATGCGCTTGTGACGCGCTTGTGCCGCCCTTGTTTCTCGCTTGCTCCTCGCTTGTTTCCCGGCCGATTCTCTCTTGTTTCTGGCTTGTGTCGCGCTTGTTCTTCGCTTGTTCCTCTCTGGTTCGTCGCATGTTCCTCGCTTGTGTCTCGCTTGTGTCTCGCTTGTGTCGCGCTTGTTTCTCACTTGTTTCTCGTTTGGTCCTCGCTTGTTTCTCGCTTGGTCCTCGCTTGTTTTTCGCTTGTTTTTGTGTTGTTTCGCGCTTGTTCCTCGCTTGTGTCTCGCTTGTGCTGCGCTTGTGCCATTATTGCTAAGTCTCCTTCCAAAAAATAGCGGAGGGTGTTAAGTAAAAAAAATTCCAATAAATTATATATTTTATTACAAACATTTTAGTACGTATTAAAATAATCACTTTAACATTTTACTAAAAATTCAAATCATCGAATGTATTATAACAATATGTAAAAACATACCTAGAACATACTCAGAAAAAGAATAATTTAAAAATAATAGGTAAAAGCAAGTTAAGGAAAATAGTACGTCAATGTTTTTATATAATTTTATTTAATGTCTTGTGAAACAATTGAGTAAGATTAATCCTTTTTTTCCAGAATCGAGTTGGAAGGATATTCGATCTTTGTTTCATTCTCACTTACGGAAAACAAAACGAAACGCGATTCCCCTATCCTTGTTCTCTTGGACTGTACACCTTTAGATTACACACCATTCCATCATATAGCTCTTGAATAAAAAATGTTTACTAGTTTGTAATTTAAAAAAAAGAAGTGAGCATAATGTGAAAAAAACGGACTGCTCGCTCAAATGGTGGACACACCTGGCAACCGTAGTCGCTTCCTCCTCGCGAACTGGTAGTCGCAGCGTCTGCCGCTCACGTCCTAGCACTTCTTCAGGGATGGAGGTTACGATACTGGTATTGCATTTACCGCAGGGTCGACGCAACGGAAAGGAATGGCCTCGTCGCATATCACCCGGAATTTCTTGTTCAGATTAGGGAAACTAGCAGTCGGCGTGCGTCTTTAAAACTCTTAATTTCTCGAAAATTTTGTTATGTAACATACGGCGATATGCATATTTATGGACTTGTCTCTTCACGCTTGTTACGATGAGCTAAAAAAAATCTATAGGGTTACATTTAAAAATCAAAGTTGGGTCAATATCTCTGCAATAAAAAAATCAATACAACAATATTATGCATGACCATGTGTCCCTAGCATATAGTAGTTTTAGTGAAAACCGCATCTCAGTATCTGCAACGGTTCAGGAGAAAATTGAAGGGAACATCTTAGGTGGGCCACACAGTATATAAAACTCAAATGTAATATATATATATATATATATATATATATATATATATATATATATATAAACAAAAATTTCGGGAATTCCTAAGCACTGCCGCCTCTCAATACCTCCGTGTCCTCTCCGCAGCTGTCGAAGCCGTTTCTTTTTGCCTTGGCCGCCGCTGACGCTGCGGTCGTGCCAAGGCGCTTTCGGAATTTATACGCGCGCCTCGCCGACGCCTCCCGCCGTCATAATCCCAAATGGCCGATAAAGAATCCACAACTGTTTATTAGCTGCGGCAAGGTTGTAAAGCAAACGAGCATTGCCTCGGCGATGCGGTCGATTCGTTTATTCGACGATGTGGCGATGTTGGCACCCGAGAGAGCGCTTCACGTCTCTCTCGACTGTGGACGAGATGGTGAATCGGATATTTATTCATACCCCCCCCCAAGGCAAAGTATTAGATTATTCAATGAATCAATAGCAGAAAAAAATCAGCGCCTCTGACCGGGAGGTCCTAGGTTCGAGTCCTGACACCGGCAGGATTTTCGACACTAGCTTTTCAGCTAGGTCGAATTCAGTCGCTGTCTGGAGGAGAATTCTAGCGGCCGGCTGCTCTGATCGGTAGTTTTCCGTGGTTTCTCCGATCTACACCAGGCGAATACCGGAGCAGTTCCCTACCAAACGGGCCACGGACTGCGCGCGATCTGTCCTTCCTCTTCCTTGCCCCTCCCCTTACACATATACACACACACGCACACACACACACACACACACACACACACACACACACTTACACTAACATGCACTACACTACCAGATATTCCGGGAGACCGGTCGGGAGCTTAGAGCTTGTCCCGGCTGGGGCGGTGCCCCGCTGGTGGGAGAGTCCTGGTTAGGGGGAAACCTCACTAGCCGACGGTAGGTTGACGCCTGATCTCGCCATCCAACGGGGGAAGATCACCGCCATCTCCAGAGAAAAAAACATGCACTACACTCACGGGACTAATAAACAAAGCAGTTCATGCGCCCGGAAACACGAAATCAATCAATCAAAACCAGAAAAAATTATTGCCATAATAGTGGACTAGATTTGATTGGTAACAGAGAAACGCTCCTTATTGTTTGTTAGGACTCGAAGGAATCCAATGACCAAAAAACGCGATTATTCGAACTTTTGATTTCCGGTTTGGTTCCATGATCGAAAATGTTACTGAGATTTGCAATATTTTTTCATAGAAGATAATCGTGTATTTCAAATATCAATCCATGTGAGTCCTCTATCTTTCTGTCTACGACAGCGCTACAATGCAGATGGAACTCTGACTTAAAATCGAAGTTCTCCGAGCAGTGTCAGAGTCTTTCGAGATCTTTGTGATGTGCCCATCGGCGTAGCCTTAGAAAAGGGAGTTGGGACAAGAAGACACATGCGCGAACCGTAAAAGTTTGTGTGAAGTACAGACTGGAACAGACCGAAGGAAACCATTGAAACGACAGGAAATTGATTAATTGATTATTCCTGTTTCCGGGCGCGTCAACGGCTGCGGTCATTATTCCCGTTAGTAAGTGAATGTTTTTATCATAGATGTGGCGGTGTTCTTCCCTGCTAGATGATGAAATCCGGCGCGGCTTGCGGATTTTTTCAATTCAGGTATCTGCAACACTCACTAGCCGGGAAATGCTCTGTTCTCCCAAATGTGAGATAATGTAGTGCATGTAAGTGTTATTGTGTGATGTGAGGATAGGACAATGGAGAGGAAGGAAAGATCGCGCGTGGTTCGTTTGATAGCGCAGTGTTCAGGCATCCGCCTGGTGTTGATAGGAGAAACTACCGATCAGAGCAGCCGGCCGCCAGAATTCTCCTGCCGACAGCGGCCGCACTCGACCTATCTTTGGGACTAGCATCGAAAATTTTGTCGGGACTCGATCCTTACAATCGTCGCCGTCAGGACTCGAACCCTAGGATCTCTCGGTCAGAGACATGGAAATGAAACCACGTGATGATCTGAGCCACTGCAGCTGGTGAAACGAGAGGCAAGACTAGCCGATTTCTGGCATTCTCAACTAGGCAAGTCCGAATTCTGTCTATGCAAAAAAAGGTGTTGAAAAACCGGTAGCGGTAGCTCAGTGCATCAACTGCAGCGCTTCTGTCCGGGAGGTCCTAGATTCGAGTCCTGATGGCGGCAGGATTTTCGACACTAGCTTTTCAGCTAGGTCGAATTTAGTCGCTGTCTGGAGGAGAATTCTAGCGGCCGGCTGCTCTGATCGGTAGTTTTCCGTGGTTTCTCCGATCAACGCCAGGCGTATGCCGGAGCAGTACCCTACCAAACGGGCCACGGACCGCGCGCGATCTGTCCTTCCTCTTCCTTGTCCTATCCTCTCCTCTTACACACACACTTACACTAACATGCACTACACTACCACATATTAAAGATTGTCTCGACTGGGGCGGTGCCTCGCAGGTGGGAGAGTCCTGGTTAGGGGGAACCGCACTAGCCGACATTAGGTCGGTGCCGGATCTCGACATCCAGCGGGGTAAGATCACCGCCATCTCCCTAGAAGAACATGCATTACACTAATAGGACTAATGACCTAAGCAGTTGACGCGCCGGAAACACGAAAAAATCAATCAATCACGGTGTTGAGAATCGTTCTTATTTGTGACTCGAACCCAAACCTTACAAATCGTTTGCGAACTCGCACGTGTTTTGCAAGCAATGATTGCAACAAACGAAAGAAACGGAAGGCGCACGAAATCCGGTGGCAGGCGGAAGCGGGTGAATGATCGGCCTCCGGTGCCTTTCGCTCCTCCTTCCGATCGAAGGCCCCGCCACCGCAGTGAATGAAGCGTTTTTGCCGTCGGCGGCCGCGCACCTGCGGGCACAGGTGGGTCGCGCTTCCGCCGACCTTGCGCTGCCCTCACGCCCCGCCCCCCTCCCGTCCCCTTCACTCGTCCCCGTCGCCCCCTGTCACCTCTCCCCGTAGCTAAGTGCATCAACTGATGCCACTGCAGCGCCTCTGACCGGGAGGTCCTAGGTTCGAGTCCTGACGGCGCTAGGATTTTCGACACTAGCTTTTCAGCTAGGTCGAATTCAGTCGCTGCCTGGAGGAGAATTCTAGCGGCCGGCTGCTCTGACGGTAGTTTTCCGTGGTTTCTCCGATCAACACCAGGCGAATGCCGGAGCAGTACCCTACCAAACGGGCCACGGACCGCGCGCGATCTGTCCTTCCTCTTCCTTGTCCTATCCTCTCCCCTTACTCACACACACGTACACAAGCATGCACTACACTACCACATTCCGGGAGACCGGTCGGGAGTTTAGAGCTTGTCCCGGCTGGAGCGGTGTCCCGCTGGTGGGAGAGTCCTGGTTAGGGGGAAGCCCCACTAACCGACGTTAGGTCGGCGCCGGATCTCGCCATCCAGCGGGGGAAGATCACCGCCATCTCCCGAAGAAAAAACATGCACTACACTAACGGGACTAATGACGAAAGCAGTTGACGCGCCCGGAAACACGGAAAAAAACAAACCAAACCAATCCCCGTCGCTGGCTCCCGTCACCCATCCACGTCGCGCGCCCAAAACACCCGTCCCCGCAGCCCACCTCGCCCCGCCGCCCCTCTCGCCGGCTCACGCCTCGTTTCGCCCCGACACCGGTCCCCGCCTCTGTCGTCCCCCCTTCCGTCGCCCGCCTTCGTCTCCCATTGCCGTCCCCCCATTGTTGTCCCCGCCTCCTGGACCGCCGCCAGTGCCCTCTCCCGCTGCGTCGTTAGTCGCCCGTCCCCATCGCCCGCCCCTTTTTGCCCGCACCGTTCCTTTCACACTTTTAGACATTGTGATAATATTGTAAATATATTTTTTAGTGATATAGATCAATATTTACGAGGGGGTTTAAGGTATGTTTTGGTTTACGTTCATTTTTGTTTTCATCCAAAATCACGGATGAGATCTACAAATCAGCAGGTAAAACATAGAAGGCGAAAATAAAAACTATAATTATTTACATAATTGATTTCGTATGAAACTCGACTGGAAATTCCATCATTTATTTCCACTTACTTCGTGTTAGATGTTCTAGAGAATGACGTCTAAATTTACCATTAGTGTTTTTAGTAGGTTTATATTACGAAGAGGGATAATTAGACATCGAATTTTTTGGGAAATGCCTATTTTTTTCTAGAGAACGTATTTAAAGGCTGATAATATATGTGCACAAATCCTGACATCTGACGAAGTTTTATAATGCTTATTTTTGCTTATTTTAGCATAAATGCATATTTTTTGCGTAAATACATTTCTTAGAACTTTTTTTGCCTATTATTCATTATATTTATATACTGCTAAGATATCGGAAAATCGGCGATGGTCCAACGTCACCATTCATTACGAAACCTTCAATTCACGTCTTAGTATTTCAAATTACCAGAGAATTCCTGAAAGTATACCAAATGATTTTTCTCCATTTCCCTATTTCGTAAATACCAGCCATGATCTGAGATCATGGTCGATTGACAATACTAGGGCACCGAAATTTTAGGTAGAAATAAATATAAATTCCCAGAATTTTTCAGTGTCGCTAGTGTTGGGCTGCTAAGATATATGCCAGTCACATCGTGCTGATATCCTTCTCCACATTCAAACTGATTTTGTCTCCTAGTCGTCGCAAATTTGAAATTGTGATTCTTGAAAAGTTACTGGTAATATGCAAGTATTAGTGGTTAATGGAAACTATTAAGAATAAAATGTAGAAGAGTTGTAACTATGTAAATCTAGTTTTACATTAAAATGTACGAACAGGTTTTGTGCATTAAGTTTACAAAATAATATAGACAAAAATTACAATTTTTCTATATCTTGTGTATGTAACTTATGACAGTGCCTTTTTTCTCGTTATTCTTGACATTTTCGGTGCCTTTTTATGCGCCTAAAGGACGATTTTTTAGTACCTAAACATCCGATGTCTAGTGATAATACAGATTCGAGAATGTTTCACGATTCGACTTGGAGAAAATATAGGATTCATTGTACGAAAACTCGTCGGGTGTGCGCCGGCACAGCAGTTAGAGGAGACGCAAAGGCCTCGCAGTCCCGCGCTGCGCAGCGAGGTTTTCCGCGCGGGTGGCGTGCGTGCCTGCACCGTGGAAAGCGCCGCACTCCGCGGACCAGAACGGCCGCGAAGACAACGGGGCCACAAGCGCAGCCACGGGGAAACGCCCCCCCTCACCCGCTCCCGCCTTCGCCTCCACAACCGCCTCGGCGCCCGCTCCGTCCCCGCTCACGCCGCCGCCCATGCGCAGGTCCCCGCCTCCCGACCCCGCTCTGGCCTCCGCCCCCTTCGCCCCGCTCCCGCCTCCGCCACCGCCTCGGCGCCCCGCCCCGTCCCCGAATCACGCCTCCGCCCCGCGCTCGCCCTCGCGAAGGTCCCCGCCAACCGCCCCGCCCTGGCCCCGCCGCGAAACCGCCCCCTTTTCACCCTGCTCCCGCCAATGCCACCGCCTCGGCGCCCGCCCCGTCTCGGCTCTTATTTCTTCCTCCGTGCTCGCCCCCGCTCAGCTCCCCGCCTCCTGCCCCCGCCCTCGCTCTCTGGCCTCCGCCCCCACCCCCGCCAACTCTTGTCCTCGCTTCCACCTCCTCCGCCGCCTTGGTGCCTGCCCCGTCCCCACTCGCAGTACCGCCTCGTGCTCTCGCCTCCGCCTCAGCATCCCCTCCCGCACCGTCCCCCCCCCGCTCTCCGCGCCAGCCCTCGGCCCCGCTCCCGGGCGCCCGCCGTCGCACCTTCCACATCACCAGCTACTGCTCCACCCTCCCTCTCCCTTCTCCGCTCCCTCGCTGGCCCCGCCTATTCCGCCCCGACACCACTCTCGCCGCCGCTCCCGCTACCTCGGTCGGTGGCGTTCGTTGCATGGAGGTTTCTCTCCCGGAGAGCATGGCGTGAAAGGACGATATTCACAGCGGTGGAGTCGCAGTAAAAATTTGCTCTCGGACATTCCGACAGCCTTCTTCGGACTTGACGATTCCGCATCCTCGGGCAATTCTTGGTTGCAATTAAAACTGAAGTGTTGTAAATGCTTAACACAGTCGAAATACTAGCGCCATTTCACACACGTCACAATCACGCCAGATGCACAATGTAATTGTTGTAACCGTTTTCCACCGCCACCAACATATAATTAGATTTACAACAATTCTTTTGATTCTGAAAAAGACAAATTTTTCAATTATTAATTCATTAAGCCAGAGATATTTAAAAAAATGTTTGGGGATTAAATATTTTGACTTAAAACCATTAACTTAAAATACATACAGTTGGAAAGGCAGTTATAACTAATCTTTAAAAACTTGTTTAATTGTTCAATGATATAATCACGGGCGTTCAAAAACATACGTTCTTTAGAGACTTTTGCGTCATCTTCATTCTGTGGACACAAGCGAAGTTATTACATCCGCATTTACAGAGAGACCCCCGCCACTGGGGCGCGGGCGGCGCAAGGCGGACGTGGCGCAGCGCGGCGGCGGCGGAGACAATGAGCGGCGGCGCAGGTGAATGGAAAGCGGCGCGGCGCCTCCGTGGGATGGGAACAGCGCGGCGCCCCGTTCTCACATTCGCAGCCAGCGGGGGCGGAGCGGTTCCCGAGCCTTAAATTCACCGCATCGCGAGGCAATCTCGGGCCGGGCGCACGACCCGACCCCGCAATTGCCGCTGTTGTCTCCGCCGCCGCAATTGGCGGCAGCGGCGCCCGCGCCACCGCTTCGTTCTGGGCCGAGCGCTCGAAGCGCGTAACTGGATGAGAGAGAGCGCGGGGAATAATGGGAAAAAGCTGCTGGTAACGTTGGTTGCAGAGACACGAAGGAGAGGAAAGAAGATGAGATGAGAGGAGAGGAAAAGGTGAGGGACGGCTGGGTGGAACTATGGAAAATGACAGCAGAAGAAAGATAAAAAACAGGGAGAGTGAGTGTGAGAGAGGAAGAAGATAGAGAATGAGAGATAGACAGGGAGAAAGAGAGGGTGAAAGGGAGAAAGAGCGAGTGGAAGAAAGACAGAGGGGAAAGAGAGGGAGTGAGAGGGAGAAACGGCGAGTAAAAGAAAGAGAGAGGGCAGAGAGAGATAAACAAGGAGATTAGGAAATTCAACTCAAACATATGGAGCATAAGTGGGGGCGAATGGAGAGGGGAGGAGAAAAGAGAGAAGACGAGGGAGGAAGAAGTGGGAAGAAAAAATACAGAGTGGAAGAGGAGGATAGAGTGGGGGAGAATGATGAACTTTAGATAGGAAGTAAAAACATGAATTTTTCTTAGAACACTTTTGAGCGTTTCAAGTTCAACGTATTAAGGTGGCTTGTTTATTAAAATGATAAATATACTGCACAAAAGCAATTTACCAAAATGATTAAAATATTAGTAAAGACATATCAACTCGCATTACTAGTTCAGCACCAACACCTCATCACTAGTTCAAGATCGTTTCTCATTAACAAATTCTGATACAATATTCTCAGGTCCATTTTGATGCTTTGACGTGTCCTGGAAACGGTGCGTTGTCTTTCCGTTGATATTGTGAAGTAAATAGAGTACATTCCAATGTTCTTCAATTCTCTCAGAAATACAAAATATTCCCCGATTTGCAGTTCTTGTTTTGTAGTTTTGTATTGTTTTCTCCGAGCTACTCGCCGTTTGTTTGTAGTTGGTTTTATAATTGACACTTTCCTTCTTCCTCTCACAACCAGATTTCACAATCGCAGGCCGCTCCGCAGTTATTAAGCGCATGTCACGGAAAAAAATTATCACACACGCGGTCTCGGTGGCGGTTGGCCTCATGCGGAAGCACTTGGTCTCAGCTTCCGTCTGGTCCCGAGAAAGAGATCTTTCCCTCCTGTGCTCGCGAAGAAGATTGTGATTAAGAGGCGAAATTGCTCTGTGAATAACGGCGTAGTGCTATTCTGCAAGGAGAAGAAAAACAGAAAGTAACTCAGAACAAAAGACGTCTGGATTTGGTGAAAATGGACTATTTTTCGACTATCGTAGGCGCCAGAATAGGGTAATCTGACTTGCCAGCATTAGAAAGGAAAACATAAAAAGGGAGGACGAAAGTGGAAAGTTGCTAATTGGACTGTTGTTATGCAAGAAGAAAGCACAAATAAATATAGTTTTTAATACACTCTTGATTTGCAATTAGTTCATTTTGCAGATGTGAAGATGTTTTCACAAATTTAGATAATGAATGGAGAGTTAATTCATTTCTAATCATCCCACATGAATATGACAATACTCAGTAAGCACCAATTATTTCAAACGGAGAGAGAAGGGACGACTGGCTTAAACCTGGAATACCGACGTTCATAAAATATATTGTATGAAAAGAAAACCTATCTGTAATGGAAAACTGTGTCTGTGAATGAAAAGAATGTCTGTGAAATGAAAAACGTATCGCATTCTTCATAATTCTATAATTGTATTACGTTTTCAAACAAGTCTTTTGCGGGTCTTTTGCTGGAGAAAAGCTAATGAGGGTTTGCTTGTCTATCACAAAATTCACATTGAGTAAGTAATGCGAATTGGAAGCCCCTGCTTCAAGGAGGGAAGGTTCCTTACTACTGCATTTTATACCCTTATTCTTCGGTAATTTGGAAAGTAACAGGTCAAAATCTTAACATAAAAATGCTTCGCATGACACTTAATTTTTGGGTTGCCATTTTAATTCAGAGCAGATGCGGAACTAGATAATCTCTTTGGTCTTGTCATGATCCAATTCAATATTAATAGAAAATGTCCATACTTGGCGTTAGAGCATTATATGATAATGCAACAGTTTTTGAGAAAGTAGAAATCTGTGTTGATCAGAGATCGCTGCTAATACGTTAAGGCGAGCGCATGTACACGATTCGCCCATTCTCGACTTTCTGTTGGTCAATACCCTAATTCTAAATCTAACATGCCTTGCTTTATTTTCCTGCAAAATATTATTGATTTTTTTCAACGGTTTCTTACGGAGGAGTAGTGATTCCTGTATTCCTCTCAGACCCACCATTGATTGACTCAAAGGAATTTTTGAATTTCAGTTTTACATCTATTCATAATTCTACTCATAATTGTAAAAATGAGACATTTGGCAAAAAACCTACCAACTCAAATCTTGCAATTTCCTCAATGCATCAAGGAAAAATGAGGGAAGAATCCGTATTCAATTGTGAAACTTCCATTTGTTGTTTATCCACAAGGCAGATATCATAAAGTGAACTGGACTGACGCACGTCCGTCGGCGACATTGAATCTGCGGATCATGTAACTACTGCACGCTCGAGGCTAGTCGAGCCCACTCAAGTATTTTGGACGATAATCTCGTTGCAAGAAAATTAACATCACTCAGTTAAAACGACAGTAATCGTTTTCAACGTTAAGTATTAGTCAATATTTCATGTATTACTGTATCACTGAGTATCACTTTAATTCTGAGTCGTGCTAACAATATTTCATAGAGTTTATTGAACATTTACGAGTCAAGAGCTTTACAGGAATTGGGAAAATATTTAAATTATGGGTTAAATTAATTATAATGTAAGTGTTGTGAAAGAACCTTCTGAGTAAAAGTGATGCTACGCCGTACGTGCCATTAATTTTCAAAAACATGTGAAGAGGGACTGTAATAAATTGTAATACCATAACACAATTTTCCTTCGCAATATTGTCATTAACAATTCCCATCTTATATTTGATTATAATGAAAAAGTTCCAAATTGTTTCCGGTTGATCAATTAACGTTGATCTCACGACGAAAGAAAACCAACATAATGAAGATACTAAAAAAAACAGTAATGACATTTCAACTCGACAGATAGCCACCGAAGGACGGGAAAAGCGATTAGTGATGATATTCGGACCGACTTCCGATGACTGGGAGCGACCACTTGAGAGCAAAGGAAGTGGAAGGTCTCCGCAACCACTGGCCTCGCCGTCACGTCCAGGTGCCACGTCAACGGCGGGCGACGAGGCTGCTCGTCAAGCGACCACATTCGGCGTGGGCTTCCGCGAAAGGAAGAGGACGGCGAGGGCAGAACATCTTCATTTTTAGCGCGGACGTACGCCGGACGCGCGGCGGCGCCCTGGGGAGGGGAGATCGGCTGGACGGGACGGCATGGGAATGATGTGGACGGGACTGGCATGAAGAGAACTGACGCGGATAGGACGACTTGGACGGGGGACGTGGAGGAAATGACGGAATGCTGGGGAAAGGGGGGGAAGGGGGGGGGGCTGAACGAAGAGAGATTGATTGATCTGAATGTTTCCGGGCGCGTCAACTGCTTTGGTCATTAGTCCCGTTAGTGTAGTGCATGTTTTTTCTCGGGATATGCGCGGTGATCTTTCCCCGCTGGATGGCGAGATCCGGCGTCGACCTCAGTTCGTTTCGACTTCGCGTTTCCCCCTAACCAGGACTCTCCCACCAGCGGGGCACCGCCCCAGTCGGGACAAGCTCTAAGCTTCCGACTGGTCTCCCGGAATATGTGGTAGTGTGATAGGGTACTGCTCCGGCATTCGCCTGGTGTTGAACGGAGAAACCACGGAAAACTACAGATCAGAGCAGCCGGCCGCTAGAATTCTCCTCCAGACAGCGACTGAATTCGACCTAGCTGAAAAGTTAGTGTCGAAAATCCTGCCGCCGTGGGGAGTGGGAACCTAGGTCCTCCCGGTCAGAGGCGCTGCAGGGACATCAGTTGATGCACTGAGCTACCGCTCCCGGTTTGAGGGTGCAGATACTGGCGGATCTGAATGATAGAGACTAGGCGAGGAGGATCTAGATGGTGGGGGATTGATCGACTTGTGATCGAATGGACGAGACGTCTCTGAGCGGGAAAATAGCGGTTGAAGGGAGAGGGGGCGAGGGGGCGGGGCGGGGCAGGGCGCGAGCCGGCTGAAACCGCTTTCCCAGCGAGCAGCTTCCGAGTCACGTAGGCCCGCGGGCGCGACCGCACGGTCGTGGTCGCATGCGCCATGCGGTTTCCGGGGCGACGGAAACGCTGCGCCACGCCGCATCACTCGCGAGCGGAATTCGCGACTTCGCACTGAGACCGCCTCTGGCGCCGGCACTCGGCGGCGCGTCACGACCGACAGGCGATATGGGAGAGTACACCGTTTAAACAGCGATCGACATTACGCCAAAAATCACGTGTGCGATGAAACGATTTTCTTCCTCCACTAAATTGCATCTGTTACAACTATTGTGTTTTTCTGAATTATATAGGTTGTTTTAAATATTTTGACATTCGCAAGTACCCACTTACAACTCGATCTAACTTTCGTCTTTAACATTTCTGACACATTTCAAAATCTTTTTAAAGAATCACACAGCGGGAGATTGGCGAGTACACCATTTAAACAGCAATTGACGTTATACCAACTATCAACGTGTGCGATGCAACGACTTCGTCCACGGAAGAACTAAGTTGCATTTATTATCACGTTTCGTCTCAATTATTTAAGATGATTTCAACATTTCAACATTGCACATACCCACATTCAACACTGCACTTTTTTCTTTATCATTTTGTGACACGTTTCAGATCTTTTCAAGAATCACACAGTGGGAGATTCGCGAGTACACCGTTTAAACAGCGATCAACGTAATGCCAAAAATCATCTTTTGCGATGCAACGATGATCACTTTGTGCACGGTGCAACTAAGTTGCATCTATTAAGACGTTTCCTCTGAATTATATGTCGATTTCAGTGTTTCCACATTTGCCAATACCCACTTTCAATACCATCTAGCTTTCTTCATTAACATTTTGTGACACATTTCAAAATCTTTTTCAAGAATCACAGAGGGGGAAGTGGTTATTTGTGACAAATACCTGCAGATGAAATAAAAAAATATTCGTCAATGTTTGTATCTATGCTCGGTTAATTTATTAATAGGACTTTCGTCTATTTGGGCTCTCTCAGAACTATTACAGGAGGGGAGATCGGCTGGACGGGATGGCATACGCTGGACTGTGGCTGGACTGTGGCGGACGGAACGGAACAGGAACGGAACAGGAGACGACGGACAGGAGACAGGACAGGACAGGACAGGACAGGACGGACAGGACAGGACAGGACAGGACAGGACGGACAGGACGAGACAGACAGGCAGGACGGAAGGAACAGGAACGGACAGAAGGACGGACAGAGACAGGACGGACAGAGACAGGACAGGACAGAGACAGGACGGAGAGACAGGAGGACAGGGCAGGAGACAGGACGGACAGGAGACGAGGACAGAGACAGGACGAGCAGACAGAGACAGGACAGGACAGGACGGACAGGACAGGACAGGACAGGACAGGACAGACAGGAGGACGGAGGACAGGAGGACAGGACAGGACAGGACAGGACAGAGACAGGACAGGACAGACAGGACAGGAGGACAGGAGACAGGCAGGACAGGAGGACAGAGACAGGAGACAGGAGACAGGACAGGACAGGACAGGACAGAGACAGGACAGGACAGAGACAGAGACAGAGACAGGACAGGAGACAGGACAGGACAGAACAGGACAGAGACAGGACAGGACGAGGGGACAGAGACAGGACAGAGACAGGACAGGAACAGGAGACGAGACAGAGACAGGACAGGACGAGGACGAGACAGGACAGGACAGACGACAGGACGAGACAGGACAGGACAGGACGGAGACGAGACAGAGACAGAGGACGGACAGGACGGACAGGACAGACAGGACGGACAGAGACAGGACGGACGGGACGGACAGGGGACGGACAGGACGGACAGGACGGACAGGACAGGAGGAAATAACTTTTTCTTGTTTCTACTGATGTCATTCTCTCCTGACTATAGTAAATACTGTGGAAGGGACGAGCTAAGTTTAAATGGAATGGTTGCTAAGACACGAGAGCGGCTGGAATCGGTCGTTAGGTCGAATTTGTCTGGCTCAATCGTTATCGAAAAGGGCCTACTGTCCCGGATACGGAACGCGCAGCACCGGAACAATACAGGGAACGCCCAAGCGGAAATCATTGGGCGGTAGCCGATTGTTTGGAGGGCGGACAGCTGTCCATTAGAGTTTTAGAGTAGAAGTTCTGTTCCTTTTTGGCGACTCAGGTACAGTTGTTCTCATATGAACGGCAACACAGACAAAAAATTGCAAGTGTCGAAAACTTAGTTCTTTAGGATGCGACGAATTTTTCGACACTACACAAATATTTATGTCGAATTGAACCATTGTCTGGATGAGAATTCTAGCGGTCGGCTGCTCTATTCGGTGTTTTCCGTGGTTTCTCCGATCAACACCAGGCGAATGCCGGAGCAGTACTCTAACAAGCGGTCCACGGACCGCAAGCGACCTTTCCTTCCTCGTCCATATTCCCACGTTACCCCACACAAATATACACTTACTACGTCTTCATTTCCACGGAAATCGGGAGACCATTCAGGCGCTTAGGGCATGTCCTGGGTAGGGCGCTGGGGGATACCTGGAGAGGGAGATCCCGCAAGCGGACGCGAAGTCCCCGCCAGATCCCAGGTTCCAGTGGGGCTAGGAACACTACCACAGTCGGCTGCAGCAGTCGCAACACGTTCGGGCTACGTATTGACCGTGGCAGTTCACGAGCCAGGAACAGTGCCCGAGATAGACAATTTTGGACCCGCAGCAATGGTGTATCGAAGCCTCTCCCCCAGAAAAAATTAAAAATGTGAAAGCTGTCTCAAGAAACTGTATGAGTTATTTTATTTCAACAAATAAGAAAAATTACAACGTTTAAACTAGAAAACATTTTGGGAAATACATTTTAAATAATGATTTTAAGTAAAAGTATTTAATGATCAAATAATACAATTTCCATAGTGAGCTTACAGTGGTTGAAAATGTTCTGTTTAGTTAGAGTTTAATAAAATAACACGTTGTTCTACGTGAAATAATACATATGAATTTCAAAAGAACCTATTTTAATGTCAACGTCATTTGATTCATTTAACCGAATCCTACCTTGTAGTCACGATTATAATTAACTATTTAAAGTAAATACATTAATTTAAAATTTTGTGAAATATCAGGCTACATAAAAAATTAGGATAATTTTCTCGCGTTCTAATTTCTTTTTCAATTTTATCCTATTAATCCCATCGTCGAGCCACATGACTTGCAGGGCCCCGGGCATCGCTCGGACTGCCCATGCCTAGCACCGCCACTGCCCCGGAAACACCAATCAATCAAACGAAAACTCACATCACAATCTCGAGGCGCGCCCACCCACTCAGAGCGAGCGGGGGGCGGGGCGGGTCGCAGCGCGGGCGCAGGATGAACGCGCGCGGATATCGGCGGAAGGGCGGCCGCGGGCGGCTGCGGCCCGCCGCTGGGCCGCGAGATAGCGCCGCAGCTGTGCGCGGTTCCCACACGCGCGCCGCCCCGCCCCCTCCGCCCACTGGCCCAACGCGCCACCGTCTTCCGCCGCCCGCTCGCTCGCTCGCGGCCCCGCGCCCCGCGCCAAGACGCCCGCCGCCGCCACCGAAGGCGCCGAGACGCGTGACGAAACACAGCGGGCCGAGCTTCCCACCTCCAGGCGCGGGGGGACGAAACATTCTTTAGGAAATTGAGTTGGATTGATTTCATTTGATTTGATTTTTTCGTGTTTCCGGGCACGTCAACTGCTTTGGTCATTAGTCCTGTTAGTGTAGTGCATGTTTTTTCTCGGGAGATGGCGGTGATCTTTCCCCGCTGGATGGCGAGATCCAGCACCGACCTACCGTTGGCTAGTGGGGTTTCCCCTAACCACGACTCTCCCACCAGCGGGGCACCGCCCTAGCCGGGACAAGCTGTAAACTCCCGACTAGTCTTCCGTAATACATGATAGTGTGGTGCATGTTAGTGTGTGTAAGTGTATGTGTGTATGTGTAAGAGGAGAGGATAGGACAAGGAAGAGATAGGACAGATCGCGCGCGGTTTGCCTGATGTTGAAGGGAAACCACGGAAAACGATCAGGCAGGCGGTCGTAAAAAGCGCTGAATTCGACCCAGCTGAAAAGCTAGTGTCGAGAATTCTGCCGCCGTCAGGCTCCCATCTCCGGAGAAGAAAGAACATGCACTACACTAACAGGACTAATGACCGAAGCAGTTGACGCGTCCGGAAACACGAAAAAATCAATCAATCAATCAAGCTATGATTGCTCCCGTTGCTGTTGGAACCACTGTGGTGCCGCAGGCTGCTGGGGTTGTGCCTTCGTGGAGCCGCCTGCCAGATTCTGGGAAGCGCCAAGTGGCATATGGAGGCTGGCGTCACCGCCGCCTTGGTTCCAGGCCACAAACTGCGCCCGGGACACCTGCTGGCATTCTCAGTCACAAGAGCATCGCGGGAGTCGGAGGAAGACTCGAGCTTGTCGCCAGCTCAGATTATTTCACGCTCACTGGACTTGTTAAAAAAGTTCAAGGTGGCCTCCGGTATCGAGAATATAATCGTTGGTTCCCGCAGAAGGATATTAGCCGTCTCATTTGGCACGTGTCCCACGATTTTCAGTGACTCACTCGGTTCAAACGTTCTATTCTTTTTACTTTTGTTAAGAAGTGTAGTCGTTAACTCATTAGATTTCTTCCTCTTATTCATAAATTCTCAAATTTTATTGTTTTTCATTTGATCCTGTTCGATGTCAGTTTTAATTTGTGTTTACTCGAATAGTCGTACGGGCTAGTGACAATAATTCAATAATTATTTTTTTAAATTTATACTGATACACGAACTGCATTTGTACACAAAAACCTATTTTTACAACTACATTGAGATTCACAACAATTAGCATGAAAAGGTATGTTGGAAACGAACTTGATAACATAGAAAGTTCCGCGTGATGAACTCCCATTCGCTGCAAGTCCTATGATTCATGAACGAAAGAATCAAGAGTCATTTTTAATATTAATGCTATATAATATTAAAATTTATTATGCTATTATTTATGCTATTAATATTAAAATTATAATTTAATATTATGCTGCCACGGGGAACTTCGTACCGTCATTTTTTTTGTCTGTGAATGTTTTCGAAAATCCTGAAAGACGTGTTTTACTACTTATACCCGCCTCGAGCTTCATACGCGTGGTGGACAGTCGCAGATAAAGGAAATCAGTCGGATTATCAATAATTCCAAAACTGCACCCCTCTCCCGCCGTCCCCCTCCTTCTGTCTCCTCTCCCGCCCCCTCCTCCGACCCCTTTCACGCCCCTCTCTCCTACCATACCAACCTCTCAAGTCACTCCTTTCCCGCCGCGTTTCACACCCCCTCTCGAGACCTCCTCACGCCCCCTCTCCTGACTCCCTCCCACCCACTCTCACGCCGCCCCCTCCCAAGCCGCCCCTCTCACTAACACAACGATAAACCTCTAAACACACAGCAAAACACACGAAATACCGTTTTGCTATTGCGAAAGAAACGGAAATTGTAAATGAATTAATGTCAATCTATCCATCACATGCAAATTGTTGAAGTAATCAACATCTGTCTGAACAACTGAACATCAATCAGTCAATATTTTGTTAATATATTGAAGATCTCTCAGTTCTCTGTTTTATTCACTCACTCACTTTTCATATTATGAGACTTTTTAAAATTTTCTGTTTGATTTTTTAAAGTTTTCTTTTATATAAACATTGTCCTGACAATAACGACCCCCCCCCACACACACACACACAGAATTATCCAATTTGGTGCAGTCGTTCGGAAGTTATGCGCTTACATAAATGTCGGCGATTCATTTTTATTTATATAGATATCCTATTCTTTGTTATCCATATTTATTTTACTTTCAAAGCTGTTGCCTGTAATTGCACTTCTCCCCCTTTCTAATTATTTTCGACATTAAATAAATAAATAAATAAATAAATAGATTTGCAGAATACTCGAAATACTATTAGCGTGTTCTCTTAAGCGTTGTATTATAACAGAAGTCCAGTCTTCTCAATAACTTTATTACATACAATATTTTAACTCAATTACAGCAGTTCGCAACGAATTAACGTACGTACCGAGACATGCATCACAAGAAGACTATATTTTTTATCCTTGTGCAATAAAATAGAAACAGCATCAAATACAAAAGGATGCTTATAATTCAAAGTGTAGTAGGTGTTCTTAAATTGATCGCGGTGTCAAGAGGACATGTTACACGATGCGATGATAGTTTAAACGAGACGCTAAGATGATAGCGACAACGAGGCGGCGGTACAGGAGATAATTGCGATGAGATAGCGACATCGCAAACAAGGCAGTTGAATTGCGAAAGGGAACAACACAACACAGAAGCAACGTCAGCAAGGTGTAACGACTAAGGTATGAAACGTATTAAATCCAGCACACTATTACAAGGACAATAAGTTCAAAAGTACAGCGAATTGCCTCAGTTATCGGCATCAAAAGAAATTCGTAGAATAATACTAACCATATTAGAAAAATGAAGCAGATTATTTCAGTTACTTTTTACTAGCTTGTGGTAGAAAGTTGCCTTTTGGGAGAAATGATGTCAGTAATTCTGTACAAGAATTCATCATGTTTTATGGACGCAGGAAGAATAAAATCACGTGCTAAAAGTCATCAATAGTCTCATGCTTAAAGTGTTACCCGTTTGAAAACCTTTTAAGTTTAGTAAAATCGGAATATCTATATCCAAGAAAGAAATCTCCTCCACGGTCTTTCGCGCCGTTGACGGCACAACGGCAGCTAAATCACCGTGAACAATAAAAAAAAACATCAGATTGATGTTTTGAAATCATTTGATTTTTCGTAAACAGATTGTTTGGAATAAAAAGGTAGATTGTGTCTAAAAATCTGCTGCCGAGTAAAGGGATCACACCAATCTGTTTGGGGGAGAGTTACTTCAAAAAGTTCCGATATGACGACTAATTAAAGCTAAATTTATTTTTCTTTAAAGAAAAATATTAAAGAATTTTTTGAAAGAAAGCTTAAAAATATTCTCTGACATTCTTCTGGTATGACTTGTTTCCGCAAATCACTGCACAAATTCTACACGTGCTCTAACGCCTGATGCTTTTTGGCGTGTTTACGGTGTTTGAATGTCCCCTTTTGCTGTCGGGGCGACAGACCGGATGATTTCATAGAGAAATACAAACTCATCCATACATTATTTATTTATTTAATTGGGATCCGAACTTCTGGGGTCACAGAAACTTGTGAGAAATAAAAAGCATGATCCTAAACATATTGTGAAAATAGAAATCATGGAATGAGAGAAAGGGGAACCGGAAAACCTGCCGAGAGTTGGCTTTTCACACTATCAATCTCACTTTAATTAACCGGGGATAAAATCCGGGCCTCGGCGATCGCCGGCGTAGGCGCTATTATTGTTCGATTTAAATAGACTTGTGACAGATCGTCAGTTGTGACGCGGATATACAATCGAGAGCTACAACTTAAAAATTAGAGAAGTACCGAAGCTCCTGAGAGGATAACCGTGACCAGCTGATGGTCTATCATACGTCTATTTAAATCGGACAATACGCTTCATGCAAGTGTCGGCGAGCAAGGTAGCGGAAGACAGAGAGAGGTAATAGGAGGTAGCGAGAGGAAGTGGGAGGTAGTGAGAGGTAGAAGGAGGTAACGAGAGGTAGAGGAAGATAGCGGGAGGTACAGGAAGGTAGCGGGAGGTAGAGGGGGTAACGGGATGTAAAAGGAGGGTGCAGGAGGTAGAGAGAGGTAGCGGAAGGTAGAGAGAGAGGAGGAAGTTAGCGGGACGAAGATAAAGTAACGGGAGGAGGAGAGAGCGGAGACACCGGGGGGGGGGCCCAGGGGGACGGGGGGAGGAGGGGAAAGGGGGGCAGGAGATAGAGCGATGTAGCGGGAGGTAGAGAGCGATGTAGCGGGAGGTAGAGAGTGATGTAGCGGAAAGTAGAGGGAGGTACCGATGGCCCAGGAATGCAGCGAGAAGCAGAGAGAGGTAGCGAGAAGCAGAGAGGGTAGCGAGAAGCAGAGAGAGGTAGCGAGAAGCAGAGAGAGGTAGCGAGAAGCAGAGAGAGGTGGCGAGAAGCAGAGAGAGGTAGCGAGAAGCAGAGAGGTAGCGAGAAGCAGAGAGAGGTAGCGAGAAGCAGAGAGAGGTAGCGAGAAGCAGAGAGAGGTAGCGGGAGGAGAGGGGAGGGAGAGAGGAGAGAGCGAGGGGGGAAGAGAGCAGGAGGTAGTGAGCGGTGTAGTGGGAGGTAGTGGAAGGTACAGGTGGCCCAGGAATATAGCGAGAAGCAGAGCGGTGTAGCGGAAGGTAGAGAGCGAGGCAGCGCGAGCTGGTCGGCGGAGGGCGTGCCCCGGGTTCACCTGCTTCCCCCGCAGCCGGCCCGAAGCACTTCCGCCGCTCCCGTTGCGAAACCCTGAGCGCTGCGCCGCTCGAGGCCCTCGCGTGCGTCACCCGCACTCAGTCAATGGGGCTATTTAAAGGCCTCGCATTCCTCCCGCTGCGGGCGCGTACTCCTCCTGCCCGTGATTTTCATTCACGGCTCCCGAGGTCACACGCGCGGTACGAAACAACAAACGGAAGAATATGATGCGAAGAGATCAACATCATTTATCGTCACTGGGAATGCATTATCTGCTTCAGTCGCGCTAAAATGTACACCGAAAAAAGTTGCATTTTGCGTTTACATTCGATTTTCTCCCCCTTATAACTAGGGGAAACCCATCCTGTCATAAATGTTGCTGTATTAATCGATGTTCAGTGGTTCATTCAAGGATCCTTTTCTAGGCTTTTCAGAACGAAATCTAGTAATGAAAGTTTATTTCATTTTACGGATGTTTTTTATTTAACCGATTATTACTTTTCAATGGCTTAAGTATCATAATCATCACATCTGAATCACAAAGGCCAAGAACTGCTTGATATCAATTTGAATTATTGAAACAATTACTATTATCATGATATTCACAAGATTATTATTGCTTCACACGATTATTAGTCATACGAAGAGAGCCGATGTACAAAAAAGAAACTTCAATTAATTATTTTTGCCAAATTCTAAGCCATCACATTGTTCCACAAAACAGTATTGGAATTGATTGTTTTCAGTGTTTTCAGTCAAGATTCCGTATTAATGTAGACAACAAACGATAATACAATATACAATACATTTTATTATTATAACTTCATATAATACAGGAAATTGCTTTATGAAAATTAAATTCGTTATGGGTATATTTTATTCTAAATACGACTGTTTCACGAGCTATAAAAATTGATAGTTTACAAAGAGTACTTTTTCTTCCATCTTCAGTTCTTCCTCTTACCATTTTTTTGCTATTGCATTGCAGTAGTTTTCACAGGGACGTAAGTAGTATGAATAACATTTTTTTAACACCCCATGCGCAAAACGCGGTTTCTCGTGCTTGTTGCTCGTGCGCGAAACAGCGAATTTTTTCACAGTGTGCGAAACATCGCGAAGGTGTGTGAAACATCTGTAACGATTCGCAATTGTCTTTCGTCTTGTCGACATCTTTGTTTATTATTTACAAACAAGTGTTACGACACTGACTGGATTCCATTTACTTTTGTACAAGTACGGTAAAATATTACAACGGAAAGTGATTCGGAGATTATTTTGATGAAAGTGTCGAAGGATTTTGGTGAAATGTCAATTGATATTGAAGTAAATTTGCCGCCTAGGAAATGTAGACGACACCTCACTATAGTACAATGAAATTAAAAAGTGATGCAACGAAAAAACAACCTCTTTTTATGTTAAAAGCCACCATTAATATTTATGAGAACGTTGATATCGGTTCTAGTAAAATTGGGCAAATATATTTGAAGAGAAAAGTCATAACCACAAGCGGAAGAAATCCATACTGTTCACACCAACTTATATATCGAAATTTTGAAATGAAGCTTCAAATAAACACATTTATTGCACCAAGTGAGTTTTATTTAATTACTATAGATGCTCATTTTATTATAAACTTTCCTTTACCGGACGAATTGCGTTTCACGCACTGCGAGTTAAAAAATAGTACACGCAACACGGGCGCGAAGTGATTCCCGCACTCGTCTCTTTTTCGTCCTGGCTACGCTCGGACGACAAACTCCAGTCGTGCGTGAATCTCTGGTTCGCCCCCTTGTTACGCAAATTACTATTTTCCATATTCATATTTCTGTAGCGATTTTGACACGAAATTTCAACGGAATATCCCTATTTAAAACACATTCCTTAATACTCACGTTACTTTATTTATTTATTTATTTATTTATTTATTTTACGTGAAAAAAACAGTTAAAAACTGCGTATGACGTGCTATGGGGAAAAGTGAATTGTGTGCACATTTTCAAAATTCTGTGATCCCTACACTAAGTCATATACTTCTTCATATACTAAGTCATATACTTTGTTTTTTTCCAAATTCACGTTGTTCACGTTGTCCTTCGGAATAATACTTCCTGCCGCGACAACATGGAAACGATAATTTGAATAACTGTATTTCCCACTGAATTCTAGAAGACGTGCACAGAAAATGAAGTTACATTTATGTCCAGAAGCAAAACAAGGGGCCATCTCAACATTTGCTCAATGGATCAGGGAAACTGGACGAAAAACCTGATCACTAGAAACCATCATCGGCAAAGTACCATGGTAACAGATTTGGCAACACAAAAATGGAGAAGTTTAGAAATCGATTGCGTTTTGCGAATTTATTTACTACGTTGGTAGAACAATGTAAAAGCACATGTCGTTGGAACAATAGACGCACTGTTTTTCTTGAGAAAAGGGAAGCCTGATACACATAACTGCGTATAACGTCAGCAAGACCTCATAATGCCTTGTAGAGAGTGCACACTGAGGGAGGAAGTGATGAGGCATGTCTACGCAGAAATTACCGTAACGGGAAGGCATGAGCGAACAACGGGCAGGAAACGTTTGATGCCCATCCTGTTACGGGAAACGCACGACCAGAACCGACATCGCTCTCACCATTACGACACACGTCGCCACCAGCCGAAATCACACTCGGGAGACAAGATCCTTTACGGAAAGGAAAAAAAAAACCCTCATAAATATCTTGTTTACAGATCCAAAAACTATACGGGGATCTTCAGAATTAAAATGATTTTAAAGTAAGGGTTGAATACTTTTGGGGTTGTATGTTCTTTTGTAGATATTCATTTGACTTTGAAATCGGAGAACGCAAATTCGATTTATAAAAAATATCATGATTGTAAAAAAATTGGGAATGATGGTAAGCTAAGAAATACAATGCTGAACTAAGAGTTGAGAATGATTATAAATACGGGAATGAAATGAGTTGCCACAAAATGGAATTCGGGAGGAAAGTCATGCATCATTTGTCGAAATTGCTTTGGATGAAATAATGTTAATGAAAATACGTACATAACCTTACAATACATGCTTACAATAATTGTAAGTTCACCATTACTCAGCACCAATTCCTGCAACGGTGTAGATAGGCTTTTACAATTCCTTTCACTTCGGACAATAATGTCAAACGAATCCCAAAAATAATACTATTTGGGAATAAATCCCAAAAATAATTACTATGATGATTTTACATAAGTACTACTGTAACATAAGATGGGCGATAAAGTTATAATACTGCCTAAGGAAGGACACAACGTGTGAGGAATGTCGACATTTCAAGAAATCAAGAAAGACATTGATATCAAAATAAATCGAAAGATAGGTTGTTTTAAAAAATATGTTGGAACTAGAATTTCGAAATAGTATGTTATTATAAAAAAGTTAGGAACGTTATAGTTTTGTTCATTTTATATTTTTGTAGCGATTTCACTGTATTTATAAATTACATCTTTCGAAAAGCTGCTTTCCTTTCCTTTCTAAAAAATGTTCTGATTAGATGGCGTCACAAGTCTATTGCTAGATCACTCAAGTCACGCAAAAGAGTTGATTTTTATATTGCTGCTAGAACAATGAACACATCGACGCTCAAGTTAAAAGGCACGTCTCATACATCGTTTTTACTTTCTCGCTACGAAGTAGAGAGAAGTTATGTAATGCTGCGTGAAAAAAAACCGCGAATTTTCTGCAGATAAATTCTTATTACGAGGCTCTGGTAACGAAAACGTGGATAAATGCACTTGCTAAATTAAAGAAAAAACTTATAACACGTGATGTAGCTATCTCCATCCATGTTTTGTGACCGAAAAATCCAATCAAGGCAAAACGTCTGTCTGTCTCTCTGTCTTCTGTCTGTCTCTCTGTCTGTCTCTCTGTCTGTCTGTCTGTCTCTCTCTCTGTCTCTCTGTCTCTCTGTCTGTCTCTCTCTGTCTCTCTGTCTGTCTGTCTGTCTGTCTGTTTCTCTGTCTGCCTGTCTGTCTGTCTGTCTGTCTGTCTGTCTGTCCGTCTGTGAACAACGTTAGCGGTTAAACCGTTACGCCGATTTTTTTCAAATCGGATATTCTCCAATCGATTTGGCTGATGTCGCGGCTCCTTGAATTTGAATCCGATATTTTAATTTTGGGGGATACATTACATGAAACCCCTGGGACATTTCCAAAATTTTAAACAAAACTCCATGGTTTTTTATTATTTTTGTTGTTGAATAGTGTAAAAGACGTTTAAGAGAATGGTGCAAGGCTCACGTTCGTTAAAAACCCTGATTTTTCGAAAATCGCGGAAGTTCAAACTTTTTACGGAGTCTTCCTACAACTAAAATATTAAAGATAGAGACCTTTCCCTTAATGTAATATGTTCCTAAAGGTAGATTTTGAAATTATGTCACGTACAGTTTTTCGTACATTTGAGTACTTTTCGCGTAAATTTGCGTGAAAATACGGGCGAGAAAGTACGTGCTGTTTTAGCTTCACAAGCCAGAAGGCCAAAACATATGTCGGACATTGTCTCTTCCACACTATAGCCAAATCCTCAAATGAGTCCGTCCTAAAGTCGCAGCTGGGGAGAGAAGCAGCGAGCAGCACAATCCGAAGGCCGAGTGGCCATCTGGTTCACCAACGACGCGGGCAGCGAGCGCGAGGAATTCCGCGAACAAAACGTGCACGCAATTGTGCCGCACGCGCAAATTGGCTGCGCGAGAGCAACCGGGCAGTGCATTGTGCCGGGCTGGGGGCCGCGGGGCTTTCACCGGAGACAGCGACCGGCTGAAGTAATGGCACTGCAGAGCCTCTGACCCGGAGGTCCTAGTCTCGATGGTGGCAGGATTTTCGAGCTGGGTGGAATTCAGCCGCTGTCTAGAGGAGAATTCTAGCGGCCAGCTGCTTTGATCGGTTTTTCAGTGGTTTCTCCGATGGACACTCGGCGAAAGCCTGAGCAGAACCCTAGCAAACGGGCCACTCACTACGCGCGATCTTTCCTTCCTTTTGGTTCTTCTATCCTCATCTCTTACTTTCACACACACTCACATGCACTTCACTTCAACACATGTCGGGACACTAGGCAGGGGTTTAGAGCTTCCGCAGGATGGGAGGTACGAAGGTACGATTGCTGAGAAGGAAATTTAAAAATACAATATCGGCGTTGTCATTGGAGGGTTGCCATTGTGAGAAGGGTCACTTTTTAAGTCAATAGAATAAACGATGAGTTTTTTACTCTTATAGTTTCTGTTGAGGAATTTTTGGCCAACTCAACGTCTGTTTTGCTGCTATTTTCTCGCGCTTTGGTGAAATTTCCTGACTTTTCTCGCTGTCCCTCTGAATCCTTAATGTTTGTCGACCGCACCCCGTTCAATTCTCAAAAGTGTCGCCACGTTTCCTTCAGCCTTCAGAGGGGATTTTGGGAATTCTGTCTTATCCTCGCGTAGCATATTCTACACATGGTCAACGTATTTGTTAAAAACTGAATAAATGCTTGTCTTATTTCCCTTGTGTTTTGGGGTTGATTTTTTATTTCCTGCAATATATTCATTCTTAAATTACACTTCATTTTCATTATTTTGTTTCACTAACAAACACTTGATGGATACTTGTCAAGGCGGAATTGTCATGAAGGAACCGTCAGGTTCCATATAACACATGTTTCACTGTATTACTAAATAAGTACTGCTGTAATGTCTGAGTAGATTTAACTGCCCGAAACTCTAGATCCACATCCCAATATAAATTCACGAAGTCAAAACGCACAGCATCACAAACCACAACAAATTGAACTCACAACCAAACGGAAGATGTCATTATATATCTATATTTTTTCTTTCAAGCAAACACTTTTCTATTTATTAAATAATTTTTAAAATTAAGGCATCTGCACTGCAATCGTCACTTCCTACCCGAAATACTTTCCGATCCTATCTGCTTTTAACTTTGGTGTAGCGGTTGTGGCGGCAAAGGACGGCAACAAACGATAGAAACGGTCTCGAAAAACCGCTGGCGAGCCTCTGATTGTTAAAAATATAATTTGTCAATGGAAGTGGCAGGGAAATAATAATCCAAACGATAGGGCGTATTTCCATCAGTTCTTCGACGCGCGCATGCTTTTTTCAAGCATCACAGCTCCGCGCAAGTGGCGTATTCCAAATAAACAGAGAACCACACATGTCGACATTCTTTAACGAATAAAGGGGGTGTGGCGCTTTCACTTGAGATAACGCTAAAGTGATATTCCGAATCAAAGGGAGTGATACATCTTTTGCAAAGATTGGAGATGTGGCTTTTTCAATATAAAGTATTTAATTGCAACACAGTTGGAATGAACCGGCTACGATGGCATTCTTACTCGCTAATCCGCAACTTGGGATTTGTTGACCGAGAGGTTTTAGGTGTGAGTTGAGAGTGTGTCAGGACTTCAATTAGCAGTCAAATAGCTGGGCAATGTCAACCATTCATTGGTTGATTATTCTAGTGGCCGGCTGCCCCAATTTCTAGGATTCCCGAGCTTCTCCATTTTCCAGAAAAGATGTCGGAGCAGGACCCTAAAAAACAAATCACGGACAAAGCGGTTTCCTTCCTTCCCTGTAGAGTTTTCATTCCAATTCTTAGGGCTAATGCCTCGATCGAGAAAATCTCTGAAACGCCGGAAATCTCAAATACAGCTGTGAATCTCACAAAAAATTATGTCTGTCGCGGGGTAGCACAATGCTTAAACCATTAATGCAGACTTTTCTGTCTAGAACAAATCAATTACATTTAGAACAACGAAAAAAAGTGCTGCATCGGGATTCACGTCAAGTATGTTTAACGTCCAAAGAACACATTCTGTCCAATGTACACGAAAGGAAATTTTCGATGCGAAAATCGCTGGATGTTGATGTGTTAAGTAAGTATCGTATTCTTATATCACGTATTCCAATTGCAACTGTCAAAATAGTTAGTCGAACACTCACTTAGTATCAAGAAACACACACGTAGTTTCTTCAACAACAGCTATTTTCCAGCAACACACAAGGATCTACAAAAATGTCGTGAGGATGAAATACAAGAAAAAAGAGAAAAAGTATATAAAAAAACTTGCATGGTGGCATTAACCACGCGACCATTTCACAATGCAATTCAGCTCAATCATGAACTGTCAAACCAGCTAGCCTCCGACACATCTTTCCATCTGTGCGATTTTTGAGCCCGTCACACCTCAAGGAACAGACAAATGCAGAAAGGAAAAAAAAGCACAAGAGAAAATGAATAAAAATAATACATTTTAAGAAAAATAATAGAAAAAAATGAACTAGGAATAATCAGAACTGATATATACCGAAAGTGGATTTGAGAACGAGATAGATCTGCAGAAAAAATGAAAAAAAAAACGCCTTCTTATTATCTAACTAGCACGAACCTAATTGGTAGCAGCACGAGTCCGAACTGAGTGGAGAAACAGATTATTATTGCAGCAGCACGCCGCGTGTCAACAAGCGGTGCATAGCACAGCCCTCTGCCTAAAAAGGCACTGCGTCCGCGGCGCACCGCAGCGCTGAAAGCAGAATTTATGCACATTCGTTGCCCCCGCGATCGCACCCACGATAGGAACGCGGAGGCGCCAACACGCCAATGAACAACGCCCCCGCGCCCTCCGCGTGGCCAGGTGCGCGCCCGCGCAGAATGACCGATAAATTACGGCGCGAAATCGCCGCCCACTCCGTGGCTGCATTCAAAACGCCACCGACCAGTTTACGACCGCTGTCGCGGGCAACACCCGCCGCCGGTATCACGCCGCTGGCTGGAGATACGAGCCACGAGCTTTTTTCTGGATAAGCCCCTCTAGGTCGGACACGTTCGGTTCCTTGTTAACAGATGCAATTTGACGGGCGTCCAAGATGAACGGATGCGAAGTAATTGAAAAACTTCAATGACATACGTTCCCCAACATACGATATATTTAGGACGGAAAGATTGATTGATTTTTCGTGTTTCCGGGCGCGTCAACTGCTTTGGTCATTAGTCCCGTTAGTGTAGTGCATGCTTTTTTTCTCGGGAGATGGGGGTGATCTCCCCCCGCTGGATGGCGAGATCTGGCGCCGACCTACCGTCGGCTACTGGGGATTCACCCTAACCAGGACTCTCCCACAAGCGGGGCACCGCCCCAGCCGGAACAAGCTCTAAGCACCCGACCGGCCTCCCGGAATATGTGGAAGTGTAGTGCATGCTAGTGTAACTGTGTGTGCGTAAAGGGAGAGGATAGGACAAGGAAGAGGAAGGACAGATCGCGCGCGGACCGTGGCCCGTTTGATAGGGTAGTGCTCATGCATTCGCCTGGTGTTGATCGGAGAAACCACGGAAAACTACCGATTAGAGCAGCCGGCCGCTAGAATTCACTGATACACTGAGCTACCGCCCCCGGTAGGACGGAAAGTTTTTCGACCTTTTCGCCATCTTGTTTACTGCATCCTTCTTTTGAAGAACACTCGCTGGTTATGTTCTGAACATAAATACCACATGATATTCTGTTATTATAGAACATCATTTGATTCCAGAAAACCTATATCGGAATACGACTGTTGAAGATTGAGAAGTTCTATAATCACTTCTAATTCTAATATATAATACATAGATTTCTTCAATTAGGTTGCACTTTATTCTGTAGTCCCGGGTCCCGATTGGTCTTCTCCATATACATTGATATGCCACTGTTAAAAGAGTAGACTACCCAACTGTAATTTCTTGCTTCGAACATCGTATCCACAGATTGTGATATCATGAGCTTGTTAAATTTTGAAGCACGCTTCGCCGCTAAACATGCGGTACAAGACCATAAATGTCTTCAGCTTGTTGAACTTTGGAGCCGCGCCTGCTGCGGGCCTGACCGTGCATGTCAGCACGGCGCGACCCCGCAGCGGCCCTCGGCCCGCACGCGCATGCGCAGTCGGTGGCGAGCGCCGCCGCCGCCGCCGCCGCCGCCGCAGGGATTTACGCGCAGGTTTGGGGGGCGGCGGCGACCGGGCACGAACCCGGTTCCAGCGCCGGCAGGTCCCGCGCGGCCCCTTTTCACCGGCGCGGCGCGGCGCGGCGCGGCGCGGCGCCAGAACCAGTTCTGCACACGCGAATCAGCGGTGGCCACGCGGCGCGTTGCACAAGCGGCGACCCGCCCGGCGCCCGCACGCGAACCGCCCGGCAGGAATGCCATTCATGGGGAATGCGGCGGAGGGGGCCATGGTGGATGCGGTGGCGGGGTTAGTGTCGTCCGGGACGGTATCGGGGATGCTGCCGCTGAAGGTGTCTGTGACGGTGGATGGGTTGGTGTAGTCAGGAACGATGGTCGGGACGGACATGGTAGGGGGACGATGTCGGTGTCGGGGACGGTGGGGGGGGGGTGTGGTGTGTGTGTCGGGGGTGTCGGTGTTGGGGTGTGTCGGGGTGTGTCGGGTGGTCGGGGGGCGGGGTGTGTCGGGGTGTGTCGGGCAGAGTCAGGTAGAGTCGGGCAGAGTCGGGCAGAGTCGGGCAGAGTTGGGCAGAGTTGGGCAGAGTTGGGGGGTGTGTGGGGGTGTGTCGGGGTGTGTCGGGCAGAGTCGGGTAGAGTCGGGCAGAGTCGGGCAGAGTCGGGGAGAGTCGGGGAGAGTCGGGGAGAGTCGGGGAGAGTCGGGGAGAGTCGGGGAGAGTCGGGGAGAGTCGGGGAGAGTCGGGGAGAGTCGGGGAGGGAGTCGGAGTGAGTCGAGGTGAGTCGGGGTGAGTCGGGGTGAGTCGGGGTGAGTCGGGGTGAGTCGGAGTGAGTCGGAGTGAGCTGGGGTGACTCGACGTATCCCGGGGCGGGGTGAGGGGCGGGCGCGGTAGCGGGTTTGGCTGTGGCACCGAAGGCGCTGTGGGAGATGGTGGCGGGGCAGGAGCAGTTGCGGGAACGGGTGGGGGCGGTGGTAGTGGCGATGGCGAAGGCGGCAGCGGCTGGGCGGTGGACAGTGGGGCCCGGCCGGGCTGCGCTTCACGCCGCTGGCGGTTCCCCCGGCGCGCGTCACGCCGGGCCGCGCGCGCGCACGGGAGCGGCGGCGGAAGACGGGGCAGGAAGGGGCGCACGAAACACTTGGGATGCGTGGGATTCTGAGCCTAAAGCTCAACTAGATGCTTCAAAGAAGAGGTACGAGCATTGATTGCGTAGGCTTCCGCGGCCGGAATTTGCATGATCTGGGCTATCCACCTGCCCGCTTCCTATTGGTCGTCACCTTGACCCATCCCGCTCATCCTACTCTGCATATCAGGCGGCCTCGCCAGCCATTTCGCAGCTGCACGCTCTGAGGTAGGCCACAACATGTTTGCCGAAACGTCAGTCACCATCAGACAGACGCGCTCATCCCCAAGACCTTATGCAGCTCCTCTGACCGGGAGGTCCTAGGTTCGAGTCCTGGCGGCAGCAGGATTTTCGACACTAGCTTTTCAGCTAGGTCGAATTCAGTCGCTGTCTGGAGGAGAATTCTAGCGACCGGCTGCTCTGATCGGTAGTTTTCCGTGTTTTTTCCGATCGGGCCACGGACCGCCCACGGACTGCGCGCGATCTTTCCTTCCACTACCTTGTCCTATCCTCTCCCTTTACACACACACTTACACTAACATGCACTACACAACCACATGTTCCAGGAGACCGGTCAGAAGCTTAGAGTTTGTCCCGGCTGGGGTGATGCCCCGCTAGTGGGAGAGTCCTGGTTAGGGGGAACCCCACTAGCCGACGGGAGGTCGGCGCCGGATCTCGCCATCCAGCGGGGGAAGATCACCGCCATCTCCCGAGAAAAAACATGCAGTACACTAACGGGACTAATGACCAAAACTGTTGACGCGCCCGGAAACACGAAAAAACCAAACCAAACCAAACCGAAGAGTTTAGATAATATAATAGGGTACGAGCATTGGTTTAGAAGACGGGATCTTAGAAGAGGATGATGTACAAGTGCGCGATCCGGAGCTGAGGAGACGATAGAGCCGGCAAGGACTGAAGAAGGATGCAGCAGACGGCTAGATCTACGGTGGATACACCGACCGGGAATAAACGAAGTGGTTGCAAGATGGGGATGAGGAGGGTGGTTTATATGGGGCGGGTTGCATGAAGCAATGATGAAAGTCAATGGTCATGAGGGTTGTCATGATAGATTTTTAGGGGGTAAAATAACCACACACTTTTAACTGTAGAATCTTTGAATCCTGAAAAAGATTGAGAATTTAAAACTATTTTTTGTGGATTTATCTTCATCCTTACGCTATACATTGGAATATATGGTAAGGTATGGTATATGGAATAATTTCTCATCGAATCGTGCTTTTATTTTAGAATGTGTCGCTGAAATGACTTATTAATTGTGTAAGAAGATGCGAAATGATTCGAGAGATTCGACAAGCATTCAAGTCTCGGATCCAAATTCCAGAAAATTCAGGATTCGTTCCTTCTCTGAATCTTCTTTGAAGGGCAGTAGTGCATATTGCAGAGAAGGGGCGAGTAAGGTCCGCGGCAGTTGGGGGGGGGGCGAGGGGGGGAGGGTTGCAGTGGCGGCTAGTGCAGGTGTCCTCGCAGGTGCGTGGATTCGCTCAATGAGCAATGGCGGCCCCCTTCTCTCTCGCTCCGCGGGTCGCCTTTCGTTAAGATCCGTTGAGCCGTGGGAGAGCGGAAGTGCATCGAGCAGAGAGGTCGTCTCAGGATAGGAACACACAGGAATATCGACCAGCATAGGTGGCTCAGAACACCAATTGATGCCACTGCAGAGTCTCTGACCGAGGAGTCCTAAGGTTCGAGTTCTGACGGTGACAGGAACCTGGAGCGGTAGCTCAGTGCATCAACTGATGTCACTGCAGCGCTTCTGACCGGGAGGTCCTAGGTACGAGTCCTGACGGCGGCAGGATTTTCGACATTAGCTTTTCAGCTAGGTCGAATTCAGTCGCTGTCTGGAGGAGAATTCTAGAGGCCGGTTGCTCTGATCGGTAGTTTCCCATGTTTTTTTCCGATCGGGCCACGGACCGCCCACGGACTGCGCGCGATCTTTCCTTCCACTTCCTTGTCCTATCCTCTCCCTTTACACACACACTTACACTAACAAGTAGCTTTCGGGAACAATATTTTCACATCCTCAATGGGTCTCTAACAAAGGGAAAATTGGGGGAGAAATGTTATGGTACAGAGTAAAATACATGTTTAGTAAGCATTCATACAGTAAATACAATTATACGTGTAGTAAAATTTGCTAAACAGTTCGTTGGACGATACAGCCATTTCGTGAAGGCGAATAAGCACTATGTTCTATGAAAATTTACTAAACCGTTTAGTTCGATGTACTACGTAATTAATATCGTGAACTAAACATTTATCTCCGTGTAACATAAAAAGGAACAGAGGTGTAAAGAATAAAATATTTTATTAATCTATTTTATTCTTTACACCACTGTTCCTCTTTATGTTAATCATTCAATTTTCCCTTTGTTTGAGACCCACTTGGGATGGGAAAATATTGTTCCCAAAAGGTACTTCTCGGCAAAAAATAAATATATACTATCTATTTTTACTATTGTGGTTTGATTATCCCTATACATATAATAATCTTGTGTGTTTTTTTTATTTTTGGTTCTTAAAATGTTGTACATTTTACTAAAGAAAAGATTCGGTGAGTGAGTGCAATAACAAGTTGTTCTTTAGGTAAGATAGCTTCATGATTGTCAAGTGTCAGATTTCCTTATGTCTTCTGCGATCAGATTCAAAATTTCATCAAAACAGTCACTGGTTATTTTAGTAAATTAAAAGCGTTTCTCGGTGTGGCATTAAGGTGTGAAATTCTTCTTACCTTTTCCTTTCTAGGTCAAAGTAATGGATCCCTTTTCTACGTTTTGTAAAGAGATATTAACAATTTGAGGAAAATTCGTCAATAAAGAAGAAAAAGTACCATAGCGCATGTGCTCAGAAAGCGTACGAGTAAAACTCGGCATTTATATGCCCTACATGAATAGAAGCGAGTGCCTTTTCATTATCGGATGAAAAATACCACTAAACGCGGACTCGTAATTGACGCTCTGATGTGAACGGTCCCGCGAATTTTGTCCCGCATCTTTGATTCATATACGAGAACATTTCACATTTAAATACGACAGCATTTTCTCATTAAATATAACAATCAGAATGCATCCCCTGAATAAGGGTGTTCTTAACATTATGCATATTGTACTCTTCTACCACTGGATGCTGTCACAATATAACCAATGACCTTTGCATACCGGATTATGTTCCCCATCTTGGAGCAGAAACAAAGTTCATTTGTCTCTATTATTTTGTGACATTAGCGACAATATCAAAGTATGTAAAGAGCAGGAATAGTATAGTACACAAGCACTGTTCTCTTTGTCAGGCAGAAATGTCAAATTCACTCCTAAAAATTGTTAAATTTGTTTAGCCTCCATGACTCTAAATGGTAATATTTCTTGAAACATTTTGAAATATTTTACCTTACCACGATTATAGTGGAAAATGGATACCAGTACCACAAAGGTAGTGTTTTTTTGTGAATAATTGTGTGGTTTTTCGCATTTAATGGCTGTTGTTTGATTCCAAAGAGCTTTGTCATACATTTCGCTCAGGATGACCATATTTCAACATTGAACCGTCTGAGAAACGTTCAAATAATAGTAATAAAATACTGTGTTAAGGATCTAGATGAAAATGTATTAGTAATTTTCTACGAAATAAAAATATATTATCTCGTATTTTGCCGTAAATGTAACTTGAGACTATTATCTTCACCTCTTCAGAACAGTCCTTGCCGACTTTTCGAAAGCCAAATGCGTGCCAGTGATCTTAAAGTTTCGCATCACGCAATGGAAGAAGAATCCAATAAGAGTTTTAGTAATCCACATTGTCATACTCATAACCTGCCTTCAGCATAAAAAAAAAAACAGTTCACAACTGACACATACCAGGCAGCTGCGTCATAAGACACTTGTCTATGGTCGCGTCAACTTTCGCAAGGGCAGAGGTCAACGAAATACGAGACATTATGCCAGGGTTAGTTTTAACATACGTGAACTTTATGACAATGAGTGCAGCGTGCTGCAGGCGTTGCGTTGCATTGCAGTCGCAATTAGAGTGTACCTACTTACAAGGAGAGGGGCAGCCATAAGAAAGTGACTGTCGAGATCAGTGTGCTCACGCGACCTGGAAATCGCAGATGGAATAAGAAATTGCGATTTTCTCAATGAAGATATCAACTCCTTTACGGCTCAGTATCCGCAATATATTGTAATGACGATGAATGTTTTGAATACAGAGGAAAACGTGAAACATGCGACTATATGGGTTGAATTTGTACACGACTATATGTGTGAAGTTTAGGGACCACAAAATTTAATCAGTTTTGGATTTTAGATTTAGGTGGTTCCTAGTGAGTGGAAATTATTTAATTATGATAGAATTTATAAATATTGTTATATTAATAATATTAGTTTAATTTAAACATACTCGTATATGAGCTCCATAATCCACTATTATTTACATGTCACTGAATTTGTATTATATTTCAGCACCTCACTTTCACCTACATCAAATTGAAGAATCAGAATTACTGGAATAATTATTACATAGATCAGAGAAAATTGGATTCAAAATTTAATACATAATTATTTCTTTGAAAATCGAAATTCTTTGTTTTTGGTAATAACACGGGACACATTGCTAAAGATTCAATGACTTAAAAGAACGGAACAGAGAGTTAGTTACGGAGTGTGTCTCTGAGACCGAGAGTTTTATTTTGCATCGGCACTCTGCTTTTCCTGAAGTGATCTGTACGACTCATAATTATCACTATAAAAGAGTGCAAGCATTCTAGATATTGATCTTGAACAAAAAATATTGGTTTAAAGTTAATTCCAATGTAGTGTACTTACAAACACTCTGAGAAAGGTTTCGTAAATCTGAACAAGATTCCTACATCCGTAACGGAATTAAAGATAGAGGTAATGCTTGCATGAAAAACATGGAAATGCTAGAAAACGATATTGAAACTAGTACAGTTTATTATTGTCACAAAATGTATGGAATTATCGTCTGCCCCGAATTCAATACTTCCACGAAGAAGAGCAAATCCCTAGTCCATCATTAATAGATTCTAAAGTTAGACCACTTCCATTCTTTTCTTCTCTCTGCGTTGAGAGCAATGGCGGACGTCAACCGCCACAGCCATAAACAAAGTCCCTGACGAGCGCTTCGGCGAAAGATCTGCGACAAGGACAGCCGGCGCGGCGTCGCCCCTGCACCTCGGCGTCCACCATCTGTACTTTAATGCGAGCATAATGCCCCGATAACGACGCAGATTAGCACAAAACCGCAGCGGCGGCGGCGGCGGTGGAGGGCGGCGGGGCGCAGGAAAGTGGTTCTGCCCCGATCCGTCGCTCGGCGCAGAGGCGGCGCCTTATAAGGGCCTGCGCCGGCAGCGCGACGGGCGCCACACGGCGGCACGCGCCTCCGCCGCCGCCGCCGCCGCCGCCGCCCTGCTCCGGGACGCGCACCGCACCGCGCCACGCCACGCCACGCCACCGCCGCACAGTGGGCTGCTACAATGCGTTGATACACACGCTCCACGTTTCACATGTTGCCTGTATATGTAGGAAAGAACTGACCCTGACTGACCGGCAATGGCTGACCGACAAGGGCTGACCGACAAGGGCTGACCGACAAGGGCTGACCGACAAGGGCTGACCGACAAGGGCTGACCGGCAATGGCTGACCGACAAGGCTGACCGACAAGGCTGACCGGCAATGGCTGACCGACAAGGCTGACCGACAACGGCTGACCGACAACGGCTGACCGACAACGGCTGACCGACAACAGCTGACCGACAACGGCTGACCAGCAAGTGTGTGTCTGGCATTGGCTGCCTGCCTGCCTGCCTTCCTGCCTGTCAAACACTGACATCAATCATTGACTGACTGAAAATGACTCATTTAACGGGTTGTCGCTACAGACGCAAACAACTATTTTTTTTGTCCAACAGCATTTCTAAATGAGATGTAATTCCCCTATTTAATTTACATTATATTATTTTTGTAGTTCTTGATTGATTGATTGATTTTTTCGTATTTCCGGGCACATCAACTGATTTGGTCATTAGTCCCGTTAGTGTAATGCATGTTTTTCTCGGGAGATGGCAGTGATCTTCCCTCGCTGGATGGCGAGATCCGGCGCCGACCTACCGTCGGCTAGCGGGGTTTCCCTCTAACAAGAACTCTCCTACCAGCGGGGCACCGCCCCAGCCGGGACAAGCTCTAAGCTCCCGACCGATCTCCCCGAATATGTGGTAGTGTAGTGCATGTTAGTGTAAGTGTGTGTGTAAAGGGAGATGATAGGACAAGGAAGAGGAAGGTCAGATCGCGCGCGGTCCGTGGCTCGTTTGGTAGGGTACTGCTCCGGCATTCGCCTGGTGTTGATCGGAGAAACCACGGAAAACTACCGATCAGAGCAGCTGGCCGCTAGAATTCTCCTCCAGGCAGAGACTGAATTCGACCTAGCTGAAAAGCTAGTGTCGAAAACCCTGCTGCCATCAGGACTCGAACCTAGGACCTCCCGGTCAGAGGTGCTGCAGTGACATCAGTTGATGCACAGAGCTACCGCTCCCGGTTTTTGTAGTTAAATGCTTCGTGTGTTGTAAATGTCCCGTACGAAGTACCCGGTCGAAAGGTGTAGTAATACGTAAAACGCCTACCAGTTATTACGCCAACCTAAGCATAGACAAGTTTTGCCAACATCCCGTGCTTTCCTTGCCATTGGCGCGGTGCGATCCATTCCAGGCCACTGTGTGGCGCCGCGCCGCGACGTCCCCAGCGCAGCCACTTTTTGCGGGCCGCAGAGTGGGCCGGCCGCTCTCCACGTGACTCAGGGGTTGCTCTGCATCGCCCGCGGGCGACCTGCGCCAGGCGGCCTCGCAGCGCGCACCGCGGAAGCGACAAAATCACGCCGTGGAATACGCGCTTCAATCTATATGGGGGTTAGCGTTTGGGGAATCTGTATTACTAATTTCCAATGCGCGCAGAAGTTGACAGAACATTACGCAGATTCTGGCTATGTCGGAGGTGTATGTGGCTTCGTTGGATTTCCAGGAATTCAAAAAAAAAATGAAAAATTTTGGATTTTGACTGAAATACGCAAATGTTTGATCGTGTTATTCTGCTTATTCTCATACTGCGCGTGCTGACTGAATTCTCACAGTCCGTGCGTTTCTGCTTGCGAAACATCTAATGTCAGCAAGACTACCAGGAAAATGTCACCCGACATTAAATATTTGCTATTCATTTTGATACTCTTTGAATGCAAAGAACTGTTGTTTGTATATATTTACTACGTTATTGCAGTATTCGCGAAACAGTTTTTGTTAAAATATTTCATTAGTTGCAGTGATTAAGAAAAGTATTTTATTTATTGTCCTTGAGCAGTGTGCGTACAGCTTGTTTGGAAACCATTTGGTGTGGCTTCGTGCAGCAGCATGTTTGCTATTGTAGGTCAATAGTCAGTATTAATGTGTGATCGATATTATTTCAATGCTGTGAAGTGTACTTCCGACAAGGAGGGTAATTAGATCGCCAAAGAACTGCTCGGACCTAAAACATTACAGAATGCTTCATATGGATTCTATATAATTCATCAATCTCGTCTACGGTACAATCCCTTCTACTCGTAAATCTTGCATGGACAGCGCACTAGAACCAATTTAATCACCAATTTGCACGTAGACAATTATTTCTAAGTAAAACATGTTATTTTTCCCTGAGAAGAGTAACGTTGTACACTACAATTTACTTTCCATTGCACCTCTTTAGATCTACTCGAACTCTTGTTCAGGGATGATGTAACATTTCGACATGATGCACAGCTTGTTCTATTCTGCTAGGCGATTGTCATACAGAAAAACCACAGTCACATTCATACAGTTGACAATTAAACTCAGAGATACGAATAAGCAAAGGCAGGAATAATCATAAAATAAGCATTATTTATTGCATTTTCGTAAATTATACGCAATCTCATAAGCATTTTATTAATTACGATTGGAGACCACAGAAGTTCACAATAGGGTCACTTTGAACAATCTTGCGTAACAATTTGCAAACTTACATTTTCGTACTATCAGCATCAATCGAGTTTTTTGTTGCGACTGAGTTAGCTGTCGTAATTCACTTGAAAACAAATCGCAGTAGAGCTTTGTTTTCATTCAACAGTAAGATTCCATATCGCAGAACATCTGGTTTGACACGCTTTCGAACCAAAATAATTAGAATCAATTAATATAATACTTGTGATCGACGTCTATTGTCACTATATAATAATTGAGGAGCAATACCATGATGCATTTATGTATGATACGAATATTGAACGAAATAGCGAATAAATTTAGTAATCTCAGACAATTCATGTATCATTACATTCTCACACTGCCTTTGATCATAAAAGCAGTATTAATGAAACTTAAATTACTGTGTTCTATACACGAATGAAATATAATTTTGACGGTTTTGAGTTTTAAAGATTGAAATGCATACTACAAGCAATATTGCAGTGCGTTGCACCCAAATATGTTTTTTTACGAAAGTGATCATTAATTTTTGAACAACGCATTCCTGCATTCACTCATTCAAAAACAACTATATAAGAAGTCGTGTCAGAAGTGATAAAGTTCATAATTGTTATACAACCACAAAAAATACACAGATGTTTGAGAAATGTTCTCACCAATGCTGCGTGACAGCAAGAGATGCCATTAAAAACCGACGCCAACGGCGCTTGTGTCGGCGGCAGCGGTGGCGGTGGCGGTGGCGGTGGCGTTAGCCGTACAGAGCATAACGTGTCGCAACACAGGAAGGAGCGGCACAAATATACTGAACAGTGAAACACGTGACTTAAGCAGATACAAATGGTTTCGGCAAAATTGATCGTTCAATGAGGTGACTGCTTAATCAAAGTTGAGGTTACTGGACGCGTAAGTGAAATCTAATTGCGCTTATTGCTATTAAAAGAAGAACATTCTCTCTAACATTTTAATTTACTCCAATGAAAAATTACAATTTAAACAGGTTTTTTAGGATTATTTATCTCATCTCGGGCAACAACAAAATACACCCTTTTATTTCTCACTAATTCTCTTAGTCGAGTAATTCTTTCCGTTCTCTCTTAATTAAACAAGCAAATCGTCTCCTATATTCACGGAGACGAGACGGATTGCACTTTGTCTAAAAAATATAAAGGATTTGTTGAAAATAAGCATATCTCAGCATTAATGTCAAATACAACCCGGTACACACAGCCGGATTTTTTTTTAATTCTATGGCGTTAAATAACTCGTAAACAAATAATTTTAGGGCCTTAAAAACTAAAATTTTGAGGTCAAAAGCTTCAAAGAAACGTTCATTACACCGTAATCAACAGGATGAGATCTTCTTGAACAATCTATTACATTTTTGCTGGTTCGACACTTCTCGATTCTACCCCATCTGTTGAGAGCCTGTAGAATCTGCAACTGTATGTGAAATTAAACTAATTACTTGATATTCTATGCGGTTGAATTACACGGGTGTACCTCTCTTTTCGGTAATAACTTAAATAAGAATATTTCGTATTGACAAGGGTGTATTATTACATTGTTACCAATTATAAGGAGACATATAGAACAAGTGATTGTACAAAATAAATTCCTCAGATTAGCAATACATGCCCCATGGTTCATCTCAAACGCCCAACTTCATAAAGAACTGAATATATCACCGATCATCAAATATATTGCCCATCTTTCCAATAATTTTTACTCCAACCTAAATACAATAAACCGAGCCATCCACTACAACCTGGCCACTATAAATGACTTCCCTACTAGAATTAAGAATAGATTTCCTTCCGAAGCGTTCTTGAACATTTTCTCTACTAATTGTTCATAGTAGGGGCTCTTGTAGTTTCCTATACCTCTAGTAAGGTAGTTTAGTTTTAAGTTTTTGTGTTAAGTATATAAGTTACAATGTAAGTCAGAAAGTGCACATGAAATAGTAATTTAGTACTGATATGTGTACTTTCCAATCACTCAATAAATAAATTAAAAAAAAAGAACAAGTGACGGATGATAACAGGGTCTAGAAGGAAAATATATATTACAGGCTTAATATGGAAATGGAAAAATAGGGAAGAGGGTGAGATTTAGCATGCGAGACTTCTCGCACGGACACGCAAGTTAGACTTAAAGATGAAATTCTTATCCTGTAGAAACGTCTGACGGAGTTTATTTATTTTATTTATTTTACGTAAAAAAACAGTTTAAACTGCGTATGACGTGCTATGGGGAAAAGTGAATTGTGTGCACATTTTCAAAATTCTGTCATCCCTACACTAGGTTATATACTACTAGAATTTTGAAGAAAAAAAGCTCCCATGTAATAAAATCTATTTTCAAGGATAAATAAGCAATATATTTTGGGTTCTTATCCATGTTGTCCTTCGGAATAATAGTTCCTGCCGCGATAACATGGAAACAATAACTTGAATAATTGTATTTCCCACTGAATTTTAGAAGACGTGCACAGAAAATGAAGTTACATTTATGTCCAGAAGCAACACTAGGGACCATCTCAACATTTGCTCAATGGATCAGGGAAACTGGACGAAAAACCTGATCGAGATGGGGGTCATTGATCCAGAAGATGCAATACAATACTTGTTACATATTATTTAGAATTATACAGTCCAATATTAAATAATACATTAAATATCAGTGTTAAAATTAATGTTACTTTTCTTGTGATGCTCAGTTAGTGAATGACTTTCGGATCTGATTCACACATGCGGCGTGCTTCGCGAATCATTATCAGATATCAACAGAATACAAACACGAATTAGCAAACCATTGGAATGCTGTTAGATGGGAGAAACGAAGGCGTTGTAGTCTCTTTAAGAGATATTTATAAAACTCATCTGTTGTTACCTGAAACAGAAAATATTACCTCTGCGAGATAAACGACTCCGGTTGTCTTTGTACCAAGTAAAATGAAAATTCGTCGCACTTTAGGAAGATATTAACGCGTAACTGATGATGTGGTGGCTGTTTGTACACCAGCCTTTGAAAGATAACGAACCTGCGCGAAGCGCCTATGCTTCTGGGTACCTCTCAAGAAGTCAGTTCTTCTGCGAACCTAGCGGTGGTCCCATTGTTGAAGGTGTGCAGAAACTTGTTATTGTATTTTTTCTGTGTACCTGGCGTATAATCAATCCTCACCTCACCGATTACGTAATGTTTTATCCCGTATTTTTTCAAAATATTTAAAAAAACTATGAATGCTTCGAGGGACATTATTAGGGGAGATAACTCAGGATTTGAGGAATGGGTCAAAGTCAATAGTCAAAGTCAGAAGCGGAAAAGAGCAAATTCATTCGCGAAGAGAGAGCATGGAGTCCGTCGGAACTGGTAGAGCCAGCATTACGCACCAGTCTACAGAATCACCACATGACCCATGAGCTCTGGCTGGCCATACCACAATTCTTGAAAAAACCTGCACCAAAGCCAAAATGATTGAGGTAAATTAGTGAAATGTGAAATATGTCCAAGGCGAAGTGAGCGCAAAACAAAAGTTACCTGTACTCAGTGCAAGGTGTCCATCTGCGCTCAGTGTACGGTTCGTATTTGTGGAAATTGCAGCGAATAAGGGACTGTGGGAAGTGACTTAAAATTGAGGTTGTATTGTATTAGTCATAAGATGTGATTAATTGGTCCTCCTCAATCAGATTCTGGTTCTCAAAAGACAATTTTATAATTAGTGTGACTGTTGGTACAAAATATAGTTGGAGTGTTTTCTTATGATTCATGTGGATATTAAAATACTTTTTAATTTCAGAAGTACCTGTTGTTCTTATTTAATAACTTTTGTATTAATACTCATTATAATGCATAAAAATGTCTTGTTAATTTCACCAAAACAGACGTTTTCGTTATTTCAACAATTTTCAGCAAGTTTTTGTGTTGGGGTATGTGTAGTCCCAACATCGCTAGTTACGTGACAAAAAATTACCTCACCAGTTACGGGTTAAATATATGGTAATCTCCACCAGTTTTTACCATTCTTGTTATAATGCAGTTCAAAACGGTCTGGGGTGACAGTTTAATAAAGGTGAATCTGCGCATTGTGTCGTTCCGCTGGCTGTCTACACAGGTGGCCGATGAAATGAGAGAATATTCTACATGTCTTAAGGAAAAATCAATCGGTTCCACAAAAAATGGCCGTTATTTGAGGTGACCGCTTAATGAAGGTGTCCGTTTGATCAGGTTTCACTCTACTTGCTTCGCGGATACGTGTGTAATATCTCCTGCGAATACAATATCTCTGCTCCATGCGAATCCTTGGAAGAACAGGTAAAGATGAAGAGGGTAAAGTACAAAGGAAGATCGTTTCTATGGAGACGATAAATGAAATGCGTTCTGTAAGGTTGAAAATCGAATTGGAATCTATCTCATAGGTTGATCAATTCTAAACATGGAGTGTTTACATGGAGGATGAACATCGCATGTGGAAGAGAGAAATTAGGGCGAATTATAAGTTTTTCGATTAACGTCAAACAAATAATGACATGAGTATGTAAGGCGCTAAATTGTATAGATATTAAGCTTTTTTAAAGCAATGCTTTGGGGATTATTAAATTTTTCAAGAGCCTTTTTATGTGTTTATTTACAAAATAATTATTTATTGTCACTAAAAATTTCTTGTTCTATTTCTATGATTGCATAATACCGCAAGGAGACTTAAGCCAAGAAAATGCTGACAGTGACATGGATTTGAAACTCATGAATTTCTCACAACAGCTATCGAGAGTGTAATGCAAAAACGTGATTATTTTCTATTAACGACAGAGAGTATTAGTACTCTGTACAATTGCCCACCACGAGTACGTCCAAATCTGTTCTCTAAATGAGAGTTAATGTGCCGGAAGTAATTTTAAAACGGATTGAACTATGATACGAAATACGGAGGTTTGACAGTTTTCTGAAATGACTCGTAGTTTTATTACTAAAAATGACCTTGCTTTGCTGCGCAAAATTATAATACCAATTAAACCAAAAATTCCTTTTTTTCTTCAACACTTTGTCCAAATTATTCTAATAATTCTTTTTTATAATGATAATAAGTTCCCTCTGATTAATCTTTCCCATTTGTTGGGATATCGTACTTAGAGAATTTACTCAAATTTTACACAGATTTCATTACACAGATATACGTATTAATTTTAAAATGATGCACGAGTCATCTGGTTCTTGTAGCATATTGCAAATGTGATGCTGACAAAATATATGGTCGTAATGACATGTTAGATGATTAGATAATGCTACATTGGGAGCAAAGTTGATCATTCACGCCCCGAGCGACCAGATAGAGGGAAGGCATGGGACGACGACGCTGAAGACGGGGATGAAAAGGCATTCATAGGGACCACTCTTCAAAAGAAAACTTTTTCCAATCGAATGAAGTCAGCTTCAAAACTTCGAACATCTGAAGTACGGTTGGGCAGACTAAAGATTGATGACATTTCTCTTGTTGATAACACTACGAATACAAGAATATAACCCAATCAAGCGAAGTGTACGGCTGAAGAGAGAGCGGCGCATCTAAGAACTAACAACGGGAACAGTTGAGCTGCGCATTAGCGCCGGCATGGTGTAGTCTGGTACATTCATATTCCTTTTTCAAAGTAATAAAACATTTTTGCATAACTGTACGTAATGCTGATTAATGAGCAAAATTAGTTTTCTTCAGATAGTTTTTTAATAGAAACATTGAGATAATCACACAGAAAGCACTTACTTTTATCACTCATTAACGATTTGAAACACATACATTACACTGTATTTTGTGGGAATATGGAAGTTAAAGAAGAATTTCCTGGGTGTTTTTCATTGAATCGAATGTCATATACTAATCTTGTAGAATTTGTTGTGTAGAATGACTGGAATATGTGGTTACTTTTAGGGACTCAAAATACTTGTATTATTCATTTAGTTATCAATATTTATTAATATGATTATCGCACGCTTCCTCATTTCACCGTTATTTTAAATGGACCGTCATGGGTATTGCTGAAGATAAGATGGTATTACTAGAGGGCCATATACGTTTTCGGGCCTAGATCTACGAGAGTTTGATGCGAACGTTTTGGTCATCATAATGTAACCGTCATCAGAGCAACAGCAGGCTATCAACATAAGCATTGGTTGATCTCCTGATCAAACGGTAATCGCGTGGAGGGGAGCACAACCTAAAAAAAAGCGTACACAATTTTCCTTTGCGTATTTTGCCCTGAAGAAGGCTGCATAATTGCAACTAAATCGTTGGCAATAATTCCCAGGCGCAGTGTGTACTGGTCAGCCAAGTTTCTAGTGCCTCCGGACGCGAAGGCCGTTTCATCCCGCCATGATTATGTACCTGTATTGTCAGAAATGCCATCCGTAGATTAATATATTGTCCATGAAATTTAATGTAACCTTGTACATAAAAAATAACATAATATGTTTTTACATTAAATTTAATGTAAAAATTAAAGTCAGTGTCCATTTAATTTAGCGGTTCTTCGTTTCTCTCACCTCTCATCATTCATATCGTATATTCATAATCACCACTCCAACAAAATCATTAATTCATTCAATCCAGATATGACCATAAAGTTCGACTCTTGCATCCTAATGTACATGTGTACATTAAATTTAATGTGCGTTCAAGATAATTACTGTAATGTAATTTACATTAAAGTAATGCGGATATTTCTGAAGAGCATTTTACACCCACCCTTTGGTGGCGGTTGCGGAGGGGTGAGCTGTGACGTCTTGGTTCGTACTGCGAATGGTAGACCCTCAGTCACCACCAACCAGTCGGCTGCCCGCCTGACGCCGTCAAAGAATGTCCGATATTTCTGATATTGTCGTTCCTCAAAGCTTCAAGTACGACTAGGCGGAAATATGGGTAAGTCCTCTGTTGCTAAACACTAGATCCCGTTTTCCTCATGGAGGGAGTCACCATATTCCTACGGTCGCTCGAAACAGTTCGTCACCCACTTTCCGGCCATACTTTCTGCGGCGACCGCCAAGTGAAAACATCCATTCCATTCGCGTGAGTTAAACCCATCACTTTCATGCACGAGATTGATGGCACAGCCATCAAGCTAGCTGCTCGAATTGGAAAAAGGGCTAACCTATCAGAATCATCTCACCAACACGAATTATTTTCCTCATGATCGCAGGCACCATGACCCTCGAGACAGCATGCCCCACAGTTTCCCGCCGTACTTTTGCCGCGAACGGAAGTGTAAACATCTAACCGTAAGCGGAATGTGAACCCATCATCTTTGTGGATCAGGTGATTGACACCGCCATTTGAACAACTCGAGAAGGAACAAAACCTATTCCATCAAAAATGCCGTAAACACCAGGTCCTCTTTTCCGCAGAGCCGGATTCATCGTGACCCTGCGGCTGCTCTTGATAGCACGCCACCCAGTTTCGGTAGTATTTGTCGCGAAAGGAAGTTGTAAACGTCCATGCAATGAGCGTGATTTGAAACCATTACCTTAATGTGTAAGGTAAGCGACGACATCTGAACTACACAGTGGGAACAGAAGCTATCCCATCAGAAACGCCTAAACACTCACGTCCCATTATCCTCAGAGCCAGAGCCACCATGACCTTACGGCTAAACATAATGCCACCTACTTTCCGGCAGCACTTATCGCGATCGGAAGACGTACACGCCCAAGCCGTAAGAGGGATTCGAAACCACCATCTTAAGGCATAAGGTCTTTCGCACCACCATCTGAACTACTCTAATCGGAACAGAAGCTTTTCTATCAGAAATGCATAAACACGCAGGTTCCATTATCCTCAGAGCCGGAGTCATCATGACCCTGCGGCTGCTCTAGACAGCACGTCACCCACTTTCCGGCAGCACTTGTCGCCGCGACCGCAACTCGCGGCGGCGGGCGCGGGTGCGTGCGTGGGCGGAGGGCAGACGCCTGCGCAGACGGCATGCGCGGAAGCGGCGTGATTCACGCCCCGCCACGCGGCGCGGTGTGTCTCTCCCGGGCGTCCTCTGCGGCACGCACAGGCGAGGACGCTGACGCGCGGGAAATTCTCCGCGAGAGGACATGCGCGGAGCAGCTTCGGCGCTTGCGATCGCGCTTCCAAGTAAACATCTCCGCGAAGAACGAGGTCCTCGCGTCGGGAAATCACTTGCGCTCGTTTACACGGCGCAGCTGGGGACAAGACCGCTCAAGCGGGGCGGAGCGGGGCGGAGCGGGGCGGAGCGGGGCGGAGCGGGGCGGAGCGGGCGGAGCGGGGCGGAGCGGGGCGGAGCGGGGCGGAGCGGGGCGGAGCGGGGCGGAGCGGGGCGGAGCGGGGGGCCGGAGCGGGGCGGAGCGAGAGGGCGGAGCGGGGCGGAGCGGGCGGGCAGGGGCGGAGCGGGGCAGGGCGGGCGGAGCGGGGCGGAGGAGGAGCAGGAGTTAGCGGGCGGGGGAGAGTCGGGAGCACGACCGAGACGCATTCCAGCGCGTGCAGCTGAACTTATGACGACACGTTTCACGTTTTGCACAGGCGCGATCTCTATAAATGGGCGATGAGGAACCGCATCCACTTATGGAGGAATAGATTGATGCACTGTAATTTTATGTACTGCCGTAAGCTAACCACATATCTTTAAATATGATTTCAACCTTTTATACTACGTTGACAGGTTATCTTCATGTCTGTAGACTCTTTCTTGCCTACAAAATTAATATTTTAGTCTCTTAATCACTTCACATGATGTTTGTAAACAAAAAATGTTTTTTTACTTTCAAAGTTCAGAAATTAAATTTTCACAAAAAATTACTACACAATTTATTTAAAAAATGTACACTTTGCAAACAAGAGCACAGTTAAATATTTTTTTGAATTATGCTGCAACGTAAATTTCTAAAACATCCACTTCAGACGCAGCAGTTAATCATCGCTGAGCGGAAAGAATACATCAAGGATTGCAATATTTTTTACGCGTCGGATGTGACTCAGATGAGAGACGGGATGGACTCACGTCAGAGGTGTGACGTGAAAAAAAAATGAAATGCAAGTGATGCCCGAAAAAAAAATTACGAATGGGCGTTTCGAAAACATTGACGAATAGAATTCTGTCGTGACAGCAGAGCTATTGTGGTAATCTATGATTATTAATTAAGGATTGCGGAGGTATCAATCTCAAAATAGAATAACAAAATACATTTTAGTAAAAAGAAAACAGTCATACGCGTGTTTCGGGACTACTTCGTCCCATCTTCGGTTCCTCCATGTAACATGCGTACTACAGTGACTCCATATAATTGGCAGTAGGTCTTAAGTAGACGCCATTTTATGGTATCCGTACAACACGTCCGTACGACAAGATGGCTTCTACTTAAAACCTACCACCATGACTAATACCGTTAAAACAAGTATTTTGTGAGCAAAAAAATCCCGCTACAATTTTTTCGTCTCAGTTTTTTATAAAACTAATCCTCTGATCATCCTTGAATATTTCAGAGGATGTTTATTGACCAAAAATACGCATGAATCTAATTAATCTTTGAGCATACCGGGAACCAACATGTTCTTCGACATTCTTAGAGGGTATTGCGAAATAAAAGAATATCAAATTGCAGATGACGTAATCGTGTCGCTTCCTCTCTTCATGAGACATTCCCAACAGCCCCAACTTGGCGTTGTCCGGCAACAAAGGCGCCTGCCAATGAAGACGAGGCGAGGCGAATGCAGCTGGCGCGGCGCCCGTGGTTCCGGAGCCAAGCAGCGCGGCGCTGCGTCTCCAGAGCGCCGGCGGGCCAACGGGCTGGCTGGCGCCCAGCGGCATCCGGGTCAGTTCATCCGGTCCCCCTCCGGGCGGTGAACCACACGCGTCTTTGGGAAAAGGGGGAGGAGCATTGTATTTTTGATTCCAACACTCATGACTTCGAATACATTCTGCGAATAATGTGGTTTACACATCTCTTCAAGTTAACACACAGCCACTTCGTACTGGCAGAGATGGCTCAGTGCATCAACTACTGTCACTGCAGTCCCTCTGACCAGGAGGTCCTAGGTTCGAGCCCCGATGCTGCCCCCTAGCTTTTCAGCTAGGTCGAATTCAGTCGCTGTCTGGAGGAGAATTCTAGCGACCGGCTGCCCTGACCTGTAGTTATCCGTGGTTTCTCCGATCAACACTAGGCAAATGCCGGAGCAGTACCCTAAGAAACGGGCCACGGATCGTGCCCAATCTTTCCCTCCTCTTCCTTGTCCCATCCTCTCCCCTCACACACACACACACACACACACACACACACACACACACTTACACTAACATGCACTACACTACCACGTATTCCGGGAGACCGGTCGGGAGCTTAGAGCTTGTCCCGGATGGGGCGGTACCCTGCTGGTGGGAGATATCTGGTTGGGGAAAACCTCGCTAGCCGACGGTAGGTCGGCGCCGAATCTCGCCATCCAGCGGATGAAGATCACCGCCATCTTCCAAGGAAAAACACGCACTACTCGCACGAGACTAATGACTATATTAGTCGACGCGCCCGGAATCACTAACAATCAATCAATCAATCAATCGTACTTATGAAGTAATCGAATAACCTGCGTCCGTGTGTGCGTGCGAGCGTCCGTAACTGTCTTTCTAACCACCAATTCAGACAAACGAAGTGTCATTGGAGGCTTCTCGGACTCCTGGTGGGGAGCTAATATTTTGTTCTGGATCCGTACAGAAATTTGTAAGAAATTTCTCTACAAACGTAAATTTTGTTTTTTAATAAATTACAAAGCTTTGGGTGGTGACATACGGCATCTACAATGATGATCAATGACTCACTAGATTCCTCTCGAGAAGACAAACGATGTGACTGAATACAACTCGCCATAAAGTAAAGTAGGAATGATTGGGAAGGGGATCGTGACACTCGCATTTGTGGTGGAGCACACTCCCTCTCACCCAAATACCGAGAGCTGTCTGACGTTCAGAATTGTTTTCAAACATTTCCAATGATCTGATGAATAGGAAATATATATATACATGAATAAATACATACATAAATAGATACATAAATAGATATGTCGATTGGGAAATAAATATATACATAAATAAATACACAAATAAATACACAAATAAATACACAAATAAATACACAAATAAATACACAAATAAGAACACAAATAAGAACACAAATAAAACACAAATAAATACACAAATAAATACACAAATAAATACAAAATAAATACATAAATAAATACATAAATGAATAAATTTTAAAAAATTCCTATGCGAGCAAAGGTCGCGGCGAGTCATTCTCACCCATGCGTCACGAATGCGCTGCGCTGTGCTGTGACGCGGGTGGGCGAGTGGGCGGCGGTTACGCAGAGTTCCGCTCCGATGGCGTGGGCAGGGCGGGGCGGGGCGGGGCGGGGCGGGGCGGGGCGGGAGGATACCGCAATGGGCAAGGGACTCCCGGGGCTTCCACTCTAAGAAGCGAGTGTCAACGAGACGGCGATGACGAGAAGTTCGAGGAACGATCGCAGCGGTGACAAGGCTGCAGGTGGCATGGGAGAACTAACGTAAAACGCGACCAGTGATGTAATGACGCAAGTGATAAGATGTTAAGGGGGAATGCTTGCAGAAGGAAAAGAAGAAAAATGGTAGTGATGCTCGGTTCTGTACATTGGAAAGGTGGTGACGATGAGGATGGCGGAAAATTATAATCTGATGGTGTGACGTAGGCAATGAGGACACGTGTAAACATAATGCAGCCCGGAAAGGCAGACAACCAGGGTATAATAGGCTTTGGGCTGTTGATGGAAGGTGATGCAGTTGTTAGAAGCAACGATAAGTCTCGACAGCTGTACAGTCAGAAAGTGGAAATGTAACCGAGCATGAACTTGCATATAATAGGCAGTTGTAGACATAGAACGGTTTCTAGGATACGGGTACGAGTTGTCGGTCGTAGCGTCTCATAGTATCGGGTGAAGAGTGAAAGTCGCTCGATTATGTATTTGTGGTAAATGAAACGGAAACGCTACTGGTTTGCATGAATGATTCGATCCATACCCATGATCACGAAAGATTCCGACAGAGCTTAAGTAATTGTATACAAGCCTATGTCCGAATTGAACAGTATCATTTTCTAAAGGAGGAGGATGATTCTTGAGTATTGGTGCGCGGCGTTGGAAATGGTTCGCACTCGACCACGCTCTTCCGACATATTCCTCCGCCTACTTAGAAGCCACACGCTCAACATTCGAGTAGTGCGGGTGGCGTTTTATGCACACTTCAGGCCTTGCAAATTTATACTTATAAGATCCTCCTCTCTGAGTAGTTTCTTACCAAAGCCATCCCATTCCAAGCGGGAAATTTTTCAAGAGAAATAAAAGCAATTCGTATTCGCGGGTGATTAGATAAGAACGGTATTACGTAATCACAATGTTTTAGGCGGGAATAAAATGGATTTGTACTTTAAGGTTATGAAGGACTCCCTAATCTGAACAAAAGTGCAAAAAGTGAATTTTGGTAAATGATGGAAAGAGGTTTTGGTAGAAGTGCCTCAATCCATTCTAAAGTCCAGAAAGTAACTATGATAACATAATTAGAAGAAAATTATGCAAAAATTTTAAACGTATTCCATAGAGTAAGTGATGCAGGGACATGGCGATTTGTTAATAAAGTAATAATCTAATAATCATATACCAAAAATGTAAACCGAACATCAGAATCTACTGTACATCAATTAAACGTATATCATGTTATATTAAAATACAGATCAATATATTTAAATTAATCACGGATGAATATCTTTTCTGAATCTATTACGAAATCTTTCCAAAAATCTATGGTTGGCTTTCTTAGAGTTAAAAGCATTGTGGGAAAACTCCAAATCAGCGATACGATAAAGTTTTAATGCGCAGTGAGAACGAATATTACATACAATGAGATGTGAACGAAGTTAACGTACAGGAAACATTTAAATTGTAGTGAATCAAATACTAAGCGACAAACTCATGTTCATTTTCTTACATTGCATATCGAGTGAAGTCGATTGGAACAAGAATACTGTTGACGAATACTGTTGACACCACACTAACATAAAGTTTAGCTCCATGGTTCTTTAACAAAAAACAGGAAGACTAGAAGCAGAATGGAAAAGAGGAGAAGATAGAGCCCACGCGTCTATTATCGTCATGGTCGAGCTGTGACCTGGCAAGAGGTCGCTCGCAGAGCAGCTGCGCGCGAGCGAGCTGAGTGCGGGGTGGGGGAGGGGAGGGGGAGAGGGCGTCGGTAGGAAGCGGAAGCGGCGGTGGGCGCGATACGACGCAGCCGTCGACGGAAGCGGCGCGGCGCGGCGTTTGCGAATGGGCGATAGGCGCGGCGTGGCTCGGCGCCCGGGCGAACGCGGGCGGGGCAGGAAAGAGCAGGGAGGGGAAGAGTACGACAGAGAGGGCGGAGGAGCCGGGAGGGGTGTGGCGGTTTGGTTTGGTTTGTTTTTTTGTGTTTCCGGGCGCGTCAACTGCTTTGGTCATTAGTCCCGTTAGTGTAGTGCATGTCTTTTCTCGGGAGATGGCGGTGATCTTCGCCCGCTGCATGGGGAGATCCGGCGCCGACCTACCGTCGGCTAGTGGGGTTTCCCTCTAACCAGGACTCTCCCACCAGCGGGACACCGCTCCAGCCGGGACACGCTCTAAGCTGCCGACCGGTCTCCTGGAATATGTGGTAGTATAGTGCATGTTAGTGTAAATGTATGTGTAATGGAAGAGGATGGGACAAGGAAGAGGAAGGACAGATCCGTAGCCCGTTTGGTAGGGTATTGCTCCGGCATTCGCCTGGTGTTGATCGGAGAAACCACGGAAAACTACCGATCATAGCAGCCGGCCGCTAGAATTCTCCTCCAGACAGCGACTGGATTCGATCTAGCTGAAAAGCTAGTGTCGAAAATCCTGCCGCCGTCAGGACTCGAAGCTAGGACCTCCCGGTCAGAGTCGCTGCAGTGGCATCAGTTGATGCACTGAGCTACCGCTCCCGGTGGGTGTGGCAGAGTGGAGAGGGGCAGAGAGGGGCGGGCCGGGGAGGAGTGAAGAGGGCAGGAGCGTGGCGGGAACGGGTGAAGAGTAGTGGAGCAGGGCGAGGAAGAGCGTGGCGGGGAGGAACGAGCTGACGAGGAATGGGTGCAGGGTGGAGCACGGGGGAGAGAGAAGCGGGGGAGGAGGGAACTAGGCAGGCGGGGAGAGAGCGGGAGGGGGGGAGGAGAGAGGGGAGGAGGGGCAGTGACCATGGGGGCAGGGGGGTGAGTGAGGGAAGGGAAGAAGTGGGGCGAGTCGGGTGCTATGCCGAGCGTAGAGTGGCAGGAAGGGAAGGCACGGAAAAGTGCGTGGGCAGTCAGCAGTGGTGGGGCGGGCGGGGACGGGGGGCCGGGCGGGGCGGAGCGCGGGCGCGACGGAAGCGCAGGCCGCCGACACCAGAGTGCTTGGCGCCCGCGCCGCCCACGCACACGAGATCCATTCATACGCACAAACCATTGGCCATCTTACGCAAAGCATAGCCAGCACATCTGACGTAAAGCGTCACTTATTTGCACTTATTTGGTTTACGTAATTCAGTCATCATCATTATTACGATTATTACGAGTATTATTATTATTATTATTATTATTTCAGAGATAATTATTGTACAAAAGTATCAATATAAGATAACAAAAAATGTTTGTACACTTCAGTCTCGCTGGTCAAAAATAATTGAAAACTTTATCCTCCGCAGTTGCTAGTTACAGTACAGAATAGATGATCACTTTTAAAATAATGCAATTACGAACCGCATTCACGCAGAGATATTTGTTCGTCTCCAAAAAAGTGTAATTTTAAAACAACTCCAGTGTTTCTAAGCCGTATTTTTTCTGAATTTGATGTTTTCCTCGTTAATGCCAACGGAAGGGCCATACCGAAACAATTTACGATCTGCAAATCAGCTTCAGTGATGCATGGTGCGTTGTGTAACGTAGATAGACCGAAGATAATTTCTAATGTTGCTTATAAAATAAGTGTTTTCATCTTAAGGTTGTGGGGTCGTAAGACGTAATGAATATTAGCAATGTGTTGGGCATTTCGAAATCATGGTACTTTGTTTGAATTTCATGTAAACAATATTGAATAACACCTGCTACACAGAAATACATTTGTAAGTTTCCTAATCAATGAACACTTTGGTTTTCAGTCTTTTTTGTACGTTGATAATTCTTGACGTTCAGCAGCAAGCCTAAAACTTTCAAAGGATTCAAAAAGCAGAAATGTCCACTCCACTTACAGGTTACAGATTTTGATTAAACATAATAACGGATTTATATTGCTAATAATTTTTTTAGGCATGCACTAGTAAAAGCTATTCTTTCAGAACATTTATAACGTGCTTAAAGTTCAATTTTTAGCACTGATGCTAAAAAGAGAGACGATGGTCAAGCGTTCAGATACATTTGTGGACGGAATAAAGAAAACAAAAATCTTTCGTGTGACTCCATCAGCAACTAATGACCTTAGTTGATTTATTAAATGTTTGTACATCTGATGCAAAATAAAATGAAAGCCAGTAAGGCTCACAAAGAAAATAGTGTATGAAACGAGTGGTAAAAGTGATTTTATTTTGCTGGTAGGATTGCGCCACTCAGCGTATCGGCCTCGTGCCCTAACCTTTCCTACTCGCAAAATAAAATGCCTTTTACCACTCGTTTCATACATGTATAACTATTGCACGTGCTCGGCATTCGCGGTTTCCAGTGCCAAATACAAACATCTAATTAATATGCGGACATGCTTATACGGTAGAAGTTTTGTGGGAATTCATTAAAGAAAGAGGAATAAAAGATCTTCTTAGGTTTCTTTTCTCTTGCGATGTTACTCTATCACGTTTCTACTTAAAATTTTAATCTCACCCACCAGACAGCCAACCAATAGCGTGTACATAGTGATACTAATATATGTACGTACTTGGCGTTTAGTCTCGGATTAATCCGACTTTTGACAACGAGCGTTGTTCCTAGACCTGATTTTGACCTATTATCCACGTCTGCGGGTTAAGAAGATATGTGGCTACCATGACGTATCCACATCGTCGTATCTATCTAATTTGGCCTGCCTGAGCTTTCTTTCGTCACATAGCTGTAGAAACTGAGACGATTTGTATTAGAAAGCTAGATGTTTGCTCCAGCTGGAAATTGAATCTGAGACCGCCTTACAGGAAGCTACTACGCTGTCAATGAGCATCCCGAGGGACTGATACTAATACTATACTACCGTGATACTAATACTATATTACAATTTACAGTAATAAAATACTTCGATAGCTCCAAAGCACGAGTATAGGCCACGGCTTGAAGAAAAACATGAGGTAATAATCTTTAAATAAAAAAACGATTTATTCCCAATTGCGCGAAGGGTGGTTGAAATTATGCATTAATGTGTGAAAGTAGGACGAGTCTCAATTTCCCTCTAGAAAAGTTTGCGCAGGCGCAATGCTACGTAATTGCCTATCGAGTAACCATAAAAGGAACCTGTGACAATCTTAACTTACATTTGTTAGACTTCCCTGCGCAGATAAAAAAGCTGAGCACTTCATTTAAGTGGTACAACTTTCTCAACTAGTTTTTCCAGTAACATATCATTGTACCTTAATGGAGAGAGATATCGTAACTCAACTCGAGGTTTAGGTTTCGGTAGCAGCAGGTACGAGTTGCACTGTTCCCTCCGCGTTCTCTTGGCAGAATATTCTACTTTTCCTTTGTTCTCCTTTCTCCGAAAAAGGGTTTGATTTAAGGAGCAGATGGTTGTGAAAAAGATCAGAAATTAAAACTAAGGAAATTATAAGTAAATTTATTGTGGTATTGTGTGTCAAGATGTTCGATACGAACAGGATGTCAATATGTACGACGAGTGGGCTCGAATACCAATCTCGGCACTCAGAATTTAATATCTTAAATTTTGAGCAGGACGTCCTCTTCAGAAACACTGTTTCAGTGAAACTATATTTCGTACTTTTTAATTTATTAACAATTGTTACAATTTAGAGAGTTGATCACGAGAGATGAGAGTCGAAAACGAAGGATTTTACTGTATTAATTTTATGTCCTTTAGATTTCTCATTTTAAAAGAAATATTAAACGCAGTTTACCAGGAATCACAATCTCCTTTTCCAAGGTACAATATAACTTCCTCAGAAAATATTATGTTCAAAGAGTCTTCAAAATAAAAATTAATTTTTCATAAAACGAGAGCAAATGTGATTTTCTGGGAAGCAGAACAAGCCATAACTCTAGTCCAAACGAGTCAGTCCGAATGGCGGAAGGGGCGATGGAGCTTCAACGTCAGAACAAGCGGGAAGCATGTAAGATACCGCGGCCGCAGTCAAAATACCCTAGGCTTTCCGGAATAAGCCGCGTTTAGTTCCCAACGTTTCGGTCGATATTGATTATTTTGTGTTTCCGGGCGCGTCAACTGGTTTCTCGTCAGTGTAGAGCATGTTTTAACGCGGGAGGTGGCGGTTTTCTTGGTTTGGTTTGGTTTTCTCGTGTTTCCGGGCGCGTCAACTGCTTTGATCATTAGTCCCGTTAGTGTACTGCATGTTCGCTTCTCGGGAGATGGCGGTGGTCTTCCCCAGCTGGATGGCGAGATCCGGCACCGACCTATAATCGACTGACAGGGTTTCTGCATACATGTATCTCTCACCAGCGGTGCACCGCCCCAGACCGAACAAGCTCCAGTTCGCAACTGGTCTCTCGACACATGTGGTAGTGCAGTGCATATAAATGCATATGTAAGTAAAGGGTGAAGATAGAACAAGAAAGAGGGAGGACGCACGATGTCCGTGGCTCGTTTGTTAGGGTTCTGATCCGATTGATTGATTTTTTCGTGTTTCCGGGAGCGTCAACTGCTTTGGTCATTAGTCCCGTTAGTCTAGTGCAAGTTTTTCGCGGGAGATGGCGGTGATTTTCCCCCGCTGGATGGCGAGATCCGGCGCCGACCTACCGTCGGCTAATGGGGTTCCCCCTAACCAGGACTCTCCCACCAGCGACGCACCGCCCCAGCCGGAACAATCTATAAGCTCCCGACCGGTCTCCCGGGATATGTGGTAGTGTAGTGCATGTTAGTGTAAGTGTGTGTGTGTGTGTGTGTGTGTGTGTGTGTGTGTGTGTAAGGGTAGGGGATAGGGCAAGGAAGAGAAAGGACAGATCCCGCGCGGTCCGTGGCCCGTTTGTTAGGGTACTGCTCCGGCATTCGCCTGGTGTTGATCGGAGAAACCACGGAAAACTACCGATCAGAGCAGCCGGCCGCTAGAATTCTCCTCCAGACAGCGACTGAATTCGACCTAACTGAAAAGCTAGTGTCGAAAATCCTGCCGCCGTCAGGACTCGAATCTAGGACCTCCCGTTCAGAGGCGCTGCAGTGATATCAGTTGATGCACTGAGCTACCGCTCCCGGTTTCTGATCCGATATGCGCTTGGCGTTGATTGGATAAACCACGGTAAACTACTGATATAAATAGCCATTGCTAGAATTCTCTCCTCCAGATAGCGGATGAATTTGACCTAGCTCCGTAGCTTGTTTCGAAAATCCTGTCACGGCTGGGACTCGAACCTGAAGACTTTCCGTCCAGACGCATTCCAGTGACATCAGTTGATGCCCTGAATGAACTCAGCCGATTTCTCGGTCGCCATGCTGTGAGCTTCATGTCGATTGCGGTATTTCGCCCTGAGGAAGGTCACAGTCTGACGACGGATACATTGTCATGTGTGCCTGGGACGTGGCTTCTCGCCGACAGCCGAGAATTCGAGCGGGGAGCTCTCTTCGGAGAAGGCGAGGAGGCGGCGGCGTCGGGACTTACTTGGTAGAGCGGCAGGCGGCGCGGCGGCGGCGGCGACCGACAGCCGCACACGTGACTACACCTGTCGCGCCGCCACTCGCGCTTTATGGCCGCTTCCTAATAAAGGCTACGCACACGCGCCGCCTTGCCGCTATCGCCACCACCGCGCAGCCCCCGCCGCCGCTGCCTCTGACCCGTCGCACAAAGGGTTTTCTAATCATCGCTGGGCAAAATTCAATTTTTTGGTTTTCTCGGCACACATTGTCGATTTAAACGCAGGAATTTCGTGTAACAGCAGAACGGAAAAACATTTGGCTGATATAATTTTATCCCCTTAAATGGTTATACCCCTTAAAATCAAACAACGAAACTGCACTGTAGTAACAGTCATTAAAACAGAAGTTTTCCAACACACTATATCCTCCTACTATCAATAACAATGTGTCCTCTTTCTTAAGACGAGTAGTCAAAGTTAAATGAATAAAATTGTACACTAGCTAGACCCTTGGGATTACATTGCTCAAAATATTGATCTGTGTAAAATTACTACAAATGCATTTTAAGAAAACCGATAAAATTTAAAAATTCATATTCTAATGCGAGTATCGTACGTATTTAAATACTCTATTGGTTACCAAACACAGTCTAATAACGTGAATTGTCTAATAACTGATTCTGACTACACCACGTGTAAAAGGATTGTTTTTCTAAATTTAGCAACTGAATTTATCCACTTTTTCGTTACCAGGGCCCAGCAATAAGAGTTTTTGTGCCGAAAATTCTCCATTTTTTCGAATAGTTTCGCTACTGTGCATCCAGAAAATAAAATGCGAATACCTGAAGTACGGCTGGGTCGTACGTAAACCTACTGATTTTTGTCTCGTTGACACCAGTACACACATACTTCTGGAAACTTTTTGTGAGCAGCAAATGAATACTCGACAAAACATAATAAATTCCACATTTCCCGGAAGGCCCTGGAGATTTTTTTATTTTATTTATTTTACGTAAAAAAAGTTAAAACTGCGTATGACGTGCTATGGGGAAAAGTGAATTGTGTGCACATTTTCAAAATTCTGTGATCCCTACACTAAGTCATATACTACTTGAATTTTGAAGGGAAAAAAAGCTCCCATGTAATAAAATCTATTTTCAAGGATGAATAAGCAATAAATTTTGGGCTCTTATTCAAGTTGTCCTTCGAAGTAATACTTCCTGCCGCGACAACATGGAAACGATAACTTGAATAATTGTATTTCCCACTGAATTCTAGAAGACGTACACAGAAAATGAAGTTACGTTTATGTCCAGAAGCAACACTAGGGGCCATCTCAGCATTTGCTCAATGGATCAGGGAAACTGGACGAAAAACCTGATCAAGATGGGGGTCACTGACGCAAAAGCTGCGATACAATAGTTACATATTGTTTAGAATTATACAGTCCAATGGTAAATAAAACATTAAATATCACTGTTAAAATTAATGTTACTTTCCTTGTGATGCTCAGTACAGTCTCTAATTGTATAGAAACAGTTATGCAGCAGAAACAATTTCACTTGGGATTCAAACTTTTCTATCGAATTTAATCGTTTAATGTCATCTGGCAGTGTTGTAAAATAATGTACATGTATTGTGTGTGAATTTTTTGTAATGAGCTGTTGATACTGTCACCAGATGAATATGATTTCTACGACGAGTGTTATAGTAATAGACATCGGCATTTTCTGGGAATATATTCCCGCCCCTAAGCAAATCATTTTTGACAAAAACCACTGATTCGTAAATAAACAGACAAGGTAATGGTAAAATTCCTAGATTAATGAAGAGTGGCTTACATGAATCACGTGGGTGGGAGATACAGATAATATATGCAAATTGAGGTAAGGTACGAGGAAATAGTGCTAGGACGAGTCACTGAGGCCGTAGTGGGTGGTTTGGCAACTTCTAACTGCGTCCTAAGAATGACCTCAGCATTTCTCGTAGACACATGGCAATTACAGATTAGTCTAAGGAGGAACCGCTTTGAATGCTACTGCTCGGCCACTGCTGTTTTTAGAAGCATGTATAATCCAGTTTTCAGAAGCATTATAACCATTTATAATGAAAGGCGTTTTTCAGTAGTTTTGCGTGCTACCCAACCGTAGTTCAGGTATTCTCATTATTACCTTCAGGTAATAATGATCGAATTTGCCAGTGTCTGGATGAGAATTTTTTGGGTGGATGATCTGAAGTTGTTTCTCCAATCAATACCAAGCGAATGTCGGAGAAGTACGTAAAAGGGGACCGCGCGCGATATTTCCTCACTCTTCCTGGCCCCTTTGTCTCCACTTACATAACACACACACACACACACACACACACACTTGCACGTCCTACACAACCACTCATCTATCGGGAGTTTAGATCTTTCCTCGGCTATGCTCGAAGGAGATACCTGGAGGCATAAATCTTTAGAAGTCAACGTGTGGGTCTGCGTCGGTTCTCACATTCCAGACAGAAACATTGCCAACTCCCGCGATGAAACACGTACTACACTTACGGCAATAATGATAATTGCAGTGAACACGCAAGAAAAGTCACAACAATAAATAACTCAAGTAAGACTAAATATTCAAACATCGAAATAACTTCGAAAAAATTGTACAAACAAAGCAATGCTGTATTAGAGGCCGCATTTCCGTGCGTCTTCCCTTCCGAACCTTGATTGACTGATTTATTCATGTTTCCGTTCAACTGCTGTGGTCATTAGTCCCGTTAGTGTAGGGCATGCTTTTTTTCTGGGGGGAAATGGCGGTGATCTTCCCCCGCTGGATGGCGAGATCCGGCGCCGACCTATCGTCGGCTACTGGGGTTTCCCCCTAACCATCAGGGTACAGCCCCAGCCGGAACAAGCTCTAAGCACCCGTCCGGTCTCCCGGAATAAGTGATAGTGTAGTGCATGTTAGTGTAAGTGTGTGTGTGTAAGGGGAGAGGATAGGACAAGGAAAAGGAAGGACAGATCGCGCGCGGTCCGTGGCCCGTTTGATAGGGTACTGCTCCGGCATTCGCCTGGTGTTGATCGGAGAAACCACGGAAAACCGCCGATCAGAGCAGCCGGCCGCTAGAATTCTCCTCCAGGCAGCGACTGAATTCGACCTAGCTGAAAAGCTAGTGTCGAAAATCCTGCCGCCGTCGGGATTGGAACCTAGGACCTCCCGGTCAGAGGCTCTGCAGTGTCAACGGTTGATGCACTGAGCTACCGCTCCCGGTAACCAACCACTGTGCGTTTACGCTTCAATTAGCGCGTGCGCAGGACGCGGGGCGCATGCGTCGCCCGACAGAATTACGGCGCAGCGGCGCAACAATGAGAAACAAGTGACGCTTTGTATCGGGCGGCGGCACGGCTTCTCAGAGGCTAAGCCCGCTAAGGGGCTGGAACACGTTCCCGCCATCAGATAGGCACTGGAGGAGACAGAGGCCGCGGGGAAACGCGGGGTTTCTGTGTAACGCAATTAGGGAGAAAGTTTACACAAAATATGTAAAAGAGCGGGGCAAAAAGAGCGGTTAGAATGCTTTAGAATGGGGACGAGGATGTCTCTTGCGAATTTTTCACGAAATTAACACCCTGTGTATTTTTGGAGAAAACATGTTATCAGTAGGGAGCGGATTTTGTTGACCTTAAACATCGCCAACAATTATGCTCTTAAAATGTTTTTAAAATGCCCTAAAAACAAAGAAAAATGACGTAAAAATGTGATCAAAACCAGTTCGGATAAACAATTCAAGATGTTGGATACGTTAGTGATGTAATCGTGGCTTCTTGTACTCGTTCAAGTGAACTCAAACTTTTGGTTTGGACTGTTTTTCACCAGAAAATCTGTCTTTAGTTATTTCGAAATCGATTGAACTGCTAATGGCGCTGACGGACGACACAGGAACATTAGATTACATGCTCACAATAGTTGACATACCTTCAGAGCGAAGAAATAGAATACGCTACCAGGTACAGGTACTCAGAAATTCTGTGGAGAACTTTTATTGCATCTCGTAAATATTATTTGAAGTAAATACCATTAAAAAGATATTAAAATTGATGAAATCAGTGGAAAAATTCATTAAAAATGTCGGGAAAAGGTAAAAAATGACTTATTAGTCGAAATCGACGAAAACTGCAAAAAAAAATTACGCATAAGAATGAGTCATTTGCTTTTGTCGTAACATAAAATGAATTTCTAAATTAAACGGCTTTTTCGAAGGAAAAGAAAAATTTAAAAACTAAGTTATAGGGTGAATTACTCAGTATTTTCCACATTCGGTGAACAGAAAACATTTTGTTTGGTAGGATCTAATTTACTGAGTAAACTCGAAACTTTTGTCTTTAAGTGTAAGCATTGGGTTCAACAACAGTAAAATGGTTTCATCAACACAAAGAATTATGCAGAGCTACTGTAGTGTGTATATTTTATTCACACGCTTCAGAGAGAAAATGAAAGGTTTGCTTCTCATATAATATTTTTAATGTTTTTAATAATAATAATAATAATAATAATAATAATAATAATAATAATAATAATAATAATAATAAAACTTATATTGTACCAATTGTGATTTATTGTATATCTCAATAAAATAATGAAAATGTAGAAACAAAGAGGAAATTATGAAGAGATAATAAATTTATTTGAAAAATTATGACTCAATGGATTAAATTGCAAAGGAATGAAATTCAAAAAAATGTAACCACAGCTGAGGGTTTTGGAACTTGGAACCTTTGTCTGGGTGAGAAGGAGTTAAAATTTATAAGTCCCACATAAACTAGAGGTGCTAATACAGCACTAACTTTCTCGTCCGTACTTTCAAGCAAAATTACGCGAAAACTACTGAAATTTTTGAAAAATTGTACATGACCTCATTTCAAAATCTATCTTTAACGAATTAAAGGAAAAATCTCTATTTTCAATATTTTAGTTGTAGGAAGACGCCGAAAAAAATTTGAATATTTGCAATCTTCGACAAATGAAGGTTTTCAACGGAAACGATATATGTGCCATTCTTTTCAACGTCCTTCACATTATCCAACAACAACATTCAATCAAAAACGATGGAGCCACTTTTTTAAAAATTTTGAAAATATCCTAGGGGCTATTTGTAAAGTACCCCCAAAATTATAATATCGGTTTTACTGTCAAGGGGAAGATTGATTGGGGAATGTCAATTTTGGAGAAAATCGGCTGAACGGTTTAGCTGCTAGCGTTGTTCACTGACAGACGCACAGTCAGACAACAAACAGACAGACGGAAAGACAGACAACAAACAGACAGACGGAAAGACAGACAACAAACAGACAGACGGAAAGACAGACAACAAACAGACAGACGGAAAGACAGACAACAAACAGACAGACGGAAAGACAGACGAAGGCGGAAAGACAGACAGGCGGAAAGACAGACAGACAGACGGACAGACGGACAGACAGACAGAAAGACAGACAGCGACGGAAAGACAGACAGACGGAAAGACAAACAGACGGAAAGACAGACAGACGGAAAGACAGACAGACGGAAAGACAGACAGACGGAAAGACAGACAGACAGACAGACGGAAAGACAGACAGACGGAAAGACAAACAGACAGACGGAAAGACATACAGACGGAAAGACAGACAGACATACAGACGGAAAGACAGACAGCCAGACAGCCAGACGTTTTGCCGTCATTCGATTCCTCGGGAGACAGACAGACAATACCAAGGTGCCACAAAACATGGATTCTGTGTACACCACGTCTAAGAGGATGTTTTTCCAAATTTAGCAACTACATTTATCCACTTCTTCGTTACTAGGACCCTGTAATAAGAGTTTTTCTGCCGAAAATTCGCCGTTTCTTCACCCACAATTACATAATCTTCTCTCTACTCCGTAGCGTGAAAAGGAAAAATCTACGCTTCATCAGTTGAAATATAAGTAGTTATTGAGAGGTTGATACCTCGAATTATGAAAAGTAAGACAATGCTCAATTATATTTTGTAAATTTAGTTCGTTTTTTAAAATTTTTTTATTTTATTTTATTAAATTTGAAGGTGACCGCCTTGCAGTCAAATATTACTTTAACTAAATAACTAATATATCACGATATCTCGCTCACTAATCATCGAAAAGCGAAGAAACGTAAATAGCCGGCGGCGCTAGCCGAATGCGTTTACTACGCTCCGTGAAGTTACGAAGGTTAAGAGCATTCGAGACTCGCGGGTTCGTGGTTGGGTGACCGGCCAGGAACCCCGGGATCTAACGGCGTCGAGCCCCTGGCCGAAGGGATAAAAGGCACTGACTGACTGCGACGTGACGAGACTTGACAATTATTAAAAAGTAAAAGCACATTAATGGAGGATTACTCCCAAGTGTAAAGCGCTCAACGCCCCTTAAGGGGCTTGGAGTCGCGTTGCGTCAAGATGTAGACGCAAAAAAAAAAGCATCTTTATAAGCTGGTTTCCGCGAGGTGTCACACAGGCCATGTGCGCAGGCGCAGTGGGTTTGCGCGGCATGGCGGGTAGCGGACGTGCGCCGGCGCGGCACAGCCTTGAGGACTCCGCGCCCCGGTGAGCCCCGCCGCACCCCGCCACTTGCGCAAGGCCGCTGTCACCAGGGTCGACGTCACCCGCCCCGCCCCTCCTACGCCGTGCCCCGCTCTGCACCATCCCGCTTGCAAGTACTTTTTTTATAAGCGTTTAAAGCACTTGTATAAATGTGAGATACACGGAATGCGTTTAATGTACGAGTATGTCGAGCGAGTGGAATTTTGCGATTTCGTGCGTGTCAACTACTACGGTCATTAATATCGTGAGGGGTAGCGTTACACACGGAGGGTGATGGTATCCTTCCCCCGCTCAAACGTGGAATCCGACTTACAAGACGGCTTGCGAGGTTCACCTCCAGGTATCTCCCCTTGCGGTGCATCGCGCCAGCAGGGATAAGCACTAAGCGCCCGACATGTTTGGTAGTACACTGCATCTAAGAGTGTGTGCCTGTGTGTGTAAAGGAAGATAAGGGGACGACAATGAGGGAAAAAAAGATGACGTGCGGTCAGAGGTCCCTTTACAAGGTATCGCTTCGATATTCACAAGAGAAAGCACACGAAACTTCAAATCAGCGTAGCCGGACGCTACAATTCTTCTCAAGACAGTTATTGAATTCAATCTAGCTACGTGTCAAATTTTCTGAACCCTCCGATCTCCCGGTCAACGGCGTGCGGAGGCAACGGCAATACTACTACGGAGCAATCGCAGCTGATGACCGCATGTATGTACTGGCATGTTCAACATTAATGTATTTTATTACGTTTTATTGGCAATAAAGGGAAATTTCCTTTCCAATCTTGGGGCTGGTGAATGTTTTAACATCGGAGTAACAGGCACAACGTTAATAATTTCTTTCTCTTCTGATGGGATAGCGCATCCATCATCCGAAAATTTTAGTATTTGTCGTTTTATAGATCTGAATTTCAATGTGAATTTGTGTTTATGAATGCTTCGGAGTTAATTCTCCGCGGTTTCATTTACAGTTACAAAACCACATTTTTATGATTATTCTGAAAAAAAAAAACACTATGACAAATTGACATTTTTAGGTACTACTGGTGAAATAAGCAACATTTTAGGCAACATTAATATTTTTCCTTTTATCGTAAAGTACAAAAATTTGTGTTCATAATTAATTCCGAGTGCAAACGTCAGAAAAATACAAAACTTTGCGTAAAAATATGAAGTCTGATTGAACCGCTAACTGAAGAAATGCACTAATCCAACTTTTCAGAATTTTTTTTTATTGGCGGGGGGTCGGGGGTTGTGAGCCAATGCATCATTTAATGTAGAAAGAAAACTTGGCCGCACAATAGCACAGTCAACGCCTTCAATTCTCTGTTTACTGCAGTTAGGGAACTAGTCAGTGACAAGATCCCTTTGTGCAGTAATATTCAATGACACTTTTCGCGTTCCAGTTTATTATTTCCATATTGTAACGGTACGTCCTCCGAGAAAATAATAATAATAAATAAAAAAATAAATAAATAAAATATTGGTCACAATTGGGAGAGGGAAGGCGCGCCGCCCTACAACGCGACCAGCCGCCCGCGTCCCGTTAACGCCCCCAGCGAGGCCAGGCCCCTCCGCGTTCGGGACGACGCCAGCGCACCCCACCCCCGCAGCATAACTCGTTTTCTAAAGGGAGTCCCTTGTTTGCGACCGCCCGGCTCCAACAAAAGGTTCACCCAGCTCCACTCAAGTACTCGATAGCCTCTTCAGCTGCGCGGCATTATTGACGCCAGTTATGACACCGGCTACATCCCACTTTCGGCTCCCTCCCCGGCAAACTCGCGGACACATTTACGACTGCCAGGGCACTTTGTGTTATTGAGACGCCCCGGAGCGTGCGACGCCCGCGACTGCCGGAGACCCTGTAAATTTCAATCCGCGTACGTGGTACTAAATAGGCTACCAAAATTAGTTACGCACAAGTGTGCATACGTGAAAAGGACGAACCGGGCCCGGCACCCGTGATAAAAGAAGGAAAATGTAACTGACAGGTCGTGCCGCGAGGAAAGGAACACCCATTAGTTACGCACAAGTGTCCATCCGCGGAGGGCGCGGCTTACCTTCAAACACACTGCTTATTGTAATATCAAACTCGCGGGCAATTGGCTCAAGCGTCGCCACGTAAGCAAAGGGCCAGCAAATGAGGAAGAGCCCCGCCGATCCTGGAGAGGGAAGGCGTGCCTTCGTCCGTGGGCGAGTGTGGCCCAAGAAAAACTCGATTTTGACACTCGAGCAGGCACTTGGCGTTTGGCAGCCGGCTCTTCACTTAGCATTTGGCACTCGTGCAAGTCACCTGGCAGTTGGCACTCGACCACTCAACTTGATTTTTGGCACTTGATCAACTCACTTGACATTTGCCAATCGACTAGTGCACTTGATTCTTTGTGGCCCGACGAGTTCATCATGTCAGCCAAGACATGTGTTCGGGAACTTGTGCGTCAACCTAGAATTCGGCTCCGCATAACATGTCATGTTACGAGAACTATTAAGGTTCGATGCTGGAAGGAGTTCCCTGTCTAATTGATCACGAACTGTTGTGACCGGGGGGACGCGTGTCGAGGCATGTGCCCGACAACGAGCAACGGTGGACCTAGAGGAAGTGCACTGTGAGGATTCCTGCCCGTGAAAGCGCCAAACCGCTCGACGCCAGCTGCGGGGTATCATCCCCGCCACTGCAGACACCACGCAGCAGAAGCTTAAGATGAGTAAAATTTGCGCACTAAGCGACGCTCAGCCCAATTGCCGCGTAAGTGCGGACAGACTTTAATTCAGGGAGCTGCAGCGGACGTGCCGGTAACTAGGCACGAGGGTAGCGGCCAAGTGTTTGCCACTTTTGGATTGTTAGCAGTTAACGTAATCAAGGCCGCAGTAAGCAACATGTTAACTCCATTGTACTGTTGTATTGTACTGTTGCATGCTATCACCACCATCATCATCCATCATATTGTTTTTTTTTAATTTTTGATTAATTAAAGGTTAATTTGTTAAAAAACTGCATTCCATGAGTAATTATCGAACATGCATGAACCCAGAGAGACTGAGTGAGGTTACAATATTAACAGTGAAGTTGTTAACCTAATAAAACATTCCTCAAAAAACGTTTCCCTTAGTTCTGATAAAGGCGAATGATTTCGTCGATTACAGTTCATGGTGGTATAAACTCTAGAAGAAAACCTGTCTGAGCGATGATTCCTATGGTAAAGGTGTTCCTAGATACCGAAAACGATCTTTTAATATTTCCAAAAACCGTGAATTGGATCTTCGCAGCTGAAATATCACATAGTGTTCAGTGCATCTTGCATATTGGGGGCTTGATGCCGGACACTTTTAGGCGGAGAAATTCAGTACAACTTTAAGATCTACTTTCAGAGAACGTCTATACATCCCTGAGGACAAATGTAGTTTTGGCATTCCATCACATTAACGCCCATAACAATGGCATCTCACGAAGGTGAGGATAATTACTGAGCATTTAGACAATTCAAAATGCAAAATGTTTAACAAATAATGTTTATTAAAATAAAACATTTTTATGTAAAATTATATCTTTACGAAGAGTAATTTTATCCATGAAATCATGTGGAATTCCGTTTACTATAAAAAGTAAACATGTTCGATCCAAAAATAGTTCCTCCCTCCCTAACGTTCGGTCATAAAAGACTTTTATTCATAGGATTAAATAAGTTTATTTACGGATATACTCTTATTACTAGATACGAAAAAAACTGTAAGCAGAAAAATTGAATAAAATTGATTTTATGACTTTTTTGTGTCTCCTGTAAAATTGGGAAATGGGGACAGGTTTCCTTTCTGGAGTTACCGATTCTATTATAACCCCAATTTTTCATGCAAATATTTCAGTCCCCCGAATGCTCCGGTCCCATCAATGTTAGAAGCAGCAGCAGCAGCCGCCTTCGTGTGGTTCAACCTGGATGGTAAACAAACGCTCGCCTGGGAAGAAGGCGCGCGACCGGGCGCCAGCGAAAGTCTCGAAATACCAAGGCATGCGGCGCCGCGGACGCCTCGTCTTCGGAACCTCGTTAGGGCGGTTGGCCGGGCGGAACGCGACGCGAGCCCACCTCGCACCGACGCCGCCGACGCCTACTACAGCGTCTGCCCGCAAGGCCAACGCGCGTGCGCACGAAGTTTTTCAGATTTCTTCACTCGAGGAACAACATTAATTACGCGAAAAAGTTACTTTTCTGGAAAAGTGTTTCGTTGATCCTCTCCCCGTCATTTCTTTCAATATTACTTACTATGTACTTCTATACCTCGGAAGAATTTATCATGATGTGACAGCATCGATATGTTTTAAAAACGTGTTCTCTGTTTTATGTGTTACATTTGTTTTACAAGTTTTTTTAACTTTTGGTGTTTATTCCAGAAATGCTTGCATATCTTTAAAAAAGTCTGAGTCGTCACTGGCGCCAGCGTCTGTCCGCAAGACAAACGCCTGAGAACACGAATTTTTCAAAAAAATTTCATTCGGGGAACAAATTAGATTTCCCGCACAAAATTTACTTTTCTACAAGTTTCTTTGATCCTCTCCCCGCAATTTCTTTCAATATTACTAAGTACTTCTAATATCTGGGTTAGAATTTAGCATTAAATGTGCAAGTATGTTCATTAAAAAAGTCTTCACTGTTTTATGAGCTTTATTTCTTATTACTACTACTATACTATTTTTCTTTCGGTATTTATCCCAAAAATCCATGCATACTTTGGAAATAATTTGATTGGCCAGGAAATAGTAAAATCGTTCAGAAATTGTTGAGATATTTGCAGTCAAAATGTACGTGAATGGTTTTCAAAATGTATTGCAGTCAAAATGTAAGTGAAATCCGTTTTTCCTGCGTCTCCTTTTATTTATTTATTTATTTATTTATTTTACGTCAGAAAAACAGTTAAAAACTGCGTATGACGTGCTATGGGGAAAAGTGAATTGTGTGCACATTTTCACAATTCTGTGATCCCTACACTTACTCATATACTACTTAAATTTTGAATTTTTGAAAGGGAGAAAAAAAAAACTCCCATGCAATAAAATCTATGTTCAAGGATAAACAAGCAATAAATTTTGAATTTTGAAATTTTGAAATTTTGAAAGGGAGAAAAAAAAACAAAAAAACTCCCATGTAATAAAATTTATTTTCAAGGATAAATAAGCAATAAAATTTTGAATTTTGAAAGGGAGAAAAAAAACAAAAAAACTCCCATGTAATAAAATTATTTCAAAGATAAATAAGCAATAAATTTTGGCTCTTATTACTTCCTGCCGCGACAACATGGAAACGATAATTTGAATAATTGTATTTCCCACTGAATTCTAGAAGACGTGCACAGAAAATGAAGTTACATTTATGTCCAGAAGCAAAACAAGGCCATCTCAGCATTTGCTCAATGGATCAGGAAACTGACGAAAAACCTGATCGAGATGGGGTCATTGACCCGGAAGCTGTAGTACAATAGTTGTTACAGGTTGTTTATACTCATTTACACAGTCTAAATGGTAAATAATGCATTATGTATCATTGTTAAAATTAATGTTACTTTTCTTGTGATGCTCAGTATAGTCTCTAATTGTATAGAAACAGTTATGCAGCAGAAACGATTTCACTTGGGATTTAAACTTTTCTATTGAATTTAATCGTTTAATGTCATCTGGCAAAGTGTTGTAAAATAATGTACATGTATTGTATGTGAATTTTTGTAATGAGCTGTTGATACTGTCCCTGATGAATATGATTTCTACGTCGAGTGTTATAGTAATAGACTTCTGCATTTTCTGAAAAATATTCCCGCCCTTGAGCAAGTCATTTTTACAAACCACTGATTCGTAAATAAAAGACACGGTAATGGTAGAATTCCTAGATTAATGAAGAGAGGCTTACATGAATCACGTGGGTGGGATTTGGTTATTATTCGTACAATCTGTTTTGTAATCTAAAAGTCTGGGAGCTATAAGATGTATTTCCCCAGAATATTATGCCATATCTCAGGCGGAATGAACATTCGGAAGTATACACAACGAGCAGTATGAAGGCTGACTGAATTTGCAAGAATTCTGAACGCGTAGCATAAAGAACTTAATTGTGTGTTCAATTCATTTAAATGGACGTTCCATTTAAGGTTTGACTGAATTGAGAGACCTAAAAATTTTGTTGCCTTAACATAAGTCAATGGTACACTGTTCATTTTCAATGGAGCACAGAATTGTTTATTTGAAATGGAAAACTGCATTACAACCGTTTTCTTTTCGTTTACTATTAATTTGTTATTTCGGAACCAATTTGAAACATCTGATATTGTACTATTTACGGTTTCTTTATTGCAAAGGATGTTCGTATCATCTGCAAAGAGAACCGTTCTTCCGTTTTGAATCGTCGAGGGCATATCGTTTACGTAAAGTAGGAACAGAATAGGGCCTAAAATCGATCCTTGAGGAACTCCACATGCAACGGCAAAGAGTCGGAAAGGTGCGTACGTAATGTTCCATCATTCCAGTAAGGTATTTCAACTCTCTGAGATCGTTGTTTAAGGTACAGAACATAACCAATCTAGAGCAATACCACGAATTCCATATGAAGGTAATTTGGAAAGTAAAATGTCATGATCAATGACGTCAAAAGCTTTGAAAGATCTAAAATAATCCAATAGGTGCCTCGTTTTGATCTAATGATGAGGCGACATCTTTAAGAAAAGAAAATATAGCTGTTTCCGTTGATTTTGATTTTCTAAATCCATGATTGGCAATCTGAAAGCGCGTCGTGTTTAGTGAGAAAGGTTTCATTCGTATGTAAAAAAGTCTCTAATATTTTTGAAAAACTGATAGAAGAGAAATGGGCGATAATTTTGAATTTCATTTTTGTTGCCTTTTTGAAAAGCGGCTTGATTTTAGCTGTTTTGAAAATATCTGAAACGTTCCAGTGCATAAAGATGCATTAAATATGTGAGTTAACGGATGTATAATGGCATACGCACAAGTCTTTAACAAAGAATCGGGAATTCATCTAAACCGGACGAATATTTATTTTTAGTTTACGATTATTTTAAGAATTTCATAGGAAGAAGTTTCGGAAACGAACATTGTGTCTAAAATTTTGATGAACTGTCTATTTTTGAATTTTGTGCCTGAAGACCCTTAGTGAGATCGGCAGCAATTCTCGAAAGTATTATAAAGAGATTAGCCACTGTTGCCGGATCGTTCACATTTATATCGTTATATTTTAAAACAACATTCTCTACGGGTTTTCTAGTTGATTTGGTAGTATTATTTATTATATTCCACATTGCTTTAGTTTTATTATTTGAGTTCAAAATATCCTGATCGTTTTTCATGATTTTAGCCTGCCTTATGACTTTTCGTAACAATGTTTTGTATTTTTAAAGTAGATAGGAAATCTTGAGATACGTCATGACATTTAGAAATAAAATGAGAAGTACGTTTATTTTTACACGATGTTCTAATTCCTTTTGTGATCCAAGTATTACTTTTTCGTGAAATGTTTAATTTTCTCTTTTTAATAGGAAAGCATGCGTTAAAGTGAAATGAAAGCTTTGAGAAAAATAAATTATATTTTTCATTCGTGTCAATAGCGTTATAAACTGCCTCCCATGATTCTTTCAGCAAGTTGTCCGTAAATAACTTTATGTTAACTGTAGTAAATGCTCTGCACATGCGTGTTTTATTTATTGTGTCAGTATTCATGTATTAGTAATTGTAAGAATTTGTGCATCATGGTCACTGTAACTCAGATTATTCGTTATTATTTCATATCTAGTTGTGGTTTGTTAATTATAATTTGATCTATTGCTGTTTGTGATTTAAAAGTATTCCGTGTAGGTACGTTCACTGTAATATCTAAATTAAAAGAATGAATTAAATTGAGAAACTGCTCTTTTCGTGGATTGTCAGAAAATCAATATTGAAATCTCCATACAACAATGGATTTAAAAGAGAGATTACTAATTTTGTTCAGAGTTATCTCTAGATTTTCTACAAATTGAAATAATCTAAAGCTGTTTGTTGGAAGTCTGTAGATGCAAAAGTAGATAATTTTCAGGTAGTAAGATGTACAACTGTTATTTCAAAAACTTTTCAACTGCATATAAATTGAATTCTGACAAGAAGGTAGAATCAATATTTTTACATAAATACACGAACCTCCGTAAGGGGCCTTTATTTGATTCCCTTGCTCTACAATATGATCCTGCAAGGTAAAACTAGGAATTTGGAGTGTGTTTAGATCATTATGAGATAACCAATGTTCTGTAAAGCAAAGAACATCTATTTGACTGAGATCACACTCTAATGCTGCCTCGATAAATTCAATTTTATTTGAAAGAGATTGTACATTATGATGCATTATTTGAATCTTTTGCATGTACCTACACGGATGCTTTTCTGCTGAATCTGACTGTAGTTGCTATTTATTTATCTCATTTTTACCTCGAGTGCGTGGTCGAAGGAAGTATCGTGTCCCAGCAGTGTTAGGAGGTGAGGAAGGAGGGTTAAGATGTAGGGAATGAATAATGGAGAGGTAGTACAAGGATTAGGTTCAGGGATAAGGTAATTGGATCCACAGGGGGTTCGGAGGATGGAAGAGAACTAGGAGATGTAGGTGGGGATGAATCTTGGATAGGATTCTGCTGAGGTGTAAGGATGTGTTTGGCAAGTTCGCTACCGAGTGCATGTTTTCCGACAAGGTTCAAGTGAAGACCATGCCGGGTGAAGTGTTTTTCTGAGAAAGTTAAGCTCAAATAATTTAACATGTGTGCCTCTCAGATGCAGTTTTTATTTTGTTGTTTGCGTGTCTAATTTCTTTGCACAGTGTTGGTTTGTTGTACCAGAAGGGCAGAGTCGAGATTACAATGTTCGTGTTTTGGGCGCACGTTGTAGTTTGTCAACATGTTGCTCAGTGTAAAGTGACCACCCAAATTTATGTCATTCTGCCCTCCTATGATGATGACTGTATCCCGTTTGGTGAGAGTTTTTGTGTGGGTGTCCAATTCACTGATCACGTCGGCAAACCTCCCCGTTAGGTTTAAACACACACATGACAGAGAAATTGGATGGAGTTTCCACTGAGCAGGAGGAGATTTGTCGCCCATGGCCATCTGCTAAAATAAGTACCTTTTGGTGGGCTCAGTAGGAATGTTCTTGTTTACTTAGCCAGGTTGCGCAACTCTACGTGTCTTTGTTTCTTTGCGCTTGCTAGCCTGTTTGCGTCGTTTGTGGGTGGACGTGTCGATGATGGGAGGGGGTAGTGAGGATTGGGAAGGCATGGAAAATCATTGTCATAATCTAACACAGCAAATCTGTTTTGAGTCATGATTGGTTGTGATGATTGTGTTTTTGTTTTCGCGGATGGACGGTTGAAAGTTTCTGCAGTGTTGCCTATTGTTGTCCAACCGTCTGAGTTTTGAACGACCTCTTCGAGCCTTCGGATATGTTCATCTAAATTATTGTTTACGTGTGTGAAGGCTTTCAGAAGGTCGGCTTTGAGAGTGTACAGAGTAGAAAGTGTATAGCGAATAGTAGCCATGTCACGAATGCGTATCAAATGCGTGGCAAATATGAGAATAAATAAATAGATGAGAAATCAGATTATGTGTCAAAAATGTTTCCTAAATTATCTTTTTAATTTACGTGTATTAAATTATTTAAGTTACGTATTTATTTAACAAATAAAAGAAATGTGATTCTAATTAGTATTTAAATGTTATTGGTTAATTGCGAGTAGAGTTGAGTGTGTTTCCGTTAATAGATCTAAGCTGCAAACTAATAATTACAATTAGATTACTATACTTTACCTCTTTAAAGGCCACAAAAATTCACCACTTTGATATTCGTGAATTTGAAATCACAAGGTTCAAAATTTTCCAGTTACTAATATATACGAAACTTTGAATTTTGATGTTTTCACAATTATCACAACACTTTCACTAGTTGTTTAACCCTTTACGCAAAACTAAATTTATTTGTACAGCAAATGTGTATTAAAAGTCCTTGAACTCGTTAAAAAGCAAGTTTGTCCGTTACGCTGTCTTTAAAACCAATAACTATTTACTTCGTTTCCACTGCTTCGGACAATATAAATCTCTTTCAGCGTTCCTGTAACAAGTAAACAAGTAAAGAAAACAATTTAAAAACAAAAAGTACCTGAAAGATGTAAGAAAGTAGTCAAAATTAGTAAAAATTGGAGCACAGTCCGAGCACGTCAGTCACGCAAGGAAGCAACCAACCAACCTCTCCTTTGCTTTTCCCTTCAAGTCCAGTCGGTATTGTTCATTCTAAATGTTGAATAGATTACTCAAATTTTATCGTATATTTTTACAAAAAAAGATTGAGCGATTATATTAGGCATGCCAATGGTTTTATTATAACATGTCAACGAAGAAATAAATGGAGTGAGTGCGACAGGAAATGAGAAATTGAGGAAAATTAGCACCTTCAGAGAAGCGCTCTGGCCTCTGCTTCCACGCTGTTTGTTCCTAAGTGACTTTACACACGCTCGAGGAACAACCAGTTCTACCCATTCCGTTTTCCCCTCGTGGCAGACAAGAGCGTACTGGCCACAACTAAAGAAATGACTATCGAAACTTATCGCCTTTTGATTTTGGTCGGCATACATGTTCGTCGTTCACCGCATCCTGAAGGGTGCGTGCAGGGAGTGATGTTTCGTGGCCGTTATTAAAGTGACCATTGACCGAACAAGCGATTCGACAGTCCGGGGAGCAGAGACAATACTATCAAGCAGCCCTGAGCTGAAAACAAGAGACGCTGTAAAATTCAGTCCCGCAGAATTGGGTGTCAGTGCCAGAAAGACAAGACGCACAAATTCGGAAGCGTAAAACAATTGTCGTGCAACCCGAGCGTAAAGCTCTTCGGATGACTCATGAACAGCGTGCTAGCTTTCTTGGAGGCGGTATAGTGTTCGAATCCCGGTCGGGATATAAATGAAGTTTTGTAACAAATCGACTCAGTTTCTACTGCAGTGTGACGAACTATTTCAGGCAGTTCAAGTAAGCTACGTACGGTGATGCTCGCCACATGTCTCCCTTAGCCCCGGGCGTGGACAAAAACATGAATAAAAAACAGAGCCTATGCCTGGGAACACAGCTATCTGACACAAGTCCAATTAATTCGACCCTAAAATGCCAAATACATACATATATTCCAAGCGTGTATGCGTGCCTCCATACGTGAACCGTGGAACAGTTAGGAGATAAGACAGTATGGTGTAAGGAATCATATGTAAATTGCGACTACGTCGTAACGCCAGCCTCTTGTATAGATAGGTTTTAAAGACCCGGAGATGGACGTAGTCGCGATGGTCTCTCCAAATGCTGGGTCTTTTAGCCTAGTAAATTGGGTAGGGTACTTTCCCATCTAGGAGCTCTGAAGTTGCCTGAGTTAAAAGGTAAACGTACCATTCTGGGATCGGGGCAATTCCCTACTCAATTATCGCTGAACAAAGGTACACTACCAGAGCGAATTCAAAAACCAAAGGAGACACCCATTCAGAACTCGGAGGCTTAAAAGGTTCCCGACCTCCCCATGACACCATATGATACTAACGGCGCGGGAACAGTATAACGACTCAAGGAAACTAGAGTTTCAAATCCTTTCCCCAGAATTAGAACAAGGGGTAGATTCAAACATAAACGGAGTAGGCACAAGCTAAAGAATCCCGTTTGCTAATGATATACAATAACTAAAAAATAATTTAGATTATAGTACGTCAGTAAAAATTTAAAAATAATTATAAATTATTGCAATTAATATTCACATCCTTAACCTTTCAAAAACAATCGGGTGTAGAATATTTAGAAACAAAATGGAAGCTAAATAAAATTTGAGACAAACGCACATTTAAGATATTTGCTAATACGAATACGTATTACAGTTAATGAACCGTATTCATGAAATCCATTATCTTATAAACCTCCGTTTTTTTAGTAATAAAGATCAAGGATTTAAAAATCGATACTAAAATCTGTGCTGGGCCTTAGGCGTTCGTATTTCTAAAGCGAAGAGCTGATTGCCAATGATAACGCAATATTTCCCTGGTAGGGCTGGAACCGAGGTCCTAGCCTCCGAGGAAGGGAGAGGAGGAGGGGAGGACAGGGGGGGGGGAAGGTGGAAGAGGAGGGAGGAGAGGGTGGTGGAGGGGAGGAGGGGATGGCAGATGGGAACAAGAGTGAGGAAGCAAGGTACGAGGGAAGGACGGTAGGAAAGGAGGAGGAGAGAAGGGAAGGAGAGAAGGAAAGAAGGAGGGTGGAAGGAGGGAAGGAGGAGAGGAGGGGAGAGGAGGAGGAGGAAGGGAAGGAGAGGAGGAAGGAAGGAGGAAGGGGAGAGGAGGAGGGGAGGGAGGGGAAAAGGGAGGAAGAAAGGAAGGGGAGGAGGGGAGCAGGAGGAGGGGGATGAAGCAAGGGAGGAGCATGAAGGGGGGAAGGAGGGGGAGGGGAGGAGGAGGCGCCCCCGCGCAGATGCGCCGCGTCGCCGGTGGCGCTGTTTATAAATACGCGTGCGCGCGCGCGGCGCCCGTGACGGCACCGCCGCACGCGTGCTTTGTCTCCCCGCGGCCCGGCAGGCGCACCGGCAAAACAAGACGCCACCCAACTCACAACACTGATAAAAGAAACGGGCAGTGAAAGCTTTGGGGTCATGCACTGTTCTACGCAGACGTCATACGGAAGAACCAGGAAAAACGTGAGAGGATTGATTGATTGAATGATTGATTTATTCGTGTTTCCGGGCGCGTCAACTGCTTCGGTCGTTAGTCCCGTTAGTGTAGTGCACGTTTTGTCTCGGGAGATGGCGGTGATCTCCCCCCGCTGGATGGCGAGATCCGGCGCCGACCTACCGTCGGCTAGTGGGGTTTCCCCCTAACCAAGACTCTCCCACCAGCGGGGCGCCGCCCCAGTCGGGACAAGCTCTAAGCTCCCGACAGGTCTCCCGGAATATGTGGTAGTGTAGTGCATGTTAGAGAGTGTGTGTGTGTGTGTGTGTGTGTGTAAGGGTAGAGGACAGGACAAGAAAAGGAAGGACAGATCGTGCGCGGTCCGTGGCCCGTTTGGTAGGGTACTTCTCCGGCATTCGCCTGGTGTTGATCGGAGAAACCACGGAAAACTACCGATCACAGCAGCCGGCCGCTAGAATTCTCCTCCATACAGCGACTGAATTCGAACGTGAGAGGATAAACGAGACTGATAATATCTGTCATCTGATAATATTTTCTCACTTCCATGATTTTGTAACTGTTTAAGCGAAGCGTCTATATCCTCCTCTCCATCTTTGTCCTCTCCTCCCTTTCGCGCCCTCTAAAATACATACAATAAATCAAAGAAACGTTTATTACATTTATTTAATTTTCCGTTAAATAGGAGAAAATTCTTTATCCTTCACTATTAAAAGGCGCGTGTGGTTCTAGAAGACATTGTGTTTTAAAGACGTGGAGTTTTAGATGTACGTTTACGAGATCTGGTGGCATCCTCTGTTGAACGATTTGGCATCCAGTGGCAAGGTTACTTCAAGATACACCGGAGGGCAATAAGTCATGTATTTCCTCTTTGCGTGAGACCCCGCGCAAGTAATGGCGCCTTAAACTTGTGTTCTCGATTCTCGCGATGCAAAACTTACGAACTATGAGTTAACGAGGGAAGTCGAAAATTGGAGAGAAGTACAAGATCTATCACAATGCAACGCAATACGGTCATATCTTCTGAAAACTTACCAATTCTTCCACCATAAATTCATAGTGTTTGATAATTTGTAGTAATTTGAAATAAACATATTTTGACTGTTGATATAAATAGTATAAATGCTGTAAAATATTGCCAATTAGTCTAAAAGTATAATATTCAATAATCATTTCATTCTCACATTCCATTCAGAAACAGAGTAACGCTGCACGCTGTTGTTTCTTTGGGTTCGAGGGAACTCAAAACTTCACATCCTGTTCCTCACGAGCCTTAGAAATGCCCGAACAACAGTCTGATTCCTATTTATTATGAGTTGATACCTGCTACAACTCGAAGTCGATTCGTACTTCACCTGTCCCAGACATCTCTTTCATAATGCCAACTTCTGCCGTTTATTACATAATACCAACTTCATCCGGTTTAAGCTCGAAGTATGCTTCGAAGCTGGTCCTTCGGAGTTTATGTGCCCATTTTGGACAATAAGAAAGTAAACTCATTTTAACACAAACTCCAAGGGGCGGAAATAATCGGTGTCAGTGTTATAAAAAATCGTGTTATCCGAGTATCATAAACATCCGTATTACCATAATCCCTTGCCAAGCCCGACGTTTTGTTCGTGTTATGACGAAATTCGTGTTAAGCGAGTTCGTGCTAACGAGGGTTTACTGCATAAACATTAAGCGAGTAATTCGGGAAAAAGCCAGATTCGCACTTTATCCACAACACATCTATCATCACAATCGTGGTTCCAGGAACCAAACGTAATATTTCTGCTAGCGCTACTGCATGATGAACTTCAACAGCCATTCTCTCCTGCGCAATCTTAGTACCAGTGCAATCCGCAACGCGCGAGCGTCGCCGGCGGCGCCCGCCACAATGGCAGCCCTCACGGCATCCGTCAATGCGTTGCCATTGAGGCGATCGCAGGAGCCGTGGCGGCCGGTGCGGTGCGGAGCGGCGCGGAAGAACCGCGTCGCTGTGCATTGAACTCGATTCCTTGAATGCGCCCTGTGTGTCGGGGACGCTGCACGTGACGGAGGGCGAACAAGGGCGGAGTGTGAGCGCAGACACAAGCGCCGGCTAGGTGCCCTGCCCTGCCCTGCCCTGCCCCCGCCCCGGCACAAAAGGGCGATTCAAAGCAAACGGCGAGAACTTCCAGCCACGCACAGATTTCGACGTTGCTAATCTCCTTTGCTCAGAATATGCTCGGCGCCAAGGAGTGAACGGTGTTAAGAAAGCATTTAATTTTATTAACTAGCTGGTGTACCCGGCGTTGCTCGGGTTTGTAGTTAATTATTAGACAGGGAGAGGAATTCCATTTTTTGATACCCTGCGGTGGGGCCTACATCTACCTCTTCCGTTGTATCCCTTCTCCGCCCTGCTCCTCACTGCCATGCTCTGCCCGGGCACGCTTCGATAGCCCCGTCTTCTCTTCACCCCCGTTTGGAAATTTCCGGTCTACCTCGCTCACTTTTTCATAAAAAAATATATTTCTCTTATTTGGGGTTCCAGCTCCTAAACTTTCTTCACTTTATAACTAAAATAATAAACAATTCTAAACTACAGAATAAAATACTTGTAGACTCACGTATATTTTGTGTTTTTTCGCGAGTTTCATATATTACTTCCAATAATGTCAATAAATTGTCACATTGTAAAACTTACTCTTTTTTTATATTTTGTCTTCTCTTGTATTCATAAAACAATATTTGAAATTGATCCGTCAAATCGTGACCTTGAAGGGACTTCCTGTTTTCAGCGAAGTTTAACATGCCAGAGTTCTCGCACGGAGACGCTAGAAGATAGATATGGAATATGAATGTATATGTCGTAACGTAATTGACATCATAATCCTAATCATAAAAGTAAATGAAAGTATCAATAACTGCCAGTATTTACATTTATTTTGAATATATAAGTTTAAACTACATGTAGAATAAAACTTATTTTTTTACGTAAATCAATCATTACATTGAAGCATGAGAACAATACTGATCCATCAACATGTACATTATGTGTACACACTTAATTGACAATGTTCTGAACAAAACCATATTAGCTTCATTATTTGATCTGAAGTGCTATATATTAAGAGTCTTGAAATGTGAAGAACAGAAACCAATTCATGCGTTGGGAGCAATTGCAATGCAAAAAATAATAGCACTGATTAGTCTCAATATGTAAGTGATAATTGCTTCATTACATACTACTGCACTAATCTTCTACACATAATGAAAAAAAGCAACTGGGTGAAACCAAAACATACAAACATTTTACATTTTACCAATTTGAACATGAGAACTGTGTAAATAGTCAAAATTGTGAGTGCTACTGAAAAGATATCCTACTAGGTAGAAAATTATTTACATTTGCATCCCTCCTTGCAGTATTATTTTCAATAGTGCGAGTGAGTACTTCAGCAAGTCGCACTTCTCTTAATAGCCGATTCAAAACGTTTATAGACTGCCCATCTATTCGCACTTGTATAGTCTGTTTTGACAACTTGACACTCGCGTTGAAGCAATTCAATGCTTACAAATTTCTGTACAAGAAGAGGTTGTTTAGAATGTATACGATATCTATATATAATACATTGTAGATTACGTTACAGTACAGTACAGTTTGTTTCACTATAGATTAGTACAGAGTGAATGATATACAAAACACACCTGCAACCATATACTAACCATATATTAACCATAAACAAGAATTTAAATTTCGCAAAACTTCTTTTCTTCAAATTTGCAAACCATGAATCAGCAAATAAAATGGTAATTTTAACGTTTATAACAATATGAATTTATTAATCTTCTTTTTAGCTGTTCAACTTGACGTGACAGTCCAGACTTGGTCTCACAAAAGAAAAGAACCTACCTACCTGAAATACACGGATATAGTACTGAAGTTACCCTCTAATCGATCAAATTTGGCTTAAAAAATCATGTGATTTGAAGATGATTTTTTTATTTTTCAAAAACCAAATTCTTTCCCGTTTTAACGGCATCCGGTAAATACGTGACATTATTAAGACAATCTGATATTACTTTCTGAAAACTGAAATAAATGGTGAAGAAATGAGAAAAAGTGCAAATAAAAATTTGGAACAGTAACTACAATATGCAACATATAATGAACAACATGCCAAATAAGAATCGAATTACCATATAAAAAGAGTACAATCTAAGAGCAAAACTCAGAGGATAAAATATTAATTAGAATTAGAAAAGAGGTGGTGAAAAAAATTCATCATTAATGAATAGTATCTATGACGAAATCGGAGTATGAATAACTCGCCAAAGGAGAGACCAAAGAAAGTACGAAAGAACACACACGGGAATAATTGAATAACGGAGAAAAGACGTCATTTATAAGAAAAGAAGTATAAAGAAATGCAAGAATAATACGTCAGAGCAAATATTCGTAAGAGTAATCAAAAGGGATGGAAACGGTGAGGCAGCGCAGTTCCCAGATGTCGCCGCGGCGCGGTGCGGTGCAGTGGTGCAGCGTGACGCGTGGGCAGCGTGACGCGGGACGGGACGGGGACGGGGACGGGACGGGGACAGGGGACGGGACGGGACGGGACGGGGACGGGGACGGGACGGGGACGGGACGGGGACGAGGGACGGGACGGGGACGGGGACGGGACGGGGACGGGGACGGGACGGACGGGACGGGCGGGCAGGGAGCCGGGAGCCGGGGCCGGGGACAGGGGACGGGGACGGGGACGGGGACGGGGACGGGGACGGGGACGGGGACGGGACGGGGACGGGAACGGTGGCGGGGACGGGGCGGGGCACGGGGTAGGAGACGGACGGGGACGGGGACGGACGGACGGAGGAAGGAAGGGGCGGGGACGGGGACGAGGGACGGTGGGACAGGAGGACGGAGGACGAGGGACGGGGACGAGGGCGATGCGGGCGGATCAGGGCGGATCGGGCGGAGCGGGGTGGAGCGGGGTAGAGCGGGGTGGAGTGGGCCAGAGCGAGGCTAGGGCGAAGTTAGGCGGGGAGGAGCGAGGGGCGGAGCGAAGCGGGGACGAGCAGGGCGGGCGGGCGGACGGGGCGGGGCGGGGCGGGACGGGGCGGGGCGGGGCGGGACGGGGCGAGACGGGGCGGAGCGGGGCGGGGCGGCGCGAGGCGAGGCGGGGCGGAGCGAGGCAGCGGGAGGCGAGGCGGGGCGGGGTTTGGAGTGGTGGGGTGGGGGACGGGGGGCGAGCGACCGCGCCCACGTGCGTCTGCGCGCTCACGCGCCCCCGACGGAAGCGGAAGCGGCGGCGCGGCGCCGGCCGGTGCGGTGCGGTGCGGTGTGGGGCGACAGCCGCCGCGCATGGAGCAACGCCTTGCGACACCGCGAAACCGCACCGCCACACTCCCTCGCCCCGCGCCCCACACGATACATAGCATCCCCACGCCTCTCTAACCCCCCTTTCCCCCCCCCCCTCCCACGTCTCTCGCCTCTCGCTCCCCCATGCTTCTAGCCAACCACACGCCTCTCGTCCTCTCCCTCGCCTATCGCCCCTCCCCCTAAGCCTCTCGCCCCCCACGTTATAATTGTCTACAATTTTTAATAACCATGCTACCGAAATTTTAGTGTAATCTAGTTAATAACTTATTTCATTATCATTAACGTTTTTCGATATATTATTCGTATTTAAGTAAACATGTTTAAAAACATGATAAGTAAAACGAGAATGATTACTAGCAGAAAAATTCTCATCCACACGTGTGAATACGAAATATGCGTGGATGACTCTGCGGTTCTGAGCATCTATGCGAGTGCATGTAAATGCCATGAACTTGTATTTTAAACTGTTCAGATATAGTATTATTTCACAATGCTCTAATTATAAGTTAGAAATACATATTTTGGGGCAGTATGATAAAAATACGTTTCATATATTTTTTGGTGGGGGAGGGAGGCATTGCGAGTGGGGTCTTCGTCTCACTAATGGAAAGTAAACAAAACTACTTGTTTTATGAAAAATGACATTTCAATATTTCCTGTTTAATAGTTCACTACTGACTAGTTCTCTTTTGATTTTCAAATATACATTTTTGAGCTTTCGAAAATCATATTTCGTCTTTGGAGTAAGAATATTTAGTCACGTAATTTTTTGGGAGGGAGGGGGTGATCCCATAACTGGGGCTACGGCCTCGATCGTACGTGATTTTTTTATGGTCATAAATACAGGTCTGTTCGTTTGTTTTCTCATAGAGTCTGATGCATCCATCTACCTTCATCGACATATTAATACATTCTACAAGAAAATTATTCATGACAGTTTGTTACATTCTACTCAACTCGCCGATTCAGGGAAAACTCCGCCAATTCTCTAAAAGGGCGCACACAAGCTTGGAATATGGACCAACTCTTCCGTTTGATCCGTCCGAGGAAACATGAGTCCGCGGCCACAATCAGGCACGTTAAGATGGCTCGGCGAATCTTGTTTGCTTCCTATTTGCCGAGCGCCAAACGGTCGCTGCTCGCTTTATCCGAAACCTGTCGGTCATTCGGCCACATCTAAGCAAGCGAATATACACCGTGCAATTCGACCCGATGGGGCGAGCAAAGTGGAGCCATACGTTGGCGGCCGTGGGTGGGAGGAGGAGCGGAAGTATCGCATACCTGCGGGCATGAATAGCTTGGCGCCCCGGCGTTGGGATACATTTAGACAAAGGGGACGCCAGCTTGACCGGGAAGGTCACGTGGTAGACGCGAGCCTCCCTCCTACACCTAGGACGGTCACGTGACGGCTACACTCTGGTATAAAATCGAGCCCACGAACTCACACGGGGGTTTTATTCTGGAAACTTCGCGCGATGCGCAAAACTTTACGCCCAGGCTGGAGTGTGTCGTGCCTCTTGCACGGGTGACGAGGTCACGGTAGTGGCGCGGGAGTAGCGTCACAGCGTCCCTAGCTATGTGGGGTATCCACAGGAAAATACTCGCAATTGTGTAGTTTCGGAGCAGAAGTTGGTTATTGTACATACGTGTAAATAAACTTGTGCATACTTGTAAATGTCTGTGTGTTTTTCTCCATGACGCCACAAAAGTTATTGCCGCATGCTCAATACAAACTTCATGCAGTTTTCGACGTAGAGCAGTCTCGAGCAATGGCAGTTCGAGTTGCGCATGCGTAATGCTCAAAGTGGTACCGAGTGGTCGAGAGATTGCTGTTGGCAACGAAGGGTGCAAAGTCCCTTATGCCTGAAGCTGCCTTTAAACTAGAGCCATTTTGTCCGACATAGCGGACAGCAATCAACTGCAATCTCTATGAGCAGTCTTCTGGGAATGCGGAGTTACACAAAAGTGATACGAAACTCGCATTTGCAGAAGATCGATAATGATGTCGAAAGCTTCGCTGTGCAAAACTTCCCTATTGTCACGAATGGTATCCGGTGACTCCTGATTTTCTTGGGGATGCGCCTTTGTGATTCCTCGTGCTTTGAAGGACAGTGCGCCTATTCGTTTGCTCAATACTACAGCCCGTTACAGAGCAGATAACGAAGCGCCGCTCTCAGACCAACGCGATCCTCTCAGGCAACGCGAGTACACACAAGCGAGTCGGGGAGTGGGGAAGGCGAGTCCGGCTGTGGTTGCTGAGGTAGAGTCACGCAACGTGTGAACCCCGCAGGCGAAACTAGCGCCTTCGAACCAATATTAAACTCGAGGAACGCACAAATCTGTCGGAGGAAACCACCGAGTGTGATCGACTGCTCAGATCGGTAGTTTTCCACGGTTTCTCCGATCAATACCAAGAGAATGCCGGAGCAGTACCCTACCAAGCCGACCAATGACTGCACGCTATCTTTCCTTCCTCTTTCTTGTCCTATCGTCGTCCCATACTTACACATAAGTGACATGCACTACATGTCAAGAGACGGTCGGCAGGTTAAAACTTGCCCGGATATCCCTAGAGCTTGTTCGGTTATCTTTAGAGCTTGGATGGAAGATATACGGTTTGGTAAATCCCGCAGGCCGACATGTAGGTTGTCGCCGGATCTCACCGTCCATTGGGGTAATAATGGCCCGTCTCCGTGATAATAAATACACTACACTCACAGGACTAGTGACCGTAGCAACTTGCACGGTAGGAAACACCCAAGGATGGTAAGATGGTGTAGCGTGCTAAAAACAGCGTTGGGCACGTGGTGCGTGGTGGGCACGAGATGCGTAGACAAAGGCAGAAGCGATGACGCATGGGTTTTTTCTGACAAAGTGTGCGCATCGCTAGGGCGGAGGCAATGGAGGCGGCGGGCAGCGTCGCGAGGGCTATTTAAGGGCCGTGAGAACAATAGCTCTTCCTTCTTTGTGATCCTGGCAGCGGCAGCGTAGGTCGTCCGTGAGAGGTGCAAGTGTGCAGGGGAAGAAGCCGGCAGTTATTGTCGTGACTAGTGAGACATGTAGTCGATCTCAGGGCAGGCGGTACTACGTACGGCGAAACATTAGGTAGTATGTTGCGGTGTGGTAGCCGTTGTAAATATTTCTCCTAGCAGTGGGGTCTATTTAGTTAGTTAATTGTATTGGTTATTTGTGACTACGGTCTAAATTGCGAATAAACCTGCTGTTATTACATCCCACACTCATCTGTGTACCGATTACACCCGTATGACGCCACAATGGCAAGGTAAGAGATATCCGGAAGAGTCCAGTTGTGGCAACATGACAAGAGTCCAGTCAGGAGCTTATCTCGGCTGGGGTAGTGCTCCGCTGGTGGGAGATACCTAGATAAAAAAAAACAGCAAGCCGACGTCGTTCGGCGCCAGATTCCATCACCTAGCGGGGGAGAACTCCGCCGCCTCACGTGATAAAAAACACACACTACACTTACGGAACCAACAACCCTAGCTGCTGACGCGGCCGGACACAAGAAATAATCAATCGAGCGGACGCGTGCATGGGCAACATCTTGCGCTGCGACGAGGTCGGCCGCGATGGCGCGCATGTGGCGCCCGCCGCCTGCAATTGCCTCCGCGCGCCGCCGTGGGAAAAACGCGCGTGGCGAAGGCCTCGCCGCGCAAAACCGCGCGGCGCCGTATGCGCGCTATCGCGGTCGCCCCACATTTCCTCTCCGCGCGTATCTCGCGCGCCAGGGCACCCGCGTGTCTGCACGCGCCGCCCAGGCGCCTGTGTCGCAAGGACGCCGCCCCGACAACTGGGACAAACAGCCCACCAGCGCAGGGGCGCCTCAAGCGAACACTTGGCCAAACGTCATTCAAAACTTTTGGTTTTATGCTATCGTAACTGTACGGTTCTCCTATTATTATTATTATTATTATTATTATTATTATTATTATTATTATTATCGTCATCATTATCATCATCATCATTATTATATTTTACTATTATCATCATCATTATCATCATTATTATATTATCAAATTGTTGTACTTCAGATTTTTTGTATTGTGTCGTTAATACATAATTTTCCTATTGTTATTAAATTGTTGTGTAATAGTTTTTATTTGTATTTTTCTTGTAGTTTTTGTTGTATTGTTTAATTGTAGTATTGTTTAAGGTTAAGGCTAAGCAGGAGAAGATGTTCAAAGCGATTTTGGGACAATTCAATAAATGGACAAGAAATGAGAAATATAATTAAATACATGAATGTCGAGAGGAAACATTTTCTCTCTCAGAATGCAAACAATTTCTCAACCATTGCAATTAAATAATAACGAGCTTCTATGACTCGGTACCAATGAAATCTTAAATTACTTAAGAGTTAATTTGGAACAAAAAATCAGCATGTAAAAATCATATTAATAGCACATGAGATGAAACGCAAAAATATCAACATTATTTCATTTAAGTAACAAAATTTCAGTGTAAAGCAAATTACATTGTGGTATCCCATTCACAAGCCAGTAATTCCTCCGCACTTGAATATCCGCTAGCTTTATAGGGGATAGAACTGCCACATCAAATACTAAAAGAAAATCAGGTAGTACAAAGCATGGTACAAGCAAATATTATTATGAAAGTCCCTTGGTTCGTGCCAAGCAAGTTGAAAGGGTACTGAAAATAGTACCAATCACAAAGCGATTTTTTTCATCTTTCATTACGTTATTAATTACTCAACCCTCCCAACCAAGCTGGATTTAAACTAAAGCAACAACAAGCATAAATAAAATCATTACTCCCAAAAGACAAATTCAAACCTTCTTAATTGACTCCATTTCTTATCCTCACTTCTCTCCCAATTAAGCCTAATTAAACGAAAATAGTCCATAAATAAATTAAAGTTCTTCTCGTGCAGCAAATTACACAGATTTCTGAGGTGTCAATAAACTTCTTTGAACCGTTTTGAAATGTAATTTATGTTGTTAAAAATCTCGAAACACAGAATGTCGAAATAAATAACAAAAGCAAGCTGAAATAATTTTCAAAAATAATAAAAATTGTAATTATATTTTCATTGTGTTGTACATTTTTGTTCTTGTATTGTAGTTTTCTTGTTTAACACCGAGAGTCCGACAATTATATCCATTGACATAATTGATTCTCTCCCATTGACTCTCAACATGGGCTCAATTGTCGGAAATTTTCGAATTTGGTACATCATGGACACCTAATGGTTTCAACCACTGTTTGACTCCCCCAATACCGGTCTCAGCCTGTCATATTTTTATCATTATTGTGTCGTCACCTGACTAAGCGAATACGGGATCTGATTAGGATGGAAATAGCACGTGGATTTAATATTGCTAGGAATTTAGAGTTCTATACTTTAGGTTCTTTAACACATCACAATACTTACTGGCAAACTGATAATTTACTTCCCTTTATGAACGTTTACGTGCAGTATCGCAATCAGAATTTTCCTTAAGAAGAGACTATGGGTGTAGTGGCCCGTAGACTTAACGGCTTCTTACCCGAAATTCTGCACTGATACGGAATTTAAAAGCAATTTTTATTTACTGATATATAACATATTGAAGTGGAATATTGAATGTTTTTCCTCACCTGTGAAATTAAGTTATCCATAACTTTAAAGTTATAGTCCATAGCAAGGAATTAAAACAGTTCAAGATAAAGAGAACAGCCGTAAATTATAACTGTTTACTTGAAACGTTTTTATGACTAATTGTTGAAACTATTACGCTATTACACCAATTACGCTCGCAAATGAGTGCGCTGAATGCAATCGTAATATAGACCGACATCTGTAGTGTGCCAAAATGAAAAACAAAAAAAAATTGTAAAATATATTTTAATTCATATATTATTGTTATTCATATTATTCATATTATTATTATTATTATTATTATTATTATTCATATAATATTGAGATGTAATTAATGTTTGTAACATTAATCACTAATTCAATCAGACAAAGTATCAAGTATTAGAAAAAACAAAATAATTCAGATACGTTCATTTTCTTTTCAAATTGGTATGTTAGTAAAAATATTTAAAAAAGAGAATTTGTACCATCGGTTTCTGGAGATGCGAAGAGACTCCACTCTAGTGTGTGTGTGGGGGGGGGGATTTATAAAATGCATCGGAAGCTAATCGGGTACTCTTAGCTCTAGCGACATCACGCAGTCAATTAGAGAACATTTTAAGGCATTTGGACCAATGGGCACTAAGCTCATGAGTCAAGTCAATGTCATCTACACTTGCACACTAAAAGTGGAGCAGATGGTGTTTGTCAAGTGCGTATACGCATGTCGTTATTGACCAAAAAAGGCGAGGAAAGTTCCTTCATTCACTGCGTAATGTCGCTGAAGGCTACAGTCACAGGGCAGCCAAAGTATCTGTTGCTCGCTACCGGACGACTGCGAGCGAAATTGTCCGATTAATTTCATCCGAAATGCTGCATCCGAAATCCGATATTCCTCATAACTCCGCAATTCATATTTTGATCTGCGAGAAGCACGCTCAAGGCCATCTATACATGTATCGGCGGCAGTCTTGGTTTTGCAGATGGCCTTGATTCTCCAGCTGATTTCGGGCGAATGGAACCGACAAAATCAAACGAAACAGATCTTCGTCCGACAGTCGAGGTTCCCGAACGTCGTCGGAAGAGGTCGTTCGGGTTCAATATGACCATTTCCATTTACTAGCACATATTTGAACGAGTCGAGCATGCCGGAGGCAAACGTCGAGCATGCCGGACGGAAACGTCGGACGCCGGCCGACCGAAATTTCGGCCAAAATCGGTTCCACAGTGACCGCCGCCTAATAGAATAGAATGTTTGTGCACGCCTTAGCAGACGCTTAGCAGATCGATCTTTTGCGCATGCGCAGATGCACAGAAGTGATGCGAAACTTGAACTGCGCATGCGCAGAAGATCGATAGTGTTGTTCAGTGCTACACAGGTTTGCACCTCGGCGCACGATCTTGGTGTACAAAGATCGACAATGCATGCAAAACGATAGCTACGTCATTTGTGCACCTAGCAGAAGCGCTATCGACTTCGCGCATGCCAGATCACTCAAAGTGATGCAACGAAATGCGCATGCGCAGAAGATCGATAGTGCTTTAACGGTCGACGTAGCACAAACTCTCCGTTAGCCGCCGACTTTTATCGTCAATACCCCCACGATGCCTCACACATTGAGTAGAATCTCCTGCTTAGAGACTTCATGCTAAAACAAAAATCGTGTCGCGCGCTCTGTTTTTGGCGACGTTTCGCCCACTGTGCGTGGCGTGGCACAGCTGCAGCCGCAGGAGCCGCTCCACACACTCACACTCACACACACTTGGCGCTCGCGACCGCTGCCAGGCTGCCGTGCGATATGTGCTCTTATCAGCCGCGCTGTGTACTCGCTTTGCGACACCACATGCCGCGGCATGCACAAGACCGCGTACATTCGCATTTTACAATTCAGCATGCACGCAGACAGATCTGTGCAATTCCCCTCCCCCTTCAATAACTCTACTTATGCACATCGCTATAAGTACGTACATTTGGATATACTTATCATGTGTACTTAGATAATATAATGATATTTTTTCAGTTATGTGATTTAAATGTTACATATCGTCCTTATGATCTGCCCATGGCCAACATTTAACGCTAGACTCACATATTTATTGGTCCTCACAGACACCATTCCCGACAAGGTAGGTCTATGTGCTTTCTTGCCTCCGAATCAGATGTCTCCGTTATCTTCTTTGCTCCCAATGAGCTACGACCGAAAAAGTTTATCAGCGGGATAGATGATTTCATTAGCAAAATATCTTGAGGTACATCGACGTTCAAGAAATACGATCTGTAAAATTGTATCTTATTAGTTTTATTTATTCTTGAGTAGATGGCGGTAAGTGATCGTGGAGTTCTGAAACTTCAGATAATCAGTAACAGTGTTCTGTGACCAATGCAACGGATATATAATTGCTATGCAGATATAATACGCTTATACGCAGATATAATTGTTAAAATCGAAAGTTAGCTGTTCGTTTTCATTTACGGATCAGTTTCGGATATTTGTGTATGCTATATTGGTCGGATACCCGCATTGTCAGTCTTCGAGTTAATTCTGCGTAGAAACCATTACAGAAAGGTCGTGTTTTAACGCCCACAGATCGCTTGCTGCAGAGAACGAGCAGTTGAAACGTCCACTTATTTGGTCCATGGACGCCACCCTACCGTTTCCGCCCGACAAAAAATCCTCCCCGGCGGGGAATCGAACCCCGGTCTCCCGCGTGACAGGCGGGGATACTGACCACTATACTACCGAGGACATGTTAGAAGGAACTCTTGTAACAGTATTCGACGAGATACACATCTGATTACCTCTTTGTATTATTTTTCTGTTTATACGGAATATCTGGGTTCTGGAGACTCTTCATAATTTCTTTGCTTCAGAATTTTGACGCAAGCAATTCTAGGCAATCGAGACTCCCATGTAACCTCACTTCAGTGTATTGTTTGGAAACGTTGCTTAGTGCTCCTGTGTGCTGCTGTGAAATTATAAATTTGCCGACAACGGACAGGACAACCTAAGGAACCCTCGGGGGTTCCATTAACACATTTTGGCTTTATGTAACCTACTTTTTTGCATACACTTGTTTTTGCAGGAAAATCTTAATTGTTTGTGAAAACTGTCGAATATCAATATGCAATGAATGTATCTACCAGAAGAAGCGGTAAACACTGCATTTATTGAATTATTTTTGATATACTGAATTGGTTATTTTTTCAATTGAAGTATTATTGAAAATGTTCTTACTGCTTTCCATCCTTACAACCAACTATACACCAACAATAAAAATATACATCCAAGGATACACGTGGTCACATACCTACTCGTATACCCAAGAATATCCACATAACCAATTATCCTCATCCAACAATACACTTTTCTCATGTTACTTTTTATGAACGTATGATGATGTTCTCAATGTTTATACAGTTTTCATTTCGTTTCACAAAGTTCACACAATTACTTTCCATTTCATTGAAGAAATTTACATAATAATAATAATAATAATAATAATAATAAATTTTTATTATTATTATTATTATTATAATTATATTATTATTATTATTATTATTATTATTATTATTATTATTATTATTATTATTATTATTATAGCATTGCTTCTATTGAGAGGCGAGACTTAGAACATGAGCCCATTCCCAGTTACTGAAATACTTCTATATATAGAGATACATTCGTAAATTATAATTGGAATCACAACATATTTTTGAACCATTTCTACGAAAACGTTCTGGTAGATTTCAAGAGCATTTAATTTGGAAACGACACGCATTTTTTATTTTCTAAAAATTTACAATAATAGAAATATGCCCATTTGAAAAGACACTCCATATTATAATAGATTATTGCTCATTCCTCCGACCACGGTCTTTGTCTAAATTATTTAACCCTTGCTGCCATTTTGAGGGCTTATTGTCGTGTTTTCTTTTCAAATTTCCTGGTACTTAATATTTACACGTTATTCCCTACATGTTTTTTCTTTTCACACATTTACCTTATTTCTTATTTTTAATTACGAAAACCAATGCATAAAATACCTTTATATTTTATCATGTCGTTATGATAATAATGTTCCTTTGAATCACAAAACAAAATATACGTTTTTGTAGGTGCACATAAGGAGGTAGTGACATTTCCTTTACAAATATTTAATATCACAAATTTTCCAAATGAAATTATTACTGACTATCGTTTTATATTAATTAATGATATTTTTGTTGACATAACCCCTTCAGTTTACCATTTTTAATAAGAAAATAAATTTTTAATTTCAGAGTCAAATTATTGACATTCATGTTTTATAAAAATGTCAAAAATGACATTCTTGTTTTATAAACATTGAAATATATTGCTGTGCCTTTCTCGTGTGGAGGCAGGTGAAATGATACTGTTTTTTTTTAAGATAAAAATACTGAGAAAATGAATTCTTTAAAGTTTTCAATTTATTTACTTCTTGCACTCCATTGTGTTCCGTAGTGTGTACCATTACAATAAACGTTCAACCTTATAAACAAACCAATCAGGTATAATCGTAAAATAACACGTAACTCAATTCAAATGTTAAAACTCTCTTAAAGAGCACAAAAAGAATATTTTTTAAACTGATCTGGAAAATCTTCTGACTAAACGTAGTCGAGGATATGCGTGTAGTTCCGACAGATGCCACCACGTACCTGCGGTCGTATTACTCTCAATTTACCACAATATTCTACTGAAATAATCACACAGCAAAATCCGACAATCCATTCCCTACAATTTTAAAACTTTTAAAGCCCCGCAGGAGAATCTTTTTAAACACTAAACGCAGACGGGGAAATCCGTTGGGCGCTGACAGACGCCGCCTCCGCCGCCGCCGTCGCCGCCGGCGTCGCCGAACGTGGCGTCCACATGCGCGCGGGGGAGAGACACAAATGAAGCGAAAATAAGCGCGTGCCCAATTATTTTTAGTGGCGCAGGCGGGATGGCCCCCGCGTGTTGCCGTCGCGCGGCGCTGAGCGGTGCGTCGCGGCGCGGCGCGGCGCGGCGCCCGCCCTGTGTCGCGCGCCCGAAATACCGGCGAAACCGCGGCGTCGGGGGGGGGCGCGCGTTTGCGGTTGCGGCCGCGCGGCGCGGGAGGGCGTGGCGAGCGGGGGTGGGCGGGCAGGCGGGCCGTCCACCGTGTCCCACGTGGCGAGCGGGGGGCGATGCCGGAAGCGACTGTTGAAGAGGGAAAAGGTGTGTTTTCGGGGCGGGGCGTGCTCAAGAGGGGGTAATAACGAGAAGGTGGAGAAAGTAGTGAGGTTTTTGATTGAATGTTTATTTTGTGTTTCCAGGTGGGCAACTGCTATGGTCATTGGTCTTCTAGGTGTAGTGCGTGATATACATCGGAAAGGGCAGTTATTCCTATCCCATTACCGGGAGCGGTAGATCAGTGCATCAGCTGATGTCGCTGCAGCGCCTCTGACCGGGAGGTCCTAGGTTCGAGTCTCGACGGTGGTAGGATTTTCGACACTAGCTTTTCAGCTAGGTCGAATTCAGTCGCTGTCTGGAGGAGAATTCTAGAGGCTGGCTGCTCTGATCGGTAGTTTTCCGTGGTTTCTCCGATCAACACCAGGTGAATGCCAACCAAACGGGCCACGGACCGCGGACGATCTTTCCTTCCTCTTCCTTGTTCTATCCTCTCCCCTTACACATGCACTACACTACCACATATTCCGGGAGACCGGTCGGGAACTTAGAGCTTGTCCCGGCTGGGGCGGTGCCACGAAAAAATCAATAAATCAATCAAACAACCTATCCCGTTGGAATGTGAGATACGGCGCCAATCAACCGAGATTGCGCCAGATAGCTCCGGCATCGCGGTCGCGCCTAGTGAAGAAGCTCTTAGCTCCAGACTTGTCTCCAGACGCATGTGATAGTGTAGGTTATGTAAGTGTGTACGTGTGTTTGGGTGTAAGAGGAGACGATAGGAGAACGATGGGGAAGGGAAGATCGCGTGCGTACCGTTGCCCTTTGTTAAGGTTTTTCTCCGGCTCTCGACTCCTATTGGTTAGAGAAATAACAAAACTACCGTTCAGACCAACCGCCTCCTAGTATTCTCCTTCAAAGAGCGACTGAATTCAACCAATCTCTTTAGCTATACGTCGATTAATACATAGAGTTCGTTGACACTTGATGAGCTGTGACGGTGTCGTCCAATTGGGAGCTGGAACATCCCTATATTGACGTCACTAGATTGACTTTGAAGTTCCCCATTGGATGACAGCGACACAGCTAACCATGTGTTCAGCGACTTAATGTTTTAATCGAAGTATTACGTCAAAAATCTCCCACGGTCAAGTCTCGATCCGCAGAAGCGTCCTATCAGATATGCTTCTATGGGAAGATATGTTGCTGTGGGCCATCGCAACCGGTGAAAATAGAAGACTAGGTTAGATTTCAAAACATGAATTCGAAAAACGTAATATACAACAATCCCGAAGTGTGATCTACTGCTCATGCATCTGCTTAAAACGGTGGGTCTTCGATTGACGGAACGCGTCAATTTCACTTTTCGACGACAAAAGAATGTGTCAATGTTTATTCTACGTTTTCTGCTGAAACATCTCCCAACATCCCTATAAGAAAATATCTAGAAGGCAAAGAGTGTTAATCCTTAACTTTCAAAAAGATGAAGGTGCTATAATCTCTGGCAGTTCATTAAGCAAAACGAACCGATGTTTTTAGAAGCTTACCTTCAGTTAATGCTCTATTACATCTTTCACAGCAAGGTACACATAGAGTCAACTGACAACCTTAAACGTTTTCTGATCGACATACAATTACCGTATAGATTTAGTTTTGAAACTCGTTATTTTACTTTACCTCTCTCGGGTGATTTCAAAGCCACCTGAAACTCGAGGCTCTTCCGCTGCTCTTCCTTGTACTGTCGAAACGAATTTTGTTTTCTAGGTGTCGGCGAAGTGTAAACGTAACTTATAAATCAAGTAGCCATTCGATTCCTATCGTCAATAGCTGCGAGGATTGGTATACTTGTACGCAGTGACTAGAACTGGGAAAATCAGTGCAATGTGCAAAAATCGAGAAGACCCCTACATTTTGTAAAGAGAACTTTGAAGAAGGCCAATGGTCATGTTAAAACGCTGGCATTCACTTCCCTTGTGCGCCGTATCTTAGAATATGCAACGGTATGCTTTCCGACTAGGCCGATTTCTCAGCTACACAAAACTCAGAAATGGCACCACCTACACACAGTACCTTGAACCGTTGTGTATCGAACGTGCTCCGATACCTTAAAGCATTCATTTTCAATTGGAAGAAGATCTTCCAAGATAAACAATTGCATTTCTCTATGCCTCTTTAATATGATCCTTTAGACCACCATTGGTTTAGATCAGAAGTGCCTGGTTATATATGATATCTCGACACTATGGTGTAACATAACCTGAGCAACTTACAGGTACCACGTCTTTTTCTCATTTTTTTTGTTTTTAATAGTTTTATACTAGTAATATTATGTAAGATTATAATTCATTGGTCTGTTGACCTTTCATACACTGAAGAGGGCCTCACAGTTAAGGCGAAACGTCTGCTTTAGATATACTTTATTGACTGGAATCATCGTTTTTCATTCTTATAAAACACAGAAAAGATCTGCTAAATTCTCTGGTAATAGACCCGTTCAAAGTGAATTAGTACCTTCATATAATTAAGCAAACTAAGTGAAGGACAATGAAAAGGGACGAAGAATCATTTACACGTGCACGTTAACGAGGTCGCAAATAAAGGATACGGTTGAAGTCCCTAAATCGAGGGTTTTAACTAATCGAATTCATTATTTGGGTTATTGGCTTGATGTTGCACAATATTTTCTGTAAAACTACCTTTTTGTCAAAAAATTAAAAAATAAGAACCGCCATCGCTGCAAATACCTCTTTTCCTATGACGTATTTGTTTCAATTATTGTTCACGGAAGCCGGCCCTTTACATTGATTCCTCAATTTGTTTGCGTGATATCGATATTACAATACTATGTGGCGCGGCTAAAGACTAATATACAGTTTTCGTGCAGATTGAACATACAGAAACGTGCGGTCCAGACTGCACGATTTCTGCATGAAAATTTTTTAGCATGTTCGTATTTTTTAAACAGAAAGCTTACAGTTTTGACTCAAGCGCTTCCAGCGGTAGAATTGTTCCCTAACGGATTTGTTTACCCGACGCGACGGTAATGGGCGATTTCGATTTTGGGGTTGGGTGTCTCAAGGGGCGTATGTGTCAAGTGACATAGTGATAAACTACTACATCTTTCCCTATCCCCACATTCCCATTTTTCTTCTCTATGTTCCTCGTAGATTGATTGATTTTTTCGTGTTTCCGGGCGCGTCAACTGCTTTGGCCATTAGCCCCGTTAGTGTAGTGCATGTTTTTCTGCTGGAGTTGGCGGTGATCTTCCCCCGCTGGATTCGACATCCGGCGCCTACCGTCGGCTAGTGGAGTTTCCCCCTAACCAGGACTCTCCCACCAACGAGGCACCGCCCCAGCCGGGACAAGCTCTAAGCCCCCGACTGATCTCCCGGAATATGTGGTAGTGTAGTGCATGTTGGAGTAAGTGTGTGTGTAAGGGGAGAGAATAGGACAAGGAAGAGGAAGGACAGATCGCGCGCGGTTCTTGGCCCGTTTGATAGGGTACTGCCCCGGCATTCGCCTGGTGTTGATCAGAGAAACCACGGAAAACTACCGATCAGAGCAGCCGCCCGCTAGAATTCTCCTCCAGACAGCGACTGAATTCGACCTAGCAGAAAAACTAGTGTCGAAAATCCTGCCGCCGTCAATTCTCAAATCTAGGACCGCCCGGTCAGAGACGCTGCAGTAACATCACTGAGCTACCGCTCCCGGTAAGATGTACTTGAAAACGAAGTTGAAAGAGCAAATTCGAGGAGAGACGTACGAAATACAAAGACGTTCGAACGAGAGGTAGTCTGTTCGATGAACGTACTACAAACAGAGCTTGCTCGGATGGTAGACCTAAACTATTATTGGTACCAGTTATAATTTCATATTTTAACTTTCACATTTTGATGATGGGAATTTTCAAATCACAAAACATAGAACACAAAATGTAAAAACATCGAGTACAAAACATCTGTATTAAAAGAAACAACAATATCGTATTCAGAACATTCTGGTATCGTATTCATCTGTATCGTAAAAACAGCAATTTCATATCTCGATGTGTATAACATCTGAGGTCTCTCCAGCTGCAAAAGGTCTTGCCGGCTCGCCTGGCTCGCTGGGCTCGCTGCTCGGGCCTCGGCTCGCCTGGCTCGCTCGCCGGGCCTGCCGCGGCTCGGGCCGCCTGGGCTCGGGCCTCGCTCGCTCGCTCGGGCCGCTGGGCTCGGGCCTCGGCCTCAAGGCGAGGCGAGGGCGAGGGCGAGGGGCGAGGGCGAGGGCGAGGCGAGGGCGAGGGTGAGGGCGAGGGCGAGGGCGAGGGCGAGGGCGAGGGCGAGGGAGGGCGAGGGCGAGGGCGAGGGCGAGGGCGAGGGGGCGAGGGCGAGGGCGAGGGCGAGGGCTCGGGCCTCGGGCCTGGCTCGGGCGAGGGCGAGGGCGAGGGCGAGGGCGAGGGTGAGGGCGAGGGCGAGGGCGAGGGCGAGGGCGAGGGCGAGGGCGAGGGCGAGGGCGAGGGCGAGGGCGAGGGCGAGGGCGAGGGCGAGGGCGAGGGCGAGGGCGAGGGCGAGGGCGAGGGCGAGGGCGAGGGCGAGGGCGAGGGAGAGGGCGAGGGCGAGGGCGAGGGCGAGAGCGTGGGCGGGGCGCGACCAGGCGACGACGGTTGCGCGGAAGACGGGAGTGCGCATCGGAAAAAGCCCGCCCCGCCCCGCGCGCTGCTGGCGACCAGGTGTGCCGCCGTCGCCGCCGCCGCCGGGGGTGGCCCGGGGTATTTTTACGCCCCTCCCCGCGCGGTGACCGACCCTCCGAGGGGTTTTTCGGGGGTATTTTGGAGAGAACGGCGCCGTCTGTCCAGGAAGAGAAAATAGAACGCGCGCGCGCGGGCCGGCGCGCGTCTGCTCGCGAGCGATTCGGCATCGGGGCCTGAGGGACACATGCGCCGAAGGGGTGATTTATTTTCTGTCTGTTTACGGGGAGGCGCCGCTGGTGGTGGGTGGAGATAGTGGGGAGGGGTCTGCAGGGGAAGCGGGCGGGGACGTCGGGGACGCGGAGGAAACGGGGACAATGAGATGACTGAATGCGAGGTGGAGGTCGGTTAGGGTGGTAGCGGCGGGGATGGAAGTATTAAAGGTGCCAAAACATCAGCGTGACGTGGGCGAAAAACAGTTCAGGGTGGCAGGGATGGTGGGGGAAAGACAGTGACGGCGGCGAGGGCGGCGAGGGCGGCGAGGGCGGCGAGGGCGGCGAGGGCGGCGAGGGCGGCGAGGGCGGCGGAGGGCGGCGAGGGCGGCGAGGGCGGCGAGGGCGGCGAGGGCGGCGAGGCGGCGAGGGCGGCGAGGGCGGCGAGGGCGGCGAGGGCGGCGAGGGCGGCGAGGGCGGCGAGGGCGGCGAGGGCGGCGAGGGCGGCGAGGGCGGCGAGGGCGGCGAGGGCGGCGAGGGCGGCGAGGGCGGCGAGGGCGGCGAGGGCGGCGAGGGCGGCGAGGGCGGCGAGGGCGGCGAGGGCGGCGAGGGCGGCGAGGGCGGCGAGGGCGGCGAGGGCGGCGAGGGCGGCGAGGGCGGCGAGGGCGGCGAGGGCGGCGAGGCGGCGAGGGCGGCGAGGGCGGGAGGGCGGCGAGGGCGGCGAGGGCGGCGAGGGCGGCGAGGGCGGCGAGGGCGGCGAGGGCGGCGAGGGCGGCGAGGCGGCGAGGGCGGCGGAGGGCGGCGAGGGCGGCGAGGGCGGCGAGGGCGGCGAGGGCGGCGAGGGCGGCGAGGGCGGCGAGGGCGGCGAGGGCGGCGAGGGCGGCGAGGGCGGCGAGGGCGGCGAGGGCGGCGAGGGCGGCGAGGGCGGCGAGGGCGGCGAGGGCGGCGAGGGCGGCGAGGGCGAGGCGGCGAGGGCGGCGAGGGCGGCGAGGGCGGCGAGGGCGGCGAGGGCGGCGAGGGCGGCGAGGGCGGCGAGGGCGGCGAGGCGGCGAGGGCGGCGAGGCGGCGAGGGCGGCGAGGGCGGCGAGGGCGGCGAGGGCGGCGAGGGCGGCGAGGGCGGCGAGGGCGGCGAGGGCGGCGAGGGCGGCGAGGGCGGCGAGGGCGGCGAGGGCGGCGAGGGCGGCGAGGGCGGCGAGGGCGGCGAGGGCGGCGAGGGCGGCGAGGGCGGCGAGGGGCGAGGCGAGGGCGGCGAGGGCGGCGAGGGCGGCGAGGGCGGCGAGGGCGGCGAGGGCGGGGGGGCGGCGAGGGCGGCGAGGGCGGCGAGGGCGGCGAGGGCGGCGAGGGCGGCGAGGGCGGCGAGGGCGGCGAGGCGGCGAGGGCGGCGAGGGCGGCGAGGGCGGCGAGGGCGGCGAGGGCGGCGAGGGCGGCGAGGGCGGCGAGGGCGGCGAGGGCGGCGAGGGCGGCGAGGGCGGCGAGGCGGCGAGGGCGGCGAGGGCGGCGAGGGCGGCGAGGGCGGCGAGGGCGGCGAGGGCGGCGAGGGCGGCGAGGGCGGCGAGGCGCGAGGCGGCAGGGCGGCGAGGGCGGCGAGGGCGGCGAGGGCGGCGAGGGCGGCGAGGGCGGCGAGGGCGGCGAGGGCGGCGGCGAGGGCGCAGGCGGAGGGCGGCGAGGGCGGCGAGGGGCGGGCGAGGGCGGCGAGGCGGCGAGGGCGGCGAGGGCGCGGGCGAGGGCGGCGAGGGCGGCGAGGGCGGCGAGGGCGGCGAGGGCGGCGAGGGCGGCGAGGGCGGCGAGGGCGGCGAGGGCGGCGAGGGCGGCGAGGGCGGCGAGGGCGGCGAGCAGTGGTTGTGACGGGGCCGGCGAGGGCGTGGGCATCGGGAATAGGAGATAGGAGGGGATCGGGAGGGGAAGCGAGGAGTTGGGGGCGAGCGGAGACGGGGCCGTGGAAGAGGCAGCAGGCGCCTGGCGGAGGCTGAACGGGCTTCGTGACTGGGGGGGTGATGGTGGCAGGGGAGGGGAGGCACGAGAGAAGAACAGAAAGGACCAAGACACATCGGCGCTCTTCAACGCGTGTCTTGAGAAATCGATTAGGCTCTGGGTGGTAATTTCAGGTGTCACTTCAAACACCGTGCAAGGAAGGACCTCTCTTCATCAGTTAGGTGGTAACGCAATATTAAAGATGTTAAAACTCCCTGAGGAGTTTAAAATGCATTTTCTCGAATCAATGTAGCAGTTTTATCGTAATGGAATGAATATACATGCAAACCGCCAAAATTATGGAAGTGGTTCTTAGCGAACATGGAACCCAGTGTCTATATTTAAGGCAAACTACAATCGAGTGCGATATTTGAATGTTCAAACCTTTTAAGATGTAATGAGAAATCATCCATTTTCGAAGTTCTTCGAAATTCTCGAAGATCGATTGCGAATCTTCTCAGAAAATAACAAAGAGCATAACGTAATGGTCAGTAGGTAGTGGTCGAGTTTCCTGGAATAAAGAACGAAGGAATAAAATGATGATAAACGAAAGAAACTCTGAGTCTCTAAAGAAGATTAAAATATTGAGGGAATAAGGAACTTTAGATTTGAGTCGGAATGAATAAAAAGTGCATGACCTATCATTAGAACTAATTACCTGGAGTAGTTACGCATTTATGTTCGATTGTACTATAATAATGCAACTAAAATATGACAATGTGTATAAAAAGACGGCATCATACCGAAGTGGGAAAAACACAAAAAATGAAGACCGACTTTTCAATTTCACTTAGAACAGAATGGTGAATCCAGTAATTGTATGATCCTCTAATTTCGGACTTATGTTCAAATGTGCCTTTATGACACCGCTTAAATTTTGATTTTATGAAAGTTTTTGAGAAATGTAACGAATTAATACATTGATAAAATAATAATAACGAGAATTAATAATAATAATAATAATAATAATAATAATAATAATAATAATAATAATAATAAAAGAATGGTTGAACAATTCCTGTTGATCCTGTTATATATAGTAGAAAGATGGATCTTTTTTAAACTATTGGACGTTTGAATGTTTTATATGAATGTTTTAGCCACCAAATTAGACGCCAACTTCGGCATATTATAGAAATACTTTACATGAAAATGTTGTTAAATGTTAATATATCTCTAATATGTATGTTTAATGTATTCCTTTGTTTTGTATACTACTCAAAAATGTTATGTTTATTGTCAACCGATTGTCGAATGCTTTACTTATCAAATGCTTTTGAAAAGGCACATGCTAAATGTGCGAAACGTAAAGCAATAGATAAATGTATATATCTTATATGAATTATACATCATAATAAAAAAAATTTTTATTAATAATAATAATTATAATAAAAAATAATAATAATAATAATAATAATAATAATAATAATAAGCGTTCCTTTAAGCAAAAGATCTCAACTTCTGGATCTTTAAATCAATAAAAATATCAGCACTCTCGCATCATTAGGGTTAATGGTCAATAAAACCTATTACATTCTTACATCAAATAAGGTGCGATAATATATCATAGTACGTAACGTTAAACATTATTATTCTAATACTTTAAATACTACAAATATTTTGAGAGTATTTTAAGCTAGGGTTCACTCTTCGTAAATTTGTCTTAATTTTAAGACTGACACAGCCAATGTTAAGTAAAATAAAAGTAAGATTAATAAACGTTAGGTGAACTAGTTTTCCTTCTATATTTAAAAAACAGGATGGTATATTCTTGGCAATGACTCCGCAGTGACAAATTGCACAAATTGTTCATAATATATTTCATGTGGCGCAAGGGTGATTACAAACGGGCGTTGCAAATACAATCCTTCATTTGTGGGATGTACAAATTACGAGAGTAACTGCCTATTAATCTCGAAATGCAGTGTAATGAACCTGACATACAGAAGAAATAAACCATAATAAGACATTATGGAAATTATGACTTTCAAACGACCTATCACCTTTCGTTGTGGGGGATTGTACTTACTATCATATCCAATAATAAAACCACTAACCTAGTTTTCAAAGATTTAAAACAGACTTCGACCGAATACATCTTTAGTAAATAATACAGAAATAATATATTACTTCTAGTTTTTTTAACAGATTGCCAGACAACATTCACTCATTTAAGCCGATTCACAGGCTTAAATGCCAAATAAAATATTTTTTGCTGCATAACGTTTCTGCGCAATTATTGACTAAACTGACAATAAGTATCGAAACTCGAAGATTTTTTAAAAAAATAATTATATTAATCCAGCGGCGCGTACAAGGGGGGGGGGATAGTGGGGGGTTTCAGTCTTAACCCCAAAGCCTATGAAACAATTCAAAATTCAGGTTTTACTAATTTTCTATACCCACAAAATTAATTACAGCCACCAGTGTTAATGTTATTGACATTTACAATAAGTCAACAATAAAAACATTTTATATTTAGCATAAATGAAAAATTCTTTGAAAGGAAACACATTGGCTACACACTACAGCTGCATTCCCTCCACCCCCACCCTTCCCCGAGAAAAACCCTGGATGATCCTGCGTATTAATTAATGCATTATTTACGTTTGTGTTGTATAATTGTAAAACATTGAATATGATTCTAACAAGTATTGTTATTATTAGAGAAAATTCTGAGATGGTCTCTTTTGTTTCTGTGTAGGGCCTTAATGAGATTTACTCTCATATATCATTGTTCTCAAAATAGTTTTGACTGTTAAATAAAAAATTAAGAATTATAGTAATATTGTTCGCCCTCGGTTTATTAGGCTGCATGATCCCGACCTCCCTTATCTGTGCCGGATGGTCTTCTGGAGAAACCTGAGTTTCACCTCGCGTGCGGGAGAGGGAGGTCGTAATCTCCGACGACCCCCTTCACACAAGTCGAGGATTCCCACTCGGGTGACAGCCACCGTTGGAAAGAAAGTCGTCAAAGTTCCCAACTTCTCGGCCATTAATTCTCTCCTGCCGCAGCAATGAAGGAAAGTTGACGCAGGACTGTCGGGTTCTTCGAGTTACGGCCGGGGATAAAGTCGCCACAAGAGCTTACAGGTGTCTAATTTTGACAGCTGTCTCATATGAAATAAGTTCCAATTGTGTTGCAAAAGAAATTTCGAAACTCCTTCCTAAGTTCTTAAGTTAACTTGCAGAAAAAATAAATTAATACTAAAATTAAATAAAATCCATTAATATTAATAACTATTCAGAATAATAATAATAATAATAATAATAATAATAATAATAATGACTTTATTTATGTGGCGAGATTCAGTATATTTTTAATTGAGCTATTTTTAATGTTTATGTCCAACAGTAAAATTATGAAACAGCCACATTATCTTTTAGCGAAATAAATTTTCATTACTTAATAACATTATGATTATGTTATAATTACGTGCATCGTATCATGTTTCGGATATAGTTGGCATTTCCGTTTTGACATTTTATTTCCAATGAAGTATCAAACATTCCATAAAATAAATATAGAGTAAAGATAATAAATGAATATAAAGTAAAAAACTAAACCGACTTTATGTGAAAATGTATGGAATTCGAGTGAACTCCATAAGGCCCACCTACGGTCACACTAAGGCAATTATTGAAAGGGTAAATCGGAGGACGCCATAAGCTACAATTTCGAACTGAGTACACTATAACATTCTGAGAAAAACTCTCTCCACTCAGTCTATGTCTTTCATTTTCTAGTCTCATGCATGGCAAGATTGCTTTTGTTCCATTGATTGGCATGCCCTGCAATCATTTAACAAAAGTATCTTCCAAATTCATTATAGTGGTTGATGTATGTGATCACAATGTAGTTGAATTATTACAATGGACAGTTCCAAAATATAACAATTTGTTTTGTATGAAAGTTAGTAGAAGTGAAATATTAAGCAGACTTAACACATATCAGTGAAATGTAGTTGGTTGATTTACACCTCATTGATGTGCACGTACAAATTTCCTTTCCGGCAACAGTCATCCCTCTTCACACTCTCGAAAAGATCTTTTTCGGATCCCCCCCCTTCAGCTGCACGTACCCGCGCGGAGGCTGTCTGCGAGCCAGACAGTGCTCGTCGCGGCCGGGAGGGGCGGGGCGGGGGGCGGGGGGAGGGGCGCAGGGGTATTGTTAGGCCAGTGACTCCCGCGCCGTGCCGGGTCTGCGCCAGCTAGGGAAGTAGTAAACCCGAAATACCCGCGCCGCCCCGCTGCACGTGGATGCAGCCGCCGAGCGAGGGTGGGGGTGCGGGTGGGGGGAGCGTCCGGGAGGCGGTGTGCACGTGCGCTACCACGTGGTCCGCCCGCGGGCCGCCCACCCGCCTCGCCGCGCCGTGCCGCGCCGGGCGCCTGCACCACGGAGTGGCAACGACGACCACTGGCGTTATTGATGTTACCGATTTCTAAGATGAGGAGGAAGAGGAGAGTCTATCTCTTTCTGCGTAGGTGGTCACAGCGTTGGTTTGTCTTCGCCTTGCACTGTATTATGAATGGTAGGGCGATGATTTATTTATTTATTTATTTATTTATTTATCGCAGGAAGATTGATCTGCTGATGAAATGAGATGAAAAAATCCATTATTTTAAGAATGGAAAAGAGAGACTCTGAAATGGCAACACGGAGATTGTAAGAACTACGATCATATCAAGAGGAACATATGATTCTATCTCGTATTGTGAAGATGTCAATGAGCAAGAGATGAAGAAAGCATTTATTTTCTAAAATGATGATTTAGAAGATTCCAAATAATATTTGTAATTGCAAGTAAGCAAGGTATATTTTTTCTTAAATTTCCATTAGAAATCGAGGATCCAATCGTGGAGGAGTGCTCCGAGGGTTAGAGAAGAAATACGTCAAAGGATAATAAGGATATTTTACAATATCGCGGTTCTTTCGAAAAACAAATTACATACCCAACAATTACTATTCTTACAGCAGCAAGGGGGAAGTGTCGTACATCATCTTTCATCTTTCATCAAACGTTTATTTGGGATGAATTCATTAGGTACTCTTTGTAAGTCGCTTAGGAATGAAATTGAATTCAAGCTATGAAACTGCTTAAATTGCATAGAAATGATCATTTGTCCAATGTAAAAATGCAAAAGATATTTGGTTCTAATACGTTTTTGAAAGATTGTACTAAAAAACAACAACACAATCTGTTGCTTGAAATGTAGACATATTGAATAACTTTTATGAATTGAGCAGTTGTAAGTTGACAAGGATTCACGAACCATGTTTCGCTTACTGGGCTCCTGACTGCAGCCTAATAAATAACTAAATATGGTCCAGAACGTGGTTGCCTCTACAAAGAATATTTTATGATGTGTTTAGACATTAGATAGAAATATTGAAAAATTATATTCCAAATCAAATATAACATAATAGAACCCGCTATGAATGAACTTATGACATTCAACGAACCCAGAAGCATGTAAAATAACCTTGGCTTCTGAACCACAAAACATTTACCAAACATATCTCTTCATTCATCGCAGAATACCGTATCACCCACACCTTTAAAACCGCGTGCCATCCGATCGTTGTGGCATCGACCTGGCAACCCCTCTCATCAATCATTTACCCCAGCGAGGGAAACGGAGAAAAAGAAAACAACGAGTGGAAAACAAAGAAACGCAAAGTGGGGAAATTAAAACGCTCTAATTACCCCCTGAATAAATGAAAATTCCTTCGAGGGGGAGCGGCTCCCTGGATGCAAAATGCATGGCAAGGCGCCGCGTGAAAACAAAAGGAGCGCGCCACAGGAAATAAAAACGTCCACTTTCAATTATTTGTTTTTTCCCGGAGCAGGGACATAGGGATCGAGGCGGAAAAAGGGAATTGTTTCAACGCATTGCGGTGGGCGGCGCCGAGAGGGGAAAGTGACACGGGAAAAAGCGACTCTGGAAAACAGCAGCGGGTGATACTGGTGATGGTGGTGATAGTGGTGTTCGTGTGGTATTGGTGGTGGTTTGGGTGATTTAGTAGTATTTGTAATGGTGATGATAGTGGTGTTAGTGATGGTGCTAGAGATGATAATATTGGTTGTGGTGCTAGTGTTGATAGAGGGGATAGTGATGCGAGTGGTGTAGAGGTGATAGTGATGCTAGTGATGATAGAGGTGATAGTGATGCTAGTGATAGCATAACATTGAACATAACACGTGAAGAAAGAGGTATAATTTCACTCGTAGTTCCTATCGTCGCTAGTTTTCGTCAACACATCAATAGTGCAATTGTACTCTTCGGTATCCACTAGTTTCGTTAATAACTATAAAACTACCTATTAAAATTGACAACAATATAATACTCTAAAATTTCTATAACGTTACAGCAGAACAACTGCGGAATAATTCGAAAGGAGAATGCGGAGGAGACGACATGCTTCTGCATTCGAGAAACAATACACACAGGAAGAGGAGAACTCGGAGAAAGAGGCGGCAGCAGAATCCGAGGTGCAAGGAGGGAAAAAGGGGGTTGGAGGAAGACACGAAGGAGGAGAAAACGGAAGACGAGAAGGAAACGGAGAAGGGGAGGGGAAGAGGAAGGAGAAATGGAAGAGGAGTAGATGAGGATGAGGATGAGGAGGAGGGGAGGGGGAGGAGGAGGAGGAGGAAGAGGAGGAGGAGGGGAGGAAGAAGGGAAGGAAGAGGGGGAGGAGGAGGAGCAGGGGGAGGAGGAGCAGTGGGAGGAGGAGGAGGAGGAGGAGCAGGGTGACGAGGAGGAGGGGGAGGGGAGGAGGAGGAAGAGCCCGGCTGCGGGGGCGTGGCGGAGTGGCGGCGGGCGCCGCGGTGTCCTGCGTCCGGGCGGCGGCGGTGGCGTGCGCTGCCGGCGGCCGCAGCGGCGATAATTACCTGTGCCGCGATCGTCGCGCCCCCCCATCGATCGTGCCTTAATAATGCACGCGCGCCTTCGCACGTCCCTCGCACCCGGCGCTCGCGTCAGCACTCCGGCCACCACTGGGACGAGTGGATGCCCCTGCTGGTTTGGATCCAAAAGAAGGGGGTTAGAGGTATATTATAAAGAATATTGTTAATTATGCTACTGTAAGAACGAGCCCTTTTGCAATCGCACTCGATTGTAGTTTGCCTTAAATATTGACACTGGGTTCCATGTTCGCTAAGAACCACTTCCATAATTTTGATGGTTTGCATTCCATTACGATAAAATGCTACATTGATTCGAGAAGATGCATTTTAAAATCCGCAGGGACTTTTAACATCTTTAATATTGCCTTACCACCTAACTGATGAAGAGAGGTCCTTCCTGCAGGTTTGGATCCGGAAGGAGGGGGGTTAGAGGTATATTATAAAGAACATTGTTAATTATGCTACTGTAAGAACGAGCTCTCTTGGCGGAAATATTTTCCTCCTCTTCATCTTCTTGAAAGTATTTCATATTTTATAACCAACTATTTTCACATTACCTTCATTGCATGTATAATTTAAATGGAATACATAATTTTCGCGATGGAATTAAAATATCTTGGAAGCCACAATCGACTTTTCTGACATCAAATTATCACATATTATTTTAGTTTTATTTCTTTTACCGGCTAAAGACTGAACAAATTACACTCGCGATTGTTGTGTTTTTAAAGCAATATTTAGTACCTAAACAATTTGGTGAACTGGAGGAAGACACGAAGGGGGAGGAAACGGAAGAGGAGAATGAATCGTAAGAGGAGACAGAGAAATGGGAGACAGAGGAGAAGATGGAGGCAGAGGAAGAGGAGAAGATGGAGGAGATCGCGCACGATCTGTCCCTCCTCTTCCTTGTCCTATCCTCTCCCCTTACACACACACACACACACACACACACACACACACACACACACACACATATTTCCGATGCGTTTCCTTTATCAATTTCTGATTCCGTCTGTAAAATTTAACTGAAATATACACAAACTGTTTTAAAAGCAAAAGTGGTCATCTAAATGTTTCCGTGACCCTACACACATCTCACAACCAAGAGAATGGGAGGTCTCCTACAAACGTGATTGTAAAAGTGAAAAGCGACAAAAATTGTTTGTTTACGTGGCATGAAGCGCCTGCGGTTGCAGCAGCGGACAATCCAATTAGTTCCTCGCGAGAAGCCTTGAGGATAAAATTAAGCGCAGAGAATTCGCAATGCAGCCGGAAAACTAATTCGTCCGAAATTACTCCAAAACACGGGGTTATTTTGAAACAAAAGTGAAGTCTCCGAAAAGACATTTAGGAATTGAGGACAAAATCAAAGTTTTGATGGGGGTCCCGTCCTTTCTAGTGGCTTTCTGTGGGAATGCGCTTTCATTTTCGGTCAATTGATTTGAAACTGATAATGAATGAAGAGGGTTCGCTGCGGCTATTATTGAAATAAAGTTTTCTCCGATTTTCATTATTAGTCTCTTGCCATACTATTTTCTTACGTAGTAAATAAAAGTATTGTAATTTTGCTGCAGAAATTGGCAAGTTTTAGACAGATATTTCCTGAGTGGAAATGTTCACAATTTTCTACAACTACGACTACATTCATATCCCTACAACTGCAATATCGAAGACAGATATTACATAAAATAAAATCTGTTTTTCAAAGACGTATTTAAAGACGGTCAACAATTTTTGGTAATAATAGTAATTTTTGCGTAATTGGGAGTGAAATATAGGCAATTTTTAAATAATTAATTATCTCAAAAATGGAAACAATTTCTCTTTGGAGGGAAGTCTGCTTTCATATTCCTCTTGTATTTATCGAGAAAACCACGGAAAATATAGTGCTCTTCCGTCAGGACTCGAAACCTGATCTCCCAGACATCGATCGGACCGGGAGCGGTAGCTTAGTGCATCAACTGATGTCACTGCAGCGCCTCTGACCGGGAGGTCCTAGGTTCGAGTCCTGATGGCGGCACGACTTCCGACACTAGCTTTTCGCTGGTCGAATTCAGTCGGTGTCTGCCGGAGAATTCTAGCGGCCGGCTGCTCTGATCGGTAGTTTTCAGTGGCTTCTCCGATCAACACCAGGCGAATGCCGGAGCAGTACCCTGCCAAACGCGATCTGTCCCTCCTCTTCCTTGTCCTATCCTCTCCGTGTCGAAAATCCTGCCGCCGTCAGGACTCGAACCTAGGACCTCCCGGTCAGAGGCGATGCATCCAATTAAATGGGAAATAGCGGGGCGCTGCCGAGGGCCGCCGCCGGGGCTAGAACCCGCGCCGTGTCCCGCCGCGTCTTGGGCCCGGTTGGCCGCGCGCGGGGGCTCGCGCGAGCACGTGTGAGGCGCGGCGTGGCGTGGTGCGGGGTGGGGTGGGGCGGGGCGGGCAGCTGCGCGTGGGTGAGCGTGCGTGCGCGCGCGCGCGTATGCGTGTGTCATGTTTTAATGGCGGGCGCTGGCATTGGCGAAGGGCCTCTCCTGCGCCGTTGTTCCCACAGGGGCCAGATGGCGACGCCTTGGATGCGGCCTGTGGGAACGCGGCGCGCGGGCGCTGACTGACTTGCCCTTTGTGCGCCGCCGCCGCCACCGCCGCAGACTCCGTTGCAGGAGGAGCCGAGCGGGGGACTTACAAAGTCTTAGGAAACGGTGGCGATGGCGGTGGCGCTGGTGCGGGCGGCGGCGGTGGAGGTAACGAATGTGGCAGTGGTGGTGGTGGTGGTGATGGTGGTGGTGGTGGCGCGGCGCGGACGGCGGTGGTGGCGGCGACGGTGGCGGCGACGGTGGCGGCGACGGTGGCGGCGACGGTGGCGGCGACGGTGGCGGCGACGGTGGCGGCGACGGTGGCGGCGACGGTGGCGGCGACGGTGGCGGCGACGGTGACGGTGACGGTGACGGTGACGGTGACGGTGACGGTGACGGTGACGGTGACGGTGACGGTGACGGTGACGGTGACGGTGACGGTGACGGTGACGGTGACGGTGACGGTGACGGTGACGGTGACGGTGACGGTGACGGTGACGGTGACGGTGACGGTGACGGTGACGGTGACGGTGACGGTGGCAGAGGCGGAGGCGGCGGTGACGGTGACGGTGACGGTTACGGAGCAGGCAAAGGGATCCGCTCGCGGAGAGGGGCGGGGCGGGGCGGGTGAGGCACCTGGGCGGCCGGCGACAACGGCGGCGACACAAAGTGCCCCCCGCGGGTCGGGGGCGCGACCGACTCCGCAGGCTCCCGCGGGCGCCGCTGACGCAATGCGCCTTTCCGCTGGCGGCAAACGCACCTTTCAGGCGGCACGAGCGGCCAAGGAGCCGTTATTGGCGGCTGGAAGAAAACTGCAACGACTTTGCAAAATAACGATCCAAAACCTTGGTCTTTCTCATTTCAAAACACGTGCCTCCTGAAGGGGTATTTCAAAATTAGAAGAACTGTCTGGTGACGATCGTCTCTGTAAGCCCAGGAAAACTTAGACGAGAATTTCAATGGAAGAGGGTGTGCTTCAAGTAATGAAAATATTTAACCCATGAAGGGCAAGAGCCACAAAATTACGACCGTATCACATTTCCAGTAACCTCAAATAATAAAGTCAAGGCTCCAAACACTTTTACTGCCTTTTAAATTTAAAATAGACAATGTTGCTACATTTTAGAAGTAATGAAATTGAATTAAATATAGCTTATAAATCTGTAAGAACATGTAATTAAAGAAGGCAGCGAATTAGTTGGGAAATTGGCGAGCTCCGAAACCTAAAATTTCGGGGCTACAACTGAAAGAATGGTGTAAAAGGCATTTGTAGCCCTAAGTTCCGAATTTGAGATTGATAGGAACGTGGCCATTGTCTCAACTCTTAATCGTTTTAATGTCAGTCATAAAGTCAATAAAATCTTTATAGGCAAACGAAATGATAACATGTTACACAATTTGAGAGCTTTAGTGATTTAAATGCTAATAAAAATTTAGAATGTTTTACAAACGCATCGTAGGAGGTTTGAATGATTTACTAGAGTCTCACTACTACGAACATAATATTTACCAATCTATTAAACATGGAATCCATGTATTCCTATCATTCCTATTTCAGGAACATTACAAAACATTATATTAGAATTTTCTTCCAGAATATCAGAAGGACAATGTTTAAACATGACTGTAAAAATCATAGCATTCTATGCTGTGGAAAATGTTCTCGATACTTACTACTTAATTACTACAAAATGTACTTACTACATATAGCTCAAAACAAATAATGGCCGCAAAGTGTCAATAAGAGTGGCTTGTTCTCAAAACTGTTTCTCAAATATAACTAAATGAAGGCAGGTTCAGTTAACATTTAGTATCATTCTTCACGTTGCTAGTTATCAAATGGATCTCATAGACTAAAATGAATGAATTTGTCAAAATTAAAAACCTTGAGAAAATTGTATATTTTTGATGAAATTTAATTTTCAATCTTTCAATATCATCAACTTTCTGCATTTGTGATCTTTAGGGTCCACAGAATATGAAAATATATTTTGCCCAGGGTATCACGTATCTAACGTTGCCACTTGGAGATTTATCTACTTTCCTTTATACATTTTCGTTGTCGGGGAAACATATTCGTAAACTCTTTTAAAATAAAAATATATTATTAATTTTAATCAAACCATTTGAAATGAATTGGAAACATGCTGTGGATTCCTCCACAATTCCTTTAGAAAATAATGGAAGAAGCCACAATTCGAAATGTAAATGCCTAGGCACCTTGGAATGCTCGGTTCGCGCGATACAATGCCTAATTTTAAAACTTATCTGAACAAATAACATGCAAGGACGTAATAAAATGCAAACATCTTTAAGGTATTCAATAAATATTACCCAAAGAGAACTTTGAATACGTCAAAATCATTTCCCTAGTGCTGAATTTTACAGTGCACTGCATATTTAAGTACATTTTTGCCTATGATGTCACATCGAAACTAGCCACTGAAGAGTCTGTGCTTTTCTGATATTATTTAATTTATATTTATTTATTTAAACGTAGAAAAGGGTTAAAAACTGGGTGTGAAAACTATGGGGAGAAGTGTATTCTGTACACAATTTCTTTGTGTCACTACTCTAAACCATACACGTCGAATTAAGAACATAGGTTGAAACAACATTTTTGCAAGAATAGATACGAAAATATTCGTTCCCGTGTAAAGACTGCTCCGGACATTCGGCATTCGCCGAACAGCGAGCTAGTGCTCACCCTCCCGAGCAGCTGACGTGTTCGGCGAATGTTCGCTCCCTTTGATGTGTCCATAACACCGACACGCGGTGGGTAGGGCGAACCCCGAATGTTCGTCACTCGGCAAATAGCAAGCAACTCATCCACACTACTCGGGATTCGGCGAGCTTAGTGTTCGCTGAATAACGAATGAGTGGAGTCGCCTTAACAAAAGCTATTTCTTCTTCTTTCTAGGGTTTTTATCCAGCCGACAGCCGGTTACCCTTTACGTCCCGATGGGACGCATTTTCGACCATACACTAGACACCAACACACTTGCGGGCTCCTCTGATCTTGGGTCAGCAGAACGCGAGGCCCTCCGCGACAACGCATACATACAAAGACAAAGGACAAACAACCATGCCCAAGGCGGGACTCGAACCCGCGACCCTTCGGACCGAAGCGCTGAGTCGCTACTCGCTCTTAGCCACCTCGGCCATCCAGGTCGGCCAAAAGCTATTTGAAAAGGCAAATCTGCGACATGATTTTTCTCGCCCCTGAATTCCGACGCAGCCTGTAGGCGGCGAGCGGCGCGTCGTCAGCGTCTCGCCCCAGGTGCGCGGCAGCGGAAGCTTCCGGCCTCCGCAGCGCGGCCCACGGGAGGCGCCGGGCGGCGGCGGGGGCGGGGCGGGGGCATGCCGAAAGCGGCACAGCCGTCGCGACGCCGCCGCCAACGCCGCCACCGCCACCGCCTCCGCGCCGCCCCGCGACGCCGCTCCCCATTTATCACGGTGGCGCGGCGCGGGAGGCGTCGCGACGGCAGCTGGGGGCCAGCCCCGGATGCTCCGAACGCCGCCGCCGCGACGCGCGACAGGCAGCAGCCGTCGCGACGACGCGAGAGAGCCCAGCAGCCCGGCGGCGAAACAGGAGTTCCCCAAGGTCGGCCGCGCGGGGCCATGCTTACGCGGTTTGATCAACTCGAACCTACACCAAGGGATAATTATATTTACCTGGGCCTTGTCTTTAGATCACGATTTCCCCACCTTATCTTCAATGGACTCCCTTTGAAAAAATGCTTTGCTTCACTGACCCCTTCAGTTCTTTCTATAATGTACAGTCCACAAGATAACACAAACAATTGCACATTAGTAATTTAAAGTTAACAATTAGACAAAAATATGAACAGAGGTTTGAAAAAACTACTGGTTTATTATATTTATTTTTCAATTTTTGTACTACTACTACTATGTAGTAACATTTTTAATTTTACAAATTTAAACAAGATCTACGGGAAGAATTCACTAATTCCAATTGCACAAAAGTTCAATTTTCATTAACGCAATGATATGATAGAAGCAGATTCGTAATTTATTTTTAGACGTTTTAAGCACTATTTCAGGAAAAACTTATCAACGTCATTTTTACTTTCTCATATACATACGCATACACATCTCATATACATACACATACACATATACATACGCATACTCTATACATAGTATAGAGAAAGTTCTGTAATGCTGCGGAAAATCGATTTCGATATTTCAACAGAAATACACGTTTTGTGTTCCCCCGCTACCGAAACAGTGTTTTTTTTTCCAAAAACGTCCGTCCGTCCGTCCGTCCGTCCGTGAACACTACAAAATTGAAGACAAAAGATTTTTCCTTCAAACGAAATTTATTGTCCATAAATAGTTCTTTCATTAAGGTCATGTAGATTTTTTTGGAAATTTTAGTCGTTTTCGTGCAATAGTGCGTGCAATACTTGAAATTTTAAAAAATAACAAAAAGATTTTTTCAAAAACGACTCCAATTTTTTTCTTTAAATTTTTGTTAGGGTTAGTGCCAAACAAACCCTATTTGATGACATAAACGCCATATTGCTCTATTCTTTTGTTTCTTCAAAAAATACAAAAATATAATTTTTTGGCTTGACTCTCACGTCGGTAATATTTACATTAGAGACGATTTCTTCAAATTATTGTACTTATGAGTACGTGTACTTGAAATAATATCAAATAAAGTTTCTCGAAAACTCAACAGTTTTTTTGTTAAATGAGCTCAAACTTCCGCTTTTCAGAAACGCTCAAAAGCCATTTTCTCAAAGTAGTTCCAAATTTTTTCTTCAAATGTTTACAATGGTTAGCGTTAATTGCACTGTTTAATGTGACGTAAAGTTAATTTTGGTGTATTCTTTTGTTTTTTCAAAAAAGTTCACAAATTTATTTTTGAATTAACTCTCACGCCGTTAATATGCACATTACCATTTATTTGTATACATTATTGCATTTGTGATCGGAAGTGCTTCAAATGACTTTAAATGAAGTTTTTCGAAAACTCAATAGATGCCTGTTAAAAAGTGCTTCAAATTTCACATTTACAGTAACGTTCAATCGCCGTTTTCTTTAAAATGGCTTCAAATTTTTCAACGAACATTTCTATTTTGGGTGAGGTTTTACACTTCTTTAATACTATTGATGTAATATTTCGGATGTACAATTAGAAAAGCAAAATGCTGAGAAAATGTCAATAAAATGTACTTTGGGCGACGATAGAAGGCAGCTGACCAGAGAATGGAGCAAGACCTAAAAGTCAGACCACACCAAGGAAATTAGAAACATTTTCTACGAGAAAGTCTGTGCCATTCTGTAGCACCTCTAGTTATTTTCTGTAATCAATGGGATCTCGATTGTACCGAGCGGTCAGCCGTTGTGTATTCAGGTATCGGCCCCCAGTCGACTTTCAGCGATCACTGACCCGATTTAGAATTCCATTCGCTCCCATAGGGCGATGTCACCCCCGTTAAGAAGCCGAGATATAGATCGTAGATCGACAACCCATTGTTCGACACGTTATTTTATATCGTTTGCGGAAAAAAATTCGTTGAACAACTATTGTACTTTGAACAGGTGTTATCCTCGCAAGAAGATAGGACATAACAATTGATCAGCGCCTATTATTGCTATATATGCTCCAAAAATAGAATACAGAAAAGGAAGTCAATTTATTATCAATTTACCATTTTGGAACAAAGGAAGTTTATTTGCAATGATAGTAGTAGCGTCTACGAAAAAACAGGGTTTCAATTCCATAAAATACGATTTTTTTGTTAAATTTCTATTAACATATGTCGACAAAATTGATTTGAATGGACGGAATGATATCTTAAGTAATATTTATTGAACACACGAATTGAGTATACCTCTTTAAACGTTTTTAACAATAGTCTTTGATTTTTATTGAAGATTTTGTGGAATTTTTTCAAATCTTGCGGCAGCAGCTGAGGAAAAAGAAGTAGCAGCAACAGAAGAAGAAGCAGCAAAAAAAGAAGCACAAACAGAAGCAGAAAAAAAGGAAAAAAAGGCAGCACAGCAGCAGCAGCAGCAGAGAGAAGAAGAAGAAGAAGAAGAAGAAGAAAAGAAGAAGAAGAAGAAGAAGAAGAAGAAAAGGAAAGGAACGCGAGCGAAACGCCATTCACCTCTGGCGCCTCCACCCAGCCCGCGGACGCAACACGTCCTCGCGTGTATGCGTTATTCATCGCCTGTCGCTGCAATTGGATTACGACGTCCTTCAAAACGCCCGAATCGGCGACGCCTTGGCCGTAACTCTCCCTGCCGATTCGGCCCCTCGCGCCATTTTATTTACTTTCCCCCGATCGTCCGCACGGAGGCCGTTTTTAAAAGAGTGAATATTGCAAGACTGACGCAAAAAAGTAGAGTCAAATTGCTACATAAAAGGACCGCTGGGACCGGCCACTCGGATCGGCCGAAGAAGTTCCGTACACGATGGTTTGGTCGAAGAAAATATGGACAAAATAATACATGCAACAAGATCGTGAAATAGCAAAGTCTTATATAAAGATTTAGTTCTCGTTTACGAAACTGTCAAACAAGGCAAAACTCAAAGAATTACCATTTGCGAGATGACATTGAAAGGGTTCATGGAATTTCTTTCTTCCGAAAGTATAAATGATTAAATGGCTCCCACTGTCAACAAATTTAACGCATTTGACTGAAAACTTCCGAATAAAACGAAATTTTTATGTAGTAGCAGTTTAGTAGTAACTGTTTAGTTGTATAGTAGTCACAGAGTATACTATAGTAATAGTGTAAAAGATGTAGCGCATCGGAACTGGCGAGCTGACTGGATGGAAGTTCTAACAGAGAAGTGAAGAAAGATGGCAAGTACCTTACAGTTAGAATCTGGTTTAGGAAGGACAACTCTAGAGAAGTGTACATTTCAAAAATTATGACTAGTCAGCGTCACAATTCGTGAAGCTAAGTTACCAAATTTCATACACTTCATTTATGATATTATTTTGATATGTAGGTAAAATTATTTCACGTAACATAGGCAACTGTCAAAGTTGTCACGAACTCTTCATAGAATATTCAGCAGGAATATATTATTTTTATTTTGAGAGACTGTTTAGATTTTGGCTCTCTTTCTAGTTACGTGTCTTACGAATGAAATATATATCCAGCTTCTATGAATAATATATTTATTATTAGTCCAAAACCCGAGCTTGTATGACGATTGGAAAACGAAACTGATGGATAGGTGATTATAAAAATACGATGTGGATGATGAAGAAGCTATAGGGGGAAGATAGGCACGGGAACCCGTAAACCCCCTACGAAATCTGCGTCCAGTCAGCTGATTCCTCCACAAATCCTCACTGACGTGAACCATAAGTAACGGACGTTCGTAACCACAGTTTCATGGGAGCATTCCTCATATGAGCGCCCACTGTGCCCCGGCGACCGTCTTCTGTCCGCGCATGCGCAGCGCGTGGGCGGGCGCCGCTCGTCGTCCGCGTGCGCTGCGCCGTTGCAACTTGCATGAGCGGGCGCAGGGGACGCAGCCGAGGGCCGAGCACTCGCTTGCTCAGGAATGACAGCCGGCGGGCGCGCAGCAGAAATTGCGTTGAATAATTCGCGCCCCCCAAAGAGCACACGCTTCGCCCTGGGACCTGTATCATTGATGAACGCCAGCCCTCCCCCTCCCCGGGGGAGGGGAGGGGAAGGAAGGGCCCGCGGCCGCCCTCTGGGGAGGGTGGGAGGGAGGGCGGCGAGGAAGCGAGAGGAAGACGAAGGGAGGACGGAAGGAAGCAAGGAAGGAAGGAAGGAAGGAAGGGGGATTGGTCCAGACCGCAGCTGCCAGAGGGTAGTCAACGGACTCGCCACCGACCACTTGCTGGCCGGGTGGCGGCGGCGACGGAGGGCGGGGTGGGGCGGGGCGGGGCGAGGAGGGACGGCGCGAGGAAACAAAGACAAAGGAGCGCGAATTCGCCACCGGGCCCGGAGGGTGCAGGGTGGAGCAGCGTGGGAACACGGGAGTCCCGGCCAGCTACCGCTCTTTCGTGTTCTTTATTATATCAGCGGGGTGAAGCGTTTTTGCTCCTCTTAGTTCATCATTAGTGCGAGCGGCCGAAAGGTGTGAACGCTGTGCCACAGTCAACGATGCGACGTTTTGCCGCCTGGTCGGTTTCGTTTCAAATCGAGGTGGAGGAGGAGTTTTATGTATTCGTCTCCTACACCCTACGCCCTCCATGCAATTGGAAACAGGATCTTTCACTAGATCCAGTCGATTTGGGTTCGAGAGCAGTCACGCAAGCTGTTAAATGGTGGTAATATTGACCGTACATTTGACACTTTCTGATTAAAACATCATGTATTCTAAAGAAAGGTGAACCTACTATCCGATCGCTGCAGCACTTGCGTTCTGATAAATTCTTACCCGCTAGTTTGTCACTCTTAGTTCGTGAAAATAAATTCTGTAAGATTATAAAATAAGAATTCAAGATTCGAATAACAGGAGATTGTGTTTTGGATCAATCGAATTAGCGATCCAGAATTCGGATACTTAATTACAATCACTCATTGAACAGTATCATTCAAATGATACTTTTTTGAAGTGTGATTAGCGATATATAATAATAATAATAATAATAATAATGATAATAATAATAATATGAAATGAAAGTGTAATATAATATGAAAATATTCATTATATAATATTATGAATGAAGTCCTATTGGAACAATAAGAAGAACCCAAAGACGAAATGAGATTCTTGCCTAGCGTCTTCCATCTGTGGGGAAAATTCGCCTATTATAATAATAACAATAATAATAATAACAATAGTAACAACAACAATAATAATGGTAACAATTATAATAATAGTAACAATAATAATACTAACAATAATAATAAGTCAAAACCATACAAGGTGATACCATGATATTCAAATATGAAAAATATTTTTAGAACCACAATTAGATTTTAAAAAATCTACCCTGTACTGATGTGTCAGTACAATGGAGCTTTATTAATCAATATTTACTTAATATCAATAATTAATACTTACTGCCATGTGAACGAATAAAATGTTTACTACTTACAGATATTCCGGAACTTAAGAAGGACGTACTATCGTGATGTGAGAAAACAAACTCCTAAGTTTGTAAAAACAAAGTTATTGTACATTTATAACACTGTTGTTAATTTTCAGTGATTAAAAGAATTAATATAATATAGAAGTTTTTGGGTTTTGTTTAATTTAAAACAAGACGAAAGCACTTCATACTCTAGTAATTTATATATGAACAATTCACATCATGTGCTCAGTGGCGCTTTTAAACACCGCAAAAATGCTGGAACATATTGCATATCTGCGTGATTATCATTTATTCTTTTCCGATCTATTAATACATGCTGTGAGTAAACTTTTTCGATAGAATGCGTATTGCATTCCTGGTATAATACAACACTTTGTCAGCACAGTGTCAACAGGGCAGCATGTAAGAGCAGATGGTAATCCAGGCGTCTACAAAGAGGCCATTAATGTTCCCTTTGAACCCCATGCACGGGAGTGGAAAGAAGCGGCCATTGTGTCAGCGCTGCTTATTGGAGTCTGAATTGTGCCTTTGAGGTTTGGCCCACACGGCTTCCACTCAATGGGCCACGGCCGTCGCTCGCTTCGAAAGGGCCTCCCTCGCCCTTCAGCCGGGCCGTCGCAGGCAGCCGACGGTGTTGACGTTAAACAAATCAAACAAAATCGGAAATACCTACTCTCTTAAATACGAATAACCAGATTTAGAATAAAGAGTTTTCGCATTTGTTTTATCTCAGCTCTCTGATTAAGAATTACTAAAAGGAAAAGAAGGCAATATGTGTGACAGAGTGTCACTGTACCAAATATTTCGAAGCATACTTTCTATATTCGTAGATTTTTGAGTTTCATGGTGTTTATAAATAATACCATTGAAAAGAAAACAGCAACACCTCCGTTATGTCAGAGGTCTATTTATATATGTACGTGTATATATATATATATATATATATATATATATATATATATATATATAAATGTAGGTAGGTAGGTATGTGTCTATAGTCAATAACTCAAAAGTCATTGATATTTAAAAAGACATGAAAAGCCAACATTTTTCACGAGTAAAAGATGAAAGCGTGGTGCATGTATCTCTATGATTAAGAGAGTTTTCGACGCTTCTAAATTCTCGGAATTTTTACTCGTGTTTCGTCTTGATTATCATACATTTTCTAGTACATAATATACGGAAATATACGGAATATGGAAGAAAATGTGTCAATCAAATTTAAGAGATATCACTATCCCCCACCAAATTTCTCAATTCCGAAAGCTTTAAATTATTAATAATTGTCTTCATGTTGCAGTATTATGTTCTCAATCAAATGCCCCAGCATAATGTGTTTGTCACAAGTCAACAATTCCTAACATTCTCAGTGGGGTTTCTCATGAAGTAGTTACTACTCTCTGAGAAAGTAGTAATAAAAATAATTTGAAAACACCGTCGTTTTTTATTACTCAGCCAGTGTTTTGACGACTCTCACAAGCATTCCTGATTGGCCGTGGCACACTTCCTTGATCGGGCGCGTCCGGCTGGGCTCTGCGGGTGACGCGGCGACAACTCCACGGGTCGTGACAAATACAGCGCGACAGGTGCGTGTGATTGGGTTATCCCGGTGCGACTTCCGTTACGTGACACAACTGAGGACGCGTAGCACCACCTCGGAAGGCAAGGCACCAGCTTCCATGTCAGGTGCGGGAGATCTGTCACCAGGGCGCCACGTCGCTGGCCGCCCGACAATGGGCCGAATCAAGTGCAAAAAACAAAAAGCAAAGGAAAAAAAACAACAAAAATAACAAGAAACAAAACGACAACAAATATGAGGATATGAAACAAAACAACAATCAGGAAAATTAAAATAAAATAACTTCAGATGACAAATTAAAAAAAAAATTCTCCCGCAAAAAAGAGAAAAAAGGAAGAAATAATAAAGTCGAGTCTCCAACTGTTCGTTGATTTGTGTGGTTCGTAATTTGAAATTCCTTAAGGGTATTGCTAATAATTAATTCGTGTATCGTACATAAGTGTTTGCTTCTGTTTTGATGGAAGAAAATGTGATTTTAAGTAAAGATGTCAAATCTTAATAACACCGGTCGTTAAAAGTTGATATTAATGTTATTCAATCTGTAAATAAGAGCTCCAAAAAAGTCTTGAAAAAAATCAATCCTAAAATCGTTATTTAGTCTCTTTTTCCATAAAAAGCAGATTGCACTCCACTGCCTCTTGTTTACGACGGTGCTTCTGCAGATTGGTCAGTATCACACGTTTCGATTTCAGCTCGTGGATTGTTAACGTATTAATATGGAAGAAGCTCTTTCCAAAAGGAAATTTGGTTCTTTTTCTTAACACTCATGACGCGTCAGTATTGTTTTTAATTTGCCGGAGATATTCAGTCATATACTTAATTATCTTTCACTGATTTTTTTTTCAATTGCCGTTGGTTATGTTCGTTTCTCTTACGTTCTAATTTATTTCAATCCTAGCATCTACTTTTATGCACTTTTTCGTCATCAGAGCCCGGCAATGAATTTGTTTCCGCAGAAAATCCGCTGTTTTTTCGCGCAGCATTTCATAACTTTCTCTATACTACATATGTTACTCCGTATATACGTACGAGAAAGTAAAAGTAAACAGTAATGTTGTAATGTAAGGTTTTTTAGCATACTAGCTTATCACTCGGTGATCTCGTTTATCATAATATTTGTGTAGTTAAGTACCGATCTACTAATCTAAGCAATGTATTATTTCTAACAATACTTAAATATATCATTATTCTGTAACATTTCACTAATATCCAAACATATATTCCAAACTTAGGAATAAAAACTCTAAATTGACAAGAAAAAAATCCTCATTCAAAAGAGTATTATAACTACGTTTCCCTAAACTTATTTTCTCCATCTCAATTATAATTAAATAAACATAAATAAATATATCCACCTTATCTCTGAAGGTAAGAGCAGGACCTGAAGACCGGCGACTTGCATTTAAAAAATCATATTCACAATCTTTAGCTTGTAACACTCACACATACAACTACAGAGCTGGTCCATTAGAAAATTATTTTTTAAAAAGACCCATCACTTCTCTGTCAAAACGTTGCCGCCTAATTGAATTGCAGATTGTATGAAATTAAATTTTGTAAAGAAATCATAGTTGGGTCAGCAGTTTGAATTGCAACCCCACCCTTTATTTTTCGTCCTCAATTATTGGAGCAATCGCTTCCATAGCTGAAACAGTAGACTTACTTAGAAATTACAGGCCACTCAACAGGGGCGTTTCAGGAATTTTTCGGCCCATTGTGCCCAACCGTGAGGACGGTGCGGCAGCGGCGCTCGGCTGTCAGATGCCATGCGGCCTGCGAACGCTGCGGTGTCCTCATTATCCTCATTGTTCCTCGCCTCTTGTAAGCGAGAGCTGGCTCCTCGCATACACGTGGGCCTTTCAGCTGCTCAGGTACCCGGCGTCTGTGCCGCAATCTGTTCACGCGCACATGCAACTAAAGAGTTCCTCAATATCTTCATGACCCGATTTACACGCTTCCTTTTGACGAACGGTTTTGGAGTTTAGTAAGTGCGTACTCCACTGGCGGCTCCACGGGGGGGGGGGATGGAGGTCATGACCCCTCCACCCAAAGCCTAGAGTTTTCGTTTACCTTCCTTAATTTGGCAAAATTGATTTAAACATTTAAGTTCGAATTATGTAATTATTTAGACAATAATATTGTATAGTATCATATCTACAGTACATACATAATATAGATAATAAAACATATGTTTATTTTTTAACAAAAAAGGACAATGCGCCCCCCCCCCAAGAAAGGACAATGAACCCCCCCATGAACGTCTGAATCCGCTAATGGCATGCTCGAGCAGTGTGATTTCTGTTCAGGATTTCGGAATTCGGCACATGCGCACCTTTGTTAAATCGTTCGTCAAAAACAAGCGTGTAAGTGTTTTTTTATAAGCACAAAGGTAGCGACGTATTGCTAACTAAATACGGGAAAATCAATGAGTGGGAATACTTTTCTTGCTTCAGCTCCTTTGTTTCTGTTTTTTGAATTTCTATGTTTTTGATGTTTCAATTGCTCCTATGTACTGAATTCTTCACTTTGACTTAATGAAGATAGCTGAAAGTTCTCTAACTAATAAATTTTTATTTCTATTCGAGGGTACAACTACTTAGCAAGAACTAACTGCTTAACTATTGTCCGGATGGCAAAAATATAAAAACCGACGCCCTAAAAAATAAATCTAAACGTCTCCTTTTGTATGTAATCACGTTCATGTTACTGCTAGTTCAATATTATACTACTGTCAACACCTTAACAGATGACACAACTTTCCTCATTGCAGATGAAGCTTCTGCCTGCCTTTCACATCTACAAACAAAACTGAAGAGTACACTCATCGATGGAAGGTCACTATAAATGTGGCTAACAAATTACAACATATTACTGTCTCGTTAGGAAATTAATGGTGCCCGAAGAGAAGATAAAACAAGAGAGTTCCATGGCCACAACGGACAAATGTCGTGGTTTACAACTAGCAAACTAAAATATTTCCACACCATTAAAAAGTATACAAGGACAGGAACATCAACTTATTTACGAATATAATTATGGTGCATGATTCGACGTTCACATATTGTAGAGTAGCCCTTCAAGGACTCGTTAGCTATATTTTATTGTAATTAATATTCTTTCGAACTATCTAAGAAACGTTTTAAGAAAAAGTTCGTTATTTTGAAGGTATGAGGACTTAGTGGTACGTTGTACAAACTTCGGAAATGTTCCAACTGCATTCAGAATTAAACGATGATCAAATGATATGATTGAAACTGGACAAATTATTGGTTGCACACCAATATCTTTTTTGAATAGTCTTGAATAGTCTAGCAATGTTTTACATCAGATTTATTTAAATTTAATGAAAATAACGTACAACTAGCCTACCTGTGCGAGAACTCTCGCAAGTTAATCCTCACCCTAAGTTTTCCTAAGGGTATCATGAAACTGAAACATGAGAACATGTGGTTCGTTTCTATCGTAGATCCTCCACAATTAGGTACACTGCATTTGCAGACCACGGCTAAACGTTAAGTGAATGGTTGCACTACACGCATAAGAAACAATATATATATATCGGTATCAAGCAGCTATTAATTTTACTTTTTGTTATTGCCGCGAGAGCAAATTTTGAATTAATCTAAATAAACCTCGCCAGTCTGCGCAAATCACGGTGTAAATAGAAAGCGTAAATATAAGACAGAACACAAGCCTTCTAAGCGTGACGTCACAAAGATTGCCATCAGCACCAATGCCTGAAATATAGGTCTAGAAATATATAGAAAAATATTGGTGGTATTGGTAGTATCGATACGCACCGGACCGGTAAAAAATTAATAGAATGTCTAAGAATATTGCATCCTATAGAATAGATTATAGTGTGAGAAATGTTTCTTTGAGACCTTCGGTCTCTTTTGTCTTTGGCCGCAAAATGTTAGCTTTTAGGGCCCAATAAAGCTTAATTTAGGTGTTTTTTTACTGTATAACTGAAGGCATGTTGCGGGTTGCATTTGGCATGAATATTTAGATGCGTTTTTTTTTAAAAACAAATCCTTTATATTTTTATAGTCAAAGTGCAATTCGTCACGTCTCATTAAAATTATGTTTCTTGAGAGATCTCATTTATAAAGATTGGATTCGTGTGAGAGCCGCGAAAGGTATGTATGCTACTGAAATAATACAGGAGACGATACTCATAAACGACATTTGATGAGTACAAATATAAAATTCTGTAATGTATTTGGACACTGAAACCTAAAAATACTTCGAAACTGAAATCATTGTAAATTATCTTGAAGTGAACGTTCCGCAGAAATCACGCTTCGAATGTTTTTGTTGACTGACTTTTTCGTGTTTCGGGGCGCGTCAACGGCTATGGTCATCGGTTCCGTACGTGTAGTTTATTTTTTATCATGTGAGGTGGCGGTGTTCTTCTCCCATTTGTTAGTGAGATTTAAAGCCGACCATTTCGGCTTGAGAGGGTTTCCTCAGTTAATTATCTCCCAAAAGCGGGCCACCGCCTCATCTGGAAAAAGCCCTACGCTCCCGGCTGATCTCCGGACATGTGTTGTAGAGTAGTGCACGTAAGTGTAAGTGTGTGTAAGTTGGGGTGAGGAGATTTCAAGGAAGAGGAAGAAAAGGTTGCGCGGGGTCCTTGGCCCGTTTGTTAGGGAACTTCTCCGGCATTCGCAAAATGCAGATCTGAGAAACCACTCAAAACTACCTATCAGACTTCCGCTACCATTCCCCTCTAGACTGCGACTTAATTCGATCTGTCTAGCTATTTGGTGAAAATTCTGCCACCGTCGGGACTCGAACCAGAGAACCTTCCGGTCAGAGGCACTACAGTATCAACAGTTGATACCGTGAGCCACCTCAGGCGGTTGAATGTTTCGGGGCATATTCCCATCAACTTGGACGTCAATGTTTTCGCCCAGAGTCGTCAATTCAATAATTGACGCAGGGGCCAGGAAAGGGAGTAAGCAATCTCTTATTAACGAGACCATCGTATGTTCAGAGAGGCAGCGGAGAGGTGAATTGGCCCATCACGCGCGACTGCGACAGCGCAGAACCCGTGCCTCGGCCGTCACGCGTCAGGGCGGACGCGCCCTTCCGTGACAAACAACCTCTGCCCCCCGCCCCCCGCCCCCCGCCACGTGAATTATTTAGCCACTCGGAGAGTTAATCTTTGAAATCTATCATGCATCATGCAGTTAATGCCGTCCCCCGCGCTCGTTGTGTATGGAGATGGCTCGCGCGCCTTGCCCTCGTCGCTCGCCCAAAGTAAATTCATCCAAATATTGGGTCGTACGTGTCGTTTTAAAGCATCGCGCCTCGCCGGGCACGAGAGAGGGATCGGAGTTTATTGAACAAGAATTTAGTCTAATTATCCGGGAATGTTGTGGGTTAAGTAGTGCATAATGTCCAGAAAATGGTCACTACGCACCTACGAAATATTTTTGAAAGGTTTGGCTTGGTCATCGCTTTCCACTTTTCCCTCATGTACACAAAATGTTAAAAAACCAAACAAAATAATGTACAATGAGGTATCATAGTTTACGTTATACGAGTGTTTTTTGTTGATAATTCGAAACCATTTTAAATATGTTATAAGAACAATCAAAGAAATATTTGTAGAATTGGGAATATATATTGTAGGCCGATTTTTTTTTACTGTTGTTGACGAAAATAAATTAAAAAATCAAATATAATTACTAAATAATTAGTAGAATGTTGGTTAAAATTTAAAAAGTAATACACTGAGTTAGAACTAAACGATAAGTACCTTGTAAAACACGACGAATCGTTAATACGTGTTGTAATGAAATCACATTGTTTGGAGAACGGTTGAGACATGTACATGAAAAATTCCGAAGTGTTCGAATGACCCATGTTGGACTTAGGCACAGTAGAGCTCCCAAGCACAAAACTGTGTTGCCTTCCCTTCCGGAAACACTAGTGGTGTTAAACAACTTGTACTTTCACGCCCGTATTTTCAGGCAACATTACGTGAAAATAATTACTAAAAATAATAACTGTAATAAAAATAAATGTAACTTCATTATCTGTGCACGTCTTCAAGAATTCAGTGGGAAATATAGGTATTCAAATTATCGTTCTCCATGTCGTCGCGGGAGGAAACATTATTCCATCACGAACGACATGATGAGGGATAAGAGCCCAAATTTATAACTGATTTGCCCTTGAAAATAGATTTTATAACATCGGAGGGAATATTTTTGTTAAGAATCCTTGCAAAAAACGTTCATTTTCTTTCTGCATTCAAAGTTCAGGTAGTATATGGCTTAATGTAGGGATCACAGAATAATGAAAACATGCGTGGTATTCCCCATAGCACGTCACCCACAATTTTTAACTCTTTTTTTTTTCGAAAAAATCAATAAATGAAAGAAGTACTGAAATTTTCGAAAAATTATACATGACCTTACTTCAAAACCTGTCTTTAAGGAACAGATTTAATTGAGGGAAAAATGTCTATAGTTAATATTTTTGTTGCAGGAAGTCACTGAAATAAATGTAAAGTTTTCCAATTTTCGAAAAATTAGGGTTTATAACGAACATGAGACCTGCACTATTCTCTTAAACGTCCTTCACACTATCCAACAATAACATTTTATGAAGTAATGGAGCAATTTTGTTAACATTCTGAAATTGTCCCAGGGGCTTCTTGTAAAGTACCCCCTCCCCAAATTAAAATATCGGTTTTAAATTCAAGGGGCCGCGACATCGGTCAGATCGATTGGGGAATATCAATTTTGAAGAAAATCGGCTGAACGGTTTAGCCGCTAGCGAAGTTCACAAACGCACAAACGTTTTGCCATCAATCAATTTTTCGGTATCAAAGACCTACAAAAAACGAGGATTTTGGGTACACTACGTGACAGAGAATATTTTTTTCTAAATTTAGCAACTGGATTTATCCACTATTTCGTTACCAGAGCCCTTTAATAAGAGTTTTTTCTGCCGAAAATTCGCCGATTTTTCGTACAGCACGAGAAAACTTTCTCTCTATAATATTAATTAAAAATTTTTTAAAAGGTTAATTATTTGTTTCATAATTATATTACAGGCAGAAACATATTTTCTTATTTTTTTTGAAACTGAATGATTTTCTTGGAAAACTGAATGTTTGTTTTTTCGGTGTCAAGACCGTCCACGAATAGGGGTTTCCAAAGCACCAACTTATTTTGCTTGTGAGTAAATCCGATCCTAGTATGGCCGGTTGGTATGGTTGTCATATATGAACTCTTAAGTAATACAAGAAACACTGAAAACTAGGAATTCGCGACGTAACGAAACATTTCTTTCTCGTAGTGTCACTAATTATTTCTCAACAATTACCATAATAATTAATAGGTGCACGATATCCCTTGAGAACCTACAATTGAGGAATGAGTGGAATTGAGAAAGAAATCTCTTAAATATTGAAGGTGTTGAACTTTTCAATTTTCAAAATGTCGTAGACCTAAAAAAACGTAAATATTCCATTAATAAAAAAAACTTTCTTCTATTTTAGTAAAAATTGCAAGGAAAAATTTCATTCATTTTCCAGAAAAGTTTGAAAATGTCACAGTTTCATGAAAATATTTCCTCTTCCACCCTTCAAATTAAAATATCATAATGATATCCGGAACGTCCCAACTAGATCTCATATCTGCATATTTACCAAGTTCGAGCTTAAAAGCTTCTAATTTGGCAAAGTTATACGTGACACAGAATTCCATTGATCCATCCATCCATCCATCCATCCATCCATCGAGATACACAGATTTTCGGGTTCATAAGTGCATATTTCTCCTCGCGTCTGCGCCTATTTTAACCACGATGACGAAGAGCAATACGATGAGCAAGGCGAAGACCAAGAGGAAGGCTAAGACGACTTTGACCGGGAGGTCCTAGGTTCGAGTCCTGACGGCGGCAGAACTAGCTTTTCAGCTAGGTCTAATTCAGTCGCTGTCTGGAGGAGAATTCTAGCGGTTGGCTGTTCTGATCGGTGGTTTTCCGTGGTTTCTCTGATCCCCACCAGTCGAATGCCGGAGCAGTACCCTATCAAACAGGCCACGGACCGCGAGCGATCTGTCCTTCCTCTTCCTTGTCCTATCATCTCCCCTTACACACACACTTACACTAACATGCACTACACTACCACATATTCCATGAGATCGGCCGGGAGATTCCTGGTTAGGGGGAAATCCCTCTAGCCGATGGTAGATCGGCGCCGGATCTCGCCACCCAGCGGGGGATGATCATCGCCATCTCCCGAGAAAAACATGCACTACACTAACGGGACTAATGACCAAAGCAGTTGACGTGCCCGAAACACGAAAAGATCAATCAATCAATCAAAAACTAAGACGAAAATCAAGATGAAGACTACTTCTTTGTAAACAAATATACTACGACTCGAGACCATACATGGGTCAAGGAACAACGAACGTCATCAAGCCATTGGGGACAACCGCCCCCGCCCGTGGGAAGGGACTGGCGATGTGCAGCGCGTAATCTCCCGCGCACGACCCTCCTCGTTGCAACAGTGCCGCCGTCCGCCCGCTCGCTCGCTGCAAGCAATGCAAGCGCCAGCGCCTCCGGGAGCCGAGTGCGTTGGGCGGAGAAAGTCCCGAGGGGCGGGGGCGGGGGCCTTTCATAAGGCAGACAGCTGGGCGTCTGCCGCTGCGCAGATGGCGGGGCCGCACCATCCCCGCCCCCCCCCCGCCCCCAAAGCGCACTCGCGTAATTGTTCGCAATTTCTTCACGCGCGCCCCGGCCCCAGGCGCTGAAGCACCGGCGCGGCGGTAGCTCAGGGCTACGGTGAGTACGACTACTCTCGTTGAAGAAAAACATATTTCGTTCAAACCAAAATAACAGCGGTATCTGTACAGGTATTAGGGTATTCAGGGCTACGGAGAGTACGACTACTATCATTGAAACAAAAAACATATTTCTTTCAAACCAAAATAACAGCAGTATCTGTACAGGTATGGTTCGTTCAGGCTGGTAGACTGGTTCTAAATCAGCTGGGCTTCGCCGTAAACCGCAACGCTTTGCTACATGTATTTTTGTCATTCTTACGGGCTGGAGCGTCACCTGTTGATGCCTCAAAGTGACAGTTCAGGGTGTTACAGGTTAGGGGTAGATTTCAGAAGTGATTTACATTGTATTCTATAGTCCCAAAATGATTTTGTTAAAATTGATACAAATCATCACGAAAAAAGGTGAGATTATGTATGTGAGTGAATTAAGGCATCACACTGACAGATCATTAACTCTGAATTTAAACGGGCCATTTGTTTACTTTCATCACTCTTTTAATTGAACTCGCAAAACAGTGCATTCTAATCAAAGTATTATACATCAGCATTAGAAATACTTTGAGAATTGTATGAATCTAATGTTTCCAATAAATCATTGAGTATTAATATCCAAATATAGATCCTAAAACAAGATCTTTGAGGAATTCATTTAGTAATATTTTTAACAATCTCATCTTGCTACAAAGTTCGCTGTATGCCTTCAGAATAACTTATTATAATAATGTAAATTTTTGAAAAAATAAATTTTTCAATGCCACAAAATAAGACAAATTTGTGCTTTAAATTGATAATTATTACACGTTTTCAATAATTTTTCAACAGTCACAATGACTGGTTTCCCACAATGAAATACATGTTGTAAATAATGCATAGAATTCTTCCTTTAGTATCACCGTAACCAATTTTTCTAGACATTTTCCAAATATTAAAAATAAATTTACGTGACGTTTACGTATTATTGAATTAGTAAAAATTGTAGGAAGTAACGTAACAAATTAGTCAACGTTGTTAAATGAATGCAGATAATTTCTACGTGTTACTCATCGACCATGACTCTCTTCCCCAATTTTGGAAGGCGTGAATAAATGTCAAGGTAACAGGTCACATGACTGTACAGATTATGTACTCATTTATGCCATCTCCCATACGTTGCCGTATTGTACCTAGTGTCTCGAAATTTCGGAGAAACTGGTATACACTTCAAAACTGCTTGCAAAATAAATAAATATAATTTAAAAAATCCTTCAAAATAAGGAACAAGTGGGACATTAGTTAAATTCAAAACTTCTAGTACTTAAAATTTACAGTTTCGTGACAGCCGTGACGAATTTTAAACTTAGAACATTATTACATGAGAACACCTTCTTGATAATTTCACTTCCAATCCGGGTAGCCGAGATCTCTTTTAAGTTTTTATCCTTCGTGCGCCTTCCTTCGGAGGGGAAGTAAAGCCGGCTCTCCCATGTTAGTAGATTTACTGCATGTAAAAATACCTCAAGCCTAAATGATGCCTCTGAGCTAAATTCAAATTGCCTGTTTCGTCGCCCAAGTAATACCTTCTTTCTCCCATGGTTGGTGAAAGGAGGGTAGCGGAATTTGCGTGATCAGGTGGAAGAGCAGGCCTCATGGCCTGAGTCTCGCCACGTAAAATAAGGCACATTCAATTCAATTCAATTTCTAAGGCAGAAGTGCCGTGGCGATCTCGGACCGAAAGATCGTGGGTTTGAATGTCGCATCGGGCATGGTTGTGTGTCCCCCCTTGGTTGGCGCCAGGGAGGGCACCCGGCCGTAAAATCATCGCCAAATCAACATAAAAATGGAATGTGCGGAAAGAAATGAGCCCGCCTCATTAGCGCCGACCCGACAGAAATGGGAAAAGGCAACGAGCAGTAAAAAAAAATTAGTCCCCATCTGAATTTGGAAATTAAAAGTTGACGAACAAAATATAAGTTTATTGCGAGTGGTGAACATGTTTGGATCAAGCAATCAAAGAACTGAATAATTTCTTCACAAATTCAGACATGAATTAGATACTAAATCAACAACAAACTTAGACATGTGAGGGGATTCATTCCCCTCGCAAGTCTAACGGGGGACACGGATGAGAGTTTCAAGAGGAGTTCAGCTATAACATGAACGTGAATAATGAAAGTACCACATTGTATGGTAATATTAGAAGCGAGGCAAGAAAGAGAAAGACAATAAACGCAGCGCGTGAAACAGAAGGGAAGGAGACGTCGCAGAACGGAGGGCGTGGGGATTGTCGCAAGGAATCTGGCGATGAGCACAGCCAGGCATCGCACCTGGCCGGTGCGCGGCCATTACTTTCAAATCGCGCGGGAATTCGCTTAATGCATGTATTTAGCGGCGGTGCGGCGCGGGTACGGAGAGGGTGGGGGAGGTGGCGGCAGCGGTGAGGAGGGGGGGATGGGGGGATCGATCAAGGAGCCACCGTTGCCGTCCCGCCGCTTCTGCCACGTAAGCCCCTCGCCGCCAAAGGTCAGCGGCGTCAACTGGCCGCCGCCGCCGCCACTGCCACCGCCGCACGAGAGGCGAATAATTCAGGGGGCCCTGGCTAGCAGCGCCTGGACGCAAGGCCCCCTGCCTGAGATGATGACCGACGCTTTTCATTTGGCGATGGAAGTCCACCGCGGAAATGGTTCTGGGAGTGACACGAATGTGCTTCACGTTATTGCTTCCTAGCAAAATACCCGGCGTTGTCCGAGCTTTCTTTCCAATTTCTTCCTTTCCCGAGCTTCATATCCAATTCTTACGAGAGAGGAGAAAGATCAATCAAATATAAACCACGGTGTTTAAGATTATTTTTAATGTAATTAGCTCAAATTTTAATAAACTACAATAATATTATTTTATTTTATTTTACTGTATATTGCTATAAGGTTCTGATCTGATCTGTTTTCCTCAGGGACTTCACAGAAAGATCTTAAAAATCTCTACGTAATGGTCCATACCTCATTTAAAATGCATTTTAAATACATTTTTTCAAGGAAATTTTCACAGTTCTGATAAAATATGTTTCAATATGTTTAGCAAATAAAATTCTATGCTTATCATTCATTTAAGAACGTATCAACAAACGTTACACCAGCACTGTTCGAAATGATTGAAAATATAATAACCTAAATAATATTAACTTCACTCAAACGCCAAAAAATGGCTGAGTGAGATATCGGAGAAGGAACTGGTTATGATGAGAATCGCATAAATCGAACAAATACATCAATGCTACATGCACTGGGCATGAATATTCATAGCTCCATAACACATGTACTGCACTTTGACGGTGACGTCTGCACACACTCCACCTACTGAGTATTACGAATACTACTGTTGTGTGAACGTATCTAGTTTATTTTGTTTGTTAACAACTTCAAATAAACAGTTAACAATGGTGTTACAAAATGTTCATTTAATGGTTCAACGATTACAATTTTAAAACCTTAGAATCTCACTCACCGATACCGGTCTCTTGCGGGATATATTAGAAACCAATCTGCTCTTAGCAACACACGAACAATAGAGATTGTGGTGCTTATACCAACATATTATTTAAGTTATTTATTTTCTGCATTTGTGTTGTATTAATGTTTACCAAACTTTGCAAACACACTGCGACAATCGTGAAGAAGAACATGTAAAAATTTCCTATCCACTCGTGCATTACTTTTGGTGGTATAGATGTCGGTTACATCCCGTTGAATTTTATAACGCCGCATGAGAAAAATGTTAAGTGAGTTATACACAACACGCAGTTTAATGTGATAGTGAGGGGACTCTATCATTGTCGAAACCAGAATATATTGAAAAAAAAATCAGATTAAAAAATTTCAAAGTAGGCAATTTTTTCTCAATTCTAAATTTTTTAGTCCTAACACAAATTTCTCAGCCAACATATTTCCTTTTCTACTTTAATTGTTAAAATGTTTTGTATTTCTATTACTGAAATATAAGAATATCTTTTCTTATTTTAAGTTTAATTAATTATTATTCAATTTATTTACTGGAAATTGAATCTTGGCGGCTTCTTTACAATTACTCCTCTTTGTAGGTTTTCGTATTATACAGTCGTCACTCAATATTACTCAATTACTGTTTCCGAGAGATAAAGGACTCGAAAGATTCGTCCTGCCTGTATTTGTACGTCATCTGGGGTCCTTCAGGAAAATACAGAACGCAAACATTCCAATTCTGTCGGTCTGCGAGCGCGGCATGCGCGGCGTGTGTGGGCGTGGCGCGGAGTGAAGAAGAGGACGGGGAACGGACGTGGTGTGGAGAAGAGCGGTGCAGCTCCAGCACTTGCGCCGACACCGCCGCGCCGACAGGTTCAAAGGAGCTCCTTGCACGCACAGATGGTGACGGAGCCGAGAGTGGGGCGGAGAACAAGAATAAGAAGGAGAAAGAGGAGGAGGAAGAGAACAACAAGAAGAAGAAAGGAACAAAAGGAGAGAAGGAGACGAAAGGAAGAGGAGAAGGAGGGGAGAGGAGGAGGAGAAGGAGAGGAGAGAGGAGGAGGAGAAGGAGAGGAGGAGGAGGAGAAGGAGGAGAGGAGGAGGAGAAGGAGGAGGAGGAGAGGAGGAGAAGGAGGAGGAGGAGAAGGAGGAGATGAGGAAAGGAGGAGGAGGAGGAGAAGGAGAAGGAGAGGAGAGAGGAGAGAGATGGAGGAGAAGAGAGGAAAGAGGAGGAGAAGGAGAGGAGAAGGAGGAGAGAAGGAGGAGGAGAAGGAGGATGAGAAGAGGAGGAGAAGGAGGAGGAGAAGAGGAGGAGAAGGAGGAGAGAATGAGAGGAGAAGGAGGAGAGAGAATGATGAGGAGAATGATGGAGAAGGAGGAGGAGAAGTGAGAGAGATGAGGAGGAGAAGATGAGGAGAAGGAGTGATGAGAATGAGGATGAAGAAGGAGATGAGAAGGAGGAGGAGGAGAAGGAGGAGGAAGGAGAGGAGGAGGATGGAGAAGGAGGAGAGAGAAGGAGTGAGGAGAGAAGATGAGAGGAGAAGAGAGGAGGAGAATGATGATGAGGAGAAGGATGGAGAGAAAGGATGAGGAGAGAAGTGAGGAGATGAATGATGAGAGAAGTGAGGAGGAGAAGTGATGGAGAGAAGAGGATGAAGGAGAGAGAAGGAGGAGGAAGAGATGAGGAAGGAGGAGGATGATGAGAAGGAGAGGAGAAGTGAGAAGAGAAGAAAGAAGGAGATGAGAAGGAGAAGAGAAGAGAAGGAGAAGGAGAAGAGAGAAGGAGAAGGAGAAGGAGATAGGAGAAGGAGAAGGAGAAGGAGTAAGGAAAGGAGAAGGAGAAGGAGAAGGAGAAGAGATAGGAAAGAGAATGAGAAGGAGTAAGAGAAGAGAAGAGAAGAGAAGAGAAGGAGAATGGAGAAGGAGAAGAGAAGGAGAAGGAGAATGAGAAGGAGAAGGAGAATGAGAAGAGAAGGAGAATGAGAAGGAGAAGAGAATGAGAAGGAGAAGGAGAAGAGAAGATAAGGAAAAGAGAAGGAGAATGGAGAAAAGAGAAGGAGAATGAGAAGGAGAAGGAGAAGGAGAAGGAGAATGGAGAAGGAGAAGGAGAAGGAGATAGGAGAAGAGAAGGAGTAATGGAGAAGGAGAAGGAGAAGATGAAAGGAGAAGAGAAGGAGAAGGAGTAAGGAGAATGAGAATGAGAAGGAGAAGGAGAAGAGAAGGAAAGAGAAGGAGAAGATAAGAAAGAGAAGAGTAAGGAGAAGAGAAGAGAAGGAGAATGAAAGAGAAGGAAAGAGAAGGAGAATGGAGAAGAGAAGGAGAAGAGAATGAGAAGAGAAGAGTAAGGAGAAGAGAAGGAGAAGGAGAAGGAGAAGGAGAATGAGAAGGAGAAGAAAGAAGGAGAAGAGAAGGAGAAGGAGTAAGGAGAAGAGAAGGAGAAGAAGGAGAAGGAGAAGAAGGAGAAGGAGAAGAAGGAGAAGGAGAAGGAGTAAGAGAAGGAGAAGAAGAAGAAGAAGAAGAAGAGAAGGAGAAGGAGAAGGAGAAGGAGAAGGAGAAGGAGAAGGAGAAGGAGAAGGAGAAGGAGAAGGAGAAGGAGGAGGAGGAGAAGGAGGAGAAGGAGAAGGAGAAGGAGAAGGAGGAGAGGAGGAGGAGGAGGAGGAGGAGGAGGAGGAGGAGGAGGAATAATCTGGGAGGTCCCGGGGAGTAATGAACGCCCTGCGGGGGCGGAGGCCCGCCCGCCGCTCACGAGCCATTACCGAAATTGCGCCGCGAGATTGAAAGCCGGCGACTCAGCCAAGTCGCCGGGGCGGAACTGGTAGGAGCGGTGGCAAAGCCGATTGGTGGTGGGGAAACGGAGATTATTTTACAAGAGGAGTGTTTAAAGTTTTGCATGTGCATTTACCTTACACGAAGTGGTTTTGTAACGTTTGTTACATGGTTGGAAAATAAGAGGATTGGCATGAATTTTGCACGCACGGAATTTGGGAAGCTTCACAAGTGACAGGAATTGAAACGAAGAAGAACAACAAGATTGCAGTCTCTGCCTTTGGTTACTTGAAAGGTGACCCACGATGTAAGAACCCGCAACAAGAATATATTTTATAAACATCGATATAACATGAGTGAGTAATAAATGTTATACTTTCGTATCTATTTTGGTGAAGCCTATTGCCTACATTTGAAATCACATCCAAATGAACATACATCATCACATTAAATGAATAATTATCAATGAATAACTTAATTGTCAAGTATTTCAAGATCGTAAATAACTTGGTCACTCCTGACAGGAAACATTTTAGTCATCTATATTGTACTTCACGTAAACGCCTCAAAATGACAAAGGTCCCTATCATTTAAAACTTCAATAGACACAAATGTTTAGGGAAAAAAATTAATTTTATTTATAAGGAGTTTCGAAGAATCTGAAACAGCATATTTAATGAAGTTCTGTCAGTCATTTGCCAGGTAGTCTCAAACATTAAGAATGAACGTTACTCGAAGCTTCGCCCACAGTCAGTTAGAAGAGATAAGTCACATGTTTGTGTGTAATCGCAGCAGCAGTAGCAAAAGAAGGGGGGCAAAGGAGACACGTGCAAATTAACACACCGGGAACAACACTGCTCGAACACGTTCTGAAAGAAGTGTCCCCCGTCTCGAACATGAAGTGGAACGATCCTGTTTCCGGTGAAAAGAAGGGCGGTGGGCCGAAGGGCGGTGGGTCAAGAGGGTGAACGCCGCCGCGCCGCCCTCCGCGAGGAAGCGCCCGGAGCCAGCCGCCCTTCGCCCCGCGCGCCGAGGGCGAAAGGTCCCACGCGAGGGCACGGCGCGGCGGGGCGGGGCGGGGCGGGGCGCCCAGCTGCGAGTTCGTTGACCCTGGGAAGGAAGCATTTCGGCTCCCTCGGCGGGGCCGGCGCGACGGTGGCGCAATGACCGTCCGCTCGTGAGGGGAACGCGGAGTTAAAAAGCACTTCCCCGCAGCCGTTGGGCCCTTCGGCAAAACCAGGTGGTCGCGGATTGACTTGCAATCGAACTGGAACGGCGGCAGGATTTTCGACACTAGCTTTTCAGCTAGGTCGAATTCAGTCGCTGTCTGGAGGAGAATTCTAGCGGCCGGCTGCTCTGATCGGTAGTTTTCCGTGGTTTCTCCCATCAACACCAGGCGAATGCCGGAGCAGTACCCTTCGAAACGGGCCACGGACCGCGCGCGATCTGTCCTTCCTCTTCCTTGTCCTATCCTCTCCCCTTACACACACACACTTACACTAACATGCACTACACTACCACATATTCCGGGAGACGGGTCGGGAGCTTAGATCTTGTCCCGGCTGGGGCGGTGCCCCGCTGGTGGGAGAGTCCTGGTTAGGAGGAAACCCCACTAGCCGGCGGTAGGTCGGCGCCGGATCTCGCCATCCGTCAGGGGAAGATCACCTCCATCTTCCGAGAAAAAAACATGCACTACACTCACGGGACTAATGACCAAAGCAGTTGACGCGCCCGGAAACACGAAAAAATCAATCAATCAATCGAACTGGACTAGTTTTAAAAAAATTCATGATTAATCTTTAGGTACATTTACGAAGGAGTAGCCCTCGGTAGCTCGTTGGCTAGCGTGCTCACTTTCCTCAGCGCAAACCCGGGTTCGATTCCCGGTCGGGGCAAACGTTACCTGTGCGCTTTCCTTGCAAAGTCCCAGTGTCCGTTGCAATGTTTCGATGAGAAACCTCACTTGTCAGATTGAGAAGACCAGAAATACCGCGTGTTCACGTACCCCTCATCCCATGGCCCCAAGGCCGGGGCGCCACTGGTAGGCCTTAGCTCGTAAAGAGCTGTCGTGCCAAAGTACGTACATGCATACCTATGAAGGAATGTTAGCGATTCTCAGAGCTTACGGGAAAACACATTAAGGTAAAAAGGCTCAGAAACAAGAAAAAATTGATTGCGAGTGAACAGTCCTTCAGAGAAGTATTTGGAGTCTCCTGTAGCAAACGACGACTTCGCACTGCATTCATCAAAAATATAGTATTGAAATATAAATTTACAAATCTCTCATTCGAAGTGAAGGTTGCAATAATTCAATTTTCTTCAAAGGAAAGACATACACTTAGGAAACAATTTGCGTTTTTTTAGAAGTACTTCGCTTCGTAAAAGAACGACATTTGCGTGTAATATTAATATTTCAAATTTATTCCCTGAAAAATAATTTCTGATACCATTCAACATTATAATATAATTTCGATTCCACTTCACCATAACTTCCGTAAATAAGCGTCATTGTATTTTATTTTTTAATAAAGATAGAGTTAAACATATTTCATTCGGTGCCTTTTTGTAGTGCCATGAAATTCAGAATTTAAGCAAACGACCTGTTTTATCGCGGCATGCAAGGACGCAGTGAAACATACGGCGCGGGATCACACGACCTACATCCGGCCTCAGTGGAAACACGGGGATGGAAACGGGGGCAGACCGGGCCGGAACAAGGGCGGGGGGCGGGGCATGGGGGGCATGGGGAGGGCGGGCAGGGGAGGGCGGGGCAGGGGGGGGTTGGGGGGGGGGGAGGGGGGGCGGTCTGGGCGGAGATGGGCGGGGTGGGACGGGGCGGGGCGGGGCCGGGCGGGGCGGGGCGGGGCGGGGCGGGGCCGGGCCGGGGTGACGACGGGCAAGGCTGGCGAGCGAGGCCTTATCGCCGTGCAGGTGCGCACGCAGAGGCGAGGCTATTTGCATATCGACGGCAGCCAGCGTGACGACCGCCGCGCGCATCGACCGATGGCTCCCCCTCCCCCTCCCCCTCCTTGACCGCTTTCCTCGATTTCCGACTCCACGAGAATCTGGTTTCCCGAAAAAAAATGCAGACACGTTTTGGATATGGGTAGGGCACTCGATTTTCGCAAGTGCCGAATTGGAGCAAGTGCCGCATTGGTGCAAGTATCGAATTTGTGCGAGTACCAATTTGGTGAAAATGCTGAATTTGAGGAAATGTTCTAGGAAACATTGGAGCATTGAAATTCTCCAATGGTCAAACCTTGTAAAGGGGGAATATTCAAATGCGCTACATGATACATGCTTTTCCTGAATATGAATAACCTGTAGCCCTGAAAAATTAGATGTAAATGGAGGGGAAATGGTCTTCGATTACCTCTTCCGTCCACTCTTTCCTTGTTCCCGATACAATATGCTTTTATTCACAATAACCAACGACAATTCAATACACTCACAAACCAGATAGTTTGTTCGGATTAATCGATAAAAATTCGTCTGATGCGCAGTGATATACATTATCACGACTTTTCTGCGGAATTACGAATAAAAAATATACGCTTTTGACCAGAGTGTTTCTTGTCGTCCGAGATCATTAGAACCAGTTGGTACATACATCATTTTATTTTTTACATATTTTTATTGTTTCAGATTTACTTATTTACTAATGAACTAGATGTTAACTTGACTCGTTTTGTATTTTTAAATTTCCCTCCCATAATTCCCTTTCATAATTTCGTCTCATAACGCCCTCCGTAAAAGAACATGTAGCATCATTTTACTGTTTTAATGTCTGCCTTGTAATCACTATCCTGTCGAGGTAGGTAAGTTATACAGTGTATTTCGAGCTCTGAATCGTAGACCATAACAAGCTAAAACGTATGTAAAAAAATAAAAGTACTTTAGAAGAACTTTCGTAACAACACACTAAATAGCTCACAAACCTTTTCCGTCAATCATGTTTCAGGCATTATGTGAGATGCTCTTTTTGACTTGAATATCATTAATATATTCCCATAAAAACTAATTATTCGCTGCGTCTCCAAAAATATTCCTCCTCTATCTGAACAGTATTTAGTGGCTCTTAAGCGGCAGGTTTCGAAAGACGTGAAAAAAGAAATAGAGTAGTACGAAACATCAGCTACAGGCGCGTCAGGCATGGGACAGTATAATAAATAAGAGGAACTGTTTGTATGTTTATGTAGTCCCAATATTTATGACACCAAACATCCCACTCCCGAAAGATGAGCTGTTGTTAGACTAAGTAATTTAAGAGATCACCTGACAGGCGAGGCACCACGCTTGTTTGTAGGCGTTGTCGTTTAGAGGGTAGCAGCTCGCATAAATCAGGAGTCGCCACGAATGTTGTAGTAATAGCAGAACTGCGAGCATTTTATAATATTAGGTGTCTCTCGCATCCCACTTTCCACATTTGTCCGTCTCTGTAGTCCTTCTCCTGGACTTTGCCTTCTCCACTCATTTCTTCAACATCGGCTTAGGTGGCTCAGGGCATCAACTGATGTCACTGCAGTGCCTTTGACAGGGAGGTTCTAAGGTGCGAGTTCCGACAGAGGCAGAATTTTCTACATTAGCTGGATAGAAACGTCGAATTCAGTTGTCTGGAGAATTCTAGCGGCCAGTTGCTCCGATCTTTATTTTTCAGTGGTTTCTCCCATCAATATATGGTGACTGACGAAGAAGTACCCTAACATACTGACCAAGGACCGCGCGCGATCATTCCTTGCCCTTCCTTGTCATGTCATCTCCCCTTACACACACACACACACACACACACACACACACACACATACACACTGACAAGCTCTACACTACCACACATGTAGGAAGACCGGTCGGTAGATTAGAGCATATCGCGGCTGGGGCAGTGGCCCGCTGGTGAGAGATATCTGATTATGAAAAAAAAACCGCAGTCAACGTAGGTCAGCACCGAATCTCGGCATTCAGCAGGGGAAGATAACTGACATCTTCCGCGATAAAACATGTCGTACACTTACGGGACTAATGTCCTCAGTTGTTGACGCGCCCGGAATCACCAATCAATGAATCAATTGCTGATTATAAAGACTTATGAAAACTAGACCACGTCTCAACCAACGAGCTAAATATTTGAAAATTTCACGTTACGTTACACGAAAACAATTCAACTGAACTGACGCTCAGCAATGTTTACAAAAAAAGCGAAAAGGAAAAGTAGCATTGTAAGGAATTATTATTTGCCACAGTGCACTGTAAAGAGCATGTGATCATCATTTTTGTAAACTTTCTTCACAAAATACTTTTTTCTGTTTAATTTGCTTCACAACACACATTTTTCTGTTTAATTTTATGTATTCACTGACAGACATTGTTTTGTTGTGAACTGCTCAATATCGTATCCATCCCAATCAATAATTCTTGTTATACCCCCCGGCACATACGCGAGTGTCCGTTGGGTCAGGCTTTGTTTTTACGGATGAGATGCTGAAAAACGTGTACAGCCAATCATGTACGTCCATGTTTTTTCACAATAACCTGCTCATGTTGTTCTACCATTATACCAGTTGTGAAAAATTAAGGCGAAATCTCTTCTCTGTTCTTTTGTCATTGTAAGATGTGCCCCTTTTAAGCCTCTTTAAACAGTAGAGGGAACTGTATTTGGAGTCCCCTAAGATTAAAGGTTACTTTATGGTACAGATGAAGAATTCCAGATTCGATATTCGGGAAATTCACGGAAATTTCACAGGAATCTACTTCAAGAAAATGTAGAATTTCACCACCAGATTAACCTTTGCCACCTCCATATACAGTATTGCCTACACGGTTTCACCCACTTCGGCAATGGCTGCTGCCTCCGCTCTCAGGCAACTCCGCCCTATGCAAATGCGCGTTGGTTCTCACGGACGCCAAGAGAGCACGCGGCTCGTCTAAGGGGGGGGGGTAGCACAGGGCACTCAAACGAACCCAACAAGCACGTAGAAATCTAGCACCATTCTAAGCGTTCTTTACGCTATCCGAAAACAAAGTTTGATTAACAAATTTGGTGCCGTTTTCGAGAAAATTTAGAAAATATTCTTGAGGATTCATGTGAAGTACTCTCAAAAATTAAAATATCCGTTTAAAACACCCAAAGGCACGAGTTCAATAGATCGATTGGGGAATATCAATTTTGAAGAAAATCGGCTGAACGGTTTAGGCGCTAGCGTTGACCACAAACGGCCAGGAAGGAACTCTGGCGGACAGACATTTTGCCGTCAATCTATTTTTTGGTATCAAGAACGAACAGAACCTAGATTCTGAATACACCACGTATTAGAGGATGTTTCCCTAAATTTATCAACAGGATTTATCCACTTTTTCGAGCCGGGCATTAAGAGGTTTTTTGGCGAAAATTCGCCGTTTTCCGGCACCACTATTACATAACTTTTTCTTGCGAAGAACTTCGTAAGTCGGGAAAGTAAAAAGGGCTTTCAATGGAAATCATACCAGTCCCTTATGTATATGGGATATATTTGTTCAGAAACAATAAGTCATAAAATTCAGCTCACAGAATTGGTAATTAAAAATTCTAAACAATACGACTTTATAATGAACCCTTGGTACGTGTAATTAATTGAACAGGAATTGTACACCTTAGTTGTCTATGACATAGGTGAACTTGACCCGTGAAAACAGTCAGCATTTTCTAAATTGATTGATTACTGATTCCGCGCGCGTCAACAGCTAAGGTCATTAGTCCTGTAAGTGTACTGCACTTTTTTTCTCACGAAGTGGCGGTGATCCCCCCCCCCCTCCTCGGTGGATGGTGAGATCCGACGCCGGACTACCGTTGGCTTGCGAGGTTTTCTCCAATCAAGTATCTCCCACCAGCGGGGCACCCTCACAACTGGGACAAGCTTTAAGCTCCCGACCGATCTTCTGGCATGTGAGGTAGTGAATGTAAGAGTAAGTGTGTAAGGAAGGGGTGAGGATAGGAAAAGGAAGAGGAAGGAAAGATCGCGCGCGCTCTGTAGCCCGTTTGGTACGGTACTGCCCCGGCATTACCCTGGTATTGATCGGAGAAACAACGGAAAACTACCGATCAGAGCATCCTGCCGCTTGAATTTCCCTTTAGACAGCGGGTGAATTTGCCTAGCGCTGTAGCTAGTTCGAAAATCCTGCCACTGTCGAACCTAGGACATCCCAGTCAGGGGCACTGTAGGACATCAGTAGATGTGCCACCTCTCCCAGTTGCACTTTGTAAAACATTGTTTTAAAATTGAAAAAAACTTCATACTGAAACCCAACTTCCAAAGGCGTGTTAGTTACAGCATTATAGACTTGGGACTGTGCAAAGGTGAAAATTATAGTATTGATAAGCATTCTTTAACAATAGAAAGGGGGTTATAATATTAAATTTCACAGAATATCAAATAGCCAATTTCATTTTACATTCTGTCCCTACGAGATTCTGCTATTTGAGATCTGCTTGTGTCTTATATTACATTAGGTTCAGATTTTCTATCCAGACTACATACCATGGGCACCCAGGAACGAAATTTCATTTTCCTTATCCGTTAAATAGGTGAGAACCTCCCTCTTCGATCGGATATCCTATTTGTGGTTTCAGATTTTGGATGGACAATAAAACGTAATAATGTATTATATATAGGTTAATAATGTATTGTAAATTGTAACGCAGGCAATATTTTAGAAAATACATAGAGGTGATAATGAATAATTATTTATGAAATCATTATTCCATATCAAGTCATATGTCCTTGGATATTACGCGAGGCGGAATCGTATTGGCATTTCTTTTGTTTACGCGAATCAAGATTGATATTGCTTCACGCCTGGTAGGAGACATGAGCGAAATTAAGTACTTGAACAGCTTGGTTAGTCTCTTTAGAAACTTTATGTACGTTATTAGATAAACAGAAATAATTTGCATATTTTGACCTAATATCAATTACATTCATTTCAATTCAATGACGTGGCAAAGCACAGGTCATCACGACTGCTCTTCCTCCTGACCACCCAATTTCGATACGCTCCTTTCGCCATCTAGCAGCGAATGAAGGTATCACTCGGACGACGACACTGTCGATTAGAATTACCTGGAGAGGTGGGTCAGGATATCAACTGGTGACTGATGACGGTCAGGACATCAACTTCAGCGCTTGTGACTGGAAGGTCTAAGGTTCGAGTCCCGACGGTGGCAGGATTTTCGTCACTAGTTAGATAGCTATGTCAAATGTAGTCATTCTCCGGAGTAGAATTCCACCGGCCGACTGCTCTGAACCATACTTTACAGTGGTTTCTCCTATCAATACCAGGAGAATGTCAGAGCAGTACCATATCATATGGGCCACGGACCGCGCGTGATCTTTCCTTACCCTTCCTTGTCGTATCCTCATCCCACACTTTCACTACACTACCACACATATTGGGAGACCGGTCGGGAGCTTCCAGCTCGTCCCGACTGGGGAGGTGCCCCACTTGCAGGAAATACCTGCTTAGGGAAAATCCAGCTAGCCTATGGTCGGCGGCGAATCTCACCATCTAGCGAAATAAGTTTACAGCCACCTCCCGAGGGAAAACTTACACTACACTTAAGGGACTAATAACCTTAGCAGTTCAAGCTCCCCCGGAATCACTAATCAATTAATAAATCGATTAGAATTTAGCTCTGAGGCTTCTTTTAAGCTTCAGGGGAATGGAGAATCCTGATGTCCATAAATATAATGAAAGCTGGTTCATTGGGCTTGGCCAATGGGAAGTAATAGAACTATTTAGTTCTTTGTAAACGGCTCAGAATATTTATTTCCATCGTCAGGACTACAATGTCAAGATCGAATAACAATAACGTGTTAATTAAACACCCAAGCCTATTCTTTCTCTTACTATTACTGTAATTATAAAAAATACAGGGAAGCAATAATAATAATAATAATAATAATAATAGTTATTATTATATATTAATATGCGTATTAACGACAAAAAAACCACAAGGAACAAGAGCTACCTAATCACGAGGTAGTAAACCATACGTGATGCGCTGCGGCACATTTGTAAGGAACACCACACCACCTCACAACACGATTGCTATTGGTACGGCGTTTGGAGGAAAAAAGTATCGTCTATTATTTACTTTGTGAGGCAAGCCAACATTCTCTCTGTCAGGGTTTTGAACAAGTGAAAATTAATGTATAGAAGATTGCTCCGCGCAGGCAAAATATAATTTTTTGTAATTTTGGAATTTTAGTCATTTTTACTCTCCACTAAATACAAATATAATAAACTATATTTTTAGGATATAAAAGTGGTTTAATGGAAAACAGAGGGTTTGGACATTTTATGGATCATTTTTCCATCATCGGAGCTACATATTAATATTATGACTTAACGATACACATTCTCTGTTTTAACTTTGCACATTAAAATAAAATTTATTTTATTTCTCATAATTCTCATTAACATATTATGTTTGCCTCAGGACATTGCAAACCTTACAACGTAGCTTGCTAAGCGATCCCCATTGCCTAGCTGTAGCGAACTGGTGATCTTAATTCCACAATTAATATGGTGAGCTTGAACACGATTTGAGACGCAGAAGGAAGTAATTTCCCAAACAAGCCGCAGAAGCCTCTCGTCGCAGAAGTGCGAGCAAGGCCCCTCAACGCAGCACCCTAACCCCATCAGCGCTCCCCGCACGCCCCGGGAAATCGCGCATAAAGCGCATTCTATACGGCGAGGAGCTGACTTACGCGCATGATAATCCAAGCAGTTTCGTTTATAGACTGACCGGCGCAGAGCCGCGCAGCACAGGGGGTGCGAGGCAACAAACGCCACGGCCCCCACGCGATCTGGATCCAGTCTCTGAATTGTCAGCCGGGGGCCTAGACAAATATCTGGTTATAGAAAGCAGGCCGGCAGCCGGCCGGCAGCCGGCCGGCTCTCCCTGCGCTGCGCCTGCCTTTCTTCTGACGTTTCCCGTGAAAAAAGGCGCCCAGCGGGAGATGAATGTATCGCTTGTTATAATATGCGCCGCCGTGTGGCGTGGTGGTGTGGTGCGGTGCGGCGCTGCGTGGAGCCCCTGATGCGCCCATGAAGGCGGCGACTGTTTCGCGCTGGCGGATCCGTCGCAGCCGCCGGCAACAACGGGCAGGCGGTGGGGCTGGCGCTGGCGGAGGGGATGGCGGAGGGGGGGGCGGAGGGGGGGCGGTGGAACTGCCGTGCAGGAAAGGTGGTGCGGCGTAGCGGAGAGAAGTGCGATGCGATATCTTGGGCAGGGAAGGGGAAATGGAAGGGCAGGGTGAGGGGGTGAGGGCGGTGAGGGCGTGAGGGCGTGAGGGCAATGAGGGGAATGAGGGCAATGAGGGCAATGAGGGCAATGAGGGCAATGAGGGCAATGAGGGCGGTGAGGGCGGTGAGGGCGGTGAGGGCGGTGAGGGCGATGAGGGCGGTGAGGGCGGTGAGGGCGGTGAGGGCGATGAGGGCGGTGAGGGCGGTGAGGGCGGTGAGGGCGGTGAGGGCGGTGAGGGCGGTGAGGGCGGTGAGGGCGGTGAGGGCGGTGAGGGCGGTGAGGGCGGTGACGGCGGAGAATAATTTCTCTATACATTGCGCGGGGGCACGTTATCGACGTTCAAAGAGTGAATCATCAATGAAATAATTATAACGAGGACAAGAATGAAACAAATGAAGAGGCAGAAAGTCAGAAAGGAATGGGGAGAAGGAGATCAAAGAGAAAGAGAAAGAGAGAGAGAGAGAGAGAGAGAGAGACAGACAGACAGAGAGAGAACGGCAAGAGAAGGGAGAGATGAAGATTGTACCAGTGTCTAAGAAAGATAAAAATGGGAAGAGGGAGAATGGGGAGAGAGGAAACTAAAAATGATTGACAGAATTTGCGTTGAATTCAACATGGTTTGTGTAGAACCTTTGTGCCATCCCTTGTGTTATTATTTACTTCACGTATGGTTTCTAAGATAGACGTTATTGTCTTTTCTACAACGCTTTCAATAGAGATAAGTAAATTTCATTGAAAATGTTTTTACTCACACCATGAAATCTCAATCATTCAGCGAACACCAACATTTTATTAAAACAAAAAAAGTCTTCACCCACAATGAGAACTATTTAACAGTTGTTCACAGTCAGGTAAGCTGGAAATGCAATAACCGACACACTAATACTATACGAGTATTTGTGATTGAAATACAAATATAGAATGAGGTACTGAATCCTATCTCTACTATGCATTACTCGATACTGTCAGTTTGGTCCTGATGATTGGACACTTCGTACTTGTTATTTACAAAGACATCTGCATTTCTCGAATTTTGGGGTAAAAGAAAGTCGAGAAATATGGTCTCCGATTCGTGAAAAATCTCAAATTCCATTTACATAGTTGATGGTTGAATCAGAATCAAGAAATTTAAAAAAAATCTCCTAATCATCAGGATCAAATACTAAATAAATGGAAGCAAACTATGAAATGTAATGCATTATCAAACGAACTTGCAAAGAAGAACGAATATGAACAATGAGAATAGGAAATCTTACTCATTTAAATAAGTCTTTAAACAAAGACAGCGACCACGGCCAGGGCGCTCACTTGAACTGCCTCGCTCGAAAAACTCTGGGTTGATCAGGCAGTCCAGAATGACGAAACCCGTTTTCAAGCGCCGTAAAAACAGCCTTTCATCCAATTTGGTCCTGTGCAGATGCTGCGAGCGCAGAGGTCTGCTTCTGCAGCGGAGGTCTGGAGTGCGCGCGCCTTTGCTGTTGGTGAGAGCGGTCGCCGCACCGCGCCGAGACAGGGGGCGGGGTGGGGGTGATGAGACGGCGGTCGCTTGATTGATTTTTTCGTGTTTCCGGGCACGTCAACTGCTTTGGTCATTAGTCCCGTTAGTGTAGTGCATGTTCTTTTTTCTCGGGAGATGCGTGGTAGATCATCTTTTCCCGCTGGATGGCGAGATCCGGCGCCGACCTACCGTCGGCTAGTGGGGTTTCCCCCTAACCAAGGCTCTCCCACCAGCGGGGCACCGCCCCAGCTGGGACAAGCTCTAAGCTCCCGGTCTCCCGGAATATGTGTTAGTGTAGTGCATGTTAGTGTAAGTGTGTGTGTAAGGGGAGAGTATAGGACGAGGAAGAGGAAGGTCAGATCGCGCGCGGTCCGTGGCCCGTTTGGTGAGGTACTGCTCCGGCATTCGCCTGGTGTTGATCGGTGAAACCACGGAAAACTACCGATCAGAGACCGCGGTCGCGCCGGAGTGGACGCGGAAGGAGTCTACGGCGGCGGACCGTGGACGGAGACTTGTAGAAGGCAGTGGCGGGTTGTAGGCAGTACCGTGTAGGATGGATCGTAGACAATGGGGTTGTAGTCAGTGGCGGTTAGTAGAGGGGCCGTGGCAGGTCGGTTGTAGACAGTGATGAGTTGCAGGCCGTGTCAGGTTGTTGACACGCGTTGGGGGGAAGGAAGTTGTAGGACAAGTGGCGGGTTGTAGACGGTGACGTGTCGTGAGAGGTGGAGGATTGTAGTGACAGAAGCGTAGTGGACAGTGGCGGATTGTAGACTGTGCGGTGTTGTACTCGGTAGGAACATGAGACCAGAGCACGAGTTGACGTGGAGGATACCGGGGATCATCCCCTGTTTTGATTGATGTCTCCTACTGCAAAAGTAGTAACTTCTCTCAGCCACAGTCTCTCTAGTAATACCATGGCATAAGAGGTCCTTGTATTACCAGGGGTGGGGAGTGGTGGCTCCGGAGATCACGGCTTATATTTTGATTTTATTAATGTTTGACGATTTTTATACATTAATAAAATAATATAACTAATAAAACACGTGTGCATTCATTTACAGGAAAAACAACGTTTAATCTCTATCTCCACAAACGAAAAAATAATTGAAACTCTCGCAGCATCATTTATATTTAATGATGCACGCGTTTTGAGGTCACAAAAAGGCCGATATTGCTTCACAACATAGTCCTGTGTTGTTCTGTATTATATTAAAACTTCAGTACTACAAATGTTTTCAAAATTTTGAATTATCAGTTGTGGAGTTAATAATTCAGATTTGTTTTATCCAAACATACGGTATAATAACTCAGACTAGAGCAAACATTTCTCATAAATGGCATTATGTCTTTTGAACGAATAAATAATTTCAAATATTTTTCGCAACTTAAAAATTAAAACCCATAAAAAATAAAATTAAAAAAATCTAACTCCTCTACCCCCGTCCCTGGTAATGCTAGAGTTAAGCCAAAGGCATGAGCCTCATTCCAGAATCCCCTTTTTGCAATTATTACACAGTTATAGAGTTAAGAATGACGAAATTGGAAAACAAATGGTTGCTAAGAGTATTCATAGTATTTATTCAGCTTGTGCTACGTAAGCGAACACAACCTGCGTTTCTCTCGTCAATTCATCCTTCCTGTAGGTTTGAACGCCCCACCTGGAGAAAACTGTTATTTTCCACCGTGGCTAGTTGCTGGGTTCTGACAAGTTCTAAAAGTGATGGCAAGTTGCAGAGACGCACAGTGTGTAATTTCAGGCATCTAGCTCGTAAAAAATCAATTTTCGACCTAGTTCCTATACATTTTTGGAGTTGCTCACACTATTCTCCAATACCCAGAGCATCTGGCAACACAGTTTGTTTAATGTTTGGGTTCGCATTAGTGCCGGTGAAACCCTTGGATTGTTTGGGTTCGGAGAACGTCACTGGGCGCCCTCAGTAGGGTTGCAGAGTGCGCCTTTTCAACACGTGTTTCTCAGGGGCATCCGCTACAGGAGTATTCACATTTTTGCTGAATATCATAGCGTAAGGTATGTACTTTACTATGAAATATTCATATTTCATGTTCTGATTGCAGAACACATCTTTAAAAGTTTTTGAATATAAGGCAGTAACATTTCCATAAAATTCTTTGACTTTATTTTTATCGAGATGTATAAAAAAAGTTACACGGAGTTACAGCGGGAAACTGGCTCGTTTATTTTCCTTTATTATTCATTTACAAGATGCAGTTAGTTTTAACTGCCCGAAAGTGCCCCAATTCCAGAAAATAATATTTTTCAGAAACGATGCAGCCTATCCGAAGACGGGATTTGTTTGCCGTATGGCGAACTTCTGGTAGTACACAGCGAAATGAGGAAGTATTTCGATTCGTTACAAAAAAACTTTGTATACAAGATTGTTCAGATGATATATCAAAGTTGGTTAAGACCACCATTAATGTATTTTGTGCTCAAATAAGCTCTCGATGGGCGAAGTGCAACAGAACACTGGAACGTTTCCTGGAACGCTACTCATCCTGGCTTAATGAAGACGTTGATTTTGACAGTCGTATTTATCTTGCCATGCCTTCAAGTAGTACCGCCCCCACACCAAAGAGAGGACGACCTCGTAAGCTTTTTGACACGTGCAGCGATTCTGGACAGTGGAAGAAAGCAAAAAAATTATCTGAAAAAAATCTGCAGCAGAATTGGTTGCCGCTACGCAAATGACGTTGCGTGCATCAGGAAAACGGACGCTGCTAAATTAGTGGAGAGCTTTCCTTTCGTCACCGCAGAGAGCCACAAAGCTGCGAAAAGCAAGAGAAGCAGCTCTGGAAGAGCAAAAGTAATGAATGCAGATCAGGCTTTAGCTTTTATCATTGATTTGAAACTAAGCTCTAATCAATACAAAGAAATTCGTGAAAATGCAATGGAGTATGGTAATAAAATGTATCCACCTTACCACCATGTGCAAGAAGCGAAAAAACTGTTATCCTCCGGATGAAAATATAGTTGTATCTGAAATCACGGCTGAAGTGGAATTACAAGCCTTACTGACCATACTGCCCGTAGGTTGTTCTATTCGCAAAAGAAGTAATTAACGGTGCAGAAAAATTTGATAATGATTACTCTTTAGTGTACAAGTGGGGATGTGATGGCAGCTCTGACCAAAGTCGGTACAAACAGAGATTCGAACAGGGAAGTTCGCAGAGCGATGAAAATCTTTTTAGTGTTTCTTTAGTCCCTTTGCAACTTTATGTGAATGTACATAATTCTGAAAATGTATTATTTGGCAAAATCCGCGACCATCATCCACGCGTTATTGCAGGCCCATTAAACTTTCTTTTATCAAAGAAACGAAAGGTGTTATTTCTCAAGAAGTAAACAATGTGCAACGACAAATAGAAAATTTGATAGACACAAAAGTAGAAATTGAAGGACATATCATAAATGTGACCCACAATTTGCTTTTAACAATAGTCGACGGCAAAATATGCAACGCATTGTCCATGTACATGTAGCATCACAACGATGCTACATATGTGGTGCAGTGCCAACGGAAATGAACAATGATTCGCTGTTAAAACAAAGGAAGGCGGATCCTGCAGCACTTTCTTTCGGCATGTCTCCCCTACATGCTTGGATTCGATCTTTTGAATGTTTGTTGCACATTGCATATCGTTTAGATGTGAAGAAATGGGCCATACGGAATGACAGTGACAGAGAGAAGGTGGAAAGACGGAAAAAGGAAATACAAGAAAAGTTCAAAGAAGAAATGGGGTTATTGGTAGATATCCCTAAAAGAAGTTCTGGGACCACAAATGACGGAAACACTTCCAGACGTTTTTTAGGAATGCTACTGTCTCTGCAGCCATCACAGGAATCAATGAAAAGTTAATAGGTATGTTTAGAGTTATTTTAGAAACACTATCCTCTGGCTACGCCATTGATGTGCAAGCATTCAGTGACTACATTGGACAAACTAGAGAGCATTATTTAAACTTATACAGTTGGTTTCATATGCCAGTGACTGTACACAAAATTTTAGTGCATGGTGATGCCATAGTTCAGTCAAGTGTGCTTCCAATTGGACAACTTTCTGAAGAAGCGCAAGAGGCTAGAAATAAAGACAATGGACGTTTCAGGGAAAATTTCACCAGAAAATCATCAAGAATAAATTCAAATCTCGATCTGCTTCATATACTACTGATATCATCAGATCCTTACATTACCAGCTTAGGAAAATCTCATAAACCAAAAACGCATGATTGTCACGCGAAGTCATGAAATTATTGTGTGATACAAGTTCTCTGGAAGAAAAATGAAAAAACCTAACATAACGAGGTGAGTATACGTATTTAATTTACTTAATATCAAACACTGTTGAAACTGCATGTGACAATTTGAGGGGCAATAGTTATACTGACAGTTCACAAGAAAAAGATTGTGAATGCTCATCAAACTAATTAAAATCGAGAAGTAGTTAGTAGTAGCAAAATTTTTAAAAAAATACAATATAAATTTAAGAAAATAATACATCAAATTAAATATATTTAAAAAAACAAAAAAAATAATAAGGAGATGAAAATCGTGGATAAAACGAACTTTATTCTTTAGAAAACGTGTATAATTTGGAATATTTCATATTTCGTAAGTAATTTACTTAAAAATTGTTAAAATAATAAACGTGTCTTATTGAAATTTCACATACTTAAAGAATACCTTATAAGAAGTAAGCATACCAAATTTCATTGAGATATGTGCAATAGTTTCCAAGATATTAATTTTTACGAGCTAGTTGCTCGAAATTACACACTGTGAGACGGCGGCGAGTTGTATAGGCAGTGGCGGGTTGCGTAGACAGCGGCGAGTTGATGGCGAAGGTTGGTTGTTGACGGTGAGGGTTGTATGACAGCGGTGAATTGTATGAGTGGTGGGAATTGTGTAGGTGGTGGCGAGTTGTATAGGCGTTTACGATGGGTGTTGGTTGGGGGTGGGAATATGTAGATGGTGGCAAATTGTATAGGTGTTGAGTTGTATAGGTCTTGACGAATTATTCAGTTAGTGACGGGTTGTATTCTCCGATCAACACCAGGCGAATGCCGGAGCAGTACCCTACCAAACGGGCCACGGACCGCGCGCGATCTTTCCTTCCTCTTCCTTGTCCTATCCTCTCTCCCTTACACACACACTTACACTAACATGCACTACACTACCACATATTCCGCGAAACAGGTCGGGAGTTTAGAGCTTATCCCGGCTGGGGCGGTGGGAGAGTCCTGGTTAGGGGTACACCCCACTAGCCGACGGTAGATCGGCGCCGGATCGCGCCATCCAGCGGGGGAAGATCACCGCCATCTCCCGAGAAAAAACATGCACTACACTAACGGGATCAAATGACCAAAGCAGTTGACGCGCCCGGAAACACGCAAAAACTAAACCAAACCAAACCAAACCAAACCAAACCAAACGTGACGGGTTGTATAGGCTGTGAAGAGTTGTACAGGCAGTAGAAAATTGGCAGTAGGCGATTGTAGACGGCGGTGAGCTGCGGGCGGTATCAGTACGCGCGCACTGTGGAGTGGACAGTGCCCATCAGTGCACAGTGCCGTGTGGAGGCGTGCAAAGGCGCCTGAGCCGGCGCCTGCGCGGGCGCGGACGCTGACCAGAAGGCGCGGGCGGCGTCTGCCCGTGGCCGGGGCGCGCGCCCTGACAAGTGGCTTCCATTGCGGCGGCGGCGCGGCGTCCGTTTCCACTTTAGAGCAAAGAGGCCTAAAAAGAGCGCGGGGCGCGTGCGTCGCAGCACATGGCCCTGCTCAAGAGGCGACACACGCCCTCCGCTGCCGGCTTGCTGCTACTGTGGAATCGAATCTCTCACATGGAATCGCTTTTCACGGTGGCGGTTGTAAGCGGTGTGGGGATTGTAGGCGGCGTGGGTATTGTAGGCGGCGTGGGGGTTGTAGGCGGCGTGGGGGTTGTAGGCGGCGTGGGGGTTGTAGGCGGCGTGGGGGTTGTAGGCGGCGTGGGGGTTGTAGGCGGCGTGGGGGTTGTAGGCGGCGTGGGGGTTGTAGGCGGCATGGGGGGTTTGTAGGCGGCATGGGGTTGTAGGTGGCATGGGGGTTGTAGTTTCCTTCATGATCTGGTACTGAGAGCTCATTACTAACGAGGAGGTATATGTTTAGTGTTATTAAGAAAGGGGTAAAGGTTCCGAGAAAAAGAGCAACCTGAAAAAAAGAAGTCTTTTGCAGGCTGTTAATTGCATATAACCCTCTGATTTCACAAACGAAATAAAGAAAAATTATCACAAAGGCATTGGATCTAGAAGTTACACCCATGTTAATGGCTTCAAGTACAAATTCACTTTTTCAAGAAGTTTCATGATGAAAGTTCTAACTTTGATGTTATGTAAATAAAGTTTTAAAAATTAAACAATTAAATAAGTAATTGTTTAATTATAAATTTAGTTTTTTATTTCCAAAAATTCCGAAAGACGCTTAAAAATACTTTTTGCCAACTTTTCCTCTTTCTGGCTTCACTGTACGACGTGGGTGTTGCTGGCGGCGTGGGGTTTGTACGTGGCGTAGGGGTTGTAGGTGTCGTGGGGGTTATAGGTGGTGTGGGGGTTGTATGCGGGATTGGGGTTGTAATAATGAGAGTAATACATCACAATAATATCACAATTTTATCACTACCCTAAAGAAAATTCTTGATAGATTTTAAATTTGCATAATGAAAGAAAAACATCTTCGAATCTTGTCAAATGCTCACAATCGGACTTCATGGTGTTTGGTATCTTGAAATAGATCTTGATAGCTCAAAACTATTTAGTTACAATGAAGGGGGTACAGTATTTCTAATATATAATTGACAACGAAAATTACCGTAAGTCCCAATTACCTGAACATAAATGATTCATCAAACTGAGATTTCAATTTATATGCCATTATATAACGTCAAAAGAAAAGCACTTTCCTGTTAAAAATTGATCAACTTTTGAAAGCGGAAAGGAAGTTTGTTCCCTTAAATCGGACGTTAGTAGCAACAGATTTTCCCTCTTTTCAACAGCCGTGCCATGTACTTTGTATGTGCTAGCAATGTTCTCAGTTACTCTGTACACCACCACATTCCCGAAGACAAGCAGCTGTCGCTGCTTTATTCGCCTTCAATCTTCGCGTTCGCTCCATTTACCCCATAAGTGCCTTAGAGATTAGGCCCATTTGAGTTCTTTAGTAGATTCCAACCACAGACGTACGAAGACTCAACGCAAACTTACACACACTCAATCGCCACGACTTACATACACTCAACCGATTTACTTAGTTCCAAATGCAGACTTACGTAGTCCGCAATGCAGACTTACGGTCGCAATGCAACTACGAGTCCGTCAATGCAGACTTACGTAGTCCGCAATGCAGACTTACGTAGTCCGCAATGCAGACTTACGTAGTCCGCAATGCAGACTTACGTAGTCCGCAATGCAGACTTACGTAGTCCGCAATGCAGACTTACGTAGTCCGCAATGCAGACTTACGTAGTCCGCAATGCAGACTTACGTATCCGCAATGCAGACTTACGTAGTCCCAATGCAGACTTACGTAGTCAAACTTACTAGTCCCAATGCAGACTTACGTAAAAGACCCAAACGCAGGCTCCCAAATATCTATATATTTTAACTCATACGCCGATATCCTTGGCCTCATCCGCTGTTATAGTTGGTCCTATCTGTCATTACAATTGGTCCCAACCGCCCGTACACTTAGTTCCAATCGACAATTTGTTTCCAAGGACGAACTTGGTCCCAACAGCCGACTTCACCCCAGCCATTCCCTTCGCCACAAACATCTCCTTAGAGACCCCTTCGCCTTAGTCCCCGACACTGTCCCGTGAGCTCTTCCCCATCGCCTTAGCCCCCTCTGGCTGAAGACCTTCGATTTGATTTGATATGATTTTTCCGTGTTTCCGGGCACGTCAACTGCTTTGGTCATTAGTCCCGTTAGTGTCATGCATGTTTTTTCTCGGGATATGCACGGTGATCTTTCCCCGCTGGATGGCGAGATCCGGCGCCGACCTACTGTCTGCTAGTGTGGTTTCCCCCTAACCAGGACTCTCCTACCAGTGGGGCACCGCTCCAGCCGGGACAAGCTCTATGCTCCCGACCGGCCTCCCGGAATATGTGGTAGTGTTGTGAATGTTAGTGTAAGCGTGTGTGTGTAAGGGGGAGAGGATAGGACAATGAAGAGGAAGAAAAGATCGCGCGCGGTCCGTGGCCCGTTTGTTAGGGTACTGCTCCGGCATTCGCTTGGTGTTGATCGGAGAAACCACGGAAAACTACCGATCAGAGCAGCCGGCCGCTAGAATTCTCCTCCAGACAGCGACTGAATTCGACCTAGCTGAAAAACTAGTGTCGAAAATCTTACCACCGTCAGGACTCGAACCTAGGACCTCCCGGTCAGAGGCGCTGCAGTGACATCATTTGATGCCCTGAGCCACCGCTCCCGGTCTGAAGGCCTTCGAGTGCGTGCGCGTGCGCGGGCGCCGGCGCTGCGTGCGGACGGCCACAGTGGCGCAGTGTCCGCGCGCGTGCGCTTGGCGCACTCTGCCAGGGCTTCTGGGAATCTGCTCCCCTGCCTGCCCCTCTCCCCCTGGTTTCTGACAGTTTCCGAGGTCTGCTCTCTTGCTGGTGCCGAAACTTGTTTTTGCGTTCTGGATTCCGCTTTCCGACTTCTAAGAGCCCACCCACCAACTTCCGCCAGATGCAACCCTCATTTCGAGATTGTGGCAAGGAGAAATACACAATACTATAAAATAATTATATTTCGAAACCAATCAATTATGTTCTAAATTATTACGTTCATCCAATAGATACCTCCTGCATATTCACTCGTTAAAACTGATAGCAAATCAAAAACTAACAAAAATATCATTGTACTTTCTGATGAAAAACGTATTGACAAAAAATGTTACGGAAAACGAATCTGCGAGTGTAATTAGTATATTGTATGATTGGATATGCCAAACGTCTAAAAGAAAGGAATTCTATGATAAAATCGAAAAAAAAAATTCAATGCATATAATATTGCGATAGGAAGAATATATGGTTTGAAAAATTCACGGACAGGAAAATATGCAGGAACGCCGAAATGTCTTTTAGAAGACAAGAAGGAATGAAATGATACGGGAAGGTGAGAAGTGAACATATTACTGCAAAAGAGTCATGAAAGCAGAAATATAACACTAGAAATGCAATACACTTCCGAGTACACAAGTTGCACTTGAAAGGAAATGAAAAGCAAACAAAACACGAGAGCGAGAAAAACGAGGAAACTGGAAACGCAAGGGGCGCCCGAAGAACAGAACGGAGCTGAAATTAATCACAAGCAGAGCTACCTCGCTGCCACCGGTGTGGGGCGGGGAGGGGGAGGTAGCGCAAGGGGCGGGGTCGGGACGGGGGCGGGGTTCGGGCGGGGGTGTCGGGGCGGGGGGCGGGGGCGGGGCGTGGTGGAGGGGGCGGGGCGGGGTTGGGGTCATGGTGTGGGGACAGGGTGGGGCGGGGTCGTAGTGGGGGGACGGGGTGGGGCGGGGGACGGTATCGGGGTTGTGGGACGAGGTGGGGCGGGGGGCGGTGCTGGAGGGCACAGCGGAGTGGAAAAGGGTGAGACGGAGCGACACGAGACTCTCTTGCGCGGGAGGGGGCGCGAGGGTCAGGCCGCAGAGCATAGTCGGGGCGGGGGGGGGAATAGAAGCCGGCGCAAACAAGAGCGCTTTGACCGGCGCCACGTGGGCGCCACCCGCCCTTAATTCACCCCAGACGCCACAACCAGTCCCCCCCCCTCTTCTACAAACCTGTGCTCATCCTCGCGGCTGTTCTCCGCTCAGAACATCGCGCACCTACACGCCTCACTTCGTTGGTCGTTGGGACTTTTCACTAGTATAGACAGATATCATCTTGAAATAAGATCGCCTGTAGGCACTATATCGCCAGTTGTCAGAAAATCAAGGCAGGATATCATCAAATACAAAACAAAAGTACTTTTAACTATTAGAAAAATGTTTATGGACAGAAACCCTGAGTTCAGGAGGGCCCCAATCGAAGGCGGACACCTCACCACATGTAAAGTGGACATCTCATTGCCACACACGTTTTTTTCAACACCAGATTCGGCTCTAAAGGTAACGGATCACATGTTCAGAGCTCCACGAACTATAAAATGCATGTCAAATAATTCACAATAAATTTAATATAAGTTACCTGAACGGTCGTGGGATGGTAGCATCAGTATATCAGTAAGGGTAACATCAGTACAGGACAAGAGAGAAGTGGGAGTGAATGAGACGACTGAGTGACAAAAGTTAAAAGTGAATAGAATAAGTAGAAAAAAAAACAAGGAAAAAATGAGAAATGGGATAAGGAGAGCAAGAAGAGGGGGAAAAAAGAAAAAAAGAAAAAGAGAGAAAGACAGGAAAGAAAGAAGAAAAAAGAAAGGGAAAAAAAAGAGAAAGAAAGAAGACAGAAAGAATGAAGAATGTTAGGTTTTTGATTGATTGATTTTTTCGTGTTTCCGGGCGCGTCAACTGCTTTGGTCATTAGTCCCATTTGTGTAGTGCATGTTTTCTTTCTCGGGAGATGGCGGTGATTTTCCCCCACTGGATGGCGAGATCCGGCACCGACCTACCGTCGGCTAGTGGGGTTTCCCCCTAACCAGCACTCTCCCACCAGCGGGGCACCGCCCCAGCCGGGACAAGCTCTAAACTCCCGACCGGTCTCCCGGAATATGTGATAGTGTAGTGCATGTTAGTGTAAGTGTGTGTGTGTGTGTGTGTGTGTGTATGGGGATAGAATAGGACAAGGAATGGGAAGGAAAGATCGCGCGCGGTCCGTGACCCGTTTGGTAGGGTACTGCTCCGGCATTCGCCTGGTGTTGATCGCAGAAACTTCGGAAAACTACCGATCAGAGCAGCCGGCCGCTAGAATTACCCTCCAGACAGCGACTGAATTCGACCTAGCTGAAAAGCTAGTGTCGAAAATCCTGCCGCCGTGGGGAGTGAGAACCTAGGACCTCCCGGTCAGAGGCGCTGCAGTGACATCAGTTGATGCACTCCGCTACCTCTCCTGGTGAGAATGTTAGGGAAGAGAAGGGAAAGAAAAAGAGAGGAAATGAATAGAGAGGGGAAATAAATAGAGGAGTAATAAACAGAGAGGGATAATAAACAGAGAGGGTTAATAAACAGAGGGGGTAATAAACAGGAGGGGGGAATAAACATAGAGGGGGGAATAAACATAGAGGGGGAATAAACAGAGAGGGGAAAGAAAGAGGAAAGGCCGAAGAAGAAAGGACGAGGAGTTCATCCAAACCTTCCGGCGCGGGCGTCGCAGGTCCGCGGAAGGCCGTGCGGTGCGCGTTAGCGCCGTGGCGTGTGAAATTCCGCGAGCGCCGACAGAGGCGCTTGTCCTCCGCAGCTCGTGTGGCCTCGCGCGCAACACGCGCGCATGCGCTTTGTCGCGAGCTGCCTTCACAGCGGCCGCCGCTCGGCTGCCAACAGACGGGCGCTGTTAAAAGCCACCGTCACCTAGGTGCTGGCGTGGGAACTCGACTGCGGAGATGGCCATTGAGTTGGCGCACTTCATGTCGTAAACTCGTGGATCTTGAAATGCAACTGTGTTCGTTTGGGGGATTCTCCTGTCAAGATTTATTCGCTTCAGTAGCAGCTTCTAAGAGAGGGCACAACAAAGTGTTCGCTTCGGTGTAGAATAGAACAAATTGACCTAGTTTTCAGATCTAACCATCCTATTTATTCTGACGTGAATGAGACACCTAGTACCCCCCGTAAACCACAATAAACGTTTCCTTCCTTTGGAAATTTGTTTTTCAAAACACCTGTCATATAATATTGAAGTAAGAGATAGTGTAAATATCAATTTAGATTTACCATTAAGGATTTTTAGATCGCCTGAAAACATGATACATTCGTATTTCTCTTATTGAATCATTTTGTACGTCAATTAAACGTACATAAGTACTATTTAAAACAACTATTAGGACATTGCAACTCCAATTCTATATTGCAAAATTTAATTGATATTCACAAAATTTGTCTCTACACGCGATGTGATATATTAAGAGTGGCGCCGCTCTTGTGCTTGTCGGTAGATTTTACCAAACCACGAAACTGTTAGAACAGCACAAGAAAACTAGTGATGGAACAACACAACCTTTCTTCTCGCATGATTTGCATGATTTGCATAGTTACAAAATATTCTGATAATACTTTAACATGCAAAAGAATTTACAAACCACAATAGTTTTGCCTGCGTAGGATTCGGACTAAAGTACAACGTTCCTCATGCTTGCGAAAAAAAAAGATGAAGCGCAACTCATTTTTTTCCAACGTGCAAGTCAGTTAAAAGTTCTAATTTTGATCAACAGATTTTATTATGAAAAAAATTTTCAAAATTTTAATTGTAGAAAGATGCCATTTTTGTATTTTTGAAAAAGTTCAAAAAATAAACTTTTGCAATTTTCAAAAAATTCAGAGGTTTCAAAGAAACTCGACCTGCGCCATTTTTATAAGCGTTATTTTCTCTATCGTAGAAATATATATTTTTTAAAAATTGAAGCCAGTTTTGAAAAATCTCTAAATGATGGGGGTTCATGAAGGCACCATCTAAAATCAAAATATGTTTCAAATTCGCGGGGCCTCGAGTTCGGCCGGATCGATTGGATGGATTGGGGAATACTAATTTTGGAGAAATGCCTATAGGGAGGTAGTGTTGTGCACGGACGGACAGACATAACAGACAGACAGATGACATACATACATACATCAGACACAGACAAAATGACAACAGACAGGCAGGCAGATGACATACAGACAGGCAGGCAGATGACATACAGACAGGCAGGCAGATGACATACAGACAGGCAAGCGGAAATAAAAAAAGAAAGGGCATACGTACAGACAGAGAGATATGGCCATACACCAATTCTTCGGTATCAAGGGTCAACAAAACGTGGAATCTGTGAACACAATTCACTTCACATGAGAGCAAGAATTATCCAACTTTGGTATCAGGTACATAGAATACGAGTCTTTCCGACGAAAAATCAGTACTGTTTTATTAGCATTTTGCAGCATTATGATAATTTCCCTTTTACTACATAAGTACATAATGTGCAAGAAAGCAAAAGTTGGATATGAAAAATAAACCACAGGTGTCTTTAAAAGGAACTACTACTAAGTAAATCCAGAATTGAAACAGAATGAAGATAAAGATTTGGAATCGACATGTGTGGTGTTCAAAGGAAAACAATTGCAAGAATTCGTAAGGATTAATGAACGCGAAATTTAAGGATGTCGCATAAAGGCCAGTATAAAGAAAATACTGGTTGGTCTGCACAGAAGCTGACTGAGCATATGCAACTGTTATTAACAGGGTTATGACTTTATACAGAAAATCATTCATGTAATGAATAATTTGTCCACTTGGACTGCTCAACAGTACCAATTTAGCAACGTCACAACAATTGGCCAATAAAGTGGCACACAGATTCTAAAAGATACCTCCAACAATGTTTCTGCACGCACGAGCGCGATGGAATTGGAGTCACGTGACGTACAACCTAATAAAACGGGTGATATTAGGTTAAGAACTGGAAGCAAAATGTATACTGAAAGACGCAAATATTGATTGAGTGAGTGATTGATTCTGTCTTTGATTCTTACTTTATGTTTCCGAGCGCAACAACTGCTATGGTCGTTAGTCCGCTAAATGTGATGCATTTTATATCTCTGGAGCTGATGGTGTTCCTTCCCCGCACAAACAGAAGATGCGGTGTCGACATGCACGTCGGCTCGCGGAATTTCCTTCCACTACGAACCTCTCCCGGCGGAAAACTGCTCCAGCTGGGGAAAGCACTAAGTTTTGGACTAATATCCCCGACATATATGATAGTGTAATGCATGGAGGTGTACGCGTGTGTAAGTAATAGCTATTAACATACCTAAAAATGTTATGAGACTTATTACTGTCGAGGACAAAAGTTAAAAATCGAGGCGGAGCGTAGCGGAGCCAAGATTTTTAATTTGCACGAGGCAGTAACAACACCAATGTTCTTGGTATGTTCAGCATTTTCTCGGTCACTACAAAATCTCATGAATTATGCGAAAATTTACGACATTACTGCGATAGTAAACCGATGAATTCTGTTGCTAAAGATGTTAAATGTCTTAACATACAGTTAGGTACAAGTGCATTTACCAAACCTGTAGGGTTGCATGTTAACATAGGTTAAAGACGATATGTGACCGATAAAAGTTAATTATAGGACAAGGAAGGAGAAAGAAAGCTCGCGCGCCATCCATGGCCCGTTTGTTAGGGTACTGCCCCGGCATTCGCCTAGTGTTGATCGGAGAAACCACGGAAAACTACCGATCACAGCAGCCGGTCTCTAGAATTCCCCTCCAGTCAGAGGCTGAATGCGATCTAGCTCCACAGGTAGCGGCGAAAATTCGTCATTGATTGATTGATATTTTCGTGTTTCCAGGCGCGTCAACTGCTTCAGTCATTAGTCCCGTTGGTGCAGTGCATGTTCTTTTCGGGAGATGGCAGTGGTCTTCCCCCGCTGGATGGCGAGATCCGGCGCCGACCTACCGTCGGCTAGTGGGGTTTCCCCCTAACCATGACTGTTCCACTAGAGGGGCAACGCCCCAGCCGGGACAAGCTCTAAGCTCCCGACCGGTCTCCCGGAATATGTGGTAGTGTAGTGCATGTTGGTGTAAGTGTGTGTGTAAGGGGAGAGGATAGGACAAGGAAAAGGAAGAAAAGATCGCGCGCGGTCCGTGGCCCGTTTGGTAGGGTACTGCTCCGGCCTTTGCCTGGTGTTGATCGGAGAAACCACGAAAAACTACCGATCAGAGCAGCCGGCCGCTCGAATTCTCCTCCAGACAGAGACTGAATTCGACCTAGCTGAAAAGATAGTGTCGAAAATCCTGCCGCCGTCAGGACTCGAACCTAGAACCTCCCGGTCAGAGGCGCTGCAGCGACATCAGTTGATGCACTGATCTACCGCTACCGGTGAAAATCCGTCATCGCCGAGAGCACGCGAATGGGCCTAATGAACGAGAAATTCAAGGAAGTCGCATCGGAGGGCGTGTCCCTTCAAGGACGGCGTGTGGGGCGGAGGCGGCCGCCTCCGAGGCCGCCCGCAGCGGGGGCGGCGCGATGCGCAGCCTATTCCGGACCTTGGCCGGTGGAGCGCGCCGGAGACGAGCGGCAACACGTGCGCTGGGGGGGGAGCTGGCGCCCACGCGCCCCCCCCCGGCGCGCCGGGTCAGCGTCGACAGACGCCGCCGCCGCCGTCAGCGCACAGTAGCTTGGGAGATGCACAACGAGGACAAAATAATTATTTTCATCAAAACTGTACAATTGACGTCATTTAATCGTATTTGAAAAGAATAAAATATGTCGGACGCTTCATGCTTCACTCTGTCTTTTCTGAGTTTTTGGATAGGAGAATAAAGAAGTTACGCAAACGAGGGAATTTTTACGAAGTCGATATTTAATAAATTTTATCTATTTTGTGATGATCGATTCTCAATGATTTTTAATGTGATACAATTATTTTTTTATATCTTTAATCCTCATTACGTTCTAATTATATTTCTGGAAAAGAAAGTTCCGTGAGTTTGAAGTTTGTTCTTTAAATATTGCTGCGGAATAGATCTGAGGAAAGGATGCAGACGATCAGAGTGCCCTGTCAGTAGAACTGAAGTGCAGGCGATTGTCAGTGACGACTTAGACACTTATTTAATGTAAGAAATCCCCCCAGATGTGCGATACGAACTTTGTAACTTTTGATCTGTGTAAGAATGTACGGTTGCGAAAATCACTTTCACGAAGGAACATAGTTGTGTCCGTTTTCTATCCATAACTCGCACCACTGCGCACCGCTGTCACCATCGCCGTCGCCGTCGCCGCTACCACCTCCATCACTACGCCGCCACCAACACCGGCGCCAGCGCCGCCTGCTTTCGTCTTCCGACCCCTGCCCTCCGCTTTGTATGTGCTCTGGTCAAAGAAGAAACACAAGCGATTTTCTGGGCGAATATGGCGCAAAATTCGTGGTAAAAGCTTTCTTCGCAACATTAACACTTCGATTGAACTATCGTTTTTCTATAATTTTAGAATAGTCAGTCGGTTGTGTAACTGTAACGGTGAATTAAGACTAGTGTGTCGAAAATAAACGAAAACTATTCTCAGTAACAAAAATATACAGCTATAATTACGTATAAACTCGAAAATTCAATTTACAATTTTGTATTTGGTACATTTAATTCTTCTTTCCATTTTTTAAAACCTTTACAATTTTACTATTAGTAAATTTGTTTCTATAATAAATATAGCACAGACTATATCACAGGAAATAGAAACTGCAGTTAGTGAATGAATCTATTCATACTTCCAATATACTTTGTTAATTATCATACTATCTTTTCAATAGCCAATCACATAAGTTCCAATGCACTGCAAGTCATGACAATCACGTAAGTAGTATTTATCTTTTACGCTTGATCTTCAAATCCAATTTTGACATATACTATTCCCTAAAAGTCTAGCAAGAAAATCTCAAGGGAAAGACAAACCTCACCACAGGATAGTTCACCATTGCAATCACAGCTATTTCCCACAAATGAATATTCTTCATTAGTTATGCAGTCACTAATGACACGACAAAAATGAAAAAGAGAATCATAATAAAACAATATTTCGAATAAATATTAAATATAATGGCTCATCGACAAAAACCGAGGAAAAGTCGCAGTATGCTGTTTTGTACATTTCCTCAGTGTTCTGGTAGCTATGCGCAGTATGCACAGCTCGTACTTGCGGAAAACACTAATATCTAGAATTTAAGTGGAAGAGGAGGAAAATCTTTAAATTAGAAGAAAATAACCATTCAATATACGGTTTTAATTTCAAAATGTTTCCAAATACCATTATAACATCATTGAGGAAAGATTAATGTGAAGCGTCATACATGTATCGATACCGTATTGTTTCTCGCTCACAAAAGATATTAATTCACTCATAAACGTTTTGTCATAAAACGTCTTTAAAACCTGTCAGTTGAGGTTACGGGTTTCGGAAGGAAAAGCTCAAATGGAATCTTAAATATAATGAAAAGCTATATATCTTATATCTTCCGATTGAACTACCTGCGCTCCGTACTTTGGTATCGCTGTGTAAACGAACGAAGCCATTACTATATCGCTTATGTGTTGCGAGCGCTTTCGCGCCGACGACACGTGTCACATGCACACTCCGAGCTACGTATGTTTACCCTCGCTCGCGACTTTCACAGAGGAATTGCTCGCTAATACGTTTCTCGATCCAAGGACGTGGTTGCATTTGTGCGAGAATATAGCGCGGTTAGTAGAGCCGGACGAAAGGCATTCTGAAATTTAATCAAATAAATCAAGATTCACTGGATAAATCAAACATTACAAGAAACAAAAAACCGATTATTTCAGTCAATTTAAATATATTCAAAGCAGACGTTTCGGCCTAAGTTGTAAGGCCCTCTACAGTGTCTGAAAGGTCAACACCAACCAATCAGTTACAATCTTACATGTTACATTAATATTATTAGTATAAAACAATAACAATGAGACAAGGACGTGGTACCTGTAAATTTACCAGGTTATGGTCCTTTAGACCAGTATTGTTTAAGATTAGAAGTGCCTGGTTTTATATTATATCTCTACATTATGGTGTAACATAACCTCGGAAATTTACAGGTACCACGTCCTTGTCTCATTGTTTTTGTTTTATACTAATAATATTAATGTAACATGTAAGATTGTAACTGATTGGTTGATGTTGACCTTTTAGACACTGAAGAAGGCCTTACAATTTAGGCCGAAACGTCTGCTTCGAATATATTTAAACTGATTGGAATCATCGTTTGTTTCTTGTAATGAAAGGCATTCTATTATCGATCGTTTTCGCTTGATTGCTTTCGCAATGTCACGAAACGCTCGATCTTCCTTTTGCAAGTGCGACCACGCTCCTCACCTGTCCGTGATATTCTTATGTTTCTGTCAAGGATCGGAATTGTCGGATTCGTTTATTCTGGCCTGTTCTCGGCAGTATCGGCGAAGCTTGCTCTGTGCGCGATTTGCTTGTAGTTTCGATATTTTGCTTATGGTTTCATCAGTGAGAAGCAACAAGGGTTCGGTTGCCAAGGAGAGCGTTAAAAAAACAAGTTAGCAAACGGGAAGCTCCATATTCGTCGCCAGTAACGGATATTATCTACTTGGCTATCCGGGAGACGCCGCGTCCTGGACACAGTCTAAGCCGTCAAGCTGCGACCTTCCTCAGGGCAAAATGCATTTCAAGGCGTCTTCTGGCCAGCCAAGTAGGTACTGACTCGGGCTGCTGAGGCCTATTCTTTCATTGGAATAAAAAGTTATGTTTCCGAAATAAATGAACCCTTATAATAATAGCACCACTTCCGGAAGCGCACAGTTTAAATTGCACAACTATGAAGAGGTTTGCGTCGTGCATGTTGCGTCGTGCCACTTCGATCCCAGTTCAGTTATCACCTCCATTGAAACTGGAATAAATAACGTTTATAAGACTATTAATTGAATCATGGATTTTGCCACAGCATCATACTACAAAGGTACTTGTAGAAAACGTGTACGCATGAATGAAACGTATAAAATGAATGTTATAATGAGCAGACCGCAAAACCCCATTCGCGGTAACGTATGCTCTGAATGTGTTTTGTAAAACGTGAAAAATTTAAATTGGGTATGTCCTTACGTTATTTCTATACCCTAGTGCCCATGCATTCTCGGCAGCTCGCACAAGATGTTTCAGTACTCCATTGCAGTTGTGTTCCGGATACAGCCTAGATGAGTATTGTTGTTTACATCTGAACAAATAATATTTTCCCTTCCACGATTCAATCATTAGCTAAGAAAATCGATTCAAACCACGCATATGTTTGCGGATATTTTGGAATAAGGGAATAGGATGATGAACTGCAGTGTCGACATAACGAAGCTCGTCGTAGAAAACAAATTCCCTTCATCGTATTGTGCCGGAGATGATATTTATTCCCAAACTGACGCAGCAAAACCTCAACGCTGTATCGAACCACCCGAAATAACTTATACATTACGAATAATTTAATAATTATCTTACTACTTTCTATTTTAAAATATAATTTCAGTTCAAAATTCCGCAGGCCATTAAGTCTCGCTGTGCGTGGGTCGAGTACGGGTAGCAGGCAGAAGGTGACCGTGCGCTGCAATCAGCTTCTCCAAAATAAGCGACGCACATGTGGCCGCGGCCCACATCCAACGGCCCGGCGCGACGCCGTAATGAGAGCCATGCGTCCGTTCGCACTCGCGGCAGCGGCGACGCCGGCGGCGGAATTTCTGCTTCCGAGAAGAAGCAGAAGGCGCAGCCCCGCGGCGGCGCGCGGCGCGGGCGCCATGTCGTCGGGAGGCCCCGGGCGATGCGGCGCCTGGCGACGCAACCCGCGCGGCACGCCCGCAAAGGAACGGCTTTCTCCAACCTCAACCAAAATTGATTCATTGATAGATCAGTTTTTCGTGTTTCCGGGCACGTCAACTGCTTTGGTCATGAGTCCCGTTAGTATACTGCATGCTTTTCTCGAGAGATGGCGGTGATCTTCCCCGCTGGATGGCGAGATCCGGCGCCGACCTATCGTCGGCTAGTGGGGTTTCCCCCTAACCAGGACTCTCCCACCAGCGTGGCACCGCCCCAGTCGGGACAAGCTCTAAGTTCCCGACCGGTCTCCCGGCATGTGTGAGTGTAGTGCATGTTACTGTAAGTGTGTGTGTAAGGGGAGAGAATAGGACAAGGAAGAGGAAGGACAGATCGCGCGCGATCCGTGACCCGTTTGGTAGGGTACTGCTCCGGCATTCGCCTGGTGTTGATCGGAGAAACCACGGAAAACTACCGATCAGAGCAGCCGGCCGCTAGAATTCTCGTTCAGACAGCGACTGAATTGGACCTAGCTGAAAAGCTAGTGTCGAAAATCCTGTCGCCGTCAGGACTCGAACCTATGACCTCCCGGTCAGAGGCGCTGCAGTGACATCAGTTGATGCACTGAGATACCGCTCCCGGTAAAATTGGTTCATCGTTTGCTCAGGTTTGCCCACCAAAATTTTTCCGTTTGCTCATCCCCAGATAAAAAGTTAGACGCGAAACAAACATCCGATCAACTTCACGTTGGCCGGAAAAGATGTGGGATTTCAACCAAACTTGGTACATCGTTTGTCCAGGTTTCCCAAGGTTTTTGCGGAGAGTGAAACGAGAGGACGACGATCTTCCACGACCAAGGCTGGTTCGCACCTTTTGTAAATCTTTAGCGGTCTATTGAGAGAACAAAAAGGAAGATCATGACAGGTTCACAAGCAATAGAGGGAATCTATGATTTGACGTTTGGATTCGCGTATCTTCTTAACCCTCGATTACTAGTGTGGGCAACAGAGTACAGATGTATATCAGCCATATTACTTTGTCGAACAAAACCTCTACTGTGTTTAAAGTGGCGGACGAATCAGTAGCTTCATATAATATGATATCTTTACCATCCAGTCTATTTCCGAGTTTTTCGTAGCAAGCACATGGTTGTCTGATATTTGGGCTACAATAGTATGCTGCGAGAACAATGCAGTTGTGAGTAATAGAAATGAAATTTACTATGAAATGCATGTGAAAAACGATATAATATTGCCATAAACATATATTATTATCATATAATGTAATAATATATTATTGTCACGACTGCTGAATAATTGATGTTGAATTATCAATAGAGAAATGTAATTTTTGAATGACAATAGTCATCGCATATCCCTAATTTTCAACCTGAAGACCGCACAAGTAGATTTAAATGCCACAAAAAGTTTTAAATGTTTCACATTATATGCAAAGTAACATTTTGAGATAACAAGAATACTTGCTAAGAACGTTTCTGTACGAGTAATAAGGACTAAAAGAATAAAATTTTACCTTTCGTCTAAACTTTTTTTAAGGTGGCATCCAAGGGTATTCTCTTCAAGACGGATTAACGCACGGCATTTTGCGTCTGTCTTGGTCCTGCCGCCATAAATCTCATGATCGCGACCGTATCAAGCAGTGCTCCAGCATCAAGCAGCACTAGCGGCAGAACCCAAAAAGTCGTGCCTTATTCCATCTTGAAGATAATACTCTCAGATTCCACGTTATAAAAACCCAAGTATACACATGTAGAACACTTGCGTTGTGAAATGGGACGCGAGTATTAAAGCGTTGTTAAAGCGGCGCGAGGACCGACAAGTCCGAGTGGAAGGTGTCCTGCGCCGGGCGCGCGGCGCCAGCGGGTCCGGCTTCCTCGTGGGGCCGTTGACGCACTGCCACGGCGCGCTCTCGCACGTGCGCCGGGCGGGCGGGCGCGGCGCGGCGCTCGCACGGCAGGAAGTAGCAGCTGCGTGCGCCGCGCGGCGGAGGAGGAAGCGGCCAGGCCCAGCGCGGCCCGCTACTCGCGCGTCCGCGAACACGGGCCCGCGTCTCCAAATAAACGCACGGGCCCCGGTTCTCGTTAGCCTGGACAGCCCCCAACCCCCGACGCCTCCCTGCCGGCCTGCTCTTCGCCCGATTCGCGCGTCGCCTCTCGCTATAGAACGATTTTCCTCAGGATGAGCCAAAGTGACAGTTCGCGAAAACAAGTGAAAATCACATGTAATTTAGAGAAGTATCCCTCCGCCGCGACTGCTGTTCAACCATGCCCCTTCGTAAAGTGCTAATGGCTCCTGCGAAAACATCCCTTTGCAGAAGTCTTAAGAGTTTCGCTGAGGTATATGCACGTACGCGAGTCCGGAAAATATTTTAATTTAATTACGTTACGTAATCTCTTAACATGCACTCACAATCAGTAAAAGAAAACTACCACGAATGTAAATAGAAAGAAAAAATGATTTTAAGCCGGAAACACGTGCACTTAAGTCTCAGTTTTAAAATAAACATAATATTTATCACCCAAAAAGTAAATTCAATGAAAAAAAAAAAAAAATTTTTACAGAAGAGCACATTACACTGCACTTCCTAATATCAATTATTTCTCCCTGCGCACTATATTTTTGTCGGACAAGGACACCACAAAAGCAAGTGTCGAAGCCATTTACAAGTTAGCCAACTGCAACCGAACGAATGCGGGAAGGGAGTCAAATGGGCACAATGGCAGAACGACCACAGAACCTTCAGTGATGTTGCCAGCACTAGCTGTCACTTTGGCTCATCCGTAGGAAAATCTCTCTATAACTCGCGCGCTTGTTTCGTCTACTCCGCATTCCGATTTGACTCGCACGCCCGACTAGACGGTCGGAGTAGCACGGCTGGTTCGAAACCCCGACTTGCTCGTCAGATTTGAGAGTCAGACATGCAAGTCCGTTTTCCTGATTCGATTCACTAGTCCGATTTTCCCGTTGGCTTCTCTCGGCAGAATTACATTGCCCGCTAGATTCGTGGTTCGCGGCTCGCTAGTTCCGATTTGACTTGCACGCTCGACCAGCCAGACCGAATTGCATGCCCGATGCAAAAATCCGACTTGCTAGTTCGATTTGAGACCCCGTCTTGTTAGTCCGATTGGCAAACCCAACTTGCTATCTCCATTTGCAGAGCCTGACTTACCGATCCAATTTGAAAGCCTGGCTATCAAATACGACTCGCATTTCGATTGGCAATTCCGACATGTCAGTTCGATGCGCAAACCTACTTGCCGATCTGGAATTCTGATAACTAGGGAACGGATTTTAATGCAAAATACAGTTTTTCCTGGATGAAATATGATACCTGTATTTAGTAATTTGTTTCCTTTTTTTTTTTTCCATTTTTACACGTATTGTTATAATTACATATTTTAGCTATTACAACATATTTCTTATGCATATAGTTACATTTTAATAAATTAACTTCTCAAACAGCAATATTCCAAATAAAGTTTGCAAATAAATATTCTTGGAATCGTCTTTCTGCAAAAAAAAGCAAGGTAATTCTACGTTGCACCCCGGACGTGAATTGTGAACCTTAACACCCTGCTCCCCTGCTTTTCGAAAATTGGCTACTCGAAATCAAGAAAGAACTAAAATTTGCAAAGCAGAACTCATTCATGAAATCCTGTGCTCCGAACTATTCGTCGGCTGGCGAGTTTATTTTCAGATGTATCCTCATCGGGGTAACCGTCCTAGGGGACCGCTCTTCCAACATGTTATAGTGTTATGAAGTGTGTGTGTGTGTGTGTGTGTGTGTGAGAGAGAGAGAGAGAGAGAGAGAGAGAGAGAGAGAGAGAGAGAGAGAGAGAGAGAGAGAGAGAGAGATGAGGGGGCAAGAATGAGGAAGACAAGGTCGTGCGCAGCAGTTTGTGAGGCATTACCATGGGAATTATCGGAGATATCACAGAAAACTGCAGATCAGAGCAGGCGGTCGCTAGAATTCTTCTCCAGCTTGTGGTTGAATTCCACCCGTCAATCTAGCTGTGTCGAAAATTTGCAACCGTTTGGTCTGGAACACCAGGACTCCCCGCTCAACGATATTGAGAAGAAAACGTAAACAATGTTGGATTTAATGGCAGTGTGGTCCACGTATTCCCCTCTTCCGATCCGCCATTTGCAATGTATTGAGGATGTTCACGTGGTTCTCGTCAACAACATGTATTTAATAGTTCGATTCCATCTAGTGTTGTTTAGTGAATACAACTGTTCAATTAATTCTGTTTAGGTAGATATTTCATTCACCTGCTCCGAATAGATTGTAAAGTCTTTACAACCGCATTTTGGGTTCGAAAATTTGAAAATTCTCGCGAAGAGTTATGAATTTTTATTTTAGTTACCTACTTTCTATTTTCTTCACATATCAGTTGAATAAATAAATAAAAATATATGTAATAATTAAAATAAAATCCGTTTCTTCTGGTCCTGCTTTGACTGATTTGCCACTTAGATTCTTCTGCCCGATATGCTCGCACCTCTTATCCGACTTTATTTTTCAGTCAATCTTCGTTCAACTCTTGCAACATGATTTTTTCCATAAACATTAAACAGAACAACGAATTCTGTGATACTTCACAAGGCATTTAAATCATATGTCCTTTTGATTCTCAAAGAAGATAGGTTTAATTCCTACCTGTGTTCTGCATGTGAGGGATTTCTTACAACAACCAAACAAGTTTAAAATGCGAAATTTTGAGATATTTCACCAAGTTGTTCCTTACAAGGGGCGTTATCCGCTGAGACATTTCCTTTCGTCAAGTGACAAACATATTGAAAGATATATGGTGGGGAAAAATTATCAATTTCATTACTATGAAGTAGGGATGGGTCCTCGATACTTTCGATACCTCGATACTCAGGTGGTATCGATAGCGATCGATACTTTCGGAAAATGACTCGATACTTTTTTTTTTTTTCCTTTCCCATCTTTGATTTTACGCAAAAATTGTCTTCTTTACATTCCTCTTTCTCCTATTTTTCTTCTGTTAGCAACAAGAAAGTGTCCTCGTTCGATTCACTAACAGTCTTAAATTACCCAAGCTGCAACGTCCGAGCGCCGTGCCCCGCTCTTTATCCCACTCGCGCCTGTCACCATCTCTTGAGATAGCAGGCAATTCGCAACCAATTCAGCTTTGGGAAACTCTTCCTTGTGAGCTCCCGGTAATCTAGTGAGGACAGGCACGATAAGCAATGCTCGATGACAGCATTTCTGTCCCCGATGACACCATTTCTTCCCCTCCTCAACCCATTGCGGAGGTATCTGATTGAGCTTTTGAGTTCAATTCTGCATTTTTAAGTGAGCGAAAGACGACTCTTGCTCTACCACTCTCAAAAAGCCTTCCACTGCGCATGCCCGAACGTAGCCTCTCCTTCCAAAGCTCTTAATATTTCCCCGCCTGCCTGTGCTCTTTGTCACAACATAGCTCTCTCCCTCCCCCCCTCTCTCTCTCTCTCTCTCTCTCTCGTGGGTCGCGCGGTAATTCAACACTGCGAGTTTGGTAATAACAAACTGATGAGTGAGAAGGATCAGACGGAAGGCAGCTTACCTGTTTCTACAGTAGGGGTTGTCCAAACGATCAACAGAAAATAAGCCGTGTCTTGAAGAAGAGTTTTGATCTCCAGTCCCTTTTTGACCATGGCTAATGAGCAGTGACAGTGTGCTTTACACAGTAGCTGCTGTTATTCACAAAAACCCAATAATTACAAATAATTCAAAGTATATCCACTGAAAAACGATAGGTCGTTGATCAAATAATCATTGAACATGGCCACATTCCTCTCATTCTTGCATCATACCATCCAGATCTAAATCCAATAGAACTTGTTCGGGGACCGTTTTGCAGAGAAGCGTTTGCACAATACAGTGCCGAACAATGGAAGAAATCCTGAGAGCATGTGTAAGGAATAGAGGGGACATAATAATTCAGATAATGTGATGGACCAACAAACAATGTATTCATTTCTTTGGACACTCCTGGGAGTGCGAGTTCTTCTTTTGACGAAAAGGGCAGTGATGACGAGTGACGGTCAGCGCGATCGCTGCGTCCTGCAGCCGCCTCTCCTTGTCACCTATGCGCATCCTTATCGCCGAGAGGGGAAATCTCAGATGCCACAGGGTGGGGGCAGCCTCCGGGACTTTACCAAAGGTACGTCCGCCATGATGTTTTGTTTTGCGAGCGGTTCAGCTATGGAGTTGTGCATTTCATAAACAAAAAGAGTGAAGTGTGGAATTATTTTGAAGAGGACTTAAAAGATGCGACTATTTTGAAGAGGACTCGAAAAGCCAACTAATGTTGCACCGGACGCTGGAATCGTCGCAGGTCGTACAAGTGAAGTGGTAGACGTTAATGAAGTGAAGTGGTAGAAGTCAAGATCATTAAGTTCAACACAAATCAACCAACACACATTGATTTTTTGGCCACAAAGAACAAATTTAAATCCGGAGACAATCGTTCAATAGCAATAACAAGAAAATTTGCTTACATGATAATCAGTCGATCAGTATTATTGAGGACACTATATTCAAGAAATTAATTAAACATCTTGAACCTATGTTCACAAGAAAATAATAACTCTTTAATCACGATTTCGATTTTCCGATATTTCGGTAGTTAAAATAATTAAATCATTGTATATGATTCCGAATAACTCATTTTCTTTATCTACATTACAAATTTCAAATTTGCATTTATTGTTCAAAATTTTAATTCATTTAATTTATAGGCATCCTTAACTATTGAACCCCCAAAAATACATTGACATGTGGTCTCTTTATAGTGTGACGCAACGCTTTATCAAACGGACGGCGGCGGCGTGGGTAGGGGCCGTCCGCGGTTGGTCATCGAGATGTAATAATAATAATAATAATAGTAATAATAATAATAATATTGATAATTTAAATTTCCTTAATAGGAAATCGAGGACTAAAGGAGGGTTCTTGCCTGCGTTGCTCCACACCTTTCCCACGAAAAAGAAAAGAAAGTGCAATGTCACGAAAAACAAACAATGACATTTAATGAAAACTGTAGTACACAGACATTTGCAAGTTTCTAAACAAACACAAAAAGCAACAGCACAGAAATAATGTCACAACAGTGTACAATTGTCTGGCTGCCTGTACCCAAATACAAGAACAAAAAAACAAGCAAATCAACAAAGAAGTACTGTTTCTAGAACTATTCTGAGAATTATAACCATCTAACATCCTTTTAAAAAAAATGGAAAATCAAATTATTAACTTTGAACAAATGATTAAGTCCCTTGGAATTACTATTATCATTCCAATTAATGTATACAACACTTATGTTCCTTCACTCCAAAACAATTCAGATTTATACATTCCTCATCACGATTCCCTCATTTCACTAATAAATTCACATCCAATCACGATCAACACACAGCAATAGAACTTTGATTTCCAATGTAAACTCTAGAATAAACATTCCATACTATGATCAACACACATTAATAGAAATTTAATTTACAATATAAACTTTAGAATAAACATCCTACACCATTTCTCCAGAAATTGTATAAAAAAATATTCATGACTGACAAAGTTTTCTTATACCTTTTGATAAATACTCAAGAAAATAGGGTGTATCATTACCCAAAGTTTTAATGATAATACTAGTTCATTACCATACAAGTAATCATTGCAACATTTTTTTTCTCTTTATCCTGCATGGTCACATAGCATTCCTGCTACATGCTAATTCTACCTGCCATGAAATCACACCATATTACTTATGATCAGAAGGAAATCATGAATAAACATTGTAATGAGACGTTACAGACAGCAGTAAAAGTAACTGACTGTCCTCCCACTGAGCTAATATTTTTCAGAATCTGTGGTATTAGACAATCTCTACTAAGATACTACATTACCATAGAAATTGCAAAGTCTCACTCCCAAATTGACCAAAATTAACAACTCTTGACATATTCCTTATCTAAATGATAATATTGGTTCATTACCATACAAGTAATCATTGCAACATTTTCCTTCCACTTTATCCTGCATGATCACATAGCAATCCTGTTACATGCTAATTTTACATGCCATGAAATTACACCATACAAATTGTAATCAGAAGAAATTCATGAATAAACATTTTTCTGAACGTTATGGCAGTAGAAATAGCAGTGTAACTGTCCCTCTTTCCTCTCAGCTATTTTTTCACAATCTGTGATATTGGACAATCTTCAATAAAATATTGCACTACCATAGAGAAACTGCAGAATCTCACCCCCCAACTTGACAGAAATTAACAACTCTTGACACATTCCTTATAGTACGTAAATTGCAATATAAGTTACAAATAGAAAGCACTTAATTGTCAACAGTACCAGTTAATGAAAGTGAAAGTTCACCTTTCTTCGAGCTCTTTTCGGTTCACAATCCACATATGCATATTGGTGATTGAAAATTGATACATTAATATGCATAAATTCATTTATCAGTCTCTTTAAGTCCTCAACTTAAAATAATGCAACAGAACATCTTGTATTTAAAAGAATATTACACATCCGGCAAAAGAACAGTCAGAATAAGTCACTTGCCACTTCAAATGCCAGGACTCTCACCTACAATACTTTCACAATTCCAAATTGGACTACTGCAATTCAATTTAAGGACAGATTGATCCTCTAACCTCACGCCTACACAATTCCACTATACAACCGTTAATTAAATGCTTTATTAACACTCACATTAATCAGTTAGGACTCCAGTTCACGTAGATTCCCATTCTCCTATCCAGTTACCTTTGCATGTCTCCGTCCTTCATTTTCCAACGCACCTCGAACACTATATCACCTCTCTTCGTGCATTAAAAGTTCCACACAAATTCAAGTACATTAATTTTTCATGTTACCTCCTCTCATGTTTTGCGGTGGCGAGCTACATCCCATATACCACCAACACAGCTCTGCTCCACACTCCCGACTCTCACCACTCCATTCTCTCCGGTCGCTTGCTCACATCATAAAGACCGGAGCTTTTTGGGCGCACGCAAAGCTCGACACTTCCTCTACACCAGCGAACTCTGCTTGGAACCCTCGAGACTTAAGGCCCCCGGCATGGAGCGCGCATTTCAAACTACCCCGCTGCTCGCCTTCCTCGCAGCCAGGCATCGCTGTAGCCCATACTTGGACGGGGCGTTATAATAGGAATATTCTGAAGAGTGACCACGAAATATCATGTTGTGTATACGAAACCACAGCACAAGAAGATCAATTAAATGTGCGGACTTTCTTCCTCCTGATGCAAATGTACTATCTTACTTGAAAAACAAAGCGACTCTTCCCAATTTAAGAAAAAGTGCTGTTCGATACCTGGGCATTCTATCATCTACAGTGTTTTCGGAGAAACTTTCCAGTACAGCAGGATTGATATGTGACAACAACAAAAAAAGAAATAGAATGGACGCAGAAAGAGTTAGAATGTTAGTTTTCCTTAATAAGAATCTTTAACAACTTTAAAAAATATATGTTCATCTCCATAGTATTTAAATATTAAAATAGTACATGTATGCATGTGTGAAGAACAAAATATATCCTTCCTATTCTGATTGAACCACTTTTGCTGCTTAGCTTTCAAAGTAGTATGATATTGAGTATCGAAGCTCTCAGACAGGTAACGGTATCGAGTATCGAGAAATTCAGGTATCGACCCATCACTACTATGAAGTTTTTGGCTATTCCTCCAATGAAGTTTTGGGTGATCCTGAAAAATCTCGAATTTAGACTAGTTTGATTCCTATAAGAAATTCTTCAGGAGGCCTATGTTAAATTTGCAACATTAGGAACTTTAACTTATATGAAAGAACAATGGAGATATGTGGAACACGTAATATTTAAAGGATTCGTAAGATTCAAATTATTTGGGATTTATGACATTTGGCCACCTCTTCTTTAATGCGTCCCCTTCTGCTGCCTGGTTTTCCTGTATCGGGCCTGAATATCGAATTGCCGACTCAGTCGTTTTCTTCTCTCTCGTCCATGTCCTTCCCCCTCTTTCTGTCACGAGCTAACGAAAAGGCAGACCGATTGCGAGCGGGCAGCCGGGGCCGAGTGGCCGTAGGCGGCGGTGACTGCTCGGGGGTGGGGGTGATCGATGTCCTGGCGACAGGGCGCCACCGCCCCCGCGGCAGTAATCTGGCCGCCTAAGCCGGCTTACGCCCGCCCTAAGCCCCCGGCCGGTCTTCATCAAGGGGTCCGCCCTCTGCGCGGCGGTTCGGCTTTCGGGCGGCGAGAGGGCGCGCGAGGGATGGGTGAGAGCATCGGGGAAGGCGGGGGAGGGTGGAGGGCGTGGGTGGAGGCGGGGGAGAGGCGGGGAAGAAGACGGCGCCGGGCGTCCCGGCGCGCAGGGGCGGAGGGGCGTATTGGCTGAGGCGAAGTCTGATGACACAGGGAGCGCAGAACAGGCGAGGCCAGGCTGGATGGAAAAGGTAGTGCGAGGGGAGGGTGGGTGTGGGAGAGGCAGGACGAAGTGTGGGACGGAACGGAGCTGGATGCAGTATGCACCGAGCGTGATGTGTACCAGAGAGCATGCGGCGGGCGAGCGGGGGCGAGCGGCGGGGCGAGCGCGGGGCGTGCGGCGGGGCGTGCGGCGGGGCGTGCGGAGTGGCGGCCGTGCGTGTGGCGTGGGGGTGCGGGGCGGCGGGGCGTGCGAGGCGGGATGAGGCATGCGCGGGGCGAAGAGGGTTGGAGGAGGGGTGGCTGCGGTCGTCATGACGAACATGAGCTCCGTGAAGGGGACACAGCCGCCGCTTCATCACCGCTCCCCTCGTTGGGGCGTATTGACACAGCGCGCTCGTAGGGATAAGCGTAACATACATGTGTGGCTCCATCATCAGGCGGATGGTAATGGCGCATAGTTCAACATGGGGGCACACAATACAAGAAATATGAATACTGATAAGTCCGAGAGGGCTATTATAAACTGATCTCCACTGCGAGTTGGGGGGTGGGGGGATGTTATTAGCGTTTGTTGCGTTTTTTGATCTTGCAATACACTTTAGATGACTATTACTAGAGATATTATTCTTCGAGACAATTCACGCCTCAATGGATGTCTTCACTACTCTCAAAGGAATTGAATATGCTTTCGATACCCGTGTTGGGAATTTATTTACTCATGTTCATTTTGTAATTATACGAGTAGTATATATAACACTGTGGAATATATTTTAACGCTGATTACATATGTAATACAAGACTTCAAATTGCAATCTGCTTTACTAACATTAGGCTCTACTGACTATATCCGAGATTAATAGATTGATTAGGAATTCAGGACACGGCAATTTCTAACACCACAAGTCTCGTAAGTGTAATGTATCCTTTTTTCTCGCGATCTGGCGGTGATTTTCCTCCACTGGATGGTGAGATCCAACGCCGACCTACCTATCGGCTAGCAGGCTGTTCCCCAAACAAGGAATCTCCCAGAAGTGGGGCACCGCCCCACCCGAGGCAAGCTAGCGACTGTTCTCTCGAGAAGTGTAGTAGTGTACTGCATGTAAATGTTCAGTGTACGTACGTAAGGGGTGAGGATAGTACAAGAAAAAGGCAAGTTCGTGCGCGCTCTGTGGTCCCTTGGTAGGAAACTGCTACGGCATTCGCCTGGTGTTGATCTGACGTGAGAAACCCCGGGAAACTACTGATAACACCCGACCGCTGGATTTCTCCTTCAAACAGAGACCGAATTCGACTCAGCTATGAAGCTAGGGTCGAATATGCCTCCGCCGTCGGGACCCGAACCTAGGACCTCCCGGTCAGAGGCACTAGTGATATCAGGTTAAATCCTCAGCCACCTCTCCCGGTCTGTATCCAGAAATCCGTAGTATGATAATCAAGTATTGTTTGAAATTTTCAGAAAATTAGGTGTGATTATTTTTAAGAGGTAATTATTACACATATAAATAGGGAACAGATTTTCGTGTAAATACATATTTTTACAGGGAGAAGATACCTGCATTCACTAATATTTTTTACACTTAATACGACATTCTGAACTAATTGGAACCATTTTTATTTTACATATTTTTACATATTTTGGTATAGTTACATATTTTTACATATTTTATCTGTAGCTACATATTTCGTTACATTTTAATATATTTATAGGTCGAAAATAAACATTTCACTTGTGATGTTGGAAATATATGTTACTTGGAAACTAACTAAGTTACTGAAATAGTTAAAAAATACGTAATGCGTTTGTATTAACGCCGGACAATCGCTATTAATTGCCAAACTTATCTCCCCCGCCCCACTGCTTCTTGGAAACAGCGTAGTCGGGATCAACGATGAGCGGATGTAGTATGTGAAGCAGAAGGAACTTCAACCACGTGCTTACTCGTGTTTCATAGACCCCCATGCGTAACTCGATAAAAAAGTCAGATCATTGTCTTCTCCCTTTTCTGGAGTTCGGGTGGGAGTATGCTCTCTTTACCCCCCCTCCTATCACAGGAGCTCCGGCTCCTCATAAACAACATTGTATATAATACGAAAGTATTATTTGTTTCGAATGAAACTATGGAATAATTGCTTCTGTAGATGTAAAACTTTCATTCAGCCTTTCTGAATCCATGTAAAGTTCTGATTGGCAACGTACTCTGCTCTGAAAACGCTTGAAGAATGGAATTGTAAGCATTGTAACGAATTTCACATATTTCCTATTTTTTTCTTAAATATTTTTGAAAAAATAAGTACATACTATATGAACATATTTTGTTTTTTTTGTCCGTTCCTTACATATAAATTAAAGAATTGGATACTATGCGGCTAGGCTCTTAAGCTATTACAATACCTACATCCTACCGCGTCCGAACTTTTCGAATTCTGGTTCTCACCTCAAATTAGGTTTGAAATACATGGATCAGCCATGGGATTAACAAAAATTGAAAGTATTGGCAGTTTCTGAACAGTTTTCATAAAATGTTATGGAGAGGTATTCAATGCAACGTATGGAAGTAGAGTGAGAAATACGAATGAATCATAACGAGACAATTATTATCACCACCTATTTGCCAAACGATTAAAAATGTACGTAAAGGGAGACTATATGAGAAGGAAATTTATTGTAGACTGTTAATGTCACCGAAAATCTATATTAGAAAAAATAATATTTACAATATACTGAAATAGATTCGAGGAATCATAGAACCTAATCACAAGAGTACATGAGGAAAACATCAAATGAATAATTTCTTCTATTCGCGACGACACCTCTCTCAGTAGCACTGCTTTTATTCATGTACTAGAAACTCGTCCGTTCATGGGCGTGCTTGTGAGTGGCGAAGTGTCGCGTCGTCCCAGAGGCCGCGAGGGGAAGCGGAAGCCGCACGTGGCATGGGCGCACCTGCTGCAGTGCGAATCCGATCGCGCACGTGCGCCGCCCCCGCCCCTGCTCCCGCCTTCGCCACGCCCCGCCAGTCCCAGCCGCACCGCCACCCCTGCCTCGCCGCCTCGCCCGCCCGCAGCCCGCACGCACCTGCGGGCCCGCAGACCCGCAGACCCCGCAGGCCCGCAGGCCTGCAGACCCGCAGGCCCCGCAGGCTTGCAGACCCCGCAGGCCCCGCAGGCCCTGCAGGCCCGCAGGCCAGCCCGAGGCCGCAGCCGCAGGCCCGCAGGCCCTGCAGCGCAGCCGCAGGCCCGCAGCCGCAGCCCGCAGGCCCCGCAGGCCCCGCAGGCCCCGCAGGCCCCGCAGGCCCCGCCGCCGCCGCATCCACGTCCCTTCTTTCGTACCCATTAGCCGCCACCATCATTTCCACCACATCCCCATCATTCTCTCTGAACGAAAATTCTTGCGGTCGGATGCTCTCGTTGGTAGTTTTCTGTGGTTCCTCCGATCCACGCCAGGCGAATGCCGGAGCAGTACCTTAGGGCCACGGGCCGCGCGCGATATTTCCTTCCTCTTCCTTGTCCTAACCTCACTCTTATTTATATGCACTACACCACCGCAGACGACGGGAGACGAGTCGGGAGTTTCGATTTGATCCCGGCTGTGGGGTTGCCCTGCTGGTGGGAGGTATCTGATTGGAGAAAAACCTCGCAAGTCGACATGCTGGTCGGTGCCGGATCTCGCCGTTTCAGAGATAGGAAATCATCAATACCTCCTGCGATAATACATGCATTAAACTAACAGCGGTAAAGACCTTAGCAGGTAACGCACCCGAAAACACCAAACAGTCAATTTATTGTACCTATCAATATGACCGTCATATGACATCCCTTCCTCTCTCCTTTCGTACCTGTTTGAGGGTCTGTTGGCGGCCGGTGCAGCGGTGAGATGGGCGGGCGGCGGGCGGCGGGCGGCGGGCGGCGGGCGGCGGGCGGCGGGCGGCGGCGGCGGGCGGCGGCGGCGGCGGCGGGCGGCGGGCGGCGGGCGGCGGGCGGCGGGCGGCGGGCGGCGGGCGGCGGGCGGCGGGCGGCGGGCGGCGGGCGGCGGGCGGCGGGCGGCGGGCGGCGGGCGGCGGGCGGCGGGCGGCGGGCGGCGGCGGCGGGCCGGTCGGCGACCCCGCTGCACCGGCAGCGCTCCCGATGCGGAGCCACCGGGTGGGTATGCGCGCGCGCCGTGCACGGCTGGCGTACCGCAGGGGCGGAGAGGGAGAAGGTTGACAGAGACGGAAGAAGACGGGCCGTACGTCGGAAATGTGGATCAGTGTGGCCGTAGCGCTTCCCCTTTGGAAGGAGTGTAGTGAAAGAAGGCAATAAAACTGGATCTGTGGCAAAAATATTCCAAACAATCGATGAATTTGAGCAGGCATATTCGAGATGTCTGGCAAATTCTACGCCTCAATTAAATTTGACAAATTATTGTGTGCTGCAAAGTAGTGAATTCATCAAAGAAACAAAAAAGATCAAGATCAAGCCTAGATACCATGTTTTAAATAAGAAGAGACCCAATGAGGTATGTGATGAATAGGGAACGGATTCCATGTTTTTACAGAAATTTGAGTCCTGCATTCAATTATATTCTTTAGAGTTCACAAGACATTCTGAATGAATTAGAACTATTTTTATTTTACATATATTTACATATTTTGGTATAATTACATGTTTTTACATATTTTACCAGTTACAACATATTTCGCTCCATTTTAATACATTTATACGTCGAAACGGATCATTTCAGATGCAGGTTTGCAATATATGTTGCATCTTTCTTACAAATTAAATGTAGTGCAGCTACGCTTCTATGACCACCATATATTCTCAATGAATTGTCAAACTTACCCCCCTCTCCACTTACTGCGTACTCTGAATAAAGCATGGTGTATTTTTGTGAACCAAAGTAATTTTAACTATGTTCTTGCTATTGTTTCAAACCGCACATTCGTTACTCGAACAAAAACTAAAATATTTTTACGGTAAATTGTCTTATAGCGTTGTTCGATTTGGAGGGAGGGGTACATACCCTTGAACACTCCCCTGGGAACCATCACTCGCTACACGGCTACACAGTTCACTTGTACATGTGGTGAAGTCTAGAGTACAATTACTTCAGTGGAGACAAAACCTACTTTCAGCTACTCCAAATCCTTGTTAAGGACTGATCGGCGACATTTTATGGTCGGAAAATGTTCGTAAAGAACAATTTTAAACACAATAATGAATATTTACTTTACATATTTTCTCTTTTTCCTTACATGTTTTGGAAAACCTAAGTACATATATATGTACATATTTTGCATTTTTAATTATAATAAATTCCGTTCTCTAATGATAAATAACGAATTCAGATCGTGTGCGTATAATTAACAAACGCTAAATAACTAGCAGAACGAAACCCGTCAGTTGAATGGAGTAGTTCTCAACCCAAAACTAGTAAACTCGTAGGAAAGGATGAAAGAAGGAAAGGATTGGTGAAGAAGATGAAGAAGGACATAGAAAGCAGATGGTAGAATTGCCTACAAGCGCTAATTTCCCATTATGCCACTTCACATTGATTAGTACTTGTTCCTCTGCAGCAGCCAACCAGCAAGATGTTGCTTCATGGGAATATACAGTTAATAGCACACTGTACAGTTGGGAACAAATTTTATACATCGTCTTCACGTAACTTATATAAGATTCAAGTCACGTGATTGCTTCCAACAACAGTGGTGAACTTTCGTTTTCCGAACTCTAATGTTACGGTAGTTTCCGTAAAGTTAGAGTCGTCCTTGAGCAGTAGGTGAAAAGTGGGATCTTATATGCTGGGTAATAACTTGTTCAGAACAATCTAAGGAGTGTTCGTAGTCGCGCTTGTAATGCGATGTGCCTACAACATCAACTGGGACGTGGTTGCATCGTGTCACATATCTCATGCCTTGGATAAGAGTTGATAAGAGTTGCACTAAGACTACTGCTTCCATCACCCAGTTTCCCACCGCACAGCCCGCCACGCCCCGCTCCGCCACGCCCCGCTCCGCCACGCCCCGCTAGGTCCCGCCCGTCAGGCCCCGCTCCGTCAGGCCCCGCTCCGTCAGGCCCCACCCGTCAGGCCCCACGCCGTCGGCCCCCGCCGTCAGGCCCCCTCCGCCACCCCCGCTCCGTCAGGCCCCGCTCCGTCAGGCCCCGCTCCGTCAGGCCCCGCTCCGTCAGGCCCCGCTCCGTCAGGCCCCGCTCCATCAGGCCCCACTCCGTCAGGCCCCGCTCCGCCAGGCCCCGCTCCACACCGGTACGCTCGGGAGCGGTTTTCCTGCTTCCGACAGTGGCGACTGTGGCGCAACGGCGCGGCAGCCGGCCACTTCCGACACCACGGGCGACGTGGTTGCCCGCGACCTCTTCAGGTGAAATCCGGGATGTGTGCTAGGAACAACAACCACCTTATGCAACCGACGCCACTTCCTTCCGTGGATACTCAAGAAAACATTTTCTGCGAGGATTATTTTTATTCGGTTGCGGCGAAACCAAATTACTTTATTTAATACGTAAGCCTTGCAGATTTTCATTTAAGAAAGAATGAACTAGTGGTGTTGCAACAGAACATAAATTCTCGTATTATATGCAACTGTTACGTCACATTTTAATAACAGTTGAACCCGGAATAATATTTCGAAACTCAAACTGTGAGCCAAGTTATTTTGTTTTCGTGGTTGACGTTTTAATCCATAGTTTTATCATATCAGAAACCAGAATCTAAGTTCTTGTGTAATTGGTTCACTTTTACATGTCAGAAAAAATTCACGAAAATCGGACCTAGCGCATTCTTACGGCATACGTTGATGTATGCAAGCCAACAAAAAATAAATTAAAAACACGTTTAAAGTCTTTTCGAGAAAATTTCATCCATCACCTGGGTCTGCTCTTCTAAACAGAATAATCTAAAATAAAGCGATTGTTCGCTGTGTATCTAAAGAAAATTTTGGAATGTAAAGACACATTATAAAATCCAAATAAAAGGACTAAATTCCTCGTTTGATATTTATATTCTGCAAGAAATGTTCGTTTTCTTACAATTACTGCGCTTGAGAGAACAGTAAAATCGAAACAAATAAACCAATGTAGCAATATTTATGGAAATACAATTCACGTAAGGAATTAACATTATTTAATACAATTACCCTAACGTCGTAATAATGTATCTAAAATTACTGTTAATTTACTTCTCGTGAAACGCGTAAAAATAAATTCGACCAGTCAATATTACCAGTTCATAATTCAAAAGGAAGTCAATGTTTTCACATACACACATACCTTAATGATTGTCAACGTTTTGACCTTTTATTAGACATTTTAAGGTTGCATGAGTTTTCGTGTTCGAGTTAACATCCGCATTAATGTGTTACGTGCCATTATTTTATAGTATACATGACAAGAATGTTAATACCTACAGTCAGAGAAAAGAATTCGAAAAACTCCTCTTGAATTCAAGAATTCTGTATTTATTCATGAATTCTTTTAACATTCAATAACAAAAACACTTCGAACTAATTGGCTGTGATAATTGTAAATGAAATCCCTGCTCTAAATGAAATGGAACAAGACAACTGTTGAAGCGATAAACAAAAGAGAAAAAAATAATCGCACATATGCTTTCGAAAAATCACGTCAATGTATTTTATATGCACTCTTCAATCGTTTTCATTGGCAGATCTCAAGTTGTAAGAAAATCTAGGTTTTATCAATCAAAATATTTGTTGATAAATTTAAGTTTTTATATATACTTTCTTATCTGATAAATATTACACATATTTACGACCTTAAAAACACACGTGTTAAAGGATCAAGAATAGATAATCGTCACCACCTTGTCACCTTTCTTGAACTGAAATATGCTTCGCAACAGTAAAGAAATCAAAGTTGTGACCATGTTACTAAGTAAAAAAAATGTATTTTAATAATTACAAATTTAATCGAGGTTTTAATTCAAAATTTGTAGGAGGTTGAACAAATTTAATTATTAAAAGGATCAAGAATAATAAATTTAACTACTGTTTAATGTGTACATGTTTTTCATAGGTATTCATCTTAAGACATTTAAACGGGACTTATTTCTCTGCTTACAAAGAATTTTCATTACAATGTTGTATATATAGTTCGTAGCCTTGTAAAAGAATTTTCGACACGACCGCCCAAGAAGACTTGGAGGTTCATTGCTTGGAGCGTGAACGCAAATACCGAGTGAAGTTACTACGTCATAAGTCTTCCAAACGCTTCTGGATTAGCAGTAAAAGTCACTAAAATTTACTTTTGCGTCAGATCGTTCTTTCCCAGAGATATGGTGATCTTTGACACTCTGCCGAGACCAAAAGGTAAAAGCTCGAATTCTCCAACATCACAGGAATTTGTGGCACCCAAAGGTAGCAGAGGATGACGGCTGTAGTAGTTTCTTCTCTGGAATCAAAGACATTCTCCGTCTCATCGGGTAACAGACACGCCGCCAAAGACCTTCTAAAGAAAAACGGTGCCCCACAGGACATACGCGTCAGAAGATTCAGAGAATTCCGCGGAGGAGCAAAAAAATAAAAATGGTATTTGAAAGACGAATTTGCCGGAACGAATAAACCAAATCCAAACTAAATTCTTTAGTTGCTTTCCTTTAATCTTGAATATCAAAGGCCACCGGTTTCAGAACATGAAACGAGTAACACAAAAATGTGTTGTATGTAAGATAAAACAGTTTTCTCATATTTTTTTCTGAGAATTTCTTCATTTACGAGAAAAAATAGGACTTAAACTGGGGTCATCAAACGTACACCAAGCAAGTACAAAGAATTCATTTTTTCTTTAAGAAAGTAGTTCCGCGCAAAAAAAGGAATAATATAGAAATATAAATATATGATAAAAGACAAAATGAAGGGAAATTCTGTGGAATACCAGGCATTTTTGGAACATTTATCGTTGATTTATTTAAGTAATATTTGGTATAATATTATATTATAGTATGGTATATAATATTATAGTATGGTATAATTGAATATTTTTTTATTAGAACTACTAGTCACGTCTAACACAATGTATCCCGAAGTAACGATGATTTCTCTCGGGCAAGTCTAAGAACATTCAGGATTACCGCCTTATTAATAGATGGTAAAGATACATACTGCTAATTTGTAGCAGTAAAGTGTTATATTAATAGATAATGTATAGTAGATGGCTTAAAAATATAGAGTATAAAGTAGAGGAACCATCAGTTGCGGAATTAGAGAACCTGCTGATTGATGCGTTTGAGTACACTCAATATACAGCATGATTTAAAGATGAGTAGCTTTAACTTCTAAGGATGGAGAGTTCGCAGGAGATATCTATGCATTCGACGTCAGAGAGCGAGCCTGATATACGAGAAGGCAGACACTGCATATGCGAAAAATAGCCAATTGTGCACATTATTGCTTGTCAGAAAACATTGAGTAGCACAATGCGGATTGTAATCGCCCAGAAATTTGTTGGCCCTGCGTGAATAATTCGTTTCATTGCTTTTCTTGTACGTTTTCTTACAAGAAATGTGAATGAATTTTTTGTATCCAGGCTACATGTCGAAAACATAGGAAGTCGATATTTTGGAGACGATGTTAGGAGCAGCTTCTCACCTCTGTGGTGTCGGCCGAGTACACTGTTTTTACGGACGTCTTCTCATATGATTTCAATAAAAATTCTGAACAGAAAAGCTTTGCGAAATAAATAAATAAATTTGATATTTTGGAGTGTTTATGAATGGAAAGGTCATTTGTAAAATGTTCCGCGAATTCGAAAATATTGAAGAAAATATTTTTAAAATCCATACACTAAAGAAGTATGTTCATATAATAATATAAGAAATCCTGTAAATAATGAAAATTATTTATTCTGAATACTGTATTAGATCCTTTTCGAACTATGCTGCATAAGTTTCCCTAGCAGCTTCTACAATTTGTGTCCTTGAATTGCAAAACTTTAACTAGAGCGTTAGGCTCATTTCGCTGCTAACAGGTAGAAACTTTCAAAGAATCTCCAGAAACATCATTCGGCCCTTTCAACAAGTTCAATTCCAAGAAAAATCCCTTCTTAGCTCTTACAGGTAACTCTACTTCTAAACTCAGTTGGCAGAGGTCAAGAAAATTTGACAATAACAGAATTCAAAATACCTTCACATTCTTGACCATTATCGGTTCGAGAAAATAGCCACGGAATTATTTTCTTTGAAATGTTTCATGAAAGCGCACCCTTTGCCAGCTGAGCTTCTGCCAGCTATTGGTACTCTCTCACCTGCCCGCTTCAGGTCAAGCCACCCCTTCACTAGGAAGGAGAGGGTGTATGCTGGGAAGGAGTGGGTAGGGTTCGAGGTCACCCACTCTTCCAGGTAGAGTCGATGATATTCAATAGATTAGGGAGTTTTAAAGCTTAAGGTGCCACCCTTAAACCCTGTTTATTACATGGTTAACGACGATATACGGTTGTAAGGAATAACGTTCAGATGAGCCTTAGCAATGGCGACATTGCGTTATGTGTTATAACAAATTAAGTATGTCAAGTTCTGAACAAAGAAGTTGCATTATACCAATTATACTATTGTATTATATCATAGTGTGGGCAGTTGGTGAGAGATTTGAACCATGATTCGAGTAAAGAGTAAAATAATCTTCATTATCCAAGGAGTTTTAGATTTTCTGGCCCTGAACGATGAATATGCTGTGTGGAATTTTGAGTAGGGTTTTCTTGAGAATGTAGGGAAAAATAGCAATCGCTATGAACGTAAGACAAAACCTAGCAGGAAAATATGCTTTCACGTTTTTGTCGTGAATTTCTTACCTTTCAACTTTCTGACATTTTTCGTTAGTTTTTGCTACAGGTATGGAATTGGTAAGGAATCGGCTTGGCCGAGATTCATCCTATTCCTGTACGAGAATCAGTTTAACAGAGTTGGAAAAAATGCAACCTTACCTGTTTTTAGATACTATTTATGAAGGTGTAAGCTCGTGCATTAAGCCTAAGGTAAGACGTTATGACTTCAAGGTCCAACAAGTGACTGTTAGTGGATAACGTCGCTACTTTACGCGTGGGGTTAAAACGAGCTATTTTCAAATAAAACCGCAAAATGAAGCAGTCCACCATGATCTATGGCATTAGAATTAAATGAATATGTTTCCTAGTCGCAAGGAAATGAGTGACGTATGATTTATCAAACCCGCGGCCACTCATCGAACGCTGCTTGACGTAATATCATTCACTTTCGCGGTGAAGGTTATTTAATTGTTGGAGGCTATTTTGGTATTTGCTTGAGAGCTGTAACATTTAACATTGATCAAAGCAATCTTCTTACGCCTCGAACTTCTGATATTGCGTATAATTACACACTTACAGCACAACCAACTAAAGAAATTCACTTCAGCCAAAATTTGTCTTTGTTAAACCATTTGTTTGCTTCAGTATTAAAATTGTTCTTGATTTCATAATGTATAAGGTGCAAATAAAAATTCATGAATATCACAATGTAATTTAAAAACGTCTTTTCAAAGTAACGAGCCTTCATTTCCATTAACTTTTACGTTTAACGTATATTTCTAAGACTCCTATATTTATGGAGCCAAATATTATGTTCAAAACTAGCGTTTCCTCTATGTTAAATGGACTCTGAAAACCATTGAATCTTTTCTTGAACTATGAGATTGAATGTGAATCCTTAAAGTCCTAAAATACGTTTCATGGAGATACGCCACAAAGGAAATATTTAATTCGGTGTACACGATGCCTCAAATATTACAAAATTTACCCGTCTGAAACATGCACCATGATCCGGTGAATTACGTGTAGCGATCTGAAATTTGCAGGCTGTCGTTTCGGCTTTTGCATTGGGAATCACCTGCGCATTGGGAATCATTAGAACGCCGGAGGAAGAGGGCACGACTTTGCGCGCTTTATAAATCTTTGCTCCGCATGGCAGGAAATTCGGGGAAGGCTAGGTAAACCAGATTATTTAAATAGATTTGATCACAAATATAAAATTAGAACAAGAATACAAAGAAAGGACGTAGGGAAATTCTCCTTTGTAAACAGAACTATAGTAGATTGGAACGATTTGCCTGCGGCAGTTTTTGAGCCCTTTCTTTGCACAGCGCGAGGTTTAAAAAAAAATATAGGAAATTAGTGAATAGGGTGAAAACGTATAGTGAAGTGAAGTGTAGTGAAGTGAAGTGAAAGCTGCGATTCTGCGTAGTCTACAGTAAAAAGTATTGAACAATTAATATTTAGATAAAGTTATATGAAGTGCAGTGAAGTGAAGTGAAGTGAAGTGATTTAATTTCTTCTGAATATGACTGAATAGTTCTGACTGGTGTGTATGTGAGGGTTCCTTCGTCTCTCTATGTATACACGCGTATATGTTTGTATGTATGTATATTTGTGTAATATGTAAGTTTATTCATTTATATGTTAGTGTATATGCATTTTAATGTTTAGTGTAGGAATGTAAATGCCATCTGCATATATAGGAAATGACAAAGTCAATTTGTTTGTTTATATTTATTTTTTATATATTATTTTATTTGTAATTTTGCATTCTGCCACTGGGCATCATCTGCGCAATTGTAGAATACATTTCTATCTATTACTCCAAACGCACCGCGCCTCTCGGGCGGTCACTCAGCTACGTGCGCAGCGAGGCCGCGCGAGCGCGTACCATCGCTTGGCATTTGCACACAAAGCGGGCGCAGCACAATAGCCACAGCACGGCGGCGGTGGCGACCAAGGGAGCGGGCGGCCGCCGCCGCCGCCGCCGCGTACCATCGCGACCGCCGACCGCCCGGCTGTCCGGAGTTCGTCCGCCAGGCAGACAGGTCGACCGGCCGGCGGTCGGAGCGGACGGAACACCTGTGCACAGCTCGCCGCTTCGTGCCTGCGCGTCGCGCAGCACCACAGGGCCGTGCACAGACGGGTCGAGGTCCGATTGGCGAAGGCGGCAGTGGAGGCCACGGCGGCGGCGGCGGCACTTCCAGTAGTAGTCGCGATGGTTTGCATGAGAGATATAACATCCAACATTGGTCAAAGTAATACAGTAATAATGGGGATAGCGGTAGTGATGGTGATGGCGGTAGCAGTGGCAATGGCAGAGGCGGAAGTTCATTGATTGATTTTTTTTCGTGTTTCCAGGCGCGTCAACTGCTTCGGTCATTAGTCCCGTTAGTGTAGTGCATGATTTGTCTCGGGAGATGGCCGTGATGTTTCCCCACCGGATAGCGAGATACGGCACCGACCTACCGGCGGGTAGTGGGGTTTCCCCCTAACCAGGACTCTCCCACCAGCAGGGCACCGCCCCAGCCGGGACAAGCTCTAAGCTCCCGACCGGTCTCCCGGAATATGTGGTAGTGTGGTGCATGTTAGTGTAAGTGTGAGTGTAAGAGGATAGGATAGGATAAGGAAGGACAGATCGCGCGCGGTCCGTGGCCCGTTTGGTAGGGTACTGCTCCGGCATTCGCCTGGCGTTGATCGGAGAAACAACAGAAAACTACCGATCAGAGCAGCCGGCCGCTAGAATTCTCCTCCAGACAGCAACTGAATTCGACCTAGCTGAAAAGCTAGTGTCGAAAATCCTGCCGCCGCGCCATTAGGACTCGAACCTAGGACCTGCCGGACAGAAGGGCTGCAGTGACATCAGTTGATGCACTGAGCTACCGATGCCGGTCAGTGGCGGAAGTGTTGACGGTAGCTATGGCAGTGGCTCGGGGGTGGCGGGGCGACACTAGCCGCCTCGGCGGTTGTGGCGGATGCTGTTGTGGTTGTAACGTTGTTGCGGTGACAGAAGCGGCGATGGTCATGGCGGTGGCAGTTGACGGTGGGGACGATGGCGGCGGCGACGGCCAGGGAGTATGACAAGGGCATGGCGGTGGCGATGGCCTCTGTCGAAAGTGCACCCAGCCGATGGACACGTGCGCGTTTCCCGTAACTCCCTTGAAAGTCTCCGCCCACAGCTGGCGAGCGGTGTGTCGAAGGGCGGCCAGGGATTACGCATTCCTTTCTACGACGCGCCGCCAACTGATCGCTGCCCCGCCGCGGCGAGGGCTCGCCTCCGCGAAGGCCGGAAGTGGTGCCAGCCGCACGTAGGCGTCTCCGGTTGCCATCTCGCACTTAACACTTGTGAATTCAGCTAGGTCGAATTCAGTCGCTGTCTGGAGGAGAATTCTGGCGGCCGGCTGCTCTGATCGGTAGTTTTCCGTTGTTGCTCCGATCAACACCAGGCGAATGCCGGAGCAGTACCCTATCAAACGGGCCACGGTCCGCGCGCGATCTTTCCTTCCTCTTCCTTGTCCTATCCTCTCCCTTTACACACACACTTACTCTAACATGCACTACACCACCACATATTTCACAGGGGAGACCTGCCGGGATCTTACAGCTTTCCTCGGCTGGGGCGGTGCCCCGTTGGTGGGACAGTCCTGGTTTGGGGGAAACACCACTAGCCGACGGTAGGTCGGTGCCGGATCTCGCCATCCGCGGGGGACGATCACCGCCATCTCCCGAGAAAAAACATGTACTACTCTAACGGGACTAATGACCGAAGCAGTTGACGCGCCCAGAAACATGAAAAAATCAATCAATCAATCAAGACTTGTGAACGATCTTCTGTCCTGTTCACTGCTACTTCGTGCAGGGCAAGTGGCGGTAGTAAATTACACATTCCGTTCCACGCCGGCGCCACGCACCGGATTACAATGCAATGTGACGGAGGTGTACCAGTCATTAACTCGTACATTAAGTTCCACTCAGAACTATCAAATTCCCGAATGGAAACAAGGGTGATGTGAAAAGGCCTAAAAAATTCGAAATATTGTAATATGACACATTTTATGCCATATTCGTACATTGAACTCCCCTACTTGAAGTTAAGACTTCGTAACTTGCATTTAAAACTGTTCAGTATTGAAATGACGCATCATAAAACGTCCATACATGAAATTACCATTCGTAATTTGGGAAAGTAAGATGTCATCTCAAGTACATGCGAGCCGTTTCATAAGCCATTGGCCTCCGAAGAGGAACACTTTTTTTTTTAATTTGTTGCGTCTACATATTGACGCAACGCGTCTCCAAGCCCCTTAAGGGGCGTTGAACGCTCTGCGCTGGGGAGTAATGCTCCATTATTTTGCGCGGGAGTAATCCTCCATTCCCTTTGTAAGTCATTTTACGTCAGGTCGTAGTCACATGTCCAGAGGACCGCCAGGTAGCATCTCCGCGTACGCGCCTCTAACTACGCGCTCCTGCGTTACTACCCAGCGGCCGGAATTGAGAAAGAATAAGGATAGGGGTAGGGTTTAGGACCTTTCACAGGGGTTGGACTAGCCTTTGTGAAGCAGCCAAACTCTTTTGTTAGAACAAATTTCACATGAGATTCGACGGGAATCGAACCCGGATCTCAGTGGTAAAAGGCAAGCAACTTCGCTATGTGCCACGAGCGAAGCTTTTCTCCACTTTTTCTCCACTCGACTGTGTTCCACTCGATCATTAAGAGCATCACAAACTCCGTAACGAGATGCTCAACATTCGCATCAACTTCGAAATTCCCTCCTCTGGCTTCCCTAGGTAGTAATCGTCTTTTAGCGTTTTCCATTCGTTGCACCGAAACCCATCCTAGTGCAGGTGAAAAACGTCATCGCTCCGCAACAGTGCTGCCCCACACGCGTGAAGGGCAGCTACAAATGAAACGGATTCCGGAACTGAGTCAGTGCGTGTGTTGCTTCGCAATGAGATTAAATAGTCGTTCTTGGTATGTTCACAATGATAGAGCACGGAAAAATAAGAATTTTGAATTTGATCATTGTTATAATTTTTATGAAGTCTTTTGATAATTCTTACTTCTTAATTCATAAATTATTAACGTGTGATTTCTTTATTTAAAAACTACGAAAACTTCAAATGCGTATGTACCGAAATTTCATTTTTCGTGATTTGCCAGTGATCGATACAGTACACAAGATTTTGAACCGAAAGGCTTCTGCAGAATTTTTTGGTTATTAAATATATACATAGGCCATAATATACAATTACATATATATACAATTTGGCCATAAAAATATTAACATGAACATTTCCGCTGGTATATGTATGGGCATGCGAGAAACATTTCTTGACACATATTTGAATGATTTTGTAAGGGTCACTATTTTTATTTTCACTTTATTAGCGTTTCGAAATTGAGACATACCTACTTTTGGTTTCTAAATAGCACTGGATTTGTTAACATGAAGTTATTCAAGGTTAAATTTTAGGAAAACACAAACTGATTTTCCGAACTTCGCGAGTCACAAAAATGATTTTAAGACATTTCTTGCAAAACATAATATACGTCATCATTCGAAGTATCCCTGTGTGACAGTAGATCCTCAATTGCCTTCACAATTTCACCACGAATCCAAATCAGCATGCATAACTTCCGTACCTAACCTCACAATGGCCCAGTGCACTGGACTGCACTGACGCGATCGTCAGAGCAGTTTAGAGCGCCCCGAGTGCGCCCTGGCTACGTGCGATTGTTCGAATTGGACATGCGCCTCTATGCACTGGAGCGCCCTAGCGGTCGAATGGAACACGAGAGCTGCCGTGAGTGCGCACCAGTGCGGCGAATAGAAAACGCTATTTGTTAGGGCACTACTCTTGGTATCGAGATGAGAAATCATGGAAAACCACCAATCAGAGCAGCTAACCGCTAGTATTCGAACAATCTATCTCGCTAGTATCGAAAATTCGCCGCTAGGGGAATTGGTACTAAGTCGTCCTCTTCAGAGAAACTTTATTGACAATACCCCCTGCACGAGTATACGCGCGAGTTTGCAGGGAGATCTGTACACCTTCGGCAACCCCATCATCGACCACGCCACGCCGAGCGTAGACAACAGGCAATGTGCCGGGCATTGTGCACACCTCCGGCCGCGCCCTTCCGCCCAGGTCGCCTGCCAGCGGCGGCGGAAGGGCCGGCCGCTGGCGCTGGCGCGAGGATGTTTGGGCGCCTGCGGTTCGCGCGGCGACATGTGGCGGCGGAGGCGAGCCATGTGCGCGTGGAGGCCCTGACATTTCCCGGCGCGTGTGCCCCGCCGCTTACGTATGCGCGTGCAGATGCTCCACTCATTACAGTCCGCGCAGACGCCGCAAGTGGCCGGCTCTCAGACTTGCAATGGCGGCGCGGACGGACGACGAAGACTGGAGGTGGGTTGGGTGTAACCGTGCGATTGCACAGAGGGTCCTCGGTATGAGAGATATCCCTTTGATTTAGTTTCTGTGAAGTCCACGCCCAATATCAGCATCTGCAAATTCAGCTTACGCACAAAAATGCAACAGTTTGTTCGTTCTTGTAGTGAAATCAGTTTTATGTTTTTATGTTACAATGGCGTTTGGTTGTTTCATTATATTTCAAAATCGATTCTTCGCCTCTGGAAAATGGATAGCATTATACTTAAAAGCACCAGAAGCCACAAACTATAATTCATAAATACTTTACGATATAAACAATTTATTCATCGCGTAATTAAGCCTAAAGCGTGATTGAGAAGGCAGATTACGGTATATCATTTGTTGCCTCCTCATTTGTTGCGTCTCCATCGGGTCACAAAACTATGTAGTTATAGATAATGGTCGTGGTTATTCGCAATGCTTCCGAAATTTATCACGAATGCACGTTGCAGCATGTGTTCTCAGTATAGTCGATCTAACCCAGGGAATAATTGTTCTGGCAAATGATTTAAGATGTCTAGAAGTATCAGTTCAATGAGTGCAGTTTAGAAATGATTTTCACTAGTGATTTAGTTCTTCAATATCGTCAGTAAAACTTATTGTAAGAACCCATAAAAAGCATGTCGAAATCTGAGTAGAATGTGGATTCCTATTATAAAGGATGTTAACGAATAGGCCACAGTCTCAGAATCTCAAATAGCATACGCTTTTTACTTATATTAACTTTCAATTTAACTGGAAATAAATTTACATTTAATCGAATAATTTTACTAGTAAATGAAGTTTCTCACAAAAGATGTCAAGTGTACATTTTTGAAGTCCAGCAAAACAATGTTTTCTAGGTGAATATTTGCCAGTTAGTACGAGCAAATAAAAAAAGGGGGAATCACAAGCACATCACAATATTATCAATGGTCGCAAAATGAATACCAGTCGACATGTTACCCACCAACCATCCCCTGCAAATTTATTTGATTGAAATGGCTGACAATGTAATAAGCTACATACTAGCTAAATGACCCACAAGCAGAAACCTTCTGGAATTACCCGAATCTGGGAAAGCCTGGGATCCAGACTTTAAAATCAGGGGCCAAGACGAGAAACGCTGAGATTTGAACTAATATCAACATGCGGCACTAAGAGATTTCGACTTGCAGATCAGCCACGCCTCCAAGAGGCGTGAACAAAGCCGCATGTCCGCGAGGGCGCCCTCGCAGAGGGGTTGGCCGCCGCCTGCGGGACGAGCGCGGGGGCCGTGCGAACCGACGCCACGGGTGCGCGGCGGCCCAGGCGCTAACTGGCGGCTGTTAGCGCCTGAATAAGCCACGACTGCCGCCGCCCCACGCCCCGCACGGGGACCTGTTGCGGCGCGGGAGGCCGCAGGTGTTCCACTGGCCGACAAGCTCTACCCTCGCCGCCGCCCCTGCCAGTCCGTCCCTCACACCCCCGCCCTCGCTCTGCCCCCCCCCCCCCCCCCCCCCCCCCCGCCCCCCCCCCGCCCCCCGCCCGCACCGCGCCCTCACCCCGCCCTCACCCCGCCCTCACCCCGCCCTCACCCCGCCCTCACCCCGCCCTCACCTCCGACCCCAACCCCAACCTCGCCCCCCCCGCCATCGCCCTATAATACTCATAAGCAGGCCTGCTGTTGCCTCGTGGCAATAGCTGTCACTTCCGTCGCTAGCAATGCAGCTGAAGCATTACTCAGGAACCCTTCATATCGCCTGCGGTCAAGGGAACACCCATTGTAAAAGCACCGTCACTTCCCGCAATGTATTCAAACCATTTTCAAGAAATTGCAAGGAAATCCCAGATTTGTTTTCAATTTATTTCGTACCATCTAGTAACGTTGAGTTTCCGAGACCCGCACATTGATTCTAATCATATTCATGAACCTCTTTCTTTAGTATATTATTTCACTAAAGATTGGAAATGTCTCTTCCCTTAAAATCAGAACATTTACACAACATACCAGCTTATGTGGAAGTTCTGAATAATAACAGTTCCCAAGACGAACTGCGGAAGTTAAATTTAACTTCCATCACGAAGGACCTCACATGAATGTAAAAATATGCTTCTTTAATTTTCCTAATTTAGATATCAATTGAATATTATTATTACTGTTTTTGAAGAGTCAAATTATGAATGGAATTGCTGAAAACGTTCAAGGACAGTCAAGGCACGACGAAAGTGTGGAATCTCACAAAGCAAGAACGCCCGTAAACAACACAACAAAGAATATTATGGCGCGCCGCGGCGTCGTCTAGGGCGAGTAATTGTTCTCTCACAATGCCCAACACAACACTTGTAGCGAGCAAGCGATAAAAAGTGTGTAAACGTCGCCTCGACAATAGAATACAACAAGTTACGATACATTTTACATATCTCCGATGTTACAGGCTGATAGTTATGTGTTGGCTAGGCATATGAAAAAGCTTCCACTTGATTTTGGGAGAAATGTTTAGCATACTTGATCATAAAACACGTTCTGTGATACGATATTAATTTCTTTAAATATAATCACGAAGTTAGTGGTTTTCAGTGCAATAAACATATTTACAGTTTCAACTGTTTTGAAATGCGATAATACAATGGAAGTTCGCCATGTGTAAAAGTGATTTTTGAAATAGCTGTTAAAAAAGTTCTCACACTATTTCTATGAGTTTCTTCTCGCCTTCATTTTATGCTCACAAACTGATACAAACAAGAGAATTTAACTTAATTCAGTTGTGTATATTACCAGTATGTACGTAAGTAAATTTCTAGGAAGTTACCAAATCACGAAGAGCAAAGAGCACAGAAAAATTCAAAAGACTACAACAGATTACTAAGACGTCAGCTTCTTCATGTGCCCTGTGTTTTCGATAAATAGTCCCATGTCCCAACGGCAGCAGAAAAGGTTTCAAAACACACGTTCCTTCGTTTCAAAAACATGCGCTGCCCTTAACATCTGCTGGAAGAACATTACGGTTTTTTACTACAATTAACAGTTCACGGAACTTTCCTCATTCTTACTACGAAAACGTGTCGCACGGGGACCTGTAAAATAAACTGATCCTTAATGGGCGTCTGATTTTGTGTCGCATTGTGTTGCGTCGCGCCGGGTCAGGTCGAACAGGGCCAAATCAGATCGGCCGAGTCAAATTCGGATGGGGCCGAATAGGGTCGGATCGAGGAGGATGGGGGCGCAGAGGATTGGTTAGGTCGAGTCGTTTAGATGTAGCGGGTGAGGTTGGGTTAGAGATACCGGACCGTCTAAGAATCGGTTAAAACCGGATCGAGTTGAGCCGAACTGAATCGGGTCAGATAGGGTAGGACCATGTCGGGTCGGATCGGGTCAGATAGGGTAGGATCATGTCGGGTCGGATCGGGTCAAGCCGGATCAATCTAGATCGGGTCGGTCTGATCGGATCGGATGCCCGAGTCGCGTCGAAAGACGGCGCGTCGGGCGTCAGAAGATATGACCACAAAGCGACGTGCCCATCCCGGGACTAAGTATGTTTTCTCGCACGCCGCGCAGAAGAAAGGGCCCGCCTTCACAGGCCTCGTCTGGGAGTCGCTAAGGGGAGACAGGTGCGGCGGCAGATGCGCGCCGGGGCAGGGGAGGGGAGGGGAGGGGAGGGCCGAGCAGCGCGTTGGCGTGGTGCCTTTGCAGACCGAGCGGCCGATAAGGGCCAGGCGACACGAAACAGACGCCCACCCCTTCCCGCCCTTTGCTTGAGAGCGTTTGAGGCTCGCCCTGACAGCCAAGTGCACACCCTTCCTGACCACGGAAGCGTAAATTCAGAGTTCAAGTACTTCAACTTAAAACTGCCCCGAGGAGACCATGTGAACACGCATGAAATGCATTCTTGAAGTATTCGTGGAGTGATAAAGATCGTGCTTTGGAACAAGAATCCTAAACATTCCTCATAAATTACACGGCAATGAAAGTGACAAAAGGCAGCTCCACCGAATGCAGTGTTCGGTAAACAAATGGTAAAAGCCGATCCGGTAGAATGAGCCACAAATTGGAAAAGGTATAAGCAGAACTAATTGAATCTTTACAATTACGCACAAACAATGGTTATAATTAAATTATTGCTGTTGCACGAAGCAATTGTTAGTGTAATAATATAAATATCGCAATCTGTAATCAGTGAATACTACAAAAAGGAACATTTCATTAGGTATTGAGAAGCTACTACCTTGATACAAACCAGAATATACTGGATTTGTTGAACTTTTCAACATAGTTAACGAGATACAGCAGAAGAAATCTCCCTTGAGCCCAACGGAATGAAACAATGAAGTATACACAACGCATTAATAATTACTTTACATTCAAATTTTCACAATAGTCTCTATTTATTTTTAAAATTTATATCGACAAAAGCATCCTTCAGCAAACGATTTTTTTAATCAAAGTAACATATCTTGCTAGTATATTACATCAGATTTTCTCATTTTCATTTACGCAAGGATTTGTTGATGAATCTCGTATTGTCAACAAAAATCTAATGAATAGTACCATCGATACCTCTGTACGCTAAAGAAATCGATTTCATTCTTATATAAATATTACTCAAAGCAAATAAAATTGTCTTTGCTTATAGTTAAATACACTTTTTTTGCATGCAGTTTACAGAGTTTGTGACAAATGTACGAATGCAAACCTACCACTATACCATTGACTTTCATCCCGTTTCAGTGTTTTGATTGATTGATTGATTTTTCGTGTTTCCGGGCGCGTCAACTGCTTAGGTCATTAGTCCCGTCAGTGTAGTGCATTTTTTTCTCGGAAGATGGCGGTGATCTTCCCCCGCCGAATGGCGAGATCCGGCACCGACTCACCGTCGGCTAGTGAGGTTTCCCCCTAACCAGGACTCTCCCACCAGCGGGGCACCGCCCCAGTCAGAACAAGCTCTAAGCTCCCGACCGGTCTTCCGGAATATGTGGTAGTGTAGTGCATGTTAGTGTAAGTGTGTGTGTAAGAGGAGAGGATAGGGCAAGGAAGAGGAAGGACAGATCGCGCGCGGTCCGTGGCCCGTTTGGTAGGGTACTGCTCCGGCATTCGCTTGATGTTGATCGGAAAAAACACGGAAAACTACCGATCAGAGCAGCCGGCCGCTAGAATTCTCCCGCAGACAGCGACTGAAGTCGACCTAGCTGAAAAGCTATTGTCGAAAATCCTGCCGCCGTCAGGACTCGAACCTAGGACCTCCCGGTCAGAGGCGCTGTAGTGACATCAGTTGATGCACTTCAGTGTTTTCTTCCTAAAAACAAATAAGTGGTAAGCCTAGTGCACGTGAGAATTCCTACTTTATAGATACCAAGGAGTGTGCATGGTGGTCGCCTCAGCAACAGCCCCAGAAGCACCCTCTTGAGCAGGCGCCGTGCCGTCGCCGTCGCGTCGGGCAGCCCACTCGCCCTAGTGCGTTTTTATCTACACGAAGGGCGAGGCCTTATTCAGCCGAAGTACGCGCTCTGAGAGGCACTACACTCCGGGAATATGATGCATTGCAGAGTGCAGTAGGGCCAGAAGGGTCTGTCCGTGTTAAAGTCCAGAAGGCATGGCCACACGCAGCCGATGGAAATTCCGAAACGGAATAGGCTCTCATTTCAGAGCACTAACGAACGCGCCGCGCTTCTTGATCTTAGCCACATCTCTTGAGAGAGGACGTTTCGGTTTCGGAATATTTTCTTTAGCAGTTGGTGGTCTGTTGTTTGAGTGCCCTAACATGATGCAATTGTATTTGCTAACTTCCTTACGTTTGAAATGATATCATAGTACAATCAGGTAAGGTAATATGCTGGATTGCAATAGGAGTTAACATAATCAAATGACAGTGACGTCTTCATATCTTTTAAAGGAGAGAGTATATTCAATGAAATTCAAACCAAGACGCACATTCAATAAGTAATAAATATAAAATAAATCTCATAAACGTTGAATTGAATTGAATTGAATTTGCCTTATTTTACGTGGCGAGGCTCAGGCCATGAGGTCTGCTCTTCCGTCTGACCACGCAAATTTCGTTACACTCCTTTCACCCTTTCATGGGAGAAAGAAAGTATTACTTGGGCGACGAAACAGGCGATTTGAATTTAGCTCAGAGACATCATTTAGGCTTGAGGATCTTTTACATGCAGTAAATGTACTAACATGGGACAGCCGGCTTTACTTCCCCTCCGAAAGAAGGCGTACGAAGGAATTTTTCGCCCTTAAAAATCCACGGCTTCGATGGGGTTTGAACCCGCAAACTTGGGTATAGCAGTAAACGTTATCGGAAGGTTGATTGTGTAGTAGTTGCAGACATCTCGAAAACGTTAAAAGTAAAGATATTTCCTATTGTCTTCTAAAGCATCCAACGATGAGCAAATAATCTCATGACCCCGGAATCGAAGCACAGGGGATGAAAGAGAGGTAGACACATAGAAACGTTTCCTAGTTTTTGTCTTGCGAAATGCAGAATTTGGATATAGTATTAACTGAAAAAAAATGTAACAATTTAGATACTTATTTAAAATATCTAGTGAAATCCAGGAAGTGTATAAAACTGAAAATTTTTACATTTTTTCACACTTTCCATTTAAAAACGTAGTTTCTTTCTTCATCTTTTCCATGCATGTAAATTACATGGGTGTGGTAAATTATAAGGTATGGGGAGCGAAGACAGGGACTGGCTTATCGGCCACTCCCATTGTCCTTATCTCCTCTACCATAGGTGATGTGCAACAGAAGAATTTATGGGTTTTGAGCCATTTAATCCATTATTACCTCCTCAATTGTTCACAAGTAAATCTTGTAGACCACAGATGTGAATGGTGGGGACAGATTATTACACCTTACGGGACGGGTCGGGACGGGGAGGGAAGGGGCAAGGCGGGACGGGACGGGACGGGACGGGACGGGACGGGACGGACGGACGGGACGGACGGAGAGACGGAGCGAGGAGGGACGGACGGACGGACAGGACGAGAGGACAGGAACGGACGGAGGACGGACGAGGACGGACGGAGGAAGGACGAGGAAGGACGGACGGAGATGAGGAGATGGAGGACGATGGAGAGGACGGATGGATGGACATGGATGAGGACGGATGGATGGACGGATGGAGGGATAGGAGGATGGATGGAGATGGATGGATGGACGGATGGATGGAACGGAGGATGGACGGATGGAGGAGGGATGGACGGAGACGGATGGAGGAGGACGGGAGGACGGAGGACGGAGGACGAGACGGACGGATGGACGAGGACGGAGGCGGAAGAGACGGAGACGAGGACGGGACGGAGGACGGGACGGAGGACAGGCGGACGAGGGGCGGACGGGACGGAGGACGGGGCGGAGCGCGGAACGACAGGGTGGGGGCGAGCAGACGGAGACGGAGCGGGGCGGAGGGGGAAGCGTGGCGACGGGCGGGGGGCGGGACGGGCGGTGGTGCGGATGGGGTAGCGGGTGGGGAGGGGCGGGAGGCGGAGGCGGGAGGGCGGGGACAGCGGGACGAGGATGGGTGGGGCGGGCTATTTCGTGCAGGCGCTGCTCTGCTCTCTGCTCCGCGCCGCGCTGCGCCCCGTCTGTCTTCACTCGCAGCCGCCTCCGCCGCCCACAGCCCCCGCCCACATGGCGCCTCGCCAGCGCCAGGGCGCGGCGCGGCCCGGCAGTCGCTGCACTTTCCAATGCATTCGAATTCGAACCATAAACCGGCTTAGATGGCTGACGGCACCAATGTGCCCGTGACCGGAAGGGCTTTCGGTTGGAGTTCAGACGGTGGCAGGCCGAGCTACATAGCTAGGTCGAATTCAGCCGCGGTCTGCAGGAAAATTCTAGCGCCCGGCTGCACTGATTGGTATTTTTCTGTGGTCTCTCCGACCAACACCAGGCGAATGCCGGAGTAGTACCCTAACAAACAGGGCCACAGAGATCAGTCCTGAGCTTGTCTCGTCTAGGGCGGACCTGGAGGGGCTCAGGGCATCCACTGATGTCACTTCAGTGCCTCTGCCTGAGAGGTCCTAGGTTCAAGTTCCGACAGTGTCAGGATTTTCGACACTAGCGACAACGCTAGATCGATTTCTGTCGTTCTGTCTGGAGAAGAAATCTTACGGCCGGCTGCTCGGTAATTTTCCGTGGTTTCTCCGATCAATATTAGGCGTTTGCTGGAACAGTAATTAACACATGGGCCAGGGACCGCGCGCGATCTTTCCTTCCTATTCCTTGTCTTATGCTCAACCCTTAGTTACACACACACTTACATGCATTTCACTACCATTCACGCCGGGACACCGGTCGGGAGCTAAGAGCTTGTCCCGGCTGGGGCGGTGTCCCGCTGGTGGGAGATACCTGGTTGTTTTACATTTTCTTAAACAAGGTTTGATAGAATATTTGTTGTAGAAAGACGGAGGTTATGTTATACATGGAAATGTATTAATTAGGTTATGCAATGCAATTGTTCCACCCCGACGATATGGTAGTTTGGTGCACTGAAACGAGGAATAAAAGCACACGTTGGCAATGTTTTGATGTTGTAGAGACTGTCGACGTGAGACGTACGAAATCAACAATCAGAAAGAAAATGTGTTCTGGAGGTCGAGAAAGTTTAATAGAACACTGTAGAATGGCGTAATTATGTGGAAAATTTGGATGTAAGAAATACAATGTTATATTTGCGGTATATTTGATTGAGGACAGTATTACGAAAATGTAAATGTACTAGAAAATTCGGGAGAGCCAATATAATGAAGTGTAAATATGGAATTGACATAAAAAACTTTTGTTATTGGGAAGGTGATAAGATAAACATAGGTATCGCAATTGAAAATTGTGAAATTAACTAATGTTTTATTGTTAATTTCATTTTGAAAACAACATTGTGCAAAGTTTTTTATTATTATGAATAAATTTTCTCTTTTATTTTTAATTTGAAAGCATTTTGCTTTAATATGTCAGTAAATTACCATATTGAAATCTACGGGGTATACCATAGAATCATCGACCCTAACAAATGTTAAATGGATATTTTTATTCCCACCATTAAGTAAATTTATTAAAGTAAAAGTAAAACTCATCTCAGTACATTATCTGAAATAAAAAGGTGAACGTAAGAATCGAATAAACTTTATTTTCTGATGGCATTTTTAATACCTCGTTTTGTCACACGTTAAATAAAATATACTTATTTTGCCTTTTTTGTTAATTATTTCCTACAGTCAGTGAAAATTGCCGACTCAATAATTTGCACATCATCATTAATGTTGAGAGGAATTTCATTATTCTAGTGAGATTGAGAATCAGCGTCACAATTTTGGCGATGTATGTTACTATCCATTCTAGATGAGCCCAACAAACATTCAGCACGATTACAGCGACAAATTGCCGATAATATTGCAAAGAGTACATTTCCCCCATGTAAATGTGAAGGGAAAATAACATGAACTTTAAAACAGAATGCAAAGTAGAAATGCAATCGATCCTCAATATATTGAGAACCCCAATCGGTCTTATCGAGACATTCTGCATTTGAAACAAAAGCGAAACTAATACATTCAACACATAAATTAAACTTTAAAATATTATTTTAAAAACACTTAAAATAAATAAATGATAAAAATTCACTTACTATCGCTGTAAGCGATGATCAATCAATGTTTCAGGAGTGTTTCTTAATTGTAAGCCAAAAATTTTAGGTCAGCTTTTAAACAAAGGTAACAATTTACCAGGATACATCAGATGTGTATTACACAAACGAAAAGAGAAATATAGAGTGAAGGAAACACCAAACACTCTGCTATTTTGTAAAAGATTGCAGAAGAATATAATACCAATGCGTGAGAAAATATTGAAAAAACATGATGTAAGGGACTTAAATGTCTGTTACTGTGATTAGTAACATAGTATTGTTCCTAGTTGACTTGCGAAGTATGGGATGGATGGGGTTACCATTATGTCACGGGTTAAAGCGGAGAGTAGAGGACTGAAACTTGCATTCGGATTATCTGTGCATTTTAATCTCGCAGAATGTGAACACTTTATTCAGTTTTGCTTACATTTGTTTGCAACGCTGGTTGAACGTACTTTGTTGTTTTTAGTCACTTGTGGAGGTTATATGGCTTATTCGCTTCCCAGTCGAATGAGATCCAGGTTATATAATTCCCAGTACCTACCCTAGTTTAGATTTCACAATTTAATGTCACCCCGTAAAAATGTCACTACTAAATAAGGAATTATTCAAGATGATTAGAATAAGATATCATAGATTATAAAGTGAATAAATCAGCTGGCAAGCTTGCAACACACAATACGCAGTACCGTCGTGCATTCCTCAGAAATTATGCGCCCTAGAGCCTTGAAAAGATGAGCTTTACTTCGGTTCTCGAAAGATGCTATTTGAACTAGTAAAATAATGAATTACAAAGGTTGGAATGTTCACACGGGTTCAACTAGCTTGCTAAACGCTCATAATATGTTTTGTAAGTTATCGCTTTTAGACATATTTCAGCCATATTATACTGAGGACTGACTTTAAGAAAACGTATGGCAAGCTAGGATGTAAGAGAATTAATTTGAAAAAAGACGTTCAGTGGTCTGCTATATTGTACAGTGGTCACCTTATTCTCCTAAAGTGGGAGGTTGCCATGTAAGTGGTGTGCGTTCTTTGCATTAAAAATCTTCAATGTTATAAATCGTAAAATCAGCGGTAATATTGTGGATTGATTTGCATTAAAATCACTTCACAATGCTTCACATGCAATGGTGTTACAATTCGTAAAATCAGTGAAATATTGTGAAGTGACTGGTAATTGTGAAGTGCTAATTGAAATGTTTCTCAAAATAATATAAATTTTCCCCACCAAAAAAGAACCATTTCTAATAAATAAGGAAACCGAATCTTTCGGCTAGTGAACTGGTATACGTATAACGGAAAAGATCCCTTTTCTTGTGTACAAAATTTATTAAGAAACTATCTTTTCCGTAACAATTTGTGAGACGTACGTAGGCCTCGTGTTTTCGGAAGCCCGGATCGTTGGTTCTCGACGCCAGAGCACCAAGGGCAGGCTAGGCAAGGCTAGGCGACGCAGGCGACGAGGCGGCGGACTAGGGCGTTCGAACGAATGAAAGCGTGCGTCGACGGACGAACGCCAACAGCCGTGCAGACGCGTCCAGCCACATCACTTCGGCGGGCGGACCTCGAAAACAAACCGCTCCGACCCGCGACGCCGCTCCCACAAGTGCCCCAAGCAGGACACCCGTTGTATGGCCTTCCACTGCCAAACGCTACTTTAGATTCTGAAGGCATTTCCAGAACGCGGACGACAAGGATTTGTTTTTCTGACAGTGTACTCTACATACATCCTATGAACAAATAGTGTACATGTCACGGTTTCGTATCACATTTGACGGAAAACACATGGACTATTCCCTACATTCAGTTTCTATTTGATAGGATCATATACATAATCATTTGGATTACGTATATAATCGTATCATGTATAGCACGGAATATAAAACCTGCCAAATCAGAATTAAAATATATATGATATATCCATGAATATTATTTTTAAAAGAAGAAATTAAAAAAGTAAAAAAAGAATAAATGAACTTGAAAATTAACACAGCTTTTGAAGCAGAAAAAAAATGATACAAGTGTAAAGAAGAATACATGTTCAATAAAAATACGTCATAAAATAGGAAAACAAAGATGTCTAAAAAGCAAAAATTTATCTTACTCACGATCGTAACATACTGCCTTCCCCTGAACCTTTCCGGATCCATCTCCTACCTTCCATCCTCCGGACCTCCTTCGGACCCACGTACCTAGTACTCTCAACTTACACCTTCTACTATCTCTCCCATTATACATTTCACTCTATCTGTCGCCTCCCCTACCTCAACTTCTGTCACCTTTGGGGCACTATACTTCATTCGGCCACGCCATCGGGTTCATAGGAGATAAATAAACAGCAACGTTGTATATCCGAGTATGTACATGCAAAAGATACGGATAATACATCATAATTAGGCTGCGGATTTTGCATATTTGCATGTTTCTTTCCTTAAACGTCATGATATGCATAAAGCACACAAATTCATTTCTTAATGTTTGGGATCGATATTCAAGTTCTTATAGGGAATACTTTTGCATATTTATGACGATTGAACATATATTCATTTTAAGAGCCTATATTTGCATATTTGACATTTTAAATTTTTTTTTTGGTTCCTCCATAAAATTCGGAGGAATAAACATGTCCGACTGAACTCTGTAGTAAAGTCATTCAACAATTTGCCAGGACCAATAGGACGTCTTAACACAAGAAATGAAGAAAATTCAAGAAAAAAATGCTGGTTTGAAAATAATAAAAAAAGTTGTGATATTTTACAGGGTGAAATGCATGGTGTTGCAAATTACACAACTAAATAAATTGAAGCTTTTCAGTATTGTCCCCTAACTCAAGCGAAGTCGAAAGAACTTTCTCTGTATAAGAACATTCTTGTGGATAACAAAAAATGATTCACCCCAGACAATTTGAAAAAAAATGTATTATAACCTTGTGCAATTGAAATTAAATTTAGTATGTATCATTCAACATTTAAATTGAACCATTTTGTAGAGACTAAAACACTCACGTTTCTCTGTGCATATTTTTCTTTTTAAGTGCATATTTTCTATTTTTAAAGCAAATTTGCATGCATATTTTCAAGATTTGTAGTGCATATGTATCCGCACTAGTCATAATGGTCAATCTCTTTCAAACAAACTTATAAATAAAAATATCGAGGAAGCAATACAGTGCGGTGGAAGTCAATCAGATATATTTTCCTGTACAGAATCTTGGTTACCTTATAATGAACTGAAATTGAACCCAAATTCCTAGTTATCTTTGTGTAGAATCGTGTTATGAAGAGACTGGATCAAATAAGGGCCCTACTTACGCAGGTTCATGTACTTTCGTTAGAAATGTTATTGTTTCTACCTTCTTGTCAGAATTCAATCTATATTCACTTGAAAATGTTTTTAAAATAAGGGTCAAACGTATTACTATGCTCAAAATTTTCTTATTTTGCATCTACAGACCTCCAACAAAGCGAGGTACAGATCTAACTTATAATCTAAAATTTTATTTAATATTACAATGAATGTACCTATACGCACTGTAATAGTAAATAAAATTATTTTAAAAAAATGGAATAGATCAAATCATAATTAGCAAAACCATAAAGAGATAAAAAATAACAACAAATGTTCAGTGACAACGATGTACAAATTCTTACCATTATAAGCAATTTGAACAGTAACTTATTAAATAATACTCGCATGTGTAGATTGTTCACTAAAGATAACATATCACTGTCTTCCCGAACCCTCTGAGATTTTCTGCACTCGAGCTTCTAGAAATTGTGAGCATTCTATGAGCTTTTTATGTTTGAATTGTAGGAAAATATCGAATTTGCCCTATTCGTAACATTCGCTTCTGCTTTTGCCATCAACTTTAAGGGTAATTCAGGAAATAAGTTACGTTTAGGGAGAGGAGGTAGCCACAATTGTGACAAAAGCGAACGAGGGCGAGGAAGTTGATGAAAAATGATCGTTCTTACCTCTTTTCTGAAATAATTATTACATTATTAACTTCAAAGCAAAAATTACAATAAAAATGAAACATCTGTATCTCCTGATTATGTTTTCTTTAATACTGTATTGTTGTATCGACTTAACACAACCAAACTTAAACAATGAGGACGAAAAGACAGTTTAAATTGTCTGCGTCTATTAAGGACAGTTGATGTGCATTAAGAACAGATGAAACATAGTAAGTTGTATCTAAAGACGGAGTATAGGTTCACTTACTCCAAGAAAATTTATTTCTTGTTTATAAGAATTTTTTCTAATATGTTGGTACAACTAGAAGAACTGAAAGATTCACGGTCTTCAACAGAAATAATAGTCTCAGTTGGTTACTTGCTGTTAATGTCATTAACAACTTAAAAATAATTTGAAATGAATGAAACTCTCAATGTTTATGTTGTACTTATAATTAACTTTGGAATGAAGGCGGCCTGAGAGAATGAGGGCGTCAAAATCTAACATTTATCACAGAGGGAATGGTTATTGATTAGTCTTTACGAGCACTTAAACTGCTAAGGTAATTCGTTCCGTTAGTGTAGTGAATGATTTATCCCAGGAGGTGGTGGTGTTTCTCTCCTGCCGCCGCCTCCGCTGGATGGGGAGATCGGCGCCGACCTATACGTCGGCCTGAAGGGGATTTCCCCTTTTCACGTATCTCCTCCCAGTGGGACTCCGCCCCAGCCAAGACCAGCTCCATCAAGCTCCCGACATGTGTGGTAGTGCAGTACATATGAATGTGTGGATATATAAGGGATAGGACAAGGAAGAGGAAGGTAAGATCTCGCGCAATTCGTGGTGCATTCGTTAATCCGACATTCGCGTAGTACTGCTCGGAGAAACGACGGGAAACTGCCGACCAAAGCAGCCCGCCGCTAGAATTCTCCTCCAGATAGAGGCTGAATTCAAGCTAGCGACGTAATGTCGAAAATCCGCCACTGTCGGGACTCGAATCTTAGTTTCTCCCAGTCAGAGTCGCTACAGAGTCAGGGCTATGCTGGCTCTCAGCTCAACTGTACTGTTGGGGGAGAGTTAAGTGTTACTTGCAATTACAAAGAGGGAGGAATAATTGATTGATTAATTTTTTCGTGTTTCCGGGCGCGTCAACTGCTTTGGTCATTAGTCCCGTTAGTGTACTGTTTTTTTTTTCGAGAGAGATGGCGGTGATCTTCCCCCGCTGGATGACAAGATCCGGTGCCGACCTCCCGTCGGCTGGTGGGGTTTCCCCCTAACCTGGACTCTCCCAGCAGCGGGGCACCGCCCCAGCCGGCACAAGCTCTAAGTTACCGACCGATCTCCCGGAATATGTGGTAGTGTAGTGCATGTTAGTGTAAGTGTGTGTGTAAGGGGAGAGGATACGACAAAGAAGAGTAAGGAAAGATCGCGCGCGGTCCGTGGCCCGTTTAGTAGGGTACTGCTCCGGCATTCGCCTGGTGTTGATCGGAGAAACCACGGAAAACTACCGATCAGAGCAGCCGGCCGCTAGAATTCTCCTCCAGACAGCCACTGAATTCGACCTAGCTGGAAAGCCCAGTGTCGAAAACCCTGCCGCCGTCAGGACTCGAACCTAGGACCTACCGGTCAGAGGCGCTGAGAGAGGAATAAGAAAAAGCAAACTTTCGCGAACGTATTTTTTGAATACCTACCCCTTTATCCGCTCCCAGCCGTCAATGACCCTTCCTCCACTCCCACTCCTGCCATCGCACAGCGGGGGCACGCTCACCGCCGCGATGCCGTTATCGACAATATCGCCACCGCCTCTTCATTACCATTGCCGCGTTCGTCGCCTTTGTCAACGCCACCCTCCCCTTCCCCCTCCCCTTGCCTCTCCGATGCGACGAGCGATAACGCTGGCGGCGCAGCAGACAGGCCGTGTAATGGCCGACAAGCGGCGCATGCAGATACACTGCCGGTACTGCCCAAGCTCTGGCCAACACCATCGGACTAGTGATGCGACATCGACTACAAAAAAGCGATGTTGCCAGACGTCGATGTCTAAAATTAAAACATCTAGGCCTATGTTAGTAAAACATCGACCAAAACCAATTGATGTTCTTAATCATCAATGTTTTAAAGCTGGTTTTGTAATCTCTAATATTAAATTCGTGCGCAACTAAATTTTATTTGTATATTTATTTATAATGTGCATATTAATTTATAATTAAAAAGTAACGGGAAACAAAGTTAAAAAGCGCCTCTCCACATGCGAAACACCGGGAGCGGTAGCTCAGTGCATCAACTGAGGTCACTGCAGCGCCTCTAACCGGGAGGTCCTAGGTTGGAGTCCTGACGGCAGCAGGATTTTCGACACTAGCTTTTCAGCTAGGTCGAGTTCAGTCGCTGTCTGGATGAGAATTCTAGAGGCCGGCTGCTCTGATCGGTAGCTTTCCGTTCTTTCTCCGAACAACACCAGGCGAATGCTGGAGCAGTACCCTACTAAACGGACCACGGATCGCGCGAAATCTTTCCTTTCTCTTCCTGGTCGTATCCTCTCCTCTTACACACACACTTACACTAACATGCACTACACTACCACATATTCCGGGAGACCGGTCGGGTACTTAGAGCTTGTCCCGACTGGGGCGGTGCCCTGCTGGTGGGAGACTCCTGGTAAGGGGGAAATCCCACTAGCCGACGGTAGGTCGGCGCCGGATTTCGCCATCCAGGGGGGGAACATCACCGCCATCTCCCGAGAAAAACATGCACTACACTAACGGGAGTAACGACCGAAGCAGTTGACGCGCCTGGAAATACGAAAAAAATCAATCAATCACATGCGAAACAAGGAAAGACGAAGGAAATACCAGGGGATCAGCATCATCTCAGGCGAAGGATTAGTCTGCTCAAAGATGTAAGAAAAAAAAGATCGTGTGCTTCCAACACACAAACAGAACCATCAGTTATTAATGCATATTTTACTTCTACAAAAATGTGATATATGAGATTGTTTTCATCTACGAGCAAGACATCGAAAACGTAAAAACATCGATGTGCAAAAAAATCGATGTTTTGATAACTTTGGCTTCGACACACCAAGACTACACCAAGTCGCCTCTTTCTCTGCGCTAGGCGTTTAGCCTAAGTCAGCGATTGCCACCTTTTCGATCTCTTTTGAAAGAATTGTGTGGTGCATACATCCCCTTACATTTTGCCATAATATTTAGCGAACATAAAACACAAAGAAAAAATAACAATTACACTTAGCAATGTTTTTATTAATATCTCGATTTTCATTATTCAAATTCGCTTCGTCTTCTAAGAAACTTAGTTTATAATCTACAAGTAATCTACGTAGCTACGAGTTTATAATATCGTGCTTTGCCGTTCAGTAGACTGCAGTATGACAATCTGCAGGGTGGAGAATACTACTCGTATTTTATGTCATAGATCATTGTTGTCAGTACATAGTTATAAATTGTTGAGATTTATAATTATTCTAAGCAGTGGGCGAGGGTCTTGGAGACATAGAATAGAAAATCAGAAAGGGCCCCTTGGCTCCGAGCAATAAACGTTAAAATACGAATGTCATAGATGTGCAATCGGGAAAAGTTTGGATTACGATTGGTTTAATTCTTTGCAGAACCTTAACTAAGGAGTTCCTTACTAGAGGCCTCTGACTTCGGGGCTTTGGACCGGGAGAGGTGGCTCAGTGCATCAACTGGTGTTACTGCAATGCCTCTCACCGAGGGGCCCTAGATTCGAGTGTCGACGGCGGCACGATTTTCGACACTATTTAGCCAGTTAGGTCGAATTCAGTCGCCGTCTGGACGGAAATTCTAATGCTCGGGTGCTCTGATCGTTAGTTTTCTGTGGTTTCTCCGAATGGCGAAAGGCGAATGTTGGAGCAGTACCCTAATAAACGGGTCACATACCGCGCGCAATCTTTCCTTCCCCTTCCTTGTCCTATCTTAACCCCTTACATACTAAGATGCACTACACTACCACTCAAGCCGGGAACTTGTCCCGGCTGGGGCGGTGTTTCGCTGGTGGGAGATACCTGGTTAGGGAAAACCTTGATAGCCAACGGTAGGTCGGTCGCTGCATCTCACCATCCAGCACCGGAAGATCACCGCCACCTCTCAATGAAAAAAATCATGCACTACACGTATGGGATTAATAACCTAAGCAGTTGACGCACCCGCAATTACAATCAATCAATCAAGGCCATGGCAAGGTGCATCAGTTCCACCAGTCTAGCTACGCTTATCACGAGTCCGGCTACGAAAGAAAAGAAGCGGATTTGTAATTTAATGCTGTGCATTTTATATCAGAAAACAGTTATTTATAATGTTCACTAATAGCTTTCTGTAAACAATGGCATCTTGATCGTGATTATACCATCCCACCGTCATCAGTTCTAAGTCGGGTTTTGACCACCAATCCACCCCTTGACCCCCTTCAAAATTTCATCGACCCCCTGGGAATCCATACCGGTCCCATTAGGACCCCCTGGGCTAGGCGATTCAGGGACGCCCAGACACCTGGGCTATTGTATAGATTCTTTCAAATAATCTCCCTGATTTATTTAAATTATTTTAAAAATATAATTTTGATGTTATGCACATATATTCTCACTACAAATACCTGAACATCCTTATATTTTCTAAAATAAACTAGTATTTTTGAATTTTTTCATGTCAACCATTTGTTTTAAAATTTGTAAAATATTATTTAAAATAACTAATAACAGGTTATTGTTAACTAATTATTAGTTTCTATTTAGATATACAGTCCATACTTCAATGTTTATCCGCGCTCTCACTAGAACAAATTAGTTTTTCATTTTGTCAAAACTTATTTCTCTTTCTTTCTTGTAGTCAATGCTCTAGGCCCTTTGCTATTCGCTTTGTTCGAAGTTCCTGTAATGGGCAATATGAATGTAATGCTTATTATGAATATTTTAAAGACATGTGGACCGATCAACGTTACAGTAACACCAAGTTTGATTCGTATATACCTGGAGTTTCATTGCGAACTTTATAATCTTATATTTCAATTTCGTTTAGTTTTAATACTTACACTTCCAGCTAGGAATTTTTGCGGTTGGCAGTAATTTATATTTTAGTGGGGGATAATCTTGCATAGAAAATGGACTAAAGTATTAGTGACTTGAACATGTATGACAGAAAATATTTATCAGAACAATAAACATTACATTTAGTCAAATGACATTACACAAAGTCATTACATTTAGTTATGTTACTAGTGTTTCACGTAAGAAAACATTTAATTCTCATTTTAAAAAAGTCGTTCAGCAATCACCTTGAAGCTCTTTGTTTACATAACTATCATATTTTATGAATTTAGTTTTAAGGAAGTTAAAAAAATGAAAAAGTAAAGATTTTATGGAACTTATAAATTTCGATTACACATGACCGTGTGTTCGTCGTCGTCGTCGCCGTCGTCGTCGTCGTCGCCGTCGTCGTCGTCGCCGTCGCCGTCGCCGTCGCCGTCGCCGTCGCCGTCGCCGTCGCCGTCGCCGTCGCCGTCGCCGTCGCGTCGCCGTCGTCTCGTCGCTCGCCGTCGCCGTCGCGTCGCCGTCGCTCCCGTCGCCGTCGCCGTCGCCGTCGCCGTCGCGTCGCCGTCGCCGTCGCCGTCGCCGTCGCCGTCGCCGTCGCCGTCGCCGTCGCCGTCGCCGTCGCCGTCGCCGTCGCCGTCGCCGTCGCCGTCGCCGTCGCCGTCGTCGTCGCCGTCGCGCCGTCGCCGTCGTCGTCGCCGTCGTCGTCGCTCGTCGTCGCTCGTCGTCGATCGTCGTCCGTCGTCGTCGCCGTCGTCGTCGCCGTCGTCGTCGCGGTCGCCGTCGTCGTCGCCGTCGCTCGCTCGTCGTCGCCGTCGTCGCCGTCGCCGTCGCCGTCGCCGTCGCCGTCGTCGCCGTCGTCGCCGCCGTCGCCGCCGTCGTCGTCGTCGCCGCCGTCGTCGTCGTCGCCGTCGTTGCTCTCCCTCCGAATTTACATTCCGCACTCTACTACATTTGAAGTCTTCACCATCAACACTATTTCTTACTTCCCTAAACGTTGCTTTTCCGGAAACACTGCTTTTTATCGTTCGCCTGCTGATTGCCTCAGTGTTTAAGCAGCTGAGTTCAACTTACTGAACCGCTTAGCAAATGTGCGCAAGTCGAACCTAATAGTTTCTTGTTTATCTTTGCGAGTCAATTCTTCGATTTTCTTCCCTAAAGCATTCCTAATATATCTTGTGATTAGCTAATCAAATCACAGTTCGATAAAGGAAACATATTGATTCTATATTATGTCTATAATTTATTTTCTACATCTTTCCGCCTCTGAAGAAGTGACATTGAGAAGATATCCATGTCGCCTCTTACAACCGTTCCTGCAAATTCAAGACGAACCATGTATCCCCCTTTACGAAACATTCAGCCAACTTGTCGTCCCCCCCCCCCACAGGTGGGACACAGATCCCTCGGTATTAGAATATCTACTAACACAGCGGCTGTTCCCTCGAAGCCACAAGCGGGTCGTCGATAATGAATAGAAGATAAATTCATAGGAACGAAAGGAGATTCCTTTTACACTATTATTTATAAATACATAAATTTCCTTTTACACTCTTGCGCGAATTATCAGATCTGACTTTAATACTTTAAAAAACTTTTTACATATATCAATGTTATATATTTACATAATTGAGGAAATGAATTGAATAATGTTAAAAATATTGTGAATTCGGCAAGTGCCCACCATACTGCACTCCCTAGGCCACGCCAATGAATAAACTCATCTGTATGCAATGCCTTTAGCGTGACAAATGCGCCCCTAGCGAGTGCATCTCCCAGAGATCGTGCATGTCTACACAGCGGGGGAGCCATGGAGCAGAATTTGCATGTGCAGTGGCGCGGCCCCGTCAGGTGGCTGCTCACCGCCCCCGGAGACCGCGTGACGTCAGCCCCGCCCTCCACCCGCGCATCCCCCAGAGAACGGGTCCGCGTAACGAGATCCGCCTCCCTCTCTCCGCCCTCTGGCCTAACGAAGGCGCGTGGCGGGCGGGCCAGCGACTGTGGCGCCCCGCACGGCCACGCGCCGCACTAACGAGTCTCTTTCCGCGAGGGGAGCGTGTCGCCTTGCAATTTACCAGGCGCGTTTGGATTGCTGTATCGAATAAACACGCACGTCCGACGACGGCGAAAGAAAGCGCATGATGTATTTTGTGTCAAACGAATGTAATGATGACGGTTCATTAAGATGACTACGGACAGAAGAGGATACTTCAGCTGTTTGAAGTGTTCAATGGAGTACTAGATCTTTGCTGAATGCAAAGAACAGTTGAGGGAGACGAATCTTCTGTCAAGCACAATCTCTTGCAGAATATAAATTAACTACACACAGTGTTCAACGCTGTAAACTTAACTACGACATACTTCATGATTTGTCGAGTCGTAATGCTGTCATCTTCTAACAGTTTTCTTTTGTTTCTACACCGCACGTAATGGGTAAATGTTTTCTTATATCCTGGAAGTACCGACTGTGAAGCTAAACAGTACTCCAAGGATCCAACAGGGATGAGGCGTCTCCAGTTAGAACCCCACGCGAGTTTACTACACGTGGCATATGGGCCTAGGGACACCTTGCGGGTCAAAATACATAAAGGCAAAGTATTTTGGGTATTTTTCTGTTTTCACTTAATTTCTACCTTGCAGAGTTCTTGCACAACGAAACTCCGCTGTTGTAGATCAAGAGCAGGCATTACAAGTCAAGAACTCTTCTGTCGTAAAATAATAATAATAATAATAATAATAATAATAATAATAATAATAATAATAATAATAATAATATACAGAAAAAGTTTGCACAGTCCATTTAAAAGGATGGGGAAAGGTTATTGCCGATGTTCATCTTTATTGAGATGGTCACTACTTCTTAGCATCAGAAAGTTACTAACCGCTGTGATACAACAGAGCATCACATGGCATTCCATTGATTTTGTACGAATTGTCGAATAAAACTCGACTGATGCCACACTGAACGAGGCGAATTTCTGTTTAGGAGATTAAATATATAACCGTTCCAATTAATCTTCAACAAAGTTATTTGCTCTATATTGTTGTCATTTTCATGATAGCTGTGACAATAATTAATTGCTTACGTTGTAACCTTCCAACAGCTAATCGGTAATTGCAAATATTTTTCATTAATTACATAAATATCGAAGTAAACTTTTCAGTACTATGGAGACCCTCGTTACGTTTCTATTTCTATCTCCATATTTCGCTAATCTTTCCATTACAAATATCAAAATGGAACTATGATGCGAGTAATAATTAATATAATGTGTTAATAATTCTGTAAACAAAAATACTATTCCAAATACTTAAGAACATAATTTTCAGATTGTATTATGATTACAGTGAATTATAAAGTAAAACTTCTGAAAGTTTATGAGAATGGAATATTTGGATTTTCATTGATTAAAGGTGGAAAAAATGGAAACCAAATACAATATCAGTTTTCAATGCCTGAAATTCTCATAAGCAGACTATTTCGTTTTTCCTTCAGAAAAAATTGCTGTATTCCCTTCAACTGCAATTTCAACGGACTTCGAAGCGCGTGAAAAGACTGGAACAGTATGGAACATAGGAACACACAATTTGGAAGGAACGAATACGTAGAAGTAAGAAATGAAACCGTTGCCAGTTAAATTGTTACGCAGTTACTTTAAACTGTGGATAAGGTTTAACAGATCAAGAGTAAAGAAAGAAACAATACAATACAATCATGCATTTTATTTTAACCTAAATTTAGATATAATAATATATTTCACACATTAAATACAACTATTTTGTATTGGTTTCGGTGAGGTGTTGGCATTAATAAGGTTTAAATAAAATGTATTTTCTTCATTATTGTATTTATTTGATCTGGAAATGAAGGCTAAACAGTCTAAAAGTATTAATTCATTAATTAAATAAATAAATAAAATGTTGGTAAAGGCAATAACCTTTATTTAAACAAATATTTCGTAATAAGAAAATATATTGTGTATATTTTGTTTATACTTAATATGAAGCGACTTCGCTGCTCTTGATGAAGCTACCAGAGACTAGACTTTAATTTTCAACCTCCCCAACATATTTTTGGTTAATAGTCAAATCTATAAAAACAGAACATTTTGAAATGAGATTAAAATGAATAAAATTAGAGGTTGAATTAGAAGCCATTTTTAGAAAAACAAAACAAAAACAAAATCTTATTTTACACTGATAATATTTGTTTTATATAAATGCAGCATGTCAGTTTTACAAGAACAGATCCCGATAAGTAATAATTTTCTATCCACTCTTGAAGGGCATAGATACGCTATTAGTGAAGTCCTCACTAGAACATCAACAATAAAGAAACGTACAAATTCTTTCAGCCTTGTGCGGAATCTTCAAACGCGCTTCGTGCTGTTAATTTGACTTGAGTGAAAAATATTTGACACAGAAGGATCCATTTCTTTTCGAGTCTGCAGCGATGACGAACCTAAAACCAATGTGATTATTAAAATTAATTAAATATTGCAAATCCATATGTATTAAAGGTTTGAAATGAGTTGTTTGATACACCACTCACTGAAATGCACGAAGGTTCTTGATGACTTCTGGCTACATCATTCTAAGTTAGGAATGAAATATTACGACCATTCCTTCTTCCTGTATCACGTCGATATACAACTAGTAACTTGCCTGGTCTACTTGTTTCAGCGCGAGCACAACGCCGCGAAATCTCTTCAAAGACTCTCCCATGGAAGGTCGTTGCAAAACACTTTGTTCCGAGCTAAAGTGCTTACATTAAAAGTGCGATATAGCTTATACCTTGAAGCGGATATCATTTGTAAGCGCCTCAATAACTGTGAAAGAAGAAGCGTCTTAAGCTAATTAGACGGTACTCCGTAGTGTGAGTACTACGCAAGAGTCCCTAAATTGCCTTCAGTTCAGCATTCACTACTGGCAAAAAGAAATCATGCCTACCGTAGGCTGAGCTTAAGTTATTTGTACCAAAGAGCTGGTCATTCACGAACTATGCAACGGAAAGAATAAGATGTTAACATTCTTCTGAAAATTAATTTCTAGAAGAATAATATGGCCACAGGTGGCATATTCATATCAATATCAGCGCGGGGTTGCCTCAATAACGCACCAAAAACCGTAACACAAGAGCGTAAGGCAAGACACACCAATATTCGAATGTAATATTCAACATTTATTATATGTGCATCTTCGAAATAGTATTATCATACTAAGAAAACAATATTACATTTGGTGAAATAAAACCGCATTTAAAGTTAACCAAGCAAAAAAAAAAGGCCGTCAAAATAAAATCTTATCAGATAAAGTTAATTCAAATTTAAAGCTAATGCATATGAGCCGTAATCGATTCAAGTTATTTTAGAGCTGCATTTATTGAGGTTCAGACCGGCCTTTGCCTCCACATTTACATAGTTGAAGCCCAGAGCCAAGGAAAGGACTTGCCACAACCCACAAGGGGAGCACTACGGCTGCGAGAACCCACAAAGATGGCTGCGCAGAACATCCCCGCAACTCACCGTTTCGCGCTTTGCCTCGGACTCCGCTAGCGGAGGCCCCAAGCGACGCCCCTCGGCCGCACGGCTCTGCTGCCACGGCGAAATAGGTGGCGCTGCGAGCAACTCAACTTCCTTCCCCTGGCCGCTGCTACTGCCACCCCTTTGCGCCTGGCCATTGGCTACTCCCTGAGCAAGTGGAAAGATTACAATTCATTTCATATACTAATGAATTACATTTTAAAACAATGACATTTCTCTATATAGTGAAATTTGCTGCGGAATCTCAAGGGACCAGTATGTTTTCCACATAAGACAAAATTTCGCCTTCATCTTAGTAGAATTTATAATTGCCAGGACCGCGGTTTATGTTAGCATTTATGACATCAGATAACGAGAAAAAAAAATTAAGTTAAACATTTTTACTAAGTCGCACATTATTATGAATAAAAAGTTTGTTGTGGATTAGTTGTCCTTTGTGGATTAATCTTTCGTTCTGAATATTCTTCCATCACTTTAATATTTCAAATTAAAGATCGAAGTCTAATTCATAAAATTCGCTAGATGTCCCACAAGGCGCGCAGTTTGAATTTAGAAAAACAGCTAATGAAACTGAGGGACATGTTTATGAGAGAACGTGATTGCAAACTGCATGAAGTCAATGCTGTGAAGCATGGTAACACTTCGTTGTGATCGTACCAATGAGATCAGTAGGTATTTGGTATGAATTAAGGTAACCGTGTAGTGAGGGCATGTCCCATTTTCTGATACTTAATCTAAACTTAATATCTTTAGAAAAGTTTGCTCTATTGCTTTGAAAATTTGAAGTTATCTTCAAAACATATTGATTTACTATTACTGAATCAATAATTGGATTAAATAATGTAGTTTATAAAATATATATTATTAATAATAAATTTAAAGAAAAATGATGAAGGTAAATATTTGTTCATTTTTCTCAGAAACTAACAAACAATTCATTCCAATTTTTGTCCTGTAATCTAATACTGTATTAGAATATTGATAACAAAAATTATTACTCTGAAGTTATAATAATAATAATAATAATAATAATAATAATAATTCTACTTGTTAAAGTTTCAACTGACTACAATGCATGTTTAAAATTTCACAAAGATTGGACAACACACTTCTGAGAAAAATGACTATTACCAAACCGTCGCCAAATTGTGACATGAATAATTTACCATCTTCGTTTACCGTTTATTATCACCTTTAGCAAAAATAATACCCTACTAGCACTCAAGGTATTTTTTGTATACGGCCAACTGCATAAATACATAAGAGCATGTACATAATACATAAGGATACATACATATACTTCAGAAGTCTCGAAATCTCAAGACAATAGGCTCTAACGTGTGCATTTCACCTGCATTAAATTCCCTGTTTCCAAATGTGACGGGAAATTCCTGCAAATTCACTTGAACTAATTGAGAAAGAAAAGTGAATACAAAATTATGTACGTATCATAACTGCAAAATTAAGTACGTGCATATTCTAATACACGTACATATTCTAATATATATATATATATATATATACATATATATATATATATATATATATATATATATATATATTTGGTATAACAGTTTCTATGAAATATGTATATCATCGTTTTTCTCACTCTTAGCGGTTCAATCCAAATTGCACTCTTGCAGCACATCCACATAATGCAGTTCTCGCGGAATTTTGTTAAATCATTTGGATTATGCTAAAGATGGACAATTGCTACTCACAGACGCGGCGGGTACATCATAATCCAGCGGACTCTACTCGCGGGTAACAGCCCTTCGCGCCCTCATACAGTCTGCCTAAGCCCAAACCAGTTAACCGGGAGTGGTAGCTCAGTGCATCAACTGATGTCACTGTAGCGCCTCTGACCGGGAGGTTCTAGGTTCCAGTCCTGACGGCGGCAGGATTTTCGACACTAGCTCTTCAGCTAGGTACAAAAAGGGCCACGGACCGCGCGCGATCTGTCCTTCCTCTTCCGTGTCCTATCCTCTCCCCTTGCACACACACATGCACTACACTACCACATATTCCGGGGACCGGTCGGGAGCTTAGAGCTTGTCCCGGGTGGGGTGGTGCCCCGCTGGTGGGAGAGTCCTGGTTAGGGGGAAACCCCACTAGTCGACGGTAGGTCGGCGTAGGATCTCGCCATCCAGCGGGGGAAGATCACCGCCATTTCCCGAGGAAAAACATGCACTACACTAACGGGACTAATGACCACAGAAGACGCGCCCGGAAACATGAAAAAATCTTAATGATGAAACATGAAAAAATTTTAATCGGTATACAGGCGCGATTCAGACAATGCAAGTTGCGAAAGTATAATCTGGACTGCAGTTACTGCCAAAGGCAGAAGAGAAATCTGCAAAGAAACGCAACAAAGAAGCGATACATGAATTTGTAAGCGCAGATAACAGAAAGGAAGCAAGAATATTTGGTTGTTTGCAAATAATAGTGAGCTCCAGTGCGCCAGAAGAAACTTTCAAATTGGAGAACGCATATTCGTGTTGACGATTTGCATTCTTAATTGAAATTATAATTAATAGCAAGCCAAACCAAGTGTTCTGAAGAAGCTTGCGAATTGTGAACTCTGGATTTTATGCTTCGGAGGGCAGTATATTGCTGCAATATTCAAGGTTCCGAATGCATCTCTTACTTGAATGGATGTTGCTTGCAAATACGTGGTATTAAATTGAGAATGTAAGTGATGTTTAATTTTTTCCCGAACAAGTATAGCTGTTCCTCCATGTGCTGTACCATCCGGATGATTTGTATAATACATGTTGTATCCTTGAAGCGAGAAAAAACTTTTGTTGGTGAAATGAGTTTCTGAAATGAGCATGATATCCGTATTTGTTAACTGAAGAAAACACTTGACTTCTTCTCGGTGTTGTAGCAAGCCATTGGCGATCCAAGCTGCTATCTTATATGATTTGTTCATTATTTAGTTAACAGTTTTGACACAAGATTTAAAAGTGCACTTATTTGTTCTGCTTGTCTGTTGAGTATAGTTTCAAATCTTTCGAAAGTCTGTTGTATTATTGAAAATAATTGAGTATTAGACTCCGTGTTTGTTGCATTGTTGTTCAGGTTGTTACATTGTTGTTCTTCTTTTGCGAGTTTTTCAGTGCTTGTGCATAAGTACTACGCTGATGGAAATTATTTATCGAAGTAGGTGGGACGTTTCTTTTTAAAAATATTTTTCTGTATGTGACCTTCACAAAGGGCGCATTTTGCAGGCTTCGTCTTCTTTTTCTTGTTATCACAAGTTCTGCAATCGTGATTCTCGCCGCATACTACGCACCGATAAGGATGGTTGCAGTAGTGCTTCGTGTTCTCCCAGCTTTGGCAGCGATGGCATTGCACAAGATCTCGCTTTACTCTTGGAGCTTCGATTATTATTTTGGTATTTTGAAGGTACTGCAATTTATAAATGTCTTTGTTATTATCTCTTGGTTCCAAATCAATAAAAAATACCGGTAAGGGAGCTTTTGTTACACGGTGTTTGCAGTTATGAATGTTTCTTACAGTATGACCGTTTTCTTCTATTTCTGCTTTCAGTTCATCAATATTTATTGTAGGATGCATATTTTTTAAGACTATCCTAAATGCTCTTTCTTGTTTTAGCTGATAGCTGTGAAACTCAATTTTCTCTTTAGTAAGGTATTTAATAAGTGATCGAATTCTGTTGTTGCCGGTAAGATTTTAAATTTATCTTGACCTACAAGCTTGCAGTAGAATTCTTCCTTCTTCACGACGTTTTGTAAAGTTTCTGACATTGCGTGAAAGTCATTTACCCCAGGGAGAAATATTGGCGGTGGTTTTTGCACCTTCTGAATGTTGCTGGATTTGGAACTTTCATCGATTACTTTATCATTGGATTCATCGTCATTAATTACTTCGAGATCTGCAAATCTATTGCATGATAGTATGCCACTTATATTTGCACTTTGACGTTTTGATTGTTTATGACTTTCAGGGCTGTGAGATTTACATCTCTTGCGCTTGCTTACAACAACTTGCCATTTATGAGTGTTGCTGTCACTACTTGAATTACTGTGGGTTGTTCGATTAAGTTCTGAATTTGTTACATCGGTTGAACTTGAACTTGAAGGCTGTACTGCAGGAGGAAAATAGCGAAATGGCCTTGCTATCACTGCACCTTGCGGTATCTGGTGTAAAATGAGTTGTTGTTGCTGCTGCTGCTGCTGATATTGTTGTTGAAGAAACAGCTGAGTTTGTAGTTCAGCTTGACTTGTGTTAGACGAATCCATTATAAATTCAGATTCCGGCTGGGAGGTGTTCTCCGAGGCCATATCGATTGTTTATGTCTTATGGAGGCAACATATTTTTTGATATCACCAGTTGAAACACAGAATTTTATAAACAGGAAATACAGTTGATCACGAATACACTACACACTAGACAGAACACAAAATGTCGACGCACAACTTCACACAGTGAGTCAACGCACTACTTAGAAATCACGAGACACCGCGGAGTAGAGGGCACGTCCTCTCACCTTCACCGTTCGCGAGAGACTACGAGAAAATATGGGGGAAAACAAGGCGGGACGGGGCGAGGCGGAGCGGCTCGTGAGCAGGTTGGAGTATATCTATCATGTTGCAAATATTTTACTAAGTGATTTTATTTTGTATTTTCGTTGTTGTGGTTGATGGCTAGACCTTCTGGGTCTACAGTAATGCACCTGAATAAACACAGTGTAAACACCTTAGTTAAAAGTGTAATAGTTTGGTTTTCCATAATAACGAGTCATGGTGTAATCACGAGTCATGGTGTTGGAATAATACACCCTTCAAAAAGACCGCCCTGTCTCCACTCCCGACGCAATTGCAAACCGCTGATGGGGTTGTGGCTGTGGTGATCCGTAGGCAGTTATGCGATCCACGAGTAGAACCCATCGCGAGCTCTGCGGGGGTTCGAGTTGCCAGTCTGGATTGGAATACGTAGAAATGGAGAGTCTTCCATACACCCAGCTCCCTAGCCAAAGAAGAAATCCCGCCACTGTCCTTACTCGAAACTAGACACAGTCTACGAAGTTTTCACCTCGTAACTCACATGGTGAAATCTACATCATTTCTGTAAACCAGCACGTGCGTCCAGGGAAAGGTCTCTAAACAATGCACTTTACACAGAAGGAATGGCATGAATGACAATGAAATAGGTGGATGTGTACAAAGTGTACGGAGGCGATTGCAGGGCACTGCGAAGAAAGATATACCGGTGTGAAGATTATGCCCTTCGATATGAGAGCATCCCCTAAGATGCAAGAGTATAACTTTTGATACGAGAGCGTCAGCTCCGATTCACGTGCGTCGCTGTGAAGTGTGGACTCCGATCCGAGAGCGTCGCTATGGATATGAGATTGTCCATCATTACCTCCCAAACAAGAGCATCACCTTCGATCCGACAACGTCAGCTCCGATTCGAGAGCGTTGCTACCGATTTCAGAACATGGAACACCGCTCCTCCAAAACAAGAGCATCTCCTTCGATTCGAGAGCTTCGCAACCGACGTGAGATCGTGACTTCCGTCATTATCGGTGAGAACAGGTGGGATCACCTCCCAAACAAGAGATCGCCTTCGATTCGAGTGCTTTGCAACCGACGTGAGATCGTGACCTCTGATATGAGAACATGGCCTTCGATTCGAGGATCTCTTATCCACCGAATCCATCGATGACGCTATCGATGTGAGAACATGAGGCACCGCCTCCCAAACAAGACATCGCCTTCGATTCGAGGCTTGCAACGACGTGAGACGTGACCTCTATATGAGAACATGGCCTTCAGACCGCTCGCCCCACGCCACCTCCCGAACAAGATGATCGCGACCGATTCGCAAGCGTCGCAACCACTGTGAGAGTGCGGCCCCCGACACTAGTGTCGCATAGCGTCGCGGCGGCGGCGGCGGCGCCAGGAGAGAACGGCGCGGCGCGCAGCACCAACAATGCGGCACGGCGGGGGGGGAGGAGGGGGCGGGGGCCCGCGGGGGCTTTGGCGGCGCGCCGCGATGGCGCTGGCTGTCGGGGAAACCAGGCGGCCGGGCGGGGCGGCGGGGAAGGCGAGGCTTACGGTTGACGGAGAACGAGGTTTTGGTGGGAGAGGTGGTTGTTGAATCGTGTGTGGTAGTTGAGGGAAAGAAGTGGAGGGCAAAAGGACTACAATATTACAGGATTAAGAGAAATGACTTTGAACGTGATGTAGGTCATTATTCGTAACATGTCTAATTGGTGCAAACATTAAAGAGTATGAAGAAGTTGAAATATGGACATCAATAACGAGGAGCTGAGAATAACTTGGTGTGTGCTCTTCATATTTTTATAGCGTGTATCATGTGTTTAAGTTCATGAAATCTCTCGAAAACAAATGATGTACTATTTCAATATTCGTAGAAATTTATTCACACACAATTGATGATTTATGGCGTAAAAATTAAAACAATTAAAACACAGTAATACTTACTATGATAGTATCAGTCATATTCAATTATAATAGACAATTATATTGGGCATTTATGACTTTTTTTCCATACATATTTCATTTATTTCTCGTTCGCTAAAACTTGTAACTTCCCATTAAAATATAAAGGAAAGAACGATTGGAGCTTACGAATTACACGATGTGAATTAAGAAGCATGTGTATTAAGTAAATAAGTAAAATGTACTGATATTTTTAAGATTATGCATGAAATCAGCGTAAAGCGGCCGTTTCGCGAAGAAAGAACTAGATGAAGAAATGCATTCTGCATTGGTGTGTTCTCATTCGAACGTGTTATCTCCCTAACGTGAGTGTCACTAATAAGTGCCACTAATGAAATATGATAATACAAAAAAGTAGAAAATATTGAATTTTCCAAATCTTCATTATCCAGTATTCATTTAAACTAAAATAATTTTTGAGATATTCTTACATTATTAATAAATTCGAAGTTATCGTATGTAAATCACGGTCGAATCCAAGTATGGTGAATGATGACGTTGTATCAAGACACTAAGCGAAACATCCAGTAAGATAAAAGGCAAACATTTATCAGTATTTTCCAACAGCTATTAATTGTCACAAACTCTAAGCTTCCGTCAGGTCTCCCGGCATGCGTGGTAGTGTAGTGCATGTGTGTGTGTGTGTGTGTGTGTGTGTGTAGGAGGAGAGAAGAGGTAAAGGAAGGGAGGGAAAGATTGCGAGCGAACCGCGGCTTGTTTATAGGGTACTCCTCAGCCACTCCCCTCGAATCGGTGGGAGAAACGACGGGATATTACTTATCAGAGCAGCCAGCTGCTAGATTTGCCCTCCAGACAGCCGCTGAATCCCATCTATGTAGCTAGTGGCGAAAATCCGACACAGTTGGGACTCGAATTCTAGGACCTGCTGGTGAGATCAACTGCTGTCAGCGGCAAAGCTGTCCGTGAACTAAACACAGCAGGTGTGCGGCTTCGAGTTCCGCTGTGTCAGTCGTTAATTTCTATTTACAGGACACCACCACTCCTAACCTCACTATCACTCAGTTGACGCTTCGTCTTGCATTTCAAACGTGGCTGTCGGCGTTTGGCGTAGTCACGATTTACATAAAACAACCTTGAGCGTGTAACGCGAAATTTGATTGATCGGCTGATTAGTATTTCCTGTAGTGGCAACGGCTACGGTTATTTGTCCCGTAAGTGTAGTACATTTTATCACGGGTGGAGGGGGTGATATCCTCCCCGCTGAATGGAGAGATCTGGCGCCGATCTACACGGCTGCTGAGGTTTCTCCCGCCAGGTATTTCCGCCAGTGGGTCATCTTCCCAGACGGAACAAGCTCAAGCTTCAGACTGATCTCCCTGCATGCATGGCAGTGTAGTACATGTAAGTGTAAGCGTGAGCAAGAACGGGGCAAGGGCCAGATAGGGCAAGGCAGAGGAAGGAAAGATCGCGCGCGGTCCCTGCGTCTGTTTGATCCGTGGCCCGTTTGTTACGGTACTGCTCCTGCATTTGTCTGCTGTTGGAGAAACCACGGAAAACTGCCGATCCTGCCTGCTCCTAGAATTCCCCACCAGACAGCGGCTGAATTCGACCTATCTAGTGTCGAAAATTGTTCCACCTCGAATCCTAGGACCTCGAGGCACTGCAGTGATATGAACCGGTGATGCATCATTTTCAATATACATTTAAGTCAAAATAATTCTCGCTACCACGCTTCATAGTCGGACTGTTACCTTAATTTAGTCAACATCATGTAGCTAATGCTAACATTAGACGATGTCCGAAATGTTTCGTTCAGCTTTATCCAAACCGTGTGCATATTCACGAGTTAACCAGTTAATTTGCAAATTATCCAGATTCGAACATTAACCGTAACGTATCGACCAAAATCTGAATCGTGGTATGAGAAGGGGGCACTAAGCGAACACGGCATTAACACACAGGATCCAAGTATTCGCGGCGGAGGTGGAGGTGGATGTGAGGCCAAAGGTGGAGGTGGAGGCGGAGGTGGGAGCGGAGGTGAATGTGGAGGTGGAGGTGGAGGCGGAGGCGCAGGTGAAGGAAGAGGTGGAGGCAAAGGCGGCGGGAGAGGTAGATGTGGGGAGAAGATGGAGGTGGAGGCGGAAGTGGAGGCGGAGGTGGGAGTGGAGGTGAGTGGATGTGGAAGCGGAGGCAGAGGTGGAGGCGGAAGCAGAGGTGGAGGCAGAGTGGAGGCGAGGTGGAGGCAGAGGTGGAGGCGGAGGTGGAGGCGGAGGCAGAGGTGGAGGCAGAGGTGGAGGCGGAGGTGGAGGGGTGGAGGCGGGGTGGAGTCGGAGATGGAGGTGGATGTAGAGGTGGAGGTAGAGGTGGAGGCGGAAGCAGAGGTGGAGTCGGAGATGGAGGTGGAGGCAGAGGTGGAGGTGGAGTCGGAGATGGGGGTGGAGGTAGAGGTGGATGTGGAGGCAGAGGTGGAGCAGAGATGGAGGCGAGGGAGGTGGAGGTGGAGGCGGAGGTGGAGGGAGGCAGAGGTGGAGGTGGAGGTGGAGGTGGAGGTGGAGGCGGAGGTGGAGGCAGAGGTGGAGGAGAGGTGGAGGCAGAGGTGGAGGCGGAGGTGGAGGCGGAGGTGGAGGCGGAGGTGGAGGCGGAGGTGGAGGCGGAGGCGGAGGCGGTTGAGTGGAGGCAGGGTGGAAGTGGAGGCGGAGGTGCAGGCGCGCCCTGGCGTGGGGCCACGGCGGCAGCCCGAGCGTCGCGAACCGTGTCGCGGCATTAAACGTGTCATCGCCGATAGGTCACAGCACCGGCCGCGGTGACGTCACGGCCGCCGGGCATCGGGGACAGGGCACGCCGCGCCGAATTACGCGCACCGGCGCCAACTATGAGGAACGAGTCGCTGCCAGGGCCCCAAGTCAAAGAGTAGGCAGGTCGCGAGGGAGAGGGGGGAAGCACTTGCCTTGGAAGCAGAGGAAGCGATTCCTAATACTTATTTACGAAAGAAATCTTATTACAATTAGAGATTGGAGATTTATGAATCGCGGTCGTTAGGCTGGGTTTGATACCCAATCGCTAAATGAAATGAAATGTTACAATCGCACGTCTTATTTAGTTTTATCCACTTTGTAAGAATCCCAATACTCTCTAATTTTCGTTTACATTTAACTATTTCTGAAAAGTGGTAGAGTGATGTTGACGTTTGAAAAATTAATTAAATTAATCACAAGGCTCATTTTTTAAATTCTTTTTTGGTTAGAATTTTATTATATAATCATCTTTCAAAGATTTTGGGAGAACGTTCATTTTTCACCACATCCCTTTGCCCTAAAGCGAACGTAATTTTTAAATGGTCTCCAGTCCATTTTCGTCACACTTGTAATTGGGGCTATCAGCAAAGACCTGCCAAAAGTAGTACTTACTTCTACGAAAAAGAAATGTGCACGTTCACTCTTCCGAACCTCGCTCACATCCTGTGTAAGTGCCTTTGGTCCGTGAAAGCCTCAGTCCTCAGAGCCCTAGTCCCAGAAAAGTGGCGAGTAAAATGCAGCCGAGAAAGGTTGTTATGAATGGCAATAATAATAATAATAATATTATTATACCGGTCCCCTTCTTACGGACACACCGCTTCGGAGTGTCCCGCACACTTGTTTCCAACTACACACCAGCTTTTAAAACAGGAATGGAGAAATCAGGCGTTATCAAACCCGGTTGCAGATTTTTGAAAGATGGAGAATCCTTGGTGTGGCATGTCTTGCTTCAGGCAGATAAAACATATGTTGCAAGTCTCAGAGAAATTAAATCTTTTGACAGTTCCTAATCAAATGTTCTAATTGAATTTCATATTACTTCAGCCAGTGAACGACGCAGGTAATGTATATAGATGACTGACTCCGTTGTTGTGTCCTTTCGAGACGAATTTGGAACATTAGAGGAAAACGCTGGGAGCACATTTGTTGCCAATTAAGAAATTCCCAGCAATGCAGGTTATCGTTTGTGTAGGGCAACGAACGCTTATTCAAGGTCTTGGACGATAGACATAATAATAATAATAACAATAATAAAAATAACAACAACAATGTTATTATATTTCTCATGTAAAAGGAAGGTTCAAACAACTCGCAAAGGAAAGAATACAGTAAAGACAATTATTGTCGTCAAATTTCGAGATGTTAATCGAGATGACAATTATTACCTGCGATTAAGGCAGGTAATATATCCCTTGTGGTTAAGAATTTTTCTTAATAATTATAAATTAACAAGTAGAAGGATAAAATTCTTGAAACCTTAGGAGTGAAGCAAGCACAATGTATTCTAAAAATATTTCATATAAGGTGTTCCTGAGGACTTGTGGGAACGTAATGAAAACTCGACAGAGCTTTAGTTTTGATCAGACAGTGGGAGGGATTTTGCAATGATATGAACATGAAAATTCGAATGTCCAATCCTAGAATAATGGATGTGACTCATCATCGATAACTGGAATTACAGTACCCAGTGCAAAGACATGTACGACCGAAGTGACATTTTGAAATAATGGGATGACCACAGAGAAGTGCATACGAGAAACATGAACGCGCAATAAGAGGGTGCTGAAAGCTTAATGTTCGCTCTAAATTCAGACGGCCTCTCAGAACCTGGCTACCTCAAGACTTTTCATTCAGATCTTGAATTGCGAGTTAAAAACAGCAGAGTTATTGAAAATGATAATTCTAATAAAACCTTCCATTATATTAATTTAACGAATGTATAGAGTGTGAAAATCCTTTGAGTCATCCCCGTTTCCTTCCTCCCTATTTCTTAGAAATTTACGAAAGATGTGCCAACGCATGACTAGGTGTTTTGCGTGTTACGCGTCAAACAGATGACTACGATGACAGAGTAAACGATTTTGTAACGTTCACCAGAGATGTTTTAAATATTTGCAAACGAACGAGTTACATCAGAAATTTAAGGGAAATACGTTTAAAGTATCTAAAAAATATTACAAGTACTTTATACAAATCAAAGTTGAACTTTCGTCGACACAAGACGCGTAGTAATAATACAAGCAACGTGTCACAAGATAAAATTGTTTACAATTTTCTGAGAGGCAGCAATATCTAGAAGGAAAATAATTAGAAATGAACGGTTTAAGGAGATAATAAATTTGCAACGTGATATTATAGAGGAAATTGAAAAGAAAAAACTCACTAGGTTTTGACATGTACTACAGCGAGTGGATGAGGAAAGACTAAAATATCATTAGAATGGCAACCAAGTGTAAGGAGAAAGCGAGGAAGACCAAGACCAGGGTGGAACGACTTGAACAGAAAGATAATCGAGAAGTGGAAATTACCTCCTGATTCCTGAAGAAGAGAAGACTGGAAAAGAAGATTAGGTACCGCAAGACCTATGTAGCGGTTAAAAAACCGGCAAGAAGAAGAAAGCAGTATTCAGAAAGAAATGAAGCAATTAAAATCCCCATTTTTTTTGCAAGTCGCATGAATAAAAGGGGATTACTGGTACGTCCGCTGACAGTCAGACATCACACAACGATAGGACTTGGGCTAAAGAGACGAAGCACCTCATTTTGTTACTTAACCAATCGCTCGGTGTACATCACCCTGCGACTAATAAAGAAAACGTTAAAGTTACGTGTTCATTTTCAGATTATTGCAGACATCTTCAATAACAGATGACTTTCATGGATCTAGACAGATCAGAAATTTTTTTTCACAGCCTGAGTAGATAGCACACACTAACTATTACGTGGGCTGTGCTCTCTCGGCTTGGGGGGATCTCCGCTACAACCAGCAGTAGTTTACGCTGAAACAGTGATTGATTATTTCAATACTTTCCAGTGCGAAACGTATTCAATCTAGAGTTTAGTTATTTAGTAAGTGATTAACTCTTTCACATCGCCCCAGAGCGCTAGCGGGACCACAAAATAGGTTTGTACCTCTAAAATTATTTATTATATCAATATAAAACAATTAAAAAATCTATTTAAATAAAAAATAATATTCAATTCTATAAAGAATTTGCTAATTTTCATAACCACTGGAATAAAGGTTATTCACTTATTTTTGTTTTGTTTTGTTTTTGGTAAATCAGGAGGATTTTTTTTCGGATGGGGGCTCCTGGCTCCCTGTTTACTGGCTATTCTGACATGGACCCGATCACCTGCGCCTCGCCCGCGAGGGAACGGTGTGCAGAGCGCCGGGGGCAGGCAAGGCAGGGCGGCCGTGGCCGGGTTGATGCGAGGTCGCGCGCGCCGCGGCCTCGCCGCCCACACCGCCTCCGCCCTCGCCCCCGCCCCCGCTCCGGTAGAGAGCCAAACGTTCTGCAGGTACTCACTCCGTCATATATCCACCTATCGCCGCCGTCGCCAGAAAGCTAAGGCAGGACTCATGTTTCGAATAAGCTACACGCTAGTACACAAAAAAACTTAACAAATAAAAAAAATATAAATGTGATTAATTGGTTTGGGATTTTTCTACAGAATTTTTATGAAGTACAGTTTACACCGTGTATAATTTTTTTGATTCATTGATTTTTTCTTGTTTCTGGGCTCGTCAACTGCTTTGGTCATCAGTCCCGTGAGTGTAGTGCAGGTTTTTTCTCGGGAGATGGCAGTGATCTTCCCCCGCTGGATGGCGAGATCTGGCGCAGACCTCGCCTAGTGGAGTTTCCCCATAACCAGGACTCTCCCACCAACGGGGTACTGCCCCAGTCGGGACAAGCTCTAAGCACCCGTCCGGTCTCCCGGAATATGTGGTAGTGTATTGCATGTTAGTGTAAGTGTGTGTGTAAGGGGAGATGATAGGACAAGGAAGAGAAAGGACAGATCGCGCCCGGTCCGTGGCCCGTTTGGTAGGGTACTGCTCCGGCATTCCCGTGATGTTGATCGGAGAAACCACGGAAAACTACCGATCAGGGCAGCCGGCCGCTAGAATTCTCCTCCAGACAGCGACTGAATTCGACCTAGCTGAAGAGCTAGTGTCGAAAATCCTGCCGCCGTCAGGACTCGAATCTAGGACCTCCCGATCAGAGGTGCTGCAGTCACATCAGTTGATGCACTCAGCTACCGCTCCCGGTTATAATTTTTATTTATTAACATTCATTAAGCTCTTTTCATTTATCCAAAAAATTGTTCTAATAGAAATATTGCTTTTAGTTATGGTTTCCTCATATCGATTATCGATTTTATGTTGAACCATTTACAGAACCTGGACGAGATCAAACCATAAGCTGACGTGCACGTCGGCGTCGGTTCTCACGTTCCGGAGGGGGAGAAAGACAGCCCCGTCATAACATGAACTACACTCATCGACGGAATAATTATATCAGCTGATTATTCAGAGCGCTCTGAATTAGCAATCAATCCATTCCGAACCCTCTCACATGATCTTGGCGGAATCTGAGGGAAGGGCCAACCATCGTACAATCACCCCCGCCATCACCATCACGTTCTGCTGATGCCCTATCACTTCCACCCGCACCGTAGTCAGTACCTCCTTCCCGCCCACCCGACCGCCGCGCTGCCGTCGCCGCCGCCGCCGCCGCCGCCGCCGCCGCCGCCGCCGCCGCCGCCGCCGCCGCCGCCGCCGCCGCCGCCGCCGCCGCCGCCGCCGCCGCCGCCGCCGCCGCCGCCGCCGCCGCCGCCGCCGCCGCCGCGGGGGCTGCCGCGGCCGCCGCCGCCGCCGGCCGCGGCTGCCGCCGCCGCCGCCGCCGCCGCCGCCGCCGCCGCCGCCGCCGCCGCCGCCGCTGTGGCGGAGGAATTTTTAGTGCCGCTTGTTCTCGCACCTCGGCGGCGCGCCGCAACATTGACGCCGCCCCTTGAGTCACGGGGCGGAGTGGGAGGGGCCCTGAGGAAAACAGAGCGAGGCCTCGCTCGCGAGAAGATGGTAGCCCCTCAGCTTCAGGTAACGTACAAGCGGGAGAGGCGGGAATGAGAAATATGCAGAAAAGTAAATGGAAATTTTCGATGAGAACATCGGCGTGAAAAAAAGCATTAAAGAATGTGTGAGGTCAAAAATATAAAACCGTTTGATAAGGTAGGACCAAATTACTTGTTGAAAAAATTTCCTAGAGCTGAATAGGAAGGGGAGGTTAAAGTGTAAATAAGGAAAATAACCAGTGGAACCTGAGTAACTGGAAGAAACTAGAGGATATGTTAAGTTTCAAGATTAGAAAGAAGGAAAACGGTGCCTCTCAGATGAGAATTTGACATCTATAAAGAAGACAACCTTTTTGAGGGAACGAAAAAAGGGAGTTGGATTAAGTTCGGTGAATATTAATCGTAAAAGCACAGTAATGGGTTGGGAAGGAGGAGGTAGATCCAAAAAGAGGTATGCCTTAAAGACAGAGCTAGATCCTAAGTATTTGAAAACGAAAAGAATGTTACTAGACGTAGATGGTACGGTGATTTAAAGAAAAGAGAGTGTGGATATAGGGACGGAAATGAGGGTGAGTGAGATTTATAGAGGAAGGATAAGCAGGATCCATTGTGGGAGCAGAAGGAAGCTGACTCGTGAGAGCTAAAAGGTGGTGGCTGGAGAGAATGGGAACATGGGCGGGAGACGATGGGAGAGATGACGCGAGAAGATGGATGAAAGGAGGGGAAAATGTGTCAGAGGCAACGGGAAGTGAGAACAGGAATACGAGGTGTTGGAAGCGAGGTTAGAAAAGCGTAGGGTTGCAGCCAAAGGAGGATATTGTCGGAGAGAGTAGTTGGGAGCTCGTGTGGGTCTCATGGCCGGGAGAGGGCTGGGTGAAGCGGAAGAAGAGTAGCAGAGCGTCCGAATCGGGAACCCAGAAGTCGGGACGGGACGGGGCGGGGCGGGGCGGGGCGGGCATGGGTGGGCGAGGGCGTGGCCACGACTTGAGCCGAGAAGCCTCCTCACCGTCACAGCTACCTCCACCGCCTCCATCACAGCCAACTCAACCATTACTGCCACCTCAACTAATTCTACCACCGTCCCTGCCGCCACCACCACCTCAACCACCTCCTCCACCACCGCCCCCGCCGCCGCTGACAGCCGCTAATAGCCCGTTCCGAGCCACCGCCGCGCCGCGAGATCGTCGCGTCGCCGTGCCGCGCCGCGCCGCGGCGCTGGCCGCCTGCCCAGCGGCGGATGAAAGGGGGCGGCGCCGCGCGAAGAAAGTGGCTGCAATTAGCCCTCCCGCTCCGCCACTTTACGCCAGGTGCCCCCACGCGACGCCACTCCGCAGACTCAGGCACGCCGTTGCGAAGCCGTAATGAAATCCGCACTCACGCCCCTTGCGGCCGGACAAAGGCTTTGGAAGTGAGCGTGCTCCGTCCAAGGCGCGTACGCTGAAATTTTGATTGGCGGCTGTGCCATACCCCATCCATAACCGTCCGCTGCGGACGAACAGCCGGTGGAAACTTCCCCTCGCTCATTCCGTGTGGTGTCGCATCGACTTGTAATTTGACAGGTGACGCTAACTTGCTAAGGGTGGTCGTTCGAGCGAAGGCGGTGAGATGTTAGGGGACGCCTATCCACCGGCTCGCGATTCCAGTGCCACCTTAAAGACATTTTATTATTCGACTCTTCCATAATTTTATTTTTTATTAAGAGTGTCCTTACGTTTCACCCTAATTTATTTCCTTTCTATCGATGCCGATATACTATCTCGAAAGGAGACGGGGTTTTCCAAGAAAATAACGTCCTCAATTTTTCAAAACGACGTGTTAAGTAACTAAAGCGCGTTTGCATTACCAAAAATTTCTCGGACCTCTGAGTAAAACTCTTTCATACAAATCCCAAATATGTTCAGAACAATCGTCAGCTTCTTCAAGGTGTCATTTCATTTACTCCATGTCAACACATCTTCCGACCCGTCCACTCCATTCGATATTTATAATTTCTTAGAAATATTTTTTGATAATATTATCGTAAAGCAATCCTTTATACAATATGACAAAATTCTTCTTCCAGTCCGAAAATATCTCAAAACTAAAGACATTGCCTTCTACAGAGGTACTGCTTACAAAAAAGGACTTTAAAACCAGACTTTGCCTCTCGAGGCTACCTCTTCAACGAGATGCGAGAGCGATTGGCGATATGCATTAGTCAACAGATGCATCGTGATTGGGGCGTGTGACGTAAAAGCGCTCTAAGATCAACTGTCACCTATACCAAACGCATGGCGACACATGTCGAACTACGGACGGGAAGTTAGGTCAATGTCTACAGAAGGGTTCATCTCTCTATAAAAAAAATGGTAGCGCGTGCAGAGTGCAAGGTATTCTTTCCTACGCAGTTCAGCCACTGAAACGGATCTTTCGACTGACCCGTGGGTTTTGCTGGCGAGAGCCAGGGTTCTGGCGTCGCGGCCGGGCGGCGGTGCGCTGCAGGCGCACGTGCGAGGCGTGGCGCGGCGTGGCGTGGCGGGGCTGGGCGCTGCGGGGGGGGAGGGGGCGCGGCGCCGTGCCGCCAGAGAGGCAGCGCCGTCGCCGCCGCGTGGTCGCCATGTGGCGCAGCGCTAAAAGCGGCGCGCGCCGCGACGCAGCTCCTACGGTTTCCGCCGACGCGCCGCCACCGGCCGCACCGACAGCCAGGCGAACTGGTTACGCCCACATCCAGTGCCGAGAGGTGTTCAATGCAGCTCACTTGCACGCAAAACTGGCTCAAAATTGAACCAGCTGACTCATCGGAAAATGAAAAATATTTTCTACGGCCCTACAGCTTTATAGGATAGAATCAGATGATAGAATCAGATGCTGGAATCATGGCTGGTAACGGAATCGAAATCGTGAGGGGGACAAATGGTCACACTCAATGCATTTTTACAATGAGAAAAATCGATAACATAATTCATGTCAGTGATTATAAGACATGTAAAGAGATCCCTGGGGACCTCCTTGAGCGATCCTGCAAAATCAATTCCTGTCAAAAGCACCAACCTGAGTTAGATTTTGCTACTAAGAGAGTAGCAGATGCAAAACGAAGGGCCAGTGGTCTAAATTAGACCACTAAATTGACGTTTCATCGTCCGTGGAGCAAGCAACGGAGATTGTTGGACTGAGATTCAAATATGCCTTCGAACGACCCGCAGGCACGTTACGTATCCGAGTTCAGACTTCGAGTGGAAATTCGTTTCATGTGGGAGAGTTACGCTCAGTCTCGAGTTCTTCTTTTGTTTGTTTTTTGTTTTGTTTTTCATTTTCTCATTGCTAGATAATGTGCTTTGCTGTAGCACAATTTGTTCCCAATTTATCACTCTTCTTTGCCAAATCCAAGCTTTGGCCACACATCCGCACATTGACTGAATCTTTCGAGAACATAAGACGAATGGTTACAATGGGGAGGAGAAACCAGCCCATTGTTTAATCGTAAGGAAGAGAGAGGAGTCAGGATGGGAAAGTGAGATCGCGCGAAGCCGATGGACGATTGTTTTGAGTACTGCTCTGGCAACCGCCTGTAATTGATCGGAGGAATTGCTCTCTATAATTCTCAACCAGGTAGTGGCCTACAACTACTTCAGCAACTTAGCTCGTTAATTAGTGCTTTCTACGAAGTCGTCTTTAGTCGAGATTTCGATAATTTATTAATGTTCTTTATTTGCAAGTTTTCAGAAGTCTCCGTTAGTCGAAAAGTGTCTCCTCGTTGGCAATGCCAGAGTAGCGGACGCCGAATACTATTTATGTAAGAATTGATCAAGCGATACTTTTCCACTCATAACTTTTGGTGCGTCAATTTCTTTTACGATACAAATGATTTGAATTCCTAGAACCACCCACACAACTAGTTCAAAATATACAGTTTAATTCCAAATTCCCGCATTATTCATTTAAAATAATTCCGTGTTCTTCTGAGAAATTAATCATTGCACATTATTTTTTCTAATAGTTTGTGAAATACTAACAGTTCACGCAATTTTACATGTAGCCTTGGTCACGAATAGGGTAATTTGTACATTTTTAAAAACATTCAATCACTTTTTGGAAGCTTCTGGTTCAAAATATACGGGGGAAGACAATTAATTGCTTCTGAAAATTCGCGTTTGACCTTTATTAACAAAATAATGAAATTTTATTTATACAACTATTCCATTCCTTTCGTTTTAAATCTGTTGTCGTTCCAACTGCAGAAGTGCAAGAATTGCAGAAGAATATTTTGACCGACTCATTTAGCATGTTAGTAAGATTTTTATATTCAAACGCAAAGAGATATTTGAAAAAACGGTACTTATCAACATATGTAAATTTTAACGACATTAAATTAATATTTTAAATATTTAGTTCTTGTCAGTGGTTCAATCACTTTTACTTGGTACACTGGTACTTCTTTTCCGATTGGCAACAAGACAACGTTAACACCTTTCTGATTAAAGACAAACTTTAAATTTTCTTTGTGATTGTTAATCACAATACAAATTCTAGATAAAACCACATTTCCAATATCATCGAATAAAGGCAATTTCGAATTATCCAAATGTAACACTCAAATATTTTAAACGTCAGTTTTTATTATGAATTTTAATTGTAAAAAAAGTCTTTAAAAACTTCAAGAAGTCGTATCATCCCACGTATAATTAACGCCTATGTCCCACCGTAATAGAATTAGTCATCCAGACGCAAAAGCCCCGAAACGGATCCCTGGGGAACTCCTGGAAGCGCCGCGCGAGCGCGCGCGGCTTCGGTGGCACGGGCGGGCCGTGGGCTGGCCGTGGGTGCCATCTCCTCCGCCTGCTCGGCCGCCCGCGGGGCTAGGGCGCGTGCCCTCTGGCGGCGGCCGCGGTGGCAGCTGCGCGCCATCGGCGGCGCGGCGGCGCCCGGCGCCATCCGTCGCCGCGCGCGACGCCCGCACCTGTCGCGCCAGCTGTGCGCCGCCCTCCGCCCGGCGACGACGCCCCCATTGTGGCCGCGCGGGCGGGCGAAGGTGACCCTTGGCGACGCGGCGGCGTTGGCGGCGCACGCCGTGGGGGTGGCTGTGGAAGGTATGGCGGCGGTGGAACTTGCAAAACGGTGGTGGCAGGTATTGCGGTGGGGAGCGTGAATGTGGTGGGTATGACTGCGATGAGTAAGGAACGGATTTTATTGTAATAAAAAATGCAAAATATGTACACATATATGTGATTATTTTTTTCAAAACATGTAAGAAAACATAGAAAATGTGTAAAATAAAAATTCATTATTGTGTTTAAAATTGTTCTCTAGAAGCATTTCCCGACCATAAAATCTGATCCGAGTCCTTAACAAGGATTCGGAGTTGCTGAAAGTAGGTTATATCTCTACGAAGTAATTGTACTATAAACTTCACCATTTATAAGAATTTTATTCGAAGTATAAAATACGTTCATAATATCCAATATTTACGAGAAGCCGGTGTACAAGTGAATAATACAATCGTGTAGCGAGTGATGGATCCCAGGGGAGGGGGTTCAAGGGTATACACCTATCCCTGCAAATCGAACAACGCAGTAAGACAATTTACTGTAAAAAATATTTGTTAGTTTTTGATCGAGTAACGAACGTGTTGTTTGAAACGTAAGGAAGAACGTAGTTGAAAATACTTTTATTCACAAAATTCCACCATCCATTACTCCGAGTAAGCAGTAAGGGCATGGAGAGGTAAGTTTGACAATTCATGGCGAAGATATGGTCATGGAAGCAAAGCGGTATTACATTTGATTTATAATGAAGATGATTTTGCAACATATATTGCAAACGCGCGTCTGAAACATTCCGTTTCGACGTTTAAATATATTAAAATGTACCGAAATATGTGTTAATTGGTAAAATATGTAATTATATCAAAAAATGTAAAAATATGTAAAATAAAAATAGTTCTAATTCATTCATAATGTCTATAAACTCTAAAAAAATATAATTGAATGCTGGTAGCTAGTTTGTGTAAAAACATGTAAATACATGGAAATCCGTTCCCTAGTGATGAGCAACGCAATGGGGGCGTTGCTCTGGTGTTCGTGGTCGAACGAGAGTGGTGGACGTGATAAAAGTGCGTGTGTCTGTGACGGGTATGGTGGCGGCGGGCTTGGCGAAAGCATCGGAGCAGAGTGCGGAGATGGCAGATATTCAAAACGGTTGCCGGCAGCGAAAATTAGGAAGAGAACTTTTTCAAAAAATGTCTTTTAGTATAGCCACACGAATTTTGACATCTGATATCGTAAGACATCACTCGGATAATTAGTTATAAATCCGTGGAAATTTGTGTAGGAGCACAAATTAGAGGGGAAGCGGGAAATATAGTAAAGGCAAAGATGGCATCAAAAGGAGACAGAAAGAGAGAAATCGAAGAAGGAAGTTAGAGAAAAGATGGAAAGAGAGAAAAAAGAAAAGGCAAAGACAAACATGAGTGGAAATGTAATGAAGATTACGGAATAGCAGAGCAAACGAAAGAAAACGGCGAGAATGAGAGTTAGTAAGATTCTGTAAATATCTTTGAAAAGAAAACAGTAACATTTCGAGAGCCCTCAAATCGGCGAAGGTGGTGCAGGGCATCGACTGCTGAGTTTCTGACCAGGGGATCCTAGGGTTCGCGCCCCAAAGGTGGCAGATTTTCGGCACCAGCTTCACACCTGGAGCGTGTGCAGTCACTGACTAGAGGAGAGTTCTAGCGGGCGCCTACATTGATCGGTATATTTCTATAGTTTCTCCTATTGACACCAGGCAAATGCCGGAGCAGTACCGTAACAAACAGGACCGCCTACGATCTTTCCTTCCTCTTCCTTGTCCTTTCCTCACCCCTTACACACACCCACACACACATGCACTACATTACCATACATGTCGGGAGACAAGTCGGAAGGTAAGAGCTGGGGCTATGCCTCGCTGGCGAGAGACACCTGGTTCCCACAAACGTCCCACAAAGTCCCCACAAACGGACCTAGGTCGACGCCGGGACTCGCCATCTAACGAGGGAAGATCACCGCCACCTCCCGCGATCGAAATATATACACTATATGAACGGGACTAATGACCTTAGCAATTGACGCGCCCGGAATAACCAATCAATCAATCATTCAACCAACCAATCAATCAATCGAGAAGCCTAAAACATTTGGAAAGAAAAATCAATCAAACACATTTAAGCATAAAGAAAAAACTTTCAAAAATATTGTCCTTCTAGATTATTTTTGTGTTTGAGGGAGTCGAAAGTTATGACTTTAACAACCTACATCGCTCTTTAGAAAACACAACATAAAAAGGCACAAAGGCCATTTGTTCATGCGATTTTCTTGTCAATTTAAATAAAAACGTAAATATTTGTAAATCAGATACCGGAGAGCATGTTCGTGGACGTGAAAAAGAAATCGCTGGGAAGCTCGTCTATTTATGGAGAAGGGGAGGAGCGCGGTGATACAGGAATGACGTTTACGAGCGTTGTGACGGTCGATGTGCTGGGCTCTCCAATTGAAAAACCTGTCTCCGAGCTCAAGCAGCTAGAATATACAGCTTCCAACGTATCCCACATGTTTCGACATTCGGGAATTTTTGGGATGTTAAATATATTTTTTTTCTAGTTTTGAATGAATATTCCTTTCATAACCAAGCTAGCATATGTTAGAATGTTCGTCCCACAAATGATTTCATATGTTACACTCCAAACTGGTAAGTATTGTGCAGATTGATTCTAGAAGCACATTCAAAAAAAGGTTTTATAGAAGGCTTTTGCTTCTAAAGCCTGTCATGAAAATCAGTAGACAAGGGCGGGGGGGAACAATTACAGAGTCTGGAGGGAAGAAAATGTCTATTTTGCGAATAGAAAAATGGAGTCATAATTATGATACATTTTGCTTGACACGAGTTCACAAATGGATGTTCAATATTAAATGATGAGTGACCTGAAATGGTAGTAGACTGAATGTTTAGTTTAGCACGCAAGTATACAAATATTTGTATAATTTAATAAGATGAAAGACAAGATAATTTCAAATATTAGTATATAAGAACTCATAGCAGTAACAACACGAATAATGTGAAGAAATCACTGGGAAAGAGGGATGGAGAGAGAGAGAGAGAGAGAGAGAGAGAGGAAGGAGTGGAGCTAGGGGGGGGGGCGGTCCATGGAGAGGGAAGGAGGCGGGAGGGGAAATAAGGAGGAGAAGGAAAGAGAAGGGAGGAGAGAGAGAGAAAGAAGAAAAGAGAGAAAGAAGGAAAGAGAGAGGAAAAATAGAGTGATGGAAAGAAAGAGGAGGTAAAGAAAGAGCAAGGGAAAGAGAGAGGGAAGGAAAAAAAAAGAAAGGAGAGAAAGAAAGAGAAAGGGAAACAAACAGGGGGTGAAAGAAAGCTGTAATGAAGACAAAAGAAAAAAAAAGGAGACAAGACAGAATGAGGGATAGGAGGGAGAAGAGGACGGAGTGAAACACAGGGAAAGAATGAGAGATAAAGTGGGAGACACAGAGTGAGAGATATTCAAGAGCAGTGAGAAAGAGGGAGGAAAGAAAATGGAAAGCAACGTCTAAGGAAACCCTAATAGAACTCTCTAAAACGAGCAGACAGAAGGGAGCTATAGGGAATTCATTATGGGGCGCGGTGGTGGGAGGGGCGTGGGTCGGGGCGGCACTGGGAGATCCCCTGCGCGATAGGCCGCCCGCGCGGCGCTCGCCCGGCCGCCCGGTGGCGTAACACGCAGCTCGAGCACGGCACGGCACGCGCCGCCCTCACGCACGGCAAGACACGCGTTGCGCCCTCGCCGCACATCTCGCTCTGCGCCGCACTCTCACTAACAAGCGGGGCGAATTGATTGACTAATTTTTTCGTGTTTCCGGGGCGCGTCAACTGCTTTGGTCATTAGTCCCGTTAGTGTAGTGCATGTTTTTTTCGCGGGAGATGTCGGTGATCTTCCCCCGCTTGCTAGCGAGATCCGGCGCCGACCTACCGTCGGCTAGTAGGGATTCCCCCTAACCAGGACTCTCCCACCAGCGGGGCACCGCCCCAGCCGGGACAAGCTCTAAGCACCCGACCGGTCTCCCGGAATATGTGGTAGTGTAGTGCATGTTAGTGTACGTGTGTGTGTGTAAAAGGAGAGGAAGGACATATCGTGCGCGGTCCGGGGCCCGTTTGGTAGGGTACTGCTCCGGCATTCGCCTGGTGATGATCGGAGAAACCACGGAAAACTACCGATCAGAGCAGCCGACCGCTAGAATTCTCCTCCAGACTCTCCTGCCGCCATCCGGACTCGAACCTTGGACCCCCGGTCAGAGGCGCTGCAGTGACATCCGTTGATGCACTGAGCTACCGCTCCCGGTGAGCGGGGCGAAGTTACACCAAGGTGAGGGTAGGCTTCTGTAGTGGGGCTGGAATCCATGGAATATAAGCAATTAAAATAAATAAAATTAATACTTACAAATCCAAAAACTATTCCGCGCGACAATGTATTAAGACATCGGTCGCGAGACAGCAACGTTCAAGCATACTTAAAGTGACGTCAGTGGGTGAATTCAATAAGCTTACACATTCTCAAATGTCACTGTTATCACTTCGGGCTGAATCAATAAAGCAAAGTAGCATTCAAACACTCGTAGGATTGATGAAGCGAGTGAGTGTTAACAAACAAATAAATCAATGTATGTCGAACAATGAGCTTTAAATATGACGAAAATATCTGAGTAACATTCGATTTGTCGGATACATTACTTTCCACTACTATTTTGCCAATTTATAAAAACGCTAACGGTTAATTGAATTTAGCTTTCATTTAATGTTGTTTGCCCACATGTATGTCTGTTATCCTAGTATTTAATGAGTATGTAAATGCAATAGAATTCTCCATGTCTTCAATATGAAATACTGAACTGATATACCACTTCATTCCCTATTAAATAATTTCTATCTATGAACAGCTCAGTCCATAGCTTAGGCTTTGCGTAATAGAAAGTTCCCATAAAAATTAAAGAATAATTTTAAAAATATATTTGATAGAAAGAATGAAATTGTAAAATAATCGTTAAACCCAGTATTTTTATTATTTGGGTTTGTGTCAACATCAGGGAATTATTCATGACTCCTAAAGGAAAAAAAATTGTCTTAAAAGTGGAATATTTGTTTTATTGTCAATCAAAGATTCTTAGTATTGTTAGCGCACAACAAAAAATTACTCGGAGAAACGTATTTAATATTACAATAATAAACTAAACATTTTAGAATAATAAAAACATAAACATGGATGGAAATGCAATAGAATGACGTGAGATCCAGTAAATAACGTACCGCTAATGAAGTTAGTTTTAATTGTTTGATTGTTTTGTTTCCGAATGCATTAACTGGTGTACCCATTTGTGCAGTGAATACTTTTATCTCTAGAACTGGCGGTGTTTCTCCTTCACCGGTTTCGGCAGATCTGACAACGCCATGCACAGAATTACGGAACTTCTGCCGTCAAGATATTTCCCCCAGCGAGAAACCGCCCCAGCCAGGCGGGGAACAATCTCTAAGCTGCTGACTGGTCGTCGGACATGTATGGCAGGTAGTGCATATAAGTGTGTGTAAGTAAGGGGTGAGGTCAGGTCAAAGAAGAGGAAGGAAAGATTGCACGCGGCCCGTGACCCGTTTGTTAGGGAGGCATCGCTCCACCATTCACCTGGTGTTGATGGGAGAAACTACGGAAACTACCGACCAGAGCAGCCGACAGCTAGAACTCTCCTCCAGGCAGCGTCTGATTGAATCTAACTCTCTAGCGAGGAACTCGTCCCGACGAAGTCGACGTCTAGGAGTCCCCGGGCAGAGACGCTGCATTGGCAAGTTGTTGCCTGGGCCATCCAAGACGGTGTCAGCTTTAAGTCCGCAGCCAGAACATCATCCACTGCAACTTTATGTACAGTTCCCTGCTTCCGCCTCGCCCTCCTGTTGCGACGACTCATCCTGCTCTCGAACACGCCCACGCAGCCCCTCTGGACCCTGCAGGGCGGGGCGAGGCGGGGCGGGGCGGGGCTCACTCGAGCGCAGAGAGAAGAGCTCTTGCAGGGTAGCGCACCCGCGCTGCCCTACCTGCCTCGGCGGCCGCGCCGCGATCAATACGGGGCGTCCGCCCGCGCCAAGCTCCCCGCCCCCGCCCCGCCCCGCCCCGCCCCCGCTGCCACGCCACGCCTACAGCGCCGACAACGACCGGTCGCCCCCAGCCGCAGGCGCTGAGCAGCCTGGAGCTCCTCCGCAAAATCTGCATTCTCCTGGAATACAGACCAATCCCTTAGGATAGTCGCTCCTCTATCTTGTGCGCATATCTATTAAGGGATGATACGAGATAGTTATAAGTAGGGAACGGATTTTCATGTAAATACATATTTTTACAGGGAGAAGCCTGCATTCACTAATATTTTTTACACTTAACACGACATTCTGAACTAATTGGAACTATTTTTATTTTACATATTTTTACATATTTTGGTATAATTATTACATATTTTTTACATATTTTATCTATAGCTACATATTTCGTTACATTTTAATATATTTATTGGTCGAAAATGAACATTTCACTTGTGATGTTCAAAATACATGTTACTTGAAAACTAACTTAGTTACTGAAATACTTAAAAATACGCAATGCGCTTGTATTAACGACGGACAATCGCTATTAATTGCCAAACTTATCTCCCCCCACCCCACTGCTTCTTGGAAATAGCGTAGTCGGGATCAACGATGAGCGGATGTATGTGAAGCAGAAGGAACTTCAACCACGTGCTTACTCTGTTTCATAGACCCCATGCGTAACTCGATAAAAAAAATCAGATCATTGTCTTATCCCTTTTCTGGAGTTGGGGTGGGAGTATGCTCCCTTTACCCCCCCCCTTCTATCACAGGCTACACGGTACTATTCACTTGAGCTCCGGCTCCTCGTAAACAACATTGTATATAATACGAAAGTATTATGTTTCGGAAGAAACTGGGGAATAATTGGTTCTGTAGATGTAAAACTTTCATTCAGCCTCTCTGAATCCATGTAAAGTTTTGATCGGCAACGTACTCTGCTCGGAAAACGCTTGAAGTATGGAATTGTAAACATTATAACGAATATTTATTTCACATATTTCCTATTTTTTCTTACATATTTTTGAAAAAATAAGTACATATATATGTACAAATTTTGCTTTTTTATTACAATAAAGTCTGTTCCCTAGTTATAAGCCACAATTTTGAGGTTTTAAAGTTTAGCAGAGTACACTCGTTTGATCGACACTCTTCAATTTGTGTAATATAGGTCTCCCCTTTCTCATTAGATGGTTGGATAGTATCTGACATTCGTGACTCTGTAATGGCATGTTACCGCCAAACTTGTAATTTACTGTACCTCAAAACTGCATTAGTGTGACTCACGTCTCTTACCTTTGTAATATATTTATTCGTAGCGTAACGTTGTAGTATACCATTCCGAGGAATCGAAGGACGTCATATATATTTCTGTATATTTTCAAGGAAAGAACACCGGCCTCCCATGATAGAAACATACCCTACACTTACGAGACTACTGACCTTAACAGCTGCCACGCCTGGAAAAACTAAATAATTAACTAAGACATGATTTGCGAAGTCGTCTTCGAAAGGAAGAGGAACAATTCATTGTGAATATTTTTTTATTTGTTCAGCCATAGCTTTCTCAAAGGTAAAAAATAATGAAATGGTTGAACACTTTAAAAATGCAAAGAACACATCCATCTAACTAATCATTGCACAGGTATTTTCAAATACTAATAATCAATTGATCTGGCTCAACGTGAAACCCTGCGAATTTGAAAGGAATCTATTAAGAGATACTTTAAATTAATTCTCTTGGACAGTGTCAAAGTATGCGCAAGCACTAGATTTTTGCAGTACACGTTTTGCTTGAATATAGAACATATCAGTGGAACGTAGAGTAAGGTGATTGAGGAAGACTTGTTATCAGCGATGAATTTATGCACACGCGATGTGTGGTTAATCGTGATGGTGCGTTATCATGATGTAGACACCACTTTCCTTGCCTCTCGGCCCGTCACTCCCTTCCAACTCTCTGCAACACTTGCACACAGAAATTTTCAGTTTCAGACGGTCCGGCAGCAGGGCCGATACAGTATCCGAAGCCGATTTTCCCAGTTTTCACATCAGCTTCATGTTCGCACGCTGTTCGAAGTGCCACAATACGCCGCGGGCTCCCACTCACCTTCACGTGACCGGGAGCGGTAGCTCAGTGCATCAACTGATGTCACTGCAGCGCCTCTGATCGGGAGGTCCTAGGTTCGAGTCCCGACAGCGGCAAAATCTTCGACACTACCTTTTCAGCTAGGTCGAATTCAGTCGCTGTCTGGAGGAGAATTCTAGCGGACGGCTACTCTGATCGGTAGTTTTCCGTTTTCCTCCCATCAACACCAGGCGAATGCCGGAACAGTACCCTACCAAACGGGCCACGGACCGCGAGCGATCTTTCCTTCCTCTTCCTTGTCCTCACCTCTCCCCCTTTCACACACACTTACACTAACATGCACTACACTACCACATATTCCGGGAGACCGGTCGGGAGCTTAGAGCTTGTGCCGGCTGGGCCGGTGCCCCGCTCGTGGGAGAGTCCTGGTTAGGAGGAAACCCCACTTGCCGACCGTAGGTTGGCGCCGGATCTCGCCATCCAGCGGGGGAAGATCACCACCATTTCCCGCGAAGAAAACATGCACTACACTAACGGGACTAATGACCAAAGCAGTTGACGCGCCCGGAAACACGAAAAAAACAAACCAAACCTTCACGTGACATGGAGTAGTGACACCACTCCGCGCTAAAACGTCTCCACACCAATTTTGCCCGCGTGCGAACAGGCCCAGCACCCTACCATAAAAATGTGAACCCTTGGCTTGTATTTGTTTGGTGAGAGCAAGGAAATTCCGGGAACTTTTTGACTGCTCTTCATGTGCTACAATTCACGCACTTTTTCATTCAAAACTTTCAAAGTTCAAGCATCAAACGAAATTGTTCGTGGCGTTTCTCCTAGAGTGTAGAGAGATTCATTTGCAAGAAGGAAAGGATTCATTTATTTTTCATTAAAAAGTTATAATGGAAGTCGAATTTAATCAAATATAAAACTAAATTCTAAACACAAAATATTACTTGTAAAATAAAATATTTAAAGAAATATATTTAGACTTTCAATTGGTCAATCATTTTATTGAATGAAAACGTTGCCACGTAACATAATTGCCAAATTCAAAGACTAATGTTCGAATTTATTATTTTCCAGGACGGTGTAAAAATGAGAGATTTTACGCAGTGTCTGGCGTGCGTGAAGTTAATATTTTCTTAAGGAAACTGAAAAATATGACGCCTTTGTGAAACAAAAATATTTTTCTTCGTTACTTTACTGATTGTTTCTACAGAATTACAGAGAGTCCCTGACCATTTTCTCTGCGTAGAAGGCAAGTCGTCGACAAATGACAGATGTCATCTTCAAACAGCTATTCTCAACCTATTGATATTTTTACGGAATTTATTTCTTCTGATTTTACCAAGTTACCAAGATTCAATTTGATACTAATTATTCTCTGTTTTATCAAATCATGACAACATTTCATGACGTGTAAAAGCCTGAAGATCTAAGAATATCCTCTTTCGAAACATTGACACTGATCCATTGTATCTTTGAAATGAATGTTGATTGAACTATAGAAAGATTACTGTTATATTTTAATTTTTTGACTGCTTATAATTTTATAAAACTAGTCAGTAAAGTAACAAGGTTAATAGCAGACAGCCATTTGGTCAACGGGCATAGCCGAATAAGGCGATGAAATGTGCCCCCAAACCAAATCGATACTCACGATGCTCATATGAAAGAGAATAAAAATGCCGTAGATTCACAAAAATTCAGCATCCTATGGCAATCTGTTGCATAAATACAGCGAGAAACGTTTTTATCATGGTTTATTTTTTCTCAGCTTCTATTGCATATATCAGATTGAAAATAATTACAGAGACGGGGAAAAATAGTTGAGTTTGATGGTATATTTGTCAACCCATTTTTACGCCAAATTCATAGAAAAAGGTTTTTTTTGAAATTGATTTTAGACGTGATAACGTTGGAGTAGCCTCAGTTTTCCCCCCAAGAATGTGTCGTATAAAATTCAATAACATATATTTTTTCAGGTTTTTCAACAATGTGGACCATAGTGAAAAAAATTAAAACCAATTTTATCAGCTTAAAAATTGTAAATTCGCAGCATTTTTTATTCTCTTTCATATGAGCATCGCTTATCAATTTGTTTGGGGGCTCTTGACACCACCTTATTCGGCTATACCCTTCGTAAAATAGTCTCTTTAGCTCTAAGTTGTTGATCGAAGATGGTGTTTTGTTTCGATAACCATCAAGAGTAGAGATATAAGAATGATTTGTAATAGGACCATCTTCATACTATGGTAGAAAAATATGTTTATATTTTAAGAGAGAAATGAAGGTTTCTTGCGCGATCTCGATTGTTTTATTGTCTCGAACTATCTGCCTCGGCAAGAAACCTCAATCTTGTTCGTGCAAAAACAAGATTGCAAGAGCATCATTTCACATACTTAATGTCAAAATTACTATACTTACCCTTGTTAGTACGAACTCGATTAACACGAATTTCGAAGTTTCACAAAGTTTGGGCTCCCATAGTGAAACACAATAATACAGATATACTATAAAGAAATCGGATGACACGAATTTTTATAACAAACACATTATTTTTTGTATTTTGTATTACTTTTTTTTGTATTTCAAAAACGATTTTCCATTGTTTAGACATTTATTTTACAACTTATCTCCAGTCTTACCCCTCGGGACATGGACAGCGTGTTTTTCGTGGTGCGATTCCGGGTTCCATTCTTGGTCGGGGCAAAAATAGAGCTGTAGCTTTCTAATTCAATCGCTCAGTCTCTATAGCTGTATAACGAAAGAAGAGTTCAGGTAGGCCAAGGATGGCAGGTAAGGGAGATGGGAACAAGTTAAGTATATTCGATACGTTTATGGGAATACGTCGTGCTTGCAACATGTATCCCCTACCCCCAGGCATGGATAATAAGCTAGTGGTGCTAAAATAGCACATACTTTCTCGCCCTATTTTTACACGAAATTACGCGAAAAATACTCAAATCTCCGAAACATTGTACGTGATCTAATATCAAAATCTATCTTTAAGGAATAGAATTCATTAAGGGAAAATTTCATTAACGGAATCTCTATCTTCGAAATTGTAGTTGTAGAAAGACGCCGGAAAAATTTAAAATTTTTGCGATTTTAGAAAAATCACAGTTTTCAACGACAATGAGACCTTCTCTATTCTCTAAAACGTCTTATACACTATCCAACAACAAAATTTAATCAAAAACGATGGAGTCATTTATTTGAGCATGTCCTAAGGGCTTCATCTAAAGTACCCCAAAATTAAAATATGGGTTTCAAATTCAAGGGGCCGCGATATGAGCCGGATCGACTGAGGAATTTCAATTTTGGAGAATATCGGCTGAACGGTTTTGCCGTTAGTGTTGTTCACAGACGGACGGAAGGACAGACATACGTTTCGCCATCATTCGACTCCTAAAACATAGATTTTGGCTTCACCACGTGTTAGAGGGTTTGTTTTTCTAAATTTAGCAACTGAATTAATCCACTTTTTCGTTACCATGACCCTGTAATAAGAGATTTTCCTGTCCAAAATTGGCCGTTTTTTGCGCAGCGTTACACAACTTTCTCTATCCTGCGTAAGCGGAACGAAAAAGTAATAAAAACGGGGCAAGGTCTGTGAACACTGCTGGCTGGCAAAAGTCGGATGAATCCGACCCTCAAATGCCAAATACATACCTACATCAGTCAACAGGATTTAGAGATGATGCCACCGGAAGCGGTAGCTCAGTGCATCAACTGATGTCACTGCAGCGCTTCTGACCGGGAGGTCCTAGGTCGAATTCAGTCGCTGTCTGGAGGAGAATTCTAGCGGTCGGCTGCTCTGATCGGTAGTTTTCCGTGGTTTCTCCGATCAACTCCAGGCGAATGCCAGAGCAGTACCCTACCAAACGGGCCACGAACCGCGCGCGATCTCTCCTTCCTCTTCCTTGTACCATCCTCTCCCCTTAATCATACATTTACACTAACATGCACTACACTATCACATATTCCGGGAGACCGGTCGGGAGCTTAGAGCTTGTCCCGGCTGGGGCGGTGCCTCGCTTGTGGGAGAGTCCTGGTTAGGGGAAACCCCAGTAGCCGACGGTAGGTCGGCGCCGGATCTCGCCATCAAGCGGGGAAGATCACCGCCATCTACCGCGAAAAAACATGCACTACACTAACGGGACCAATGACCAAAGAAGTTGACGCGCCCGGAAACACGAAAAAATCAATCAATCAACAATCGAGATGATGCCCCGTCCTTGACTGGCACCCAGTGCGGTGGCAATGCCTTTAGAGGCGGTGGCTGTGCCCGGAGGCCTCCGCCCCCGCCCCGCTTCGGCGCCAGCGCTTCCCCCGGGGGCGAGTGGCCCGCTAATGCGGCCATGTATTCATAGGCGGCGCGCGCGGGCGGGCAGTCAAGCCGCGAGGGGGCGCCCCTGGTTTGTCATCAGCGGATTGCGCCTCGCCCATCGCCCTCCCCGCCGCCCTTCAGCCCTCGCGAGAGGGGGAAGAGCGCCACACCCTTCGCTTTAAAGTTATTGCTTCTATGTTGGCGCGGCGCGGCGGGGGTGGCACGGTCCTCCAAGCTACGCCGCGCCGTCGCTCATTCGGAAAATGCAACCAAATCAGGGCGGCGGTGGCGATGGCGACGGGCTGCTTGGCAGGGTACGTGGTGGTAATACCAAAAATAAGATTTTGTTGATGCAGCTTGTTTTGGAAGTCGGAATCGTAGTTCGACTATTACCTTTCATGCTTCTAGCCCTCATGCGTGGTAACTAGTGCTTTCCTTTCTGTTTATTGATTGGAAAGAGTAACATCGCTGTACGCTTACCAAAAAAGAGTTACGATCATAAAAAAAGCAAACAAGGTGGAGCAATTTAAACAAAAGACTGGGGCGACATGAATCAATATGGCTGTCGCCTCGCATATTCAGAATTATTCCCTTTATTCGTACTATAAAAAAGAGTACGCAACTCGTACGAAAATGTCTGACGTGGCAACTTTAAAACGTCGGACTCGGATCCTATCGTCTATTCTTCCTTAAACATTTTATTCGTACGATTAAGACTATCATCTGTACTAGTTACATAAATAACCTTTTGCAAGTGAAACTCATTATACACCACGTTTTCCCTCTTTAATACCATGATCTTTTATTGTCTTCGGTTATGCAACCCTTTTATCCCTTTTTCTATTCCTTTAGTGAAGATTTTTAATATTTTCTACTGCTATAACTATTGATATTTTTATATCTTTTCAAATTAATTGATTAATTTAAAATTAAATTTATTACAGTAAAAGTTTTTTAAGTATTACATAATGAGCGCCTGTGTGAAGGTGTGTGAATTCTTGTTTGACAGTAAAAAAGAATCTTGTCTGGAAAGTATTTTACTTGATATATCTGTATAATATCAACGTATTCATAATGAACTTATCAATCTCCCAATCTTTTGTAATAGAGGTATTAAAATGTACGTTAAAACAAATTTACTTTCAGAAATTCAGAAATGCTTAATGTTGTAAGGCACAATGGCTTTATTTGTTTCCCTGCATGAAACAAATATTGTAAGTGTATTGTAATCCACTATCTCTGCATCATTTTTTTGAATAAGATATTATGCAAAGATGAACTGAACTTGAAATATTGGTATCAAACGAATTATCTGTTTTATGCATTGCATATTTCATTAACTTTTTGAATTTAATTTAATCGCCTTATCCCTTCAATTTTTGCTCCAAAAATTGACCCTGAATCATAACTCTAGTGATAATATGGTTGATAATGATGTCGACTAAGAAGGTGGTAGCAATAATGGTTATTATATTTGTGCTAATATCCCTCCAGGTAAAGGTAAAAGAGATTCACAAAGGGTCTTCGAAAGTTTTAAAGAAATTAAAGTTGCGATGGCATAGCTGGATTCACTTCTGGAAATAGTATTTATTTATTTATTTTACGTCAAAAAAGCAGTTAAAAACTGAATATGACGTGCTATGGGGAAAAGTGAATTGTGTGCACATTTTCAAAATTCTGTGATCCCTACACTAAGTCATATACTACTTAAAATTAAAAAAAAAATAAAAAAAAATTAAAAATCTCCCATGTAATAAAATATATTTTCATAGACAAAAAGGCATTAAATTTTGGCTCTTATCCATGTTGTCCTTCGGAATAATACTTCCTGCCGCGACATCATGGAAACGATAATTTGAATAATTGTATTTCCCACTGAATTCTAGAATTCCCACTGAATTCTAGTAGGCTACAACATTCAGAATAATGGAAATGATCATAGGTAATAATGTTGGTTTTACATTATTTACAGAGCACATGAGCTAAATTTAAGTGATTACACCTGAGAAAAGTATGATAAGTAAAAGACGTCATACGCAAATCAATGCGACCAGTAGGGGAAAATGGAAAATTCAAAAAGATATGTAGGAAACAATATTCGGCTGGGGAACGGAAGGTGGAATGGAAGGATAAATATCTTGAACAGCCATTCAGATAGCTAACAAAAATGTGATAATGATAATGATCACAGAGTGAGATCCACTGCACTAGCAGCGATTTGTAAGAAACTCAATTCAATACATGGAAGCTTATGTTGAGTGCTGAAGCAGTCGATGCGCGAAGTATTGTGAAACGTACATCTGTAATCTCTGTGAGATAAATGTTTCTACGTTTGAAATGTAATAGCCATTTCCGGTCGTTACTGTTATGTATAATTTATGATTATTATAATCGTTTATGATTATATATTATATATTATAATCGTTTATTATTATATTTCTAATACATGGGACTATCAATTGTTAATAAATTGTCGTATCACTCAGTGAACTATGCTGTTTATGTCTTCGGAACAGGGTTGTCCAATTTGGGATACACGGGAGACTGTGGGGGCTAAACACATTATTTCTTTAGTGAAGTTAAGAAACTCTTCCTTGTTAACGAATGATAGTACATCAACGAAAGTCGACAAACGACCATTTCGAAAATACACCTTTAAAACAAGATGACAATATAATAATAATAATAATAATAATAATAATAATAATAGTACCACGTGCACGTCGTATATTATTTACATTTATTTTTGATGTTGCAAATCAATGAAACACAATTACAAAAAACGTTACTGATGTTGATTGGAGACCACGTAAGTGACAAAACAAAAAAAGGTGAACAGAATAAATATGAAACTATATATCAGGACTTCTTTGTACTGAACAACAGAAGTCACATATCAACAAAAAATGTTTAGCGAAGGGAGTGGCAGAAGTAAACAAATAAAATAATATAAATATCTTTATAAAACATGACTCGTGAGCCTGAATTCAATGTGTTTTACAATTCAAATTAGTAATGTAGCAGTTTAACTGTTTCCAAATTAAAGGTAACATTATGACAGTAAACGCAGCTTCGATTAAGATATTTGCAAAGATTTTCAGCGCACACTCGCTCTGAATATAGATTGCGGGCTCTCAAACTGATTCAATTTAATGGTGCTCAATAGTCTTTGAACCAGTGTAACTTGGGATTACGAGGAGCCTACAATCAAAGAGATGTACAGTCGCGCTTGCTCTTTAATGAATGTAGGTAAACGAGACGGCGATTATTAAGCACCATAATTTGGAAGAACTAATCAGTACAAAACGATTTCCTGAAAAGAAAGAAAAAACGAAGAAAATAAAAGCTTTGGGTATTCGCAATCGCAATGCAATGAAATGTTCACTGGTTTCTTCATTCAAAAATCCACCTTATAGTTATAATGATAGATTGATTCATTTTTTCGTGTTTCCGGGCGCGTCAACTGCTTCGATCATTAGTCCAGTTAGTGTAGTGCATGTTTTTTTTCTTGGGAGATGGCAGTGATCTTCCCCCGCCGCATGGAGAGACCCGGCGCCGACCTACCGTCGGCTAGTGGGGTTTCCCCCTAACCAGATCTCTCCCACCAGCGGGGCACCGCCCCAGTCGGGACAAGCTCTAAGCTACCGACCGGTCTCCCGGAACATGTGGTAGTGTAGTGCATGTTAGTGTAAGTGTGCGTAAGAGGAGAGGATAGGACAAGGAAGAGGAAGGATAGATCGCGCGCGGACTGTGGCCTGTTTGGTAGGGTACTGCTCCGGCATTCGCCTGGTGTTGATCGGAGAAACCACGGAAAACTACCGATCAGAGCAGCCGGCCGCTAGAATTCTCCTCCAGACAGCGACTGAATTCGACCTAGCTGAAAAGTTAGTGTCGAAAATCTTGCCGCCGTCAGGACTCGAACCTAGGACATCCCGGTCAGAGGCGCCGCAGTGACATCATTATAGTTATAAAATAATATTGATAACTGAACCGGCAGCTAGTACTCCGATCACAGCTCGTACTCTTTTGTGCACTGCGAGGCGTCCTTCGTTAGCAGACGCATGACGTAGAGGGCGCATGATCCCCGGCAGGTGGCCGCCAGGGGGCGTCGCACGTGCGCGGGAGGTGGGGGGCGGGGGCGACGCGGACGGCGGCGACTCGGCGACAAAGGCCGCCTCCGTTAATTGCCCGCGCCGGCGGTGGAGCGCTGACGGCGCGCCCGCTGCCCAGGTCGTGTTACCCACCCGCTCCGCACCGCACCGCACCGCGCTGCGTTGCTGTTTGCCGAGTTGAACCACCTCCGCTACTAACCGCACCGGACGCTGGTCCGGCGACTACAAAGTCTTTGCTATTATTCAAAGCATCGCTTCGCCTTAGGTACACAACGACAGAAAGGGAGACCAAATATAACTGAAAACTGGCTAGTCTTAAAATGTAATTCTGCAAGGAAATTTTTTCTCCCAGAAAGCAAGGCTTCAAATTCAATTTTTCTTTCCTTGGTTAATGTTCATTTACCCTGTGGAATACATTTTTTGTTGCTACGTGTTATACGGGTTGTAAATGGAAGTTATTCTGTATTGGTTCCTGGACATATTTGGAAGTACTCAGTGAAATTTTGAAAGGTACAATCAAATTTATATTCCTCCTCAACAGATAGAGAAAAATGAAATATTTTAGTTTCGGCGGTGAGCTGGAGAGAGGGAAAGAATATATTTGTGGTCACAGCAGTAAATATAGAGTAATGAGTACATGGAGTGTGATAAATCCATTAGAAATTATCGGACGGTCCAGGCGGAACACACTTCATTTCAGTTCTGCAATGCCAAGATGAAGATCGTACACACTACAATTCTACAGACAGCTACTACGCTCTTACTTAAAAAGACACGATTCTACTTCATTGCTATATTGCTATTACTATCTATTACCGGAAACATTCTACGATGCAAAGGTCAACTAATAAATTTCAAGTCGTGAATAGTGCCAAACATTTCTGATCTTTTGCCCAACACTGCAATGTCTCGCCTACAAACAGACTGCAGTACCTGAACTGGATGACTAAACAGCCAAATATTCACGTTCAGGCCACTAGTCTGCCATATGTCCCAGCTCATGCCATCATTCTCTTTTATTGATGAACGCGGCGAAAAGTAATATTCTGCAGCGTACCAAGGTCCGTAATTACAGCGTGCGCCCGGGCACCGGCGCCCGTTTCTAATCCCCTCCCCTCCCTTCTCCTCCCCGCACGGTCCCTGCCGCGGGGTCTCTCCCCCGTGCGCGCCTCCCCGCCGAATACCACGCATGCCGACGGGCAGCCCTGCGCGGAATGCAGCACAATAACTGCAGCCGGGCGCTGGCGGCGGTGGCGGGGATCGGGGCGGCGGCGGCGGCGGCGGCGGCGGGGGCCGTGACTCACGGCCATCTGCCACGGCGGCGCAACGCAGCGCCGGGCGCGGCCTACGCGCGGCGGCCAGTGCTCTCGGGGCGGCGGCCACCCAGTCGACGACGGACGTGGGCAGGCGGCAAGGCATCGATGCTGAGGGTGCGGGGGATCTCAAAGCGTCGACAACCGACATAGGCACGCCTGGCCTATGGCGCAGAGGCCTGCAAAAGGGCGAGTACACTCGCGTGTGTCCAAAGCGGAGGGAGCTTGACGTGGGTGTGGAGAAAACAGTCGAAAGACATCTGAAGCTGTGGGTGCCGTCCAATGTTCCCAAAGCGTCCAACCAGTCGACGACCGACCTAGGCACGCGGCAGGGCCGAGGCGTGCAAAAGGGCGAATCCACTCGCGCGTTTCCATAGCTGAGGGAGCTTGGCATGTGAGAGAAAATACTGGGGCGAAAGGTGTCTGAAGAAGCGGGTGCCTGCCAGTGCTCTTACACAGCGGCCGCTCAAACGACGACAGAGACATGGGCAGACGCCGGCGAAGAGGCGGGTACACTCGTGCGGAAGGGGGCTAGTCATGTAAGTGGACGATACTGAGGCGAAAGGCGGCTGAAGCGGGTTGGATGCCGGTCACAGCTCCCAGAGCGGCCGCCTAGACGACACAGGCACGCGGCAGCGCAGAGGCTTGCAAAATAGCGGGTACACTCTCGCGTGTCCAAAGCCGAGAGGGCAGGCAAGTAAGTGGAGGACACGGATACGCCAGTGCTTTCAGAGTGCCCAATCGTCGAGTCGCGTGGGCCCTCGGTGGCTCAAGGGCGTACCAATGAAGCTGGTATATTCGCGCATTCGTTCAAAGCAGAGAGGGCGAGTAGAAAATATTCGGACGGAAGACCTAAAGTGAAGCGCGCGCGGACCAGTGTCCCAGGGCAGCCGCCAATTCGGCGACGGATTGCAGACGTGGACCGGCGGCGCAGAGGCGTGCAAAGACACGGTACAATCGCGCGTGCTTGCAACGCTCTGCTTACCGGATACTCGTATTTTTATTGGTCTTCACCAGCTAGTAGATGGATTGATTTTTTCGTGTTTCCGGGCGCGTCAACTGCTTTCGTCATTAGTCCCGATAGTGTAGTGCATGTTTTTTCTTGGGAGATGGCGGTGATCTACCCCCACTGGATGGCGAGATCTGGCGCCGACCTACCGTCGGCTAGTGGGGTTTTCCCCAAACCAGGACTCTCCCACCAGCGGGGCAGGCTCTAAGCTCTCGACCGAACTCCCAGAATATGTGGTAGTGTAATGCATGTTAGTGTAAGTGAGTGTGTAAGGGGAGAGGATAGGACAAGGAAGGGGAAGGATAGATCGCGCGCGGTCTGTGGCCCGTTTGGCAGGGCATTTGGCAGGGTTTGGCTCCGGCATTCTCCTGGTGTTGATCGGAGAAACCACGGAAAACTACCGATCAGAGCAGCCGGCCGTTAGAATTCTCCTCCAGACAACAACTGAATTCGACCTAGCGGAAAAGCTAGTGTCAAAAATCCTGCCGCCGTCAGGACTTGAACCTAGGACCTCCCGGTCAGAGGCGCTGCAGTGACGTCAGTTGCACTGAGCTACCGCTCCCGGTACCAATTAGTAGACTATCATCGAAAACGCAAAGAGTCTAAATCTGAAATTCCACAAATACGCTGTGGACAAAAATTGTGAGTTCCGTGAGATCTTCTCGGCTCGTTGGAGGCGGATCCCAAAGCAGGGCGCATTCCCAGGCAAATTCCCAGGCGCAGTAAAAATATATCGCTGACAGACGTGCCAGTGCATTTGCTCTGTCAATGCGCTGTTACGCGAGCCAGCTAGAACGTCCACCTGACGATAGCTGGTGACCTCGCCAAACGTGTTATTTCTCCCGTTGCGCTGCTTCTGAAAGTCAGAAACATTTCCAGATCAGTCTGTGCGTAGTGAAGTTTCATGAAGCCAGAATGTTCGACGACTGAGGTGGCAATGGTCATTGGTGGCAATGGTCATTGGTGGCAATGGTCATTGGTGGCAATGGTAGCCTTGAATGCTTACGTAAGCTTGAATGCATTATTTTTATACCTATGTATATATAATTTATTTTAATACTATTGATAATTAAAATAATAAAAACATATTTCTTCAAATTAATTCTTTAAATGTTAGTCGATGTGTAAATATAAAGTAGTCTTTCTCTGAAAACATTAAATGATTGATTATTGAAGTTTCTGTAACAAGTAAACGTTTCAGTGACTATTTTCATTAGTTTTACCGTTTTATTTACAATACCTAACATACAATCACCCGACAGGCTCAGAAAACTGTATCCCAAAGACCGCACATTCGTTAGAACATGTTACCCAGTTGTTGATATTCATTGTTTGGGAAAACACACACCGTAAAGTAAGGTATGTACTGTATTTAATTAATTTGAATATAATTCAATAATTATTAATAATCTTCCAAGTGGTTAAAAGAGACCAATTTTCAAATTAGTTCATTGTTCACTGTAATATTGAAAATAGAATTTCAATATAACATATACACTCTTTGAATTACTATAATTCCAAATTTTATTATAATAAAAAAGTTTCTGGTTTCAAAATAATGACAACAAATGAAGAAACCATCCTTTTATACAAAGTGTTTGAATTGTTTGACATTGTGGTCCAGATACAGCTGATAAGGTTGACTGATGGAATCCAAAAACATTTCTTACCATTTCAATAGTTATTTTAGCACATTTTCTTTCAATGGCGGCTCTCATCCTTATGATTTCAACTGTTTTGTCCTAAAGATATTGTGTTTAACATGACCTCATCGAAAAAAATTATCTCGCAAACGAGTAATTGTTAGTCTCGTTGGTGCACCTCGTTGAAACACTAGTGTCTTTGCATTTTCTTATTTTCTGTCTTCCAATAGTACTTTTCAAAAAATGTTATTTGCTGAAAACAAATTACTATATTAATTAAAAAATATATTATTTTAAGCGGTCACACTAAAAAGAAAAGGAAAATGGAATTGGGTTATGAACTTTAAAAGGATGTATACATTTTATTTGGTTGCTCTGGATAACATAAGACGATATTAAATGATGTAGGTTCTTGAGAATACTTTGAGAAATAAGCTAAATTTATTTAAGTCCAAATTTGAAAGAGAGAAAAAACAAGTTTGCACAAAAATGAACGATCTGTGATTCAAATGAAAAAAATCAAAAAATGCAAAAATTTTTCATATAATAAGAATAATGATTCTTCTCTTTACGAGTAAAATGCACAATATGAATTACATTTTCTTTATCAATCTCTCTCATTTAATGTGGTAAATGGAACTATACAAATAGTCTCATCATTGACCATCTGACCTCATACAGCCGAAATAACTCTTTGCGATTAAAATTAAAGCAAATTGTGGTCCAATTTGGGTTTCATGTATCTCATTCAAATATTAGTATACAAAAATGTCATCTCCTTAGATTAAAAGCTTTGCTTTTGGAACGAAAAAATCCTTATACGAGGGATGGACTCAGAAATTATAGCATACAGGTTGAAGTTAACAAAACCTTGTCCAAGTAAAGGGGACATATCACTTCCAGCCTGAGGTATGAAACCTACAATGAGCCACCACCTGCCTGAGGTATGAAACAACTAATCATACAACCAGCAGAATAGTTTTGAGATGAGTACATAATTGAATTAAACATATTCTTCTTCTATAATAGGTACTGCGTTCCAATATTTTAAAAAAATCGTTACTTAACAAACTAAAATAAAATAACAGACACGAATCTAAAAGATTCAGACGCAACCACAACCATTGGAGAAACGTAGTGCGCACCTCCACCCACACTTCTCCCCTCCGTCCCTCGCAGCAGGGGTGTTCCTCAGGGGCTATTTCCGAGGCGCGGGGCGGACTGTTGATCTTGGCCGCACAAGGAGCGCTTCCACCATTGATCCGGCGGCGTGGGCGTGGGCGGGGCGGGGCGGGGACGGGGTGGCGCAGGGCAAGATGGCGGCGGGGGCGGCCTGACTTATTGATCGCCCTGCGCCCGCGCGCTGCAACCCGCGCGCCGTCGCGTTGCCGCTCCCCCCTCCCCCGAGCTGCTGTTGCGGCCGACGCCATCTTGCGAGTCGTGTGATGGGTCCGTCAGGGAATCACAAGGCGGGAGCCGATGCTGCCCCGAGCGCCCATCGGTCGCTTAAAGAAGAAAACACTGAATGATGGAAATGGGCCGACCTCTTAATGTGTGCATACTTTTTTGTTTCTTCGCGATCATGAGAAACTTCACAAACTGCTAGGTGCATTTCAACTTTCTTGTGTTTTTTTCTACCTTACTTGAAAACTGTTCCATTAGTTTTTGATACATCGCTTTTAATTTCCGCAGATTATGGCATTCTCGTTTTAATTTATACTAGAGGCAAAAATCATATAAAAAATTATTGACACATAATATTTTTTAATGTTTGCAATCTATTCTTTACCCAGTTACCTTACTCGAAGTCATAAATTCATTGAGAATTGTGAATTACGGTGCTTCAATATTTATTGTTTTCCCATGGACCTTTGAATGGACACTGCGATATTTTGGTTTTCGTTTCGTCCCCATAGTCATTTTTGTCGTGCCCCAATGCACATCTTGAAGTTGTCTTCACAAGTGATGTTTATTTTCAACCAATTTCTCAGACATTTAAAAATGTATTTGCAGTTGTGAAAAATTTAACAAATTAATCAAGCTAATTCTGAAAATATTTGTTTTCATTTGACTGAAAAAGGACCGATTGAAACTCTATGACTATAATTCATGAAAGTATTTCTGATGCTTAGGTGTGAATATTCAAAGTTTACGAATCCTAAATCGTCGGATCACAAGAAAACATTCTACAGTAAATAATTTGTTTGTTTATAACGGACCTGATATATTTATTCGTACATGAACTAGCATTCAAGAAATATTTCTTTACATATATTTAATGAATAATAGCTTGATTAGTAACATAAATAGTGCAGTTTTTCAACTACTCATAATCCTTATGAAATAGAAAAATTAATGTATTTCTAAAAGATAAACAAAAATACTAGTTTTTGATTCATTTTAATGTGAAATCACATTTTAGGACGTAATGGTATCAGAGTAGTAAGTAACAAGTTTAAACAGCAGAGTATATTGAAAAGTTCTAACTTTAAACACCTTCTTTCAGCTTTTGCCTCTAAATTAAATCAACGCTTGGTTGATTTTTGGTTAGCATTTTATGCATTCGACAGCATATCAGTAAATTTTGTACGCAGGTTCTCCCCTCAAAAAGGAAAATTACTAATAAAATATTTTCCCCGTGAGATTACCCAAACTCCTTCCCCGTTCGCGCAGCGAGCGAACGCGAATGGAAGTTCCGAGTCGGCCGCCGAGGCGCTGGTATTGGCGGCGCCGAGCGGAGCCCTAAGGGATTGATCCATTATGCAGCAGGCGCAGGGCGTAGGGCGTTCGAAGCTCCAAGGGATATTCGCAGAGCCATGGCTTTCGTGTGCTCGCGGAGCAGTCCCTAAACCATTTTCATCTCCCACGAGAGTTTGGAATTACAGGGGGGCAGGGCAAGACCAGTCGGTCTTCATTATTCAACAGACCCTGAACAGATCTTCTAAATGGACGTGGAACCACGAAATATTTAGCATGGGAATGTAGCGTATTGAATGTACTTTCAGTGCGCACCATCATTTGCCTTATTTGAGGTCAATCTCATGTGTATATATAATATTTCCAAAATATTGCATACGTTAATTTTAGAAAACATATTTCCCAAATTGGAAATTTTTTAAAATTATATGCTGCAGTTCTCAACGAAAAACAACGTTACATAAAAATTATTACAATTTCAACCTATGAAAGTTCCCAGCGAAATGACAAACATTCACATGATAGTTACTGATAACGAAGGATAAGGTTTTGAAACTTCCTTGAAAATATTATTCCAAACAACTTCAAGATTAAATCGCAGTCTTAAATGATGAGTTGTAAGTAAGTAAGATTAATTTTTCGAGTTTTTTTTGTTTAATCTAGTTTTTTACTCAATACGAAATAAAATGAATTTATTTTTAGTAATATAACATGGAAATATTATATAAAAATATAACTTTATATAATTATTTTACAGAAACAACAGAACTTAAAAATATAGCTTGCGGAAAGAGTGAATTTATTTCCAGGGGCTCTTTACCACATTCAGGAGTTTCTGGACGTTTGCAGTCGGATCGAATCTTCAACCCTAGATATCCATTAAGCTGATGAGTTTTCAACCATGTTTGCTTGCTATCCAACAAACAAATCGATCGTATACGGAAAAACTGTGTTAAACATCAGTCATATATGGTAAAACCTGTTACAAAATGGTGTACGGGATTAAAAAAAGAATTGTTACGTTTTTATTAATTTGCCTTCTCTGAGGCACCACATATTCGTACACATCCTTTGATTCTTAATATCTGTCTATGGAAACAACGTCTATGATCTCTATTTGTTCTCATCTTTCTATCATTTTCAAGACAACTTTACTAAATAGCATTAACACGGTGTCACATGTGTCACATAATTCTGATGATAATCACACGGGGCACTTATTTTTTCAAAGTTTTTTTAATGATCCGCCGAATTTTTAAAATGATCTCGTAATATTTAGAATACTTTCGAACACGACATTTCTTTACAATTTTTAAAACCTTTTTGGTAAAATAAAAATATTTACATTAAATTACGGCGGGAAATAATTTAAGAATTATGATTTTAAACGTATACACAAGGCAAACCTCCAAGATTTTCTTGAAATCTGGTGCTACTCATTGTTTTTCAAGTGTGAATGTATAATAATTTTAACATGATCCGTGAATTACAGTGCACCGGAAGATGAATTTAAAGGTTAAAATTCCGAAACGTGTAATTTACGACAAAAACTATGGCATAAACACTAATTTCAAATCTTCTTTTATGAACAATAGTGACTGATTTTCTTTAATTAAAGGAGTGTAGGATTAATTAATTGAGGTTTACGGATAATCATTTAGTAAAAACTAAATTTTAGCCAATAGCCTCATATGCGGGTCCAGTTACAGCTATTATTAACGTCTATAACAGTATGAAAGAAAGTATGAACGTTGCCAAATAGTACGGAGGAAATGCGGAAACTCGACTACTGCCCGATCAGATTTGAGATATTGGAGCTTTTCACCTATCAGATATCCGAACGCTTACAGAATATTCCTACATGAGTTACCGCTGTTACAAAATCCCCTCTACATGAATAGGCTCAATTAAACACGCTCTCAACGAAAATTCACCAACCAGTGTGAAATGGGGATGCGACATCAATGTCGGTGTTTTCAAAACATCCATGTTTTAATGAAAACATACAAGTTTTAAACATCAATTTATTAAATCCGATGTTTTCTCAATATTTGTTTTATGCTGGATGGTTTTACTTTTCGGTGCTTTGTTTGTAAACGAAAAATTCCCCTTAATCTCAATTTTGCAAAAGTTCAAATATGATATACTCGTAATTAGTGCTGGTACTTTCGTCAGTCAGTGTTCGAACTAAATAAATGGTTTGTGCTACTATTATCAAGCAGGCTCTGTCTCATCCGAGATAATCCCGATGTCGATGGTATGTGCTAGGACTTTTCTCGCATTTCGGACGTGGAGAAATGGTCAACGCATGTGACGTAGGGTGGAGCCTCCCCCTTCTTTGGCGAACTGAAGACTGACCCTCTGCGGTGACCTTGGGGTCTCGCGCTTTGAGGTTCGGTTTCATTAATTATTCTTATTACTTTTTTACTTTGTTTTGTCAGCTTAATCTTAATAACAAATTATTAAACACGGCCACTGTCAAATTAAATTTTGTCCCGCGAGAATATTATGTTAGAAGTTACTAAACCAAAGATCCATGTTTACAAACATTGATGGTTTTTGATTGATGTATTAGAGTGTTTTTGCTTGGCGTAGCTTACAGCAATCCACTGCAATCTCGATCTTCTGCGCATGCGTAGATGCACAAAAGTGCCGCAAAACATGAAGTGCGCATGCGCAGAAGATCGAGTGTGCTTTCGATTGCTGAAACGCTTCGCCTGCAAAAACTTCGTATTATTAACATGGATGTTTTAAGTTTGAGTATTACTGGTTTATAATAATCGATGTAGCATCCCTGGTGTGTCGCAAACGCAGAAATAGAGGAGGTGCGCTGTGGAGCGGCCTGCAGCCTCACAGCGCATCCCCTACGTGGCGGCGAGGCAGTTCTCCTCCATAATGCAACGCGCGGGGCGTAGTGAAGTGTGTGTGTGTGTGTTTGAGGGAGGGGGAGGGGGAGGATGGCAGGATGGCTCTAAACGTCGGATCGCTACGCGCCGCGCATAAAACTCGTCGTGGGCTGCCCCCCGGCGCGCCGCGTCGGCTCGCGAGCGCGTTACGCGGCCGACTTATTGAAAGCGCCGCCCGCCCCAGGCCCAGCTCCCCGCCCGCGCACTGCTTGCGCCCGCGCCCGCCCCCGCCCGCGGTGGCGTTTGCGCTGGGGCGGAGGAGGGGAGGAACTGGGATACAGCAGAGGACATTGTGGCGTCCTGCGCATTCAATACTCACGGGCGCATATAGTTTCACGAACACATACACATATATACACATGCCCAAATGGACATAGTATATACCCTCAAACAATGCCACACTCACACATGCACACATATTCACTCAAAAAACCATCATACGCACATATATACACGTAGACACCTACACACATATATACAAACTCATCCATTCATAAATACATACACACAAAGATGAGTAGGACTCTTTCCCTCCTTGAATGCAAATGCAAAAGAAGAGAGTTTGCCCGTGGGTTGTCCCACGAAAAAATTGCTAGGTGTGGGAGGGGGAAGGGTATTTATTTTGTAAGCAGTCTTCTATATTGCTGATTCAACCAGTTTTTATTAGATGGAAGTGAATATTTCCTGTTATCAAATGTCACGCTCGTGGCTACCTTTATTCATAATTCAGTTAAGTGTAGCAAAAGAGAGGAGGTGTAACGTTGTCGAGTGCTGGGGTTTCAAGAGAAAATTTCACTTAAGATTTCAAGTCTCCGTAATTCATTACAGAGCAACAGCAACCCTGACTCCAGGAGTGCAGAGCTCCCCCCCACTATTCTGTTACCACGTTAATGTTTGGTGTCAAGGGTGAAAATTCCGGAGCATAAGAAAACGTGCGCAAAATATTCTTCCTCCACATTACTTAATACGCCATGTTTTACTTTTACACCAAAAATAGCTATAAAAATTGTGATTTAATTTTTCAAGAAAACATTTTGTCAAATTCTACAATTAATACCTCCTTACAATAGAATTGGTTTTTCTTTAGTAATATATAATGTAATTCAGGAAGGGGCTCAACTGTTTGCAGAATTAGAAATTGTTTGAGACAAGAGTAATTTTTCTGTTGAATGTTTATGAACGGAAAAATACCAGAAATAAAAAATCTTAAATATAATAAAATATAATCGGATTGTTAATAAATATAATAATATATCACAATTACATCTATGCCAATAATATTTTCTGTATTTTTGGACGCCCATCATATCGCCGCCCCTGCAACGGTAGGCAATCTGTCGCCCTCTGGTATCCGGCGGGTTGCGGTGTAGGGGCATAAACGTCTGCGAATGGCTCTGTTCTGTGGATTTCTGCTTTAAATTACACAGATTCCAAATTTTCTCTTTTACATTGGAACAGAAATTCAGCAAGATGTGAATAAAAGTCATGAATTTCTACTTTTATTTAAAACATATTCAGAATCCTAAACATCTTTCAGTCCACATAACTTGAGAACAAAAAAAGATACGATTGTAGGATTGAATCGAAACGTAGGCAAGATATCCACGACAAATTAGTCGATTACATTTCCATTTGGAACGTAACTTAAGTAACTGTAAGTCTTGATCAAAAGCTTTGTTGGCCCTACGTAAATTGTAATGACAGTCTTTCATAAATATTTAGAAGGGAACGTCAACGTCCTCTATTAAATTCTAAATGCATATGTTGGATAAGGTATGAAGAAAGGACATTTTTGGCATCACAGAAGTCATCATTATTTATCAACGCACTTCGAAAACAATGTACATTAAACATATTTTTTTCACACGAGTATTATTCATTACTTCATCAAGTGACTGAACACAAATGAATACAAAGAAACATTTCTTTAGCATATCAGAGAATGTTAATGTATTTTAGGATTTTAGAAAGTGAAGTTGTGTGTATGTGTGTGCCACGTAAGTGTAACGTAAATTAGAGGTATGTTCGGCAAGCGAAGGGAGAAGACTCAAAGGTGCGATCCGCCCCTTCGCGTCAGCTGCCTTCTCATGAAGCCCTTGCAGCGGAGCACTTGACAGACGGCGCAAACAGCTGCGGAGAGGGCGGCGGGGGCGGCGGGGACAGTGGGGGTAGCTGGGGCGGCGAAGGCGGTGGGAGGTAGTGCGGTGCGGCGGGAGAGGCGAAGGCGGGGGTTAAGAAATTGTGTGTAATGTAGTTGGGAAAGTAATGTCTGTATAGACTATTTATTCCACAGGGGAAATATTATTAGAAATATGAAAGTGACTGCTGACGGTTAAAAATGTAATGGTTCATTTTTTGACAATGACAAATGTAATGTGTCGTTTGAGAGAAACTGGGACTAAGTGTACTAAGAAAGAGAGAGAAACTAAGTGTACATACCTGAATACTGATTCATAAATGCTGATTAGAAAACATAATAGTGAAGATTACATAGAAGTACATAGACAGTAAAATATGGTGGACGAAATGGTAATAGCCTTTCATGACTGAAACGTTAATGTCTACTCTTCTGAACGACGTTGGCAACAACTCTTACTTTTCATTGCGGAAACTGAATTAATCACAAGGTGACAAGCAACACCGTCAATTATGTTTATGAATGTCACAATCCAAGGAGCTAACGCACAGTTCACAGTGACCCAATTCTATTCACTTCTCTTGCAGTCTTACATATCCAAATCAAAATATAGTGTAATATAATGAAATAGTTTTTTATTCAATTAAAAGTTTTAGTGAAAGTTAGTTAATGCGTGCGTAAATGAATCCCATTAGGAAAATACTAGAAGAAATGTTATTAAAATCTAGCGTATAAACTTTCTTTAGAATGTATTCTTTTTATTCTAAGTTTTTTTCAAAGTGGATGGTAGATGCAATCGTGCTGGGTCTGTGCCCTGCCTAGTGAATAGCCCTGTTCTATTTTCTGAGGCTTAATGTGCAGTAACGAAGTAATGCAAGCACCACAGTGATCAGACACGGGAAGACAGAAATCGCAGTAAGGGCCTTCTCATAGACGTGGGGCACATTTCAAACTCTTGAATAGAACAAGACGAGATAGATTTTATAGGCTTTACTATTGTGACTATTGTGCTGAAATGCGATAAATGTACTTTTTTTTATTCTCATGTTGATCGATGCTTCTCGTTTCACCAGACATTTGCAACCCTCCGGACATCACAAAATACACTTATCTACACATTACTCTACTTCTCTCAAGGGAAGGGTCTCTCCTTCGGCATAGAAGTGAATTTCACTGGAACGTTCTGCAGGGCTACACACTTCGTAGTGCTTAGGATTTCAGTATGCTTCCGATTCCTGATTCCGAGGTAGTCCGTAGGCCCTTCTTGGACAATTATTTCACCATATTTTCCGACGTAATCCTTAGGCCCAGCTCTGTCATTGCGCAGTAGCCCGTACGCCCCTAACTGACGAACTTCATTATCTCGGGGGTGCAATGACGGGTATTGAAGGAAAAGAGTTGAATGATCAGTGCCGGTTTGGAAAGCCCTGCCATGCCATAATATATAAGAAAATGTAGTAATTGTATACTATTGTTCACCTGAAGATCATTGGTGCTGAAGATCATTGTTACGAAAACTACATTTGGAGATAACCATTTTTAGATTACCATTTATATGCATACTCTGTTGGTGAATGCAAGATATGTAACGCATGTGTAATTATTTAAATGTGATCAACTATATGTATCAAGATGGTGTAATTGTATACGACACGTTTCTGGTGGCTATATGTAATTGTGCTTTCTTCTTTCTAATTCTGTAGAGCCCTGAGGAGGGAAATACATTTTCCGAAACGTTGGCAAACAACCATGTTTTTTTCTTTTTTGCTCCTACTGACCAAGCCCCGTTAATCGGACTCAGTATTACTATTTTCCCAAACGTCCCGCCTTCCCGTACGCCGGTTGGATCTCCGCAGACGGTGACGCAGCCAGGGCGGGGGCGTCGCTTCGCGTGCAAGTGGCCGGGTCGGGCCGCGGGCGGCGCCGCCGGAACAGAGCATGACGCACGGCCGCGCGCGGCGGGCGGTCGCGCGCCGCGCCGCACAATCTCCCTTAATGGCGCCCCGCGCCGCCTTCCGGCCACGTGCGTCGCCACGTGGCGAGCGGGAGGCGGCCGGCCGGCCCCGCCCTGGGGCGACTCGCCCCGCCGCCCACCCTCCAATTAAAAGAGCGACGGAGACGGACGCCGCCGCCGAGAGGGACGGGGCGTGTTGCTGAGGCTGCTCGGGGCGAGTGGCGAGCCGTGTACAGCGGATTTGAGAAATGAAGCGGGGAGAGTTAAGTGCTAAGAGATGAATCCAGATTAAAATATGCGATAGGAGGAGTTGGATTCGAAATGAGAGCGCGAGGAACGATGGAGAAAGAAAATGACGGTTGGTAGACAATAAAATACGAAATCCGGGGGGAAAATCGAGATTTGAAAAGTCGTTCGTTTCTAGCGTTCGTTTCTAGCGTTGAGCCCCTTGGCTTATTCACTTTTTGCGCCTGTTCTGTTGCTCTCTAACTTGTGTTTTAAATTGTGATACTTTACACAGCAATATGTGAATTGTACTGTAATTTTAATTACAAAATGTAATGAAAATGTATTTAGCAATGCTTCTTTACATTATTGCAAGCACAGAGAAATGGGAATAAAGAGTGACAAATGTCAATATTAACAAAAAGCATTATTTAAACATTCATTCATACCTCCAAAGGAAACACGTAGTACGATAGAGGAAATACTATTTTGAGAGAGTATCTTTAGTAGTTCATACTGCGGATGTTGTAATAACTGGACAACATGAACAACAAAGAAGATGAAGGGGCGGGGTTGAAGAGCCAAGAGAAGAAAGAACAAGAGAAGCCAAGAAGAGAAGAGTAAAAAGAGAGAAGAGAAACGAGAGGGAGAGAGAGGAGAGAGGAGGGGAGAAGAAGAAAGAAGGAAGGGAGGAGAAAAAAAGGAAAAAAAGAAAAAAAGAAGGGAAGAAGGAAAAGAAGACGAAGCAGGAATACTGACATCGCCGCCGCCCCCTTCCCCAAGAGCGGAGTCGTGCGAGCAGCGGCGAGGGGCGAGGGCCGGGAGCGGGCGCCGCCGCCGCCGCCTTCAGCTGCGCAAACACGCCGCCGCCGCCGCCGCCGCCGCCGCCGCCGCCGCACGCCAAGAGGCCGACGCCGTGGGCGCGGGGGCGGCGCCTCCGCGCGGCGCGGCGCGGCGGCCCCGGGGAAGCGCCTTGCACAAGGTGCCGCGCCGCACAAAGCGGATTTGAGCGCGTCCGCCTTCGGAGCAGCAGCCCCAGGCACGAGGCATCGCCTAACGGGGCCGCGGCCGCGAGATCCCATTCAAATGACGCACACGCTGCAAGCACCTTCCACATCCAGCGGAGAGGAAACACATAGGGAGATGCCTAATTAGACTTTTTTTATAAATTTTTGCTCGATAACTGTATTCTAGAATAAGAATAATATTTACAATAGTTGTAATACAATTTTAACTAATACGTAATTGTTAAAATATTAATTATATATACAAAACTATTGAGAACAAATTTAGAAAGTTATGAACGATCTATGAAGAATTCATCAGATAGTTTAGAAATAAATGCAATAGGTTACATCGCACCAGGTTATATGGCCATGGATAGAAATAATATTGACTGATGCCTAATCATGAAACGACAGCGACACAGAAGACACTAGGTCATCCAATACTAAGTTTCTGAGACAATGAAGAGGACCAAAAGAATATACAGTATTACGTATAACGATGAGCTGTCGTTAGAAGAAAATTGAAGACAGCAGGTGGCGAAGAAATTTTTCTCCGCTGCCGACATTTCGTGAGACAGTTCTCTCCAGTCAATGTGTATGCTGCTGTCGTTTCTAATGAGTTCTTCGGAAGGTACAACAGCTGTTCCTTAATCCGGCTACATTCCAAAAATCTACAAAACATTTCGGCTCACCCTCTAAAGAAAAACTCATGAAATCAGTGATGTACTACGTCGAAAGATTGAGTTGAGCACTGTAGAATTTCAGACAACCAAGTCTTACCTATTGAGATATTTTTTGAGAATCGTACTTGAAATATTAAGTCTTACACACATAGAAGAGCATCCATGAAAATGTGTCACATTACAGCAAATCCGCGTGATTTGCAGCACCAGGGAAGAAGCGACAAGAAAAAGCGACGGGTTAAACCTGCCAAAAACGGCTCCTGGTTAGCGAAGGCGCGTCAGCCGGAAGAGGATTCAGCGGTGCCCAGCGACTTCTGACATGTCCACATACAGCTCCGTCGCGAACTATTGATGCTAAATTTAGCGCAGACTTTTTTGTAATAGTTTCTCTTTCTTTCAATACAGGGACACCTGTTCACTGTTGTCCCATCTCCTTCCTGACAGCTTAATATCGTCACCTAACGAACCTACTACGCCATCTTTTAGTAATTACCGCTTTTCTAAGGACAATTACCAATAGGTCCCCAAACAATATGCGGAGTAGTCCTTAGTCCCATCTCAATCCCGTGCCATTACACACATGCCCCTGGTAGCTCGAAGCTCTTTTCTGGTAGCTCCTGGTAGCATTCTGGTAGCCCCTGGTAGCTCTTTTCTGACTTCAGTACCTGTCCAATAATTTAGTAATTTATCCACTAATTTATTACACAGAAAAAGCATTTTTTAGCTTTTATAGATCTACACAATAAGTTTTTCTGTAAAAAATCAGCCATTTTTGCGGCAGCATTACAATATATTTTGTATCCTACGGGAAAGAACTATATGAGAAATTAAGACAATTCGTTTTGTGAGAAGCACTCTTAAGAACTCTTCTCGAAGCCCATGGAGAACTGAACTTCGACGCGGTTCTTTCGCAGTTCCCGGTGTGCTACCGGCGTGCGGTCTGTCGTGTCAACTTGGTTGCCCAGGGGTCGCCGAGTCCTTGGCACATGCAGCGATTCTGCCATCATACTGCGACCTTTTTCATGACGAAATTCAGCATTTCGCCCTAAGGAAGGTCACAGTAAGACATACGACACGTTGATATCTGTGCCTGGGACGCGGCGTCTTCCGCACAGACAAAATCCACTGTCTGTGTATGTGATCACAATCTTTGGTGGAGAGGTGCAGACGACCACCAGGACCTTAGATTTCACGGTGTGGCTTACATCGTTAGCTTCAAGGTGGAGGCAGTGAGTAGGCATGTGCTACGCCCGGTGTTGCCGGGCTTGCCCAGTTACTTGTGGGCTTGCCGGTTGAGCCAACGGCGCCTACTCTTAGGCTGGATTGGGCCTACGGTGATCGTACAATTGCTCCGGATCCCACATATAAAAGTGCAGATGGAAAAGCAAACCACCCAGTCGGGAAACCGAGGTCCTGGCGATACTCAAGACGATATCCTCAAGGTGGAGGAACTGAGGAGACGGGATCGGGGTCCCGAACCTCAGTTCGGGTAGCCCCCTGATGGGGTCTAGTGTTTGTCGTGGCAGAGGCGCGATACTCTGGGCATAGAGGAGGCGCATGTCCCGGCACGTGTGAGTAGCGCAATGTTTTGCCTCGGGTATTAGCCTGGATAGCTAGGAGCTCTAAGCTAGCAGGGTGGCCCGACCCAGGTATTGTATGGCGAGGTTGCCCTGAGGGGAAATTGCGTTCGGGTGAGATACGGATACCAGCCTGTCGGCGTACTTACCCGTTGGCGGGGGTGAGGATAAAGGCGGAGAGCTTAGGTGCCCACCCCGAGGATTTATGCCCCCTGGTAGAACAAGGAAATTGCGTGGGTGGTATCCCACGCAGAGTCAAGACAGCCAAAGTTACAAATTGATTGATTGATCTTTTAGTGTTTCCGGGCGCGTCAACGGCTTTGGTCATTAGTCCCGAAAGTGTAGTGCATGTTTTCCCTCGGGAAATGGCGGTGATATTCCCCCGCTGGATGGCGAGATCCGGCACCGACCTACCGTCAACTAGTGGGGTTTCCCCCTAACCAGGACTCTCCCACCAGCGGGGCATCGCCCTATTCGGGACAAACTCTAAGCTCCCGAACGGCCTCCTGGAATATGTGGTAGTGTAGTGTATGTTAGAGTAAGTGTGTGTGTGTAAGGGGAGAGGATAGGCCAAGGAAGAGGAAGGAAAGATCGCGCGCGGTCCGTGGCCCGTTTGTTAGGGCACTGCTCCGGCATTCGTCTGGTGTTGATCGGAGAAACCACGGAAAACTACCGATCAGAGCAGCGGGCCGCTAGAATTCTCCTCCAGACAGCGACTGAATTCGACCTAGCTGAAAAGCTAGTGCCGAAAATCCTGCCGCTTCGGGGAGTGGGAACCTAGGACCTCCCGGTCAGAGGCGCTGCAGTGACATCAGTTGATGCCCTGAGCTACCGCTCCCGGTCCAAAAGCACAGACACTCACTGTCCATCCCGGGCCGTCTCCCGGATAGCCACTGACTTCGGGAGCAGAAGCCCACGCGCGGTCCCTCGCCCGCGCCAAGTGAGGGCGGCGGAGGCTGTCATTACGCCCCGAGCGTCCGCGGGGCCCATTCGCCACGCACCGGCTCTCCGATTCACCGCGAAACGAGATGATTGGAGGAGGCGCGGCCGCGGCTCCCGCGCGCATTTTCCGCTTGGGCGCGCGGCGGTCGGCGGCGGCTGGGGGTGCGCCCGCGCTCACGTGGCGTGGCCAATTTACGCGCTCGCCGAACGCCGCCTCCACGCACGCCGCACACGGACATCGGTCGCCGCCTGATTGGGGAATCATGTGCGATTGCGTTTTTGTAAAGGGGGTCGATTTGGTTGGTGAATCTTTATGAATGCTCTGCTGGAGCATGGATACACAAAGTATTTCACAATTTCAGTTCAATTACAAACTATTTTTTAAATAGAACAAATTTAAAATATATTGCTAACTTATCAGGAAAAATGTTCATCACTAATGACAATACTTCTTTGGAATATGTGATAATGGATTTGAAAAATGAATAAAATTTCGAAGAAGTGTTGGATTGTGAATGGGGCATGTCCCCCATACCTTTTTCTGATTACATAGCGCTGGCTCCTAAGGATGCTATACCATCCGGCGTGTAAATGAATATTGTGTCAAGTCGATGCTGGGTATAACGGGATTCCACTTCTCTCTGTGTTTATCTAGACAGTTTAAGAAATTTGAGATTTCTACTCAATCAAATTTTGTGATATGTGCTTTGAATTGTAGAAAGTGGGTCACTTACTCTTCTTAAAAAAATTGGACTATAAATACTTAATTTTAATGATATATTACAATTACTAGAATGAACGCTAATCTGTTGACATTTGTCATGACGTTGGATTCAAGACCAACCACATTGTGTAGCTGGGATCTAGTTGGTTTTCGACGTTTCGTTATGCGAGTTCCAAAAGAGTCGGCGAACCAAGACATATTTTCGAGTTCCATGATTGTGTTTTTATATGCTAAGATTATTCAATGTATATAGGTCCAGCAACCGTTTGACACACGTGTTCTTTTATAAAAATGTTCAGTGTTTATAATTATGTAATGCATTATGTTTTTATGTTTAGGTTGATAGCAGAATTCTCATCTATAGGCTACTGCACATACATGTTCTGATATTGGTAAATATAAAATATTTCAATAACATTTTCAAAAACGGGTTTATCTCTACATTCACAGTGAATAGTGAGTGTATTGTTCCAGAATTTGTAAATATCTCATATTATATTTCATTAGTCTGGGAGAAAAAGTACTGAACGATATGAAAAAATATTTTGAAGTTTTCTATTTTCCTTATAGTGCGTGCGTGTGTACTTTTCTATTGTAACACTTCTACAGTCCTTTTGTGCGATGTGATTGCAGGGGTTCAGCTAAAATAATAATAATAATAATAATAATAATAATAATAATAATAATAATAATAATAATAATAAAGGCTGACCGGGTAGCCATGTTCGCTAAGGCAGTAGTGCCTTGGAACTTTGGGACCGAAGGATAGCGAATGCGAGACCCACCTCGAGCATGGTTGTGTTTGTGTGTCTCTGTATGTTTGTGATTGTCCATTTCATCCTTCAACATCATCATCATTTCACCCCATCCCCCGGACTAACAACCCTGGGATATAAAAATGAAATATGCATTAAATTGTAAGACCCCCCCCCCTTGGAAAGTAACGAGCACCTACCGCGATATTTCAGTCTGAGTCCCAGTAGGATACACCTATCGCGTGGTCCAATGAGGGCCGATTCGCAGAAAAAAATAACAGGGACAATAATTGTGCTTGGTTCCCACCCTGGTTATGACGCAACGAGTAACGTTCCCCCTGAGGCGCGGATGTCTCCGCAGCACCCCGTTCCCACACGCAGAGGCAGCGCGGCGCGGCTCCTTTGCATCGGAGCGCAGCGGCGCTTCCCGCGCCTGCCGGCCGCCCCCCCCCCCCTTTCCCGCCCCGCGGCCCGCCCTGGCCCCCGCCCCCCAGCCCACCAGCCATCCTTTCCCCGGTTACCGCCCCCGGCCCCGGGCCTCAAGGCTGTAATTCCCATCGGCCTCTCGCAGGAGCGGCTTCGGAGATTCATAACGAGCGGCGCATCCCGATCAAAATGCAGGCGCGGGATCGCCGCCAATTACGCTCCCGGTGCCATGAATGGGATTGCGATGCAAAAGGCCGCGATTAGGGGCCACGCGCTCGCCACTTTAAGGCGTTTACGCCACACCGCCTTCCACGCGCAGTTAGCCGTCGCTGCCGGTAATCATCCAACGAAGCTCTTTCGTGCGCTCTACACGAGAGGATTTTGCAGCAAGTCTCGTTTGAGCCAAGCGAAATATAAGATACTTTATTTCCGTGAAGCAATGGAACTTCAGAAAATGTTAATGGAACATGGATACACAATTAGAACATATCAGCTTGTGTAGTTCTAAAATGTGATCAATAAATTAGAAAAAAATATTAAAAGGGGATGATAAAATTACGTTACTAATTCATGCTTTCGATCTGTCAACTACATTTTCAAATGGTTGCCTCTTAGTTGTACAATTTTAATTTAATATGTAATTATTAAATTGAATAAATACTTTTTTAATTACAATTTCATAAATGGGGATGATAAAATTGTCTCTGGAGAAAAAAAATCTTTACAAACACATCCTGTACTTTTTCCACAGAAATGTGGAAAAAGAAGTGAGATGATCTTAGTGCTGAAAAATGTGAGAAAGATGATCTTAGTGCTGAAAAAGGAAATAAGAAAAGAAAATAACACTACAATGTGAGAATATAGTTAATGCCCATTATTCTTTATTTTTGAGCCCGACGTACATGTAGTGAATTAAATGTTTCGACAGTGAAGCATGATGCTTCCGACAAAGTTCCCACCGTGACACATAATGCATTTTTCTGTATTCGATTAGTGGCCTTTGGTGTTAAATGTGTCGTGCAAGTCTTCATGTTATTACCAATGGAAAGAGAGACCCAAAGGTCGGGAGCCCGACATGTGCTGGGAAACAAAAGAGGGGGTGGGGTGGATCTCAGTGGGGCGGGGGGCGCGTGTTGTACGAGAGTATATGAAACCCTGTGGATTCATTACTCGGCAGAGAAGGCCACGTGGCCACGGCCGCGCCCGCCCTTCGGCTGTCGCCCTCGCCCTCGCCCCTCCCCTGGCCGCGCCGCGCAGCCGCGGGCACGCCCCGCCGTCACCCCGTCGACCACCTCTCGCCCTCCCTCACCTTACCCACCCGTCGCGTCGCCAGGGAGAATTGTAGACCGGGAGAGGTGGCCCAGTGCATCAACTGATGTCACTGCAGAGTCTCTAACCGGGAGGTCCTAGGTTCCTGTCCTGATTTGGAGGAGAATTCTAGCGGCTGCTCTGATCAGTAGTTTGCGGGGTTTCTCCGATGAACACCAGGCGTATGCCGGAGCAGTACCTTACCAAACGGGCCACGGGCCACGCGCGATCTTTCCTTCCTCTTCCTTGTCCTATCCTCTCCCCTTACACACACACTTACACTAACATGCACTACACTACCACATTTTCCGGAAGACCGGTCGGGAACTTTGAGTGGCTGGGGCGGTGCCCTGTTGGTGGGAGAGTCCTGGTTAGGGAAACCCCACTAGCCGACGGTAGGTCGGCGCCGGTTCTCGCCATCCAGCAAGGAAAACCACCGCCATCTCACGAGAAAAAACATGCACTACACTAACAGGACTAATGAACAAAGCAGTTGACGCGCCCGGCAACACGAAAAATCAATCAATCAGTTCCAGTCCTGATGGTGGCAGGATTTTCGAGATTCGCTACATAGCTACGTCGAATTCAGCCGCTGTCTGGAGGAGAATCTCTGGCGGCCGACTGCCCTAATCGGCAGTTTTCCGTGTTGTTTTGGATCGATATCGGGCGAATGCCAGAGCAGCACCACAAACGGGCCACGGTCCGCGCGCAATCTTCCATCTACTTCATTGTTATATCCTCATCCTAACTTATCCACACTTACATTTATTTGCACTACACTACCACATATGTCGGACCGGGAGCGGTAGCTCAGTGCATCAACTGATGTCACTGCAGCGCCTCTGCCCGGGAGGTCCTAGGTTCGAGTCCTGACGGCGGCAGGATTTTCGACACTAGCTTTTCAGCTAGGTCGAATTCAGTCCCTGTTTGGAGGAGAATTCTGCAGCCGGCTGCTCTGATCTGTAGTTTTCCGTGGTTTCTCCGATGAACACCAGGCGTATGCCGGAGCAGTTCCTTACCAAACGGGCCAGGGCCACGCGCGATCTTTCCTTCCTCTTCCTTGTCCTATCCTCTCCCTTACACACACACTTACACTAACATGCACTAAACTACCACATATTCCGGGAGACCGGTCAGGAGGTTAGAGCTTGTCCCGGTGAGGGCGGTGCCCGCTGGTGGGAGAGTCCTGGTTAGGAAACCCACTAGTCGACGGTAGGTCAGAGCCGGATCTCGCCATCCAGCGGGAGAAGATCCCCGCCGTCTCCCGAGAAAAAACATGCACCACACGAACGGGACTAATGACCAAAGCAGTTGATGTGCCCGGAAACACGAAAAATCAATCAATCAAGCAAGCAATAAATGCACAGAAATACACACACACACACACACACCCAACCTTAACATCTAGCCATGAAGTACAGTACCACACATGGCGGAAGACCAGTCAGGAGCTTAGGGCTTGTGCCGACTGGGGTGGTGCCCGCTGGGGGAGGAGAGATTCCTGGTGACGGAAATGGCCCGCTAGAAGACGTAGGTTGGCGCCGATCTCGCCATCCGGCGGAAGGAAGATCACCATTTCCGGGGTAGATCATGAACAATACTAGCGGGACTAATGACCACTGACGCGCTCGGAAACATCAAGAAATTTATAAATCAATCAGAATCCTCATACCAAAAGTGGAAGCCGAACGTACTGACCGCTATGTTCGGGATCTCTCACTACTGTATTGAAATGTTTATTACGGCTCCAGTAGGTTCCTAAACCCATGGAAATACCTGGAATTGATGAATGATTTGATATCTGATTATAATGTCATATGAATGATGGAACCTCGGACCGGGAGCTGTAGCTCAGTGCATCAACTGATGTCACTGCAGCGCCTCTGACCGGGAGGTCCTAAGTTCGAGGCCTGATGACGGCAGGATTTTCTACACTAGCTTTCCGGCTAGGTCGAATTCAGTCGCTGTCTGGAGGAGAATTCTAGCGGCCGGCTGCTCTGATCGGTAGTTTTCCGTGGTTTCTCCGATCAACACCAGGCGAATGCCGGAGCAGTATTTATTATTTATTTTTTCACAGCTTTCTGGTACATGTTTGAGGCGTCATACAGATATTTCTATCAAAGCATGATTTCCGTAGTACATTACTTTTAACAAAAATATATTTATTTTAAGAACTAATTAGAAGGTAAACATTTCTACAAATATAAATTTAAACACTTAGTTTATAAATTAAAAAGTAAATAATTCTTTAACCCAAATTTATTTAGGAACCCATAAATTTCTGGCTATAGAACACGTGCTCAGGTCACAGCTTTCTGTAGATTGATGATAATGTTCGTCTCGATCCCCTGTTGTTTTAGAGAGTGCTTCAGGACGGTAAGTATCACACTTGTTGCTGAGAGGACGATTGGCACAATCTCCACCTCCAATACATGCCACCACACTACCTCATTATTATTATTATTATTATTATTATTATTATTATTATTATTATTATCTTACGTTTTCTCAGCTATTTTTGCTGGTAGAAATGCTCACCTTCCCTGGAATTGTTTTGGGGAGGTTATGTCCATGAAAAAGAACTTCATCTTATATCGGGTTTAAGATAAAAATTTTCTTACGATACGGGCAGTTTGCAACAAAACTGCGCGCTGTCAGAACGTTTTTAGGTAGTTTAAGTTCTGTTAAGTTTTTAAGGAAGTTTTTACTGACCAGGCCTTTCGCCGATATCACGAGTGGGTATGTTTTGGTAGAATTTAATTTCTAAATATGTTTTAGTTCATAAGATAAGTTTTCATATTTCGAATTTTTTCTATTTCTTTATGTTTGATATTGTGGGATAATGGTACTGCGATGTCTATTATTACTCCTTCTTTCTTCTTTTATCGATAAGGAGAATATCTGGCCTATTGTAATCGACAGTACGATCAGTTAAACTGGTCTGTCCCAGTACAAAGGGTGGAACTTGTTTCCAGCACTGGAGGAGGGTGTACTTATAGAATGGCGGTGTTGATTCATCCAATAATTTATGCTCTATTGAAATTGCCCTGTGCACGATTTTCGCAACTTCTTTATGTCTTCCTAAGTAAGCACTGTCTGAGAGGGAAGAGCATGCAGCTGTGATGTGTTCTATAGTTTCTCCTACAGCTCCACACTTCCTACATTTATCCACCACATCTTCTTTTAAACAATCCTTTTGATAGTTTCTGGTCTTGATAACTCTGTCTTGAATTTATAATATAAAACCTCGGTCTCAGGATATATTTGTTTATTATTATTATTATTATTATTATTATTATTATTATTATTATTATTATTTGCTGCTAACGTAGCATCTGCCTTCGTGCCCCTGAGTGGCGGGGGCTTGGGCCGGGTCCGAGGGCGGCGCCCCTCGCCTCATTTGCGTAGCGCCGCGGGCGCGGCGGCAGGGTCGGGCCGTCCGGGCCGGGTCGCGTGGCCACCGTCCGCCCGCCAAGTACGCTGCCGCGCCGCGCGGCGCCGCACCGGTCACGCAGCTGCGAGAGGAAGCTCGCGCCGCGCCGCTCCAGGGAGGGTGGAGGGCGGGGTGGGGCGCGGCGAGAGGGGGAGTGGGCGGGGCGCGACGGCCGCACGTGGGCTATTGCGGGAAGACGAGTGTCTCCAGTGCAGCCAAGATGTGCCCGAGTCTCAAATGAAGCGCTGGGAGACTTGATTCAAATACATAATTCAATACCTTTAATGTAGCGTACGCCCCAAGAAAGAGATTCTTGTAAGTGAGATTTACTTTATTCAGTACGTGAATACATAAAATGCGGTAAGTTAAGGAAACCTTGATATTATATTAATATTTCGTCATCATAGGTTATGAATGATATATTAATTTGATTTCTCGATTGCAAATGTTTCCTTTCATTTAATATTTACAAGAACAAAAGTATTCGTCATGCGAATATCGTAAGAGATAACCCATCGAGAGGGAAGGATTGCAATTTCGGATATGGGCCCTGAGTCCCAGGCACAGGGAAGAGTTCGATTCTTTGAATCGTGGCCTGGATCTGTACACCGACCTACTTCTCTGGGCATCCCAGGTAGACATTTAATCATTAATGTATTACAAAAATGATAACATTAAAACTCAAATTTTGGACATGGTTTCAAACAATGCCACGATTAATTATATTTACATGATGATTACTGCCCAGGGACTGCCAAATTATTGTGCAACACATTCGCATGCCCCAATCCATAACTTCGTAGAGTCATACGGCCGATGACGTATGTGATGCTGGGCGAAACTTTCCGCCCAGCGCACGCCCGCACCGTCTAATCTTCGAATGATGTCGGTCACGCAGCTGCGAGGCGGAAGCGCGAGGCGCGGCGCGGGCGGCAGGGGCGGGGGCGGGGCGGGGGGGGGGGGGCGGCGGCGCACGTGGTCCGCGCAGACGCTTCGTCTGCATCTGGCCGCTGCCGCGTCGCTCCAAACGCCACGCTGCGCTTCGGCGCTCGCTCTGGCGAGGCGCAATTTGGCTCATGCATCTGTGTATGCGCGGTGTACGTTAAGAGGAAAAAGTAAGAAAGAAACAAAGAAACGCAAATAAGAAACAATGAGATGTTACAGGCACAGAGAAAACACATAGTAAAAGACGGGAAGGAAAAGAAAGTGGGGAAAGAGGAAAATACAGAACTATTGGTGCTATAGCAGCACATTTTCTCGCAATATAAACAGTTGTTGGAATTTTAGAAGTTTCAGATAGTTTAACGAAAATCGAACCTGCATCACTTTTATAAACGTACTTTGCTCAAAAGTTTCAAGAAAAATTTAGAGAACAAATATAGAATCTTTTTATGGAATATGTTAAAAATAAATCCTATATTTCACGCAAAAATACTCAATTTTCAAGCAATTATACATAAACTTATTTGCTTTTAAAGAACAGATTTTATTAAGGAGAAATATTTCTATCTTTAATATTGTGGTTGTTGGAGGTCGCCAAAAACTCTAAGCTTTTGTAAGTTAAATCATAATTTTTAAATGTGATTTTCTCTATCCCAGAAAAAATATGATCTATAAATTCGAAACAATTATTGAGAAAATTTTTTGAAATGTTTGTAATATTTCTTGTAAAGTATACCCAAAATTCAAAGTATTTGTTTCAAGTTCTCAGGGTATCGAGTTCGTAGAGGTCGATCGGGGAATATCAGTTTCGGAGAAAATCGGCGCGGGCGGGCGAGAAGACGGACGGACGGATGGAAGGACGAACGGATGGACGGACGGACGGTCGGACGAACGGGCGGACAGATGGACGTACAGGTGGACAGACGGACGGACAGGCGGACGGACACACAGACGCGCGGACGGAAGGACGGACGTACAGACGTTTTGCTATAAAGCAATAATTGGTAATAAGAACCAACAAAAGGATTGCGGATCCTGATTACACAATGTTTTAGAGGAAATAATGTATTATAGAATAATAAACAAGATTTATCCACTTTTTCGATGTGAGGCGTCAAATCAGATATCAAATCGCCACTTTCTTATTCATAATGACAACAATGAACAATAAAAAATTAAGATAAATAGGAATAAGAGAAAGGAAAGAATAGAAGGATAGTAAAAGAGAAAGGGGGAAATAGAAAGTGAACATACTCCTAAATGCAAAATACTAGCATATAGTAATTCTCTTTGCCGCAAAGCTGGGAGCTTAATATTCTGATGTGGTGAAACATACAATTCTTTCCGAATTAACATTGCGACGATAATATAGTGTTTGTTAAGAAATACCGACAACAAGACATATCGGAATCAAATAATGTACATTAATATATAGAAATACTCCTATGCACGCATTAACATCATAACAAAAATCGAAGATCCTGTTTATTTAAGTAAAACAGAAAGTGTCATGTTAGGAGTGAAATGTTGATGGATGAGGCGACGATAGGAGTCGAGTCCGGCATTTTGAAATGAATATGCCAAAGCATCTTTTATACGAGTTGCATACAATTTGTAAGCACGAATTCATGCAAGCGTAATGTATAATCTACAAACATTTCTGTATGTAAAGCGGCAAACTTGTTGACTCATAACATATCAATATTTACTTCAATTTACACTTCTCAATTGTTTTATTAGCCGTGTATTATTTACGTTACGCGTACGGCGAAGTTTACTTAGTTACGCCTATCGTAATGTAACTCTTTCCAGTCAATTAGGAGTAGTAAATACTACAATCCAAGCATGAGTGCTGAAAAGAACACTTTCTTTCAATTAACGTGAGACAGGACAAACATTATCTGATGCCGATATCATTCAATGGATTTTGCCATATTCATTGGATAGAGAGCACTGCCAAGTAGGCATAACGCGCTCTTTACCTCCGCCCGCATTCCGGCCGAGGTTTTTGGCAGCGTGGGCGGCGGCGGTGGCCGAGGACGCGTTCCCGCGGAAGCGGCCAGACCGCGGGGGCCGCCGCCGCCTGCATCGCGGAGCTATTTTGACCCGCCGCCGCCCCCACCGCCCCCAGGCCCGCGGAGTTGGGGGCCCAAGTAGGCCGCCACCGCCGCCGTCATGGCGAGTTACGGCGACCGGCTGCCCCTGGCACCCGCCCGCCCCGCCCTACCCACCCGTCCGTTTCCTCCCCCCTTCCCTCCCCCCCTCCTCTCACCGCCCACCCTCGGCCCCCACCACACCCTTCCCCCCCCGCCACCTACCCACTCGCCTGCCTTGCATCGCACCTCACCATCTGCCCGGTTCCAGCCTCCACTTTCCTGCCGGCCAGCTTCACGTTTGGACCCAGTCGCTCGCCCAACCACCCATACACCCAACCCCTACCCGCTTGCCCGTCTCACATCACACGTCCGCCCCCCCCCCCCCGCCCATCCACCCTCCAGGCCTTCCCCACCCCCTCCCTTCCCCCGCATGCTTAATACACCCACTCACCCACCTACCCGCTCGCCTCGCCCTTCCGGCCAATGAGACAGTCCAGAACCGCCACTCCTGAATGCTCGCTCCAACTGGAACGTTTCATGAGAGTAATTTGTAGTAGACTAACCCGGCCTTCCGGAGGCTAATGTGGAAGAGAACCTCCACCAAAAGTTGGAAGGCCCATCGTAAGGTTATAAACAATTGGATACGTTTTAGAAAGGACTGCAAACACGGTCGTATTTCTACATGATGTGGTAACAAACGTTAGTATAGTACTCTTCAAAAAATGTAGGAATTTTCTAGGGGCGAGGCTCATGGGATGATGATGCTGGCCACATTAACGTCTTCTAAAGCTAAGTGATCAGGAGGTTTACTTCCAAGGTAATGAGCATTCTCCAAGCAGCAGCAAGGAAGCAATTGCCTAACGCGCGAGCACACCATTTTTATCCTAGTTTTATTTTTAAAAGAAGAGCTGTTATTAATAATGTTTCAAATAATATATAAAAACGGTTACAGTCATCATTTATATAAGCAAAAACATCTTTGCACATTCAATGATTGAAGAGAAGTACAATCATCAATACAAATGTCTACTCTCTGCATCAATGTAATATAATATTGGACACTTGAGTTGTCAGACAATATACCCAAAAGAGAGTGAACGAATGCTCACTCTTTAGGCTGGAACTCATTGAAATTAAAGTAAATGCTTCAGGTGTGTTCTGTCCATTCTTCTGAAGATTTAAGTTAATGAAGAAAAATATGTTAGTAGCGCATTTTATATTGTGCTAAAAAATTATTTAATATTCAGTTCAGGCACAACTAAAAAACAAAAGAAAAAACAAAAATAATTTCTGAAAATTCTTAAACGTACAAAATAATCAAATATCCATAATGAACTTAAAATGCATAACTCCATTGCAGTAAATGACCGACAAAAATAGAAAGAAATGCTCATACTCTTTTTCTTCTAATATTTTCGATTCTATTCAATCTGGTCAAAAACTTGTCCTTTCAATAGTGACGGCCGTATTTCAAGTTAACTTATTACGTCAAGTTCACTCATGTTACTAAGACAAATATGTGACTTTTCAGTAGGAATAATTTATGGGACTTCATTGATATCTTGCGAATAGCCCTTACATAGAAACGGAAAAAACAACTTGTTTTCATGACTAATAATATTATTATTTATTATACGGAATGTTCACACTCTGCACTGTGTGCAGGAATATTCACCTGACCATTGCTGATCTAGGTCGTTCGCTCTCGCAGAGACAAGACACGAACGATTGTTGTGTCTGTAGGCAAATTCAACAATGAAATGGTAATTCCAACACTTAGATTGCGTGCACTTGTTTTATTGTTATTATTGTTATTATTTTATTATTATTATTATTATTATTATTATTATTATTACTATTATACAATGCTATGGAAACACAAACTTTATTAAAAAATGAAATAGAAACAGGACCAAAGATCGTTTGTAAACGCTTTAAATAAGCAGTAAATCATCAAATACTTATATTCGTACACTTGTAAAAGAAAATGATTCAGTGTTAAACATTCATTGTTTTAAACTAATTCACTTTCTTCGAAAAACTCTGTTTTCTAAAAGAAAAATCATAAATAAACCACCAAATTCATTTACTGAGAAAGATGGTATACCATATCGTTAGATGGGTAAAATTAACGTGCTTGTGAAACCACCAACCTCTTGAACATCACATAACTGTCAGTAGAAAGCAATGCCAACTCAACTACAAGCACCACGCTGTAGAAATACGTCTGACGTCACACGCAGACGCTCAGAACGAAATGAAGACTTTCCGCTGGATTCTGTGACCGCGCGCGCCAACAGAGCGGCGGTCGTATTTTCATTTGCGGCCTTTTCGTTGATTGGCCCCAGTCGACGCCCGTGCGGCTGCCTTCCAAAAGCCACCCACAACGCACACCCGCCACCGAAATGCAGCTGGACCTCAGAGCTGCTTCCACGCGCCTCTGCAAGGTTAACAGGCGCCCTTGGCAACACGACTTCTGAGCCAGGGCTGATCTTCAGTGCATATCCTCGCTTTTGTGTCTTGTTTGTTCCCTTCCAATAGCTCAAATGTCCAGTTCGGGCCTGGGGTGAAACTGAAAAGTCGCAGTTTTTCTAGATCACAGTAGATAGAGGTTTAGGATAAGGAGGGGACCATCGTCTAGACCTGAGAATAGAATGAAAAAAGAAGGATCACGCGTTATTTGAAGTGCGCCTATAATTGATGAATCGTTTAGAATTGATCAGTCGAAACAATGTCAACGATCGGTGAGAGACCCCACATCTTCTTCATACAATTCCTATGAACGACTATCGGATTTCACTGCACTTTTTCTCCCTCTGTGTTTTGGCTTCACTGAATTCTGAATTCTCTACGATAATTTATAAATTTCACCATAAGCAAACTAGTTGCTTTACACAACTTGCTGTGAAGAATTACACAGAATAACAATTCGAAACATTTCGACACGAAACACCTCCACGAGTGACGATGGCCGTAACAGACGCAAGTAAGTCGCCGACAGCTTGTCAGAAAGCGAGATCTATGGAGTCAGTACGAAGGTGGCAGCATTAGAAGTAATTACTGCAGTGCAATCAACGTCAATATTGCTATACCATAGCAGTGAAAAAGGTAATCGAGATATAATTTATAAAATAGAAAAACTAATATAATTTCTTTGGGCACATTTCGAGTAACGATAAAAAATTAATTAACAAGAAAACTCAACGAAAAGTGCTAGGTAGCTAAAGAACGGGAAGGAGGTATGGCATACAGACATGAAAAGAGGAAAGTGAATTGGTGACCTCAATAAAATTGCTTAGGACAAAAACAACGTGGGGGCAAATGTCCCTCTGAGACCCGTCTCTGGTCAGATTTATAGATGATGATTATAATAATGATGATGATGATGGAAATCAGAGATATTGAAATTGCTGCAACGGAGGTAGCGGCAGCTGTGAGAAAATCGGCGATAGGAAACTCAGCAATGAGAGTAGCAGGTCAGTCGCCATTGCAGATGAAGTGAAGACAGGAATGGAAACAAGCCAGGCAAGAAGGAGATGCCGACGGAGGTGCAACGGAAGAGGTCAGGTTGCGATGTGATGGTGCGGAGATGGGGGCGCTGCCGGCGCGGGGGAATGAGCATTAGTCGGGGGCTGAGTCGTGCTCGGGATCAGACCGCTGGCGGCGCCGCGATCGCCAAGGACAGTGGCTGGTTGCTCTGTGCCCTCGAGAAACAACTACTCCACGGAACAAGGGCTTGTATCGGTGAGAAAGAAAGAGCTCAGAGCCTAAAAATACAACATTTCATTTGAAACATCTTCTTTATATTAAACATTTCATGTTAAATAGGATTCGTGTGTAAAACATGATACTCATACTATAATGCTTTTGAGATAAGACAAAGTGACCGTTTTAGATTAAGGATTTTAAGGGAATTAAATAAAAAATACAACAAAGAGGGGTACATTGTAAGCCATAAATAGAACAATTCAAATATCATATTACTTGGACAACAGACGGCAGGAGTCGAACATTATAATAGCATATGACGACTGAAATCGCATATTGACTATTTTCATGTTGGAAATGGTGAATGTTGATGTTTATAGTTTTATAGTTAATGATAAATCTATCTGTGTTGTACTTGTCAGATAATTTTGAAAGTGGTTCTTCGTGTTTTGCGAAGCTGGATGTTAGAAGCGAGGAAAGATTTGAAATGTGTTGAGGAGACTGTCTTGTCTTCGCTGAGCGGGATGACGGAAGGTACCGCATAATTTATTTGTAACTTGTGAAACATCAGAAATTGTGAATTGTGTATTTTAGTTACTGGAGTTACTGACGAACGCAGAACTCTATCTTCTGGAACTTGTTCGATTGCCCAGAATTGTAATATCATTGTAAGGGCCGTAATAGAAACAAAAATTACCATTTTAACGGTTGCAAATCGGGTGTATGAAAATAAAACTGAAAGCGTAACGTCTGAAGAATTGAAATACTTCTGTTTTCTCATACTTCGAGTCAATGCAGTTAGATTTGACGTCACTGCCACGAGGGACCTAGCTATACTATGTCAAAGTGTGTGTGTGTTAATGCGTAGAAACGTATACATCACACTTGCAATTTTGTAAATCTGACTTTCTTAAACTGAGTCAAAAATGTGTTCCGTAAGTCCCATAATATTCTAGGCGTAGGGTAATAGGACACTACAGAGAATATCTCTAGTACAACGAATTTTCAATGCGCTCATAATTTGAAAGAAAAATATAGAGCCTCTGACGATGTGAGGGGGGTCAATGGTTTGAGAGATATTCAGAAACTCGGGAAAAGTCGAAAAACAATGAAACAATTTCCATTTTCACTGAAAAATGCAAATATTTGATTGTGATATTCCACCTATTCTAATACTGCGCATACCGACTGAATTCTCATACTCGACACAGCTGACGTAATACGACGAGGAAGAACGAAGCTTCAGTATTCACTTGTGACATTTCAGAAAAGCCATTGTTTGTTTCTCCAGGACACACCTGACGAAAGCAATTTTGCTGTTGCAAGCCACTAAATACTTCTTCCCATATGGCATTTTCTTAAGCAGCAAAATAATCCCACAACGCAAATTTGAATTTGGGTACAAATTGGGTACACATATTGAACGCTCATATTCTGATTTCTGAATATAAAAATAGAATATATCAGGATAATCTTACTAAATATTGTCTATTCAACATTAATCATTCTGTGAGAAGATAGCTATCAAAATGCACACATAGACACACACACACACATACACGGAAAGAGTTATTGACACTGTCTTGCTTTGACTAGTAATTTAAGACATTAAATGAATTATGTATACATACATTATACGTAATATAATTTACATTGTCTACTACATCATGCATAAGTGGCTCTTAAAAAAACGTGAGCTAGAGAAATCTGAGATTATTTTTCTAAATTTATTTAAATGTATCGTTTAAATAAAATCATTAAATTGAAATTCACATGCCCATATAAATTAATAATTACTGCCTGTAACTTGTAACTTTCCCTCACCACTAGGTTTATAACTGGGGGCAGTTTTAAGAAATACGAAAACTCACTTCTTCCTTTTAAAAGAAACTGCAAGTCATTTTCACTTACAAAGGGCGCATATTCCATTATTTTCAGTCACGAGAGAAACATTTCGCTTTTCTTGAGCATATTACATTTCAGAATTTATGTTCTCTCCCGTAAACTTCTGGAATATTTGATTTATTTACAAGAGTCTACTTTCTTCCAAAGAGTCTACAAACATGTTAAAATAAAGGTTTACACCTGGTCATTATAAAGAACAGAGAAGAGTGTGCCATCTTGTAAGAAACGTTCGATTGCAAATAACCGACTGATTCTGCCGAACGAAAGTAGTCACACTGCATTATGATTGATGATCCGGACGCGTCAACGTGTAATATCATAAGTCCCATAAGTGTAGCTTATTTTTCCCTCTTGAGAGATGGCGGCGGTCTTCCTCCGCTGGATGGCGAGCTGCTGCGCCGGCCCGGCTAGCGAGGGTATCTCCCACCAGCGGAGCACTGCCTCAGCCGGGACAAGCTGTAAGCTCCCGACTCGTTTCCTGGCATGTGTGGTAGTGTAGTGTATGTTAGTGTAAGTGTGTGTAAGGGGTGAGGAGAGGACAAGGAAGAGGAAGGAAAGATCGCGCGCGGTCCTTGGTCCGTTTGTTAGAGTACTGCTCGGCATTCGCCTGAATGGAGAAAGCACGGAAAACTACCGATCAGAGCAGCCGGCTGCTAGAATTCTCCTCCAGACAGCGACTGAAATAGACCTAGCTGACAAAGGTGTGTCGAAAATCCGGCCACGGTCGGGAGGCGAACCTAGGACCTGTCAGTCAGAGGCACTCTAGTGACATCATTTGATGCTTTGAGCTATCTCTCCCGATCTTCCCGCCTTCAAGTTATTACGTATATACGACATAAAATAGAATAAAATATATTAAAAGTTCTAGCTAAGAGCTGTTTTTAACAATGGAACTCATGACGTAACATAATATTATACCACATGAGAGATACGGTTCTAAAAGGAACATTCCTATTGCGTTTGTGCGTTTAGGTTAACGTTTGACAAAAGCTATCAGCAACACTTTTTAAATCTTTTTTGCAACTCCCTGTCATAAATTCTAAGGTTTTCTCCGGACCTCTTTCACCAGATTCTCGTTCACTAAGAAAACAAATTTGTCTATGAGCCGACCTGGATAGGCGAGGTCACCAAGGCTGAAGAAGTGGAGCTGCCGCGCGCTTGAAGGGTCGCGGGCATTCTGCCAAATTGGAAGATCGGCCTTGCTCGAGAGAACGCTTCGACCATGTCTACGTTGTAGAAAGTATTCATATTACAACTAAACCTGACTTAAGCGGCCATTCATCTTTAACAATTCAAACCGGCGAGATGTGATCGCTCAATGGAGGTGAAACTACAAAAAGGGCGTGGCAGCAACCCTCGGTCAGGTGGCCTCTTAATGAGATAGTTTACACGTGTCTTATGAAAAAAATCAACGTAAAAGGCTGTTAATGCAGATTACTGCTTAATCGAGATGGTCGTTTAACCAAGTGTCACTGTATTCGGTCGTAAACGCCCGTGTTCTCCCGAATGCTGCAAATCCAGCCCGCACGCGGATCTCCTCTGGCAGGCAACGCCGACTGCTCTCGCGGGTACCGGAGCGCGTCGCGGGGGCCTTGGCGTCGCGGAAGCGCCCGCGGGCGCGCAGGTGCGCACCCACGCCCCGCCCCCTCCGCGCGCCGCCCGCCAAAGAGGAGCACGATCGGAGCCAGCGCCCTCGCGGTGGAGGTGAAAGGTGAACGCGCCGGCAGCGGCACGAGGGCACAGCCAAAGGCACACAGAGGGGGAAAACATTAACAAAACGAGGTCTTGCAACATCAGACCACTGATGCAGACGGAAAGGGAATAGAAAGAAGATTTCGAAATGTAATGAAATCCTAATAATAGTTCTCAAAAAGAAATAGGGACTATTGATGCAGGCAGAGAGAAAATAGAAAGAGGATTTCGAAATGTAATAAAATCCTAATAATAGTATTCAAGAGAAATAGAAAAAAATACACTAAAATATTTACAAATCCAATGCTTCTGCATTAAAGAGAAAGAGAGGAAAGATACACGAAGGACGAAGCATTTGGGGAAACAAAGTAAAATATGTAAGACAGTGCAGGTGTAATAGAAAAAATAGAAATATAGTAAGCAAAGGAAGAGTATCTTTTAGATAGAAAAAGTAGTATCTTCTAATGAAGTACGTAGGAATGATAAAAATAATCACAAAATCCGGATGATCACAAATGCAAAGAAGAAAATAAACAAATGAAAATAAGGCAATGCAAACAAAATAAGAACGAAACACCAAAAAAGGAATTATATTGGGGAGTGATATTCGATACATTAAAGAAGAGCACAATGAAAAGCGATTTCGTGAAATTAGGCTCTCGGAAAATCAAATTTCGTTGGGCGAAATATGCGATAACTGGATTCTTTCTTGGCTCCATCTAAAACAAGAAACTGTGTTTGACTAAAACAGATTGGTTCAATTTTGTTATATTCCGACGCGGCGTCTCTCGCACACTCAAGTATCTATTGACTGCAACCGCGGAAGCCTTAAAGCGTTTTCCATTCGTTGCACAGAATCCCACCCTAGTGCAGGGCAGAAACGTCCTCGCTCCGCAACAGTGCTGCCCCACACGCGCAAAGGGCAGCTACGAATGAAACAGATTCCGCAACTGAGTCAGTGCTTGTGGGCTACGCAGTGAAATTATACACAGCTGTTCTTGGTCAGTCACACTGATGGAACTCGAAAATAATAATTTTGAATTACGATCGTCGTTATAATTTTTATGCAGTCTTTTGGTAATTCTTACTTCTTAATTCATAAATTATTAACGTGTGATTTCTTTATTTAAAAACCACAAACATTTCAAATGCGTATGAGTCGTAATTTCATTTTTCGAGATTTACCAGTGATCGATATAGTACACAAGATTTTGAACCGAAAGGCTTCTGTAGAATTGTTTGATTTCTGAAAAATTAAAAATATTAACATGAACATTTCCGCTGGTATATGCATGGGCGTGCGAGAAACATTTCTTGGCATATATATTTGAATGATTTTGTAAGGGTCACTATTTTTATTTTCACTTTATTAGCGATTCGAAATTGAGTCGTACCTAAAACACTTAAGTTTCTAAATAGCACTGGATTTGTTAATATGAAGTTATTCAAGGTTAAATTTTCGGAAAACATAATCTGATTTTCCGAACTTCGTGTAAATCACAAACATTATTTTAAGACATTTCTTGCAAAACATAATATACTCCATCATTCGAAGTATCCCTGCGTGACAGAAGATCCTCAATTGCCTTCATAATTTCACCACGAATATAAGCATGGATAAATTCCACACCTAACCTCACAATGGCCCGGTGCACTGGACTGCACTGACGCGATCATCAGTGCAGTTTAGGGCGCCCCGGGTCCGTGTCGATGTGCGAATGGAACACGCAGTTCTTTAAACTAGTGCGCCCTAGCGGTGGAATGGAACACGAAAGCAGCCGAGTGCGCACTGAGTGCGCACTAGTGCGACGAATGGAAAACGCTATTAGTCTTTCCAGATTTGTGTTCCACGGGAGTTTCCTACGTGTAGAGCGCGCCTTAGAAGAAAAAGCACATGTGGTGGCACCACGCGACCCGTGGTGTAGCAGTAAGGCGCCCCCATTTCCACTCCTGAGGCCGCAGGTTCATTCCTGTCACTTCCATGTTGAGTTTGGTGTGGAAAACGCAGGTTCGCGGTAGATTTTCTCGGGATTCTTTAGTTTCTCCTGCCTCTCAAATCGCCATCTCCTCCACCTTCATGATTATAACTATCATCCTCGTTGTCATCGTTGGATCTAATCACCAACATTTACCGGAGAGGCCCGAAGGCTGCCATGTTGAAATTTCTCTGTTCGGAACTACGACTATTGTCCCACCTCCCCGAAAATTCATGCCGAGCAATAATCTATGTAATATAAAAAAAAAGGAATATAAAAAATTGAACAAAACTGTTTTAGTTAAAACTCAAAATCTTTTTTCGAAAGAAACAATCCAGTTTCAGCGTATTTCGCCAAACGAAATTTGAGTTGCCGTCAGCCAAGAGTCTATACTGCGATTTATTCAGAACTGCCTCTGCCAGGTCATGAGCTGTTACGGTGCCATCCAATCTGGAGCTTAGACGTCACTGTAGTGACGTCACTATGGTGGCGTTCAACCTTCTGATTGGATGACACCGTAACAGCTGATTTTCGTCAGGTGATTGATTGATTCATTGATTGATTGATTTTATCGTGTTATCCGGGCACGTCAACTGCGTTGGTCATTAGTCCCGTTAGTGTAATGCATGTTTATTTCTCGGGAGATGGCGGTGATCTTCCCCCGCTGGATGGCGAGATCCGGCGCCGACCTACCGTCGGCTAGTGGGGTTTCCCCCTAACCAGGACTCTCCCACCAACGGAGCACCGCCCCAGCCGAGACAAGCTCTAAGCTCACGACCGGTCTCCCGGAATATGTGGTAGTGTAGTGCATGTTAGTAAAAGTGTGTGTGGGGGGGGGAGACGATAGGACAAGAAAGAGGAAGGAAAGATCGCGCGCAGTCCGTGGCCAGTTTGGTAGGGTACTGCTCCGGCATTCGCCTGTAGCTGATCGGAGAAACCACGGAAAACTACCGATCAGAGCAGCCGGCCGCTAGAATTCTCCTCCAGACAGCGACGGAATTCGACCTAGCTGAAAAACCTGTGTCGAAAATCCTGCCGCCGTGGGGAGTGGGAACCTAGAACCTCCCGGTCAGAGGCGCTGCAGTGACATCAGTTGATGCATTGAGCTACCACTCCCGGTTTCGTCAGATGCAACTCTGAATACATCCAAGTGCAGATCCCGGTAGTCACTCTGGTCCGCGCAGGCGAAGACACGTGGAGGCGCAGTGCGCGTTGTGGCGACAGCTGGGACGGCACGGCGGGGGAGGGGTCGGGGGCCGTGCGACGCGTGACGCCGCTGCGCCGTGCGCGTGACCCGGGGGCAGCGGGCTAATGAGCAAGCGCCGCCGGCGCGCGCAGGGACACGTGCACGCCGCCGATGCGCACGAGAAGGCGAACAAGATGATGAAGAAGACGAAGAAAATGGAAAAGAAAGGAGCGCTTTCCAATGTATAATGCTGATGCTGGCGGAGAATGAGGTTCCAAATGTTGCGACAGGTTGTGACGCGGTAATTGAGGAGCGGAGTTCGCCTCAGAACATGACTCATGACAGCTACACGGAATTCGGAACGGGACTCAAGATAAAAAAGTTTCCGACATCCTGACGAAGTGATGTCAACTTCCTTCGAATGATAGTGCGAGAGATTTGCAAACTCATTTGTATTTAATTAATAACACGGCTATGTATCTCTGTTATTAAAGATGAAATGTAAGAAAAAACTTTCATATTGAAGAAAATCGAGAAAAAAGAACTGGTATGGCATAGCCAAGAGAATGAATAAAGAGCTTCGGCCTCAAACTGGTGTGAAATGTCCCTTCACGAGAAAGTAGGAGGTTCTAGAAGGACTAAGGGGCCCGATGTATTCATGAGACATTACTAATACTTACGGAAAGGTAAATATTCTAAGAGGAACATAGAATTTTGCTTCGTAATGAGAACATCACATTGTTGTAGGAACCACATGTATGTGATGTATGTGGTGTTGCTGCGTTGACGTTGTTGTGGAGAGTTGTTAAGAACAGTAGTTGTTTATAACATATGAGAGTATTGTGCTAATGTTAAAGATCTGATAATAAATCGTTTGACTTGTACATTGTACGAGTTGCTACATTCATGATCGACAGAGAAGAAGAAAATAAGAAAAAAAGAAAGAAGAAAAATTCTTTGTTACATTATGATTCAGTTTCATTATGTTTTTTCAGTTACATTATGATTTTGAATTAAAATCCGATTAACCGGTAATATGAATAACTTTTCGCAATGTGACCAAGCGTCGATTTGCTTTGGAGTCTTGTCAGTTCTTTGCAATAGAACCATGTACAGATTGCTATGACAATACGATTTGTCATTACCATGACGACGACGGCATCGACAAAGTAGACGAAGATGGAGAATAAGAAGCATAAAAAGACAAGTAAACCATTGCACGTATTCAAGAAAGCACACGCCAATAATCTATTCATCTATCAAGCGATATTACAATACGTCCACACTCATGGCTTCCACAGAGTGCCCGATTCGCCTGGCAGCCCGTGATGCAGCACTTGATGCGAGGGATTCGCGCGGGGGCGGCGGCAATCGGGGGGTGCCGACATTTATTGCGCCCTCGCAGCCACCCACAGCAATATCCCGCGCCGCCCGGGGCGCTTCGCCTCGCCCCTCCCCCTCCCCTCGCGGGCAGAGTGGGAGGGGGACGGCGGCGCCGGGGGCGTGGCGCAGCGAGTTGGGATGGGGAGATCGGAGGGGAAAAGTCAGGGCTGTCGGAGGGATGAAAATTTCGCGTTGGTTCTTGTGGGTTGCGGGCAGTTGTGTTGGGTGAAGAATAAATAAGTGTACGTCTTCATTGGAGGTTCAGGCTGTGGGGCTTGATTCTTCGGTCCAGTCACTTGGCTTGGGAATATTGGAATTACGTTTTCTCTGAAATATTTAACTCTTGAAACATTGTTGAGATTTGAACATTTGAATGGGTTACATTAGAACCTTTTGAACCACGTACAGCGTAAATTCTCTTTAAAAAAAAGTTTGTTATAACGATAAGTAACCGTTTGTCAAACGTAAACAGTGGTTGGGTACTTTGTTGGGGTGAACTGTACTTGGTTTAATCTATGACTTTGATACACTCTCTCCATGTAAAAATAATTATACCGAAGATTTTTATATCGGAAGCACTAAGGCCCCTTACTTTCGTGGTTTTCACTGTTCTAATAATATTTATTCTTTTTTTCCTATTCTTTGTAGCAGTTCAACAATTTCAACTATTCTATTATCTGATAGTAGACTAATATAAAAATCCAATTGTGACAACAAACGTGGTCGGGAATTCTTCAATTTCTTCGCAATTTCTCCATCGCAGCGAGTTTCGTAATAATTGAAATCTACCGAGTCTATCGTACCAAAATTCATTTCACTAATGAGTGGTGGATTATATTAAACGAAGATGAGGATCGTAAATAAGGAAGTTACTACGTCGAACCAAACGTCGGTGAAAGTTATCTAAAAATACTCTGCTTTTTTAGGATAAATACATGTGGAAACGTGTGATTTCTCTATAATAGCACAGGAAATGAAGGGCTCAGTGGAAGGTAATCACTAATCACAAGCCACACTAATGGAGTTGTAAGGTACAGATCGTTTAAGTTTGGCGAACACGTGCAAATCAATGGAGGGTCACGCTCGTCAGTCACATGTTTTCCTACCATGTGGCTAGAAAAGGGAAAGCTATAATACTGAATTGGAAAAGGGTCGATTACAGAGAATCGTGATCGTTGCATGGTAAATTTAAAAACTCAAAATTGTGATTTATGATTGTCTCTCACCGATCCCTTCCCATTTTTTCAAAATAAACTGCATGTCTCTCACACACAGGGTTAAAACCGTTAACAATTGCGTCAGTTAAGCGTGAATTGTAGGTAGTGAAACAGTACACAGTTAATAATCGAGGAAACACAGGTGGCCAAGCGACTTTTTCATGATCGAGAACTCGTGACGAGGCGCTGCACGTGACAAAAAAACGGAGAAACGCCACACACACACACACACACACACAAACACAAACACACACACACACCGCGGGGAGGATCGAGGAGAAGGGAGGTTGGTTTTAGTGGGTAAAAATCTCACACTATCATGAGGTACGGGTCGCATGGTGTCTTTTGAAGATTTCCACCTACCCTCGTAAAACAAACACACCACACACACACACACACACACACACACACACACACCACACACAGGGCACTCGGCGCTTCCGTGGGCGATCCTGCGCGCGCGTCACGCGGGCCGCGTCACGCCGTATGCCGCAGCCAGGTGGCGACTAGGTGGGGCCACCTGGGGCCGGGCGGAGATTGGAGTGCGCGAAAGGCGACGGCAGCCCTGCGAAGGAGCTTCTAATTTATTAATTTTTAATTTATTTAGTCAAAAACTGTATGTGACGTATGGGGGAGAAAATCATCTGCGCACGCGTTCTTGAGTTTCAGAGTCCCTTCCCAAAGTCCCTTCCCAACAATTTAACTATTAATAGTTTAAAGATGAAAAATAATAATAATAATAATAATAATAATTATAATAATAATATTAATAACAAATTTAAAAAAGCGAGGGATTAACATTTCAAATACTAGATATTTTCGTTGCCAAATTATAGAAAACTTATTTTTAACGGTAAAGGAACAAACAGGTTTGATTTTTCTGTATTGTTAACAAAACAGAAACTAAGCTCTACTACCACTACAAGCAAAAGGAAAGTTCAACAAAACGTGCGCATAGTGAAGCTACATTTACGTCCAAAAGCAAATCAAGGGGCCATCTCAGCATTTGCTCAATGGATCAGGGAAACTGGACAAAAACCCGATCGAGATGGGGGTCATTGACCCGGAAGTACATTATTTGTTACAGGCATATTGAGTCTTTTTTTAAATTATATAATGCAAATGTAGACTAATTCATTATACTTAATCTTGTTTTTGTTAAAGTAAACATTATTTTTCTTTTTGACGATCAGTATAGTCTCTAATTGTATAGAAACAGTTTTGCAGCAGAAAAGATTTTACTTTTAACTTAAATGTGAGTACCAATTTTAATTGTTTAATTTCATCTGTCAATGCGTTGTAAAGTAACGTACATGTAACGTACGTTGTAAAGTACATGTAATGTACGTTGTAAAGTAACGTATGTGGATTTCTTGTAGTGAGCTGTTGATACTGACACTTGATGAACATGATTTCTACGTCGAGTGTTGTAACTATAAATATCATTATTACATGAAAATAAGTTCCCGCCGTTTAGTAAGTCAGTTTTGACAAATACTACAGACTTATAAATAAATAGGCAAGGCAAGGGTAAGATTCCAAGCTCAATGAAAAGAGGCTTGCACGTATCACGTGGATGGGATTTTTTCATTATTCGGATAATTTTCTTTTGCAATCTAAATGTCTGGGAACTAAAGGATGAGCTTCCCCAGAATATTGTACCATATCTCAGGCGGGAATGTACATTTGCAAAATACACGCAACGAGCTGCATGAAGGCTGACAGAATTAGAAAGAATTCTGAATGCATAACATAATGAGCTTAATTTAGTATTTAATTCTGTTATATGTACATTCCATTCATCAACGAAAGAGCGGAGAGATATTAGAATCTGATTCGACGGGTGGGTGCGAAGTCAAAAAACTCATAAATGAAAACGCGGGGGGCGAGTAGGGAGAAGATATTACAAGTCGTGTAGTATTTACGTTGTTTATATAAACATCAGGCTGTCATTGTTCCAAAATTAAGAAGCATGACTTTTGGCTATGCAACGTGCCAGAGAAGTAATTTAATCTATAGCAATAGGATTTATCCACTTTTTTCGTTGCCAAGACCCGATAAAAGAGTTTTTCTGCCAAAAATTCGCTGTTTTCCGCTGAAGTACCATCGTAAGGGTGAGAAAGTAAAAACTGACAACAAACATAATAATGCATTTTTTTTTGTATTTTTATCTTGAAATGTTAGTGCTTTACGCAGTAATTGAATATTTTATATTTTACTACTTTTGTAAATTATAAATACTTAGGAGTAGTGAAAACATGAAAGAAAAATTTGATGTTAAAGAATATACATTCACGGTAACACAGTGATAACATCGGATCGGTAAATATAAGCAATCGTTAAGAAGAATGCGATAGCCAAGAGAAATAATTCGGGAAAGAGATGTAGCATGTGAGGTGATATTTGAAGGCATTGCCTGGAGGTTAATGTTGGTGAGGATGAGTGGTAGATGATAAGAGGTGGGAGAGTGCTGGTGGATGGTAAAGGGTTTATGGGTGGCATGTAATAGAAAATAGATGTTGGGTGGTGGATAATAGGAGATGAATGGAGGATGTAATGGAAGGTGAATGATGGTTGATGGGTGTGTATAATCAAATGGATGATGTGTGTAGGGAAGAGGATGGTAGAGGATGGGTGGTGTTGTACTCTTTCTGAAACTTTTTCGTTAAAAAGTATGTCTGTGTGGTTGTCATAGACTTTTCTCATATACAGAGTGAGTCACGTACCATTAGCACCTCCTGTAATTTGTGAACAGTTGAAGGTATTGTAGTGCACTTTTCACAAACATGCATGAGGGAATGGGGCTAATTGATGCATATATTCGTTTCGATGTGCATTTACATTTTTTAAGAGATATTGAGATAACTTAATTTTTTTCAAATGGAACTGTACATATTTTTAGTATATTATGACGTGCGTTAAAAGATGAATCCATTGATATAGATATTGTCATATGTTAGATAAGCATTTTTTGAGTAATTTTGATTTTTGCAGACTCGTGTTTAACGTAAATTTAAATGTAACAGACCATCACACAAGGTCGCGCGGATCTTTCCCGGCTGCTCGCCGTCGCGACAAATCAAAATTACTCAAAAAATGCTTCATTAATATATGACAACACGTATACCATTGCATTCGTCTTTTTACGCCCGTCATGGTAGAACAAAAAAATGTGTACAGTTCCATTTGAAAAAGAAAGTTACATCAATATCTCGTAAAATACAAGTGATAAAATAGAAACGAATACATACATCAATTAGCCCCACTCCCTCATACACTTTCGTGAAAACTACATCGCAATAACTTCAACCGTTCAAAAATTACAGGAGGTGCTAAAGTTACGTGACTCATCCTGTAAATTTTCTCATAGACTTGTAAACTTTTCTCGTAGATTTTCATGGGCATATAATGTTTTCACACTTATTTTAAACAAATTGACTATTAATGAATTTCTTATCATGGACAATCATCAAAACTTCCATTATAGACAATCAATCATTGCAATCTCTATTAAATCAACAATCAATGTGACCTTTACGGTATTAATTATGATTAGTTTTAACAATTACCACTGAAACATTTTTGTAAAGACCATTTCTGATTCTCTTTTTCTCAAATCAATTAGTAGGCGTAGGCGACTCAAAGCGTCCACGGTTAGTTATTTTCCCAAGTGGGAGTTCATACAATTTTTGTAATGTTACAGTGTTCAATGTGAGATGATAATGGGTGGTGTATGAAATTGATGGGCGGTGTTTATTTGTTATTTTTGAAGATGGTGATTGGTGAATGATGTCAACTGATGTCACTGCAGCGCCCATGATCTGGAGGTCCTAGGTTCGAGTCCTGACGGCGGCAGTATTTTCGACACTAGCTTTTCAGCTAGGTCGAATTGAGTCGCTGCCTGGAGGAGAATTCTAGCGGCCGCCTGCTCTGATCGGTAGTTTTCCGTGGTTTCACCGATCAACACCAGACGAATGCCGGAGCAGTACCCTACCAAACGGGCCACGGACCGCGCGCGATCTTTCCTTCCTCTTCCTTGTCCTATCCTCTCCCCTTACACACACACACACACACACACACTAACATGCACTACACTAGCACATATTCCGGGAGACCGGTCGGGAGCTTAGAGCTTGTCCCGGCTGGGGCGGTGCCCCACTGGTGGGAGAGTCCTGGTTAGGGGGAAACCCCACTAGCTGGCGGTAGGTCGGCGCCGGATCTCGCCATCCAGCGGGGGAAGATCGCCGCCATCTCCCGAGAAAAAAGAATGCACTACACTAACGGGACCAATGACCAAAGCAGTTGACTCGCCCGGAACCACGAAAAAACAAATCAATCAATTACACTTTAATTTACACCACGGCGCCGACTTTACTCAGGCGTCCGTGGCGCCGCGACGTTATGAGAGCCTGGCGGGCGTGTCCGCCGGGCCTGAGTCGACGAATGATGATCGGCGTGCAGCGCCTTCTGCGTTCATCCGCGCAGCGCCATCTGCGCGCGCCGCCACCGCGCCCGCAACCGCAGCGCCGCTCCCGCGTGTTCGCCAGAATTCGCCTGGTGGCCGGCGGGGCCGCGCAATGGGCGTGACATGCAGATTGCGCGCACAAAGGCGTTTGGTAACAGAGCCCCGCAGCGGGACGGGAAGCGGCCGCAGCACGAGAAGGGGGGGGGGAAAGTGAAAAACGCAGGTGGCGAAGCGCGCAACATGAGAAGGGATCGACAAGGAAATGAAGGGGTTCGAGCAACGTTTCTCCGGTACACGACGATGTTTGGATGAAGCAAGCTCCAGATTGGTGTGTTCTTTGAAGGAGGAAGTCTGGAGAGAATAATGCAAGAATATGTGTTGTAGAAACAAATATTTATTTATTTACACAATCGAATTGTTTTTTTTAAATATTTTTATACCTATTGCAAAGTAGTTGGCTGGGCTAGGGAGCTGTGCGACCTCTGTACCTGCTTGAGAGGTTCCTAGCATTTGTCCTTGTTGTACAAACAAATAGACTTGTAATGGAAGGGACCAATTTATTATTTTTTATTACAAGCGCTGTTGAATACAGCGGCTAACTTGCGAGTGCCTTTACTTTCACATTATCACTAGAGTGAGAGTAAAATGTTTGTGATGAGGTCGACGTATTAGCTGGAACTCTTTAAAAATGTACGGCGTTCAAAGTGGATGTAGTAACAGCATTTAAGAACAATAATGAGCAATCTTTCTTCTTAAAGACAAGATAGTTCAGCAAAGTTTTATCTGAAAGTTTAATTTCAGTGAGAAAGAAACTCTGATTCATTAATACAAGCAATTTAAGAAGACAGCGTACAAGATCACATGGTTCGTGATCAATAAATCATAAGAACAAAACTTAGAATTGGGAAAGTTAACGGGCAGCTAAAGGCCTCATTATTGAAAAAATGTCGTGCTACCAAATCAATTTCGTACGTTACAAATGCAACTTTCATTACACCGATGAGCCATCATGTGGAAGGCTTATTAGGAACGCAATTAGGTGTCCTATTAAGGCCAACGCATTATTTACATAGCAAACATGAACAAGGTTCTTACGTGGAGGTAATAAAGATGGAAGGAGATCAAAGCACTTGTAGGCCTGGTATGCCAATGCATTTCTCCTTTCACTTCGACATTGAAGCGGTATCTAGGCGCGCCCCAAACGCACACAGGCACGAAATCAATTCACTTTTTGCGCTGCCACTCTCGTTCCTCGCATGAAAGTCACGATCGATCGTGACTTAAATGCAACGCGAAAGCATTCTTGCACAGCTCCAATGCAATTTATGTCAATGTAATTATTTTATACTGTGCAATAGGACATAAGGGATGTATCCATTAATGTGCCCTTTCTTTTGATGCAAATGGGAGCAACCATTGGAAAACGTACTATGTCGACAAAATTCAAAATAAGTGTTAAGAATATTACATAATAACGAAAATTGTGTACTAGTTAAATAAGTGATATTGAGAATGAATACTGTCGCTAACATTCTGTAACACATGTATTTCAAATGCATTCATTAATATGTTTTGTATTCTTTTTGCCCACACACACACATATTGGCCGTTGGTCGTTACGGACTAAGAAACGAATTATAATATAAATTATTTTTGAAGTTCAAAGAGTGCTATATGTGAAGTAATGATGCGACTGGTTAATTGATGCGAAATGATGAGATGCAACACTCAATCAATGTTGCGAAAACAACCCGTTTTACTGTTGTAATTTAGTAAATTCCCAGTAAAATTAATTGTGGTGTACGCATGAACAATGAGAATAAAAAGTAGATTCCATTCAACATTCAAGTAAATGCATTTTGTGTCGCCTTACGGTACACAAATTTCCATTTTATAAACACGCAAATATACCTGAATATGGTACATTTTTTATACAGAGAAAAGAGTACCAATATGCACATGTCTACCACCACGCTGGTAAATTTTGGACAGATGAGCTCACTATGGTCATTAGCTACTATTTTACATAAGAAAAGCTTATCACAATCATCGAATTTAATAGTTTCGATTTACTTCATCAAATCATCTTGAAATCTTCATCGATTTACTTCAAAATTTACTTCATCGAATCTTACGATGACACACGAAATACACGGGATACTCATTTATTACAACTAGAACTCGGATTTTAGGACAAATGTCTAATTAGTTCCTTTAGGATGTTGTGGAAAATAATTGCAGATGTTTACGAATCATGAAAATATCATCATGTAAGCATGTAATAGTGCTTAAAATGTCCTAAAAGGGCGGTTGACACCAAGTTTAGTATGTTTTTGCCTAAAACAAGTAATTTTCAAGAATGATCATATTTTAAATGCTAATTTTCGAAATTCGTTTTACTGAAACGCAAATTCTTTCCCGGTTTTCCCGAAATGCAAATATGTGATCGGGTACGCAATTGAGTACACACCGAAATCTCTCACGCATCTCACCAAACATAACGAGCCCTACAAGTCAACAGAACAAGGATTTTTCACGCTCGTCTCCGATCACCACACATTTCTTAGGTAATTGCACCCATTCCTGGTGCAGGTGCGCTGTCGGAATGATTTGATCAGATAAGACTGCCTAACTGTAGAATATTTGGAGCAAATGTTAATTATACACTATACTGCTAATTACGAAAGTAAATAATATATTCTTATAGTCTCTCTCATAAATGTAAGATGTGTTCGGGAAAGCAAAAATGCGTAATTTCCTGCATAACGAAAATTCCCTAATTTAATCCTTTTGGGATTAGTTTTAAATGCCTGAAATATAACATTTCCATGTCTAATGTTTTTTCTTTGCCTGGTTTAAACATTTTGTAACCTATTTTAAGTGCCTTAAACGTCACTTTCATGCTTAATAGTGCCTAATTTCGTAATATTATTATCTATTTTAGGTAGCTAAATCAACACTTTTTCGTGCCAAAAATTCCGAGTTATCACTAGACCTCGAATTTTAGAACAAACGCATATTTCGTTTCTTTTGGAGGTTATGGAAAATAATTGCAGATGTTGAAAATTTGAATTGTTGAAAATGCGTAAATCAATTCTTTGTGATCAGTTTTAGATGTCAGAAACTACTTTCAATATCCAAAGGTTTTTAAATGCCTCATTTAATCATTTTGCAATGGATTTTAAGTGTCTAAAACGACACTTTTCATGCTCAGTAGCGCCTAATTTCATAATTTTTTAAAACTATTTTAGGTACCTAAGTCATAACTTTTTTGTGTCTAAAATGCCGAGGTCTAATAATAACATATTGTTAGAACAGCCGCATAGGCAAAAGAAAATGTAAACGTTTTGAAAATAGGAAGTGAAAGGCGAAAAAGCATATGTAGATTTATGTGCTGACGTCAGTGAGTGTGAAATTCATGTTGTAATAAAGAAGATAAACTGAGAAAAAATGTCAATAGAAGGAATTATTTTGTGAGTTGAAAAGATATTAGAGTCAGACATGTGACACAATTCTACAATCATAATAATGAACGTTTATTGACTTTAAGAAATCATATTGGCGCGTGTTATACACATGATTGAACAATGATAGTGTAAAAAAGTAAAGAATAATTTCGAATTAATAGTGGGCACTTCAACAAATAGATATATTACATACATTGTGCAATAAGCATATAAAAGATAAGCAGCAACCGGAACAATAAGAAACATGGAAGCAAAAAACAAGTAGTGCAGTATTAAAGCGAAGAAGGCAATGATACTCACGATTGAATAAAACAACAAGAATTAGGAAGTAACAGATTTGAAAAATATAATTTTTTTATTATTTCCACAGACCAGCATAACTGCTTTACAGGAATTGTTTACAATTAAATCTCAAATCAAAACACTTACAAAAATAAATAACTAACAAAGCAATTAATTTCATTCAGCACTGACACAAAAGGTAGCATTCATAAAATACATTCATTCTCTTATAAATAGAAATAAGGGAAGCCCAGCAGGTTCCTCATTATTGTATGTTGTTTCTAAGTAAAGTTGAATTTTATTTCTTGTATTGCTTATTCTAATTTATAGGATTTATGGGGGGTCAGCAAATTGGATTAGATATTTGTCATATGGAAATCTATTTCTGATTCGGGATGTTGTTGCTGATGACCCAAGGTTGTAATGGTCACTTGTAGGTATATTATGTAGATTTGTGAAGAAGGAATGTGAACGTTTAAGCATTACTTGATGATAGTTTTTAAAAACCAGTGAGCATTTACAGCCATCTGTAGGATTTTATTTTGGAAATTTTGGAAGGTTTGTATTTTCTTTATGTTAGTAGCAGAGGTGTTGTACCATATTGGGCCTGCGTACATTATAATGGGAAGAACTATTGCTTTGTAAAGGACTAGAGTACATTCTGTTTTAAGGGCGGATGTTCTGTTTATTAATGGATACAATTTATGTAGTCTCCTGTTTGCTTGTATAATTTTTTCATTTATATGATTCGTCCATGTTAGTCTTGTATCTATTAATACTCCGAGATATTTAATTGGTTTGCTTTTTGGTAAGCAGTCAAGTGTTTTATTAAATAGCTTTAGAGGTTTGGGAGTAGTGTTTATTTGGCATAGTGTGAAAAAAATAGAAATGAATAGAAATCTTAAATATTTTGAAGTTAAAGTAAACTAAGTTATCAAGTTGGGATTCCACAGTGCACGCATGTGAATCGTGTTTAAGAAGAATAGTTGGAACTACAAGTACCCGCGTGGAAAATACACGGCAACTTCCCAATCCTCGTTTGCGGCCTCTCCGAAAGCGGAAAGCACCAGCAGCGCGGGAGGCGATGGGGAGGCGGGGCGTGGCGGGGGTGGGGCAGGGCGCGTGCGCGGGGACACCCCCGCGATCGATAGCCGCTTCGGCGCCCGCGGCTGCGGCGGCGGCCATCTTGGCGCCCGCGCACCTCCACCGCCGCAGCGCGACGCACCCCCTCCCGCCCCCGCCTCGGCCCCCGCTGCAACGCCATAGGCTGCTGGGGGGGGGACACATTCGAGGTATTCCACTTCCTCCAATCCTCAAACCGGTAGCGGTAGCTCAGTGCATCAACTGATGTCACTGCAGCGCCTCTGACCGGGAGGTCCTAGGTTCCCACTCCCCACGGCGGCGGCAGGATTTTCGCACTAGCTTTCAGCTAGGTCGAATTCAGTCGCTGTCTGGAGGAGAATTCTAAGGGCCGGCTGCTCTGATCGGTACTTTTCCGTAGTTTCTCCGATCAACACCAGGCGAATGCCCGAGCAGTACCCTACCAAAAGGGCCACGGACCGCGCGCGATCTATCCTTCCTCTTCCTTGTCCTATCCTCTCCTCTTACACACACTCTTACACTAACATGCACTACACTACCACATATTCCGGGAGACCGGTCGGGAGCTTACAGCTTGTCCCGGCTGGGGCGGTGCCCCGCTGATGGGAGAGTCCTGGTTAGGGGGAAACCCCACTAGCCGACGGTTGGTCGACGCCGGATCTCGCCATCCGGCGGGGGAAGGTCACCCGAGAAAAAAACATGCACTACACTAACGGGACTAATTACCGAATCAGTTGACGCGTCCGGAAACACGAAAAAATCAATCAATCAATCAATCAATCCAATCCTCAATCCGAATCTTTGTGGTTGCTTCCTCATCGCAGTCTTTCGAATAACTTACTTCTGAAATTCCTTTAGTTTCCTAGCTCTTCTCTGTTTCAGGAGTTTCACATCACTATTGGTGTATTATTCGTAACGCAGCATGGAATAACATTATTTTTCTGAATTTATCTTCAGACTTAAAGAATATGAAGTATTTATCGTTTTATTTAGTTGCAATAAGATCTTACCGAAGTTTCCTCATCATTATTCAATTTTTACGCCTTTCTTTTAAAAGTGACGAATGCATTTACGAAAAAAAAGTCGGGAATTCGACAGATGTCAGAGTATGTTAGATTGTGTTTAGAAAAAATGTGATTCGTTTCACTTCGAAGAATAAAGACATTTTCACGACCTCATTTCTTTTCTCGTTCCATGTCTCCTAGTGATCTTGTAGGCGGGGAGGTTGTAATGCTATTCTTGTCACTATGGCCCGGAAGTTTGTGAAAAATCATATTTTTAATAATGAACTCCATAACATGCCAATGATCAATTGTTCACAAGGCACAAACGAACGATGCTTTTATATAGCATATTTGTGCATATTTAGAGCATTTTGTGACATTATATTTCCATTGTATTTCAGTTCTTATTCATAGTACCTAATTGAGGTTTTTCTTAATGGGTATATTTTTCTTGGAATTTTAATTAATATGCATTTTTGTCTCCTCAAACCGAAAAGTTTTCTTCATAATGTGAATGCGAACGCCGTGTATGAGATATCGTGGGAATGTCTCTTGTTCATTGCAGGAGTACTTGTCTGAACTTCGTTTATAAATCATGGCGCTGGCACCGAGAAATAATTTGTCCAATTATGAATATGATACGATAATTTATCACTAATAAAAAATTGTGACGTTCGAATTGACACTTCGACGATGAAACTGGCGAAATCAAGGATGATGGGAATTATGTGTCAACCACACTGTGTTTCGCAATAGTGCACAAGTTGTGATTATGTGCCAAGCTTCCAAGAATAACAATCGAATTCCGTACGCTAAAGTCAGATCACTCAAAGAGCTGTTGTGAACTTAGTTGACCAAGTTCAAGGTTTTAAGAAGGAGGAAAAATTTTTTGGTGCCATGCCTCCAGTGAAAGGGAATAAAGTGCCTAAATTTAAAGGATTTGTAAGCGAGTTTCGCTTTGACTTTTTCTCAACGTGTTATTTTGTAAGTATTGAGTGACTGCGGTCGGAAATTCGAAAGGTTCTTGGTTATTTAACATTTAGAAACGGCAAAGCACAAAAATAATGTATCAATTAAGAATAAGAACAAAGTAATTGAACCTACGCTCTCATTTGCTGCGAGTGAAAATTCTAAATGCAAACTTTGCCAGTTATTTAAAGATTAATATGAAGCTTTTGTTGCAGCCAATATAACTTCTGTCTAAACAGTAATCTTCAACTTAAAGCTTTATGGAAAAATATTGTGACAACATCGTCCCAGATGAAACAACACTACTAAAAACTTATGTCAGCAATTTGTATGATCAAACCATTGTAAATATTGCAAATGCAGTTAAGGACAAACATCTGTGAGATTCAATGGATGAAACAATGTATTGTGAGCGTGATGGTGGGTGTTTTAGAACAAAATAAGGCAATGCAAGTCTATTTAGTTGATACACAAGTTGTAAAAACAAACCATTTACAGTTTTTCAGTGTTTCGAAAATGCTGTGCAGCCTACATTCCCCAAAAGTATTCAGTGATATAGGATTTTTTTGATTTTCGTTATGGATGCTTCTTCTTACAGGGTTAAGGCTGCGTCGGGACTAAAAATACTTGATTCAAAAATGGTGCACCTTACGTGTCTCGCACCCACATTAAGTATACATGCTTCTACATAGAATTTGTGAAGTTCGCGCCAATTATTCTGAAGTTTTTCTTGAGTTCCCATCCAGATACCAAATTTTCAGAGCAGTTGCTCCTTACATCCCTCTTTCACCGAAGTCAGTTGTAACAATATAGTGCACATGGCTCGATACACTCAAAATTTGAGAAGCTGAGTACTGAAAGTAGTGCGTCCATCCAAGAAGTGAAACAAAATTAATAAACAGTTCCTCATTTAAGGAAAATTTAAACTAGAAAATTTCTTTCAATTTTGTACTGTTAGCAAAGACAATTACTCAAATACAGGAAAGAGATACACAATTACGACTCTTAATTACTCCAAGGAATAAAAAATACTTTGAATGTAGCTTGGGGGTGAATTGCAAAACAGTTGCAAATAAATCCAACAATCTGCTAGAAAAGAATTTCGGATATTTTACTTCACAAAATTTCGCTGGAATACTGAGTGGAAACAAAAGTACAAAACTGAGTGACATAGAGCAGGATTTGACACCCGAAGATGCAACATATCTCAAGTATTGCCTGAGCACATCTTGCGAAGTGGAGTAATCTTTCTCTTGCTACAAGACTCTGCTGGTAGACAACAGGCACAGTTTTACAATGGACAAACTACGTATGGTATTCGTAGCATATTTTAACTTTGAATAAAGGTAACATTTCTTAATTTTTGTCGCTTATTTTTAAAATATTATTGTCGTTGTTTTCATTTTCCTTTATTTCTTTTTTTCATACTGTCAGAAATAGTTTTCTCAGCTTGAAACTACTTTTACTAAGTTTTCTATACACTTTTTGACGCTTTTGTAATTGATTTTGAATACATACTAATGTTAATTGTTAGAGCATATTTCATGAACTCTGGGGCATATTTTAAAATTTAGAGCATATTTTCTTGCATTTTTCTCCTTTTGTTACTGCATTAACTTCCGAGCCTTACTTCTAATAAAGTGAGAACTTTGCTGATCTCACGGAAGAGAATGTTAAGACAGGTATCTCCGAGAGTCCTATAAAAGGAGGCAAAAAATTGATGTAAGCCATGAAACGAAACTGAATTTTTCATTGTTCTAGAAATTCTTTTATTCTAAAAGCAGTTCAAGGGGGATTACCAAACAGGTGGATTAACATTTTTGTAAAATGATGAGAAAATTATTTGACTACTTTGTAAGATATAGGAAAATTAGTTTACGTTTACATATAGCTATTATAATAGGATTGTAGGGAATTCGTGTGAATAGCTTAGAGAGCAAGAAGCTACGATGACAAGGAAGAACCTACTACGAAGCTGAAGTAACACAACATGGAATGATAAAAATAGTGCTGGGGGAAAAGATATTGAATACACAGTTGAGACTGTACATTTTAGTAAATGTTATAACTTCTGCATAAGTGACAAAAAATAAAATAATGTCCTATCATATTTGCACATATGATTAAAAAGTACTTTACGCAAAAATATAACAAATATAAATAGTATTGTAATATATTTCCTGAATGTAACATATTCTGAGATTAAGTAACCACGTGAAGAAATTATAACTGCAATAGACGCAAAATACGCTTTTCGCATACCTCGCTATAAACATAGAATAGTGAATGATGTCAAATGATCTCCTTTTCCAAGCACAGATGACCTGGTGGTGTTGCGGAGGGGAGGGAGGAGCAGGCTGGGGCGAGGCGTTTGCTCCCGGAAGCGGTCGGCGTTGCGCGTGGCCCTCTGGCGCTGCCAGGCGTAAACACGCGCGCACTGAGCGGCCGCTCGGGTCCGCAGGTGCGGCGCCGACGGGCGCGCCAGGCCGCGGGCGGACGCAGCGCAGAGCCCCCAACGGGCGCTTCCGCTCCCAAGCTCCTGACCACGCCCACCAGCTCCTCGCCCTCGCCCTCGCCTTGGCAATCGCCTTCGCACTCGCCCACGCCCACGCCCTCGCTCCCCCCGCTTCCGCCCACGCTCCCGCCCACGCTCCCGCTCTCTCCCTCGCCTTCGCGTTCGTCCACACCTACGACTACGCCCTCGCTCTAGGTCTAGCTATCGCCCTCGCCATCGTCCTAGCCATCTCCTTCGCCCTCGCTATTGCCGTAGCACGCACACTTCTCAAGAACAAATAAAATATTGCAATAACTTAGATAATATAACAAATCACGATTACTGCATTGAGTCTTCACGATTACTGCAATAACGTAGAAAAGTTTATATTCAGTATATAAGTTCTTCATACACCAAGAGGATGGAAAAGTTCAATCACATGATATCATCTGTGTCGTTAGAAATGACGTTCGGAGTACGATAATTCAGTCGGTACACGCAGTACGACAAGAGGACGAATAACACAATAAAATATTTGCATTTTTTATTCAAGATCGAAACTGTTATATTTTTTTCATTCTCTCTCGGGTATTTAATGAAACCATAGGCACTCGTGGCATGGCTGAAGGCTGCGTAGTTTTCTGTCAATTCATGAGCGCATCGACATTAGTAATGTAGATTTAGCTTAAGCACACCGATTAGCGAGTTTTAGGAATACTGCATCTTGCATTTCGAGTGCTCTTCCGAGTAATAAAATCTTCTTTCTTCGAGAATGGATTTTTCATTCCTTTAGCAATATCAAAAACGCATTTATGAGGTTTAAAGAAGAGCAAGACATGTTTTTTCAAAGAGTAAATGCGTGTTTCTTGCAAATATTTCAGGATATTTTTTCAAAAAATACAGTTTGTCGCAAATTGATTTTATATTTTACATAAGTTGTGCAGATTCTTATTTGTTCAACATTTTGTTTGTTTCATTATGAGCTTGATCTCAGCTTACCTTTCAAAATATTTAAGCCAATTTATAGAAAAAGAGGGACGTCGTTTTGTTTCAGTCATGTTGTGAAATGGAATGTCATATTCTCGGAATTACGATCACAATTTTTGGAAAGTCACGTTTCAAAGAAATACATAATTTCAAAATGTCCGTTTCCATCTGTGAAATCAAAGCTTTTTATTTGCGTGAATAAGCATAAATGATTTATAATAACGCAAATTAAATACCAAATTGGGAAAATCTGTACCATTCATCCCGAAGCCCATCTTTTTAAAGGCGGCTGGTGTCCAATAGTAATTACAAAACCTAGCAAGTCTTCAACTAATACATTAATTGCCACGCATGTTATTCATAATTATAAAATTAATGAAACTATTGTTATAAATTATCTAATAAATTCCAAGAACATCTGAATTATTTGTATTGTTTATTGAAAAAATCAGTTGGATTTATGAACATAATACAAACCTAGATTCAAACGACGTTAAAAGTATTGAAGATAAATGGAATCTTTCTGGGTCCCTATGTCTAAATGTAAGATGATTCAGCGACACTCAGACAGGGATCATTTACATTCCGTGAAGAAAGAGAATGATGACTAATTTGTTGTTCTCGTTTTGTTGGGAACATAAAATTAGATTGATTTAGAAATATGTTATATGATAGATTTTCTCACCATCAAAAATTCAGCGAAATTGTCATGAGATAGAACTTTGGTTAAATGGTTATTAAATACGTAAAATACTACGGATGTACTTTGAAGAATGCAATTTTAGTTAATGATGTCTTCTAAAATAGCGTTAATAGCGTTAATTTTTACGAGTAACTACACAAAAGAGATGTGGTTTTAACAAAGCAGCAACGGAGCAAACAATTCGATTATCAATCAAAACAGAGCTTATTTGATATGCGACAAAACTTAATACAAAAAACATCATGTTAATAAACCATCTTGTAAGTCATATTCGAAGAATAAACTTAATCCCAAAATGACAATTTAAATATCTAGAACAACAACGGAAAAGTTGATTTCTCTACATTAGTTATTACGAAAAAACGGAAATGTTTGAAAAATTAAATGTCTTAAAATTTTACACCACATTAAAACTCCTCACATTTTGCCCTGTATGCAAGTTTCCTGTCAACACGTGCACAGAACACAGGCATAATAACGATCTTTCCGATAGATTTACGAACACTCATTTCCTAAGGGAACATATTCATGTTCCCAGGCGCGCGCGTGGGAAAGCGCCATGAATCACACGGCCGCTTCGCGCCGCGCCGCGCCGCCCGCCGTAAAATGAAGCGCATCGAACGACATCTTCTAGGCGATGTACTCCGTTGGCGGCGCGGACGCCGACATCTACATCACACAGCGCCCTAACGAAGGAGGCGGCCTGGCGCGGACAAAGCGCCATCGGCGATGGAAGGGCGATCGAGCGTCAAGCGAGATGGGTGGCGCGGGCGGGCGGGCGCTCGGGCGGGCGTCGGGCGGCGTCGGGCGGGACTGTCGGGCGGGCCGTCGGCGCGGGCGCGTTCGGGCGGGGCGTCGGGCGGGGCGTTCGGGCGGGGCGTTCGGGCGGGCGTTCGGGCGGGCGTTCGGGCGGGGCGTTCGGGCGGGCGTCGGCGGGGCGTTCGGGCGGGCGGCGTCGGGCGGCGCGGCGGGCGGGCGGGCGGGGCGGGCGGGGCGGGGCGGGCGGGCGGGCGGGCGGGCGGGCGGGGCAGGGCGGGCGGGGCGGGCGGGGCGGGGCGGGCGGGCGGGGCGGGCGGGGCGGGGCGGGCGGGCGGGCGGGGGCGGGCGCGGGCGGGCGGGCGGGCGGCGGGGCGGGCGGGGGCGGGCGGCGGGCGGGGCGGGCGGGCGGGCGGGCGGGGCGGGCGGCGGGCGGGGCCGGGCGGCGGGCGGGCGGGCGGGCGGGCGGGCGGGCGGGCGGGCGGGCGGCGGGCGGGCGGGCGGGCGAGCAAGCGAGCGAGCGAGCGATTCCAGGAAGCCATTCATCACGTGCAGATTCCGCGCGCGGATCGTACAAAGGGCGCGGCGCCGCATCTCCGCGGAGGCGCGTGCGAAGGGCTGGGGGCGAGCGGAAGGGAGGGGGCGGGGCGGTCGCCCGGAAGAGCCGTGACGGAAGGCCTTTCGCGCGGTGAGTGCGGCGGGCGAGATCTCCCTCCGGTCGCAGGATGAGCGGAAAGCCGTTTGGCTTGGGGGGCGGGGGGAATCCAGAAATCCGTACGTTCTGAATAAGATTGCGGATTCAAAATGTCGAAACTTCCCGGTTCTCTCGCTTTGCCAATAGCTTCGGGGAGGGGGGAGAATCTAAGCATCAGTAGTTTCTGAACATTCTAGATTCAAAATATCGATACGTCCCGGTTATTTCGCTTTTCGAATATCGAAAGCTTCAGGGAATGAAAATGTATGTAACCGTATATTTTGAACAAGATATCAAATTCAGAATGTCGAAACTTCTCGGTTATTTCCTTTTTCGAATACCGAAAGCTACGGGAGTGAGAATCCATTTATCAGTATTTTCTGAACAACATTCTAGATTCAAAATGTTGACATGTCCTGATTTCGCTTTTCGACTACCGAAAGTTAGAAGGGGGTGATAATCAACGAATACGTAGATTCTGAACACGATTTCCGATTAAAAATATCGAAACGTCCCAGTTACATCGCTTTTCGAATACCTAAAATAGTTTTGAAATCTAATGAATTCTTCGTGTCCTAGCGCATCGTTTCAATCCCAATATTTTCGTTTGTTAATTATTTCACCATTTCCATATTAAAATATATCATTATTAATCAAATAATTTCGCCATTTCATTTCTAAAATTTTCTTTGAAATCTTAACGAGAACTTCAACGCCAAGGAATCCTACGAATCGTTTTTTTTTTTAATTCCTTAAAACCTTAAAAAACGAAGTTAGAATTTTATAAAATATGAGATCATTGGTCTCCTCTGAGATTTTGCGGATATTCCCGTATATTTAACTATAATACAAATGCGATATTCATTTTTAATACAACTTAATATAATACATAATAGTTAACCTCAAAATATTTTCTCATTGAAAACAAATTATATTAACTTGAATTATTATGAATTGAATCGGAATACGAGGGTTTCTTCAAATTATCTCGTTTTCTAAGGTTTTCTTCGGATACTTTGCGGTTAAATTTTATTATTTCTAAACTGGTTTAATTATAAATCACAAATCTACAAATTATGGAATGTACAATATATTCAACGTGTTGGAAAAATTAAAACGAAGAGTTAAGAAAAAAAGTATCAAACAATTACTTAAATTAAAGAATGATGTGCCACGATTCTCTAAAGTTGGTTCCTATGGTGCTGCAAATAGAAATTACGGTTTTGCAAAATTTAAAAAAAAAAATAATACGTTCTATAATATTTCAACAGTATTAATTCATTCAGTTTCAATTCCAATAGTATTATTTTAATGAATTAATATGGTTAATAACAAAATAAAAATTTATTTTACAGTCACCGTATTAAAATGATCATTAAGTTTGATGGAAACCATTTTTTAAAAACTTAGATTTACTGCCTTAAAACCGTGTGTTATATCTACCTATCTTTCGAAAAAAAATACTGTAACTTCCTTGAGAATGTGGGACTGAAACAAACACAATTGGGACAAAATTGAAGAACAATTACCCAGGAAATACGGCAACAGACTAAGATACACGAATGAAAGTTGATTCCCCCAACTCCCAAATCTGATATTTTTTGTTACACACGCAGAGCGAGGAAGAGAGACACTTCGTTATCGGGGAGGCTGATCTAGCAAGTTGTACCCGCCGACAAAAGCCCCGGCGCGGCGGGGGATGACGCGCTTATCCGGCGTGAAGGCGCGTGCGCGGCGTACAACAAGCTCATTACAGCCCCCGCGGCCGCGGCGGGTGCAGCGCGAGGTTTGCAGCGAGGGTGAGTGGGGGGGGGGGGGGGGTGAGGCTGCGGGTGGAGGCCGCTGGGGGAGTGGCAGAGGCGGTGAGAGGGTGGGCGACGACGGTGAGAGGGTGGGCAGCGGCGGCGAGAGGGTGGGCGGCGGCGGTGTGGGTGTGTCGGCGGTGATTTTGTGGGTGGTGGCGGCGAGGGCTGGTACGAGGCGGTGAGAGAGGTGGACGGCGGCGGAGTGTGGGAGAGGCGATGAGAGGGTGGGCGGCGCCGGTGAGAGGGTGGGCGGCGGCGGAGAGTGAGAGAGGTGGTGAGAGGGTGGGTGGCGGCGGTGAGAGGGTGGGCGGCGGCGGTGAGAGGCTGGGCGGCGGCGGTGGGAGGGTGAGCGGCGGCGGTGAGAGGGTGGGCGGCGGCGGAGAGTGAGAGAGGTGGTGAGAGGTGGGTGGCGGCGGTGAGAGGGTGGGCGGCGGGTGAGAGCTGGGCGGCGGCGGTGGGAGGTGAGCGGCGCCGGTGAGAGGTGGGCGGCGGCGGAGGTGAGAGGTGGTGAGAGGGTGGGTGGCGGCGGTGGGAGGGTGGGCGGCGGCGGTGAGAGGCTGGGCGGCGGCGGTGGGAGGGTGAGCGGCGCCGGTGAGAGGGTGGGCGGCGGGAGGTGAGAGAGGTGGTGAGAGGGTGGGTGGCGGCGGTGAGAGGGTGGGCGGCGGCGGTGAGAGGCTGGGCGGCGGCGGTGGGAGGTGAGCGGCGGCGGTGAGAGGTGGGCGGCGGCGGTGGGAGGGTGAGCGGCGGCGGTGAGAGGGTGGGCGGCGGCGGTGGGAGGGTGAGCGGCGGCGGTGAGAGGGTGGGCGGCGGCGATGGTGTGGGCAGTGGCGACGAGGGGATGGTACGAGGCGGTGAGAGGGTGAACGGCGCCGGGAGGGGGGTGGGCGGCAGCGGTGAGGGAGAGGGCGGCGGTGACAAGGGGGTGGGCGGCGGCAGTGGCGAGGGGGGGGCGCCGCAGGGCGGGCGGGGGGGCGCGGTCCCCGCGTTCCGGAAGCGCTGATAACAAAAGCCCCTCGGGCCATTTCCCGCGCCGCTGTGGCGAGCGGCGCGTCGCACTGGCCGGGCGAGATGCGCGCGCCGGATAGCGGGGCGCGGCGCGGCGCGTGAGTCAACTGTCAGGAGGACGGGGCAGATGCGAGGCGTGGGCACGGAAACGACGCGAGGGAGCCAGGGCCCCGGGGTATGCAAAGCGAAGAGGGAGGAGGGGCCGGGTAGGGGTGGCTCGGATGCCCGGAGATTGAAGAGGGATGAGACGCCAGAGACTGTTCGTTCTAAGAGAAAATACTTATGAGTTTTTCTGCCTTATACACGTTTGGGCCATCCGCAATGTAGTAGACAGGGCGCTAGATGACAATCTCAGAGGACCTGGCTTCCACATCCGGCCGACCCAAGAAAAGGTTGTGGTTGACGAGGTCGATTCGCGACAAGTTTCCTTAGGATTAATCCTTTCCCCTGCGTCTCTTTCCTTCATTGATCCATTGATATCACACAACAATTTTGGATTACGGCAAATGTTAACTCAGGGGTTCCTCAGGGAAGTAGTTTAGGGTACCTATATTGTATCTGAATAATTTTCTCTACTTTCACAATATCGTAACTCTCAACCTAGTATCAATTAACAATTTCATTCACAATTCTCATGCACTCTTCACCCTCCCAGGGAACAGAATCATTATAATAAGGTGCAATCGGTTCGTGAGCTTTCTATTGAATGCCTGGAGAGACGAAGGGCAGGGATAAGTGAAGGCAAGGGTAAGTCCGTGCGTCCTTTTTTGCTACATGTATCAGGAGTCTAACGCCTTGTTTGAGATAAATCGTATTACGTATATCGTAAGCGAGGAGACACCGGTTCGAACAAGTCCTAACAAAAATAATTATTCTGTGCAGCGAAATTATCGTAATCGACAAAAACATTTATATTTAGTTAAACGTTTCGTTATTTTTACCAAAATTTCAATTAGGAATATTCATGAATTTCATTCTGTCTTTTGTCCCGGAAAGTGGGTTTTATGAAACTTCGAGTTGTAATCTCGATGTAATAAATTGAGTAAAATAGAGGCGTTTATTTATAATAAATGAAAATGTCAATAGTCCTTGTGTAAAGGGGAACTAAACATGTAATATTATAACTACATGATTCATACAACTTTCTCCAATACAGTTCAAATTGTTTTATTAAAAACTTCTCGTATTAATGTGCAAGCGCATTTACAAATACGATTAAAGCCTATTTTAATTAAAAGAGATAAAAATCACACATCTTTATCGTATTTTGATAAATAAAATTTTCGTTTTCTTGCGCGTACTGGCCTATTTTGAAAAGAATTCAGCATAACATGAGACCGTGTGGAAATGCAGTGTCATTAGTATCACTGTAATGTATGGCTTATCAGCTAAACTTAGATCAATAATGAAAGTTCGATTAGTTATGAAAAAAACATTAAAAGGTGTTTGATTTTAAAGAAATGCTCAATCTTTTCGAAATCGATGTAATATACGCTTACGTACGTTACCGAGAATTTGCGAGGTAAGGGACTCAGTACCATGTTTTTCTTATGGCAAGAATGCGGCCAACTCCCATGACAGGTGGAGGACCGACTCTTCCAGCAAGCGTTACTTCGTAAATTTCGTAAATTTCATAAAACAATGGTCATCTCCCCAGATGACTGGATGAAAAGATGTACAACTACAAATAATAATTCATCATTTTCAGAAGAAAAATATCTTAGAGTGAATTTGCCACGCAGAAATTCATTTATAAATCTGATGACCACATTTCTTCGTGGAGCAAAAAATTAAAAAAAGTATTTGAACTTAACGGGCAAGAAAATTATGACTCATGATATTCGTGTAAACACAGCTGAAATACACGAAATGTGAATTGACCTTGAATTCTCGGAATATGAATACACCATACAACACCACAAGAAAAGAATCTAAACCAGTGCCCGTCGACTCACAGGTGCTAAGGAAATTAGGCGCGATTCCAGCAAATACGAGGCCAGACGTGTGCCGGCTGCGACACGTCAAGCATGAGGGAAGCCACAATACGGAAATGTCACGCAGCCCAACTGACACCTCGGCTGCGACAGCGGGAAGGTGACAGCCAGAGGATAAGCTCGGGGAGGGGAACTGGGAAGGCGGATTGAGGGCAGCCGAGTGGACTACATAGGAGAGCGAGATATAAATGCTCGGAAGAAATATTGAGGAGAGCACGCTGCGTTATATATATATATATATATATATATATATATATATATATATATATATATATATATATATATATAGATTCGTTCGCAATTGAAACTTCGCACAAGATTCTCTACCATTGTCGATGTGTTTTCGACACTAGTTAACTAGCAGCGTATGGCTGATGCTATTGTCTGACGGTCAACCCAAGAGCCCAGCAATTCTGATCCAAAAGCTTCAACAATTGGATATCGGAGCGCGCGCGACACGATCTTTCTCAACAGATCCTATTCCCGTACGGCTAGGTGACGGGTTGATTACCGCATCCATCCGACCCTTCCTTCACGACTTACAAACACTCCGATAAAACTGCGGATATCTGGCGAAGACTCGAAATTCGCTGCAGTGCCTCAGGAAGATGGAAAGGGGATAGCCGAGGACCTGCGCGAGATGGGCATGCGACAGAGAGGGCGATGGGATGAGTGCTGGGACAAGGTGCCTAAACGTAAGGCAGGATGTAAGGCGAGACGTGTGGTGGGACACATGAAGGGAAGTCTGGTGGGACGCATGACGGTACTTGTGGTATGATTGGCATTGAGACGTGTGGTGTGAAGGGTGAGTGAACGGGTGGTGGCACGGATTGTGGGTCAGGAGGCGGAACGGACGGTGGAATGGGTTGGATGACAGAACGACGGTGAGGGGTAGTGAACCGGAATGTGGGACTGATGGTGAGACGGAAGGTGAGACTGGTGTTGTGGAGGACAGTGCGACAGGATGCAGAGACAGACAGTGAGTCGGACGGTGGGACGGGTAACGAGACGGATAGTGTGGCGGGCAGTAAGAAGGTTTGATTGATTTTTTTTCGTGTTTCCGGGCACGTCAACTGCTTTGGTTTTAGTCCCGTTAGTATAGTGCATGTTTTTTCGGGAGTTGGCGGTGATTTTCCCCCGCTGGATGGCGAGATCCGCCGCCGACCTACCGTCGGCTAGTGGGGTTCCCCCTAACCAGGACTCTCCCACCAGCGGGGCACCCCCACCCGGGACAAGCTCTAAGCTCCCGACCGGTCTCCCGGAATATGGGGTACTGTAGTGCATGTACGTGTGTGTGTGTGTGTGTGTGTGTGTGTGTGTGTGTGTGTGTGTGTAAGGGGAGAGGATAGGACAAGGAAGAGAAAGGACAGATCGCGCGCGGTCCGTGGCCCGTTTTGTAGGGTACTGCTCTGGCATTCTCCTGGTGTTGATCGGAGCAACCACGGAAAACTACCGATCAGAGCAGCCGGCCGCTAGAATTCTCCTCCAGACAGCGACTGAATTCGACCTAGGTGAAAAGCTAGTGTCGAAAATCCTGCCGCCGTCAGGACTCGAACCTAGGACCTCCCGGTCAGAGGCGCTGCACAGTAGGAAGGCAAGGCGGACCGGATGGCGGGACCGTTGGTGAGGCAGTTGCCCGGGGCGCCAGCCGTCGCGTCGCCCGGAGCGACGCGCACGGTGGGAAAGTGTCTTCGCGCAGCGTCCCTCGGGCGTGAACCGCGCGCCTCGCCGGCGCGGGCAAGGGGGGAGAGACGGCTGAGAAGGGGGCTGGCGGCGACGCCACGGTTCCGGGAGTCGCCACCTGGTGGAGTGGAGTTTGCGACATGGCTAGGCTTGGAAATCATACGAAGCGGTGTCTGACCAGAGACACTGGTAGTAATGGGACGATGGCAGCTGTTCGTTTGTGACTGGTGGAAGCAGTAGGTGTTGTGATTTTGAAGATTTTAATGGTGGAGATATAAAAGGGTTCCTTTGTAGACTTATCGAGTGAGGCATTTTAGTCGACACTTACTATGGCTCAGGCTACACATATCAGTTCGATTCTAAGTTTGTTGTCTGTTCCTGTACTTGTGCTGTGGTCATGAGTAACAAACGACGCCCAAAATTTGCAAGAATTCTATTATTTCTGTCCAATTCATTCAGTGTCCACCATTACGCCTCATGAATTATATTACAACATCCAGTCTGTCAAGTGTCATAGACACCAGTGATCGTGTTATGTTTTTTGCTATTTTCAGTCATCAAGTTCTTTTGGGCCTGCGAATTTCTAAGTACCTGATGTGAATGAATAACGTGTGTAGAGGGTTTTTGTCTCAAGTTAAAAGAAACTGCAGCTGAAACCTACGTAAAATAGACCTGAAGTAGTATTAAGACTGGGAAGATCATTTGAATGAATTCGGCACTTCAAAGTCGATCGAGAATCTATGGGGGATGAAAAACATGGCCAAAGCTCAACAGACAATACATCAGAAAGGAATTAGAAAGTGAGTTAGGGGATTCTTGAAGATATACAATCAATCCATGAAATTTTCAATAACGTTGGACTGCCATAAAATTATATCAACACATGAGGTTAAATGTACGGGTAGTTAGAGATTTGCTGATATACCTTTAAATGATCATCAACGATATAATCTGGATAAGGAGTATATTTAGCTGCAAGAAATAGATCAACCGACAATTTCGGTTCAGAGTAATTACGACTGGCTGTTATGAGAAACCATAAAAAAATTACTTTCGTCACTCGACCACAAAACGTTATCCTCTTCGGGGTCGAAAACAGAGTGTCATTTTCATTGCATCAAAATGCTCATCGTTTCATATATTCGAGGATTTTTTCATAAAGAACTTCTTCCATCTGGACAGTTTGTCATGAAGTTCTATGGCTTCGTTTTGAAGAAATTCAGAGAAAACACACGCATCGGACAGAAATGTGAAAGAACAAGGAATCATAGCTTCACCGTGGCTACGCACTCGCATCTCCCGTCCTTCGTCGGTAGTTGTGAGACTACTTTGTCAAAAGAACAAAATCACTTTTTTTATTTTATTTATTTATTTATTTAGTCAAAAACAGTCAAAAACTGTATGTGACGTATGGGGGAGAAAATCATCTGCGCACGCTTTCTTGAGTTTCAGAGTCCCTTCCCAAAGTCCCTTCCCAACAATTTAACTATTAATAGTTTAAAGATGAAAAATAATAATAATAATAACAACAACAACAAATTTAAAAAACCGAGGGATTAACATTTCAAAAATTAGATATTTACGTTGCCAAATTATAGAAAACTTATTTTTAACGGTAAAGGAACAAACAGATTTGATTTTTCTGTATTTTTAACAAAATAGAAACTCACCCTAAGCTCTACTACCACTACAAGCAAAAGGAAAGTTCAACAAAACGTGCGCATAGTGAAGCTACATTTACGTCCAGAAGCAAATCAAGGGGCCATCTCAGCATTTGCTCAATGGATCGGGGAAACTGGACAAAACCCGATCGAGATGGGGGTCATTGACCCGGTCATTGACACTGTTCTACATCTATCCTACTTCTCTGACCCAGTAGTCTCTCGAGATTTCTATCACTTCGCTGCAATGCAATTCTAATACCATGGACGACGTAAGCGATTTAAGCGGATTCACATAAGTTATAGAACTCGCTGCAGTGAACAGATATTCAATTGGGTTTCCAAGGTCTCTAGGTAAGCTCCAGGTGACTTCTACTAGTGACAGTGGAAGTTAGGCAACAATTAAAAGGTTTTTAATTTTAAGAGAAATTTATGTACCTTTTTGGGGAGATCTTGTATGTTTAGGATAGATATGCGTAAGATCGAAGAATCGATTATGATAGTTGTCGTGACACGCTTGGTGATATACCGCTGAGAGTCATAATAGCTGCGACTCATGCAAAAGAAGAGACTACGATTCTTAAAGTAGAGTATAAACTGCGGAAAAATGTGAGGTTAGAAAAATGTGAGGTATGAGGCAGTTAACGGTACATGAAATGAATCTTATTATTTACCTTCTGAACATAGAATACTACTTGGATTAAACTACGAGCGCAAGGTAAAGGTTTTTATAGTATTTGTCCAACAATATTATTTATCTGTTCAAATTTGCATGACAGCTATCACAGAAAAGAACTGCAAAAAAGACGAAGACTGTGGCAGCGACGGCGGAGAGCCTGGCAGATGCGATATAAATATCCTGGAGGTGGCATCGCAGTTGCCGTATTTCCGTTGTCAGATCGAAAATCCGATTACGGTGACTTCAGTTCTTTACGATCTTTCTCAGAGATGACAACACGAGAACGAATTTCTGGCGAATACGGAGAATTGATCAAAATCCTCCTGCAGAGGAAAAATATTCCTTTATTTCCGGCCAACATAGGAAAACCTCCCTGATGAAAATGTAGTTGTAGATGATGTCTGACTCAACCTATATTTCTGGCTCCGACAGTGCCCATCTCTAATAATTTGGTTTATCTTTATAATGAACTCTGTATAAGAAGGTATATTCAGACGACCAGTAGCGGGGAGTTGGTGCGGTCGCTTTCCATGCGTGAATGCAAAATGATCTCACTCCTCGTGGAATTAGCGGTGGAAATAACGGTTTGCATCTACATGTTATGAAGTTCTCTGGCATCCTATGATTCTCCTCCATAGGGAAGGCTGTATCGTGCAGAGCAACGGAAATACTTCCACAGACCAACAGCAATTAAGACTATCTATCCTAACTAGAATCGACACGATTCCTAATTTTTAGTCGCCAGAATAGTGTTTCAGATTCCTTGAATTTCTTCACTTACGAATATTTTTTATAACAAAATTTGGCAACTCTCTATAAGAATATATAAACTATAAAAATAAAAACGGAATAACATAGTAAGCACTGAATATTTTCGTGATGCGAGTCTCTGTAATTTATTCAGGTAGACGTTCATGGGATGATGCGTGTATTTCCTAAATGTAAATGACGTGTCGACTGAGACTAGAGAATAAAAAAGAGATGCATGTTTGAAAACCGTAGGAATCAAAGCATTAGACGGAACAGCATGCACCAAGATTGTATTTTTCGCATTTGATTTTTTCGTGATTGGAGGATCGCAACGTGCCAACATTAATCTGGACGCAGTCCCCTGGGGTCGCGTCCCGAATCGCACCTGGGCGGAGGGCGGAGCGGCGTCGACTCGGGAGGTGAGGAATGTTAATACGCGCGTGGGGCGGAGGGCGCCTCCTCGGCCGGGCCGCCCGCTGGCGTCGCCCGAAGCGCCGAATCATCCAGCGCCCGCCCCCCTCTTCCACGCAGTGGGCCAAACCACAAACGCACTCGCTCCCAGGCGATTATTTAGCGTTTCCGGGCGCGTCCACGGCTATAGTCATTAGTCCCGTAAGTGTAGTCCATGCCTTTTATCACGGGAGGGTAGTTTTCCGTGGTTCCTCCGATCAAAACCAGGCGAATGCCGGAGCAGTACCCTACAAAACGGGCCACGGACCGCGCGTCCTCTGTCCTTCCTCTTCCTTGTCCTATTCTCTCCCCTTACACACACACACACACACTAGCATGCACTACACTACCACATATTACGGGAGACCGGTCGGGAGCTTAGAGCTTGTCCCGGCTGGGGCGGAGGGAGAGTCCTGGTTACGAGGAAACTTCACTAGCCGACGGTAGGTCGGCGCCGGATCTCGCCATCCAGCGGGAGAAGGTCACCGCCATCTCCCGAAAAACATGCACTACACTAACGGGACTAATGACCGAAGCAATTGACGCGCCCGGAAGCACGAAAAATCAATCAATCACGGGAGGTGGCAGTGATCTTTCCCCGCTGGATGATGAGATCCGAGCCGGCCTATACGTCAGCTGGTATTTTCCTCATCCAGGAATCTCTCACCATGGAGGGACCGATCCACTCGGGACGTGCTCTATGCTCTCGACTGGCCTCCCGACATGTGTTGGTAGCGTTCTGCTTGTAACTGTGAGTGTGCGTAAGTGAGGGTGACATTGGACAATGAAGAGGCAGGAGAGATCGCACGTGGTCCGTGGTTCGTTAGTTAGGGCTCCGGCATTTGCGTGGTGTTGATCGGAGAAACTACTTGTACAACGATCAGAGCAGCCGGTCGCTAGATTTATCCTGTAGACACCGGATGGATTCGTCGTAACCACTCCGAAAATAAACTATATTCCGAATTAAGATTGAAAGACGATCACGGCCCCCTCTTCTAGCATTTGCGGTGAGCATGTGCTGCTTCTACCATCCGGTACTGCATAGTCTTTCTAGATTCATGGAGGACAGGACTTTTGTGTAAGGAGGATCAGACTACTACCAGGTTTTAGAGATAAAGATGTGACAGGAGTATGAAAAAAGATATTAATGCAATTTTCCATCATTACTTAAGGTACCACTTAGGCATTTGTCTGGAATTAAACGCAAGAAACCTTAGAAAAGAGTGATCAGTCGACCTCTGGAATTTTCCAGGTAGTAGCACTGGCAGGCACCGGCACTTACAAATTTTGTATTTACAATCTATCACGATGAAATATCGCAAATAAATTATTGATTGACATCTCACTGAAATGAAATTGGTCAAAATTCTGCAATCGCGTGTACACAAAATGTTTCTTAAAAATGTGTCCATCAATTAAGTTTTGACTTTTATGCCTAATGCTCACATGCCGAGTTCCAATCCACCTTGAAAAAAAAAATACATAAAATAGCAGGAGAATGTATTTTCTGCGGATCCTAAGCGAACGATTCAAAGGGACAAAATAGTGTACCTACATAAATAAAAATACATTTTAGAATGATTATTGCTCCTCTTTCATTGACATTTGAAAGGGATTCAGTTCCTTTTAATGAGAGATGGATGCTCTCTTGAAATTCCTCGATTCGGTGTGTAAACAATCCAATTCCTCAATGTTGATTAGAGTATCAAAAATCGGTGATTCCCATGATATATTTTACTGCAAATAATTTCCTTTTTGCTCTTAAATGAAAAAAGTTTAGAAGAATTATGTATTTAACGATTTTTATTAATTTATTAACGATGTAAAGCGCCTGAATTTGTAGAATAGACTGGGAAAACTTAAAATATTTCTCGAAAACTTCGAATAATCATCTGTAAATTAAACAATATTTCCATCTAATACTTACAGTTTTTATAAGTACTTTAAATAATACTTTTACCTTATTATTTTGTCACAAAAATGCATTTTTCTCGATAGCATTGTTATTATTATTATTATTATTATTATTATTATTATTATTATTATTATTATTGCTATTATTATTACTCAATTTGCAAATGACTTCAAATGATAAATAAATGAATTTCATTTTCCAACCAATATCATCTCGCGAGATATTCATAGCATTTTTTCCTCCAAAACTTATGATGGAAGAATACTCATTAATTTATTTAAACTGTTTTGTGCGCCTTCACGCGACTTTCGGACCAATGTCTGTCAGACGCACCTGACCCATCGTGGTTTTCAAATTCGCCTTAAACATTTATTTTTTGCTGAGGTCGCGTGATGCTGGAGTGTTTCGCGATGTCCAAAACCGGAATGAACAAAATTCCACGCATCACCGCTGGTAATGGTCGGTCAGTGGTCGCCAGAGGAATTGTTTCCTTGATTTAGTACGTCTTATGAGAAATTGATTATTCGTTGGTTGTGTTGGCCATCTGTGTTTCGGAACTGCCAAGCGAACACGATTATCATTAGTATTCATCAAATTATACAGTGTTATACTTTGAATATTTTAAACTGGAGTCTGAAAATTTGAGTATGACATTGAAATGCAGTTGAATACTTGCGATAAATGTAAACCCCCATGAACAATTCATATACGCAATGTTCAACATTCTGAATTTTGTAAGGTACGTGCTTAAATAGTTATTTGTTATAGAAAAATGTTGACATATCAAACAGATTGCTTATTACATACATTTACTAAATTCCCTGGTGGCAGCAGAGAGGTAATGCGTAATAAAAATGAAAAAAGGATGTAAGAGATATCAATCACAAAAGTAACACTGTTCATTTAAATTTAAACCATTATTCAGACATATGTTGGGATTTTTTTTCTATCATCAATAGCATCAAGTACAAAGAAACATGTGTAGTGAGAATAAGAATGTTCCACTTCCGCCACTGAAGATAGGAAAAAATTGATCCCAATGTATGTCTGGATATTCTACCGTTTTTTATTTTAATACATATACTCAAATATGTTTATTATTTACCTCACACTGACGCATATGAGAGTGTTTTAGTCACATGCTGACATAGTGAAACATTTATTTTTAAAAAGAACTATTATTGTGAGTGTTTAATAATAACCACATCAAACACAGCTCTTACTCTTTTCAGTTTTAATGGTTTCTCTACAGAACATATCGATTAATCACAGGACGTCGTGGGCATCACATAATTTACGTGTTCGATTTCTCCCTATCCGAACACGGTTATCATGAATCGGCTTCGATTGATTGATTTTTTCGTGTTTCCGGGCGCGTCAACTGCTTCGGTCATTAGTCCCGTTAGTGTAGTGCATGTTTTTTCGGGAGATGCCGGTGATCTTCCCCCGCTGGATGGCGAGATCCGGCGCCGACCTACCGAGGTTAGTGGGGTTTCTCTCTAACCAGGACTCTCCCATCAGCGGGGCACCGCCCCAGCCGGAACAAGCTCTAAGCTCTCGACCGAACTCCCGGTATATGTGGTAGTGTAATGCATGTTAGTGTAAGTGTGTGAGTGTAAGAGGAGAGGATAGGACAAGGAAGACGAAGGACAGATCGCGCGCGGTCTCTGGCCCGTTTGGTAGGGTACTGCTCCGGCATTCGCCTGGTGTTGATCGGAGCAACCATGGAAAACTACCGATCAGAGCATCCGGGTGCTAGAATTCTCCTCCAGGCAGCGACTGAATTCGACCTAGCTGAAAAGCTAATGTCGAAAATCCTGCCGCCTAGGACCTCCCGGTTAGAGGCGCTGCAGTGACATCAGTTTTATTTATTTATTTATTTATTTATTTAAATAAGTGACATCAGTTGATGCACTGAGCTGCCGCTAGCAATAATCGGCTTCGAATGTATTTCATCCTACCTGAATTCTCTAGCTACACTCAATGAACATTCGCATGTCGCATGAAACTCTGTACGTCTGGTATCACACTCCAAGGACAGCGGGGGCGTCAGGGTGCGTTGTGCGCCGATGCGGGGGTTGTGAGCGCTTGCACTTGCTCCGCGGGTAAGTGGTAGAGTGATCGTCAGAGAGAGAGGGCGGGGGCGTAGGCCACGGGAGGGGACCGCACGCGGCGGCGGGGGAGGTGGGGGCGGGGCCGGCGTGATGGACGAGGCCGCGTGTTCCGCCAGCGCCGCCTTTCAGCCGTCGACAAAGAGTCGCCCTCTGAACCCGCCCGCCGTGCATTATTCATAGAGGCCGCGACAGCGCCCACTATATTCCTCCGCGGGGGCGGTGGGCGGTGAGCTATGGGTGGCGGGTGGGGGTGGGCTGCAACGGGCAGTGGGAGTTGGGTATTGGGCGGCGGGCAGTGAGCAGCGGGCGGTGGGTGGGTGGATGGTTGAGCGGTTGGTTGGTGGGTGGAGCTCGTGATTACCCTACCAAACGGGCCACGGACCGCGCGCGATCTGTCCTTCCTCTTCCTTGTCCTATCCTCTCCTATTACACACACACACACACACACACTAACATGCACCACACCATCACATATTCCAGGAGACCGGTCGGGAGCTTAGAGCTTGTCCCGGCTGGGGCGGTGCCCCGCTGGTGGGAGAGTCCTGGTTAGGGGAAACCCCACTAGCCGACGGTAGGCCGGTGCCGGATCTCGCCATCCAGGGGGGGAAGATCACCGCCATCTCCCGAAAAAACATGCACTACACTAACGGGACTAATGAACGAAGCAGTTGACGCGCCCGGAAACAGGAAAAAATCAATCAATCAATCAATCAATTGAGCTCGTGGTGGCAGGGAGTGGTGAAAGGGGCGGAATGGGTCGGGGAAAGAGTTGGCGGGATAGTGAGGGCGACGGCGGCGTGGGAGGCTACGGGGGCGGTTAGAGGCAGGGGCAGTAGGGTAGGGAATGAAACGGGGGGGGGGAGGGGGGGGGGGGGTTGGGGGCGGCACAGGCCGGGGCATAATGGAGCGGGGCCGGGCGCAGCGGGGAAGCGAAACGAAAGCAGGAGACGTCGAGAAAGCGTTGTGATGTTCTGGGAGATCGAATGGGGAGGGTCAAGGAAGGGCAGACAAGGGAGAGATGAAAAGGCTGGATCATGCACTCGGAAGGCATGGCTGGGGTGGGAGGTGAAGACTTGCTTGGGAGGATATGGTTAAAACATTGCAACAACAGAAGTCAATAGGCCTTGTAACGAGGAGTATTGCCTTTACAAGTGCTGTTTTCCCAGCGTCATGAGGATACAAGGCCACATATTCATCTACAATATTCCCCAATACCTTTACTTACTAGCCACAATCAGGGTTAAGCTTTCAACCGTTGTCCCAGCCCAATCCAATTCCGATTTTTAGAAACGTAAGGAATGACATGAATAAATAACCTATTTTTAATGAGCCTGCAATAAATATAAAACTAATTGTGATCCAATGTCAATGAACTCAATAAATGTTTCCCATATAAAAAAATTTATAAGCGTATATAACTTCACTTGAGCGTATATAATTTCACTTACGCAAAACAATACAAGTTTGTTAATGAAACAAAAAACTACAAGCGTTTTGTACAAGTTGAAATAAGACCTTTTTTTCATTTTGATACAATGGTTCTATTTACACAGAAAGTGGGCTCTGTCAATGATTTTATGAACCTTATACTGGATATATTTTAGTATATCCATACATTAATACCCAGTGAAAAAGATAAACTTGCTTCCTTTTTTGAAATATTAACGTACTGAGATAGATACAACCCTACTATTTTCCGATTGTGAGACATGTTCATGCAAATATATGAAGGGGAAGTAGTAAGGAAAACAAGTGACTTCCTCAGCCAAACACCTAACGGGCGGAGAAAAGACAACTGGGACGAGCTATGAATTGAAGAAATTGTGAATAGTGCGGAGGGTGACCGGATGAAGTGGCATGACAGAATGATTGACAGTAAAATGAAGCAGTAGACGGGTAGCTGCTCTGGAGAGACGACATCCGGAAACGAACCGTCTGGAATCCGAATGAAGTGGGGTGGCATGGTCCGGAATGAGTGACAAGAAGCTGATGACGGGCTTCAAAAGTGCTACTTAATAGGTAATGCGCAGACATTTTAATTTTTTTGCATTTCTGCAAAATACAAATAATAACTTAAATTCAATTTTATGTCACAAAAGGGTTGCAAATTCTACGTCAAATGAATGTAAAACGTGAAACGAATGTACGTGAAATGAATGTAAAATAAAAAATCAGAATCGATTGGAAATGCATATTATGGTCAGTACGAGTGTCCTATTGCACATATAGTATTATCTCTTTAAGATCAAAATATATAAGGATGGATAAATAGTGAAGGAACAGTAAAATATTAAAGGCGGTGAAACTGCAATTTTTAGGGCAATATACCCTTTCAATTATGAAATAAAAATAATGTGTTATTCTGTAATGTTGTGTAATTGAACTTAAAATAAAATGGACACATTCAACACTGTGTCAAAGAAAACATAAAATAATAATACGACATGAATGGAAGAAACTGAAATCAAAGATTCATTCTTTCCCCGACACGAAAAGTTACTCCGTCTTAAATGAAATATGCAAAAGCATTCATAGCGAGAAGTCCAACAAAACCATTATTAGCTACTAAGAGGAACAATTTCCCTTGTGAATCCGCGTCGTGACTGCAGTACGAAATGCACCCCTCTTTTCGGTGGAGCCCTTAATGGACTCCGATCAGTTCAGGGCCCCAGGGGGCAGCCCTGAGCCAGGCGAAAGCTCTGCTGCATCCTCTAAATACTAAAAGCGGCCAAAATACTCGTATTTTTGAGAAAAATTAAGTTAATATGTAATCCACATTTGTTGGCTTAATAACAATTTTAAATAATCACATAAATCATCACATGGAAAAAAGATATTCACATTATTTATTTGTATTCATTTCTGCAGAATGTTTCGTTAATTTTTCTATATTGTCATCATCAGGTTCTGTAATTACATGACAGTAAAATAAGTTAAACCATATGAACATATTATTTAATGTAGAACATAATAAATGATAACAAGCGTTAAAAATGAATTAAGAATTTTCTACAAATCATAAGATTATTATCAACATAAAATGTCCGTTAAATTTTTTGTATGCCAGCATAATAAAAGACCTTTTTCGTTGAAAGAAATCGTTCACACGTTTATTACAGTATATATATATATATATATATATATATATATATATATATATAATATATATATATTAAAATGGCATCTTACGGCGTATTATGAAGCATTTGCCATTTATGGCACGATTAATTGCGTCATTATTCATTCTGCCAACGCAGCGAGTGAATCGTGCAGAAGTAGTGGTAAAACTAACAGACGACCACACACGTCAAACACCCACGACGTCATAATAAAGTTGTTCCCAAAAATTAACTTTCATTCTCTTATAATTTATAATGCTGACACAAAAATAACGTATGCAACTCGCTTATAATGTTGCTTCATTGCATTTGTACAAATTTGAAAACTTGCCCCTAACTTCGCTTTTTTTCAAAACATGTAGTTGTGCAAAAATATAAACATTATAAACTAGTTTCGTTATCATTATAAACTAGTATCTTAATGTACTATTTCAAAACCGAGCATTTTACAGTGTCCAAAAGCAAGTCGTGATGTAGCGGAAAACTGCTCCCCTACCACATTTTTATATACCCACATTTTCAATTATAGTAACTTCATATGAAATTTATGGCGGATAAAATGGTTTGCAGCAGATTTCCTCGGGTTCACCCGTTTCTATAGCCTTCTTACGTAACTCATCAGAATCCTTAGCACTTACGTAACTCATCACAATCATTTCACTTGTTCTTTCATTACGTTCGCATTAATTTCGCAATTACAAATGAGTTTTACAGAGGGAAGCTGCACATCTCGGCTGCATGACAACATTCAGCGGTCTCGCAACACATCAAGCCATGTGATACAAGTAAATACACAAATCAAGCAAAAAAAACAACAAAAAAACAAGTCTTGTTCTTCAGAATACCATTGTATTTTTGTCCAGTGTCCTGTAAAAGAACTGCGAACATGGATAATTTTTTAGGTGGAAAATCAAAAATTAATTCAATTCAGTAAATATAAAATTGTATTTTTGTTTCGTTATACTTAATTTCTTACAAGCTAAACATCTTAGAAGTAGTAGGTAATATTTGTTGCAAATATTTATTGGACATGCCTTTCAAAAGGTTGCAGCAATTAATTTTTAAAAGAATGCACTGGTATGTGTACCATGGAACATTTACTAATTGCAAAAAGGTGACTACGAAAGTCGTAAAATTTTTATTTCAATCTCCCGCCAAATAGGATAACTCTTATTAAATTTTAGTGTAGAATTCTCTCCAACGGAACAGAAATATCACGAACGGCCTGTGGCCCGTTGTTTAAGTTGGTAGACCAGCACCGGTCTGAAGTTGATTTTAAAAAAAATCACGAGAACGACCGACCACAGCAGCGGCGTGTAGAATTCTCATCCAAGGATCTCTTCGATTCAGCTTCTTAATTGTCATAGAAAAACGTGAGTGTCAGCAACAGAAACTAAGATCTCCGATCCATGAAGAGCACTCGCCAGTTTCATTTTAAATGAAAATTAGAACAACATATACTTTCTCGCCCGCATTTTCATGTAAAATTACACAAAAAGTACTCTAATCTTCGAAAAATTGTTCATGACCTTATATAAAAACCTATCAGATGGACGCACAGACTGACGGACGGACAGACACACAGACACCAGACACACAGACAGACACAAAGACACAGACAGACGTACAAACAGATAGACAGACAGAGAGATCACAGACAGAAACACAGATAGACACAGGAGAAGATACAGAGACAGACACATAGATAGACACACAGACAAATAGGCAGACAGACAGATAGACAGACACACATACAGATAGACAGACAGTCACACAGACAGACACAAAGACGGTCATACAGACAGACGTACATACATACAGATGGACATACACACAGACCAACACACGGGCACAAACAAATGTATTACCGTCAATCGATTTTTCGCTATCAAGGACCCACAAAACATGGATTATGACTACACCACGCATTAGATGATGTTTTTCCTTAAATTTAGCAACTGGATTTATACCCTTTTTCGTTACCAGGCACCGGCAATAAAGAGCTTTTTTTTATCGAAAATTCGCAGTTTTCTCGGTGCAGCATTACATAACTTTCTGTTTACTCCGCAGCGAGAAAGTAAAAGGTATTTTCGTTCCTTGATATCCCCATTCGTGCCACAGTGCGCCGCCCCTTGGCTTTCTCCGCGGGGCTATCGATAATCCGCGACGGGGGCGGCCACAAAAGACGAGCGCCTGCTCGGAGTCAGTCCCCTTCGCCGCCACGCGGCGCCGTGATCGCATCGCGCGACCTCCGCCCCCACGCCCCCACTCACACCGGGCGCCTCCCTCCATCACCGTTGCCACCGCCGCCCTCCGCATGCGACAGTTTTATTTGAACAATTTCTCCGATAACGACAGTTCAAATGAAGAAGCTCTAAGGCAGGGGTGTTCAATTTACAAGACCTCAACGGCCACAACTAAAACCTTTAATATGATTGCCTGCAAATTTTCATATTTTACGTCATATAATATTTTAATTTTACGTCAAAAAACAGTTAAAACTGCGTACGACGTGCTATGGGGAGAAGTGAATTGTGTGCACATTTTCAAAATTCTGTGACCCCTACACTAAGTCATATATTACTTGAAATAAAAAAAAGCTCCCATGTAATAAAATCTATTTTCAAGGATAAATAAGCAATACATTTTGAGCTCTTATCCGTTGTCCATCTTCCTGCCGCGACAAGGAAACGAGAATTTGAATAACTGTATTTCCCACTGAATTCTAAAAGACGTGCACAGATAATGAATTTACATTTACAAAAAAGGTAAAATCTTTATTTAAAAACCTATCATATTACATATTAAAAACTATTATATTACTCGAGCGATCCACCCATGATCCCGTGTTGTTGACTTCGGCAGTTTGTCTCGACTGCTCTGAAGAAGGGGGGAATGGAACCATGTGTGATATCAGTGCATACCATGCAAAACGCAGTAAAAAACACTGGAATGGTTTTGAATTTCTGAAATTACTAGAAAAACTCTTTAAATCTAAAGTTCACCTACTTTTACATTAAGGGGTTGTTAGGTCCGACAGAGCAGGATACAACGGACGTATGACGAACAACTATTCACAGGCCACGATACATTGCACCGCGGGCTGCCAGTTGAACAGCGCTGCTCTAAGGTAAAGCAAGGATCGTAATTAGGAGAGAAAACAAATATTGGTTATTTGTGTTCCTGTATGATTTCTTTTTAACCAACTTCGAAGGTAGAAGCTTGAATTGTTACTACTGTACGATTTCAATTTTAAAAAAGATTATACAATTCGATTTTAATTGTATTATGTTTTTTCAGACATAACTTGAACAAAATTACATTATTTTTTATTTACGATAATGTCCCAGTTGTACCACGGTAAAGTAATGATATTCTAACAAAGGGGAACAAATGTATCATAATAAATAACGTACTTGTGGAACACACTTCAACAGTGAAAACGATCAAAATCATGCAAATGATTTTCTCCAAAATTGATATTCACCGATATATGGCTTACCTTGAGCCCTGCGCTTTCGGCATTGAATTCTTGTGGAGGGACGTTTTTCTCGTTTTCTACTTTTTTTACTAGCAATGTACATTTTTTCTTTAAATATTACGTTTCGATTGGAGCAAAGTGGAGAAAATTTATCAGTTCAATTTTTATTGACTCTTTTGAATTTTCCAAATATTTTTCTAATAGTGCACAAATCCTCGTTTTTGAAGCTATAGATGTTTCTTAAAACAATCAATTCGTCAATATTAGCACATTAAATTATTTCATGTAGGTACATCTGTTTCAAAAATATTAGTAATTTTCACTTATTTTTGTATAAAATTGAGTGTTCCAAAAATAAGCAAGCAAGATTTTCTCGAGAACGACTTCACACTTTTCTTCAAGTCTTTTGAACGGTTAGAAAACAATTCACGGAAATATTTGGAAACTTTTATTAAAAATTTTCAAGTTCAAATGTTACACAAATGTGTACAAGACCATTCTCCTCGAGAGTGTCGAGAGACTTGCAAAGAGGGAGCAATATATTTCTTTTTCTCAGCGGGCATTGAAAGGTAAAAGTTGTAGAAGTGACTTGAAAATATAAAATTGTATTCGAAATTTTAAATCGTAGATCGTACATTTAAACGACGAACGATCTTTACAGAAGGGATTTTACTTTACTTAACAATTAATTTTCCTCATTAAGTCAATGTCGACTCAAAAGAGTAAGTAGACACCTCGATTATCCGAACTTCCATCATCTGAATTCGTCAATTATACTGAGATATACCAAAATTTTCCTCTCTCTCTACATTTGTATCTGCTAAAGATCTTAGCGTCCGCCTTGCTGGGTCAATGGGTCACGATATATTATAATCTTTATTACCTCTGTAATGGATTATAAGATCCGCCGACTATACAGCGCAGCTGGGAATCTGAAATAGAATGATTCTATTCCTAGTTCATTTCTGTTTGGATTGACTAAATGAAAGATCACTTTCTTTTCTAAAGAACAAAATTCAACAAAGTTTATTTCTATGATTTTAGCAAACAATTTAGATAATTTACAATTTTTTTTAGGCCTTTGATCAAGATATCTTTGATTTTACAGTTTATACCGCGGTTAACTTATCTTTTCTTCTTTGATGTCCCTCGTAGACTTCTCAGTCGAAATATCTTGCGATCTTGCCGTAGTCCAAAGTTCCAATTTATACACCAATATTGCTTCCACATCAAAATATCTGCAATATCTTTCACTGTCCTTAAAATTTCACTGTTAACCCAATTCTATCTCGATTGTACTCGTTCCCTCTCACGAACATACGATCAGTTCAGAAGCGCGTTTCAGAACAGAATGAAGTCTTCCTGCATGATTCATCCCTCGAAGACTTCGTATTAAACTACCTTCATTTTTTTTTATAACATTTGACCGTCCTTCTCTCACCCAGCTAATCCATACGTTCGTTATATTTTGGTGTAGCTGACCTCTTAATGCCTTTACAAAAAACAAAAACTACATTGTTTATTCACGGTCGTTGCTAAGCTCTAGCTCTCGTGATATTTCGTAATGCATGTTCCACCATATTGTCTACCCATAAATGTTAATTTTAATGTGACATATGGGTATGTCACAGCTTCCCCTCTCCAAGCGTCATTTGGTTTGCTACAACCTAACTAAATGACAAGACTAAAATTGAACACTTTCTTTTTGCTTCTTCACACTAAACGTCATTAACACTTTACACTTTGCACTGCACTAGGTCTTGCACTGCACTATGTCACAATACCAAATCATATTTTCTCTGAATAATTATATTTTTAATTAGGTACGTATACAATACGTATTCATTTCCTTTTGTAATACTGAATATTAAGAATGATCCTCGATATGATTAACAGTGATAAAATATTAAGAAGGTACTGTACTATAGTAAATCATCTGACTTCAGTGAACTCGAACAAACCCCAACAAAACATCCTTAAGAATCGGAATGTTTATTAGCAGAAAAACACTTTTGCCCCTTTACGTACCAGAGAACTAATGGTACATTGTCAAACAACCGATCTTAAATGCTGAACAACTGTCACTCACTCGGAATGTTCTTTGTTGGTAAAACCCACCGCCTTTTAGTGCAACGTTAGCCTACGTAGACATTATGTTGGATTATACGAATTATGGAATAGCCGAACTATACCTGGTCTTAATTAGTTCGGATAATCGATGTCTCACTGTATATGTTCGTGATAATTTTTTTACTTCATGTGTTTTTAAATTTCGAAGTCGATTTCTCAATTTAATTCCAAATTTATTTTTGCTACCTTTCATTGCCTTTTTTCTAGAAGTCATTTTTGTTTTAGATATGATTTCTTTTAAAAATTGTTGATAAATTCATCTACCAAGTTCAGTATTGGCCATTAATTTTATCCAGTGACAGATTTTGCGTCAATCAATCAAACAAACTGATTGACGGAAGGGAAAGTAAACAAGATGACAGAGAAGAAAATTGTGAAGTTATCAGAAGTTAATTACTCATCAAGAAATGAAACATTTTGAATAGAAATAATTTTTTAAACGTGTAACGAGTAAAAAAATATTTTTCTAAATTCGTATCCTGTATGTTTCTAAAAATGTTCTAATTCTTAACAAATTTTAGGTATTTATTAACAATAACCCTGATTACAAAGCAACTAAAGCTGGACTAAGGTGAGGTACTGAATTTTGGATCATCTTTAACTGAACTAATCTACAATAATAGATTTTACTTTGATAATAGTTTTAGCACTTTACAAAAGTTTACGTGAATTTAGGTCATTTCCTGCTATACTGTACAACACTTTACAATAATTTATATTAAAATTATGAAAATGGAAAATTCCTCATTCTTAGGACTGATCAGATAGGATTTTTTTTTTTTTTTTTTTAAGTTGGGATTCCAAGAAGTTGACCATTGACACGCCGCGAGGTTTCGAATGTTCAGTTCATGTGACGATCATCGATCTTTTATCAAAATCTGACGCCCTCGCAAGGAAAACGGAAAATCAATCAATCAGTCAATAAAATGGCATATTCATCGCACACGCAGTCGACATGCCGCCTGGCTCGTGGCTACCAGACACAGGGCATCGCGTCGCGCGCTCCTCCTCGCTTCGCGCAACCCCCTTCACTGTGCGCTCTCCCACCACCACCACCACCACCACCATCACCCACTATCATCACCACCACTACCACCAACATCACCCCACTACCATCATCACCACCATCACCCACCATCATCACCACCACTCACCACCATCAGATTCCATCGCCATCACCCGACACCACCTTTACACCATCACCATGACCACCAATCATCCGCTACCATCATCACCACCATCACCATCGATACCACCACTACCACCATCACCAATACCACCACCACCACCACCACCATCACAACCACTACCACTACCACACCACACACCATCACCACACCCATTCCAGACTGTGTTTGTTAGGCCGTAACACCATCAACACCAACTCCGACACCACCAACGTCTCCACGCCATTGCAACTACCTTTATGACTGCCGTTGCTAGCTACTGCATATCCATCACCGTCAACATTGCCACTTCCGCCACTACTACCAACCGCAGCCACAATTCCAACCACCCTCCATCGCTATCCATATCAACGCCAACACCGACCTTCGCTAACACCATCACCCACCAACTCCATCACCAATCACCACCAACGCCATACCGTGAGCGGTAGCTCAGTGCATCAACTGATGTCACTGCAGCACGTCTGACCGGGAGGTCCTAGGTTCCCACTCCCCACGGCGGCAGGATTTTCGACACCAGCTTTTCAGCTAGGTCGAATTCAGTCGCTGTCTGGAGGAGAATTCTAGCGGCCGGCTGCTCTGATCGGTAGTTTTCCGTGGTTTCTCCGATCAACACCAGGCGAATGCCGGAGCAGTACCCTACCAAACGGGCCACGGACCGCGCGCAATCTTCTCCCTTACACACCACTTACACTAACATGCACTACACTACCACATATCCCGGAGACCGGTCGGGAGCTTAGAGCTTGCCCCGGCTGGGGCGGTGCCCCGCTGGTGGGAGAGTCCTGTTTAGGGAAACCCAACTAGCCGATCTGAGGTCGGCGCCAGATCTCGCCATCCAGTGGGGAAGATCATCGCCATCTCCCGAGAAAAACATGCACTACACTAACGGGACTAATGATCAGAGCAGTTGACGCGTCCGGAAACATGAATAAATCAATCAATCAATTAAAAACATCGGATTAAAAATCTGTCCTTCCTCTTCCTTGTCCTATCCTCCCCTCACACACACTTACACTAACATCCACTACACTACCACATATTCCGGAGACTCGGTCGGGAGTTTAGAGCTTGTCCCGGCTGGGGCGGTGCCCCGCTGGTGGGAGAGTCATGGTTAGGACCCACTAGCCGACGGTAGGTCGGCGTCGGATCTCACCATCCAGCGGGGGAAGATCACTGCCATCTCCCGAGAAAAAACATGCTCTACACTAACGGGACTAATGACCAAAGCAGTAGACGCACCCGGAAACACGAAAAAATCAATCAACCAACGCCATCGCCTCCAACACCACCACCTATATTTTTGCTACCTCTCTCACCCTCACTGCCACCTCCGTCTCCGCCTACAGCTATCATCAACGCCACCGCCCCCACCTTTGCAAACGCCGCTGCCACCGCAACCGCCCATCACCACCTCCTCCTCCATCACCACCACCTCCTCACCCTCCTCACCTCTGCCCCCTCCACCGCCAGTGCCGCCGCTTTCTACCTCGCGCCAGCCCGCCCGTGCGTGCGTGCGTGCGTGCGTGGCAGGCAACAAGCAAATACGCCCGCGATACCGACACTCGCGAGGCGGAGAGCCAATATTGATCGCCGCCGCCGCTCGGAGCCGCGAGTCGAGGTGAAAAGGAAGCCAGATGACGCTGTTTGCGAACGAGAGAGTGATACCGCTGACGCACGCAAAAGCCACGGGCCCCATGGCGTTGTGGCGTGTAAATATGAACACTCGTCGTTCATGTTACATGGATCCGACTGCGTCGAATGAGCCATTCGCGTTAATGAAAATAATTTGGGGTTATTACACATTTGATAAGACTTCTTTAGATTAATGTCAGATTCTCTGAGGACGAATGGCTTCCAAAATAATATGCGAAGTCCAATGTCATATGAGTCTTAGTAACATTTCCATCGTAATTTTCCGGTAGAATTGTAATGAAAAATCTGAATTTTAACATTTACAATATTCATTAGAGTACCTGATCTTATAGAATCAATAAGATAGCGACTGCAAAATTGAATTGACTGTAAATTACTGAATTTCATAAACCATGTGTTTCATGCTTCTTGAACATATACTAAATAAGTGGTCATCCACGGCATGGCATTCGATCGGAATTCGGAATACGAACCCACTTGCAATCCGTGATGTACGCGGATGGCTACGACAAAAAAAGGAACAATAACAGATTAAACTTAAGTATGATTTGTTGTTTACCTTCGCCACACCATTCATGCTAGCACACATGTCAAAATCGTGAAGAGATTGAGGTCGATATTTGATGTCGAACGTATTCGCCGAAAATTTCAAGCCAACTTATCCCAAAACGAAGGCATATGCTTCTGCGACTGGAGTCACTTGACAATCCGGGAGACGCCACGCCCTACGCACAGATACCAACGATTCCGCCTTCTCCTGGACAGACAAGTAGATATCCCAAAAGGTTTACATAAAAGAATATAAAGATAGTTTAATTACTTTCAAAAAGTGCATTCCTAACCTATAAAAGTATAATTCTTGAAGAAAGTGTTATCAGAGTATTTTTTTAATTGGTATGAAATTGTAGTAAGTTATAATATATTTAAATAAAGAATGACGAACTGTGACGTCTTTGCTGTAAGCTCCTTTAATTTGCTTTGACTCTGAAAAAGAAGTAACACGGTAAATTCAACAGCAGTAGTTATTCTGTATTAGTTTCTTCAGTACAAGCTCCGATGAGGCCATGAACTTTTACATTCAGTCATCTAAACCTCTGTGTAGTTCATATGGCCACTTTAAAATCTCGACCGCTAGCTTTGAACCTCGCTGGCAGGCGAGCGACTCCTCGAGAGCTGCTGTGTCGGCGTGGCGGCAGTGGTCGCCGCAGGAGGGTGGCGGTCTCCATGGCAACGCAGCGCGCAGCTAATTAGCGTCGGCGCTTGGTGGCTGTCGCCATGGCGACGCCCCCGCAGCCTCCCATCGCCCCCCTCCTCGCCCCGTGCCACTGCGAGCATCCCTGCGGCACCCCCTACCTGCCCGAACTCTGCCAAACCCACCCTGGAGTAGTTCGTCGTATGCTGCGCTTTTTACGCTGTGCGGAGTGTATCGGTTTATATGCGCTTGAAAATATCTTCTCCAGTATCAACAACTTAAAGTGAAATAATTATTTTCTTTTTCTTACACTTAGGTCATAAAAAATTTATTAGAGTACGAGTTAGGGTAAAGCTCTAAAGAGTGCGCAATTAATATAAAAAATTTCATATTCGGGATATTTTTACTACTTTTACAAAAACCTTTTCATTACATACTGTCCTTTTAGATAAATTGTAGTAAAATTAGAGCTGAATGATATAATACTTTTCTTTTCATTTGTGAACACCAAGAAAATGGTTAATTCTCTAATTTACCGACTTCCTTAAGATTCATTTGATCATCTTACCTGAGATCCTCCATTTGTTTATTTTGCTTGAGATCCCTTGCTTGACAGATTTCCTTGAGATCCTGGGTCGACTTCAGATTCTCTACTTGATCGGCTTGCCCCAGATTCTCTACTTGATCGAATTTTCCCAGATTGTACACTTGATAGACTTCCTTTGGTCCTTCCACTCTATCCCATCGATCTCTGGGAATCGAGATTCTGGGAATTTGAAACTAATTCCTTGCATTTTGTGGGAACTTAAAATTAAGCCACTGGGAAGCTCAACATTTTCTTACAAATGGCTCCAGTTTTTCTTTGAAGTTCTTATAGGAATAGAGAGAAGAATTCTAATGAAGAGGGCGTAGGCACGGGTTCTGTTTTCACTGTTAACTCTGAATTTTCGACAATTACAATCCAAAGACTTTTTTGGTACCCCTCGTACAACTACATTATTTCAGGTTGAGATTTTGTTCCAAATTCAAATTGTTCCCCACAATTACTTCTTTATTTAACGTTATATATTCTTTCTTTTATCAATAATAGTAATTTTGCGTAGTTTTGAGAGAGATATAGTATGGACAATTTTGAAAACAAGATTTTTTAAAACCGCTTTCAATTTTTTCTTCAAAATTTTGTTCGCTAAATGCGCTAAATAACATTACATAAACGCCATTTGGATGTATTCCTTTAATTTTTGAAAAAATACAAAAAAATATTTTATTAAATATTTCTCGCTTCATTAATATTTACTTTTAAGGGCGTTTTCAGTTCCATCATTTTTATCGTTAAATTTTGTTTGGAAAATTTTCGTAATTTGGTATATTTTAGCGATGAGAAAATTTCTGTCACGAATTACCTAATTCATGACGAATACTAAATTTTGCTGAAGAAATGCACAAATCATACCAATAATTATGTCATACATATGTATTTAAATTACTGGTAATTTATTTTACTTCTCCTAAGACGCAACAAAATGTAAAAATATAAAAGTATCATTACCTAAACAGAGATAGGAAAAACAATTTATTAAGTTCCATAAAACAGATATTGATTATAAATAAATGGATATTATACAATTAAATTATTATTCATTTATTAGATGCAAATTATTATCAATTATTTTTCATTTAAAAAATTATTGAGCCTTGCGTAGATTTGCAACATAACAAAGCTCTCTTTAAAAAGATCAAAATACCAAGTCCCCCAAAGTAATTAATCCGCTCTAACCAAAACAGGAATTCTGCCGAACCGTTCCCAAAACATTAGTTGACGGATTCACAGCAGTTTCCCAAACCGCTCTCCCGGCCCCAAACCCCTTCCCCGGCGGAGTGGTCTGTGAGAGCCCAGAGCAAACAGCTCTGTTTTATTCATGCTCCTAACATGGTAAGCCAATATATGCACACAGCGCCCTCGCGGCTGAGGCAGGTCCACCAATGAGCGGCAGAGCGTCGCGCGATGGTCCGTGTCCAGAAAAATAAAGGACACAAATATATTCCTTGAATAGGTCGAAATTCCAACTACAAAATCTTTGGAAGGCTGTTTGTTTTTGCCTGGATGAGAACTGTAGAAGTCCAGTACCCTGGTCGGTCGTTTCCATTATAGTGACAGCTTCTCGGACCGGGAGGTCTTCGATTCGAGATCCGACAGCGACGGATTTTCGATGCTACCTCGCATACATACTCGTAAGTCGAATTCAGCCGCAGTCTGGGGGAGAAATCTAGCTGTTGGAAGCTGAGTTTCCTATGATTTTCTATCAATATCAAGCGGATGCCCAAGCAGCACACTAACCAACGGGTTGCGGACCATATGCGATCTTCCCTTCATTATCTTTGTACCATCCCCTCCTCTCTCTCTCACAGACAGACATACTTATATACTCAACACAACTACAAATATCGGGAGCTTCCAGTTTATCACGAGTTGTCTGGAGCCCAGTTAGGGGAGATACCGATCCGAGGGAAAACTCCGTACTCCAACCTGCAGGTCGGCGCCGGATATCACGTTTGAGTGGGGGAAGAATATCGCTATCTCCCGGATATCCCCTTTACTACAATTACGGGATTAATGGCCAAAGACGATGTCGCATCGGGAAACACGAAATATTCTCTCAGTCATTCACCGCGCAGGTCACCAATCTGTGATGGAGAGATTGTTCTTGCACGAGTCTAGAAGTGCATATTGATTGATTGATTGATTGATTTTTTCGTATTTCCGAGCGCGTCAACGGATTCGGTCATTAGTCCCGTTAGTGTAGTGCATGTTTTTTCTCGGGAGATGGTGGTGATCTTCCTCCGCTGGATGGCGAGATCCAGCGCCGACCTACCGTCGGCTAGTGGGGTTTCCCCCTAATCAGGACTCTCCCACCAGCGGGACACCGCCCCAGCCGAAACAAGCTCTGAGCTTCCGACCGGTAGAAGTGCATATCACTGTCGAGTTGTACTGCATAATGAAGTTTGGGGTGAGAGCCTTTAAAAAGTAAACTAATATATTCGAAGTACTGCAAGTATAGTGAGACTCCTTTGGCAACCTACATCTCAAGAAAATCGTCCGGAAAATCTTTAAATTCGTGGGTTCCAAAATCGACGTGGACACTTATTGCCTGGACGAAACACGAACAGTTGTAATACTGTTTGAATCATGTAAATGTGACAGTTTTGGAAACAGAAATTTTGTTCTTACATCTTTGAAACTTCCACGTGCCTGACCAGCTCCCATTGTCCCATTCCTGCTCCCCGGCGCCACCGCCATCACCGCCGCGTAAACTGGACACATTTGAAAAGATTTATTTATGATACGAGTGGTAGAAGTGACATTTTATTTGGGGAGTAGGAAATGTGATACGATGCCGACAGGCAAAGGGCAATATAACGAGCAATATAAAATCATTTTTTCCACGTGTATCATAAACTATTTTTTACTCAGCTTCACAGCCTTACTGACTTTCTTTTCTTTTAATTCAAGTATACAAATCACTTAACTGGGTGCCATGTTACATTAGGTTTAGGAGTAGCTCATATGGTCTGACGAAAGAATTATGTTTTCTTCGTTGCATTCACAGTTTTCTTTGAACATTTGAGCCTCGTCCCATTTTTAGAGTTAGTGCTGACTAGTGATACTAAAACACTACATACTTTCTCCCCCCTCTCCGTATTTTTAAGCAAAATTGGGCGACAAGTACTGCAAATTTTCGAAAAATTGTATACAACCATATTTAAAAATCTATCTTTAAGGAACAGATTTTATTAAGGGAAAAATCTCTATCTTGACAATTATAGTTGTGGAAAGACGCCGGAAGAATGAAAACTTTTGCAATTTTCGAAACAATCAGCATTTTCAACGCGCTTGAGACCCGCATCTTTCTATTAAACGTCCTTTACACTATCCAACAACAAAATTTAATAAAAAACAATGCAGTTATTGTTTTGAAAAATTGTAAAATGTCCCAGGGGCTTCCAATTTCAATCAAGCCCAAAGTTTTTTCTACTCCGTAGGGAGAAAGTCAAAATTGAACTTTCAACACATTGTGCTTGCGTTAGATGTAACCGCTTCTGTTAGAGACTGTCTAAAAGCATACTTTTGACCACCACTTGAGTGTTTCAAATCACCGTGTGTGGGCGCCATTCAGGACCAGTTATTACGGTGCAGGCCGTCAGGTGTATGCTCGGCGTCGGGCTTCTAATTATGTTAGCGGAGAACGCCAGCGTGCACTGAGCTCACGTGCGGCAATGTGTTAATTATGTCACCCTTCGGTCAAGCGGCCAGCTCGTGCTCCACAACCCTTTCTTCGAGGTAATCCGATGTAAAGAGTGACAGCTCCAGTTTTTATGGATCAAGAGTGTTTATTCACAGTTACTGTTACCGTCTCCCCATTCTTACCTCCAAACATAACCACAAATCAATATAGGTATGTATGTTTTAGGCATCTTAGGATTGATTGATTGATTTTTTCCGAAAAAGTAAAAATTTCCGAAAAAGTAAAAAGAGATTCAAAAGGACTATTTTTTTAGCACGCGGCTAGAATTTTTTAGAATAGGGAAACAACGTAAGTCGGGACCAAGTGATCCCCGCACATTTTCCTGTATATTCCCTCATGTTATCCCTACAAATTTCTGGCATATTACCCATATTTTCTTCACGTTTTACCCACAAGTTTCTTGCATGCTCGCTACATGTTTTACGAATGTTCACCTACAATTATCATCGCGTCTTGAACCAGAAACCAAATAATATATTTTAAGTTGTTTTTCGAAAATATTTTTTTTTTTACTTCCTGGAACCGAGCAGGGCAGTGGCTTCTCTAGTGAAAGAAACCGGACATCCGACGGGATGAAACGAGGCAACCGGAAAAGCTAGAATAACCAGAAAGGCCTCACTCAATAAACTGCAATAGGGGCACCAGACGATCTCATTTTGAAGAATTGGTTTAAACAACAAAACAGACTCCCTACGTAATAGGTACACAAAAACTGGCTGACGTACCATTTAGAGTTGTAAACAAAATTTAAAATTTTATTTCAAATGTTTTTTTATTAAGGGGGTAAAAAATGCCGATTTAATAAATTTGTCACACGGTTTGTGAGCTTACGTCTCAAGCGAATCCTACTGAACGACATTCCGGTATGTAAAAATCTTTCGCAATATGGTTTAGTTTGGTTTCATGTTTGCGGGCGCGTCAACTGCTTTGGTCATTAGTTCCGTTAGTGTAGTGCATGTTTTTCTCGGGAGATGGCGGTGATCTTCCCCCGCTGGATGACGAGATCCGGCGCCCACCTACACTCGGCTAGTGGGGTTTCCCCCTAACCAGGACTCTCCCACCAGCGGGGCACCGCCCCAGCCAGGACAAGCTCTAAGCTCCCGACGGGTCTCCCGGAATATGTGATAGTGTAGTGCATGTTAGTGTGTGTGTATGTGTGTGTAAGGGGAGAGGATAGGACAAGGATCGCGCGCAGTCCGTGGCCCGTTTGGTAGGGTACTGCTCCGGCATTCGCCTTGTGTTGATCGGAGAAACCACGGAAAACTACCGATCAGAGCAGCCAGCCGCTAGAATTCTCCTCGAAGCAGCAACTGAATTTGACCTAGCTGAAAAGCTAGTGTCGAAAATCCTGCCGCCGTCAGGACTCGAACCTAGGACCTCCCGGTCAGAGGCGCTGATTTTGATTTCCCAAAATAGCAAGACGAACAGTTTATTTCAAAATAAAGAATAATATTTGGGATGAATTTATTATACTTAACATATAACTCTAATATTATTCTTATTCCGTAGAATTATTTCAAAAGCATCTAAAGGTAGGGCTTAATAAAAATTCAAATGTATCCATTACTCAGTAAATTTGAAGGAGAGGTAAAATAGTTTTCTATTTAAATTTCAGCGAGAGGCCTGTCGCCAATCTAAATCAGTCAAGGGAAGTGCCAAATGAGACACTTTACATGGAAGTGCAGTTGCATCGTTCCGCGCCGCAAGAGAAAGCGCTACTCCAGGGAAATGTGCAGGAGAAACTCTTCACTCGCCATCTAGACCAAAGTGCATCTTTCTTAAGAAGAGACAGAGAGAGACAGAGAGAGACGGAGAGAGAGACGGAGAGAGAGACGGAGAGAGAGACAGAGAGAGACAGAGAGGAGAGAGACAGGAGAGAGAGAGGAGACGGAGAGAGAAGAGAGAGACAGAGAGAGACAGAGAGAGACAGAGAGAGACAGAGAGAGACAGAGAGAGACAGAGAGAGACAGAGGAGACAGAGACAGAGAGACAAAGAGAGAGACAGAGAGAGATTTATTATATTACAGAGTTACAGAAAGAGACCGCTTATTTGAAACCTGATTTTTAAAATATTTTATTTAATTTTGTTTGTATGATTGTATATGCGGGTATGAGTTTACATATTCACGTACATATGTCTGGATGAACCACAAAAATTTTGAACCACTGGAGCGATAGCGTGCAAATATGGCACCATTGGCTCAAAATCAAGACAACGGAGTTTCCATTCAAAATATTACCGAGAATGTGCTAACTTATTACAAAATTTCTCTGGAGTATACTAAGTTTATAATTAATTGATTAAGCTTTGGTTTGTTTTTTTCGTGTTTCCGGGCGCGTCAACGGCTTTGGTCATTAGTACCGTAAGTGTGGTTATGTTTTTTCTCGGGAGATGGCGGTGATCTTCCCCCGCTGGATGGCGAGATCCGGCGCCGACCTACCGTCGGCTAGTGAGGTTTCCCCCTAACCAGGACTCCCACCAGCGGGGCACCTCCTCAGCCAAGACAAGCTCTAAGCTCCCGACCGGTCTCCCGGAATATGTGGTAGTGTAGTGCATGTTAGTGTAAGTCGAAGAGGATAGAACAAGGAAGAAGAAGGAAAGATCGCGCGCGGTCCGTGGCCAATTTGATAGGGTACTGCTGCGGCATTCGCCTGGTGTTGATCGGAGAAACCACGGAAAACTACCTTTCAGAGCAGCCGGACGTCAGAATTCTCCTCCAGACAGCGACTGAATTCGACCTAGCTTAAAAGCTAGTGTCGAAAATCCTGCCGCCGTCAGGACTCGAACCTAGGACCTCTTGGTCAGAGGCGTTGCAGTGACATCAGTTGATGTACTGAGCTACAGCTCCCGGTTTAATAGGTTAAGTTTGAAATAAATATTCGAGAAGTGAACCAAGAGTAGAGTGTGAACTTTCGACTGTTGCTGGACTTTCGACTGGAATTGTTATCAAAATTCGCTATCAAAGAGAAAGATTATAAAAGAATGATTCAAAAATTCAAAAGTATAACTTATGTAAGTCGTGAAAAAGTTGTAAATGAAATCGAGACTCTATTAAAGGAATGTAAAATTATTCGGAGACTTCGAACTCGATACATTTTTTTTGAGATATGTTAATAGAAGTATAGATTGTAAAAGAAGCAATTACTAATGGAAATTATTGCTTCGAGTGGGGGTAGGGTGTTTCTGATGGAGATCTTGATGATGGGATTTCGGTGGTGGTGACGGTGATGGTGAAGGAGGTATTGATACTGATGTGGTGGTGGTGGTGATTGTAGCAGTGGTGATTGTGGCGGTGGTGATGGTGCCTGAGACGTGAGGAGGGCGGGGACCGCGAAGGTGCTGCCCACGACCGCCGCCAGGGGCGTGGCGGGGGAGGCAAGTGGGAGGTGGGAGAGGCCGAGGACGTTTCTCCTCCGGCGGGGCAATGCCCTTCCCTGGCGCCGAGCGGGAGCAGTACGCCAAGAGCCAACTTCTTCTTGCACGAGTCTAGTTTCCCAGAGAGCGCATCAAGGAGCACTCGAAATTTGCGCTGTGTCTGCAAGTACCATTGCGCACACACTAGACGTTCATATCAAAACAATTCCAACATCTTTTAATCAGAGTCAAATAATACTTTCCCTGGAGTGTGTTGTAATATTGGGGTGTCGTCACATGAAGAAACAGAAAAGATTCAATTTTTCTTAAAGTAGATTGTTTTTTAACGATACGATTGTTTATTTCGGGTTTCTGGTCACGTCAACAGCTAAGGTCGGTAGTCCCGTAAGTGTGGTGGATATTTGTATCATATGTTTGTAAGTGTGATATATGTTTAGGGAAAGTGGCGGTGTTCTTCCCCCGCCGGATGGTGAAATCCGGCACCGGCCTACGTCGGCATGCGGAGTTCTCCTCAACCAAGTATCTTCCACCAGGTGGGCACCGCCTCAGCCGGGACAAGTTCTAAGCTCCCGACTCATCTCCAGTCATATGTAGGAGTATAACACATATAAGTGTTAGCGTGGATAAGCAAGGGGTGGGGAGAGGTCAAGGAAGAAGAAGAAAAGTTCTCCTGTGGTCCGTGGCCCGTTTGGTAGTATACTGCTCCGGCATTCGTCTGGGGTTAATCGAAAAAACACGGAAAACTACCGATCAGAGCAGCCTGCCATTAGAATTCTCTCCAGACAGCGGCTGAATTCGACAGCGGCTGAATTCTAGTTAGAATAAAAAATTCTACCTTTGTCGGGACTTCCCAGCCAGAGATACAGCAGGACATCAGTGCATGACACTGAGCCACCTAAGCCGATTTGACGATTCGAACCGGGAGCGGTAGCTCAGTGCATCAACTGATGTCACTGCAGCGCCTCTGACCGGGAGGTCCTAGGTTCGAGTCCTGATGGCGGAAGGATTTTCGACACTAGCTTTTCAGCTAGGTCGCATGCAGTCCTGCTTGGAGGAGAATTCTAGCGACCGGCTGCTCTGATCGGTAGTTGTCCGTGGTTTCTCCGATCTACACCAGGCGAATGCCGGAGCAGTACCTTACCAAAAGAGCCAGGGACCGCGCGCGATCTGTCCTTCCTCTTCCTTGTCCTATCCTCTCCCCTTACACACACACACTTACAATAACGCACTACACCACCACATATTCTGGGAGATCGGTCGGGAGCTTAGAGCTTGTCCCGACTGGGGCGGTGCCCCGCTGGTGGGAGAGTCCTGGTTAGGGGAAACCCCACTAGCCGACGGTAAGTCGGCGCCGGATCTCGCCATTCGGCTGGGGAAGCCCACCGCCATCTCCCGAGAAACAAACATGCACTACACTAACGGGACTAATGACCAAAGCAGTTGACGCGCCCGGAAACACGAAAAAACCAAACCAAACCAAACGATTCGAATGTCCACCCGAGGTGCAGAGGGCGCAGAGGAGGGCGTCGCGCGAAGCTCGAGACCACCCGCGTGACGTCACGTGCGTCGCGTCTCGTCCCGCCGCGTCGCGTCGCGTCGCGTCTCCCAGGAGGCGACGCCGTGGCGCCGGCGCGCGCGCCGACCGCATCCCAATGAGCGCCATTGTGCGCCTGCGCCCCCCCTCCACGTCCAGTGCCGCCGCATGCCTCCTCGCACCGCTTTAGTGCGTCTCTTTCCGCTGGCCAGCGGTCGCCGCCGCTTCCCACCCAACCCGCTAGCACTGCGCGGGTCTAACACGAGGTTGCCAGGATTGTACTTTTCCTTCCTATGTAGCATGTCTATTGGCAGGAAAAGTAATGGAATCACCTGTTGGCGTGCGCACAGGGCGAGGGGACATTTTCAAAGGGAGGCACGTTCAAAGGAGGACATGTTCAAAGGGGAAATGTTTAAAGAGGGAAATATTCAAATGGGTGATATGTTCAAATGGGGATATGTTTAAATGGGAAATGTTCAAAACAAAATGTTAAAGGGGAAATGTTCAAAGAGGGACATGTTCAAAGAGGGACATGTTCAAAGGGGGACATTTTCAAAGGGGGACATGTTCAAAGAGGGCATGTTCAAAGGAGCCCCAATACTGTTCCCGATCAAACATTTTACTTCTGTAAATATTTTGAATCCATGATTTTCCCCTTTTCACCAGACAACGAACGAACTTTTACAATTTGTTCTCAATAATTTAAAATATTTTGTCAAAACCAGTAAAAGGTGAAATTAGTTTTACATGGGCGGTTTTATTTGGGGAAGATGCTCTTTACGTCTGACAAACCAGTAAATAGTTCAACATGAAACCGTTTGTATTTAGTCATAGAAATCAGTAATGTTATAACTTAATTTTCATTATAGTCTTTTTAATTTATATACTAGAACAATTTCATAGGTATATGTAAAAATTCAATGGAGAAGGAAGTTCAGGAATGTAGTTGTCCCCTGTTGTTTTTGGTCGCGCACGCTTATGGAATCGACACAACAATACGGTCTTGAATTTACGGTTGCAAAATCCGTGTTTACGTGTCTATTGAGCAGTAACTCAGTGCACACATCCGGATGAAGATCTATTAGCGCTGTTATATATATGGTCAAGATTCGTGCTGGTGGAGAGGAGATACACGTAATTTTGTACAAGAAAATTAGGATGTCAGAATGTATGTATAGAGGATATGTCACTGCCAGATTAGAAGCTTTTGAGCTAAAACATGATAAATACATCAACAGTAAGAACTAGGTATACCTTTCCGGAAATCATGAAGATATTTTAATTTTGGGGGGTACTGTACATGAAGTCTCTGTCACGTTTTCAATACTAGCAAGAAAATGACTACACATTATTATTATTATTATTATTATTATTATTATTATTATTATTATTATACTTTTTCTCAGCTATTTTTGCTGGTAAAAATTATCACTTTCCCCAGAGATGTTTTGGGGACAGGCTCGGTCACAGAAGAACAACTTCATCTTATATCTGGACTTAAGATAGAAATTCTCTAACGATATGGGCTGTTTGCAACAAAATTGCGCACTGTACCATGTTCAGAATGTTTTTCGGTAGTTTAGGTCCTGTTAAGTTTTTTAGGAAGTTTTTACCGACCAGGCCTTTCGCCGATATCACGAGTGGGTATGTTTTGGTAGCATTTAATTTCCAAACATGATTTAATTCATAGGATAAGTTTTGATAATTCGAAATTGTTTCTATTTCTTTCTGTTTGATGCTGTGGGATAATGGTACTGCGATGTCTATTATTACTCCATCCTTCTTCTTTTTATCTATAAAGAGAATATCTATAAATAGAATATCTGAGAATAAAAGGATGGAACTTGTTTCCAGCACTGGAGGAGGCGTGTACTTATAGAATGGCGGCTTCGATTCATCCAATAATTTATGCTCTATTGCAATTGCCCTGTGCACGATTTTTGCAACTTGATTATGCCTTCCTAAGAAAACACTGTCTGAGAGGGAAGAGCATGCAGCTGTGATGTGTTCTATAGTTTCTCCTACAGCTCCACACGTCCTACATTTATCCATTACACCTTCTTTTAAACAATGCTTTCGATAGTTTCCTGTCTTGAATAGATATTATAAAATTCTGGGTCTCAGGATATATTTGTTTCTCCAAAAGCCACTCCACCGAGGAACGTCTGTCTACATCATCTCGAAACAAGAGTTTTGGGTATCTTCCATGTATTTCTTGTTGTTTCCATTCATTAAAGTTCGACTGGTGGGTAGAGATATTTAATAAATAATTTCGTTCATGGAGGTTCAACGGAGTGAAGCCGCGGTCCTCATTAACAGTTAATTTCATTAATATGCCGGCGAAGGACGTGTCACATTTTTTCCTCTTGTCTCAGGCAGAGCGTTTTTATATTTACTAACCCTCTGCCTCCCATCGTTCGAGGTAGATATAATCTTTTTACTGAGGAGTTTGGATGAAGAAAGCGGAATTTATGTAACAGTCTTCTCGTTGATCAGTCGAGCTGCCGAGAAAATGGATGGCAGTTTTGAATCAGGCCAATACATTCTAGAGAATGTTCTAGTCCGAAGAAGAAACACATAGGGAATGTTAAATGAAATTCGACGAAATTCCGAGGACGGATTTTAACCGACGGTGATTTGTGAATTCGCAGTCGCCCCTCAGGAAACAAACGAATGTTAACCTTCATCTAGCAAGTGCATAAGGCGAGGGAGCATGCGCTTTTTTTCTCATTTTTATATTTTTCTTAACTGTCTCTTGTCAAGCAATATAATATTAAGTATTACATTTTTCATTAAACAATATTAACTGAAGAAATATACGACGGAAGGGAATACTCAGACATATTTCTAGGTCATGCACAAGTCACGTGTCCTCCGCTTCACCTCATTTCGTCCCTCATTTCGCTTCTGCCTCATTTTACGACATATTTGTACGTCATTGGCTAAACATGTCGTTCACTTCGTGCAACAGAAACAACTTCCAAAATTTATTAAATGATATTTTGGGTAACGATTGTTACTTTCCAACATTAGATGATAAATTATAGTCATTAACAGAACTCCAGCGCATGATACCTGCATTTCAACCATCAGCAAAACTTTTAAAGAAGTTTAAATCAAACTTAACAGTCGATTTGACGTAACTCACTGTGAGGACGTAGACCGGTAAAATAAGAATGTTTGAAAAACTTCTCAAATAAATATACGCAACCTATAAATCTAGAATCCAGTCACTCTTGAGGCAACTTGTCGTCAGTCAGACGGTGTGCCCACTCGCCGTGAAGGAACTACGCCTAAGTCGAATTGGGAGGATCTAGGGTTCGACTCCCGGTAATCGATTGTCGACGTTAGCCAGCTAGAAAGGTCGAATTCAGTCGCCACGGGAATAAGAATTCTAATGGGTAGATTTCGGTTGTTTTTTCTATCACTACCAGGCGAATGCTGGAGATGTACTTTTACAAACGGTACATGAGTCGCGCGTTATATCTCCTTTCCAATCGTTGTACACGTACATTCCATTTACACATACCATTTTAATTCACCACAATACCAACGCGTCAAGAGTACAGTCAAAAGCATAGAGTGCCTTGCTGGTAGGGATACCTGTAGCAAACCGGCATGTATGTCGACGCGGGATCGCGTTGTCCAACGGATGTGGAACTCCCGTACCTATCAAAAAATATAACATGCACTATATTTACGGAACTAACGACAATAGCCGTTGCCTCAACGTAATCGAAGACGTTGATGGTTCGACTATCGCATCTTCTCATCTGAAAACTCCTCCGCCCGCCCTGTCGGCGTGAGCGGAGGGGTTGGGGTGGCGCCAGCGCGGGAAACGCATCCGCAGGAAGTGACATCACCCGCCCGGGCGCCGCTCAGCACGAGGGCGCTGGAAGCATGCGTGATCAGGCGATCCGTCATCCTCGGCCCCAGAGACGCGCGCGCGCGGCCACCGCCCGCCACCCGCCACGCCCCACGTGCCTTCCGGCGACCCAGCTCCTTCTTCGGACCGGGAGCGGTAGCTCAGTGCATCAACTGGTGTCACTGCAGCGCCTCTGACCGGGAGGTCCTAGGTTCCCACTCCCCACGGCGGCAGGATTTTCGACACTAGCTTTTTAGCTAGGTCGAATTCAGTCGCTGTGTGAAGGAGAATTCTAGCGGCCGGCTGCTCTGATCGGTAGTTTTCCGTGGTTTCTCCGATCAACACCAGGTGAATGCCGGAGCAGTACCGTATCAAATGGGCCACGGACCGCGCGCGATCTGTCCTTCCTCTTCCTTATTCTATCCTCTCCCTTTACACACACACACTTACACTAACATGCACTACACTACCACATATTCTGGGAGACCGGTGGGGAGTTTAGAGCTTGGCTGCGGGTTGGTGCGGTGCCCCGCTGGTGGGAGAGTCTTGGTTAGGGGGAAACCCCACTAGCCGACGGTAGGTCGGCGCCGGATCTCGCCATCCAGCAGGGGAATATCACCGCCATCTCTCGAAAAAACATGCACTACACTAACGGGACTAATGACCAAAGAAGTTGACGCGCCCGGAAACACGAAAAAATCAATCAATCAAATTCTTCTTCGGACTCCACGATCAACTCTCGTTTTAACATATACTGTCACAAACGGAAGTACGTTAAATATTTATAGATGACACTTGCTCAAATACTTATTTTAAAGTGTTTAACAATCATCAGAACAGTAACACAATCACAATACTGTCATTGCACTACAACCCCATCTTCCCGGTGAATACTTCGTGCATTACCGGTACTCGGTACATACCGCGCGGGAAGCTGGGAATGCCGTGCAACGGCTGTGTCGTAATTGTTTTTTTGTTATTGTCAGTGTTAAATATTGATGGAGAACATTGATAATTTGTAACATCTATTGTGCTTTCAACTACATCAAAAATAATAATGTCTTAGGAACTGTCAGAGCCACCTGCGTGCATATGAATTCTAACACGAATTATACCAAAATGGTTGCAGCATTTTTTCTATCTGTGCAAAAGTGCGTGTGTATATTGGCAAAGTACAAGAAATCGCTATCACATATCCACTTACGTACGTTCACGTGTGTGAAACGTCATATTTCTTAGTTGTCAATGTTATTGTTTCGTAGATTCTCTGAATGCGTTTTATTGTGCAAAAAGAGGATCTGAGTCTTGGTCCACCTTCAAGTCAAACTCTGTGATATATCGTATGAAGGATTATTTATTTTTATCGTTTTTATTTCCAGAAATAAATGAAAAATAATTCAAAAAGTACTGAAATACTTGAAGTGGCTCGTAGCATTGATTAATATTGTTTAATAGTTCTAAACATATGTACTCCTTTTAAAAAAAGAAGAAATTCAATTTGAAGTATGCAATGCATTCTAGACGATACTGTAAGTGATGCACAAATACAAACGTACGGATGCGAAACAGGCTCCATCCCCAGTGGGCAAATGTATGTCTCCAAACAAAAGTCCCTCGTTCCGGCGTACGGGCGCGACCAAAACGCAGAAATAGCGAGGACAAAGGGGGCGCGCAAGTGTGATGGATGGCCTTCGGTGCGAGTGTCACCGAACGGAGAGCTATCCATCCACAGAATCAAATCAATTGCCTTCCCGATTGCAAACTGTCATTCGAACTCACCAATAATGTTTCAAGTAGTTTGTTTTGGAATTAGTCAATTCCTCATTTGCTTGCCACTTCACACCGAGAGGTGGCTCAGTGCATCAACTGATGTCACTGCAGCGCCTCTGACCGGGAGGTCCTAGGTTGGAGTCCTGGCGGCGACAGGGTTTCAGACACTAGAATAGTTAGGTCGAACTCAGAGGCTGTCTGTAGGAGAATTCTAGCGGCCGCCTGCTCTGATCGATAGTTTTTCATGGTTTCTCCGAACAACACCAGGCGAAAGTCGGGGAAGTACAGTATGAAAAGGGCCACGGATCGCGGGCGATCTTTCATCCCCTTTCATGTCCTATCCTCACCCCTTACACACACACACACACACACACACACACACACACACACACACACACACACACACATGCACTACAGTACCACATTTGTTGAGAGTCCTGTCGGGGGCTTAGAGCTTGCCGGGCTGGGACGGTCTCCCGCTGGTGGGAGATCCCTGGCTAGGGAAAACCTGCGCGGGTAAGATCACCGTCACCTGCCGAAGATAAACATGCACTATGCTTACGGGAATAATGACCTCCGTAGTTGAAGCACCCGAATCACTAACCATCAATCAATCAATCAATCAATCAATTCATCAACATACCACTTCAGACATCAATGTGTCGTTCCATTTTCTAATGCTTTTAATGTAAAGTAAATTTAATAAAATACATGCTTATTAATGGTTGACAGAATATTTATTATCCAAACGATTGATTAAAAATTGTGTTATCTATCACTAATTAAAATCAAATATTCTATTAAAAAAATTCGAATTCTTTGTAAATATTTATACATGAAACCAAGAATGAACAGCACACCTTACGTAGAAAGCAATAACAAACAAATCGACGACGTTTTAAAGATAATGCATATCACTGCGTGGCAGTAGAAAATTATTTCCTCTTATACGAATATCTCAAGTGAGAAACTTCTCTTGTTCATTGTGACGCTAACAATTAATTGTTAGTGTTGACCTTCTAGTAAGGAGTGTAAGCATTAAGAAGGGAAGAGCGTAAATTACAGAACGTATTTTTTCTAACCCACAGGACTAATAGAACAGGGTTTAAAAGTATTGAAAAGTAAAACAGAGAACATTCCAAACCGACATTTTTGTTGCATGTAACGTTATGAAGTTTCTATCATAAATTGTACAATTGTTAAGGAAATTAATCTAAACATCTTCACCATGACGATAGTCGAAAGTTTTTTTAAACTTTTTTGTTACAGGAAAAAATGAAAATTGTTCATTAATAGTTTCTTCACGCATTCATTCAACCTTTTTTTGTGAACAGATGTTCACGAATTTTCCACAACACGCAAATCTCAAATGCTACCTGGGAAAAGGGTTAATTGACTCCGGCGCAAAAAACCTCTGGCCATAACAATTGCCGCGTCTGACAGCCTCTTTGGACACATCCACGTGCGCATCTCATCTCCCATTCCGTGAATCCGGCCGGGCTGCCCTCTCTCGCCCTCCCCTCGCCCGCCCTCCTCCCCCCCCTCCCCCCCGTCCCCCCCCTCCGCTCGCTCGCCCGCCCGCCCGCACGCCCGCTCGCCCGCTCGCCCGCTCGCCAGCCCGCTCGCCAGCCCGCTCGCCTGCCCGCTCGCCCGCCCGCTGGCCCGCCCGCCCACTCCCCGCCCACTCCCCGCCCGCTCACCCGCCCGCTCGCGAGCCCGCCCACTCCCCGCCCCCACTCCCCGCCCCTCCCCGCCCCCTCCCGCCCCCTCCCCGCCCCACTCCCCGCCCCCACTCCCCGCCCCCACTCCCCTCCGTTCGCCCGCCCGCTCGCCTGCCCGCTCGCCCGCCTCCCCGGGTGCAGAGTCAGCGTGACCCGCAACGCACTGCCTGGCGGCACGACCGGCATCTCCCGGTCTCTTCCTGGTTTCCTCAGCGCCCCCACCCGCCCGGGTGCGCGCGCGGTCACTGCGCCCGCGGTGGCTCACGCATCCGCACGCCCGCCGCGCCCAGCCCCTGCCCGCCTCGCCCCACCCCGCCCCGCCCCTCCCCGCCGCGCCCGCCACTCGCCGCGGGCGACACGATGCCAGAAGCACGCCTCTGGCGCGGTGGCGGTGGACTGTGGGGGATTAGGTTAAAAAACGGACACAAATACACTTACTTATATACTTACATAATATAATATAACTATAATACTTACAAAATATAACGTACACATACAACATAACTCACACATACTTAGTTATAAAAATTATGAAGGTTTCCACTTACCTCGGTAACTAGGTTATTTAACACCACCCAGCGGAGCCTGTATGGCCCTTCCTAAATCAAAACCCTTCATTTGTCTAGAACGAATACGAATTCGGATGCAGTTCCACCTACACTGTGGATCAGTCAATACACGAAAAGTGGTGGAATTGGTAAGTTTTTTGTAAAATATAATATATGTAATAAATTATTTTTTCAAATTACCAAGTATAACTGTCTTTAATAGAATAGGAATTAAATTTATCTTATGGATAATCTGAGTTGTGAGGCTATGTATGCATATAAAAACAACCTGCATTGGATGAGGCAAGCGCAATGACACACTGTTTAAAGAAGATGTTTTAGTAGTTTGTGTGCGGATCGAATCCTTCAATGAACAAGCATGGAAATACGTTAATTAGTTTTCAGAGATCATGAAAGTTGCCCTATACTGGTAAATACATTAAAAAATACCTAAATGTTAATTAATGTAGTAATTAATTAATGTTAAATGCTTGGAATAATTTGGCCAATCTTTCTTTTCTGATGCTTTAAATTTCTCTTGGAATAATTTTCCCCTTATTTTGGTAAACATTCCAAACACCTCACTACGATAAATAAATAAATTTCATTGATATGCGAAAATTCGCAGTTGTTCGCACACTGCCAGATCCTAGGTTTGAGACACGAGTCTGGTGCATTTTCGATACTAACTAAATAGCTGGGTCGTAGCCGTTCTCTGCTTGGAAAGAATTCTACACGCCGTCTGTCATGATTTCTTCCAAATGGATGCGAGAGAAATATCCTAATTAAAGGGCGGAGCGCGAGTGAACATTCATTCGTTATCTTGACCCATAACTCCTATGTTCTTGAGTACATTTGAAGTTGCAGGGTTAGGAGAAGTGAGAAAGGAAACTCTCACTAAAGTAGTACGCGGTCTTTTCTGAAATAATTGGAACATTAGAAGTGTGAGTAGTAATTAACTTGACAGAATGCGTTATTGCAATAGTAACCATCACAGTTTGCTTATTTATAATACACTGGCACGGGGAATTCAGTGACCAACCTTCGTCTGAGCTGGAATTGCATGGATTTTTCCATTTCTCACCCTATGGGGTTCTAGTGTTGCCGCTAAATTCCTTCATTTTTACCGCCAGAAACCGCCAGAACAACTGTCTCAGAAATATGCATTCATTACTTGCGGTGGCTGAGAAAATATGGAATCTGATTCGGACAGAAATTGTAGGATGATTTACTTTCACTGGGCATTTAGTCTGGTTCCTTTTACATGTCGAAGGTACATGGCCACAGCAAATTTTACGTTCACCGAAAACTCACACACCGCAGGCGGGACGTTAAGAGTTGTAAGCTGACCACTCACCCACCGAGGTGCGTACCGAAACAGTGAAATTTATAAATACCAAAATCAGAAGAATTTAAGACAGCATGTCTGCTTTAAAAACTCCTTCCGTTTGCCTTCTGTACAATGATGAGGAATAAAATATTAAAATATGAAAAGAAAACAAGAAAGATGCATTATCCTTTCATACGGACTCGAATCGTGAAAATTGGACAGTTTTAAAAGAATGGAATTTTGTCCGCTTCTTGCGTCTTCCAAACCACCGTGTGGCGTCGATGGCGGTGGCGGTGACGCAAGCGCGGCGCGCGGCCAGCGGCGACAGCTGGTGGCCAACTGGTCGACATCTGCCGCGCGTTGCGACGAGGTACGACGCGGCGACCGCTCACCCGCCCCGCTAGCCTTCATCGGCGCCTGCGATAGCGGCAACCCGCAGCGCGCAAGTGGCCGACTGGTTGCCGGACGAGCTTGCGTCAGGCTACGCGCGAGGGATTTAAACACCATGAGGTGAGATTGTGGAAAGTTTAAAGAGGTTCACATTTAAATGAATTTTACACCGGCAATACCTGTATAATTGAGGGGGAAAGTGCAATAACGTATTTTTCTAAAAGTGCTCTTTAAATTTGGGATTTATTCCCCTCAAGATATTTTGAGGCCAAGATAAATTTTAGAATTGTCATTACAAAACTTAAAATTTCAGATAAATATTGTGTTCAATTACTTAGAACTTTTTTGATTATTTATATTTAAAATTATAATATTCCACATGTGTGTTTCATTGTGTACCGCCAATGCCACATTGTTGCACAAAATGAAATTCATAATTTTCGGTGTTTTGTAACTGCATTAGTCAATGGCGCAGTCATAAGCTAAGCAATATGTAAAATACAAATTAATTTTATTGCATTTTTCATCTGTCATTTTCAAAATTCTTATTTCATAATACATTTTAGACATCTTTGAAAAATATAATGGATCTAGTTGGATACATTTCGCTTACAAACGATCATTCAGCAAGTATTCGCACATCGAAAATTCGAACCATTTCAAAATTCTTTGGCCAGCTCAATAGTCTCGCTTCTAATTCGAGTTTCGATATCCGTCGAGGGAAATCGTCAGTCGGATTCATTTCAGGAGTGGAACATTAATTAAATAATCAGTGGCAGATGGTGAAGGAATGTATATTCGCCAGATGGAGAATGGCAAGTTGTTCCTTCTTCACGCCACTTCTCTCCTGCGAACGCAAGCACTGCGTGCAACTAACAAGGACACACAAAGGTGTGGAGAGAGTTGCCAGGGAATCTCAACAATGGCCAGGAATTCTAATGGGTTACCACTGAATAGAATCGCAAGGCGGGCGCCATGTGTCTTCGCTTTGTGAATCTATTCACTATTTGCCCATTAAAATGCTACAGTGCAATGCATCTTCCTTCACAAAGACGACTCTCTGCGGCGAACTTCGTCGCCTGTGCGCCCGAAGGAGTTTCAATGGCGCCGTGTGACTTCGTGGCTCACACAGGTTCGCGAAGAACCGACGGCAAAACAAGATGAACTGCAATTCGTACTTATGTTTGATCTATAAACAAGCGCAAACAAGCACAAACAAGCACAATATATGATAAAAAGAAGATATGCATCTTGAGATAATAGAATTGAATAAAAGAGGGATGGAATTTGGAAACTACGAGAACGGTTTTTCAAGAATAAGAGAACGACAAATTGAAAATAAATATTAAAGTTACGGGCGCAAACATAAAAAAATATTCAAGACCAAACAACAGACGTTAGTAAATTTAAAGCAGATGAGCAATAACTCCTATGTTAATGTACTTACTTACTATTTTCTGATGATAAGTAAGTTTTGCATAGTTAGCACTAATTAACTGATTTTTAAAGATATGATCTTGATGTTGAAAATATCAACAAGTTTACTGCAAAAAAATATCGACAAATACTTGTATAATATGAGCAGAGATATTTCTTTAAATCAATAGAAGAACTGATAGGTCTCATCTTGACTTTTAATAGGCTCATGAATTTATTATAATTCCAAGAGAGAATGAAAGTTTCAGTGGGAACAGGATCAAGAATGAAAGGGACGCGCGATCGTCATCTGAAGTCTAAGATGTTGTTCCGGCATCCACCTCGAATTAGTTGGAGAAAGCTGCCAACTTTTGAAATTTTCTTCGAGGGGTGGTCAGCTTCAATCCAGCTATTTCTAAGGAGCTTAAAACCAGGAGATCTAGGATTTACTGTTTTCCACGAAGATTTAGTTGCGAACTTGGATCTATATTGATGCTGTAATACATTTCATCATATAATTCGAAGAAGAAGAAATAAACGGCAGTAGATTGAACTTCCATCAATGTTGGAAAAACAACTCAAGTTTCAAAAATAGATAACATCAATATATGTACGTAAAAGGAATGGGAGTGAATTGTATAATGGGTGAGGATTGTGTACCGGGAGTGGATGCGTATCGGGAGTGCATTATGTACCGAGCGTAGATTTGATATCTGGCATGGACTCTGCACAGGGAATGGATTGTGTATCGGGAGAAAATTGTGTATCGGAGTGGATTCTGCGGTATGGTTCCCATATCGGAAGAGGACTGTGCACCGAGAGTAAATGTTGTACCGGAAGTGGGTTATGTACCGTATGTCGATTGTGTACTGAGTGGATGATGTATCGGGTGTTGATGTGTGCTGGATATGAATTTTTTCGTGGCGTGCCGATGTGTGTCGGAGTGAATGTGTGTGTGTGTGTGTTGTGTGTGTGTGTGTGTGTGTGTGTGTGTGTGTGTGTGTGGCGGCGCAGCGAGCGGTGGATGTGGAGGTGCGGGCGCGTTGTGCAACGAAAGCGGGTTGCCTCAGCGTCGCAGTGCACAAAGCAGCATTACGTTGCAGGTTGGCGCCGCCCCGGCTGACCTGCGCGCAACAGAACCGAACCGAACCGAACCGCGTCAGGCGGAGCGAGGGCGCTGCCAGTGGCCATTTTGGCAGCACTAACCTCCTACGCACGGCGCGGTACGGCTGGGCAGGGTACGGCATCGCATACCAATCCTCTGATTACTAAACATTGCAACGTAGGTGAAATTCCAAAATTCTAATCTTTGCGTAATTTTTTGTTTTGGGATTCGCTTGAATCTTAAAAATTCTTTCAAACGCTTCGAATTATCTTTCTTTCAAACTGTTCATTTTTCCCATGATTAGTTTCCCATGATTCCCATGATGAGCAGTTATAATTTCTACTTACATATCTAAAATATTATGCACAAAATTATTTATTTTTACGTTGGAAAAGGTGGAGAGACAGATAAGAGAGAAAAAGAAGAAGGAGATGAAGAGGAAGATGATGGAGCGAGGGGAATGAGATGAGGGAAAGTCGAGAAGGAAGGAAGGTGACGGTGAGTGAGTTAAGGGAGAGGGAGGTGAAAAGGATATAAGGGAGACAGTAGGAGATGGCAGAGTGTGAGATGGCCGAGGGAGATGACAGAGTGGAAGATGACTGAAAGAGGGGGGGGGAAGGGGAAGAGGGGGAAAGGGGGAGGGAAGAGGGTAAGAGGAGGAAGGGAGAGGGAGACGAGGAATAGAAGAGAGAGGAAGAGAAGTGGAAATAGGATAGAGATGATGAAGGGAAAGAGAATAAAACTAAAGAACATAGAAAAGAGTAAGAGGGTGTCAATTTATTGTGCTCAGCGAGAAGCGGTACAGAACATTCGTGTAGGCGGCAAAGAGAGACGTCTGTACGAAGTGAGGATGAGCGTTGACGTCGTGTGGTCGAAAGCGTCATGGCGAAACCTCTAAACAATAGCCATCCACCAGCTCCAACGCAACTCCTTTACAAGCAAAATGAATACCTACTCATCTTTCAATGGGTGAACTGACCTTCTTATTACATAAAGGCATAAAGTCTTTTGAAAGCTTCTTCTATTGTACTTGTACATTGGGTCGCTTTAAATTTAAGTCCCAATATTATGCGGTTCTACAATATGGTTCTTTTATGTTCTAAAAACTAATTTTTAGTTTCAACTGATATTTCAGCCGGTAAATACAATGTGGGACGACAGAAACAAAAACCAATACATATAATTGCTCAGAACGTCTTTCCAAAATCACGGTTCTGTTTACAGCATATCATACTTTATTAATGTTCCTCATTTCGATGGTTCGTGTAAATATTTGTGGAATTTCATTATTTATACGATAATAAAAAAAATCTTCCACAATGTAGGTATAAAATCATATATTTCTTATTAAGATGATAAAATTAACTCTCCATGCATTGTAATGTTCCTTATATAATTTATAATTACTCATATAAGAGATAGCTTACTTTCATCCTCATATGCTATTTACTTAACACCTTGGAGATTCACTTAAACCGTTATTGATTGTTCCCGTGTTGTGCCCTTGTTATTACCTATTACCAAATAAGTAAAACGTTATACTTCTATTACTAATGGAATTACTTGCATATTTTAAAGAACAGTTAACTTCTCGCGGATTTGAATGCATAATACTTTAAAAGGAAACCAATCTGAGCAAGAAATACTGTTCATACTTTTGGATTGCTTGGTTTATGATTTGATGGTCACAACCATCCGAAAAAATATACAAGAAAGTTAGCACACAACAATATTTAGATGAAATAGTAGATAGTGACCTGACAACTAAAGTACTGTGTGATGTAAAACCGTTCAAATATTTGCATTTTCTCTTCTTCAGAACATTCCAAAATACATTATTTCTCAATTTTCACGACATTTTAAAGAAATGAGGCTACTGATCCCCTTAAAATTGCTGGGAACGCCCCTTCATCCCCTTAAAATTGCAGTCAACACTCCCCGCTCTCTGGAACGCCGACCTGTGTACGCAGCACCTTCAGTGCGTCGGCGGCGGCCTCATGCAGAGCCTGGGACCGCGGAGGCCTTCATTGCCAATAGATTTTCCACCACTCCGCCGGACACACCGCGCCACGCCTCCCCTCCCCGGCGCTGCGAGCGCGGGCTGTGGCCTGTAGCGGGCGGGCGGGCTGGCCGGCCAGCTGCGCGTCTGTGGGATGCTGGCGCCGACGGAGGCGGCGCGCGCCCGCCGCCGCCCCGCCGCCCCGCCCGCCGCCCACCGCGATAACCAGCGCCGTGTCCTCGCGGCGACAGCCCTCGCGCGGTGGCATATTTAACGTACGAGTACGAAGTACGCATGCCCAGAAAAATTTTAAATTTACATTAAATCTCATTGTTCTTCTTTTCCATTCTATATTCATAGAGGGAGACCGGGAGCGGTAGCTCAGTGCATCAACTGATGTCACTGCAGCGCCTCTGACCGGGAGGTCCTAAGCTCGAGTCCTGACGGCGGCAGGATTTTCGACACTAGCTTTTCAGCTAGGTCGAATTCAGTCGCTGTCTGGAGGAGAATTCTAGCGGCCGGCTGCTCTGATCGGTAGTTTTCCGTGGTTTCTCCGATCAACACCAGGCGAATGCCGGAGCAGTACCTTACCAAACGGGCCACGAACCGCGCGCGATCTTTCCTTCCTCTTCTTTGTCCTATCCTCTCCCCTTACACACACTTACACTAACATGCACTACACCACCACATATTCCGGGAGATCGGTCGGGAGCTTAGAGCTTGTCCCGGCTGGGGCGGTGCCTCGCTGGTGGGAGAGTCCTGGTTAGGGGGAAACCCCACTAGCCGACGGTAGGTCGGCGCCGGATCTCGCTATCCAGAGGGGACGATCACAACCATCTCCCGATAACAAACATGCACTACACTTACGGGACTAATGACCAAAACCGTTGACGCGCCCGGAAACACGAAAAAAACCAACCAATCGTAGAGGGATGTTGACTACAATGTACTTCTTGTTCACTTTAAGTTCGTCGGCAGGATAAGGAAATTATTCAAATCCTGCGAAGCATTTGTCTTCTCGATGGGGAATCGAACTCTGGTCTCCTGGTTTATGCCCAGTAACACTAAGATACATCCGATAGGACATAATGTTCGGGTATTGACGAAAAGGGATTTTCCAGCGCTGCCGTCGTCCGCGATCGCCCACCGCCATAGCGAGGTGTCATCGCGATCCACGGCCATCATGCGGTGGCGTATTTAACTAGGTTTTTTCAGTATTTTATTTATATTACTATTATGATTATTATCATGGCTCAGCAACATTATTTGCTACTTATTTTGGCCTGTTCAACTAGTCTCCATTTTTTTCTGTTGTTCACCTTGGCTATCCAGATTCTTTTCTTTGTTGTCTTAAGATCATTTATTACATATATTATTTACATTTTTAACATCATTTCTTTATCCATCTTGGACTTTGCCCTTCCTTTTGCCCTGGTTGCTGTGGGGTGCCATCCTAGGATTTCCTTCAACCTATCATCTTTCATTCAATACACGTGTCCCATTCAGGTTCACTTTAAATCAATATTGTAATTAATATTTTTGTGTTGAACTTGATGGTCCAACTCCACATTGTATTTAATTCGCCATAAACCATTTGTTAGTATACGTAGGCCAAAGATTCTTCTCAAAATTTTCCTTTCAAAAAACATTTGACTTTGAACGTCAGCTTGCCTGCGAATCCTCGTATTTTTTATATTTCACTCTATGACGTTTTAATGTCATAAAGCGTCATAACATTTCACTTTTAAATAACAGTGTGCTTCTGAAGAATAATTAGTTTGCAAATCATGATTTAATACCAGTTATGTTATTAGTACTTAAATTATTTACAATATTTATATAAATTTTACTAATATTATACTAATATTATAATTAATATTATAATAATAATATATTAATATTATCAATTCTTATGTTAAATAATGTTGTTATTTCGAGTAGCCATTTCATTTATTTTGTTTTATTGTTATTTCAAATTAATCCATACTCAAAGAACTGGTCTTTCAGGTGTTAAAACATTTCAAGAGTAGACGTAGATCTTGATGTTAAAAGAAAGTCATCCACATATGTGATACATTGTTTCATACGTGTAGTAATATTCACCGTAAATTCAAGTTCCTTCACAATTTCATCTATTATCATACCAAACAGAGTAGCCGAGAGTGGACCTTCTTGTATCGCTCCTGCTGTTACTTCAAAATAGCTGCTTAGATCATTATTTACATTTATTCTTGCTTCAGTATTAGATAATGTGAGCATAATCCATCCTCTTAATTTAATCGGGATATTGTATATCTTAAAGCATTCATTTCATTTCAGACCTGAGGACAGAATCAATAGCATGTTTGTAATCAATGAAAATATTAAATAAATGTTATGTATTTCTTCTTTTCATTTTATCGTAATTTCAATAATAATACATTTTAGAAAGAATCAAGAAAGACCATCATCTTCTTTTAGTAGAACGTTTTCTCCACTACCATAAATGTTTAATAAAACTACGTTGTTAAAATTCTCTGTTGTCTTGTTCAGACAGTTGATTCAGTTTTCCGTTGCCAGAACTGCTACATAAAGTTTCTATAGAAATATAGACTTGTACGCCAGAAAAAAAACAACAACCGTAAGTCGGTAAACATGTTTTCCTGTGACGCAAGAAAATAGCTGTCAGCGTGTAAAATGACGATGTGTAAATATTTGTGAAATATAATGGAGTCAAAAGTGAGTTTCACAGCAGTATCCAAAACTATTAAAATAAAAAGATTAAAATTTAAACCACGAATCACTTTCTAATGAATGAAAGTCTATTACCGCAAATTGTACTTTTTGAAATATAAAGTTTAAACGGTAATAAGAACATCGGTTTTTCAGCAAGAGGCATACATTTTAATGAATTTTATAATGAAGTTCAATCCATCGGAACCAAGTAATTGATTTTATCCACTGATGGATGAGTTGGCGCGGCAGAGTTATATTGTGATACACTTTGTCGTACTAGTGCTTCTGACATTGCTGTGAATTTTCTCTTACGAAGTTCGAACCAGAACTAATTTCTCCGCCGCATGTAAGACGGGAATGCTCTTTGCCACATACATTTCCTTTCAGTGGAAAACTTTCTTTCAAATTTCGAATCAAGTAGGTAAAAATCTCGGAACAAAATAGCATTTCATGTCAATGTATATAATTTAATGTCATTGTTCACCCTCTGCCATTATGTCTTCGAAGTCAGTCAAAAATCCGCATGCAGCGTGAGTTCGTAGCAGTTATTTATGAAATACGAATCGCAAATCATTACAATACAATCGGAAAATCGACCAATCGGTTATTGCAATAAGGTGTTACGATACTAATGTCACACAACATTTTATTCCCTTTTTAAAACTTCCAATGAACTATAAATATCACTAATCCTTGTGTTCGAATAACTCTCATTAAGAAACTGATCACTGAAACTGATTTCATTTGACTGTAGATTACAAAAGTGAATAATAGTAATTTATGTGTTAAAAGTAACATTTTAATTTACTAGTAGCAAAATAAGATTACTTGTACCGTCGGTGTCATACACTATTTTTAGACTGCCCTACTGATATTCATTTTATTTTACTTAAATCATAAAAATCACTTACTGATACATTATGTACAGTAGTAGATGATGCAGTCACATGAAAGTATTTTATTTCATCTCACTTGTAGCACTAATGCTAAAAATTGAACTTTGAGCACGTTGTGCATGTGTTGAAAGAACCGCATTTACGACTAAGTTGTCCAAAAATAATTTTTATTGCAATTTGACGTTTTCAGTAATTCTGGGAAAAATATTTAGACTGCAGGAAACGTCACCACTTCAGTCTACACCGCCGCTGCAATTGTCTTCATCAACGTTGTCATAGACGTCGCTGTCGTCGTCGTCGTTGGCATAGTCACAGACTGTCATCGGCGTCATCTTTATCGTCACCTGTCCCACCATCATTGACGTCGCCGCATTCCCGGCCCATGAATGCTCTCAGAAGGCTGTCTGAAACATCACCAATGCCAGTCACTGGCTCCTTAGGGCAATTGGATCGAAGCACCGAGTCATCCAGCGAATGGCATGGCATTGGCACAGTATCAACACGCTGGCGCCTCCATCAATTGAGTAACAATTAACTTCGAGAAACTCACAATTGTATTGATCGCTTTAGTCGATGGAGTAATGGTCATTAATGGCGCTTTGCATTCATCAGATAAAATGGCAATCGAGTTGGGTGACGGAGATGGCTGCTTGTTAGCACATCCCAGCTGGCACATGAGACCACGAAGTGCTTCGGAAGAGCGCATTCTCAGTGCAGACGATGGGACAGAAATTGGTTTCACATCAGTAGGATGCGTCAAAGTGTTAATTACTATTAGGAACGTTATTAATTGAAATTGGAAGAATAAATAAATATTGACAGAAGACAATATTTGTCGCTTCATACTGTAGAAAAGTTATTATACAAAATTATATCTTATATCTCTCTTCTCTTATTTTTATCCCCTCTTCTTGCGCTTGCTCTTTTAGTACACGTACTTCCATTAATTTTTATCTTTTTCCATTGGTTTCTTCCATTTTATGTGTGCAATTATATAGATTTCATTTCTTCGTTTTCCTACCCCCGGCGCATATCGGAACGCTAAATATGCATATTAACATCGACAATACAATTATTATCTGTAATAACAATACTTAATGTGAATAACATGATTTTACGAATGAGGAAAATAATTGCAATTGTAACTGTGATTCGAAGACCCATCAAAAGTATTTTATGGTTCGTTAGAGATTATTAATTTTGATTAGAACACACGGAGAGATTTGTGAATGAAGAATAGTCAATTTAGGCAGAATTTCAATCAGCTGCACGTGACCTCCATATAACCCAGCTGAGTAAATAATTTATGTTTTCGGTTGCGTCAACTACTTTGGTCATTAGTAGTTGCGGGCGGAAGGTGGCAGTGCTCCTTTCTCGCTGGAACGTTAGTCCTATTCGTCGGCTTGTGGGACTTCCCGTCTCCACGTCTCTCTTTCAATGGGGACAAGATCTGAACTCCCGAATGGTTTCCCGACATGTATGAGGGTGTAATGCCTGTAAGTTTGTGTGTGTGTGTGTGTGTGTGTGTGTGTGTGTGTGTGTGTGCAAGGGAAGAGGAGGGAATAACGAAGAGGAAGGAAAGATAGCGCACGATCCGTGGCCCGTCTGATAAAGTTCTCTGGCATTCCTCGGACTCTGTTCGTAGCAACCATGGAAACCTACCAATCAGAGGTGCCGTCCCTAGAATGCTTCTCCAGATAGTGGATGAATTCAAGCAAGCTATTTATCTAGTGTCTAAAACCCACCGTTGTCGGGGTTCGCTCCCCAGTATTTCCCGGCCAGAAGCGCCGCTAACGCTCTGGATGGCATGGGACGTCCCTGGCTGCGTGGCGTCCACGCGGGCCGCGCACGGGCGAGAGATAGCGATTTGAGCGAAGCGACGTCCATCTGCGCGGGGCGGTGCAGATGCTCAGCCACGTGCACACGCCGCTGCACTCCCCCCCCAGCCCCCACGCCGCCTCAACCCACGCCCAAATCCACACAAGAGCGATGAGCGCAAGCGAGGGCCATAACCACACTTTTCCTAAATTACACTTGTGAAATGCGGAATTTGAATATTGAAATGGTTCAGAGGACACAATTTACGATTAAGATAATGTTGTAACTGACGATCGATCCCAATAACCCGGTACCGTAAGTTAGGTAGGAATTTACTTTTTCTGGCCCTTTTCGTGTAAACATGATAACTATTTCTCGACTCATTGCACCCGTGTTAATTTAATGGTCTTGATGATCGATGCGAGCGAGGACAGTGGAATAATTATGACGCAATCGTAGATTACATAAAACTGAAGAGTTTTACAAATTTTGACACTTTGCATTTCAATACTGGTATTTTTCCCGCACTAATTGTTCCTTTGTAAGTCGTTTGGACCTTACGCCCTACAATTTTTGGACCGATTAAGATACTTTTTCTTCAAAGACGTATATCCGAAGAAAAGTAAAGAAAGACAATTGCATTAAAAAAATATAATGTAACCTTATATTGGAAAAGGAGTGTGCGACGACAATGCACAAAAAAAAAAAAAAGATGTCGCGACGCCCAGAGTCGAAGAAAGGGAAGTAGCAGCAGAAGTAGCAACATGGTGGACACACTCGCTGATATCACACCCAAGTGTTGTGCGGAGAGGTACCAAAGGGAACTGCTGTGCTGCCAGAAGGGAGGTGAAATGAATGGAGCTGATTGTACTAATGAATCTTTACCCGAATATACGTGCAACTACTGGAAGATAATAGCACCGCCTCTTCCTACAAAAAAAAATTGTGACTCGGAAACACATGAACGTGTAACGTCGCATGTAAAGATGAAGATGGGGAACAAGGACACAAATCGCCCCTAAGCAGCACAAATCTCGGCCTAAGAACTCATCCTTAAGATCTCCGGCAGCGGCAGCACTTGGCGAGCGCCAGCCGGGCCGGCGGCGTCGCTAATATCATTGCCGCCGCCTGCGCAGGGGGCGTCGTCATGGGAATCACCACTCAGCGGTGGGTCGCCGGCGGAGCGCGACAGTTGGCGCCGCCCCGCCGCCCCGCAGGCGAATTGCGCTGGCGCTCGCCTACTCGCGCACGCTCTCGCTTTCGCCCTCGCCCGCCAACTCGCTCGCTAGCACGCGAGCTCGCTCTCGCCCGCCTACCCGTTCTCCTGCGCTTGTCTTCCGGCTGCTGCCCGCTCGCAGGAAACAGGTGGGGTACAGCGATCAAATGTGGGCGGGCGAGAGCGGGGGAGCGGGCGGACGAGGGCGAATGGGTGGGAACGGGCGGACGGGAGACGGTGGGCCAGAGTGGGGGAGGACCCCTCCTGGCGCTCCTGCACCTCCGACGGAGGTGGGCGAGAGCGAGTGGGCCAGAGCGGGTGGGCGAGAGGGGGCGGAAGAGAGCGGGCGGAAGGGCGAAATCGGGCGGGTAGGATCGCCTCCGGAGGAGCGATCGTGCGAGAGCGAGCGAGCGAGAGCGATCGGGCGAGAGCGATTGGGCGAGAGCGATAGGGCGAGAGCGATAGGGCGAGAGCGATCGTGCGAGAGCGATCGGGCGAGAGCGATCGGGCGAGAGCGATCGGGTAAGAGCGATCGGACGAGAGCGATCGGGCGAGAGCGATCGGGGAGCGATCGGGCGAGAGCGATCGGGCGAGAGCGATCGGGCGAGAGCGATTGGGCGAGAGCGATAGGGCGAGAGCGATCGTGCGAGAGCGATCGGGCGAGAGCGATCGGGCGAGAGCGATCGGGCGAGAGCGATCGGGCGATAGCGATCGGGCGAGCGCGATCGGGCGAGAGCGATCGGGCGAGAGCGATCGGGCGAGAGCGATCGGGCGAGAGCGATCGGGCGAGAGCGATCGGGCGAGAGCGATCGGACGAGAGTGATTGGGCGAGAGCGATAGGGCGAGAGCGATCGTGCGAGAGCGATCGTGCGAGAGCGATCGTGCGAGAGCGATCGGGCGAGAGCGATCGGGCGAGAGCGATCGGGCGATAGCGATCGGGCGAGCGATCGGGCGAGAGCGATCGGGCGAGAGCGATCGGGCGAGAGCGATCGGGCGAGAGCGATCGGGCGAGAGCGATCGGGCGAGAGCGATCGGGCGAGGATCGGGCGAGAGCGATCGGGCAAGAGCGATTGGGCGAGAGCGATTGGACGAGAGCGATTGGGCGAAAGCGATTGGGCGAGAGCGATTGGGCGAGAGCGATCGGGCGAGAGCGATTGGGCGAGAGCGATCGAGCCAGAGCGAGCGGGCGAGTGTAAACGGGAGAGAGCGGGCGAACAAGCGGGGAGGGGTCGGGGCAGGGGGGGGCGGGCGGGGCGGGCGAGAGCGAGTGGGCGGGCGGCGTGGCAGACAGACGCATGTGCGATTCGCCCCGGATTAATAGTCGACTTTATTGTGGCTTTTACTGTCGGGGCCGCCTGCGCGAGCGGGGCCGCGCGGCAGGGGGAGGGGAGGGGCAATCTAATTTTAAAGAAGAGCGGCCGGCGGCTGGTGGCGGCCGTGACAATGACTGCGCCTATTTGTCAGGATTAGCTCTCTCGCGGGGGCGGCGGCCGAGGGTGCAGCCGGCGCCTCGCGGGGTGCTGCCGGATGGCATGTCCTCGTTACTGGAGCATACGGCGCCTCGACGGCCATGTTACGCGTTGTGGCCCTATGACCGTAGCTCTGTTGTAGACAAAAATCTGGTTGTGTAAAAGAATATTTTGGACTTTCGATGGAAAGGTTAGTGGACAGGTTAAAGAAATGAGAATAAATCAAAAAACGAGTAACTAAATGTACATAGCAGAAAACAAATATGTGGGGACGTGATACAAGAGAAGACCGAAATTAAAGAGAAAAGAGAAACCCATAAAAATGCAAGAAATTTCGAATTGTTGAATTTGAAAAATCCAAATACGAACATTTCATAATTTGTACTTCGTTATTTCAGTTTCTATCATTCAGGGCCAACTTTCAAGTGGAGAGAGCTTCATGGATGCGAGACACTGACAGGGTCTCTAATAATCGAATGCTTTACATTATTGGGAAATATGGAGTCTCACCCAGTTCTTGAGACTGAAGGCGGGTTTCTGGGCTCGCGAGATCGTGCCTAAAAATTCCCATACCTTCTTAACTTACAGGGAGTCCATTTAACAAAAGTGAATTTGTAATTCGCAGCAATTAACGGTAAGTTTTATCAGAAATACATTTTTCTATTCTTCATAGTTGATGCTGAAATACATAAACACTGAGATGGTGATCATGAAAAATTTCAAGAAAAGTTTCTCATCGATATAAACAAATATCTCTTGTTTTAAAATTTGGAAATTAATCACGTTAGATTTGGAACTTAATATATGATAGAAATGTAGAATTCAAAATATTTTAGAATAGTATTGTGAGAAACGAAGAGATTTTAAAAGTACAGTAATAGTGTATTCCAGGCCTGGGCAACTTTAACTCGGTGAGATCTACTTTTATAAATAAAAACCAAGGTAATTCACCACTATCCATTTGTATGATAATAGGAAGGGGATCATTACTTTTTACAAAACAAATTAACCATGTTGCAACACAAATGTTACTTATTTACCCAAGTATGCATAAATGCCTTAAAACAAAATGAATCCTGAAATTGTCTAATTAACATGGTGTCTGTGTCTGCATATCATGCACCAAAATCTTATAATCAGGTATATCATTAATAAGAGCAAATTATAAAAGAAATCGACACTAAAATAGGCTGCGATCGACTTTTTTACCCAGTTAGCTTGTTATCTGGAAATCTTGTTACTGATTCAAATGAAAGAAAAAACGAAGATTTGAGGTTTAGCACCTCGAATCGTTTTGGATGTCTCAAGGATTCAATGATTTAATAATTTAAAATCTCCACTTCAAATGACATGTGTCTAAAATATTCCATACATTTACTTCGTACTGATCTCCAGCGGCACAATGCTCAACGACGACGGAAGTTTCTAACGCACGTTTAAGCTTCGAAGACACTGAATGTGCAAATTCATCTAACCTGCAGCTGGAGGTTTCCTGTACATCTGCAACACGGTTCTTTTATTCACATTTCACCTTATTTTTTCATTTGAAAAGTGGAAACTATTTTACTTGAATAAGTTTTTAGGTTTCCTCTAGAGCTTAAAAGAAATGTCAGATTCGTGAGAAATGCGTCTTCTTGTGCGACGCGACACATGGGAGCCAGTTGTCAAGAAGAAACAGCAGATTTCTTCTGCGAGTCACATTTCAATTTCTTTTTCGGCGACTTCAGAATGAGTTGATGACTTCCAGAAAATGTCACTACGCAGGGATGTGACAACATTGTAAATTTTGACCTTTGCCAGACTTGAACCAGTTAATTGGTCAATGGACATTCCTGTTGTGACAATATATAAGTGTATAATAAATGCAGGATATCCCATAGAAAGAACTTCAGATTATAAGAATGATAGCTCAGCCTAGTTTTCAAGACATAAATTCGATAGTTGTAGGTTTCAATTATTGTTTACTTCACATCTTTTATTTTGACGCTTGGAGATAGGGAATTCATGCTTTCGGAATGAGGGAATCTCACTCTCGTTTAAAAAGAAATATATTTCTGGTGAAGAGGAAAGATACCAACAACTCACTTTACCCACATCAATAACAGCAGAGCCTCTCACTTTGTGGTTGTGGCGTGATGGACAAATATTGTGGGAATGCGTTATTGTTGATAATATTCAAGGATGATATAATGGAAATCATCTTTGTCAATTAAAAATTATTATGAGAGCCAGATTTCGACCACCTACTGCTAGCCAAGAGGCCCAACTAATTCTGTTTTTCTTCTTGAAATTTTTTGTTTGATATGGTTAAAAATTACTTATTTTAATTTAATTTCATAATATAACCTTTTAAAACAATATGTTTTCTTTTGTACATTTTTAGACTGACGATAAGAAAGTCACCAAAATCTTGATCTAATAATAATTTTTTTAAAGGTTTCATTATTTTTCCGCGGTGGACGAAAGAAGCCAGCACAAATCTCATATCTTAATTTTTTTATATGGAAATTGTTCAGTAATTAATAACTTAATATGAACTCTATGTAAAATACTTGCTCACCAACATCTCCTCTAAATTGTGAATGAAGCAGAAAAAGAAGCAAACAGACAGTGACGCAGAAGAAGAAAAAGGGAAGGAGAAGGAGAAGGGCGAGGAGGAAAAGGAGAACAGAAAGACGAGGAAACAAGGCCAGCTCTGGGAGAGGCGAGGGCCGTTGCCGTCCGTCCCCTACGGCCGCTCCGCGCGACGTGTCGAGGACTCAATCAGTGCGCGCCCCCCGCCCCCCCTCCCTCCGGGGCCCGTTCATTAGGGCCGGCGCGGCGCGGCACGGCGCGGCAACGGCGCGACGCACCCGCCACATCGCCTTGCGAAAGAGTCGCCCCGCCAACGCGGTGCCGCCCTCTGCCCCGCACACCGGGAGCGGTAGCTCAGTGCATCAACGGATGTCACTGCAGCGCCTCTGACCGGGAAGTCCTAGGCTCCCACTCCCCACGGCGGCACGATTTTCGACACTAGCTTTTCAGCTAGGTCGAATTCAGTCGCTGTCCGGAGGAGAATCCAAGCGACCGGCTGCTCTGATCGGTCCTCCGATCAACACCAGGTGAATCCCGGAGCAGTACCCTACACAACGGGCCACAGACCGCGCGCGATCTGGCCTTCCTCTTCCTTGTCCTCTCCTCTCCCCCTTACACACACACTTACACTAACATACACTACACTACTACATATTCCGGGAGACCGGTCAGGAGCTTAGAGCTTGTCCCGACTGGGGCGGTGCCCCGCTGCTGGGAGAGTACTGGTTAGGGGGAAACCCCACTAGCCGACGGTAGGTCGGAGCCGGATTTCGCCATCCAGCGGGGGAAGATCACCGCCATCTCCCGAGAAAGAACATGCACTACACTAACGGCACTAATGACCAGAGCAGTTGACGCACCCGGAAACATGAATAAATCAATCAATTCAAAAAATTTCGCCATCCAGTGGGGGAAGATCCACCTACATCTTCCGAGAAAAACATGCACTACACTAACGGGACTAACGACCAAAGCAGTTGACGCGCCCGGAAACACGAAAAAATCAATCAATCAATCAATCTGCTCCGCACGCCCCACCTGTACAAGGCAGCGGGCTTGTGTGTCGCCTGGCGAGCGGGCCTAATGAATGAGAAGTTAGAGACGCGAGGCGTGCTGAGCGTGTAGCTGGGTGAGGTGAAGTAAGGCGAGGTGCGTGGGGGGGGAACGGGGGGACGAAGCGGGGGGGGCATGCGGCGGAGAGGAACGGGGAGGGTTGGGAGGAGCGGGGAGGGGCACGTAGGGGCACAGATGGTGCAGAAGCCGCTGGTGGTGAGTGCACCAACTGGCGCCTCGCGAGGAGCAGCCCCGATTCGATTATGCCCCATTCTTCCGAGAGCTTACGCATCCAATTTGATTCAGCCTTCCAATGTTTTGCTTTTCCGCTGATGCGAACTGCTGTTTGAATGTTTGAGTAATGACAACCGATGGGAGTCAGAACCACCCATCCGAGGGAATTGGCATATTCCATTTTTGAAACTAACATTACACTAACTCACGGTCTTGCGGAAGGGATAATTCAGTAAGCGAAGCGGTTTTTCTACATTAAGCGTTTTCTGAAGTGTCCTTTCTAAAACGAACAATGCAAATTACTTAGCTTGTAAATTTGTATTAATAGAAAGCTGTATTTTCTTATAATTATAGAAAGCATGAGGAGGGGATATCGAATATAGTAATAACAAGACAATGCAGTGGCGGCTCGTGGTTAGGTTGCATGGTTGCACAACCCCCAGAAAATGAAAGAGATCTCATAATATCTTAGGAATATACATTTTCCTTTTAATGACCTTCAGTATTCAAGGTATTGCAGCAATATCGATGTATATGAAATCATTGTGAAGCCAAAGAGCGTTCAACTGGTACCCTCTGGGGTATCTGGTGCCTTACCAGAAATTGCACCACGCTCTTGGCTGTATTTCTGGGTTTAATGACGATCAAAACCATTTCTTTGGTAATACGAAATGTGAAAGAAAGTTCAGAAAAATTGTGCATTACGCGTTTATATATCATAGCAAATATAATACACTTAAAGTTTATGTCAAAACAGAGAAAATAAAGATAACTCAAAAGTAATTAAAGAGGTCGCAAGCTTTCAAAATAAATAATAAACAAAAACGCAGTTAATATGATTGAAGTTGTTTGGAAACCTTTTCAGGACAGACGACATGGGATCCACAGATTCGAATGTTCCCTGTCTAATTAAAAGTGGCAACTGAAATGGCGTTGTGGTGCGTGACAGCTCCGAGTGTCATTGTGACAGAGGCGTAGCCCTCCGACCCAGGGGTCAACGCTGCTGCTATGGTGGCGCGGCACACCGTGTTACCCGGGCACAGTGCCCGACTTTTTCTAAATGACTCATATTTTAGATCTACTTGATTCGCAAATAGGTGGAACCCGGTGGATTGATTGATTAGAAATTCCGGGTGCGTCAACTGCTAAGGTAACGATTCCCGTAAGTTTAGTGCATGTTTTTTATCGCGGGAAGAGGCGGCAATCTTCTCTCGCTGGATGATAGGAACCGGTGCCAAATCACCCGCCGGCATGCGGCGTTTTCCTCAACCAGGTATCTCCTACGAGCGGGGAACCACCCCAGCCGGGGCAAGCTCTAACCTCCCGACCGGTCTCCCGGAATATGTGGTAGTGTAGTGCATGTGTAAGGGAAGACGATAGGACAGGACAAGGAAGAGGAAGGAAAGATCACGCGCGTTCCGTGACCCCGTTAGGTAGAGTGCTGCTCCGGCATTCGCTTGGTAATGATTGGAGAAACTATGCAAAACTACCGATCTGATGAGCTGGCCACTAGAATTCACCTCCAATCGGCGGCTGAATTCGACCTAGCTAGTATGTAGTTAGTGAAGAAAATCCTGTCAACGCCAGGTGTCGAACCCCAGGTCCTTCCGGTTAGATGCCATGCAGTAACATCAGCTGATGCCCTAAGTCATCTAAGTGGATGGGGCTCTGGTGGAAGTACCAAGCACGGAAAACCATTGATCACAAAAGCATTGATGTTGATAAAACATTGACCAGGAGCGGTAGCTCAGTGCATCAACTGATGTCACTGCAGCGCCTCTGACCGAGAGGTCCTAGGTTCCCACTCCCCACGGCGGCAGGATTTTCGACACTAGCTTTTCAGCTAGGTCGAATTCAGTCGCTGTCTGGAGGAGAATTCTAGCGGCCGGCTGCTCTGATCGGTAGTTTTCCGTGGTTTCTCCGATCAACACCAGGCGAATGCCGGAGCAGTACCCTATCAAACGGGCCACGGACCGCGCACGATCTGTCCTTCCCATTCCTTGTCCTCTCCTCTCCCCTTACACACACACTTACACTAACATGCACTACACTATCACATATCCCGGGAGTCCGGTCGGGAGCTTAGAGCTTGCCCCGGCTGGGGCGGTGCCCCGCTGGTGGGAGAGTCCTGTTTAGGGGGAAACCCAACTAGCCGACGGTAGGTCGGCGCCAGATCTCGCCATCCAGTGGGGGAAGATCATCGCCATCTCCCGAGAAAAAACATGCACTACACTAACGGGACTAATGATCAGAGCAGTTGACGCGTCCGGAAACATGAATAAATCAATCAATCAATTAAAAAACATCGGATTAAAAATCTATGATAAATCCATCGATGATTTCATGAAAACATCATCGATGACGCATCTCCATTTTCCAAGGCACTCTAGACGGGGCGGGAGTAGGGATGTTACAAAAACATAGATGTTGTTAAAACATCGATATTTTCGAGCAAAACGTCGATATACTATCATAGTTTTTGGGATGTATTGTCCAGAGACATCAATGTTTTTAAAAAATGTTTCGTGATATAAATAAAATTTCCAGTATCTATTTTTTTTTTATTGCTCGCAATCAACAGCCATTGACAAATGTCACTCCTGTGGATTCCCAGTCGGCACGAAACCGTTCGTTATTAGCAAACCTTTTTTCAGTGAGATGACACTCAAATGTAAGGCAAAATATACTTGAAACTAATATTGATGTCGTGTTATGTATCGCATTAGAACCTGGACATTTTACTTCGATGATTTTCCAATAAAAGTGAATAAATGGAAAAATAGCAAAATTCAATGCTCTTTATTATTATTATTATTATTATTATTATTATTATTATTATTATTATTATTATTATTATTATTATTATTATTTGTATTATTTGTATTATTATTATTATTATTTCGTAATTTACATTCCAAAAACATTATTATTAACATTTATCTTGTTCGGGACCAAGAAAAATTTCGACTCATTTCATTAAGTATTATATTGAGAAAAGGAAACGGATAGGAAAATACCACGCGTTTCATCACTTCTAAGCCATCGATATGTTAAACATCAATGGTTTTTTTCTCGATATATTCATCGAAAATCTTTCGTTGATATAAGAAACAATCGATGTTTTGCTGCTCTCACTCCGCGAGCGGTGGGCGGGCAGAGAGGCGCGAAGCGGGCGGACGCGCGGTGAAGGAGGAAGCGCCAGGGGGCGGGGCGGGGCGGGGCGTGGGCGGGCGGCGCGAGGGGACGCAGACTGCGCGACGCCGCGCCCGCCATTCGCTGGCTGTCGAGGACGGAGGGCCCCAGGCAGGGCGGTGCGAGGGCGCGGGGGGAGGGGGGGGCAATTGGCGCTCGAGAGGAGGCGGGGGCGTCGGCGCGGCACGGCAGCGCAGCAGGGCGCGAGCTGCTAACTAACAACTACTGAAGGAAAGCATTAATGAACTATGAATGGAGATTTAATTAATAACAAGTAATAAACAAGTTAAATAATAAGTTTAAATTAATAATAAGTAAATAAGGAATGCAAATGAATGTATAAATCAATCATTGAGTAAAGGAATCAAATCAGGAATGAACGAACGAATGAATCAATTTGTTCGTTCATTCCATAAATTTTTAAAAAAATTTTTTAAAAATTTTTTTTAATAATGAATGAACAACACGGAAAAGATTACAGCAATTAATTAGACCACTGTTAGTACCAATAAGACCACAAATTCAATATCCGACGCACCAAATGAAACGGCAGGTTAGCCCTGTTGTGAAAGGAAGCCTATGAAGCCGCAGCGATGATTGACGCCACTGCAGACCAAGGTGAAGGGTGTAGCAGAATCTGTCCTGGCGAAGGGAAGAAGGTCGCGCCGGAGAGAACAGCGAGGGCTATGTCAATGGGGGTGACAGGTTGGGAATGTAGCTTGGGTCTACTGCAGGGGCGAGTGTGGAGGCGGAGAGGACTAGAACAAGAGTAGGGGCAAGACAAGGAGTGGTAGGGTGCAAAGGCCGGGCAAAAGTAGGATCAATTGAGAGATTCCAGGCTGGTAAAGGTAATTATTCCCTTAATTGTAGTGCACGTTGTTTGCTCGCGGAGGGGGGTCCTCGCGGTGACCATGCCCCGCTGTACGGAGAGATGTAGTGCCGACCTACCGTCGGCTAGCGATTTTCCCCACCAGGTATCTCCCACCAGCGGGCCATCGATCCAGCCGGAACAAGACCTAAACTCCCAACCGTCTCCCGACATGTGTGGTAGTGTAGTACATGTAAGTGTGTGTAAGTAAGTGGTAAAAATAGGTCGAACTAGATGAAGGAAAGATTGCGCGCGGTCCTTGGCCCGTTTCTTACTGCTTTAACATTCACCTGGTATTGATCGTAGATACCATGGAAAACTACCGATCAGAGCAGCTTGCCGCCACATATGTCTTCCACTCAGTGACTGAATTCTACCTGTGTAGCTGGTGTGTAACATGGCCACCGTCGGAGCTCGAACCTAAGACCTCCCGATCAGAGGCACTGCAGTGACATCAATCGATGCCCTGAATCACCTCTCTCGGTAGCAGGATCGATGGCTAGGCGAGTTGGTGCAGGAAGGAGGAAGATGGCGAGGACACCATGCACGTAGAAACCAGACTTTCAAGCCATACACGTCACCGCCTCATTGTTCTCTCAGGTTATTCCGCTTTGCGAACCCCATAAACGGTGTGATTCACAAGTCAGCTAGGCTCGTCGATACTCCAACGCGCCGATTCTAAAACTGTCGCAGCGGCCAGTTTCCCCTGGGGCGTGTCGCAGGGTGGCCAAGCGGGGCTCGTCTGTGAATGAGCCGCTGCAGGACCAGGCCGCGGCGGACGCTGGCTGGGCGGGGGAGGAGGAGGGCAGGGGACGAGGCGGCGTGGCGCGCGCGAGAGGTACGGAGGGGGCTGGGAGCGGCGCGGCGCGGCGCGGCGGGGCGAGACAGGACGGGACGGTCGCCCGGACGTCGCCGATGGTCGAGATTGGGCACATCCCGTGCGGCCGTGGGAACGCTGGCCCTGCCGCCGCCGCGGCCACCACCGCCACCGTCGCCCCGCCGCCGCCTCCGGCCCCGCGCCACCTTCCGGCGCCCGGCCGGATGCGGGCTCCTCGCCGCAGAGAGGCTGCGCGCCTCAGGCAGGAAACGAACCGCTGCGCAGCCGCAATCGCTCACTGCGACTGAGGCTTCGGCTGGTCCTCGCAGCGACTGCGATTGGGATTTGCATTTGTATTGGATCGTATTCGAATTGAGATTTCCATTGAGATTTGAATTCGAATTGGGATTCGGGTTGTGATTCGGATCGGGATTCGGATCGGGATTCGGATCGGGATTCGGATCGGAATTCGGATCGGCATTCGGATCGGCATTCGGATCGGGATCCGGATTGCGATCCGGATCGGGATTCGGATCGGGATTCGCGCCGGGATACGGATCGAAATGCAAGTCATCCCTTTTACACGATTGGGATTCAGAGCGGGATTTGTATTGGATACGAATTTAAATTGGCATGAAAATTAGGATGAAAATTAAGACTAAGATTGCGACTGCAACTGCGACTCCACCAACGGCAATGGGAGTTCGTTGCGCCTCAATTTACAATGCTCTCATTCTTCATCCCATTGCGCAGGAGAGATCCTTTAGAAATTGAGTCGAAAGAAATGGAGGCCTCGTTCTTGATCGCCTACCGTGCTTATACATATTCTTCGTCTGCAACCTTTTAATAAAAAAATGAGGCCACTGCAATGTAATTTACAATTTTCAATGTTTATCATGATACATGATGTGAAGCATTGAGCAGGAACTTTTTTTCAACTATGCACAAAAAAGTTGAAATGTTAATTTGTTGATAGTCCACAGAGTTTCCTAACGAAGCCCGCATTGTACTGCTCCAGTGAGCCAGAACATGTTATTTTCCGGAAGTGCACAATTCGTCTCCCCCTCCATCAGTGAAATTGATTTTACATATTACTTTCCGTTATGTGGTTTAGGATCTGTATTTAAAAATTTACAAATATTATTATTTTATTTTTTTAGAGCCGCTTTTGTATTATTTTCTGATTTTGATGTTTCTTTTAGAAAATTTACTAAACAAAGAAATCACAAAACAACTGTGCAAAAATTATTAACAATGCAGATAAACGACCATTTGTTATGTTTCACAAAGTGTTAGCATTGCTACTCCAAAATACACTGCCATTTCCGTAGCTCGCAAACCCGTCCGCCTTTCTCTCTTCTCTGGCGATTTATTCGCGGAGATGGGGGCAGCAGGTGGGCGGGACTGAACCAGTTCGCCTCGGGGTTCTGAGTCATATGGAACGCCCAGCGATTGTCCCACGCAAATGGTCCCCTTGACCATCGCTTTCACCGCCTCTACTCTAAACCTCAGGACTTTCATTGTAAAATACTATTAAAAAATCCGATGAACACAGCTTCAATATGACCAATACATGGTAAGAGTCATGGCAATCGGCCTTGAAGACAAGACAAGATATACCGATAACTCTCAGATTAGGTAATTATTATTTTTAGTACAAATATGTCACTTTTACCTTTTATTTTAATTTGCTTCAACCAAGACTTTCCATTGAAAAATAAGTTGACTCTGATGGACATTTTTACTTACATTTACTACAATCATTTACGGTTATATCACTACATCACGTTATACGATGCACCACTGTACAATGTAATGTTTTATATCAATGGCTTAGTGTGACGTTCCAATCAGACGCGTCTAAAATAAATACAAAACATTGAATTAGGACTAAGAAAACACTTAAATTTCGTATATTAATAAGAACATGTGAAGGCGCATGGGTGGAAGATGTTTTCTTTAATTGATTGACATTCTGAAGAACTGTGTCCAAAATAGACTGTGAGAATATATATATATATATATATATATATATATATATATATATATATATATATATATATATATATATAAATTAAAACAAGACATATTTATAAATAACGACACGTCGCAACCATCTAATGTTTCATAAATAAAAGAATTTCTGTGATAAAAAATTAATTTTCCATTTTAAGAATGGTACTGGTGACAGTCGAATGTTCTCTCAAACATGACGAACGATTACTGATAAATGTTAAAATAAGAAAGCAAGTGATTGTAAAAGGGGTTACGAACATTATAAATATTTTAAACTTTAGGAATTTATGGTAACGTTCAAAGTCTATTAAAGATAATATAATATAAAAAAGAAAGATGTAAAGAAACAGTAGCATTGTTAGAAAAGAGTTGTTTTGTTTCAAACTACGCGGTATGGTAGAATCAAAAAAATTGAGGAGATGTGACGGAGATTCCGTGATGTCATCGTGTGGTAATGGATCAAACGGACGATTATTTATGAGATGATCTCGAGTTGCCGTAGTGAACGCATCGCGTGTTGGTTTCGAAGTTTCGAAATATGATGAAGTTAATTTTGAAGATGGTGATTTGTTTGTTTGTTTGTTTGATTTTTTTTTCTTATTGGAAATGTTGGCATATGGACAGACAATCGTTGCGCAGCAAAAAGGGAAGTTAAAAAAACACTATCTTTTGTTTTTCTGTCATCAAATTTTATAGCAAGGCCATGATTGTTAGTTTTTAAGACCTTGGAGAAAAGACATTCGTTTTGAAGTTATTCAAATTGGTAAAATGCACTCGTACGAATGTTGTAATAATTAATTATATGAATGTTAGTAGAAAATATGTATCGTAAATATTAGATTGTAGATCATTTTTCAAAGGGTATTTTATGTGGTTTTTTGTTACGTATGCACATGTTTTGATGTTGTCACAAGCGAGATAGAATTCGCTGAATATTTGTCAGTGGATACAGAATAAACCAAGCCAGTAATTTTGTACGGTTTTATGACATAAATTTCATGGAGTTAGTATTATTAGATAGCAACAACCTGAATGATAAGGAATGATTAAAATATATACATCTTCCTGAAGTAATAGTATTATTATTCTCGATTTCCTGTATAGGATCGATTTCGCAAATTCACGATATATAAATTCGTTGGAATGGTGCATCAGACAACCCGTAGTAGGAAGACAAGAGTTCAAATATATAAAGTAATTTTATTTGTACTTATAAGAAAGGGAATAAAGGGGTTGTGTGTGTACATTTAGAAACCATGATATTAGTACACATATATTGTGTGTCTGGAATTCCTAGTTTCAAGAAAACCAAGCTCCAAAGTTTGTAAAGGAGCATTTATGTCTGGACCAACAATACCTGCTTTATGGGGAAAAGCATGATCCGTCTTGTGTAGACATACAATATGTGTACACTAGGTAGATACGTACGAGAGGTCTCCAAAAATAATTTCAACTCGAAAAAAAACATGTGTAGTCATGCAATGTTAGTGCAACAAGTCATTGATATAATATAATGTAAGCAAAATGATATAACTGCGAGGAGATATTTGTAAAATATACCGTAAACGTTTGATTCTTCTTAAGTTGCTACAGGTGTTGACCACAGTCATTGATAGTCACAGATACTTTACGAATGTGTGTTCGCAACAAACGATGGCTATAAGATGGTTATTGGCGCAGACAGCAATGTGAAATCAGTTGTATAACTACCGTCATCCGAGATGAATGTAATAATTAGGGAGCGAATTTTAATGAAATGTCATTGTTTTCTTTTCACTTTAGGATCATGCCTTTTAATATAAACATTAGATTTTATGATATGAGAAAAGCAAATTACCCATTTTATGTCATGTTTGTGCATTTTTAGTCGATTCGACTACGAAGTCATTTTTTCATCTTTTTCCGTCACTTTTAACGCATTTTTCGCACAACAAATTTTATTTGAAGGAAAAATCTCTATCTTCAATTTTATACTTGTAGGAAGACGCGGGAAAAATTCAAAATTATGCAATTTTCAAAAATTCAGAGTTAACCGTGGAAATCGTATCTATGTCACTTTTATACGTGTATTTTACCCAGTTCTTACAAGCAATTTAAAGACAAAATTTGAAGCTGTTTTTGAGAAAATTTTAAAAATGTCCGCCGGTCTTCATGTAAAGTCCCCCCAAATTTTAAAGAATGTTTTTTAAAATTTCAAAGCTTCAGCTAGACTAAGGTTTCTTTAATTTGGAAAAGATGGTTTAGGCGCTAGATTTGTTTACATACGACAGACGGACGTTTTGAAAAAAAAAACACTTTTTCGGTATCAGGGAATCCCAAAACGTGTTTTCCGTTGAAATCTCGAAATCGATTTTCCGCAGCATTACATAACTGTCTCTATACTACCTATATTACTCCAGTAGTAAAAATAAAAACTAACGAGAAAGTAAAACGAACATCCACTACGTAATTACACCAAAATACGTGAAAATGTCTTAATTAAAAAGGTTTTAATTCATTCAGAATGTCTTGTAAATATATATCTTTTCATGAAATTCCCTTGCTTACTTATAGACAAACGATAATTTAATGTTGTCGCGTCGTATGGCGTCCAGTTCTCAGATTTTAAAATTCTCCACGTCCAGCACGATACGATTCCGGAGGGTCTGCCGGAACTGTTACCGCGGTTGGAGGGGGCGGGGGCGGCCGCTGGCGTGCTTCCTTGCTCATGACGGCCCGCGCTCTCACGGGAGAGCTCCCACACCTCGTCGGCCGCGGCCGGCGCCCAGAATTAATTGCTCTGTGCATCATCAACTCATTAAATCATCGTTTCGCGACTCATTTCCGGAATACTCGTATTCACAAACTCATTATATCTGTGTGTGTGTGTATGTGTGTGTGTGTAAGTGTATGTGCGTGCGCGCGTACGGGTGTGCATCCTTGCATGTGTGAAAAATAAAGGTCGAAAAATTGTTGGGCTTCATACAACTCAACAACATTCTACATGATAAATTCATTCGAGTAATAGAATTTTGTAACAATATTTTGCTTGAGAACCGCAGCTACAAACTTGTAGCATAGAAATAAATTCAGTGTTTTACAAAAACTGCTTAATATTGACAGCTTTTCGAATAATATTGACACATTCGAGTAGCAAAAATAAATTCAGGGAAATTATATGTTTCGTATTGTTATGCGTGCGTAAATACAAGTAAAAACTCTAAATGTTTTGCGTAGAAAGTACAAAGAGATATCTAAAGTTGGAAAAGTATTCCAAGGACCCGTTAGGCGATAAAACCGCGTAGATTTGACTTCCCTAAACCTTTCCAGCTATTCCAGATTCCAGATTAACCATTCCCACTTGAAATGAAGTACGCCTTTTGCAGGAGGAACGGGCAGATTCAAGAGAAGCGGCGCACCACAGGGCGGTCTCGAGGGGCGCGTATAGCTGGATGGCGGCGGCGGCGGCGGCGTTGCGCCACCAGGGAGGTGTCGCCCATCTGTCGGCCCCATCTGTCCCTCTGGCAGCAGCACTCGCGTCTGCGAAGCGGAGGTGTAAGCAGCCCAGCCGGCGCGGAGCGGCGCGGCACGGCACGGCACGACTCGGAAGGCGTAAGGCGGGGCCGCGCACGAGCAGCACCGGCCGCCCCACGCTTCGCCCACCCCCCCTTGCCGCCCAGCCCGAAGCAGCTCATCCCGCCCCGCCCGCCCCGCCCGCCCCGCCTCGCCCCGCCTCGCCCCGCCTCGCCCCGCCTCGCCCCGCCTCGCCCCGCCTCGCCCCGCCTCGCCGCCTGCCGCCTCGCCCCGCCTCGCCCCGCCTCGCCCCGCCTCGCCCCGCCTCGCCCCGCCTCGCCCCGCCTCGCCCCGCCTAGCCCGTCCCCGCCCCGCCTCGCCCCGCCTCGCCCCGCCTAGCTCATCCACGCCCCGCCTCGCCCCGCCTCGCCCCGCCTCGCCCCGCCTCGCCCCGCCTCGCCCCGCCTCGCCGCCTGCCCGCCTCGCCCCGCCTCGCCCGCCTCGCCCCGCCTCGCCCCGCCTCGCCCCGCCTCGCCCCGCCTCGCCGCCTCGCCCGCCTCGCCCCGCCTCGCCCCGCCTCGCCCCGCCTCGCCCCGCCTCGCCCCGCCTCGCCCCGCCTCGCCCCGCCTCGCCCGCCTCGCCCCGCCTCGCCCCGCCTCGCCCCGCCTCGCCCGCCTCGCCCCCCCGCCTCGCCCCGCCTCGCCCCGCCTCGCCCCCTCGCCCGCCTCCCGCCTCGCCCCGCCTCGCCCGCCTCGCGCCTCGCCCCGCCTCGCCCCGCCTCGTCCTACAGCGCACCACCCGCTCCGTCCGCCCATCCTCTCCTGCTCCGCTCCGCCCGCCCAGCCCTTCTGCCCACCCCGCTCCATGGCCCCATGCCCCGCCCCTCTCCGCCTTGCCACACTCCTCCCCCTCATCCTCCTTCCCCGTCTGCGGCCTGTGCAAGTTCGCAACTCCGCGCCCTGTTCGACCACCTCCCAAAGGTGCTGGTATATTTGGCCTCCTCTCCATGAGGCGGCGGTGTTCCCATTTACACATTGCACATTCCAATCTTCCAATACCTGAGACCGAGGGAAAGGCTCTCGATCCGAAAGCTTCAATCTTCGCGCTTTCGGTTCATTTGAATAGTTATTTACGAAATAAGAATCATAAGTCATCTGATATGAAATTTAAAATTAGCAATCGTGGTCGAGTTGGATAACCAAACGATTTTTGTAATAAGATGTTACGATAAGGCTGCCGTACGTTTTATATTTGGTAAAATTCTAATGAACATGTTTGTTTTAATTTGAGTATTCATCCTACAAAATGTGAAAGACTGATGTTGATATGTTAATGTGGTGAAAATGATGTTGATATGGTGTTTTTGATATGGCTCCGCTCGTTTTCTTGAACATACTATTCGGGCAATTGTAACCCTCTTTATTCTCTCGTTTCGTTAATTAGTATATTTTAACAAGTATTTAAGAACAATTTATATCCTAGATATCATCTACTTCTTCTCTTTGATCGGGATTCATTCTTCTACAATCAAGTTTTTCAAATTATTATTGGTATTATTTTACTATTATTATTATTATTATTATTATTATTATTATTATTATTATTATTATTATTATTATTATTATTATTATTATTATTATTATTTTAGTGGTGGTACATGATTAGTTTGAGATTTCAAAAATTTACAAAGTTTGAGAATATTTTAGGATTCCGGATTCGAGAGCAACAGTATTATCCTGAATGTAGTTTCTTGTTCCACATGGATTGATGGATTAACAACAACAACGGCAAATAATCGCACAAACATGCCGACCTCCACAATGGCAAATGGTATTATTGAAAGTGTACATATATATTTTGTCCTGCCATGTAAAGTTACGCCGAACCAGTTTTCAAACGTAAATTACCAATTTAAATCTTATCAGGTATGTTTTGAACTCGTTTCTAAAAAAATGAGTGAAGCACAACAGAACAATTGTTTAATGTAATTACCATACGCTCGTCTGCAGAATTCGAATCTGGCATCTACTGTCTGATTCATCACAGATCCATACCTTTTTAAGAAGCTGTTGTGGAATCAATATTTCTTCTTGATTGTCAATATATGTTTGCAAATCAAAGTATCCAAAGTTTTTTATGACAATCATTTATTTCAGCAATTGCACAACGTTTCGTAACTAGTTTTGTTACATCATCAGGTGCTTAGTGAGGGAACTGCTATCGCATTGAATTACCTCTGCAGTAGAACATCCGAGGAACCATTACGAAATTAACTCACACTCACTACAGTTGATATCAGATACAGTTGACGACAGACACTCCATTTCCAAAGAATGAATGACACCAACAGGCGTATGAATATGTAGTGAGGTAACAACACGGCGTATGAATATGCAGTGTGCCAACTTAACAACTATACTGGACCTACATACTCCGGATCTTTAATTTTAATTTTATATAACACATTATCATAGGCATTAGTGAAAACATTCATTTCAACATTGGTATTAAGAGTCTGATTTAAGTTAATCTGAAGTGTTTCTGAAATGAGTCGTGGGAATCTCCTGACCTCGGTGTCTAAAATAAGTGGGTTCTCAAAGTCAAATCCTGTGGAATCTGCTGTTGTGGAATCATTCATCGTTTTAACAAGCAGAAATATAAAATTCGCCATCGTCTGTCGTATTGAAATGTTGATTCGGGTTGGGCGCCTTGCGAGCGTGAACCTCCGCGACGAGGCTCACGCGAGGTGCGTCAATTTCATTTCAACACGAGCGCGCGTCTGGGAAGGCACCTCGTGCTGCGGGGCGGATACGGCGGGCAGAGGAGTGCGTGTGAGTTCTCCCACGAGAAGACCCGCGGGCGGCGTCCCACGACGGACAACAACGGAGGAAGTGCACGCGGCCTAAGGAGTGTGGACGGCGACATGTGGCGGAGATTGCATGGTCGGGTGAATACGAAAGATTGCATTTTCTGTTAATTTGCCGCGTGTACTGCTGGCCGATAAATTCATTACTCGATTTAAATAAAACCTAGTGGGACATAATATACGAGATAATAATGCCATCTCTTAATTGGCGTCTTAAAAGGAAGACAAAGTATTCTATAACTTCTGCATTTATCTTTCAGTCGAATCATCACGATACTGTTAAACGAAAGACATTATTCTGCAGTATGAATGTATTTTTGAAGGTACAGTTATTTCAAATGGTATAAATTTTGAATTGCCTCTAATATATAGACATGATGGCAACATCAACATTTCTTATGCAGTACTTTTAACACATTTTCATTCATTTCAATTTGTAAAGAAGGTAGGTGCTAACTTCTAAAATATAAAAAAATATTAAGGAAAATGCAGGTGGTATACCTTTTTCGACTAGCAGATATGTAAAATATATCATGAATGGTAATAGAAGTGTCATTCACATGCTCCTTGGTGGGTCATTAATGAATTTTTCTTGAAAAATATTTTTAAAAAAATAAAGAAATGTGGATATATTAACCAATTTAAAAATTTTGAATAAATATATTGTGGCATGTGCGTTTCGCTGTGTTCCCTAGTGACAGAGGGCAGGGTACAAGAACAAGGTGCACATGTGGCAGCGCCACAAGCGCGGTAGAACAGCCGGAATGGAAAATCAAGCTCAATCTATCAAAATCAACAGCCAAAATATTCTTTCAGAACAACCTCCAACCCATCCCACTTCAAATTAATAACAACATAATTCCCTGAATTTCATTCAAGCAAACTATTAAATATACTGGTACTCGCCCAACTCTCCGACAATTTCTATTCAAATGTATCTTCAATAAACCAAATAGCTCACTATAACCTAACCACAATCAATGGCTTCCCGACTAGAATAAAAAATAGACATCCACTACATGCCTTCCTCCATATATTCTCTGATGCTAAGATAAGGTAGGGTACTCAATGTGTATTCTAAACCAATGCAAGTAGTAGGATTATACAGGTCAGGAATGTCTGACCAGAAAGAGTAGGAGGGCAGCAGGAACCGGAACGCCAGGATCCTGCTGTGCAACAGGAGCATTACTCGCTGTGGAAACAGCAGAACGACATGTGCATGCCGCAATTTCCCTAGAGATGAAGAGCGGCTAGTGACAGCATCGCTAGCCATGTTGGGAAGGACGGGGGAGGAGCGATGCAGGGCGGGTCGGCAGTTTTTCAGTTTTCCCCTCTCCAGTCACCCTGAAGAGGCGGGGATTTATTCATAATTAGGATATAAAGTATATTGCTGCAGTATTTTTGGCTTCTGCAGCTTCGGGAGGGCGGTTATCTTAAACATACTACTTAAAAACTATCTTATGATTAACTTATAACTAAAACCACTGCCACTTTGAACTCATTAGTTATTTACAAATATTATTGAAAATTTCTTCATGGAAAAGTTATTTTTATTGTTCAATCTTATCTAATTTTTGATTTTTTTCATTCACTCGCACATTCAATCGTAAACTATATGCACAAACACATTCACTCACGCGTTCATACTACTTTTCACTTCACTTCACTATATACACCATTTACACTTGTTTTTCGTCCCGGCGCCGACTTTACTAAACACTCCGTCACTCGCGCTGTTGGATAGAGTCAAACAGAAGTTTCTTTTCTTGTTAAGAAAGAAATGTTAGCCTTCCACGTACAAAAACAATGCTTCTATTCCACGAATGATATCTGGGAAGGATGTCGATAAACTTCTTATCTCTATTATGCGTAGTGTCGCCATACCCTGAAGTAAAATCTTAGTGCCTGTTTGATGGAATCCAACATGCGGGTACTAGCTTATAGAACGGTGTTTTTGTAAAATTGATAAAAATTATATTTTTCTGTAATATGAGAATGTTTAATATTTTAAATGTTGTGTTTATGCATTTTTTCTTCGTTAGTGTTCAAAAACAGAAATGTTATAACAAAATAATGCGGGCATTGGACGTAGTCCAACGCGCGAGTGCTCGTGCTAGGAATGACCGCGCAAGTGATGGAAATATAATAAAATCTTCAAAATGGTTTGCAACTAATTATTTACGTATCTTTCCATGGTATATTCTATTATAATATAAGCACAGATACATAAGAAAAATGTATAACTGATGTTAATGAGAAAAATACACTCCTTAATAGTTGTGTTGGACGGAGTCCAACGCGCGAGTACTGGTGTTACGAATGGCCGCGCGAGTGACGGAATGTTAAGGAGGGTGGGTAGTAGCTGCAAGCATGGCAGGACGTCAGCAGCCGCACTGCGAATTGATTGATTGATTGATTTTTTCGTGTTTCCGGGCACGTCAACTGCTTTGGTCATTAGTCCCGTTACTGTAGTGAATGTTTTTCTCGGGAGATGGCGGTGATCTTCCCCCGCTGGATGGCGAGATCCGGCGCCGACCTACTTTCGGCTGGTAGAGTTTCCCCCTAACCAGGACTCTCCCAACAGCGGGGCACCGCCCCAGCCGGGACAAGCTCTAAGCTCCCGACCGGTCTCCCGGAATATGTGGTAGCGTAGTGCATGTTAGTGTAAGTGTGTGTGTAAGGGGAGAGGATAGGACAAGGAGAGGAAGGACAGATCGCGCGCGGTCCGTGGCCCGTTTGGTAGGGTACTGCTCCGGCATTCGCCAGGTGTAGATCGGAGAAACCACGGAAAACTACCGATCAGAGCAGCCGGCCGCTAGAATTCTCCTCCAGACAGCGACTGAATTCGACGCACTGCGGAGGAGGAGGAGGAGCGGCCCAACGGAGCGGCAGGCGGGCGGGGGGGAACATTCTTCCGCGCCGGCAAGGGGGCGGGGGGGCTGCGCGGGCCGGGGCAGGGGCGAGGGCGTCCCGCGCGGTGGCAGGTGCGTGCAGGCTATCTGCGCACCATCGCGCACGGACGCCGCCCCGCGGATGCATAATGGATGCGCAGGGGGACCTGCGAGACCCGGCATTCGCTCATCAACTGTACACATCTGCATTATGTGGATAGGGCACCGTCTGTTCATTTTTTTCTGCTCGTGCTCAAGCTCTGATAGAGCATTCAGAGGACATGTATGATCCCTCTCTTTTTTTCCCTAAAAAAAGTAATGTGAACACTTTTTCATTATATTTGTAAATTAAGCCAACAAAAAAGGGAATCATATATTTATTTAATGATTGATATATAAGGTTGGCCAACAATAAAAAGTTGCATTCAAAGGACTGCCGATTATTCGAGTCCCGGTTAACAGAGATACACATCAAAAAAATAACAAAATAAACGAAGAACTCCGATCTACATTTTTACAACGTAGATGCATAATCATGTATTGTGGAGGTAAGAACTTATGTCAGGAAACTAACAAAAATTTTTACGGGAAATAATTCCGTCCTTCTAAGGTTTAATGTAGATTGTGTTCGGTTAATCGGATTTCCTTACTTCTTTATTGAATATATGTTTAATTATTTATGTACTGATGTACATTTTCAGAATTGATTAACATTTAACTAAAAATATACTTTTAGCCTCATTTTTACGTGCACATGTATCAAAAGAACTCCCAATTATCAGAAATGTTTTCATATCCGAGGTAAACTTCATTAGAATTTGCATCTCTATTGTGATTCTATTTACTTTGACGAAAACAAGGTAAAATAGGATAGAATTTTATATATTTAGACAAAATCGCGGGGTAAAAAAGAAGAGAAGTGTAAATATTTTTGAAACCGAAAACAGAACTATTTCTCCTTGAGAGAATTCGAAGCTGTTGAACCTCATTTAAGCAGTCTTTTCAATAAACAGAGCTGTGAGCGATTTACCCGGTAAGGGAAGACACCTCAGTGTGGGCTCGTACTATCAAAAGAAAAAAACAAACATTTTCTCTCCCGGATTCACTATTGGCAACATATGTGAAGCATGCTTTACAATAAGACAAATCGGGCCAGCGACTTAGGTGACATCGCCTGCATGCGCTTGACGTAGAAAACGAAATATCACAAAAAAACAAAACAAAAAAAACGAAAGTTATCGTGCCTCCTCAACACACTATCGAAACTCTTCAACAAAATAAACATAAAATATACATCACTCTCCAATATAAAATTATGACGTTCCACAAGTAAATTAAACAGAAACGTAAGATATTCGAAACCAAAACTTAGGTTCAGCAGCACGCAGAGTTGTTATTTTTTAGAATTTATAAAGACAGTTTATAAAGACATATACCTCTCATCTATTGCAGACAAAAGAACTGAAAGAAGTCAGGACGATTCAAACTTTTTCATTAATAACCTTCTTGATAAAAGCGTAGACATCTTTTGATTCTGTGAAAACGTAACTCTTATTACCGCATAATGGATATCTGTACACATAAAAGTGAATTCAACCGACATCGATACCACAAAAAGTAGTGTATGAGTAGATGTGAAATGTTCACGGGCTCTTCTTCAGGATTGTTGCAATATGCTTGCGAAATTTGTTAAAGACAATATAACACAAACGCGGAAAATAAATAATATGTTGGTAAATGCACCATGATTAGTATTTTTCGCCAATCGCTAAGAGGAGATTGGTTTTTATATATTTCACCAGAGACCGGAATCGATGCCTACGAATACGCAATAAGATTCTCTTTCCTGCTTCCTATTTTTTGGCTCGACAACCCGCTACGGGTCTTGGGCTTCCAGCGGTGCCCCAGCCTCTCGGCCATGGAATGAGGGGTTCGTGCGTTCAGCACGGAGATCTCTCTTCACCGTATATACTAGTCTTCATAGCCTTAGAATGGGCTTTCTCATTGTCAAATTACAATAGATACTACGACATTTGTAAGGATAGCGCACAGATATAATTTGTTTTGGCATAATAAGATTAAGATTTTTAAATTGTGTTCCAATGGGACCTTGCTTGTTTTAAAAGTGACGTAGGTAAATGTACTACTGTGATGCCATCACATTTGTGTAACTATACTGAAAGAACATAACGTGAATTTGCAAATGTGAAAAACCATAAGAGCATGAGCGTGGGCGTGGGCTTGAGAGGGAGGCGGGGTCACGGGAGCGGGCGAGAGGGCGGGTGAATGGGCGTGGGAGGCGGGAAGGCCGCCGCGGGCGCCCAAGGATGAGAACGCTCACACGGGACCATCCCCACGGGCCAGCTTCAGGCGCGGCGCAGCGGAGCGGCACGGCGCGGAAAACAGCTGGCTCACCTCGGGCCACGGCTCACCTGCAATCTTAGAGTACGTTAATTCATGTTCCTGTGACACGTATGCCGCTGATGATGCCTTCCGCTGATCAAGGGACCGATGTAGAACGCGTTTGTCTTCATGAAATGACTGCTATGGCGTAGTTCGAGTACGAACCTTAGAGAACTTGCCTAGATAGTGTATGATCTATTATCATAGTCAAAATTTCCGCACTGCTTCCAAGTAAACATTGTTTACTAAGTAATCTTCATTTATAAGGTCTTCAGTTCAACATATAATTTTCCATTTGTGTAGCCCAAAAATCCTCCATAAAAAGTTGACTTTTCTGGATTAACTCAAAGCACGTTGTTCTTAAGTGCTTTAACGCTTAAGCAAGTGCTTTAACTATTCGAAGGATATTTGAACTAACGTCTTTAATCCGACAAACGGAAATTTTAAACATAACCATGTTGGAAAAGAATAGCTCATTGAAATATCTGATAGACAAAAGGTATAATTTTTTCCAGGAAAAATATATTTTTAACAAGGAAAGAGAGCTCACACAGATAATCAAGCGAGACAAAGCAGATATATTCGTAAAGTTGTATTTTCAACTTTCAATTTACAGAATATTGCGTTTATTTTAGTGAATAAATCACAAATTGTGACGTTAAATTAATTAAGAATATAAAAAACTGATAATTGAAGGTCACTAAAGTTTATAACAATAAACAACTCAAAGATAATACTGTCAAATGACAAGCAAATCTGAGCTTTTGTAATTCATTTTCTCATAAAATGCTTTTTTATATAAAATGTATTTTACTGTCATGTTCCTGACATTAATTCAGCAAAATTGAACATGTAAACTCGCCTCGAAAATTTTTATTATCTTCAGACAAAACGAAATGTTTATTATCTCGCAAAATAATTGATATTCCCATCACAACTCTCCAACGAGGTATTACGCGCACGTACTATCGTCTTCAAGCCGATGAGGTCAGGACTCGTGAACTGGAAGGCAAAGTGGTACCGACCACTCGCGCACCAAAGGTCTTCGTCCCCCGTTCGATACGCAGACAACGCCCAATGAGATCATGCCTCGCTTGCATTGGCAGAAGATACTACCAGCAATAAGAAATGTGAATGTCACATTCATCTGCTGTCGAATTATTGTTGGCACTGTATAAATAATTCGCTTTAATAATGTCAACCATTTTTTTATTTAATAGATTAGCATAGTTTGTTGCTAAATTCTTCTTTTTGGCATATCACACTGTGATGTCTAAGGAATCATTGGTAAAGATATGAATTCGATTTTTCTTCACCGTATTTGAAATATGAAATAAATAATTAGGAAAAAAATCTATTTTGCAAAAGGATTTCTCTATAGGCTACAATGATCTGTAATTAATATAATCAGTCACCACAATCTTAAAATTAGACGTGTATCAAAATTTATTCATAGCATTTCAAAAGGTATTATTAACTTTTGAATGGATTTGTATACATCTCTCTCTGTATATATAATAAAAACAGTTGTCAGGTAAAAAATATCAATTTTGATAATAATAGCACAGCCTCCATTAAGATTTTATATTTTTCCATTTCTCATATTATCGACCATCCTCATTATATCCACCATATCTGGTTTTAAATTGTAAGTTATAATTAACACAAATAATACAATAACATTTACAGCAAATGCGACAACACAAATAACAGTATACAATTATAGTATTACAATTTAAAAACAGTACACAATTAGCAAACTCAGCGCATGTACAAGATTAAAAAAATTATTTTAACTTCTTGAGCAGCCTCTTAAGCAAACAGTCGTATCGCAATAACTCAAGAGAGACTGGTCAGAGAGAAAGCAAAGTGGGACACCAGCCGCAAATACAGAACCGCCTAACAAGAGACCCACAATCGACCTTCGAGCTCGAGTGCACAATCGATTCTAAGTGGGGAGCGTCCATCGCCGGCGCTGAGCAGCCTACAAAGCAGGCAGTCGCCCTCCCACGCGCCCTCCGCCGCACCGAACCACGCGCTGCCGAGCCGTCAGCAGAGAAGATGGGTTTTGCAGCTCTCATACGCAACCAATCTTTATAAATAAGGTCTCTGAAGAAACAAAACTTCACGGACACTTGACGAATTGTAATTTAATTTATTAATGGCAAATGCAACCCGCAACACTCGGACATCATTGTTGACTCTCTCTCTCTCTCTCTCTCTCTCTCTCTCTCTCTCTCTCTCTCTCTCTCTCTCTTTATCGGACAATATGTGGTTGTAAAAATTAATTATATTGTAATAGAACAATAATAACTGTTTTTATAGAACAATAATGACTGCTAGTTTTTATTCATTCATTTTCTATTTCATTTTGTCTCTCAAAGTCATTATTGTTCTATTACAATATAATTAATTTTAAAACCACATATTGTCTGATAAGAGAGATCAACTCTACTCATTTCGACTCATCTCAACTCTACTCTGCCTCATTTGGATTAATGCGATTTCCTCCTTACGTCAGGTCAAGTAACAACGCAAATTACAAATAGCACAAAATGCATGCATCCCTTTCATATTCGATCTTAGGAGATACGATCATGGATCGGAATTTTACGGTCAAACAAAAATTCTCTCAATCGAAAAAAGGAGAACTTTATATTGATTCCTCCTTCTCCACAAAATTTTACAGTAGTAGCTATCAAACGCACTTATTGTACAACTTTAAAATGCTCACGCTGGAACTAATCATCATGGCATTTATGCTAACAAAAACCCACTTAACTAATCGCGATTACTATACGTACCTCCACACAATACGGTATCCTACAGTAAGTCATTTACTGTCACTGTAATTAGAATATGCAACTCACTACCCACATATCTAAAACAAATTAGTGGTTTCTGGAAATTTAAAACACAACTCAGTGATTGGATGAAAACAATTAACTATTAATAACACAAGCCCCTATTCCCATTTTAACTCCCTAATTAAACACACCACGTACGCTATTATCAATTATCAAATTCGAACATATGTCAAAATGTCAAGCTCTACTTTTATACTTTTCCCCTCTTTACACCATCACTGAAAGCCCTAACGGCATATCTTCCTGTCTAATTCAATACCCTAAAGCAAGTATATTACATTTTATATAATAAGATTTTCATACTTTTTCACACATTTTCTTGCTACAATTTTTTTATCTTGTTCATCTGCCTGCTTTCTGTTTCCGTTTCTTTTTCTGTTACAGATTATCTTCCAGACTTCAGACAACTCCGTTCAACTAGGAAAACTGCATCCATGTACATCAACAATGTCATATTCATATTATCATCTTTTCCTCTCCCCACCTTCCCCAGTTTTCCTAATTCATTCTAACTCCCTCTACTTTCCTTCTGTCTAGTGTTACGGCCCTAGGCCGCCATCCTGATTGTGGTTTTCCTGGGTTTTTGCTCAATCGTTTAAGGCGTATGTCGGGATGGTCCCTAGTCTTGCACCCTTGATATAAATGTAAAATATGGTCTCCTTTTTCTTTACATTTTTTCACAATTGAGGCATTCGAGAATTTATGACATTTTACGAAAGTAAAATTATTGACTTACCATGCCTTCATTGTAAATAAGAAACATGGAGTCTCTTTATATCATGTTAGTTTTAGAATTATTGATTTAGTACATTGTTTGTAATTATAATTAGAAGTTGTTTTCTTCTCTTTCTTCTGCTTCAACTGAATCGTTTTCAAAGACTGTTTCCTCATCATCTGCATCGAAATCTTCACAATATTCTGCCACACGAACTGAGAGGGCAACGACTTCTGCCGACACACTACAGTTTGTTTGGTGATGATTTGCGTTGAGCAGAAAAGTAGGAATCTTCGGTTGCCCAGAATCTCCTGAACACATCATCCATGGTCTTAACTCACGAAAACGTTCGTGAAAAACTCAGGTGATATTGCTTTATCAACTTATTAGTTGATTCTTGAGCATCCTCCGATAGTTGACCGATGGATAAAATAGCAGAAGAAATAATGTCTGGTCCGTGAATAAACAATCTATGGACTGCTGTTGGCATGTTGTACCAGAAGTATTCATTGAAGTAGTGTCTATCAGTTGCTACGGCGTAAAATATAATCAAAATATTCAGTTTAACATAAGAAACCGGAATGCAATCATTTCTTGAAGATTGTATAATAGTAATCGCGACGCGGCGACCTTTGTCCTTTTCTAAGTTATTCATCCTACTGTGAAGGAGAAAGCGTTGTCCTAGCTGTCCGACAGCGCCTACCTGGCAATGGTTAGTACGAGCAATATAGCACACGTGATAGCTGCCGATTCTATGAAATTTGTTGGATGTACTTCGCGGAGCGAGGCACATCAGGAGACGTAACGGGCAATGTGGATTGTCTGAAGTGCAGAATCGTATGGCCAGTCGTGCAGAAGTAGAGTGCGACAGTCATAATGTACCGTTCTTTTCATATCTACTTCAATCCGTTTCGAAAGACACATAGTACTTTGTTCGACCATTCTAAACATATTTAGTCTTCAGATATGGCGCCATTTTGTTTACTATTGTGAACAGCGCACAGTCGTGCTGCACAATTGGGTTTCAATCGGTTCAAATATGATGAAGGTTACGACGGTGCAATAGAAACTTTTGGAAATTGAGAATGAATACATCGTGAGTTTCTTAATATTTTACCTTACTGGCATTTGTATCAATTTGAAATTTGACTCTCTTGAAACGTGAGTTAGTGCTTTAACTCCTAATGATATATTCAGACACGTTAGCCTTCGCCATCGTCATGTGAGTCAGAGGGAGCAGTGTACCTTGCCTTACAACTGAAATGCACAACTCTTGAATTTACGCAGTTCCGCGACCGTCTACGCTCAAATCGTCAAAACATGATAATGAGCTGGAAATACAACACAGCATTTTCACCGTCTACTACAACTACACTACGTGAATCACAGAGCATCCACCTAAAATAAACTATTCTCTGCATCCTTCATACTTGGGAGTATGTGCAGCCTTGAGCGAGCCATATGACACGATGCTAACGAATGACTTCCACACTCGCAACTTCCTCCCGTCGCGGCCTCCTCCTGGGACGGGCGTTGGGTTCTTGAAGTGCGGGCGGCGTCGCGCCGCGAGGCGTCGCCGAAGGTGTCGGGGGCGTCGCGGCGCTCCGTGCCTCACCAGAGAACCCGACGTAACCCCGCCCCTCCGCCGCCCTCGCTGTCTCCGCACCTCCCGTCATCCGCGCCGCCGCAAAAGCCGACGTTTCCGTCACGGCCACCGCCGCGACAACCGCCCCCGTCCCCGCCACCGCCATCACCAACTCCATCGCCATGACCACAGCCTCACCGGGAGCGGTAGCTCAGTGCATCAACTGATGTCACTGCAGCGCCTCTGACCGGGAGGTCCTAGGCTCCCACTCCCCACGGCGGCAGGATTTTCGACACTAGCTTTGCAGGTAGGTCGAATTCAGTCGCTGTCTGGAGGAGAATTCTAGCGACCGGCTGCTCTGAACGGTAGTTTTCCGTGGTGTCTCCAATCAACACCAGGTGAATGCCGGAGCAGTACCCTAACAAACGGGCCACGGACCGCGCGCGATCTGTCCTTCCTCTTCCTTGTCCTATTATCTCCCCTTACACACACACTTACACTAACATTGATTACACTACCACATATTCCGAGAGACCGGTCGGGAGCTTAGAGCGTGTCCCGGCTGGGGCGGTGCCCCGCTGGTGGGAGAGTCCTGGTTAGGGGGAAACCCCACTAGCTGACGGTAGGTCGGCGCCGGATCTCGCCATCCAGCGGGGAAAGATCACCGCGCATATCCCGAGAAAAAACATGCACTACACTAATGGGGCTAATGACCAAAGCAGTTAACGTGCCCGGAAACACGAAAAAATCAAATCAAATCAAATCAACCACAGCCTCTGCCTCCCCGTCCTGTACGATGTTTCCTCACCATCGCCACAGCGCATAACGCAGCTCCTTTGCCACCGTGTGGCCAACGCAGCCCCCGTCACCTCCATCGCCACCATCCCTCTCACCATCGCCACCTCGCCCGCGATCCTCGTCCACCCGGTAACCGCCGCAGTCTCCGCCAATCGCATCACACCTCCCGACGCGCCGCCAATCCCCACGGGCGCCCCGAGCTTCCGGGCGGCGCCGCGGGGCGCGCGGCGGCGCGTCATCGATTTTCCGCGCGCGGAGGGCGCGCCGCGCCGCGCCGCGTCGCGAGGTGCCATGCGCCAGACGTGCCGCGCCGCTACGGCCAGCGTGCATCCTGATGCGCGCGCGAGAGGGAGAGGGAGAGGGTGCTGTGTATGCGCGCCGCGGGCCGCGTGTTCCTCCGCCCAGCGCGTCGGCGGCGCGGCGCGTGGCGGCACGCCCCCTCCGCCCACATCCGCCCTCCGGTGACGCCGACACTGCGCCGCCTTTGCGAGAGCGCTGCGCTGGCGAGGAGCTAGCCACGCTAGCGCGCTGGCTTCGCACGAATAATTCAATTCGATTCAAATCAACGATGACTTTTTTTCGCGGTAAGGATCAGGCCATCGGACGTGCTCTTCCGCGTGACCACCACCACGTGTTACGCTACTTTCGCCGTCTAGAAAAGGAAGTTGGTATCAATCGGGCGACGAAATATGCAATTCGCACACAGGCTTCTTTCTTTTCAGGATCGTTTACATGCAGTAGATCTACAACAGGGGACAGTCCTGTTTACTTCCCTTCCGAAGGGAGGCATACGAAGTGTAATTTCGGCTTTAAAAATCCACGACTTCAATGGGATTCGAAACAGCGAACTTGGGTATAAAACTTTCGATACACTACTTCACCGAACATGTGAATAGGTACTAATAAGTCCCCGGGCTCAAATTCTGTTATCTGTATGTGTAAATGTGATGGACAATGTGAATTTGCCTTTCAAGTGCGTCTTTTAGTGTCCAAAACAACGTAGTGCACAGCACGGCTGCTCAAGTGGGCGGCACATTTAGCATACCCTAGCCCAGCTCTTATGTGCGGAGCAACTGGTCTGATTCCTTGTTGAGGCTACCTGGCTGCGGGAGGGATGAAGGAAAGCGATCGTGCACATCGGCTCTAGTCCAGTGAAAGACGAAAATACTCACGAGTGGGTGGCCCTCTCGTGCTTATCTGCGGGCAGCTGATGTAGCCCGCTGCCTTATTAAGGCAGACAGTCGGGCGGGAAGGAGAGGAGGGGAAGGGAAGAGCTCAGATGCAATCGGTTTGAGTCTGGTGAAAGGGCGGCAAACGCATTGGGCCACCACTGGCAGCTTGGCCAGAATTCTTGCATTAGAGCAGCACTGAGAGAGGTAGAGGACGGTGTGTTTGCCTCGTTCTTCTGGGTGCTATGGTGCAAATCTCTGCCAGGTATAGTGGAATTTATGGCGTACGAAACGGTTTCGCCTTTCAAGCGTTTTCTTTCGAGTCCCTGGCCGTACATAGCATATGGACGGTGTGTTTGCTTCACACCATTAGGTTGTAAAGTTTACCATAAATAGCTGCCACTTCACGCGATATGTGGTGATCAAAGCTTTGAACCCTTTCAAACGCGTTGCCCTTGCAATTGCAAGGCGAACTGCATCATAAAAGGCTAGCTTTGCACTAAAAGGTGGTGAGTTCCAACCACACTCACTTCTGTTTCGTTGAATACTCTTATCTCTCTTTGTTAAACCTGCTTTCTCCTTCTTGAAGGGTACGACAAGAAGTGAACAAAATTCTAGATGGCTAGGCAATGATCTTACGTTTTGAATCCCCCTGAATGAACCATTCTTGTCTTTTCAAGCATATATCACCAATTTCATTGGTGTAATTTTAGTCTATTTTAGTCTTTTCAGTGCTGTATTGTCAGAGTCTCATAAGAAATACACATCAAAGTTTACGCCTAACATACTATTATCAGGAATGAGAATACTACACCAGATGGCCCAGGCATCAACTGATGTCACTGCAGTGCCTCTAACCGGAGAGAGAAATTCGATCGATAGTTTCCCATGGATTCTAGGATCAATATCAGATGATTACCGGTGCAGTACCTTGGTCGATAGACCGCGCGCATATATCCTTCATCTTCCCTACCTTATCCTCTCCCAATACTTCCAGATACTTACTGAACACTTATATCACCACATGTCAGGATATTAGAGCTTGTCCCGACTAGGACGGTTCCTTGCTGGAGTAGATAACTGGATGGTAAATCCCACCTAGCCGAATGCTAGGTCGGCATCGGATCTCATCAGTTCGCGCGGGAAGAACACCGCCACTTGTGATAAAACATGCTGTACACTCACGGGACCAATGACCATAGTTGTTGACGCTCCCAGACACACGAAATAATCAATAACATTATTCTAGAAGTGACGAAAATCGTTCTGTAGTCATCAAAGGCACTCCTGCTCTCGGAAGCAGGTGCAAAGGCTGCGCCAGGGAGAGACTGTGCGCGGCGGAGCCCCCGACGCGAAAGGCGACGCGCTATTCGTTCCGCACGAGGACCCCGCGCAGGGGCGATACCCATGCGGAATTTACGAGCCCCATCCGCCGCTCTGCGCCGCGGAGGCCGGCCGGCGAGGGGGCGACTGCGGCTGCGGTGACGCACGGCCACCGGCAAGGGTTACGGGTGGCGCGAGGGGAGGGCGTCGCCCCCCCTCCCCGCTTCCCGCTTCGACCAACCAGTTTGGTTGGTCGCCCTGCATCGGCCTCCCCGTCCCATTTCAGCCCTCCACTTCCGCTTGGCCTTTCCATCCCGCTCCTCCCTTGCTCCCCCTCACGGCTTCTGTTCCCTATCTCGCTTCGGCCTCCTCGTTCCGCCTCGATATCCCCGCCCGCTTCTGTCTCCTATCTCGCTTCGGCCTCCTCGTCCCGCCTCGTATCCCCGCCCGCTTCTGTCTCCCCATCTCGCTTCGGCCTCCCCGTCCCGCCTCGATATCCCCGCCCGCTTCTGTCTTCCCATCTCGCTTCGGCCTCCCCGTCCCGCCTCGATATCCTCGCCCGCTTCTGTCTCCCCATCCCGCTTCGGCCTCCCCGCACCCTTTCCGACTCCCTGCACCGCGTCCATCTCCCGGCTCCGTCTCGTTTCACCCTGTCCCGCCACTTGGTTCCGCCTCGCTACTCCGCTCCCCGCCACGCCCCCTCCTGCTCTGTTCCGACGCTCCCTCCCCACGCACGAAATCGCCAGGGGCCGTGCGACGTAATTCACGCCGGTGGCGGCGGGAGGATGGGAGGGCCCGCTGGGATTTCTAGCGCCCTGCGCTAGAGGGAGAGTTGCGTCGATACACTCTGGAATGCCGGGGAGCAAGTGGCAGATGCCAAATGGCAACGATGGGGATGGGTTGATGCCAGGTCGTGACAGCGGGCGAGTTCAATTACAAATCACTGCGCACAGATGGCTGTAACTACAGACATAGATCAGAACACATTTTGTAACCAATTCTTAATATCCAGATCACATTTCGCCGAATATTGTTTGTATTAATGTAATCTGTGCCTTAAAAATAGACGATTAGAAATAGTATATTGAGATCAGTGTCCCTCTGAGTGTGCTCTTCAGAATTTGTTTTTTGAATTATCTTGAACTCTTCAGAATTGGGATCCCGAAAGTCTCATTAAACACGCCAAGTGATTGGTGTGTTTTCTCCTGGCTTAAATTATCATTCAGACTTTCCTTCGAAATTACAATTCTTGCTTTACAGATCTGATAACAATGCTGATCACTGTAACGCTGAGAAAAAAACGTAATAATTATCACAATAATATGCAGCCCGTTGAGCAAAGAACTTAAGTTTTTGTTTCGTCTGAACTGCTTTTCTTTACTTATAAGTAGAGATTACTTGTAAGAGATATATCTCATCAATTAAAAATATATCTTTTCACTTGTTAATATCTCGTAGCAGCTATGACAAATCTGTCGCCATCTCATAACTTGGATACGTCGAGCTTCACTACTGCTGCGTGTGGCTGGGCTTTCAGACTACGTGACAGATTATTGCGTAGAATCCGTTTCTGTCAAGAAATATTCTATTAAACTTTTTTAGCTCCTGTATACTGGATATTCTGATTATCAGTTTAGTATATTTTATTGCATTAAGTCCCTATTTTCGTTTTAGGAAGAAGCAAACACTGATCACAAGATCCCATTTCTAGTCTTTTATTTGTTCTTGCACACATTACACTAATATTAACAACATTAAACGAAGTGTGATCTGGATATTATTAATATGTGTATTATATATATATATATATATATATATATATATATATATATATTGCGAGCCACAGTCGTGTGCGGTACAAGCCGTAAGGCCAGCACCCGACCTGAGACGTCTTGGGGGGGTGGCGAACACCATTCACCAGATGGCCGACTAGCTCAGTATAGACGTCCCAGTGTGGACACAATAAATAAAAAAATAGGGGGGGGCAGGGTCGTGAAGATCGTTTATGGATTGGATGCAAAAATTACAAACAACTCGGGTGAGAATCACTTTTCACTAAATTCAGAATATATTCTAAACAATATTGGCTGCTTTGACAAATACATACAATGGCACACAAAAAAAAAATCAAATACAAAATACTCTTGACTGAAAAAAAAAACACACACTAATAACACAATACACAATTTCCTACTTTCATCTACAACCCAATTGTTTAACAAACACACTTTCAGAAATTCGAAAGAATCGTTAAAATATTACTTTACAAAATTTGAAAGAAACACACATTGAAAATCAAAAATTAATACTTTTCCCTTAACATTACTTTTACAACAAAAGGAAACTCTTTCTTCTCTAAAATCCAGAGAATTACTATTATTATAATTATACTCTTACACAAACTCTAATCACTATATTACAATATTTGATCTTGAAATCCTTTTTGAAAGAAAAGATTGATTCTGTTCTCACGTATTAGAAGTCGGAAACAAATGTACTTTTACTTTTCTTATCTTTTAAGTGTGGTAAATCTGTTACCCTCCCTTTCTTTTTACGTGATAGATACAGAATGAGCTTTCTTATTAAACTGAATCACTCCTATCCCTACAAAACATTTTATTTGGAACGACCTTACTGTGTTCTCGGCCGCGTAGAGCAGTCCACTTTGCTTCCTTCTACACCTTTCCACCGAGCTCTTCGGCCTTGAAGCGTCGTGGCCTCGGTTTTATATGCTTGAATACTCTCATATGAATTTTACTTTATTTTCGATTACAAGTTAATGACCAACTGGATATTCAGAGTGAAAATGAATCCAGAGATCACCCCTTTTTATATGAACACCAACTTCAAGAGAGTATTTAAATATACGAAAGCATGTGAGAGAGAGAAAAAAAAAAAACTGGAAAGAGAAATGAATGCAAGCTATTAATTACTGCCATCTATTCAAAACTTCTCTCCCTAATTCTTCCATTATAAATTCATAACATTTCTTATTACCTTTCTTCTAAGATTATGTTTAAATCAATTTATAACAGAATAATTACCTCTTCGGGTCTTCTAGAAGAGTTTTCCTCAAAAAAGTTGCAAATCTGAAGTTTGCTGCAATGTCACTTCCTGGGGTACCGTTTTCCATACGTCCGCCCAGTTCAGCTGCTACCTTCAGAAAGAACTTTTTCTTTCATCCGACCTCCGGTCTCGCCCTTGGTCTAAGGTGGCGGTCTCTCTTGTTTTAAATTCTAATTATCATTCCAAATATCCATCCGCGTTGGCGCGTTCAAAATATTCTTTTCCCTCGCTTTCTTAGGGCGGTATGTGACACGTTTTCGGAATCTAAGAAAACGGGCGGTCACATAACCCCTTCTTTCGAAAAAAAAAGATTTTATGGGATTTGATTTCATATGCCGTAAAATCTTTTCACTAAAATTTATGCTCTTCTTTTTTTCTTGATTCTAGAACGTCGAGCAATCTTGTTCTCTTCCCTCTTGTACTCTTACTCCTTTTTTCTTCCTCATCTTCCTTCTTCCTTTTCCTCCTTCTTTCTCCCTCTTGTTTTCTATTTTCCTTTTAACATGATTCTTGTCGGTTACTTTATCTGTTTTTTTTCATCTTTTTGCCATATTTCATTCTTTAAATGGTCCAAACGGGAAGTTATTTTCGATTATTTCCCCCCAAATCTTTCAACAGGCTACTTTTGGGGATTTTGAATTGACAAAAATTAAAGTCCCTCAAACAATCTAAAAAAAATTTATGATACTTTTTGCAAATCTCGAATTTTTTGGGAAACCCCTTAATTACTTTCTGCCCTTCTTCGAATTCTGGGCCCTGGAGCTTGTAATTTTCTTTGGCCCCCTTTCCTTAACTTTCGAAGTATCTCTTCATTATTTTGATTTTGTTGTTCTATCTCTGGTTTCTAAGGGTTTTTGCAATGGATGCTCTGCTTTATTTTTTGAAATGGGTTTAAAGGGGGAAATCTTTCCCAATCGAATCATGGTAGATTTGATTCAACCATTTGTTAATGTGTGGAATTAGCAGTGACCACTCGTTATGTTGCCTCGACACGTAGACTCTGAATGGCCTAGACAATTTTTTTATAACTCTTTTAAAAAAAATTAGACTGTGGATGTCTAATGCTAGAACATATTCTTGCCCATTCATATGTTGCATGGCCTGAAACCCAAAGGTTCACTCGTAAAATTGGGCACCGTGATCTGTCAGCACCTTTGCATATGGACCGGCAAATTGAAAAGAACTTATTAAGTTGATACAGGCTTTTTTTCGTATTCCTTTTTAACGGGGTATGCTTGCGTTAGCTTGGAAAACACATCAATGCATCCAAAATATTTTTACCCCATATTTGGCCTTGGGAAAAAGACCATACAAATCTAAAACCCCAACTAACTCGTTTTCTTTTAAAGGGGATTATTGCTTACATGGCCCCCGAGTAATGTCGATTAGGGTCTTGGTTTTTCTGACACACTACACATTTGGCAATCTCGTCGTCAACCTGTTTCTTCCCCCTTTTCCCAATAACAAATTTCCCTTTTGCTTGGTTTACTTTCCCCCCCAAATGGGGCTAAAGATGTATGCACTAGCCAGATGATGCCGGTTTTAACGTTTGCGGTACCCAAACTCGATAAAGTAATGGATGTTATTTGCACTCTTATGAGCAAAACTTGATCTCCCAAATTTTCCCCATTTAAACGGGTCGGCCGTCCACCGTCTTACATCTGGATCAGTGGTAAAAGTTCTCCTCTAACAAATCTTTTAATTTTTCCATCGTGGCATCAGATTCTTGAAATCTTGCAATGTTTTCCCAAGTTAAAATTAGAAACCCCTTTTACATTAAAATAAATTGGTAACCCGGAAAAAAATTTGGGCTTTGGGGTTGTACTTTGTAGTGACTTTTTCTACTAAGTAAAGGGGGCAAAAAAATTCCTGGGCAGTACTCCCCCTTTAAAAAGAGAATTTTGTAACCAAATTTCCCCCTTTAAAGTAGACGATCTTTTATTGGGGTCTTTTTTAGAAAAACTAAAGCTTTATGATCTGTTCTAATAATGAATGATTTTCCCAAAAAATTATTCTCTTAATCGGTGTATTGACCAAACAATAGCATTAGCCTCCTTTTCTGTCGCCGTAAAAACAAGTTTCGGGTTCTTTAAAAATACGACTCAAAATTGCTATAATCTTCTCTTAAATTTATCAATTTCTTGAAATAGAATGGCACCCTTTCCCAAGATTGTTTGTCGGTCTCCAATATGAATGGCTTAGTGAAATCTGGATGCTATCATCACGACTCATGGAACATTGCTTTTAAATTGTTGAAAGCTATTTCATTTTTCTGCCCACTTCCATCAAATTTAAATTTTTTCGCAGCAACGGAAGAAATTTTCAATGTGCATGGCGAAATTAAAAATAAATCTGGCGTAAAAAAATTGCCCAAAACCTAACAAATTTTTAAGTTGTTTCGTTTTTTTAAGCTTTTTAATTTTTATCTTCCCCGCATCTTTTCCATATTCTTTTTGACTCCGTTAACTGTCACATCATAACCCAGGAACAACTTTTTAGTGCAAAATTACTTTTCTCCAAATTCATTTTGTAAATTTTTTTCCCAATCAGACGTTTCAGCAAAATTTTCTAAAGCAGTCATGTGTTTTTAAAAATGTCTTAAAATTTCACAAAGCACGTCATCAATTAGAAAAAAAACACCCTGGACATCTTTTGCCAATGATATTGCCCAAGACTTGTCCCAAGAGCAGATGCACTGTTCTTAGCCCAAAATTTGGCTTTTTTTTTGAAGAAAACCAAAACCCCCTTGAATAAATCCCTTTATTGTTTTACTTCTGGTGCTATCGCTTTTGCCAATACGATGCAGTGAAGTCGGTTGAACTCAACCCTTGATGCCGGAAAATTGATTAGTTAAATCCTCTCCCGCAACGGTCTGTCTCTGTCGGTGGGGAAACCCCATTCAATCGCCTTGCATCTAAACAAAACCCTTATCTTCCCATTCTCCAAAAAAACACTATCGGTTTAATAAAGGTTTTGGACTTCATGATATTTATCTTTGACCATGGTAGCAATGAGCTTATCCACCTCTTTTATTTTTTTCTGGAAAACATATTGGAAACCCGTAAAATGGTGTTTTATCTGTTAATTCTATTTCGAATTGAAAATTTTTTACTGGATTCTTGTTTTGCAAAACCCCTTTTTTGTTTCCCTAAAATATTTCCCAGTTAACTGTTTTTCTATATGCATTGAGACTATCGTTTCTCTGCACAGTTCATCATCAAATGAGATTAATTCGATTGATAATATCGCCCCCTCTTCTTCACTAGATTTTTCTTTTTGGGTTTTTGGGGCCCGGGATGGCGTGTCGAAAAAAACCCTTTTCCCAAATTTTTTCCGCCCTTTTGCCCCGGGTTTACTTGGTCCTGTATTTCTGGGTTGGGAAAAACTCCTCTATCAATAAATTTTTTTCTATTTCTATCCTAGACGAGGTCCTGTCTTGTCAAAAAAGTTTTTTTTTTTTTCTTGGTAATGTTTCGGTTTGTAAGTTTCCCCTTTTTTCTGGTTTGCCCATTATGTTGTTGCTGTCTGCTATCTTGACCTTTTACCGGACCATTAGCATTCCCTTCTTTCTGTAACCTTTTATTATACACGAAAAAATGGCATCATACAATCATAGCTCGTTATTAATTTTTCAGTGGACATTGGTAAAAGATTCTTAAACAAATTTTGCGTCGGGGAAGGGAAAAAGACGTTTTAAAAAACAGACAATTTCTTCTGGGATCGTCGGGTACATAATTTGAAACAAAACTAATTTCTCCGTTGCATATTCCTGCATGGACATCTCCCTTCTTCCCGTACCCTACATTACTTAACTTTAAAATTGATTTGAGTTTCGTTATTTAATATCTCGAATAAAATTTTTTTTTGGTTGGCCATAGTTTTGGGGAAAATCCCAAAAATATCTGCCCCGATTCGTGCATTACCCCGCAACATCTGATAAACGATTCCCAGTTTTTTTTACTGTCCGGGAAAACAATTTAAAAAAAAGGGAAAATTTTCTACCTCTTTCATAAATACACATGGATTTTCATCTCCCCCTGCACTGAAATTAGGGGGCACGGAAGGATTCCCTTGGGGTGAACCCTTTCCCCCCCCAATGTAAAATTTCCCCAAATTTAATTTTTTTAGTTTCTACTTCATTCAATTTCTTAATTTTTTTTGTAAAGCCAAACCTTTCAGAAAAAGCCTTTATTCCCTATCCCAATTTATTGGGTTGAACCTGAACTTTTCGGGAACCAATTTCTGGAACTTTTTTCTCCTTGTTTTTTCCTCAAACTGCCTGTCGGATACGGCGGTTATAAGATCCCATTGTGTTTCGATCCTATTTTCAAATTCTTTCGTTACTTTATCCTCTTTTTTTTCTAATTCAATTTCCCCGCTCCTTTAATTTTTTTTCTAAGTTCTCGTGTTCTTGTTCTAATTCTTGTTGAACCTCCTCTTAAATTCGACCTTCCACTGCTCCGCTAATTCAGTAAACTGTCTTTTTAAAATTTTTTTCTAACTTTTTATTATTTTCTTTAATTTCGTGTCGAATTCCGTAATTTTTTTTTCCAAAAACATTTTTTCCAGTTATTTTTCCCCTAATTTGGGTTTTCCAAAAATAGCCTTGTTTCCCCCTCTAGTTTAGTTTCCAAAGTAACCTTGTTCTCCTCTGGTTTTGTTTCCCAAAAAACCTTGTTCTCCTCTGTTTAGTTTCCAATGCATTTTTTTGCCGAGTTATTTTCTTCCCAATTTGGTTTCCAAAGTATTTATTTGGGGTTTTTTCTCCTCTAATTTAGTTTCCAAAGTATTGTTCTCCTCTAGTTTAGTTTTCCCAAATAACCCCCTTTTTTTTTGGTTTCCTCTGTTTTTTTATCTAAAAAACAACCTCACATCTAATTGTTGCATAAAATTTACCTATTAACCGTTGCATCATTGAATTGGGCCCCCGAGGGTTTTGCCCTTTCCCCATCCCGATTTGTGTTGGGGTTGGGTGTAAATTTTTCAACGACGTCGCACTAGTTTCTCCTGCCGTTCCCAGTTTCTCCTGTCGTTTCCTCCCCATCATCCCCCCTGGGGCTTGTCCCCAGTTTCCCTATCGCTATCTGATTCCTCAAGTTTTCCCTTTCCCCGGGAGGTAAATTCCCAAACGTTATACTTATCTGCCATTTTTAATCTATTAACTGCCTAGAATCAATCAATTCTTTTCCCAGACACCATACACCTCTCCAAAAAAATTTCCCCAGAAATACCAGACACAATTGAAACTGATAAAACTCTCCTTTTAATAAATATCCTTTTCGGAAAAAAAAACTCCTGAAATAACACCTTTTTTTCAACACATTTTACTCTGCAAAACCCTTTTCAAAAATTTTTGTGAACTGTGTTCAATTGTACTAGTAATTTTTGTTTGCAAATTTTGGTCATTTTTTTCCCCAAAACCAGGTTTTTCGTAAATGCTCCCAAAAATAGGGCTTAACCCCCAATTGCGAGCCACAGTCGTGTGCGGTCAAGGGAAAGGGCCCGCGCCCCCCTGAAGGGCGTCTTGGGGGGGGGCGAACACCCGCCGGGGGGCCACTAAACTCCGTTGACGTCCCCGTGTGGGAAAAAAAAAAAAATAAAAAAAGGGAGGGTCTTTAAAGATCGTTTATGGATTGGATGCAAAAATTTCAAACAACTCGGGGGGGGAATCCCCCCTAAATTAGAATATATTCTAAACAATATTGGCGCTTTGACAAATAAAAAATGGACACAAAAAAAAACAAATACAAAATATCTTGACTGAAAAAAAAACACTAATAACCTTTTCACAATTTCCCACTTTCATCTACAACCCCAAATTTTTTAACAAACACACTTTCAAAAATTTAGAAAAAATTTGTTAAATTATTACTTTACAAAATTTGAAAAAACACACATTGAAAATCCAAAAAATTTAAAACTTTTTCCCAACATTACTTTTTTAAAAACAAAGGAAAAATCTTTTCTCTCTAAAATCCAGAAATTTATTTAATTATACTCTTACACAAACTCTTAAACCTATATTACAATATTTGATCTTGAAATCCTTTTTTAAAGAAAAAAATTGATTCTGTTCTCACGTATTGAAAAAAGGAAACAAATGTACTTTTCTTTTCTTTTCTTTTAAGTGTGGGAAAAACCCGTTACCCCCCCTTTCTTTTTTTCGTGAAGATCAGAATAAAAAACCTTTTTAAAAAAATCCCCTTTCCCCCAAAACATTTTATTTTGGGACCTTCTGTGTTCTCGGCCCCGTAGAACCCGTCCACTTTGCTTCCCCTTTTAAACCCTTTCCCCCGAGCTGCTTCCCGGCCCCGAAACGTCGTGGCCTCGGGTTGAAACCCGGGTTTCTCCCCCCAGAAAACCCCTTTTTCTTCTCGTTCAAGTTTTTAAAAGCCCAATACCCCATATGTTTTTCTTTTTGTTACATTAATGACCAACTGGATATTCAGAGTGAAAATGAATCCAAAGATCACCCCCTTTTTTAGAAAACCAACCAAAATTTTAAATATACAAAAATTGAAAAGAAAAAAAAAACCCGGAAAAGAAATGAAAACAAGGGTATTAATTTTCTGCCATCTATTCAAACTTCTTCCCTTTTTTCCCCTTATAAATTCCTAACTTTTTTTTACCTTTCTTTAAAAATTATGTTTGTAAATTTTTAAAAATAATTTCCTCTTCAGGTCTTCTAGAAAGGGGTTTTCCTCAAAAAAATTGCAAATCTGAAATTTTCTCAATGTCACCCTTTCCGGTTCCCTTTTCCTAAGTCCCCCCGGGTTTGGGTGCTCCTTCAGGAAAAAAAATTTTTTTTTCATCCGACCTCGGTTTGCCCTTGGGCTGGGGGGCGGTTTTCTTGTTTTTCTAATTATCATTCCAAATAAACCATCCCTTGGGGTATGTTCAAAAAAATTCTTTTTCCCCCCTTTCTTGGGCGGGATTGACACTTTTCGGAATCTAAGAAAACAGGCGGGCTAATATATATATATATATATTTTTTAAAATTTTTAATTTTTTTTTAAAGTACCTCGCGAAGGGAAACATATTCTGAAAAAACTCCCCCGGAACAATGTGCCGGGTACCAAAACTGCTGGAAATTCGTAGTCTCGGCACTTTAGCTACTACTTTGCTGCTCAGATCTCGCGCATCGTGCGTTGGGGCGCAGGGCGGACGAAGCTTCCAATCCCTACTGTCACAGCGCTCCTCTCACGCCGCCCAAATGACGTTACGGTGCACTCCGCTCCAGAAGACCCATCTCTCGCCCCTTCATATTTCCCTTCAATATCGCCTTCCACTCCCCTACATATTTCTCGCGAGGGAATGCCTCCGGTAATGGCCACCAAACTGCTTTGGAGTTCCCAATGCGCCTCGGAGTACGGCAGCGAAAAGGGAAGGACTGTGAGAGGGATATAAGGAGAAGGCATGATTGAAGGGATGGAATCTTACGGCGAGATAATAAAATTAATTCAGAGAGAAGAATATGATGAAGTGTGGTTCAGGTAGACTCGAAGAAATAGAGGATGAAGAGGAGGAGAAAAATGGGGTCTTAGGGTGAATGTGATAGAAAAATGTTAGCAGCAGTGATAGCAGAAGACCTTCGAGGATGGAAAAGGATAGAACGAAGAAATAGAGATAGAGTGAGACATGGAGACGCTGAGCCTAGGCAAAAATCAGTGAAAAAATAAATATAATGATATTATCTGCTGGTGAGGAGTTGCGATATTGAAATTGTAATGCACGTTGGCATCATCTTCGCCAACATTTTGATTATAATTGTAATGATAAAGCCTTTCAATTGATTAATCTTCATACATCAACTTAGAACACAACTCAATCATCTTAAAGCTCACGAACTGGGTACTAGCATCGACTACAGATTTACAAAAGTAATAGAATTGTAGATTTTGTGAAATATTAATGATCTAAAAATGGTTTGGATGTTTATAATTAATTTATAAAAATGATTGTACACAGTCAATATCATTTTCTGAAGTTTGTAATAATTTTTATCAGTAATATCATTTTATATAATTAAAATCCTGAAGATGAATGGGATGGATTGAACCAAAACCCAACAATCTTCCACATCTGATTTCAGGGGTCAGGAAATAGATAAACAATCATTATCAATCAATGTTCGCAATTTGAATTTTTCAATTTTAAGGATGATTAAAAGTCTATTATTCTTTAGTCTGCTATTGCTATTGACAATGAAACAAAGATTCTAGTACTTAACATAATGGTGAAAAAGTATGTAATCAATATTATTTAAAAGTTTAGTTTAATATAGTTAATTACTTGTACAATGTGAATTTATCTTATGCTTTCAGAGACCAACAATTTGCATGTTGTCCGTACTGAGAACATCTTTCCTGCGGAAGAAAGAGGCTATTCGTGCCTTATTCAAAGTGTGTTAATAATTAATAATAATAATAATAATAATAATAATAATAATAATCTATATATTTAAAAAAATAAGGTATTCTGCCATGGCTTCGTTTACAGCTTCTACTGAACCGATTGCAGTATTTTGTTCCCTTTAAATGAAAGAATGTGATCCCTAGATGTGTTATCAGATATTGTTTGTGTTATTCCCAACATTTACGGTAAATTAATTAATTAAATCATTCTTTAATAGTACGCTTATCAATAGTCAATTGTTTTCTTCCAAAAGGTGGCTGTTTCAAAATAGATTACATGAAACGATAGATTCGATTTCACGCTACTTCATGGTGGCGTTGCTTGATGTTTTGTTTTGATTGTTGAGATTTGTTTACAATTCGTCAAGGTTTTGTTTCAGTGTAAAATTGCATTGTGGCTTTGACAGTTTGCATGTATTTGCTTTTGTGGTGCATTTTGTAGAGAACATTCGGACAGTGGGTTTTACTCGGTTGTACTGAAGTAGTGAAGTTGTTCACAGGTTATGTCGAATTCCGAATTGTTGCCCACGCCCTCAAAAGACGCCATTGTGGCTTTGACAGTTTGCATGTATTTGCTTTAAGTGTATTCAGACTTTCCGAGTACGCGTCGGGGACGCAGCGCAGGTTGCGTCGTGGGTGGCCGTACCACGACTCGAGGTGCGGGAGAGCTGTTGCCCTGCTCGCTCGCTCACACACGCCAGTCGCATGCGTGCGGCCATCTCATCGGCTCTTGCAGCAAAGAATGTTTATAAGACAAAGCACCTTCAAGCGATTTCTTACCGGAACAATCCACGACGAGACAATTTTTAAGTGCTCGTTATTTCAAATCAGTCGCAGATTCAGAAACTGGGTAAGGCGAGGGGACATGCAGATGCATTGTTGGTAGTGGAGCATTATTTGTGAATTTTAAAAATTATCCCCGGTATTACGCAAGTATTAATTTAACATATCATGTAATAAATTATTTGGATTTAAAAAAATATTATGAAATCCGTGCAACACAAGGCTGTGATAAGCCAAGTCCCTGGTTTTTACTGATAGAAGCGGCATTGTTTGCAAAATCGGAAGTCAAAGAATACGCGTTGTTAGGACAACAGATCAACAAAGTTTGATATTCCATGCTTGATGTCATAACGCTGTGCAAATGGACGCGGCCTCGAATACATTATGTGTACAAGGTGTGAAGAGGGCATTGGATGGCCGTGATCTTTTTAGAAAGACGCAAGGGATGATTCTCTAGAAGATTATTTTAGCGAACACACGTAAGCGGTTGGTGAGGTACGACCGTATTTTTAGCATAGGCTGGGTATTATTTAATGATAGTGAAATGGTGATGTTTTGTTTGAGGTTTGAGAGATTGGTCTTGTGTAAATTGTGATGGACATTGTAATTGGGAATTTTTATTAATGTAATAGTTGGAAGCTTGAATTAAATAGACTCCATATTTCAAGGAGATGCATATTAGGGTAGCTCCGTAGTTGGAAGAATTTTTTTTAATAAGTATCTGAAATAGACGCGAGTAGGTGTTTCATAGGAAACACAGATAGGAAAAGTCGCGAACGCGTATTAATTTGTAGGAATTATTACGTCCTAGTAATAGCAAATCGTTGAGGACATTCTGGAAAATTCATATTTCAAGGAGATGCATATTGATACATCGAGATTCCAGACAACATTCTGCTAGTCAGCCAGAGAATCCAGCGATCAAAACATTTTACTACACTTACGAAATATAGTCAAACCCATACGGTGTTTTAATGTTAGTAGTGAAAAGTAATTCGCATAAAATTAATAGAATTGTAATGCATAGATTATAAGAATAAATGTTAAATGTTTTTATTGTTGAAAAAGCTGATAATTTGAAGTAGTTGCCATCAATCTATTAACTTATTTCAATCAATAGAACTTCCAGGAATCGTGATTCTGTGTAGAATTACACATCCATATGCAACAGGAAAGGAGTAATATTTTTGTATTCAAACCACGTTTAAATTACGTAAAGTTAATTTAGTGTTAATAGAAATTCACGAATAACTAGCCCACCGCGGAGCTCGACAAGAAAGATTTATCACCGTACATATTGAATCGAGGAGAATACGAATTGGAACAGTTAAGTTCAAGATGTGGTGGAGCACTGTCCTTACTGGTAATTTTTCCCTAGTTAACTAATTTTTTATATTTATCTTTTTTGTATTTATTGCCAAGCGTATTGCTCCCCAATCATTTGAGGGATAGTTCAGAACTTATGACGGTGAATTTTCAAACCACATATTAGTCCCCAAAATAAATACTGTTAATTGTGGACGTGAGTGGATGAAGGTCGTGATAATTGTTTGTTACTGGAAGAGAACTAAGACTGATGATGAAGTAAATCATTTCTTCCATAAAACCATTTATCCATAAATTGTTATAGTATATTTCATTGCTGCATTCATTTAAACAATTATAAATTGGCTGATTCCTTACCCATGCTATTGGGGTTCTCAATTACTTCACCGATCCAGGTGATAATAGTGACACTGAAATTTTTCATGTTTGTGTCGAAACATTCCTTCCCAAAATTCTTTATAGACGCGAAACCTAAGATGCCTATTAATTAGATCGTTGGTGATATAGATACCTTCTTATATGAAATTAAAAAAAAAGTCGTATCAATAATATTTCGATGAACTAATCAGAACTACTTTCCCCAAACGCTGCAAGATAGCTCTGATGATGATCGCTGCACATCGAAAAGATCGTAAAATAAAATATACAGATTATTGGTACCGAATATCTTTTATTTCATCTAAGATGCCTAATTAAAATTTCCGCCACCATGCTCCTGAAGAGGGTTTTCAAAAATTCTACCTCGGGTCGCACCGGGGAAGAATTTGAGAATTCAAATTCCTTTTCCACTGGAATGTTAATCAACTTTTGAGCAGATGCTGTTTTCATTTACTTATACATTAAAATTTGAAACCCTTCGTCTGCTTAATTATTAGGGTCTGTGAATGATGATTTAATAAGTATTAGAAAAAGATAATGATCATAATTTGAATCTACCCCTCTTGAAGTGAGATGAGTGATAATGAAATTGGGAAATGAGGAGAGGAGAAACGGAAGGAATTCCAAAAAAACTCGCCGATAGCTCGCTTTGTCCCCTACAAATGCCACACACGCCATGATCACCATCGCTTTGTTTAAAAACATTCACGAACTTTTTGAGTTTATGTTGATTTGAGGGAAGGAAGGGGGACTTTCTGAAATTGGAGAAAAAGCCAATGATAAGAGCGGATCGCCTCGACGCCAGGATTGGCAAGGTCCAGCGATGGTTGTCCAAGCTGTGGAAAAGCCAGATTTGGCCGCACAGGGCATCGCCCATATTCTGTGAGAGTGGGTATACATTTGGGGTTCATTTTTTTAAATTGTCCATTGTTGTTTTACTACATGAGTATTAATGGTGTTTGATGTGATTGGTAATAGACGTTGTTGACTAAAAGCTTGGTTGTCTCTTCTTGGTGGCAAGACGTTTGCCTTCTGTCGGTTCGAATTAAGAACCTTAGCGAACACGCCTAATAAGCATCACGAGTAGTTTACTATCCGTAGTTTAAGGTACTGCCGTGTTCGAATTGCTCGAAGGATTCCGTGAGTGATCCCCGGACTCTTGAACTTTGGTCCAGAATTTTCATCAGGTAGTTGCATCTTCTCACCACTTCGACTTTCAGCCGCGTGCGGTGCCGCGACGCAAGGGCCCGGACATTCAGTTGATTGATTGATGTGGCGATGTTATTCGCCCGCTGCATGGCGAGATCCGGCGCCATCCTACATGGCGGTTAGAGAGCTTTCCCTAAGCAGGAATCTTCCGCCAGCCGCAGACGGGACAAGCTTTAAGATCCCGACTAGTCTTCCAAAATCTGTGCTAGTGGTTTGGTTTGGTTTTTTCGTGTTTCCGGGCGCGTCAACATGCTTTGGTCATTAGTCCCGTTAGTGTACTGCATGTTTGTTTCTTGGGAGATGGCGGTGGTCTTCCCCAGCTGGATGGCGAGATCCGGCGCCGACCTTCCGTCGGCTAATGGGGTTTCTAACCAGAACTCTCCCACCAGCGGGGCACCGCCCCAGCCGGGACAAGCTCTAAGCTCCCGACCGGTCTCCCGGAACATGTGAGAGTGTAGAGCATGTTAGTGTAAGTGTGAGTGTAAGGGGAGGGGATAGGACAGGGAAGAGGAAGGACAGATCGCGCGCGGTCCGTGGCCCGTTTCGTAGGGTACTGCTCCGGCATTCGCCTGGTGTTGATCGGAGAAACCACGGAAAACTACCGATCAGAGCAGCCGGCCATTAGAATTCTCCTCCAGACAGCGACTGAATTCGACCTAGCTGAAAAGCTAGTGTCGAAAAGCCAGCCGCCGTGGGGAGTGGGAACCTAGGACTTCCCGGTCAGAGGCGCTGCAGTGACATCAGTTGATGCACTGAGCTACCGCTCCCGGTCTGTGCTAGTGAAAAGTGTGGTAAGTGTGTGTACGTAAGAAGTGAGGATAGGACAAGGAATGGAGAGGTAAGATGGTCTGCACACCGTGGCCCGGTTGTTAGGGTACTGCTCGCCCGGCGTTGATTGGTGAATCACGGAAAACTACCGATAAGAGCAGCCGGCCGCTAGAATCTCCTCCCTTCAGCGGCTGAATTCAACCCAGCTGTCTAGCTAGTGTTGAAAAATGCCACTGTCGGGATTCGAACGTTAGGACATCCTATTCAGAGGCACTGCAGTGCCATCAATTAATGTCCTGAGCAACCTCAGCAGGTTTGAGCTCGTGGATGCCGAACCACACGCTGGTCATCTACTGTTGAGATTCCTTAACAATGCGACTTTTCAATTGGCAAGTTTTAGTTCACTTCCTCAAAAACGTTTATTTTTATTTGATTTTGACTTTCTTATACACGTGATGTAGAGAAAAAGGGTAATCCTACAAAAATAGACATAGTATTATTGAAGAAAATACTTGTGATAGGAATCCTTCATACCGTAAAAGAATGTATCTGATAGTCTGGGAGCCCCACTATCCGAATCGTATCACTTTCATTTGCTGTTTGAATATTCCTGAATCTTTTTCAAATCGTCAGTAAGCATGTCCATATATTAGTACTTTTAGCATTTTGTTGCTCCGCTTAGTAATTTGTGTGCTTCATCACAGTTTATTTCATTTTCTTGACTATTAACTGTTATATTTCCATAACCATTAGCATGTCTCAGCTCACCAACTTCTACCGCTGCATGATACTTCCGAAATATTGTTCACTGTTTTGAATAATTTGTGTTGGGTCTGATTTTTCATAGTAATTCTGATAAATACTCACATTATTTCAGTGATACAATTCCTTCGCTGATACAAACGATTCGCTTAATACTTAATACTCGGTACGTGCTTTCACAATTAATTGGTAAAGAATTAACACACTTTACAATATATGTTATCTTACATCTTTTACTTATAGTCTTATGGAAAGAACCTGATGTTTTCGAAGAATGAAGAAGTATTGTTACAGAAAGATTAAGCTCGCTTCAAAAATATTGTTCCCATGCCGATGTTCAATTTCTTTATCATGACAAATTCGCATCGAAATTTCGCGGACGCTGAGATGTTCGGATCTGAACATGATACTGTTAAATATTATCTTCATGACGAACGTTGTAGTTCATAGAAACAATGTATGTAATTTGCAGTATTAAAATTTCTGGTGTTGCCTACGAGATGATTAATCTAATTTACCTCACTGACAGTTTCCCAGCTTTGAATTGAACATGGACACATTTGCAGGCAACTTTTGGCACGAGAGAGAGAGAGGGATGTTCTTTACACGAGTTATGTACACCCTTCGGGATCACGTCCGCCAGGAAAAGTCCGCCGGACGAGATCCAGCCGCAAACAGACAGTCATCTGTTTGCTGCATGAGCCAGCCGAGGCCCAGAACCTGCCCCATCTCCTGCCCTTTCCCACCCCGACCTTTAGTCTTCCGACCTTACTCCTCCTCCCTCTGCTCCGCGGCTCGTGACGTAGATCTACAAACTTTCTGTATGCATAATTACTATAATAGCGAGCTCCTAGTAGCTCATACTATGTATTCTTTCTAAACCAAGCGTTTACGCCAGCATTAAACGCAGTAAACTTCATCTTGTGCATTATTCACGGCAACGTGAACCTCCCTCAGCCTTTCCTCGAGTCGTCGATGAAGGTGAACAAACATAACTCACGCCTTCTCTATGGTCGTCTCCAGCCAATGCAACGTATTACTACTTTTGCGGATCGTCTACAGGCCACCGCTTCAGGGTTTTGGGGAAAAGTGCAAGCAGATACCAGGCATCGTGCTTCATTCATTTACTAGCTTAATAAAAGCAGTTCTTGGAAACCCTAGTGTTGATAAGGCGAGGCAGGGTGTTTTCAGTTATGCGAAATTTCAAAACTACAAAATTCGTTGTTTTTTTACTGGTAATTTTGGAATTTAGTTCAAATGCGATTCTCAGTTTGTTGGTTATTCGTCAAGTTATTTTATATTTACAGTATGTTTATTTATTTCTATTGCGGATTGTTTGTTTCGACTGTCGATGAAACGACGATGCCTACCGTTAACCATTTCAGATGAACAAGAAACAGTCTTCACAAGCTAAGTCATGAAGTGTATATAAATTAATATATAATTTTTTTAATGGAGTAAAAAGCAAAATCCGTGCTTGTTATCTGCGAGGCAGTTGTAATGTATATTATCATAGATTGGTTGATCATCTTTAAAACTGTCAGAGGGTTACTAAGACTTCAGAGTGTTATGTTTGGTTGAGAAATAATGTATAATGGCATTGCAACATTTGTCTCTTTTGCTAAAATGTTTTCAACCTCAAAAGAAAGATTGCGATCTCATAAGTTATCAACGATCACGACGTCATACTTCGTGCAGAAAAGACGATGACGTAACTATTAAAACATCAAATAGCAACTTTGTAAACATTTGAACCTCAAATAGCCATTTTGTAAACGATGCGCTGCATCAGTTAATAATGATGCACGAAACCTGAAATTGTGAAGCAAGGGATTGGGCAGACTCTGCTGAGGCTCGAACGTCCGCACTCGGCGCGGCGATTTCAGCCCTTGCCTGCGGGCACGCACCTGCCGCAGCCTCCGCGCTCGCCTGCACCGCACCGCCACCTCCGCCTTCCGCCGCTACTGCTACCACTGCCACCGCTTCCACGGCCTCCGCCGCCGCCACCACCACCTCTGTTACCACCTCCGACCTCCAACAACTCCATCATCGCCGCCACCCCAACAACCCTACCACCGCTGCCGCCGCCTTCAGCACCACAACCATTGCCGCGACCACCACCACCATACGCCACCCCATCACCACCACCACCTCCGCCGTCAACACAATCATCGCCGCCAAGCCTCCACCGCCATCACCTCCATTAGCACCACAACCACTGTCGCGAACACCGCCACCTCCGGCACAACCACTACCATCACCACCACCACCTCCGCCGCTGACAACCACAATTTTAATCCTCCACCGCAACCATCATCGCCGCTACCTTCACAGCCGCAACCACTATCTTCGCTATCGCTACCATCATCCCCGGGACCAACACTGTTCCAATCATCCACCGCCGCCACCACGTCCACCGCCAGTGCTGCCTCGTCGTCCGCACCCACCTCCGCATTCCCCTCCGTTTCTGCCTCTCGCCCCCTCTTCTTCCACCACCTGCTAGGCGTCCGCCTCCGCCTGGACGTGTGGTTTTTGCGAGGCGCGTCCGGGCGCGATTTAATTTGTGGCCCGGGGCGAGGGACGCCGCGCTGTGTCTGGCGCTCGGGGACGGGGGGCGGGAGCAGAGGTTGCTCTCGCGAACGAGCGATTAATTACGTCACGCTCCTCTCGATGCCGCCTCCCTCCCCGTCACGCCCCGGCGCCCGCGCCGCGCCGGCGGGAGGGGCAGTGTCCCTCGCCTCCCTCGGCGGCGCTCGGCAGCACGGGAGAGGAGGGCGGAATCGGAATTCTCCTTAGGCTGTTGTAGAGGCAAAATACGTTTTCACGTTAGATTGAATTTGTTCCTCGTCGTCTTAGACTCGTCTTCCTACTGACTTTCTTCTTTCTTCTCGTCACTTTTGTCCTCATCTTCTTTTTTCTCGTCTCCCTCTTCCTTTTCCGCCCTTCCTCTTTCTTCTCGTCTTCTTTTTTTCTTCTCGTCTTCCTCTTCCTTCTGCTCCCTCTCACCTTCTTCCTCCTCTTCTTCTTTCATGACTTCTTCTTCCTCCTCCATTTCTTCCATCTCCTTGTGTCTTCTTATTTTTCCGCCTTGGCTTCATCATCATATACTTCTTCCCCCTACACACCTTTTGTCCCTTGTCTTCTTCGTTTTCCTAGTCCTCTTGCTCCTCAATTCTTCTTCCTCGTCTTTTCCACCTCGTTTTCGTTATGTTCTGTCTTCCAATCCAGTCTTCGTTGCCAAGACTAGCAGTTAACGCACGTCAAGTCCATATCAATAAATGAATCTATCAATCAATCAGTTGAAATGGGAGTCGAGTGAGCATGTCTCCTGATAGTATTATACAATCGTGGACTCCGGCCGGAAAATGTCCATCTGAATCTTTCAGGAAAGCGACTTCGGTTGGCAGCCATTGCATAATTAATTACCGTGGGTTGTGTGGTAGACGGAAACCTTCGGTAATTTTGTCGAGATTTCCGACGCCAGCGTCTTGAGCTACCCATCATACATTATGCATCGAAGCACGATGCACGAAAGGTGTCGGTCATTTCCCATCGAGTAGGTGTCCAGGCAACAGACACGCCTCTTTCTATTCTAGATCTGATTCCAAGTTTTCGATTGCGGAACTGATACTTTTACAGGAACTGAACGTCCCAACCGCCCGGGCAGTGCGCATTTGGAGTCAGTTCGTGTGCGCCTTCCAGGAGGCGTCTTAGGTCGGGCGGGGCGCCCTGGGGGAGAAGGTTGGGCCTGGCGGTTGGGCACAAAGCGCGCGCGCCTGCACGTGGCCGCGCCCGCCCGGGCCAAGGGTCACGGCCGCGCCCGCGCCCGCTCCAGCGGCGCCACCTGCGCGCCCCACGCAGCGCCGCTCGAACACGTGTGCGCCGCGCAGCGGAGCGGAGCGCAGCGGGGCGGAGAAAGGACGCGGCACTCGTGCCTCTCCGTTGCGCAAGCCCATCTGATGATGACCAGCCATCGGAAGATCAGGCATTTATTTTACCCAAAATAGCCGCCAAAAGGCCTTTGGTTTTGCTAACATAGATATGCAAAAGGCATTTATTCTACCAAAGTAGGGAGGCAAAAGTACATGAAGAGAATGAAAATCACAAATAAAAGGAATTGTTGTAAAGAATAATAATTAATATGAATCACCTTTTATTCTAACTTTGAAATTGACATTAGCACTTAACTGTAAGGAAACGATCTTTTCTTTGTATTCTTCATTCTATTGGTCATGATCGCTACGAATTTGTTTAACTCGTGACCATCGCCTCTTGGAAATGCTATTGTGGACTCCCTTTAAATCTTGAAATGGAATCTGTGAAAACGAAATGATATTTTTCCTACTTCGCTCTTGTGTATTCGCCAACATTGAGAAGGGCGTATTTTCAGTTCTGTCCGCGAAAGTGATCGAAAGAAACACCAAACGTGGGATAGGATTTCTCGTGATGAAACAAAGCCTGTCACCATCAATGAAAAAATCAAAACTTGACTGGTATCATCTTCTGCATTCATTTACATTTGGAACACAGCTCTACTTTCACAGAAGGACAAACACAATCCTCCTTCATATTGTTCAGGCTTGCAGGTATATATCATACTTGACTGAGTTCAGTGGCAGGAGAAGAAAAAGTAAAATAACCATGTAAAGGCAGAAAAAGAGAAAATAAGAGAAAATGGCATCATAAGCTAAAGTAAGTAAAAAGGCCAAATGAAAGTCACTACAACCTAGAAGTACAATGAAGTGATTCTTGTTGTCAAAAGTCATAAAAGTAATATTAACAAAAGGCATTTGTCCAAATACTGGGCTCTCCTGATGACATGTCTTCTTTTCAATGGTGCATTCTAGACACAGCTACTTGTAAATGAATGTTCATTACAACATACAGAGTGATAGAAAATGTATAGTCATTGGGACATTTTTTTTCTCATTTTTGTGCTATTTTTCCATTTTTAGTCATTTTGGGACCTTTGCGTCACTTTTACGCATTTTGTTTCCTTTCGTGGTTTCTGTTAGTGAATGTACATGCATTTACAATGACACACTAAAACAAAGATTTTATTGTATCATCAGTTCATGACGAAATTCATTACGCAGTGGATACGTTTTTCGATGTCTCAAGCTACGTGGATCTTCGAACCTTCCTCGACCTTTCAAAACTGATGCAGTTGGAACAACGGAGCTAAGGATAACATTTCCTCCTGAAATAAATACTCATATAAAATATAATTTTATATAAATACATTTTATTAAAAATTGTAAAATTTATTAAATAAATAAACATTTTGATAGAAATTTTTTAGTATTTTAAACGTGAAGGATACTCAAATACTATAATTTTTAAACTTATATTTAAACCTTCCATCGTTTTGTGCCCTCCGTTGATAATGCATTTTTTTCTGAAAGCGAGATTCAAATTACTCTTTAAAGTGAAAATGATTTAAGTAAAGATTGCCACACAAAAATCTTTAATCTCAAGAATGCTATGAAATGGTAAAAACTCATGCAATCTATGTATCTTCCAATTTTGACTTTCTCGTATACTTACGTATATACGTAGTATAAAAAATTATGTAATGCAGTGATTTTTGGACAGAAAAACTCATACTCCGGGGCCGCAGAAAAGGTGGATAAATTACCCCCTAAAACACGTTATGTAGTCAGATGTTTAATAATTCGAACAAGTTTTCAAAGAAATAAAATACTTAGGGTATATAACGAATATTTATATTTTCTTACTCCATATGCAGGTATGCTAGGACCAAATTAAACTATACGTTTCAATTAGACGAAAAATGCTACTGTTACTAAATGAAACGTGTTTAAGTTGTATCATTTGGTTTATTGAAAGTTGCTTCTTGCAACCCTAATGCTTCGTTATATTGGCCTTGAGGTCACTGAACCATGAAGCTCTCATATATTTTTATTGATGCGTAAATAATAGTATTTTTATAATAAGACAAACGCACTGCAAAGCAATAATTTAAATGGGAAACACCCACAACTCTCGTCACGTACAGACATAAAACACGTGTGTCAGTACCTGCCCGGGGACTAGTTGCCTACAATAAGTATAGTTGCCTTCAATTTATAATGCTACACTAGCGCTATATGTGCATCTAGGAAATACTATCCAATATCTTTGCGGGAGCGCACCGAACCCCCTGCAGCGCCGCCTGCAGTCGAATCAAGAACCTATACGGCGGTAATCCAGGTGTAACACCAGTTATCGCAATAAGAACGTTAGTAAAATAAATTCAAAGCTAGTTGTTCTACAATAGCTTACCGTTTATTACCGCATTTACGTTGCCGTTCTATTTTTCTTTCAATCTTTCATATTACTAAACAAATGTGCATGACCTTTTCAAAGAGCTAGTTTTTAAAGCAGATTTTATCTGAAAAAACTCTAAACTATCAATACATTTCTTCTACTACTTGAGAACGAAGGAGTAAAGCAGCTACCTGAACCCTTACAATTACATTGCACAAAAGAAAAACACGTACAAATGTAATAAAAGAAAAGCAGTACACTTACACAATACGAGAAACCGAAAACTTCTAAAATATTATTAATGGCGATCAGTAGTTCCCAGTCACTAACACTAATGAATTGAGAGATTTACAAATTCTGGAGCAATGAAATTACTACTCACTCTAAACCCAGAATCATGTAAAGATATTTATGAAAATGTATTTAAAATATTTTGTATTTATGAAGATATCGTAACAGTACATAGATTCACTCAATGACTCAACGCGGAAATACGCTGAAAATGCCATGTAAGCGGGCGCAGGAAGAGCCGTCTGTAGCCTTCCGCGCGGGTCTCCCCCCCCCGTGCCCGCCCCCTTGCCCGCCAGCGTGCCCGCACCCCGCCCCTCTGCGCTCGCCCTCCCCCGCGCTCACCTCCCGCGCCACCCCACCCCGCGCCGTCACCCCCCGCGCCACCCCACCCCGCGCCAGCACGCGCCAGCACCCCGCGCGCCAGCACCCCGCCAGCACCCCGGCACGCCGGCACCGTGCGCCCCGCCGGCACCCCCGCGCCCAGCACCCCCTTGCGCCCCGCCAGCGCGCGCCAGCACCATGGCCCCCGCCGGCACGCGCCGGCACCCCATCAGCACCGCGCCAGCCCCGCGCCAGCCCCGCGCCAGCCCCGCGCCAGCCCCGCGCCAGCCCCGCGCCAGCCCCGCGCCCGCCCCGCGCCAGCGCCCCGCGCCAGCACCCCGCGCCAGCACCCCGCGCCAGCACCCCGCGCCGGCGCCCCCGCGCCGGCACCCCCCGCGCCAGCACCCCGCGCCCGGCACCTCCGCGCCAGCACCCCCGCGCCAGCACCCCCGCGCCAGCGCCCCGCGCCAGCGCCACCCCCGCGCCTGCACCCAGCGCTCCCCGCGCCTCCCCCGCCTGTATACCGCGCACGCCCCTTGCCGCCAGCGTGCCGCCCCCGCCTCCCCGCGCTCGCCCCTCGCGCGCCCCCAATCCCCGCGCTCGCCCCCGCGCTCGCCCGCGACGCTCGCCCCCGCGCGCTCGCCCCCCTGCGCCTTCACCCCGCGCCGCGTTTTGCCACTTGCCCGCCAGCGTGCCCCCAACGCTTCGCCCCTCCCCCTTCCCTTGTCCCTGCGCCTTCACCCCCGCGCCAGCACCCCCAGCGCCTGCCACTCCCGCACCACGCCCCCCTCGCCGTCCTCCCCGCGCCCCGCCCTCGCACCCGCCACCCCGCCACGCCTGTCCCCCTCCCCGCGCACACCATCCCGCGCCCGCCCACCTGCACCCAGCCTCAAATAGAACGAATGCAAGGGTACTTCGTGGATTTTAATGCTCGTTAATTATAATCCAAAAGGTGTGAATCTTTCTTTGTAATGCTTGAGTGTGCTTCTTCCCGCATTCCAGGAAGGCAGAAGGCAATGCAATCGTCATGAATAGACGGGTTAACACGAATTATATTAGAATAGAGAGGAACAACTATTCTATTACAAGATGTGTAAGTATTTTATGAAAATTTTGCTATCCATTGTAACTTAAAAACCTAATTCATCACTTCTAATTATGATCACTACATTTTTGTGAAGGCACTTGTTAAACGATTGCTGGAAATTGGACTTTACGTACAGTCAATAATCTTAAAATTTAAAAACGCTCATTAACTATTGAACTAAAGAAATTGCTACAAATCATTGGTTTTGATGGATCTATTATTTGCATTGTTATTGTACAAATTGTTACAAAAATCTATTCTAGTATAATTAGTGTCTGGGTTTTTTAAGTAAATCAAGAGTTGTTCTTTTTTTTTTTTTTTTTCGAAGAAGGCGACATCACGAAGTGCTTGGAATTCTACAAAACATAAATCCAATCCTGTTCTTATGAAACAGCAAATTGTCATGCAGTTCCGGTAATCGCGCCACTTTCACTGACAGCCTCTGGTCTTGTGTATCAAATGTTTTGTCACCACGATTCTCTTTATTGATCTTCTTTAGCCTGAATTCAGTTACTTTCAGTGATCGGAGGTACTCGTTATTCAGTTGGGTAAAAATTGCCATCGGGTTTCTTATCGTTATCCGCGTTGCTATGGGAAAATCGTGTATGGTATTATGTTCCCATAAAATTGTATTGGGTATTTATACCAGAAAAAAACGGATGCCCCTACTAAGAAAACTTCACACTACGAGAGGCTTGAAAACAGATTTTATCCTTCGATTTATTAATAGCTCTGGCAGTTTGTATCCTTCATATTTTCACATGTAATGGAAAAATCAAACATTCCCAAGTTCGCCAAAATACACCACAAACATCGAAACGCTTCGTTTTTCAAAAATAGTACCAACTAACTTTTAAAGGTACTCTTAAAGGTAGCTCCATCTACCTTTAAATTGCAACTCTTTCGCATGCAATGAATCTTGTTTTAAGCGTTCGACTTCTCGGTGGAAGCGTTTTTAGTACCTCCATGCATATTCATGTCCATGCTAATGGACGCCGTTTAAATTAAAATGGTGTGACGCTTCTATTGGCGCTTCCTGCCTTTGAGAGCTTGTTAGCACCGTCTTAGATGGATCCGGACAGGTGGGTTTGCTAGCTTGACGTTAATGAAAAGGTAGCTTTATGGAATACGCAGCGGGGTTGCAGAGAATTTACGTCAACAATTGAAAATTTCGAAAGTAACTAATAATTTCAGGAACATCAAGGCAAAATATTGATTATAACACGTACATCTACAAGTGATATTGAATCTGGATGGTTGTTTGTCTCGTATAATTGGTAAATATCTTGTTTTAGTTTGTAAGGTATGGAATGTTATTATAAGCTGCGAGGAAAACAAATGTTATGTTTCTGGATGACAAATAATCCTTTGCTGTCGTCTAAGACCTATATTTTGGCGTTGAAACATTTAAAATATCATTTTTTAATAGAAACTTTAATACAAACAGAATCGCGCTTGACATAGCTGAGTTAAAATGACTGTAAAAGCTTTGAAAATTATTATTACAATGTGCCCGACTTTGTGCAAACCAATCTGAAATCTGACTACAATTCTGAACTTAGCGATCTATTGATGCCCGACTCAAATGTTCTTTACGCTTATATTAGCCGACTCCTATACAGTACGGAATAGGTAATCCTGAAAATTTACTCTTTTTAATAGCATCACAAATGGTTCACAGACACGCGCTATCTTTCCTTTCTCTTCCTTGTTCTATCCTCTCCTTATGCTCATTCGCATCTTACGTACACGTATTTACATTTATATCCACTTCACTACTATTTATGACAGAAAATCCTACACAACCATTCATGATATTCGGAAGCTAAGTTCGTCTGCCGATCAAAATTTCGATCAAACTCGGCGCCACAATTACCACCACCATAGAATAATTAGGTTTTTATTATATTGCGGATTATAGTAAAAGGTTATGGATGATATATTTGTTTATTACTTCGAGAAAATTGTAGTCAGAGAGACAAAATTAAGTTATATGTAGAAAAAGAGGGGGAGAGAGAAAAGGAAGCCGAGACAGAGGAACTAAAACAATATAGATTTAGAAAGTGTGAGAGACATATGAGTAAGACAGAGAAATTAAATGAAAGAAACAGATAAAGGTAGCGATGGTTTGCTCGTTTTTATGGTACCAAACATTTATATCAATTTTTATTTGGGAACAAAAATTTTATTTTTCGTACGTCCTGGACGAAAGTAGGTGATTTCAAAGGAAACGATCACGCTAATTTTGAAACTCATTATAAAAAAATTTCTATCACTAAAAAGTTTCGATCACGGAAGGTTCAAATGATTTGATCCTAGTTAGTATTTGAAATAAACAAAATCCTACAATAATTTCCGCATTGCCACTCCGTTTACACTGTCACAAAAATCTATGAGCATGCGTCATATGAGATAAGAACAAGTTAAAAATAGAATTCTAATATTTGTGCAATAATATACAAACATTACAATGGTTTGTTGATATTCTTCCCAACATTGGTAGAGCGAACGACAATGATTTGAGTTTTCCAAACAACCACAACCTAAGTTCGTTGTATACATGACTTAACACTAGCGAACAGTCAATGGTTTGTCCTGATCACAAACACGACAACCAAAGTATAAAGAATGCGCAAATTTTGTAATTTCAAATATTTTTTTCTTTTGAAGTTTGGGTGTATATCTTGAAGAAACATACAGGAACTTACCGGGTTTATTCGCACACTTTTGATTGTGAAATGACGATTTGAATTTTATCGAACCGACTCAAGTATACAGATCTTGTTGCGAATTTCACTTTATAAAATCCACAGAACCGTAATGTATTAATTATTTGAGGAGCACTCAAACCAGACACGAACCTCACGCGCCCTACGGGCACAGTTTTGCATGACACTGACTCAGAATCTGCCCCCCCCCCAACAGTTGGATACTTGTGTACTTGTGGTAAAGTATTAAATGATTCCTTCCGATGACTGATACGCAGCAGCAAATGTGAGGGTGCACAAGAGTTGGTATTCAAAATATCCACTAACACTGCTAAGAAGTACTTGTAATTGAGCGCGACTACCAAACGCGAGAATAAAGAGGCAGTCTTCGCATACAGAAGGTAAAGAAAAACGAAAGGCTAATTTTGTTATCTCATGAAAGTGGGATAAAAGAACAAATGTTTTAAAAGAATAACATTGAATTTTATGCGTAATAATTCTATTATCTTAAAGAGCAATTTCAATGTATTTGCATAAATAGCAAAATACGAAAATTACGGCATAGCAATAATTAAAAAATGAGGTGTGGCGACGTTTTTATTGTAATATTCGTATTCTCTTACCTTCCTGGAGGTAAAAATCTTGTTTTATAATGTTACACAATAACTGCGCCAAAAAGTGTACAACCCCAATCTTGGACGAAGACTATGGGAATGTCACCTTCACTATCTCTGTTTCGCAATCCATCTCTGCCTTTCCACATCCAATGTGATTCCCCCACTACCGTTTTTTCCCACCCGTGGTCCTCTCGTGTTCTCTTTTATGATCGCGCAAGCGACAAGACCGTGAAATACGGCGAAATTGCAGCACGACGGCGGCCGTGTGGAGGGTTCAGACAGGGCAGAGGAGAGGGGCAGAGGGCGATGGGCAGGGCGATGGGCGGGCGATGGGCGGGGCGTGGGCGGGCGATAGGCGGGGCGATGGGCGTGGCGAGGGCGGGGCGATGGGCGGGAAGTGGGGGGGGGCGATGGGCGGGGCGATGGGCGGGGCGATGGGCGGGGCGATGGGCGGGGCGATGGGCGGGGCGATGGGCGGGGCGATGGGCGGGGCGATGGGCGGGGCGATGGGCGGGGCGATGGGCGGGGCGATGGGCGGGGCGATGGGCGGGGCGATGGGCGGGGCGATGGGCGGGGGCGATGGGCGGGGGCGATGGGCGGGGCGATGGGCGGGGGCGATGGGCGGGAGCGATGGGCAGGGTGATGGGCGGGAGCGATGGAGGCGATGGGCAGGGGCAAGGGCGGGCGCCAAGGGCGGGCGATGGGCGGGGAGCGATGGGCGGGCGAGGGCGGGCGATGGCGGGCGATGGCGGGCGATGGCGGGCGATTGAGCGGGAGCGCGATGGGCGCGGGGCGATGGGCGCGGGGCGATGGGCGGGGCGATGGGCGCGGGGCGATGGGCGCGGGGCGATGGGCGCGGGGCGATGGGCGCGGGGCGATGGGCGGGGCGATGGGCGGGGAGCGATGGGCGCGGGGCGATGGGTGCGGGGCGATGGGCGAATATGCTCTCGTGTTATGGTTAGCGTTTCCGAGAGGGTAGAAATTAATTAGCGTACCGAGTCGCCGGGCAGTCCACACGCTGAGCCGTCTTTCGGTTAAACACACGGTGCTTTCAGAATAACTTACAAGAACGGGGAAGAAGGATGAGCACGCATAACTGAATAATTTTCGATATGAGATAAGGGAACGCGATGTACTTTTTAGAATGAACAAGAAGGAAAAGTGTGCAGGGAAATACGGTACGTTCCCTGAATGATTTGCTAATTTAGGAAAGATGCTGGAAGATGTATAAATGGACAGTTTTTGTTAATGAATTACGGAATTTAGAAGATATTTAAAGAGTGTTTTCAGCAAATGATCAGTAGCAAATATTACGATTGCAAGAAGCATTATCTCTACGTACTCCTAATGTACTAGTTAAATGTTTTCAATTTCTATCACATCACTTCATTCCTTTTTACTTCACTTAGAAAACAAAAAATAAATTAGAAGAAGGTGAGCAAAAGCTGCACCTATTTAGGTAGTTTTAAAACCACTATATGAACCAACACTTCACTAAATAACGAGGGATTGGTAATTCTCATGATCATACATCACTAAATTCTACGTATATCTCCCATTTTATTGTATTCTGGATTTGGGGCAAGATCATTTTCTATTTACTGTATAATAGCCCCTGCAAACGTTTATTCGAATTGAAAGCGTGAATAGTGGTCAGTAAGAAGCAACTCACCCCATTTTTTTGCAAGAGAAGAGTTTGGTCAACACCCAAAAAACTTATATTGTCACCGAAATAATATATTACTTCAATGTTTCAAAACATTTTCTTATTTAAAATTGCCATAGCATGTTCATTTTTCAAAAATACGTTTAACGGCATTTTATATGGGAAGGACATGAGCAACATTCTTCAAAATTACATCAAAAATTATCTTCGAAATTAATTATGTTCTCAAAATTTTATGAAATTAACACAATTAACTGAATAAATGAATACTTTTCATGTAGTGGACCGAATGCAAAGCATGTTAAATGAAAGCAAAAGTAATAATCATATATTTCTGTCGAAGTCACAATAATTTTCGAATTAAAACCTATAAACAAGGTTTCACTACTTGACATTCACTGTGCAAATATAGAAGCTTACAAATCAAAGATGAAATGGTTATTGGTCAAGGTTAGTAAATGATAGATTCCAAAACGTACTACGCTGGGTGGCATAGAACACTTTTAGTACATTTATTTCTTAGAATAGATATAAAATTTCTTAAAATTTTTATACTGTAATAAAATCTAAGACCAAAACTACATTTCTGCCTACGTATACATACAAGTCATTTTACAATGATAATTGTACATCACATATGAGAATTTATACCGGACCGTTTGTTAAAAACGATTTTACGGTGTAATCCAAGAAACTTCAAAATATAAGGATGATTAATCATTCAAAAGGCTGCTTTAATACACGATTGTACAAAAAAACTTAAAATTCTTTGTACTATTTTAAAGTAATTTTGTAATCATCTCTTTGCCACCACTTTGTGATTGAGGACGCTAGTGGGTTTTATCTGTGTGATATTTAACTTGATGGCGACTGTGCAAGTAGACTCTTTTGAGAGATTTGCGAGGAATCTTTCTAAGCTTCAAGAAACCCAGTGGTTTATGATGATTGGATGGAGAGACATTTGGTTGGTTTGAATAAGTTCATCACAAATGAGTTGTCGCTAAGAAAGGACAGGAGCATTTCAAATGACATGAATTTTTTGCTTCACATTAAATTTTAATTTCCCATCGCATCTTTTTCCGTACTGCATTTGTCATATTATTAATACATGAAGGGTCGTCCGATGTAAAGAGATAAAATTAATTGAAAATGTGTTTATTTTTGTTTGAGAACGTGAAATTGGTTTTATTCAATTAAGCATCGAACACTTTTCTTTTATTAACATCCAGAAAGAAATGCTTTTAAGAGTCGTCAGTGGCTTTTCATTTGAGAAAGAAATAATGTGCTTAATGAGATCACAGTTGTGGTTTTCCATTGTCATCTGTGGTGTGAAAGTAAAACTGAATGGTCGTGAGAAAGTAAGATATTACATTATTGGGAATGGGATGATATTCAAAATGGAGTACTGATGACACAACAAACCGATCACTATACAAATACAGGATGAAATCACCTAATCTTTCCCGGGTTGGTTCCCAATAATGTAATATCTTACTTTCCTGGGGGAAAGTAAGATATTACATTATTGGGAATGGGATGATATTCAAAATGGAGTACATTGGCTTCAACAAACCGATCACTATACAAATACAGGATGAAATCACCTAATCTTTTTCCAGGTTGGTTCCCAATAATGCCAATATCTTACTTTCCTGGGGGAAGTAAGATATTGATATTGAGAATGAGATGATATTCAAAATGGAGTACTAGTGGCCCCAACAAACCGATCACTATACAAATACAGGATGAAATCACCTAATCTTTCCCGGGTTTCGATTGTCCAATCTTTTGATTCGATTACTCAATCGGTACACCAATAGTTAGCGTCACTCATACCGGTAGGCTATTTTTATCTAGGATAAGATTCCTTACCCTTTGTACAGAGGGTCTCACAAAAAATGTTACACGCTTCTATAACATGTAGAGGGACCAAATATAATACTTTCTTGCCATTGAACATATAGTGGGAAATTTCGTATAACGGAGTTATGTGGATCTGAACTGCTAACTGCAAAAAGTCAACTAGCCAACTTTTTCAGACTTTTTTTCGCGGGGAGGGTTGTGAGCGAGTAATTTCATCATTTAACGCAGAAAGAAAACTTGTCCGCACAATAGCACAAGGTTAGAAACGATCTTAATTCTCCGTTTACTGCAGATAAAGAATTAGCCCGTGACTAGATTTCTGTGTGCAGTAATATTAAAGCACATTCTTGTACGTTTTTCAGTAAGAGGTAACTCGCCTTTTCCGAATGCTAGGTGTTACAGAATAATTATCCGGAAGCTGCGGAAGAAATTTATTAGACAGTGAAGGAAGTTGTTAACCTAATAAAACTTTCCTCAAAGTTTTTCAATGTTTAAATGAAGGCGAATGATTTCGTGTCGATTAGACAGTTCTGGAGGTTCCTAAATTCTAAAGAAACATTTTTGAGCGATGATGCCTATGGTAAGGGTGTTTCTAGACACTTACCAAGAAAGGTGTCTAAGTGCGTCAAACGATGTCAGTGCAGCGCTTCTAACCGGGAGGTCTTAGGTTCGAGTCCCGACGGCGGCAGGATTATCGACGCTAGCTTGACAGCTAGGTCGAACTCAGTCGCTGTCTGGAGGAGAATCTAGTGCTCGCTACTCTGATCGGTAGTTTTCCGTTTCTTCGATTAATACCAGGCGAATGCCGGAGTAGTCCCTAGACACAAACGGGCCACGGACCGCGCGCAGTCTTTCCTTCCTCTTCCTTGTTCTATCCCCTTCCCTTACACACACACACACACACACACACTGACATGCACTACACTAGCACATATTCCGGAAGACCGGTCGGTAGCTTAGAGCTTGTCCCGGCTGGGGCGGTGCCCCGCTGGTGGGGGAGTCCTGGTGGGGAAGCCCCGCTAGTCGGCGGTAGGTCGGCGCCGGATCTCGCCATCCAGCGGGTAGCGGGGGAAGAACACCGCCCTCTCCCAAGGAAAAATATTCACTACACTTACGGGACTAATGGCCTTAGCTGTTGACGCTACCGGATTCACTAACCAACCAACCTAGACACTTAAAACTGTCTTTCACTCTTTCCAAATACCGTGGATTGATCTTCTCAGCAGAAACACCGCATAGTGTTTAGTGCAACTTGCATATTGGTGGCTTTGCATCAGTGACATATTGGACACTTTGAGGCCCAAGAAGTTCGTAAGTAAAACGTTTGATCAGCCCAAAGAAAGTTATATATCTGTACTGCGTATAAACAAAAAAAATAGATCACATAAAAAACATTGGTCAACAACCCTGAGGAGAAGATGCGGTTTTGGCATTCAATCACATTTTGGCCCATGAAGATAAAGATTACAGAGTAATTTCACAATCCAAAATGTAAAAATGTTTTTCTAAAACGTTTAAAACAATATTAAAATAAAATATTTTTATGTAAAATTATATTTTTATAAAAGTAATTTAACACAAGAAATCATTTGTAAATCTCATTACTGTAAAAGTGAAACGTGTCCACATCCCAAAATAAACCTCCTCCTCATAACCTTCCGTCATAAAAGATTTTTGTTCAAAGAATTAAATAAGTACAAAGTTATTTATAATTAAATACCAAAAAAGTAAGTAAATTGCATAAAACTGGTTTTAGGAGATTTTTGTGTCTTCTGTATAGTTGGGAAATGTCGACTACTTGCCTTTCTGCTGTTAGCGATTAATTTATTCTGTGACTTTTGCACAGGTGTTCGGCAGGATATGAAATCATCTTCACTCTCGTAGCGTGAACGCGTTGTGCTCTTCAGAGTGAAGAGTTGCGTACAATCACAGGGAAATGTCATAATTATAAATTTATATTACTCCGTCATAAACAATTTTCCACCATACTTTCAAACAAAACATGTGATCCTTTTCGACCTCTATACATTTTCCAGACGTTTGTAACATTTATTCTGTGACACTATATAGACAACAGTATAGCCTTGCAAGTAATAAGTTCAACAAGAAAAGAATATCTTATCTTTGGTTTAATGATTGTTTGAAAATGTGTGACAAGTTGATTGATTCAAAGCCTTCTAGGTTTCAGTTATTTCAGTTAATAATTTATATCCAAGGAGGGTGCGCTAAATATTAATAATGTTATGAAATCGTCATTTTTCTCTAATTTAATTAATAAATATATAATATCTATCTTGCTCTGGTTTACATTAAAATGCACAAGGATATAACTAGTCTGTCTTTCCACCTTAAGTATTTTTTATGACCAAACATTTATCGACAGAATTAAACTCAAACATTCTTGGTCACTTGTGTGTCCAAATACATGGAATTGTTTCTTTGATAAAGGGATTAACACGTGGTTCGTTACAAGATAAAGTATTAATTACCTCGAACTGTTACGGAACATGATAGTCGTAGGTAGCGATTCACGTTTAAATGCGGTTATCGATTTCTATTGAAGAATCTGAAAATCTTTCTTGATGACCCTACAAAATATCAAAATAAGCTCTAATTGAATGACACATTCAGTTCCCACTTATCTAAGTTATGATTGTCATATGATATTAATTGGTAGACAATTGGTTTCTCAGCAATTCATTGGTTTCAGAAACCATGTTATCATGTATATCGATTTTTAGATTTCTAACACTATATTTGCATTTAGAAGTAGATTCAATTTATGGTTCAAAGTTCCTAAATTCCAAATTAAAAAGTAAACTACTGAACAAGTTAATTGTTTCCCCATATTTTCAGATTATTTGCAAACATATGTTGCCTATATATTAGTAAAATTGAAAATAAATTATTCTTTTTCAAAATAAAATGAAATTTCTACTAAAAATGACACATGGTGTTTCTCCCGAGAAGTTAAGTATATTTGTCTTTCAACAGATCTCATCAACATCTTGATCGAGTAAAATGAATTTTTTACATCCTTTCTAAGAAGCCTTCAATATAAAGAGCACACTCGCAAAAAAAGCGTATTATAAATCTCATGAATTTTGAGTACTATGAGGTTTAGAGCGAAAGACTAGAGTAAGTGCATTCATGGCAGTGAATACATTAGCGATGCTAGACTCTGGAATTTCCAGTGCATACCAACGTTAAGTGAGTTAGCTACTCTCCTTCATTTTGAACGGCACTTAAGTTTATGACAGAATTTACTGAAACGTAACTTTAGAAGCTTGTTACCGGTAGCTCTTTTTGCAGCGATACGAACCATAAAATCCCCCTTCTTTATTACCTTCACGCAAATAGCAACCGGTGTTTCAAGTACAGTTCAGTACGGATTTTCATTTGTTCTGAGTTCATTACTATCCTAGTACCTAAGAGAGTGTGTGAGATAGAATTACTCATATTAAGGAATAAAAACCTTCTACTACTTCCTAACAAAAAAATAGTAATATTATTTTAAATAAAGTATTGTGCTTTAAGATGAGGTAACGCCGTTTAATACTCTATCAACATTGCAGAATATTCATCAATCCTCTTTATTTTCTACGTGGCCAGAGAGTTCTCAACTTCGCTCTAAATTCGAACTTTTTATTTCTGTGAAGTAAATAAACTCACCAAATAGATCTCCCTGTAGTTTTTACTTTGCACGTTATTGGGGAGATACAGTATAGCACGTTATTTAAACCCCACATTGTAACTTTCGCTTCGTAAATTTAAAAGGTGTTCATTCCTCTCCAGTCGTATACATTGCACACGTTTGTACTATACACAAAACGATTTACTCACCATTAAAATTGACTTCACCGGACCAGCGGGCTCTACAATGTAAATAACTCGGAACGATTTTCAATGAATTCTACGGCGAGCTCTGTGTGTGTGTGTGTGTGTGTGTGTGTGTGTGTGTGTGAAATCGAGTATTTTTCTCCTAGAAACAAATGAAAGTGAGAGGGCGAATAAATTTCACTTTTACTGCGAGATGATTGCCTCTGTATATGAGACAGAGACACACTATTTCAAATCATCACTATTTCGGTTTGATTAATTGATTGTTTTCGTCTTTGCGTGCTCGTCAATTGCTATGGTCGTTTGGTCCGTAAGTGTAATGCATATTTGTTTACACGCGATGTTGCGATGTTCTTCCACTGCTGGATGGTGAGATCCTGCTCAAACATAAAACCAGCATTAGTGTTTTCCCATTCAGGTTTCTCCCACCAATGAGGTACAACCCAGCTGAGGCAAGCTGTACACTCCTGACATGTATATAGGGTCGTGTATGTACGTGTGTGTGTGTGTGTGTGTGTGTGTGTGCGAGTAAAGGGTGAGAAGGGTGAGTATAGAGCCAGGAAGAGTAACGAAAGACCGCGTGTGCTCCATGGCCCATTTATTAAAGTACTTCTCCAGCTTTCACCTGGTATTGATTAGAGAATCTACGGAAAACAACTGATCATAGCAGTCAGCCGCTAGAATTCTCCAGTACGCAGCAACTGAATTCGGTGTAGTGTCAAAAATACTGTCACTACTGGGCCTCAAACATAGGTCCTCCCGGTCAGAAGCACTGCGGGGTCATCAGTTGATGCACTGAGTTACCGCTCCCGGTGCGAATAGTCGAGAGTAACAATGCCATTCCGACACTCAGGGCCGATTGCATAAACGTGTGATATGGAATCCATAAGCTTATTGGTTCTATAAAATAGTCTACAGCAGCAAAAATTGTTTCTAGAACAACCAATAAGACTTATGGAACCTATGAAGCTTTCCATAAGTTATAAGTCCTGAAACGGTTTTACAAATACTTACCAGTCTACCTAATGGGAAAGGGGTGTACACGGCAGACCACGGAATGAATGGCAATATAATTGGAGGAAATTGTTATATTTTTATAAATAATTATAACTGGATTTAGCAATATATTATTGTCATTTGCTGCAATTTTGTGTTAAAATGAATGTTTAGTTTTTGAGGCATGGCAAGAGCATAAATATTTATAGAACATTCGCTGTACTTGCGGTCTTTATCGCTGAGAAACAGACGCCAAAGGCCTGCCTTTCAAGGACCAAGAAGAATTGATCTTTACTTTGTTGCTCCGATTGCACAATTATTTTCAACATCGACGGATACAGAAATACGATTGAAAAGTGTTTTCGAACAGGTCGGACTGAAGAGAATCCCGGAATTACCAGGAAGGGATTACGTATGGTGGTGGTTTCGCATTATTTTATAAATATTCGTTAAGCGTTGAAATGCGAGGCGAAGAACAAGAAATAATAAAATTATTTTACGATAAAACAAAATCCGTTTCAAAACATAAACCGGTAGATAAAAACATACTGAGAGAACCATCATTCACGCTTCTTTTGGTAGATGACTGGTAGATATTGTTCAGGCTTGTAATAGATCTGAGGAATTCGTGTAAACCATTCTCTTGAGAAGGCTGCAGACGTAAACTGCCGATGGGAAAAGGGAAAGGGCTTTGTTTTGGCTCGGATGTTAAATGTTAACATAAAGATGATTTTTTTCCTTCTCTTTATTGCTCTAGAACCCAAGTCGGGCCAAGATCTGAAATTTTCGATAGTAGCATGGCTACCAGAGTTTGTTGTTTTCTGATGTAGATCCGTAAATGGAATTATTGGGGTTGAAAGTAAATATTATAATTTGATATGATCGGAGGAAACCACTGAGTCGCATCTGAGCCGCGGCATATAGAAGTTTCATTGTCAGGCATTGAGATCTAGAGCCTCTACTTTCTGCGAAAAGCAACCGATCGCCGCTGGGACGATCCGGCGAAAGTTTGGGATGACGCTTGCAGGGCACGCCTGTGTTGTGAATCTCTACCAAGCGAGCGGCGGCCAGCAGGCGGTTGCCGTCGGTTGCCGTCGGTTGCCGTCGGTTGCCGTCGGTTGCCGTCGGTTGCCATCGGTTGCCGTCGGTTGCCGTCGGTTGCCGTCGGTTGCCGTCGGTTGCCGTCGGTTGCCGTCGGTTGCCGTCGGTTGCCGTCGGTTGCCGTCGGTTGCCGTCGGTTGCCGTCGGTTGCCGTCGGTTGCCGTCGGTTGCCGTCGGTTGCCGTCGGTTGCCGTCGGTTGCCGTCGGTTGCCGTCGGTTGCCGTCGGTTGCCGTCGGTTGCCGTCGGTTGCCGTCGGTTGCCGTCGGTTGCCGTCAGTCTCGTAGCGTGCGGCGATTCACGAAAGTGCTCGCTCGTAGCGCTTTCATTTGATTCAAGAAATATTTAAGTCTTTCGAACGCAAGATTGCCCGCCAGTAGTGCTTTCATTGGATTTGGGGGATCCTTCAGTCTTTTGAACGCGAGCCCGCCCCAACCTACAGTAAGCTATCGGGTTTTACCTAACCAGATATTTCCCACCAGCGGGACTCCACCTCACTCGCGATGATGATAGTCATCATCTAATAGATTCTTGTTCGTTCATGATCAAGCTTGATTCTTTCGGAAATACTGTTCCTTGTCTTTCTAGTATTTTATGCCATAGCCAAAGGAATGATGAAATTTACTTGTAGTTTCTTGGTAAGAAAATTGAAGAGTAAAATCGGTACTGACTCCTCGTGATACATACATGGCTCCAGGAGAACTTATTTTCTTGATTGTATTTAATTTTTGTGTGTATTGTTTTTACATATACTCAATGTCCTTGTTCAATTTTTTTCTTGTAATGATTCTGAAAATTTCTGACATAATATTGAGAGAATGTAAACGGTTAACTGCAGAAGTAACATATGAATGTTATGGTCAGAAACGAATGACTAAGGCAAAACTATTGCAGGCAATAGTGTCTCTCTTTCATTTTGAACATATATCTGTCCAGTTCTCATCTTTTTTTCCTTATGTTACTTGACAAAAAAATATTCACTAAGATTGACAATATTACATTTTTTATTTTCCAAATTTTTAATGTATTGTCAATTTAGGACTAAGAAATAAGCTAAAAACCTGAGCTCAAAGCTATGATATTTTGCTGAAAGCTATGCTACTTGCAGCTGCGATGTTTCCGAAGTGACGGCAACAACGCTTGAGCTAGAAGTACAATAAATTGACAAAACAACAGAAGTACAACAAACGTTGACAAAATTAATCGGTATATGCCGTTTTAATCAACACTTGAAAGGCACATGCGTGTTTTAGTTCTTTATTTCAGTTTATGTAACTTAAAAAATTAAAAAGTGGAAAAGTTTGAAGAAAAATTGGCCTGAACCTAAAAAAAAAGAAACATTTTGACCTCTTTATTATGCTATTGAACGCTTGAGCTCCTTAATTTAATTTTTTCTCGGTTTTACTAACGAACTTTTTACCCAAATAAAACTGCCCTTCTAACTTAACTTACTTCCATGGGCAACTCGCGCGCATACAGTCACAATTAATTCATTCTTCTTCTAGACAAAGACCGCTTCTTTTTTATTTCGTAATAAATGGAAGTACTAGAAAACAAAAGGGGAGCCAGTTTTTCGTCCAGGAAGGACCCATGCTTGCAGTAGCTCGTGAAGCTTAAGCTGTTAAAGAAAAACTCTGTTTTAAAATGCACTCCCAGATTTCCGTTTGTTGAAACAAAAGCATACTTCCACCAGAAGGATGATGAAACCCAGAGAAAGAAGGCAAATGTTTTGCTGAACCCACTAAATTGTTTTTCATTCCATTTCTGTTCTCGGCAGGATGAAACTCTCACGAACAAGCTTAAGATAATAAGGCCTCTTGAATGACTTGTGACTTATTAGAAATTCTGTAAAATATAGTAAACTTTTCTCAAACGAAATCATAGTTTTCTTGAGATGAAGTGCTAGGTTTCTTCAGAGATTTACTCCGACGAATTTTCGATTGGAATGAGAAAATGTTAAATAGAATATGTAAAAAGTAATGAAAAATACGGTTTAAGAAAAGCCCGATGACGTATTTGCAATCGAGTCACATAAAACTATTTTTTTATAGATACATGGCTTTATTAAGATAATTTGCCACATAGAATGTAATAAAAGTTACAAAGTAAAAGGTATGTAAAAAATGTAGGACGATATACTGTAAACACTTTGACGTATTTGGAATTATGTTTTATATGTCTCAGTCTAGGAACAATGCTTAGGTTATAGGTAACAAATGTACAATGTTTAGTTTTTTTTCTCATTTTATAGAATAGTAATAACAGTGTTGGCGATGAGTATGAAACGTAAGCTTAAAGTTTGAATTTGTATTAAAGTGGCCTATAATAAAGTAGAAATTAAAAAGAAATGTTACAATCATTCTTATAAGAGAGGTAAATCTGTGTTTTTTACTCGTTCTAGGTTATGTTTTTACGTAATGTTCACTTAAGAAGAAACTGAACATGGTTATGAATACTTATAGAAACTAGTTGCTAAGTACTAACTGACAATTTGGCATTAAATGGGGATTGTGCAGTGAACGTTTTCTGCCATCACTTCCGATCCCGGCTTCTCTTGCGCACCGATTCCGTTCTTGTATTATGATTGTTCTGAAGAGGTCACGTGTTTTAAAGAGGAAGTATTTCGTTTTCTCGACTACGGTCATTCTTTTTTATGTAACAATTGCTTAGTATTTTTATTCAAACAATTGTCAGCGCGGATGACGTTTTTTTTGGACAAATCAATCGTAATGGATGTAATCTCGGCAGCCATTTGCAGCTTGAGGAGGTACAGTTTAAAAAATAACCTTTTTTGTATATAACTTCCCCGAAGACTTTTAGCAAAATTAATTGTTTTAAAATTGTGAAATAATACAAAATTAATTTTTCCTTGATATCGAGAAACGTAATTTCTACTCTAAAATTTCGTAAATACTATTTAGTATATCTGAAATTTAAAAATTTTGCATATAATTGTAAAAAGAGCGACGTACAAAATCAATAAAACACAACGTCTTTTTATGCGCTCTTCCATTGTAAGTCCAAAATAGTTTTACCTTTAACTGCCCAGATTATTTTTATCAGTATTACGTGTTTGTATACGCGCTTAAAAGTAGCATTTAAAATAAAATTACGCCGCTCTGGCCATGTGAAAGATCACTGTGTTTGTTTAGATACCAAAGAATTCAGGAAAAAAAATTTAAAAAATGATGAAACGGTTTCGATTTAGCTGAAAGGGGCTACGCCTAATCTCATACTTTTCGATAGTGATTGATTGAATGATTAGTGATAACGGGCGCGTCAACTGCTATAATCATAGTCCCATTAATGTAGTGCATGTTTTTTCGTCGGGAGGTTGCAGTGAACATCCTCGATAGATGGTGAGATCGGCGCCGACCTGCCGTCGGCTAATGGGGGTTTTCACAGACAGATATCTCCCTCCAGTGGGGCAGCAGCTCGTTCGGGACAAGCTCTAAGCTCCCAACTGTTGTCCCAGCAACATATAAGCAAACTGCACATGTGTTCGGCACCGGGCTTCTCTGACTGACTAGCGGGAGCGAGAAACCGCGCGAAATTCGTATTTTCTCCTTCCATGGATCCCTGCAGAGCCACAGCGAGCTTCAGTGCACGTGGACTCAGCTACTGTGTTCGTGGACAAAGCGATCGACTCTTCGTTTTCCGCTTTTATCAGCTGTGGTATTAGTCATTTCCATGATAAAAACTAACAATCCAGCGTGTTTTGTCAGTAAGTACTTAAACTAATATTTTGGTTTTATATGAATAAATGCGAACTAGGAAACTAAATTATATTTCTTTCCACGCGAATTACAGTTATGAAGTTGTAAAGAATAATGGAGAAAAAACTGTCATAAGAAGTGCAATAAGTTCAACTAAGGACATTAACAATTGGGTACAGGAATACGCGAAGATCGCCCACACGAATTGGAATGTTAAATTATGAAAACGTATTGTTTGTTCGTAAGTTGACAGAAATACACCTTATTTTTTTATTTTATTATTATAAATATTGTCCTGTATGTCATCATAGTACGGTGACATACCGATATGTCACGTTAAAATAAACTAACATTTATTTGTAGACAATATGGTGGAACATGCATTATGAAATATCACGAGAGCTAGAGCTTAGCAACGACCGTGAATAAACAATGTAGTTTTTGTTTCTAAATGCATTAAGAGATGGCTTAGTGCCGAAGTAGAAAATTTGAAGTTGGGCGAAGAAGTTTAGACGGTCAGCTACACCAAAATATAACAGACATTATGGATTATTTGGGTGAGAGAAGGACAGTCAATTGTTATATGAAAAAATAGGTAGTTTAATACAGAGTCTTCGGATGAATCATGCAGGAAGATTTCATTTCTGCTCGGCAACGCCCTTCTAGAACTGGTCGTAGGTTCGTGAGGAGGAACAGTACAATCTAGATAGAATTGGGTTATCAGTGAAATTTTAAAGGTTGATGAATGATATTGCAGATATTTTTCATGTGGAAGCAATATTGATGTATAAATTGGAACTTTGTCAGGAGTGGTAATCGAGTTCGGGACTATGTCATGGGACGTAATCAGGACTGATAATTTTGATAGTTGAGATAGCTTGGATAGGGGCAGGAAGGATTTCGTGGAACTTTGTACTGCAGCAAGCTCGCAGAATGTTCGACTGAGAAGTCTACGAGGGACATCAACGAAGAAGATAAGTTAACCGCAGTATAAAATTATTGTAAATTGAAGAATATATCTTGATCAAGGCCTAAAAATTGTAAATTCACTAAATTGTTTGCTAAAAGCGTAAATAAACTTTTGTTGAATTTGTTCTTTAGAAAAGAAAATGATCTTTCATTTAGTCAATCAAACAGAAATGAACTAGGAATAAACATTCTATTTCAGATTCCCAGCTGCGCTGTATAGTCATGGATCCTATAATCCATTATAGAGTAATAAGGATTATAATATATTGTGACCCATTGACCCTGCAAGCCGGACGCTAAGATCTTTAGCAGATATAAATGTGGAGAGAGGAAAATTTTGTATATCTCAGTACATACAGAAAAGTAGGAGAGAAAAATTGAACTTTCCATAATTGCTGACTGTTTAGCTAAATTGTCTGTGAAAATAAAACTTAACACTGCATACATGAGAAGAAAAGATGCCTTTACTAATGTACGTAAGGTTTTCGATTTGTTTACATTGTTTTTAAATTTGTTTACGGACGTCTTGTTACAGCTTCAAAAAAATTTGCCACATACAGTATGTGCGGAGACATGAACATTAATTTCGAGTTATAATAGTTGTTCTAAAACTGATATCGTCGATTCTCCAAGGAACCATGAATAGTTCAATTCATTAACAGTTTGAGCTACTTGTTATTGTTGCCATTGTGTGCTTCGTCCCGTAGAGAAATTTAATTTTGATGATTTAGTTTATCTGAAACTTGGTTAGGCAGTTTAGGCACACAGCATTCAGATTAAATCGCAAGTGCGTACAAGTTTAGGCCCACTGTATTTGTAGAAATTTCTCCCACGAAATGACGCGCATTCAGGCGTTTAGAACTGCAAACATCCGCCGTACCAATTAACTCTTAGAGCTAATCAAAGAATGAAACAGTGAGTCCGACAGTCAATTTATATATCCCTAAACAACATTCTTGCATTTTTTTTTCAGTCCACTGCAAGAAAATTTATTTTACGAAAATTTGTCCTCTGCCTAGCCAACGACACCCATTAAGAAATATAAAATTGACGTTTACAAATAAAAACATCAATAAACAAATTTTCCTTCAAAATACTTTGGCAATTGTGGAATACATATGAATAATTAAGATGAGAATCATAAGTAAATATCCAAAATTTAGTAGGAATCAATAAAAATGAAAAAAATTATTAAATGTTAAATTTATGTATTTATTAATTAAATAACTAATAATTTTCTAATCACATTTTAATAACACATGTATGGCTTCTTTTAACGTATAATGAAAAGCTTGAGAATGCTATTAAAATTACTATGATTTATAATCTGTAATACTAGTAATTTTAATGTTAAAAATTAAATTTAAGCATAAATTATTATTAATAATAATAATTATTATTATTTTTATAATGTAAATATTATTGAAATTTGTCAAATGTGGGGATGTTTTATATCTTAAGCGGTGTACATGCTACTTTTTCGAAATCCACTTTGTGTAGATTTGTTCAGCAACCAGCATGCAGTTGCTAGTAAAGGCCACTGCTCATTCTTTTGTAAATCACTGTTTGGATCGAAGAATAAATGTTTTTCCTGTGAGACATCAATCAAATGTCATTGTTGTTATAAAGCGTGTGTAACAATTACCAGGATCTTTTTTAGATAACTTCACAACTGTATAAAAAGATATTTGTATTGTTCAAAATGTTGAAATATTGTTGAGGCGATAAAAGAGAAAAATATATTTAAAATAAGCGTTGCGTGTCTGTCCCTGCTTTGGTATGTTCAGGAGCTTGCATTTCCTCTTGCCTTGAGGTCCCCTTTTAGCTCGTATTCACGCTCTTCCTACATGACCTTGTCACGCATTGTATGAATATAACGCGTTTTGAAGAATGACCGGGAGCGGTAGCTCAGTGCATCAACTGATGTCGCTGCAGCGCCTCTGACCGGGAGGTCCTAGATTCCCACTCCCCACGGCGGCAGAATTTTCGACACTAGCTTTCCAGCTAGGTCGCATTCAGTCGCTGTCTGGAGGAGAATTCAAGCGGCCGGCTGCTCTGATCGGTAGTTTTCCGTGGGTTGTCCGATCAACACCTGGCGAATGCCGGAGCAGTACCCTCCCAAACGGGCCATGGACCACGCGCGATCTGTTCTTCCCATTCCTTGTCCTATCCTCTACGCACACACACTTACACTAACATGCACTACACTACCACATATTCCGGGAGGCCGGTCGGGAGCTTAGAGCTTGTCCCGACTGGGGCGGTGTCCCGCTGGTGGGAGAGTCCTGGTTAGGGGGAAACCTGAGTAGCCGACGGTAGGTCGGCGCCGAATCTCGCGGTCCAGCGGGGAAAGATCACCGCGCATATCCCAAGGATAAACATGCACTACACTAACTGGACTAATGGCCAAAGCAGTTGACGTGTCCGGAAACTCGAAAAAATCAAATCAAATCAAATTTTGAAGAATGTTATTTTTAGTAAAATATGTATTTCTCTTCTAAAACTGTGCTACATCAAAGAAATTTGAGACGTAAAACGTTAAAGGTATTATACTGTTGAATATTGAAAGTTTAATCAATATATGTTTTCGGGAATTTAAAAGTCACTGAACATTTCATAATGGCAATGCATGAAATAAATTTCTAAATGTAAATTAGTGTTTAAGTTCGTATTTCTCGGAGAATGCACTTTAATGCATCAGCGTTGCTCTTCTAAGTGAAGAAATAATTCAATTCCACTGAAATTCATAATGTACTTCTCCACTTTGCTATGTTCCTGCTCTACTTAAATCTCGCTATGATGATATGAAAACAAAAATAAGAACTTGGTAAGTTTTATAACTTAATTAAGTTAATAGTTTTCTCTATTTTAGTTTGAAAGTTCTTTGTAACCATTTAAAACATCCATTAAAACAATTAAAACTCCAAAACTATTGTCAAGGTATTAAAATAAAAGATTTTAAAACTGACTGAGGAACGTTTATATTATTCTCAATGCAACTTGCATTACTCGTATTAAACACAATGGGTAGTACGGATAAATATGTAGTACTCGTATAAGCTTTTGCTAAGATTTTTATGAAATGTTATGCGATTAATATGTATAAAACACCGTATTACATGCTTTTCGTGTCATCAGAAGAGAACAGGTTGTGATTTATCTTTCACTCTTGGAATATACTACGAATCATATACATATATACTAGTAAAAGCTTCTGCTCTATAGCAACGTACGAAACATCTGCAGTGTATGAAAAATTGTAGCATGCCTCGTATCTAACTTCATCGGCTTAGTAAAGGGTTTGTGAAATTGTAACGACAGCATGTTTACAAATTTGTGATAGAAAGACGTATGAAGATAGGAAGATGCAATTAAACGTCGAATAGAAAGTTACAGATTTCAAACCAAAAAAGTGGAATGGTTAAGTGAAAATTTCTTAGGAAAGAAGGAAGAACAATGTGGGGCAGCCTTAACCTCTGAACAACACATGAGAATTTTTTTAGATAAGTGGCAGATTGAAGACTTCCTATCCAACTTGGGATTGATGCAGGAATAGGGGTTCATCATAGTACTTTTTCTAGATCAATTGCATTAGTGACCAAAAATATTGAAGAAAAATCTTATATATGAAGTAAATTACCTTCAACTGTTGAAGATATGAGAGCAGTAATGAATAAATGGCAGCAAAAGTAAACTCCCCGACTGCAATAGATAGTCTAGATTGTATTCATATAAGAAGTCCCAAAACTTAAATTCATAGAGTACGTGAAACATAGGGTTTCCTATCAATCAATGGTTAAGAAAATTATAATTCTAAAAAATATTTTACCTGTATTGATATCAGCTCGGTTCACGATTCACGCGCGTTGAGAAATAGTAGTGTACAAGCAGTGTTGCCGAGAAGTAAAAATGTTTTAGAGCAAGTGCATGCACTCAAATACTTAGTAGGCTACGAGGTAACATACGGATTAAATAAAGAATTCGCGCACGAACATTTTTTATAAATGCGGAGGAATGGGAAGCATAATATGAACATTTCATAAAGCACAATTTTTAGGAATCATTTGAAAGAACAAAACACAAAATCGGACTAGGTATTTGCTTAATTCGAGAATGTTAGTAATAGTGCATCTCAGTTTAATAAAAAAGATCATGTAGACGCCATTGTTGCCGAGTGTTAAATTTAAGAACTATGTTTCATCACGATTCAGCCGAGAAGCCAGCTTATCCATCACTAGAAGAGCCAAATATTATAAAATCTAGATATAAGACTTAGTTTTTAAATTTAAGTTTAAGTATGTGATTTTTTTAGTATGTATGTAATTTATTTTTAGTACTTACAAATTAAGATCTGGTGGCTAAAAGCCTAAACATGTAATTCTATGGCCATAGAAAAGTGTGAAAAATGCTATTAGATGGTACAGTTAGCTCTAAACAGCAATTATTTGGTGAACAATCAAAATTAATAATTAATGGCATAAAGTTTTGGCTTTCAATAACCGGTTTATGCTCATTGTTAAGAAACTAGCCATAAAAATGGCTCCTACTAACAAAATCTCAAATTTAGATCATTTTTGGGATGGATTGGTACCTTGTTTTGCCTTTGCAAAGGTTGAAAAAGCCATTTTTTAGGCAAAATAAAAATGTCTCCATGTACAAGATTAGTTTCCACTAGCGTCCGCTAGAGTGCACTGAGCAATAGGTAGCAAGAACTGGCTGCAAACGCCTGTGTATAGGCAACCAGCTAGATGTACGTGTTTGGCAGTTTGCCTAGTAACAAAGCGCCATATGCTACTCTTTGTAAAGGAAATGAGCATATAACTTCTTCACTATCGATTGGTACTGCATCACGCTCCAGTGACGTCTGGTGGCAACCCCCACCCCTCCGCTGAGGCTATATAAGGGGCTCTTCGCCCGTCATTTCTTGCCACTCGCCTCAGCCACGGACGTGCAACAACTTCTTGCCTGCGACGGGTGTGCCTCGGCATTAGGCTGATCTGTTTCTCTATGTCTTTTGTTTCAGGACTCCATTGTAAGATTACATTTTTGAAGTGGCTTTTATACCACACTATGATGGAATTGGATTGATTAATTGATGGTATGTTAAGGTTTAAATGTTTGTTGTAATTTAATATCGCCTTTTTGCAGTGTCGTTTTTTCTTATGTTCATATACGATTACGGTGCGAAGGCACACAATATTTATGTACGATTACGGTACGAAAGCACACTATGTGTATTGTGACCGCCGTTTTCTTAGATTCCGAAAGCGTGTCTGCATGCCGCCCTAAGAAAGCAGGAAAGAATATTTGAACGCGCCAACGAGATGGATATTTAGGAGAGATAATTAGAATTTAAAACAAGAGAGACCGCCACCTTGGACCAAGGGCGAGACCGGAGGAGAGTCGGATGAAAAAGAAAAGTTCTTTCTGAAGGTAGCAGCTGAACTGGGCGGACGTATGGAAAACGGTACGCCAGTGACGTACCGGCAGTTTCCAGATTTGCAACTTTTGAGAAAGCTTTCTTCTAGAAGACCCGAAGAGATGAGTATTCTATTATAAAATTGATTTAAACATAATCTTAGAAAGATAATAAGAAATGTTATGAATTTATAATGGAAGAATTAAGTGGAATTTTGAATAGATGGCAGTAATTAATAACACGTTGTTTCTCTTTCAGTTTTTTTTTTCATCACATGCTTTTCGTATATTTAAATACTCTTGAAGTTGGTGCTCATGTAAAAGGGAGTGATCTCTGGATTCATTCCTCTGAATATCAGTTGGTCATTAACTGTAAATCGAAAATAAAGTAAAATTCATATGAGTATTCAAGCGTATAAAACTTGAACAAGGAAGAAGAAGAGCGATTTCTGAGAACCAACGGCGTTCTCAACCCGAAGACCCCACGACCTTCAAGGCCGAAGCAGCTCAGTGGAAAGGTGTAGAAGGAAGCAAAGTGGACTGCTCTACGCGACCGAGAACACAGTAAAGGTCGTTCAAATAAAATGTTTTGTAGGGATAGAATTGATTCAGTTTAATAAGAGCTTATTCTGTATCTGTCACGTAGAAAGAAGGGAGGGTAACAGATTTACCGCACTTAAAAGATGAAAAGTAAAAGTACATTTGTTTCCGACTTCTAATACGTGAGAACAAAGTCAATCTTTTCTTTCAAAAGGATTTCAAGATCAAATATTGTAATATAGTGATTAAGAGTTTGTGTAAAGTATAATTATAATAAGTAATTCTCTGGATTTAGAAAAGTTTGCTGTTGTAAAAGTAATGTGAGGGAAAAGTATTAATTTTTGATTTTCAGTATTGTGTTTCTTTCAAAATTTTACATGCAAAGTAATGTATTTTAGCGATTCTTTCAATTTCTGAAAGTGTATTTGTTAAACAATTGGGTCGTCGATGAAGTAGGAAATTGTGTATTGTGTTATTAGTGTTTTTTTTCAGTCAAAATTATTCTGTATTTGATTTTTTCTTATGTGCCATTGTATGTATTTGTCAAAGCAGCCAATAATTTTAGAATATATTCGTTAGTGAAAAGTGATTCTCACCCAGTTGTTGTAATTTTGCATCAATCCATGAAACGATCTTCGACCCTGCCCCTATTTTTTTGTTTATTGTGTCCACTGGGACGTCTATGTAGCTAGTCATGTATGGTGTGTTCGCAACCCCCAAGACGTCTCAGGTCGGGTGCTGGCCTTACGGCAGCTGCACGACTGTGGCTCGCAATTGGCGCCCATAAGCGGGGCTCGTTATTGGATGCATTTACGACAAACTCGATTTAGAGAATAACTGAGACCAAAATTTGGTGTAACTAAAGTACTAAGTACAATTGAATCACAGTTCACTAGGAAATTTCTGACAAGGTTGCAGAGTACAAGTGTGTTGAGTAAGTGTTATTTCAGGGTGTTTTTTTGAAAAGGATATTTATTATATGAGAGTTTTATCAGTTTCCAAATTGTGATGCAGTATTTCTGTGTGAAATATTTTGTGAGAGAATTGTATAGTGTCTGGGAAAATTGATTGATTCTAGGCAGTTAATAGGTTAAAATGGCAGATAAGTATAACGTGGCTGGGGTACCTACCGTGGAAGGAACTTCTGAGGAATCAGATAGCGATGAAACTGGGGGACAAGCACGGGTACGATGATCGGGGAGGAAACGACAGGAGTAGAACTAAGACGGCAGGAGAAACTAGTGAGACGTCATGAAACAGAATCACAGCCAACGCCAACACGAGATCAGGATGAGGAAGAACCAGAAGAGCCTCAGGAGGCTAATTCAATGATGCTGCAACAGTTGTCGATCAATTTATGCAACAATTAGATGTAGAGGTTAGTCATGCAGGAGGAAAAAACAGAAACCATAAAAATTAGGGATTGCTTTGGAAGCAAATTAGAGAGAACAAAGGCTATTTGAAACCAAATTAGAGAAAATAACTCGGCAATAAATGCATTGGAAATAAACGCTGGGAAACAAAGTTATTTTGGAAATGACAGAGAGAGAACAAAGCTACTGAAACCAAATTAAGAGGAAAATAACTCGGCAATACAATGCATTGGAAACAAAATTCACGGAATTCGACACGAAATTAGAAGAAAATAATAGGAAGTTAGAAGAAAATTTAAAGCACAGTTTTCTGAATGTAGACAGTGGAAGTCGAATTTAGAGCGAGGTTCAGCAAAATTAGCTGAACACGAGAACTTAGAAAGAATACGGGCTGGGACTCCGAATTAGAAGAAAAAGTGGATCAGTAACGAAAGAATTTGAAACTAGGATCGAAACACAATCGGATCTTATAACCGCCACGTATCCGACAGGCAGATTAATTAGAACAAAGAATTAGAAAAGTTCAAGGAAATTGGATTTGCTGAACAAGTTCAGGTTCAAGCTAATAAATTAGATAGTGGAATAAAGGCTCTTTCTACCAAGACAGGATGGCGTTCTACAACATCAAATTAATGCATATAAGAATGAAGTAGTGAACTGAAAATCAGTGAAAAATTTACCACCGAGTGGAGGAAGTATTCAGCCCACGTAGTATTTCATTACCGTGTACTCGGGCACAGTGCGGCGGAGATGAAAATCCGTATGTATTTATGAAAGAAGTAGATAATTTCTTTTCTTTAAATTGTGTTCCGGACAGTAAGAAAACTCGAATCGTTTATCAGATGTTGCAGGGTAATGCACGAATCTGGGCAGATAGTTTAGGAGGTTTCCAAGGCATGGCCGAACTCAAAGAAAATTTTATTCGAGATATTGGAATAACGAAACCCAAATCAATTTTAAGTTAATGTAATGTATGGTACGTGAAGAATTTTGACGATGTCCATGCAGGAATATGCAACAGGCAATTAGCTTGTTTCAAATTATACTCCGACGATACCGGATGAAGAAATTGTCTGTTTATTAATACAATCATTTTCCTTCCTCGACGCAAAATTTGTAAGAATCTCTTACCAATGTCACTGAAAAATTAATAACGCAGCTAGAGGATTGTATGATGCCACTTTCGTGTATAATGAAAGGTTACAGAAAGCAAGGAGCAAATGCACTAATGGTCCGGTAAATGGTCAAGATGGCAGACAGCAACAGCAACATAATGTAAACCAAACCGAAACAGGAGAAACTTACAACCGAAACATTACCAAGAAAAACAAACTTATGCTAGACAAGACAGAAGACTCGTCTAGGGATAGAGAAATGAAAAATTCTATTGATAGAGGAGTTTTCCAACCCAGAAATACAGGACCAAGTACATCTCGCGGACGAGTCGGAAAATTAGAAAGGTTTGTTTCGACACGCCATCCCGCCGCAAACCAAATGAACAATCTAGTGAAGAAGAGAGTGGCGATATTATCAATCAATTAATCATTTGATGATGAACTGTGCAACGATAATCTCCAATGCATATCAAAAACAGTTAACTGAAGTGTGCCCAGGAATCAAAATTGGTTTGCAAAGCAAGAATCCAGTAAAGATTTTTCAATTCGAAATAATAATCATCCTTAAAATTGAAACATCCAAACCATTTTTAGATCATTAATATTTCACAAATTTTAATTATATAAAATGATATTACTGATAAAAATTATTACAAACTTCAGAAAATGATATTGACTGTGTACAATCATTTTTATAAATTAATTATAAACATCCAAACCATTTTTAGATCATTAATATTTCACAAAATCTACAATTCTATTACTTTTGTAAATCTGTAGTCGATGCTAGTACCCAGTTCGTGAGCTTTAAGATGATTGAGTTGTGTTCTAAGTTGATGTATGAAGATTAATCAATTGAAAGGCTTTATCATTACAATTAAATCAAAATGTTGGCGAAGATGATGCCAACGTGCATTACAATTTCAATATCGCAACTCCTCACCAGCAGATAATATCATTATATTTATTTTTTCACTGATTTTTGCCTAGGCTCGCGTCTCCATGTCTCACTTTCCTTATCTCTATTCTTTCATTCTCTTCATCATACCCTTATCTTGCCTTCCTTTTCCATCCTCGAAGGTCTTCTGCTATCACTGCTGCTAACATTTTTCTTCACATTCCCTCCTCCTCTTCATCCTCTATTTCTTCGTTCTATTCGAGTCTACCTGAACCACACTTCATCATATTCTTCTCTCTGAATTAATTTTATTATCTCGCCGTAAGATTCCATCCCTTCAATCATGCCTTCTCCTTATATCCCTCTCACAGTCCTTCCCTTTTCGCTGCCGTACTCCGAGGCGCATTGGGAACTCCAAAGCAGTTTGGGGGCCCATTACGAGGATTCCCTCGCAGAAATATGGGGAGGGAAGGCGATATTGAAGGGAAATATGAAGGGGCGAGAGATGGGTCTTCTGGAGCGGAGTGCACCGTAACGTCATTTGGGCGGCGTGAGAGGAGCGCTGTGACAGTAGGGATTGGAAGCTTCGTCCGCCCTGCGCCCCAACGCACGATGCGCGAGATCTGAGCAGCAAAGTAGTAGCTAAAGTGCCGAGACTACGAACTCCTACGCAGATTATGTACCCTCGGCACATTGCTGCTCGGGAGTTGGCTGTCACGAATATGATTCCTTCGCGCCAGGTATCATATATATATATATATATATTTATTTTTAAATTTAAAAAAAAGCCCGTTTTTCTTAGTTTCTGAAAACGGTCACATACCGCCCTAGAAAGCGAGGAAAAAATTTTTGACCCCAACGCGATGGATATTTGGAATGATAATTAAATTTAAAACAAGAGAGCCCGCCACCTTAGCCCAAGGGGCGAGACCGAGGCGGATGAAAAAAAAAGTCTTCTGAAGGTGGGAGCGAACTGGGCGGACGTATGGAAAACGGTACCCAGGAAGTGACTTGCAGCAAACTTTAGATTTGGGAACTTTTTGAGGAAAACTCTAGAAGACCCGAAGAGGTAATTATTCTGTTATAAATTGATTTAAACATAATCTTAGAAGAAAGGAATAAGAAATGTTATGAATTTATAATGGAAGAATTAGGAAGAAGTTTTGAATAGATGGCAAAATTTTTAGCTTGCATTATTTTCTTTCCAGTTTTTTTTTTCTCTCTACATGCTTTTCGATATTTAATACTTCAAGTTGGTGTTCATATAAAAGGGTCTCTGGATTCATTTTTACCTGAAATCCAGTTGGTCATTAACTGTAATCGAAAAAAAGTAAAATTATATGAGAGTATTCGCATATAAAAATTGGGAAAGAGAAGAAGAAGGGATTTCTGAGGGAGCAACGGCGTTCTCAACCGAGGCCACGACGCTTCAAGGCCAAGCAGCTCGGTGGAAAGGTGTAGAAGGAAGCAAAGTGGGCTGCTCTACGCGGCCGAGAACACGGTGGGCGTTCCAAATAAAATGTTTGTAGGATAGGAGATTCAGTTTAATAAGAAAGCTCATTCTGTATCTATCACGTAAAAAAAAAGGAGGGGAACAGATTTACCACACTTAAAAGATAAGAAAAGTAAAAGTACATTTGTTTGACTTCAATGAGAAAGAAACAATCTTTTTTTTCAAAAGGATTTTAAAATCAAATATTGTTTAGTGATTGGTTTGTGTAAATATAATTAAAGTATAATTATAATAATAGTAATTTTCTGGATTTTAGAGAGAGAAAGAGTTTTTGGTTGTAAAAGTAATGTTAAGGAAAAAGTATTCATTTTTACTTTCAATGTGTGTTTTCGAATTTTGTAAGTAATATTTTAATGATTCTTTGAATTTGAAAAAGTGCTTGTTAAACAATTGGGTTGATGAAAAAGTAGGGAAATTGTGTACGTTATTAGTGTGTTTTTTTGGTCAAGAGTAGTCTGTATTTGATTTTTCTTATGTGCTATTGTATGTAATTGTCAAAGCAGCCAATATTTTTAGAATATATTCTGAATTTAGTGAAAGTGATTCTCACCCGAGTTGTTTGTAATTTTTGCATCCAATCCATAAACGATCTCTCATGACCCTGCCCCTATTTTTTATTTATTGTGTCCACACTGGGACGCTTATACTGAGCTAGTCGACCATCTGGTGAATTGTGTTCGCCACCCCCCCAAGACGTCTCAGGTCGGGTGCTGGCCTTACGGCTTGTACCGCACACGACAGTGGCTCGCAGTACATTCCTCTAATCTAATTAAATTAGATTTTTTATGCACTTTTTGAGATTATTTTTAATAGATTCTTTCTTTTATAATTACTTTATTTTGAGAAAATATGACGCAAAAACTACTGATATTTAAGAAAATGTATACATGTACTTATCTAAAGACCATTTTTAACAATATTACATGAAGGAAATAACTAAGTTATTAATGTAGTAGATTTACAAAGTAAATTTTTCGCAATTTTAAAAATACAGATTTTATCAAATTTTGATTTTTGCCAATTTTATAAGCATTCTATTTAATAAAAAAATATAGGAAAAAGTTTGGGTTATTTGCATGAAAACCATCATGAATTTAATGACCAATTGAAATATTGAAGGCAGGTTAACATGAACATAATTAAGATATTGCTGATATGCGCATGGAGGAGCATTCGAACATGTATTAATTATATTTTCATGTTTTAAGTTGTAAAGCCCTGAGGATGAAAATAAATTTTCCAAACATCGGCAACAAATTAATGCTCCAATTTAAAAAACGTACTTTTTATCTAAAAAATGTAACCGCTTAAGAAAACTATTTTTTTAAATTTAGATATTTCATATAGTATACGGAAAATTATTATAGCCTTGAGTTGCTCAGACAGCCGCGTCGATTTTCTGGTAGTTGACGTTTCAAGCCATCATTGTGTTTGAACGTCATATTGTGAAGGCCATAATATGTTGGACGAAACGTCATTACGAGAAAATCGACGCGGCTTGTCCTGACAGCTAAGAGACATACTCCGGCCGTGAAGTCTACGTAATTGGCAACTAATCATAAATTGAAAACTGGCTGATGAACGTATTTAATATCTGGCTTTGTAAAATAGATTCTGTGCACCCCATCCTTACACATTCTTAGGGTGTCGCTGAAAATCTCAGTCGTTTGCGATTTTCAAAAATGGACATTAAAAACAGAGATACGCGCCGTTTCAAAGCATCCTTTACTCTTGTCGATGAAAAAAAATAATACTAAAATATGGAGTCTGTTTCTAATATGAAAATTATTTTATGGTTTCACGTTATGTATTTCTAAAAATAGTCATATCTGTTTTAAATTCATGGTTCCTAATTTCTCCAGTACATGAAGGACTTTTTGGAAAAATTCTCTGGAACGGTTTCAGAGCAGACGAACGGTTTTGGACTGGGATCTTGTGTAGCGAAGTGGTATAGCTAATGGCGAATCATCTCGGAAAACCTGAGTTCGAGTCTTGGTGTGGATGGTATGGCGAATCACTTAGAATTAATGGAAGAAAGTATTTGCTGCTGTTACACTATTAGTTTGAACCGTGAACTGCCCATTGTATTCTTAAAATTACTTGATAACAAAAATAGGACCTAATTGCTTAAATCGTACGCATATTTTTAACTACAGCTAGAAACATCCCTGAATTCACCACCACACAGAGAAGAAACACAATCATCAGCAGCAGCATCATCTCTATTTACTTACGAATGTCATGTGGTTCATCTAATGACTATTTGCTCGTATTCTATACAGGCTATTAATGTCTAATCTTCTTCGTCACTTACATGTGCACATTTCAATACAACTAGTTTCTTGACTGCCAGTGCGCCTCCGTAACACGTATCAAAAACAATTGTGTTAGGACTATACTTACATAAAATATTCATATCTTCTATTGTATTTACATCGACACTCAGCTTTTCAGCTAGGTCGAATTTGGCAGTCGCTGGACTGGAGGAGAATTCCCAGCGGCCGGCTGCTCTGGATCGGTAGTTTCCGTATTTCTCCTGATCAACACTAGGCGAAAAGCCCGAGCAGTACCATACGAAACGGGCCACGGACCGCGCGCGATCTTTCCTTCCTCTTCCCTGTCCTATCCTCTCCCCTTACACACACACACTTACACTAACATTCTCTACACTACCACATGTTCCGGGAGACCGGAGCTTAGAGCTTAGAGCTTGTTCCGGCTGGGACGGGGCCCCGCTGGTGGGAGAGTCCTGGTTAGGGGAACTCCCACTAGCCGACGGTAGGTCGAGCGGATCTCGCCATCCAGCTGGGGAAGACCACCGCCATCTCCTGAGAAACAAACATGCACTACACTAACGGGACTAATGACCAAAGCAGTTGACGCCCGGAAACACGAAAAATAAACCATTATACTTGCATAAAAAAATTTATTTTGCGCTGAGATTACGTTTGCCTTGAAAGCAAATGATTTACTTTTTCCGTTAAAGAAACATCCCCTTTAAATAATTTTATTCTAATTTTTACTTATGACCACCTAAATACGAAAATTTTAATTTTGGGGCTTGTTTTGTGAGGGGAGGGAGGGGGTAGAAAAGTGTGATGGGTTACTGCAGAGGGTACAAAATTATAATGTTAATAATTGTAATTATTATTATTGGGTTGTAATTCTACGAACCTCCAAGATATCCGTCTCCAATAGTACGCATCTCAATATAATTTAGATATATATGCACCATTCTCTCCTCTACTCACTCACTCTTCTTCTCATTCCAATGTTATTCCTGATATATTAGACATTATTATCTCTAACAATGTTCATTTCCCAATATATCAACCTCCTTTTCCAGAACTAGATTACGATCACCTCCCATTAAAAATTACTTTTAACTCTTCATTGGAAATGTCATTGATTCATTATGAATCTAACCACTATTCACTATGTGAAGCAATTACACAAAATGGGCAAATATATATTATACAAAAATTATACATTTCTAAAATTATACAAACTTGATACATCAATATTGAAATTAATATATTTACATCAATCTTATATATTTCGTGTAAACAAGTGACTATATTTTTATTCATTCCCGATATCAACTTATTATTAAACTAAATTAAAATGAAACAATTTACATGATGATAGTTACAAAAGACAAGACGTCCAAGTATTGTCATAATACTTAATAAATCATCTGAATATATAATATACAAATCGATAAATATCAAAACTGCCTCAGTCAAATCCATTCCAATAGTCTATGGTCTAGAATTTAAAAAATTAACTAAAACATTTAACCCATTCCTATATTACCTGAAATCAGTTCCACAGCTTATTCCTATTATAAAAGAAAACAAATCTTATTGCTGATAATTTGAAACTTCCTTTATTCGAAATCCTATCATCCATCATAGTTCAATAACATAGAATCATTCCCTTCTACCGTACATTAGTATTTTACTCACAACATCCACTATATTTCGCACACGAAGTATTGAATTATACTAAAATTTTAATTTTTTAAAATATCAGGTCCTGAACAACATTCAATAAAATGTTAAAAATAACTAAACATTTGTGTTGCAGACAAACCTACTTTCTCCCTGCTTGGAAAATAGCTTATGCCCTTTCCATAATGCAAAGTGTAAATAATATCACCATTCAAATTATTGACCAAATAATTTATTGTCTTCTTCTTATGAAATAATTTGAAAATTAATAACACAATCTACGAAGCGTGTTTATACAATTCAAATTCTTCCTATTACTTTGGATTTCGAACAAATTACTCAATTACACATACATTATTACGCGTAACTAATAATATGGCACAATTCACATACTATTGCTTTTTTTTCTAGATGTAGCTCGATGTTTCGATAAGGTATAGCATAAGGTACTCCTATTTAAACTTGATTATATTAGTACTCCTGAATATTTATTAAAAAGAATTCAAAGTTTCTTAACATATCGCCAATTTCTAAAATAAATTAATTCTTCACTTTCCTTTGCATGTTGGTTTATTCAGGAATCCTACAAGGTTCAACTCTTCCCCGCTAACAACTACATGCCTAATATCTCTACTTACTTTCTGTCTCTATAGCTCTTTTCGCTGATGACTGCATTATTTTCATCCCTATCTAATACAGAAATTGCACTAACATACTTCCAAATGCTATTTAAAATTACATAAAATATTCTCAAAATTCGAAAATCAAAATTAACTCTCTCAAAACATAAGCCAAAATGTTCACACTACACAGTCCTACCAATTCTCCTCCTCCAATTATTAATAATGTTAGTATTCCTTAGATAGCTATAACCTTGTTAAATATTTATTCCTTTCCGTTGATAAACGTTGAACTTGCAAATCTCACATCTCAAAAATTGTTGTCAAAACGTATCACAAAATTAATACATAGAAATTCAAAATTACGAATAAAACGTGGTATATTAATATACAAAATGATTATTAGACGATCTCTTATTTGTGCTATATGGTGCAATGCATCTTCCACACGCATGAATAAATTACAAACATTACAAAACCATTTAATAAGAAAATTATTAGAAGCTGAGTGGTTAAATCGAATAGGCACATTCATCGAGAATTACAAATGCAACCTATTAAAACATATCGACACAAAAATTTATAACATATTACCTTCTGCTCCTACTTCAAAAAACTTTGATTTAGGTGAACACTATAGAACTCTCCGTATTCGTTTAAGATTCCCCAAATATATTTTTCATCCTCCATAATTTTGTTGTTAATTTTAAACATAACTTTTCAATTACAAATACGACACTCTTCTACTCTTCCCATTATCATTTTAAACTACTGTTTTAGAAATAGGTATCTAATTTACTCTTAACAAATCGTTGGCAATCTTGTATAAAAGTTATTTTAATATTTTGAAGCTCTTGAGAAAAGTGTATTAAATTGAACAGGCAGCAATAAAGCCTAAAAATGTAATATACCATAGCCATTACAATTAATATTATATAATAGTGCAATTAATATTATAAACTAGTAGAATAACTAGTTTTTAATACTTTCTGCATTTTACGTTGTACTCAAGGGATAAACTTGTTTGTGAAAGAATGCGCTGTTGCAAAAATGAGCATTACTTCAAATAATATATGTGACTATGAGGATAATGTATCTCTTGTTTTAAGTCTTTTTGATTTTTACAAAAATAGTTAGGATTAGGAGAGAAAATACAGGACTACAAAGAAATTCTAATAAGTTAAAAAGGAGCGCCAAATAAAAAATTTAATCAATTGTTTATTTTTATGTTTTTGCATATCTGTCCTCCTTCCTTATCACTGAGAACCAAAACGGCGCCTTCCAGAAATGACAATGCTGCAATATCGTTCTAAAAACCATCTAGAAAGTCTTATAAAGGTCTTAAATTAAATCACAACATATCGACTCATTATAAAATCTAAAATATGAACAGTAGTTATAATAACTCGTGTTTGTTACTGTCATTGTTGATCATATCTTCCTAAAATGCTTAAAGCTGAGAAAAATAACTACATTTCAACGAATTCGCAAACTCATTCACACTCAACCTACTTCGCCAGAAACTGCAAGGGATGAAGGAATTATCAATTTATTCCGACACACAAATAATCCTATTAATCAGTGAAATCCACTCAACCTTGTAATTCGCATGTGTGTCATGTGGATTCAGATAAGCGTATATGTAGCCTTGGGCCCAGAGTAAGTGCGATTACAGAGATTGGGATTCAAGGAATGTCCGCTTGTTGCATCAATGCTTATCCTTTGCACCCTTTGTCGCAGATACTGCTGATTGGATAGTCTTCAATTCACGTTACTGAATATATTTCATCTTCTAACTCTCGAGATTCTGCATGAAAACTAATTTGCTATTAGTAGCAAATTAAATGCGTGTACCATTTCTTACTGTCAACATTCATTATCCTCAGTTTTAATTTAATAAGTTCAAACAGCAGTAATTACAAAACTACAAGTTGGAGAAATAAATAGAAGTTTAAAAATGGAAACATCAAAATATTGCCCATAAAATGTAACCTATGCAAATTTTTCGAAGTCCGACAATAAGATCACAATGAAAATAGAAAATTCAATTTGCATGGAATAAAATTTTTGTAACATACAACTACATGCTCTGTAATATGTTATGAGAAATGACCTACAGGAAGTATAGAGCATGCAGTGCATAGAGCGTTAAATAGAAGTATCTCCAAAAGCAATGCAATTCACATGGCTTTTTGTCCGAGGGGTTGGAAATGCCTGGAGGGACAAAAAAGATCGAGAATGACTAGGAGCAAATGATATGGTTTCTAACAGTGTTGCTGAATCAAACTAAAACCTGAAAATCTCACATTTCTTGAATCAAAAGTAACTAGTGCTAGGGAAAGGCAGACCTTTTCGTATTATTAAGTTTTCTAATTTCTTTGGTCTGGGCTAGCTTTTCTGTCTTGCCACATACTTTGACCGGCTGCCATCTATCGCCCTCGAAAGTACATTTTAGGGAACTTTTCTCAGTTTTTCGGTTTACTAATAGTAAAACAGAAATAATATCTTAAGAATATTACAAAAGAGTGAAACCTTGTCCTAAATATCAATTTTTAAGGGAAATATCTAGATCCGTTTTTAAGAAATGGCATATAAGCATTGAAAATGCAAATTTGAAGCCCTTTTCCACAGAAAATGTTTGCGTTTTTTAAAACCTTCATTAGAAGTCATTTGAAGCACTTTTATTTACCAATGCAAGTGTTTACACATTCCTGAAAATGTGCATTTAACGGCCTGGGAGATTTTTCAAAATTATTACGTTTGTGTATTTTAGAAAAAAAAAGAATTCCTGAAAATTAACTTTCTTTCATAATAAATAGTGCAATTAGCACAATCCGTTGGAGTATTGGGAGAAAAAAATTGGAGCCATTTTTGAGCAAATAGCGTTTGATTGTTTCTGAAATGCGGAATTTGGGTTCATTTTAATAGAAAATGTTTGTTTTAAAGAAACATTATATGGCATTATTTAAAGCACATGTACTCATAAATATAATAATGTCCCGAATAATAGTGTCGTGAAAGACAAGTCGAAACAGTTATTTATGTATCTAGGAAGTACAGTAGATGTTTTGGCACGAAGGCGAATTCCAAACTCGAAGGTTTCTGGTCCGAAGGGTTGGAATTCGCCTGAGGGGCAGAATCGTTTTGTAACGGCCGTGGTGCATACAAAACTATGGTTTACCAGTTGGTTGCTGAACCAAACGAGAATTCTAAATATTTTATAAGTTTTCTTGGCACTGAGTGAAAAGACTCATTGTAATCATCATTGAAACAATATGACGTCAGAGAAACAAAACAGAATGTGTATCTAATTACTATTGCATAATCGTTGTTGAATTGATTTTTCATACCAAATGAAAGAATATTGTAAATTTCTGCGGAAATTCTTGCACAAGCTAACAAAGCTACAAACAGTGGTTTCCAGTAACATCTCGAGAAATATAGGAAAATATTTATGGCGTATTTGATTATCATATAACCGTGAGAAATGCTCTGATGTAACGTTACTTTTAGGCGTTTACCTCATTGCCAAAAGTTACTTAGAATATTTGATAATATCGAAAATTAAAATTTCGAGGATGATATTCGATGTGCCTTATACATCTTATCACTATGAGTAATACTACTACTCAAGAAGAATGTATAAAAAAAAGGTGACACGTAACAGAGAAATATGAGTGACTGGTAGCAATTCATAAAAATACATGTAAGTATTGGTATTTGAGCGGGCCATAGTATTCAAAAGGCCAGATGCTATTGAGAATCAGAAGGTCCGCAAGGGTATTAACAATACCGTTTAATGTTTTGAGGTCCGTAAACACACAGCAATGAACCATAAAAATACAGGTTTACAAATTTTCCAAAAATGAAAGAACAGATCAATATAGCGTTTATGTCATCTTATAGAGCACATTTAGCACTATCTCTACCCAAAAGTTAAAAAAATATTGAGAGCTGTTTTTGAGAAAATCTTGTTTTTGTAATTTTTTAATACTGCACATTTTGCTCTCAATCGTGCGCGAAAATTATTAAAATTTTCAAAACAATTAACATGACCTTCTTGAAAAAAAAATCAACTATGGAGAAAAAATTTCATTTGGAAGGGAAGAAAATTTCTATCGGACGGACGGCCTTCTTTGAAAAGAAAAGTTCAGTGGCGGCTCGTGAAATCACGTCGCAGGTAGGCAAAAACAGGATTACAGATCATGGTGGACTTGTATGAGGGAGCATGAGGGCCATGCCTCACCTCAATTCATCGTTTGGTAAAATTTACTTAATTTATTCAAAACAATTAATTCACTGATATCGTTTTATTCCGAAGCATTATTTCCATGAAGCACATGCAGACGTGATTTCAAAGATATTGAGATTGCAATTGAAGTATAAGTATTTATGAGTCTGTATTGCCCTGCAAATAATCAGAAATTTGATTCCATTGTTTTCAGGTGCTTAAGATTTATGAATTATATGAGGATCTTTGATATTTAATTTTTTTTAGTTTGCTTTTAATAAATTTCATATCAATGTATATATATATATATATATATATATATATATATATATATATATATGTATGTATATACACACACATATTCAATTACTCCCTTTAATTGACAATAAAAGAGATGGTCGACAATAAAGCCTAGCTTTAACTTTGCTACCTTTTAGCAACTTGTGTAAATTACACCACAAAGGATTGATTTTTCTCAACAGCACTATGAACTACCGTATTCACCGTAGGAGTGCGATCATTGTCCAAAATTGTTCTTCTTTCTATATCTTTAAGGCCAGAGAACAATGTACGTAGTAGTTCATTCACTGCATTTGTCATAATATTGACGTATACGAGATTTAAGTATAATCAAGTAACAACAACAATCTGTCTATACCGCAACTTAAAGCTGGAAACCTCCTTTAACCGGAAAATTTCTCCGGCCCGTGATGTTCAATGGTATTTTACAGCATACAACGGATCCCCTCCAAACAGGAAACGGAACGGTTTTTCGTGTTCTGCCGAAATAAATCTTTATAAAACGAATTCTCAAGAATTTAATGCACTGGCAGAGAGATACGCCAGAGGTTCTAATGAAATAAAATGCATCTGCAAGCCTGTTTAAATTATCAATGACCTCTCTCCCGTCTCTCAGCGGAAGATGCACGACATGGCTTCTATTCACCTGTCTCCCTGCCCTGCGTTGAAAATCGTAATTCATTCGTCCCCTTGCCCATCGACTACATACGCATTCCTCAAGGTCACGCGAGGGTATCAATGTCATAGTTCTGGGTTGTGACGCAACGTGTGTTGAAAGAGTCAGCAAGCACTCTGAATACAGCCACTAGGCAGTAAGGTGGTGTGTAGTTTTCCAATCAGGAGCGGTCAATAAAGAGTGTTTAATATTCATTTAATGGTGATTTTCTACATAAATACGTTATATTAATGCATTTTAATAATTATAATAAGTCATATAATTTACTACTTTCAGGGCAGCGATATCAATATTACACGTGTTATAAAATGGATCACCTTGCACAAAACGTAAACCTCCTAAACCGGATTTTTTTTGTGTCCCTGTCTATTCCGGCTTAGGTTTTACTATATTACGAAATATTACGAAAACTACCACACATCAGCGTAGGCAGTGCCAACCTTGCCTACCCATTCGATGAAATCAGATCACCTAAACAATGTATCTAATTCAATGCGGTAGAAATATGAATAAATATTGTTCCTACAATAAATTTCCTACTGATTATGTAATCAGAATTCGTTTGGTAGAACTTGATGCCGAAAATCGATTGTTAATAAAACGTCAGGCTCTCCCGTCACCTGACTGTCTGTACTTTTTCGAGATATCAGGCGCTTGATGTGATTTTCAATACCTTTTCTAAAAAGTTGCTCCAAATTGTTTAATTTTCCTTGTAAGAATGGAGCATAAATGCACTTATAAAAATTGCTTTGCCATCATACTTAGATCTTTCTTTAATTACAGTTATGTACATTTTTTAAAAATATTTGAGTAGTTTTCACAAAATATTGGTTGAAATATGTGCAATATTAAAACAATTACCAACAAACGTTATCGTGTTACTAAACGAAACATGTTTTGCTGCATCATTTGATGATTGTTGCTTCTTGTAACTCCTAATGTTTTATATTGCCTTGAGGTCACAGAACCATGAAGTACCAATATACTTTACTGGTGCGTAACAGCCAGTATTATAGTAAGACAAAAGTAATGCAAATCAAGAAAGTAGATGGGAAATACCCACAACTCTCGTCACGTATACAACACGACTGTCAGCACCTGTCAGGGAACTAGTTGCCTGCAATATGGCAGCCTTCAATTTGTAACGCTGCACTAGTACTACATGTGTATCTAGGTAATACTATCATGGTCTTACATACTCTATGCCTTACTTACATAGTATATTTTCCTTCGGCAGGCTTTGCCAGCACGTGGGTTCATAACAGATTCATTTCAATAATCATAAACTGACTACCGTGCATATGGCTTGCCTCTTAATCAATTGTCTCGGTTATTCCGATCGGTTATTCCGATCAGGGGACGGACTAGCTCAAAATTGAGATTAGTAGTGAATGAGGCTGGTCGTCTTGCACTTTTCTCATCCTGCTTCCTTGTTTGACTGCTTTTGAACGGTTCAGTCCAGTGGTAAACTTTTTGCTAAGACAAAATAATGAAATCACATTGTGGTGGAGGTCTTCTACGGATTTCAACTTTGGGCACTCATTCAAATGACGAAAAAAGGATTACGAAAACTTGCTTTTGTGCAAACGGAGAGCGTTGGAGTTATATTTACGTCTCAACAACTCAAGCAAACATTATATGAAAACGAGGAAACTTACCATATGAAAAGTAAGGAATATGTTCTTAAGGCAGGTAAGTACACAAAGCGTACAGTCAACCTACAGTCGATCGAATCAAAAATGCAGACACTTACTAATTAACCATTAAGAACTTGCGTTATCATATGGTCACGAGTACAACAATGATGTAAATATGTTATAAAAAACTGTAATTAATGTTTTCGAGGTTGTTGTTGCTATGTATTGGGCATTGTGCCCGCGGAGGCAGGCCAGGTGGAGACACTGTGCCGGAGGCGAGAGATGCGGCCCACTGTGACTGCTCCGGAGGCGCGCCCGGATCGGTGACGGGACAATTAATGAGCAATGCCGGAAGGCGCCACCAGGAGTAGGGCACACGGCGGCGCCCCATACCGAGGCACCAGACCGCAACAGGAGCATCCACCAGAGGGCACCACTTACCTTCAGCCGCAGAGATTTGGATGCATAGACTCGTGCAGAGGGCCTCTGAGCTGGCGAACCCAGCAGAGTCAAGTTTCAGTGGTAGGGCGTGTTGCTGGTTTAGTGAGTGCATTGTAATGAATGTTATTAAGGATTTACTTCTGGATTTGTTTCGAAGAATCTGTGGATTGTGACTACTGCACTGCGAACGGAACATCTACTTGCATATGTTGACTTGGCTTTTAGTCTGGACTTGGAGCTTATTGTAAATAAACGAATTAGAAAAGAACTGTTATTTATCTACCTCTGAATTTTCTGTATATAACAGGTATCACTACAGTTGTATATTAAACAACATTTAGAACAATCTGTTCTATTAACTCCTCGTTGCCTGTGGGTGTTACGCCGATTATTGTGGACAGACAAATTCATATCTTCGGAAATCAACATTTGGGTCAAGTATGGCTTTATATTTTCGATAGTTTTTTCATTGCTTGTTTAATACATTGTATGATTTAAAGTATAGTTTAATAATATAACTAATGTAAAAATAACAAAAATTGCTTACGGGCAATTTTAATTTTGCGTGACCATATGGTTACGCTAGGCCTTGGGATACATATAATTTTACATCAGGTCATTTGAAAGTGTAAATGTGAATCCTATGATCATGTGTTTGACAAGCCAGCAGCAGTGTTTGTAAATAAGTTAGATGATCTTTCTGAAAAACACTTCAAATAACAGTTTTATTTTGATAATTTATTTACCAATTTTGATTTATTTGTGCATTTGAAAGAGCGGGGATACAAAGGAACTAGATCAATGAGACCAAACGTGATTCGAAAAGATTACCTTGAATTACATAAAAAAAGAAACATGAAAAGAAAGAACCTTTATTGATTCCAAAATAAACAAAGATGGATTGATTTGTAGCTACGGAAAGACACCCCATCATGTACACTGTCAACGTACATGCAACTTATAATAAATATGTACTAAATGTGTTAATCTATACTATTCGTATATATTGCCGACATCAAAATTGACGTAAGAGGGAAAAATGGCACTGGCGTATTTTCACATGGCTCTTAAGATGCTGAAATGCACAATATAGGTACTGTGCAAAAAATCTTTAGGGCAATCAATACCAAAACTTCATTTCAGATAGATTGTCACTACTTATCTAACTAAATATGCAGTTCTCTCGAGAGGTTCTGGAAGGGTCACAATTATCAGAAGTTTGACACTGAATAGAACTTCTTCTGATATCAGATGAGCAAAATCATTTGATTCAACCTGTAGTGAATCAGAGTAACAAACATACCGAAGAAGTGTGTTAAAGTGTTGGAAGAATATTCTAAATGTAAATTAGAGATGTGTGTTCGGTCTTTTGTAATTTTTCATAAAAAAATAATTTTCATTTTATTACAATGTGTGTTGTTTGTTTTTATAAAGAACTAGCGTGACCATTCGGTCACACTTTTTTTCTCAATAAAATTTAAGAAATTGACTTTAAACCGAAATTTATAGATTCTTAACCTTTTAAATCGTATTGGTAAACTAAATTTAAACAAATTTTCCATCACAAAAATTCCGTCCTTAATAGATTAACTCGTATTTTATGTTAATAACCGTTTATGTCAGATGAAACAAGAAAACTGGTCTTTGAATCTTGGCACCTTCTTGTAATGACTGTTATAAAGAACTTCGCACTACTTTTTCTTTGCCGTCATGAACATAAAAGTTTATTTATTATCTCTGCATGCCTCGAAGTTCTGCAGTTGTAAGTAACTGAACATAGAAAGATGCTGCTGCATCATCTTTCAGTCGTAACTTACGTACCAACCTTAATCAGACGAGACATATTCTGTACATTCCCCAGAGAATTCTCTCAAATTTAACGGCCAACATTTATGATAGCATGGAATGAAAATACGACGGAAAAACCTCGCGCACAGTTCTTCTAAAAATTATGAAATAATGCAATGTCATATACATCGTATAAAGGTAGGATCGTTTTGTTTTGGAGGATACATCGCGAACGTGCACACTACGAAAAATGCAGAATTTGTTCCCAAACAAACTAATTAGTAATAATAAAAATTATAAATAAATTATTATTATAAATTATCAATAATATAATTTGAGTTGCTACAGCAAATAAAACTGCTGAACAAAACTAATGTTTTTCCAAAAGTAGCATGCACACTGCTCAAGAACAAATAAAATACTCTTGTACACTGTAATAAATTAAATATTTTAACAAAACGGTCTTCACTGAATACTCGCATCGTAATGTTTCTCATGTGTCTAGTCTGGGTCCGACCATCCTTGGAGGAAGACCACGACAAGATGGCTGAAATGTCGGCATGACAGCCTCTGACGTATGAACCTGACAGCCAAAAGCTGTCTTATGTTAATATTATCATTTACGATAATTTTAACTAAATTATTTACTTAATACTTTTCATTCATAATAAAATTAAATATGAAACTTTTCCACAAAATATCACTTTTTATCCTACACGTTCAGTCCTGGTAGGAAGGATTATGATGGAAACCTAATATGGAACTAATGTATTTGAGACATGCGGGCGCGGGAACGAAATCTTGCCCGCGTAGGAAACCACCTCCTAGGCGGCCTGCTTTAAGGTGCGGGTGGAGAGGGAGAGGGCTGTCTGCGCTAGGGCTGCGGCCGGAGGGCGGTGGTGGCGCTAAAGAGCGGGAAGCGGGGCGCTAAGTCGAATGACCGCAACTCGCTGCCCATCGGAAGTGCGACCTGCGCCGGTCTGCCCGGCCGCCTTTGAGGCGCCGCGGTGGAGACCCTAAAACAATTTACGCGAGGGGAAGTGGTGCGGAAGGAGGGCGGGATGGGCCGCCACGTTGGAGGCCAAGGGCTGCGGCGACTCCACCAAGAACCTGGAATCAGCCATGGTCCAGACGACGGGATCCTTTCGTTGAAGGATGTTGTACTCGAGGGAAAGCTTCCATGACCTTCAAAAGCGTACCAATAAACGAAATTAAAAATTAAATTTATTTATTATCCGGGATGTTGCAACCAGGCACAGGTGCCGCTGGGGAACTAGAAGAGTTAAAGAGGCAATAGAGATCATTAATCATCCTCAAAATCTCAATGCTGATCAAGGCCTACGTCTCCATGATGTCTGGAAGCATCTGTTTTTCCAGAACGCCCGACCGAGACCCGACACGGGACCCGCTGTTGCACACCGTCCTATCACGCTGCGGGCCCGTCCATTCTGCCAGGAGCCTGCCCCTGATTGGCCGTTGCACTTTCCGCAACACGATCATCCGGCCAATCAGCAGTCAGGAGAGAACCACATAAAACCCACGTGCAGTCCATCTTCGCACACACGCCCTGATGAAGGTCGCAGAATGCGACTGAAACGTCGGCACCTGTGCCTGACGCGCGTTCCCGGATAGCCAAGTGTCCACCTGGCCAGCTTCACGCTAAATTCAAAAATTAGTTAACATTATTAACTAAGAATCACAAATAAATGTCATCTGTGAATTGCTTTATGATGCAATCATTTTGATGTTAAGATTGTAAATGCTTTCATTTTGTAGCGAGACCTGCAATTGCCGTGTCATCATAATATTAGCGGGAACATCAAGAATAAGGATAAATAAAAGGAGAAAGATGAGAGGAAGTAGGAGAAGAAGCACAAGAGAAGAAAAAAGTGATGAACAAACAAAAGGAAGAATTAAAAAGAAATACACTAAGTTTTTGACTTAGTCCGAGACACTAATATCTGTAGTAACATAACAACTCTCGTGTTTTTAACATTCATATTTCGCGCTTATTATTGATGTAGCGGGCCCCGACGGTTAGCATGGAAATATTCACTGCCTCACAAATGTTATCTTCTCTTGAAGATTAGGTGCGAATCTAGGAACTGCGTAATTGCAGGACAAGAACCTTCCTATGGAAAATAGTTATTTTGAATTATAAATTAATTTTACAATATGCGAATTTAAAAAAATAAATCATATATTGTTATAAACGAAAGAATTTGGTTTAGACTACCCTTTCTAAATGGAAGCAATACTATTTTCTAAGCCACTACAGCAACCTTGTCAATCCTTTCTAATCCACACTCTACAGAAAATTGAATTACCGGCATTAGTTATTTATATTTATTTATACGTTAATATAGTGTAAATAGATTCGAACACCAGATCTCGAAAGCATTAGTTCTAAAATTTGAAACAAATTGTACATGACTCTATTTGTTTTGTATATTTCAAAACACAATTTTATGTCGCAGTGGTAACTTGAATCAATTTAAGCGAACGCTTCATAGGAGGTCAACTGTTGTATGCCTTTCACGAAGAAGCTTGGTAGCATTGGTGACGTCCAGAGGGGAGTGAGAAAATTACGTTACAGAATTCAGGACAAGCGGAACGCTATCGTTTCAGAATCAGGACACACAATTACAACAAAGATGAAGTTAAGGATCAGGCAAATAAGTTCTGGGGTTCATTTTTCTTGCAAACTTGAACGTCGTTGTCTCTACGAGCTTGATGAATTAATAGGTACAGACAAGATTATTTGATCCACTACACAAGGTTTCTGGTCAGTCATGTTCTGTGATAACTTACATATTAAGAAACTGCTTGGAATATTAATATTTATACTTTTGTGACTGCGATGTTATATGAACTATCATCTCGAATCACAAAAATACGCCAATGTCCAAGAATGCCGATGTTGAATGATGATGTAGCATAACTGAAATGTTAGGAGTTGCTTCTTTAATGTTTTGAACTGTAGACTTTGTATTTCAAAAGTAAAATAATATTTTAGTTATTTTAGCCTTAGATACAATATTCAAAATTTTTATAATCATTTTCGCTCATAATCCTTTACAAAGGGAATAAAATTTACACAAGCAATTAAAGATCTTTATAACAAAATATTAATGAAATAGTACGCAATTCTCCTCTTTTTAAGTAAAAATAAATTATTAGGAAGCCATAATTCATCTTCATTTATTCATTGTTGAGTGCAAACAAAACCTCCAGTACTTATGTGATGCCTTTAAACGCTTTGAAAGCACTCCGAGAAACAGATGATGAGAAACCTCAACATCCCTGCCAGGGCTGGGGGCAGCAGCGATGCACAGCAAACCATTACGAAGAACAGAGGCAGCACAGAGACCTGGGCCACCGACCGCCTTGCGGCCGGGGAGCGGTGTACTCACAGGGGTGGAAGAGAAGGGACGGTGGCAGAGAGGACGAGGAGGAGAGGGAAGGAAAGATGAAGAAGGGAAGGAGGTATCAATAGGGGTGGGGAGGTAGGAAACGTAGGGTGGGAGGACAGAGACAAAGAGGCTGGGTAGGGGTGAAAGGAGAAGAGAGGTTGGAGGAAAGATGAATAGGGGAGGGAGGCAAGGGGAGGTAGAAGAGGAGGGTGGAGGAGAGACGAAGGATGAGGGGTGGTGAGGAAGAGAGGGGAGAGAGAAAGGAAGATAGAAGAGAAGGCGTGGAGGAAGAGCAGTGGGGAACGGCAGAGTGAGGCGTGAGGCATCGGGGTCGCAGGAGGCCAGAGAGCAGGCGGTGGCAGCACTGGTGAAGCCGGAGCCACGCCGTGTCGCGGGCTGCTCCCAGAGCCTTGCAGCACCGACTTCTGCCGCACAACTTTGCTGAAGATGTTGATTGTCGGTAAGAGCGCACTCCATTTGAGAATGGCGTGCTTGACGAATCGTAAAAACATGTTTAGACGACACCGATTTTTATATTTCGTAATGCTTGTGTGTGGCTCCAAGTTAGCATTCGAGAAAACGGCGCGAGAAAAAATAGAAAGCGTTCATGATAGGTCTCAGAAATAAAACAATGCAATGCCTTAGAAAGTTCTAGTTTATTACATCTAAAATGCACCACTCTTTATTGATTATGCAGCAATTAAAAATTCATTCATGACTCGCGTACGTAAAATCCCATTATTTTAACAGCGTTAATATACTTAATACCGATGATCTGGGTCATCAAAGCCATTGAAATAACGACGATCCATCAACAGCAACTGTTTGCTTAACAGCGATTTAAATATTATTAACGATAAAACGATGCTTAGTGCCTTCTTATTATTCAATACGATTCACTTAACATAGCATTTTCTGATTTTTGACGCTACTTTAAATACTACCTATTTTTCATCTTACCAGCTTAAACATCATTAACGCCACGGAAGTATAGTGCGTCGATATAACGAAGACTTTACTTTGTCATCAACAAACACTTCGCCGCAGTTTGCACCAAGCTGCACAAAACAGTTTATGACTTCTGCAGCACGCAGAGCCAACAGCCATTAACAAAAATCGCAGTATAAGCTGTATCATCGCCACGAGTTATGGCGCATGATACATGGTGCGAGAATTGTGCCTTCTTTATGCACTTGTAGCATGTTAGCCAAATGATACATTGCGTTTCTTTAGTTCATTATAGTATTTTTGTATCAATGGTATATTTTCTCCACATGAATGAACAGAATTACTTGGATTTCAAGAGATCATAACACACGATTTAACATTCAAATGTTCCACCAAGGAGAAGAACAGAGCAATACTGCCTCTGACTTGAAGAGCATAATGGTCAATGAATTTTCTTTCGTGTTTTTTAGGCATTCTTAAATGTTTTTCCTTTTCGTTTTCATGGTCACTGTATTTGCATCGCGTATTTTTTTATTACGCACAGTTCACCATATATTTTTCGTCATGATTTCAGTGTTTTTGTTTTGTAATTCATATATTATGAATAATTTTCACCGATTTATGATTAAAAACACATTTTGTTATATATTGGCAGCTCACTCATCATCGGAAACACAGCAATGTATTTATCAGAAGATCATGGTCGTTGTATGTATTTAAATTAATATTTTTAATACAATGAAGCTTGAAATAACAAATGATATTTGCAGGCAGATAACAGTGCGAGTTGCTGTTAAAGAAAGCCGTATGCCTTTCACAACAAGATAGGTCATTCATATCATATTGTTATTTCACAATTTGGGTTTATATGTCCAGATGAACAAAATATTAGGAATCAATGACATGAAGAAATTACTTCCTGATGCAAACAACATGTTATTTTCGAGAGTGAATCATGAGGGATGGCGAGAAATCTTGTTGCATAAGCCTCATAGCCGAGAGTAATGAAAAGAGAATGCATTTCGATATTGTTTGAGTTTATCAATGACATTCCATGCTCACACAGAAGAAATTGCAAAATTATAAAGATGCATGACATGCTTGATCTCTCCAATCATCGTAGATTTCTTCATCGAATACGCACTACTGCAGTGAATCGCAATTTAGTGTAAACGCAGTAGTAAATATATTTCGGGTCTGCAATTCGTCATTGATTTTCTTTCACGGACAAATTAGATATGATGCACACATTAATACACTGTTCGCCGAAATTGGCTTACTTCTTCACAGATCTTCTTTCACATCGCGACGCTGATGTCTTCAGTCGACACACAGGACGAGAGGTAGAGACCGAGGGCGGGGAGGGGGAGAGTGAGAGGTCTTCGAGGTTTCAGCTGTTCACTGTTAACGAGGACACGTGTCTTCGCAGTCGGAGACGGTACCGGCAGAGCAGCGGCATATCTACGACGCGAGCTTCGCCGAGCGATTGCCGCACGACAAATTCGTGTTTATTTTGTTGAATGCAAAAGCTCGCATCGCTGCAGCGACGTCAATCGGCTACAAGGCACTCGTTGAAAATGGCCAATATACGAAAGATTTGATCGTTGGTTGTTGATTGGTCGCGTATTCGGGAATGACGATTTCCGGGAGTTTTTGTTACATATTACAAATAGTTTTTTTTAAAATTATTTATTATTTAAATGGGGGCTTTAAATATTGTTAGTTTCAAATAAACATCTTAATTACAGTTGGATGTTAGTATAAGTTAGAATTTTACAGTTGAGTTTTATCATTTTATTATTTATTATATTTTTATTATTTATACCTATTATTTTGGGGTTTCGTCTCGTGTTAAATATGAAAGTGATACATTATCGTTGGTTGTAAATTCATTGTTAGATCACAGTGAAAGAATATCTAATTAGCTGCTCGTTAGACTAATCAATAGTTTCTTTATAGATTTGAAGAATATTAGCACACATAGCGATTAATAATAATATTGAGTATTTTTCGAGTTATTTGTATATGTTTGCAAATGCTATTGCACGTATTATTTATTACCTTAATTATTTTACTGGCATACGTATACAAATAGGAATGTAATGCTGTACTGCAGCTCAGAATAATTTACACTTTTATAATGAAGTTTCCATCGCCAGAAATAGCTGTTTGTGTTTGTAATAAAAGTCTGATCGAGGGAACTATTTACTTTGCTTGAAACTATTTACTGTTATCATTAATGGCGAAAAGTTGTACAAAGTATATCTGTGTTATGTCCTATATTTGAATTTCACAGGAACTACTAGTACGGCAGCTAGACAGTATTAACAGGTAAGAAAGAATGCACGTTACGAGCTAAAATGAAAATGCGGCACAAAATAGGATAATCCAGTTAACGGTAAATACAGATCTAGGCAATGAACGAACGCATGTCAGATTGTACTTAGTACTTAGACGCCACGCATGTATTCATACAGAAATTTCTTCTTCGCAGCGATTCAAAACATTTAGCACATGCCTCACCGCAAAACATTTTGCATGAAATCGTATTACTTTGCCTGTGCGTTACTTTAAATATCTGAGCGGGTCTTCATAGTATACGTGAGCTGATTCGTGCCGAAATATTTACCCAGTTTATTGGCACGACTTCGAAGTCATCGAGACACACACATGAACTTCGATCGTCACTGAGAGATTTTGGAGACGATTGACGGACCTTCACGAACGCTGATTTACGACAGTGATATCGACAACAGTAGGCGAGTTAGCAATAGAGAAAATCATTCGTTTGTTGTTTAGTACAGCAATAGCTTATTATTTTCTATATTTGTTATCTAGTTTTCTATATTTCTATATAGTTTCATAACGAAAAATATTCATTTTTGAAATGTTATCTTCTTGTTTTTTAAAATTTATTATTATTATTATTATTATTATTATTATTATTATTATTATTGTTATTATTATATTAATAATACTAATTTTTCATTCTTCAACTTATTAATAATGAAACAGTTAAAAAGGGATTCTAGCGTATGCAAATGATTTTTTCCTTCATACGTCACACACAGTTTCTCGGGATTAAATAAATGTGCCGCCAGCAGCTAGATCGCTTTCAAATACCATGTGACAGAGAATTTGAGGCCGATGTCTTCGTGGTTTCAGATCAATATTGACGCATGCCGGTGCCGCACTCCAGTCAAATTGAGTTGATATTGCACGCGATTTGTGCTTCTTCCTTTCCGTTCATTTTCACCTACTTAGAGCTTACATTAGCAGCTCTATTGCCACATACGTGCTCAGACGTCGGAAGTGTAGAGCAGAGGTGATATATCATGTCTGGGTGTACGAGAGCCCGAGGGGAAATCCCTGCCGGCATGCGATCGATATTATGCTCAGCGAATAGAATAATGTCACATCCAGCAATATACACAATTTTTTCGACACTAATAGCATCAGTAGACGATCACACGGAATGAAATTCACGCTCTTTCTTCATCTTCATGTTTGTTTTTGCTTGCTCATCAGTAGTTTCACGACGGCATGCCGTCTCGATATGTCTTCGAGGCAAATACGCCAGATTAAACAAGATCGACGTCGTTAAACAGCCACGTTCTTCGCGTTTTCTCTTCACGAAGCTCTTCGCGTTGTGACGCCGCCCGCAGGGGCGTGTCATATGAGACACAGTCGAATAATGGTTAACGAGCGAAAGCCTGGCAGTTTGCGTTGGAGAATTACAAATACTCTGTGTTCAGATCTGTTGGTCAACGGGTTAATGAGTAATGGAAGAACATACCTTCTCTTGTAATACAGCTCCTTCGAAAGACTTGAAAATTGTTAAATTTCAAGATAATTTTCGTTTTCTCTCTTTAAAAGTAATAATCTGCACTTCGATAAACAAAATTAGTCTTCGTGTACAAATAACATATTCACTGTATTGCATCGTTGTAACACAATTCTCTACATTAATATATTACTCAATACATTAATCGTTCAAGCTCGTAAACGTGTTGACGTATTACGCAAAGAAAATGCATAGAGTTTCCGGTTTAAAATAATCCGTGCAAACGAATAATTAATTATCATTTCAGTATTTTAAATATAGCATAGACTACTTGTGTTCATATGAGATTATTTCACGTCGGGGTCTGGACAGCAGTTCACATGTTTTTAATGTATGATATTCTTTCATTCGACATGAAAAAGACACGCATTCTTTTATTTCAAGTTCAGAAATTGGTTATTTGCGGTTATGCTCATGCCACTCAGAGTCATATACACAACAAAATATATTATCAATTATTGCTCGAATGCAGCCAATGTTATTCTCGACATTTGCCTTCGTTTGGTCACTTCAAAATGTGCATTTTGTTTGAAATAGCATTTTCAAACAATTAAATATTTAATTTCATAGCTTAACTGAAATTCTTACATAAACATGATGAAGATAAAAATTTAAAACAGTAGTTACAGCCTAATCGATTTTTATAAGATAAAGACGAGCAGTAAGACTATTGTCGTAAAGCTCAAGCAATTGTAGTACGAAAAGGCATTCATTCTCATAAAATTAGAATTGTGTTCGGTCCGTTCTTAATTCAGTGCTGAAAATCATGTGAATGATCGTCTGCCTTATTAGAGTTTTAAGAGTTATTATAGCCAGATGTTCACTTTCCCCCAGAATAGAGGAGTGACAATTAATATTTCACGTCAAATTGAGTAATAAAGACTGGATGCTACCTTTTAAATGCATATTTTTTATTAAATCGACATAAAAAGATACTGTTTCTTTTTCTTGAGTGGCCTGATTATGTTATTATACTATATTACTTTGGAATTAACACAGTACTAAGTAAAATATGATTGACATGTTCTGATTACCTAAATCTGGTTTGTTTCATTTATTACGCATCTGTGATATTCTCTTTCAAAATAACATTTATTATAAAGTTGTAATAGTCAAAAATTAAATATATGAACAAGTTAGATACAATTTGAAAATATAGTATTACTATTCAATTTTCTAAACATAACAGAAAAAGAGACTGAAGATGTGAATATCTAACACCTATTGCAGTATTCGACGGTTTCGCACTGGTCGACTTCATGCCGATCAGCCTTGATAGAGGCGCAAAAGCCGAAGAAATAAATGAATGACCTTCTGCTCGACGAGTTTCGCCATTAGCAGCTCATATAAACATTTCCGACTCCCGCAGCGACGTAGTGACAGCCATCTAGCCTCTACATCTGCTTTTCACAAAATGATGAAACAAATTTCATTTTGCCGAGCCTTCCAGCTTATCACAGATTGCATTTCATGATTAATGAGCAGTGTCGGCTTCAAAATATTTTGTTATGAAGAGAGAACTTCTCGACATCAGCGGCTTCGTTATCAACGAGTATCGGAATGTCCAGCGGTGATAAATAGAAACAGGAAACGACACCCATGCTTTTCAGACAGTTCGTTCGCGAAAAGCGAATGAGAAGAGAATCGCGTTTACTGCAATAGAAATCACGTCATGGTGTGGTTCTCGGGCACGATGTTTATTTCGAAAGCTCAACGATATCCTCAGAATAAACTAAAAATAAATATTCATTTGCTTCAGATGGCCTCGACTGCTAAAAGTGCGTGCACTAAAATGTTACGCAATTCATTAACCTCATTACTTTAATGCTTTCAGGCACAGAATATTTCATATAGCCTTAAGATTTTTCGTCAAGCTGGTTCATTACCTTTAAAAGGGGAATAAAATGAAATTAATTTATTGCCAATTTTTGTCGTTTTCTCAAAAATATTAGAGAGTGTTTTTCATACGGTCGAAACAGCCTCAGAAACGGCAAGCCAGATACCGCAACATAGTTCAGGAAATAAATTGTTGAAACTGCCATTTTTTCTTTCTCAAAAGATGTTGCATTATCAATGACAAAATGGTTAGTTCTTACTGTGATATTTTTTAGATCTTCGAAAGCTTTGATTTACACCATAACATCTTGCTCGTGCCTGTTTTCTTTATAGTTCTGTTTCATTGATAATTTCGCGTTTCCAATACGAAAATATTGAGCAGGCTTTCATACGCGAATGGAAATTACTGTAAACTAGCGTTTCAGACCGTACATGAAATTAGGAAATAAATTGTTGAAATCAACATTTTTCAGCATGTTAACATCACGACGTCATTCCATTGCATTTCTTTTGATCTTCGAAAGCTTGACGTTACACCATGTATCATCTGCTTCAAAATATTTTCTGCGGAATTGCAGATGCCTGACGGGATACGTCTAAATATCGACCAAAGAGCAGAAATACGTACGACGAGCGATTAATATTTACTTCATCTCTCCATTTCGCCAATTGAACATGTCCACAAGGCTCGATATTAGTTCCATCCTCTTTCTGTTGCATGCAATGATAGTGTTCTCATCTATTAGCCGGAAGCAATGTTCTGCTTGCTGACGATACGAATGCCTTCTTGCAAAAAGAAATTATAGCAGTGTTACCAGAAAATGTTTGTACAGAACATTGAAGTTAACGAAGGAAAATGTTCAATTTCAGTAGCCAATCGGCACATATGCTCAGTGAAATGAATACCAGTAATTAGCCGATATTAAGGTAACAAAATTTTCTAGTCTCTCAATTAATAACCAATGGAATGCAATATATTAAACACCACTCATTTTCCTCATTGATAAGCATATTCAGACTTTCTACTTCGTCAGCCATGCAGGTAGTTGCAGTTGGTAATGTACATTCTCGCTCGAGACATGGCATACTGGGGAAGTCATCGTTAGTAGCGCCTAGACATTTAGATTGCAAAATATCCGAATAACAGTCGTTATTTCACGTACCCAAAGTCTTCTTTCGAGCTTGGAATCTACGGTCGCTCCTGCCTGTTTACGCACCCGGTAGTATTTCAAAACTTACTTAACGGCGAACAAATTACAAATACCGACATTTATACCGTTAACACACGACGTAGAACATACCATCGGCGTCAGTCAACAGCTTCATCACAAGAAATTGATACAACATAGCTACGTTACTTACTGCTATTACAGATGAAATTAAACAATTGTACTGGCGTTCAAATTCTGCTGTGCAAATGTTTTCGCCGCAAATGCTTCTATTAGCACTGTGACTGAGTACGATCATCAAAAAGAAAAATAATGTCTACTTTAACAAAACAATGATATAAGTATATTGTGTTTGTTATTTCCGGCATTGCATACTTTAAAGAGATCAGCTGTAACAAGCCTGCTCGTCATAACTTCATCTCGACGAAGTTTTGTATCCAAGTTTCATTCATTGAGTAACACACGGCCTCGAGCCTGCTTCTGCACGTACCATTCACTATGCAGCACGTTTTCGGAGCTTTTCTTTCGTTTTGGCAGCAGCTAGTGAAAGTTTCGTTAAGTTGTTATCGACCAGCAGTTGTTATTGTTGCGCAAGTTTTCAGCGGGTCTTCGGAAACGAAATATCTAGTTTGAAGCTGCTTTTTAAAATTTATTATTATGTTGTTATTATTGTTATTATTATTATTATTATTATTATTATTATTATTATTATTACTATTATTCTTCAACTATCAATAGTAATTGTTGGGAAGAAATTTCGAAACTCAAGAAAGCGTGCGCAGATGCTTTTCTTTCATACAACATAGTCTTTAGAGTTTTTGACTAAATAAATATCTAAATATTCGGGATTAGACATTACAATAGTCAGCAGCAGCCTCATTTAGCAATTCCTCAGATAGTACAGTGTTACCATTGCATAATTTTTCATTACTGAAAGACTTTTCGACGTCAATTGTGTCTGACAATAAAGATATTGCTGAAACATATCGATCTCCTTTCATCAACAGATCATCAGAATATTGAAAATTAAATTCTGACAATTTCAAAGTTGGGACAATAAACGAGCCACTTCTCACGTCAATACCGACTTGGTATTCTGATCGAAGAAAATGGAATTGTCCATTCAGAAAGCGGAAGCCTCCGGTAAGTCACAGTCTGCAATATTATGTCGAAAGTTCAGAACTCTGTAAGAGAGAACAAATAGTTTAATTGGTTGTGAAATTAAATATCAGTCATAACGTGAGTCAACATCCGTTATTGTCACCAATGCAATTGTTAATTACTTCCTCCACAAGTGTTTCACTGTCATCCAAAGAAATATTGCTTATTGCACAAGAAACACGGCACTACCGCACATTGGTTCGTATAAAGCCAATATTTCTTAATGTTACAGAGTTCACTTCTGATTTGAGCGTCAACAATATTTAGAGCGTTAATTTTTTTTAAATGCGTGAAGCTCATCACGTTTACGAAAAGCATTCAATTTTCAATTATTTTTGACTTGAAATTGCAGAAACAATACTTGTAAATCAACAACATGTTTTAATTCGTATGAATATAACGAGTTTCATAATTGTTCATCAAATACGCATACTCAATTTACGATGCTGCATTTAACATTAATATTTCGAAAATAATAAAGTTAGTAAATATGTGCGTTTGTTTATTTGATCCATATTATAAACAGAAAAAATCACCTTGATTTGCGATTTGGCGGAATGGCTCATATATGGTGACGCATAATGGCTTCATAATAGTTCGTTCCTTTATCAATAAAATGCCGAATGCAGGCATAAACAGGCTAGTGCGAGTCACCTGTTCTGCTGCAAAAACTTCAGAAAGTGAACGCGGCCGGAGAATATACTACTTTCTTTTCGCGCGCATTTGCCGTGTATTTGATACCAGTCATTCATTCTTTACACTAGTCTCATGTTTTTCTCGCCGCGTCCAATATTCATATTTGAGCATCATCTGTGTTTTCGAAAAGATGACAAAGAGTTCATTTACACATATTTACTTCTGTTATTAACATATCTGCTAAAGAGCAGAAAGTTTGTCGAAAGCCGTAGTACCTTGGCAAAGTTCCTTTCAGGAAACGAAATACGCATTGCTTTAAACATTGATTTTACACAAGATTACGTGACAAAGCAAGGGTTATTCAAAAGATCAGGTTATTACCCGAGTGACAAAGTTTAATACAATAACTTCTGTTGAAGTTCTTTCACGAATGCAACCTTTCTGTATTGCTCATCGTCGATGCAAAGATATGTAGAACTTTGCATATTGAAAGGAATAATCATCGATCGCCATTTTCATCCTTTCAAGTAAAAACAAAACTGAAAACACAGAAGTTTCATTAATAGTTCATGAATGCTTCCATAGTCAGAGCTACAAATTACATGCTTGTTCAGCATTTTTCAAACACAGCATGGTTTTAAGTGGCAAAATACAGAATTTATACTTTAATTATCTTCTGCAAGTGATCACCATTTCAAGAAACTGCCACTGACTGTAGTGGTGAAAGGCAGCCGGTTAAAAGAATATGAGCAGAGTTCTTTTCTGTTCGTGTTGAAGTTCTAATGCATAATTGTGCTAAACGAGAGAGATGCACATTTCAGCCTCAATGACAAACACGTCAACACAGTGGGATTACAATAGCTCGAAAATGGGAAGTAAATACATGAAGAAGAGAGCACACAGTATTTGACTAGAGTAAGCTACTAAGGTGTCATTGTCTTAATGGGTAGGAGTAAAAGAAAGCATATTTAGTGTTTAAACACACAAATGTGTTAAGAATAGAAATACAGATTTTATTTTATTTGGTATTTACAGTTTTCACTGCATATTACAATACTTTATTTTTATTTTATTTTTTATTTATACAATATTTTAGAAATGTAAATTTGCTTTCATAATGCTCGTCTTATTTAAAACACGATTTATGTGTGGCCAATTGAAATTGATGTACATTGGAAATAGTTCCCGAATGTTAAGGCGCATTCAGTTATGATATGAAAGTAACGTAATAAATATGAACCAATATCAGTGTTAATGAAACTGTTGAATGCCGTTTTTTATGTCAGTTTCATATTTATCATTATGCTTTTTATTGTTTATATTTTAAATACTTCGTCAAATATTTTTATAAAATTATTGTTAATTTGAAAGAAAACACTGCATTCTTCACATAATAAAATTCTTCGTTAGGTATAACTTATTGCATTAGCGTAATTTTACGTGAGATTTATTACCGATATATTTCGAAGTTTGGGAGTTAAATAAAGAAAGGTATGATTACACTCGAAATTTCTATTCTGATTGCAGTATTAAAACTATTTGGCTGATTTGTATTTGTGTATAAGACAGTTTTCGAGTTATTTCGAAAAGACAAAAGCTTATAATTGTAACTACATGATGTTTTCATCTTCAGTTATGTTCAATTGGTTCTTTATTCGAATGATTGACTTTAAAAGCACTGAAATTATTATAAAGCGGAATTAATCTATTTTCAAAAGCAATATTGCAATATCTTATAAATACTAGCAATGTAGTACAAAATATTTTCTGTCCTTTTCGAGGTTCATCGCACAAACTGTTGTAATGCGTCGTGACATTATCCTCGATCTTGCTTCAACTAGCACAAGAGTTTTCATCAGTCTCTATAGACGAGCTTCAAATAACAGCAGACGTCATCACAGTGCGCCTGAATGACGATCATCAATAGCTAGCGAGTTTTGTGAACCTTCACTACCTGAGAGCGCTGAGACTACTTCACGTTGCCAGAATGGGTGCCGCTGCGGCGCAAATAAAAATACGGCTCAGAATATGTAACAAACATGTGTCGTTGCATTACACAGAAATGCACGAATTATTTTCACTTACTTAGCTGAACTTGAATACCAGCAGCCAGCAGTCAATAAACATAAACACTTCAGCATACAAGAATTTTGTTCGCTGAAAAAGAAATAATCTCTACTGTCTCTCAATACCATTGAGCATCAGCTTTCTTCATTTAACAATTAAAGTTAATATTTGTAACTTTTAAACAACATTCTGTCGTGTTGTACTTTACAATTAGCTGTTTTTCTGAAAGAAAAGAGCTGATTCTAAAGCTTTTTTACAGAATATCGGTATAGAATTCCGTATTAACACTTTCTTTCCGAAACAAATTATCTTTCAATATCTACAATTGTTGCCACGACTTACCGTGTCTTTTCATAGCAGAGGTCTGGTTTATCGACTTCATAGTTCAGAAGTTTGGGTCGAGTTAAAGCCGTGCCTTTCAGTTCGCACGGTCGCCCTCGTGTTACCGTTGTTCAACCATGATGGGTTCATCCGTTTTTGTTGATAGTTTTTCGTAATTTTTTCTTTTATAGAATGTAACCAGCTTTTTAACTCATTATTTAAAATAGTCTCCAATACGACACCGAGTCTATCGTATGCCGAATAAATATAAAATAAAAATTGCAAAGAAAGAAATGTCAGTTCGTTGGCTCATTCACTCCTTCTCTTACAAATATTTAATGTCATTTATACTTTCATTCGATGAATTGTTAATGCCTTGTAATATGATAATATCGTCTGAAGAGCTTTGTCGCAGATGCAGTCTCGAAGAGTTTCCGCGACGGTAGTTCCTCATTTCAGTTAAAGTCACCAGAAAGAAAGCTTCTTTCTTCGACTGGCGTCGCATACTTGTTTATCGCCTTCACGATATATTCGCTTTCATTTCAACACCATGTTGGCGCGCGTTCGTGCCACATATTCTGAATACAGCCGATGCCCGTTTCTCGAGATCCGGCAAACTGACGGTCACATACCCTTCTCGAGAAAAAGATTTTGTGAATTCCGATTTTCGCATCGAAAAAATTTTTTAACCAAATCGATGCCTTCCTTTCGTCTGATTCGAATGTCGAGCTATCTTCGTTTTCCTTCCTCCTTCTTCTTTCTTCTTCCTTCTCCTTCTTCGTCTTATTCTTTTATCCTTTCGACATTTGATTTTATCGTTGTCGTAAATCCGAAATTGTAATTTCCGACATCTTCACTTTCACTAGTAAAGCCGCAGCACCGAAGAAATACTGCAGTGTGTGTATGGCGAAATTCGAATAAATCCCGTGCAATATCATGCTTAACATCAACAATATGCAAGGCATTTGCCGGCATACAAACACTTTACCTTCTATTATAACTCATCGTAAATACCTTAAAAACAGCCGGTAGAAGACGTCAAACAATCGGGCATTTTAGAGGCATTTTACTTATCTCGACGTTCATACCGGTAAATGGCCTCAGCCTAAAAGCCGCACATACCGGTATTCTTCCTCAATAAAATGGCAGCTTCACAAGCAGTGTCACGGTATTTCAGTAGAATACACAGGTATTTGGGGAAATTACTGCGATAGTTTCGAGACGACTATAAACACCAGACACGGCTGACGGAGTCCTAGGCTGAGTCCGAGGGCGGCGGATTTCGACACTTGTCATAGCTGTGTCGAAAGCCCCGCCGCCGATCAGAAGTCGAGCCATGTCGTCGTGACGGAAAATCAGCCAACGGTTTTCGCAGATGTCAATGAGCCGTTCGCCGACCTCGACTGACGCCGCAGCTACGACACGTGACAGAGCGCCGAGGCCTATCGAATTTCTCCGCATAAATTCGTCCTTTCTAGCAGCGACAAAATGCAGAAACATGTCTTCCATAACGAGTTCCCACGCACAATAAAACTTCCTTCTCTGTGCGACCGTGTTTGTCACTAAATACGACATTTGCTTGGGCTCTGATCGTATCACTAATATTCCTTTGAAAATACTTTTCAGTTATCATTTCTCTTATTCCTAGCACCATACTATAATTCAAACAATATTGTACCGACATTGAATGTTGGCTGACATTAATTGTTTACGAGGAACAGATGCGTTATGTTTAATTAAAATTATCGATTGAAGGATGTTTAATTATAATTACGTATTATTTAAGTTCATTAAGAAAAAATATTAATAGTACTATATAATATTACCAATTTTAATAAATATTTAAATATTAATACCACTAAATTTTGTCGTTTGTATTAAATTTGGGTACTAATTTATCATTTGTTTGTTAATTTATAAATTTAATTAATTAAATGTTAATTTTACTCGAAAAGTAAAAATGTTAATATTAATAAATTCTTTATTACTCAATAATGTTAGTATATACTTTCTTATTATTAAGGAAGAAATATTTCGCAAGCCTTCCAGATGCATTTTGTTAATGTAAAAGTTACCCGCGTAGAAGGGAATCTTTCACATGCAATAAAAGCATAGCTAATAATAATAGTAATAAAAGTACACAATAGTAATAAAAGTAATAATAATAATACACACACAATAATAATAATAATAATAGTAATATAATTTACTTTTATTACAAATTTCATTATCTGTAAGATCGTGGCAATATTAAACCTCAATATAAACTAGAAACAACATTTTATTTAGCTCCTGTTTATTAATGCAGGTCAAGATTTAATTAGAAATGAGCAAAGGAATCATTTTTTAACAAAACAAAATCAAGTTCGAAAGAGCGTTCGTGACATTCAGCAGTCAACGCTTCCTCGTCGCCGAAGGAAAATGTGAGGACGGCAGGCGCATACGTTGACAGCCTTCTACGTGTGAAATACAAAGAACAGAGCGTCATCTTCAAATAACGAAGACACTAAGAAAGCAGTTCTTTCAATGGAACCAATAATTACTTCATTTCAACTTTCCGAAGTTTAATTAAGGAGGTTTTCAATACATGTTAACGCAGCGCAAACGTAACGCTCGAACAATAAACATTTCAATAATAAGAATAGAATTTAATAGTTGTTTAATATACATACAGCCAATAAAATAATAATTTAAACAATAAATATCAGTTATGAAATGATATTTGATTAATAAACATTTTGTGAGATATTATTAACTAAAAGCAATTCATTTTGTCAACATGTATCGACGGAAAGTTGTTATTTCTTCATTGAAAATACCGGCATAATGTCGGTATATCTTTTATGTTAAACTATTACAGTATAGATCGTTCTACAGAGTGCATTTTATCGGCATAAATGAATAGGTATTTGAGCAGTATGAAAATACCGGCATTACAACGGTATTTTAATGGTATTCAATACCTTTCGGTCTTAATAAACTTTTGAGTAAACAGGCAATCTTGCCCATTTCGTATTTTCCAAGTTCATCTGATCGCCAGAATTCAGGAATTTAATCTCGTTTAGCGCAAAATTCTTTTCCAAATTCAACCGTAAATTATTAATGAGATAGTTTGTTAAAATAGCTCAGCTTACCATGTAATGCCAGTCGTTCACATATTGAAAGCATGTCATCAATATAGAGGCTAAAGTTATCGCGATTATCTTCTCTGTCAATGATATTGTCTAAACATTACAAGAAAGCAGATGCACGTGCTCTGAAAGTTCAAATGGCAATTTTTTTTGAAACATACGAGCCTTCGGTGAAGGCCCTGTATATGTTGTCTACATTCGTAAAAGTAATGTTATTTGCCATCACGATGCAAAGGAAGTTTGTTGAACTCTCAATCATTCGATGCCGATACCGATTGTTAAATTTATTATATAACGGTTCAGCTTGTAGCCACGGTAGGTGGCCTCGATTAATGTTCCTGTATCTAAACACAACCTGTCTTCCCATCACTCTTTTCTTATGAGTACACGACTTAGATAAGAGCTTTGACTTCAATATCAGTCTTTTAACCATTGTAGCAAGGAGCACCATTCTTCCATGCTTTCTTCCGGAATGACATAGTTGCACCTGTGAATGGCGTTTATCGTTGCCTTCATTTTAATTGAAAAATTTATTCAATTGTTTTTTGCAAACATTTTCGATATTTCCTATAATATCATTTTTCCGATTTCATTACATTGTATCCTTCTGACATGGTCGAATTAGCCACTTCTTCTCCTTCACTCGCCCAATACACTTACGTGAACGAACAGTCTCCGAGATCCGTTGATTATCGTTTGAATGTTATGGCATTTTTCTGCCACAGAAACATCCTCAGTGAGCGAGTTCGGCAGCATAACTTGACATTTCATTCTCGTTGCTCATCTTCAACAATCCTAACTTGTGCCATTGGCCTGATTTTTCCCGATTTGCACTATCAGAAAAAGACTTCACGAGTGGCAATGCACCACTCCTCGGTTTTTCAATTCACCAACAAATTGGCGACGGATGTCGTACGTCTCCGCACCATTAGTACGACGTATCACCACCGACATTTCTTAACTCCAATCACAGTACTGCCAAAGCTTGTTCTTCTTCGTTCGTCAAATGACGACTGACGATAATATCGCCATTCCTTCTCAGATTCTTTCATTAGTTTGCAGGATATGTCGAAACAAACCTCTATCTTCGTTCAAGCAGGATGTACTGCCTAGCATTTCTCTCTGCTTGGAAACCTCTCCATCAACAGAATTCCTTCATCTCTACCTTGTTTAGTCCCATTCATCAGTTATTAAATCCAGCCTTTGTTGCAGCCGTCTCCGGATTTAAAGTCTCCTTCTTTCTTCGATTTGCCACATACGCCAGCACAGCTGCCGGTCTCGCTTTCACGCTCGGCATCTTCCTGTAACCTCCACACGAAAGTCATCAGCGTCTCAGCCGTGTTATCTCTTCCGTGACATTGGCAAGAGATTTGCCAGCTCTGTGTAAGGAAAACGACGCGTTAACAGCTCAGACACCTTCCTTTTTTTTTTTTTTCCATTCCGGGATCGTCGGAGCAGCATAATTTGACTATTAACTTCTTTCCTTTCGCATTTCAGCATGGATATCGTACTTCACGCAACACATTACATTAATCTCTGAAATTAATTTGAGTTTCATTGCACCCAGCATCTGAGTAAAATTTTTCTTTAAATTCGTCATAGTTTTCTTTGGTACTCCCAACCATTCGCTCATTATTCGTGCACAGCCTGCATCATTCGATAGACTATGCGAGTTTTCATGTCTTCGAAACATACCCCAAAAAGAAAGAAATTAGTCCATTTCGCCTCATAACAGTATACGGATTTTCATCTTCGCTGCCGCACTAAATTTAGAGCACACGGCAATGAAAAGAACGCTTCCTCCACTGATTTGGTACCAATTTCCGATTTTCAATTTGCCAACGTCACTGTACATGCCGTAATCTCCGCGCCGTAGAAATCTCATCTGTCCGAGCTATTTTTCTTATTCCACCATTCACTTATTAGTTTGAAATTAACTTGTTGTGCAATCATTTTTTGAAACTTCTTCACACCCAGTCTGTTCGTTCAGTCGGACACGGTGGTTGCGAAGATCTCGGATTGTTTCGATCCTACCAAACTGCAACTTCGATCAATCTTCCTTCTAATTACGACGAAACCTGCGAATTTTCTTCATCCTCCGTAAATTCCTGCCCTTACTTGTTGAATCATCTAAATTCGACCACTGTTTCAATTAGTGAATTGCATTTCATATTCTCTTCATCCTCCCATTATTTCTTTCAATTCACTTAAGGTATTTCCAGTTCCAATTTGTTTTCAAAGATTATTGTCGAGCATTCTCCTTCACCTTGTTTCTGTTAACTCTCAATTTCATGCTCTTCTCCAACCATTTCTCCTGCATTTTCACCCGTATTCACTGCTGCATGAATTGACATCGCCGCATCATTAATTTCAGCCGTCGAGTGTTCGTTAGCCCTTTCATCTGATCTTGGTTGGCAGCTTGCCGCGACACGGCGCAGGCCATGCTGTTTTCTTCCGTTCTTATTATTTTCGTATCATGGTGGTACTGGAGTTGTTCTCTTCACTTCTGGTCGCTATTCGAATCTTCAGACATCTTTCAACGGTAGTTAGCCTTAGTCATGTTATATTATCTGTCATTTCGACTGTATTAATCGCTTCCAGAATCAATCAATCTTTTCAGACACAATATTGTCTTCTTTACAAATTGTTATCACAATAATACTGTCACTACCCGAACAGATAATTTCTCATATAATAATTTCCTTTGAAACACCCAAAAACACATCTTTGCCATAACACTCTTTTCTCAAATTGTTCAGTTGTCTAGCGAATTTGTGACTACTACTAGAAATTTGCTCAATTAAATTTTGTCTCGCTTTTCAAATGAGTTTTGTAAATGCACTACTGTCGTATTCAGCGCCAGTTGTTCACATGCCAACGGCTTCATGCGGGCGCAAATAAAAATACAATTAGAATAGCTGGAATCAGGGTCGCCGCCGCACGACAGAAATCGTCGAATACTTTCACTTCGCTTGGGCATATTCTACTAAATTGTTACAGTCAACGAACATAAATACTTATACAAGGTTCTGTTCGCTGAAAGAAAACAACCACACTCAATAATAATTACATTGTTTCTTTCTTCATTTAAATCAATTTCAAAGAATACTTAAAACTTGCTCATCACCAGGTCGCATTGTTGCAACTTCTTTACACCAGCGTTTTCTTTGAAAGAAAGATTGACTTATTTACAGAATATCGGTATAAAGAACTCCGCACTCAATACTTCTTTTCCGAAACAAATTGGTTCCTTCTATTGTCTACAAATTGCCTGCTACACGAGCCGTGTTTTCATGCAGAGAATTACTTGGTCGACTTTTCGTCGCTCGGCACCCCGTCTTGCGTTTGTCGGCAAGCGCCTTCGGCAAATCGCACGGTCGCTCCTTTCAGTGTCAGTTGCCAATCACGATACCGTCTGTTTTCGTTACATTCGTATTTAAAGTCTATTATTCTTTAGTCTGCTATTGCTATTGACAATGAAACAAAGATTCTAGTACTTAACATAATGGTGAAAAAGTATGTAATCAATATTATTTAAAAGTTTAGTTTAATATAGTTAATTACTTGTACAATGTGAATTTATACTTATGCTTTCAGAACCAAACAATTTGCATGTTGTCCGTACTGAGAAACATCTTTCCTGCGGAAGAAAGAGGCTATTCGTAGCCCTTAATTCAAACGGGTTGTTAATAATAATAATAATAATAATAATAATAATAATAATAATAATAATAATAATCTATATATTTAAAAAAATAAGGTATTCTGCCATGGCTTCGTTTACAGCTTCTACTGAACCGATTGCAGTATTTTGTTCCCTTTAAATGAAAGAATGTGATCCCTAGATGTGTTATCAGATATTGTTTGTGTTGATTCACCAACATTTACGGTGTAAATTAATTAATTAAATCATTCTTTAATAGTACGCTTATCAATAGTCAATTGTTTTCTTCCAAAAGGTGGCTGTTTCAAAATAGATTACATGAAACGATAGATTCGATTTCACGCTACTTCATGGTGGCGTTGCTTGATTTTTGTTTGATTGTTGAGATTGTTTACAATTCGTCAGGTTTTGTTTCAGTGTAAAATTGCATTGTGGCTTTGACAGTTTGCATGTATTTGCTTTTGTGGTGCATTTTGTAGAGAACATTCGGACAGTGGGTTTTACTCGGTTGTACTGAAGTAGTGAAGTTGTTCACAGGTTATGTCGAATTCCGAATTGTTGCCCACGCGCCTCAAAAGACGCAAACTTACATGGAAAGAGAAAGTCAGCGTAGGTGTCGTGATAGTGAGGTCATTTCGTTTCTTGTAATAATAATAATAATAATAATATAATAATAATAATAATAATAATAATAATAATAATAATAATAATAATAATAATAATAAGTGTATTCAGACTTTCCGAGTACGCGTCGGGGACGCAGCGCAGGTTGCGTCGTGGGTGGCCGTACCACGACTCGAGGTGCGGGAGAGCTGTTGCCCTGCTCGCTCGCTCACACACGCCAGTCGCATGCGTGCGGCCATCTCATCGGCTCTTGCAGCAAAGAATGTTTATAAGACAAAGCACCTTCAAGCGATTTCTTACCGGAACAATCCACGACGAGACAATTTTTAAGTGCTCGTTATTTCAAATCAGTCGCAGATTCAGAAACTGGGTAAGGCGAGGGGACATGCAGATGCATTGTTGGTAGTGGAGCATTATTTGTGAATTTTAAAAATTATCCCCGGTATTACGCAAGTATTAATTTAACATATCATGTAATAAATTATTTGGATTTAAAAAAATATTATGAAATCCGTGCAACACAAGGCTGTGATAAGCAAGTCCTAGTTTTACTTGATAGAAGCGGCATTGTTTGCAAAATCGGAAGTCAAAGAATACGCGTTGTTAGGACAACAGATCAACAAAGTTTGATATTCCATGCTTGATGTCATAACGCTGTGCAAATGGACGCGGCCTCGAATACATTATGTGTACAAGGTGTGAAGAGGGCATTGGATGGCCGTGATCTTTTTAGAAAGACGACGGATGATTCTCTAGAAGATTATTTTGGAACACACGTAAGCGGTTGGTGAGGTACGACCGTATTTTTAGCATAGGCTGGGTATTATTTAATGATAGTGAAATGGTGATGTTTTGTTTGAGGTTTGAGAGATTGGTCTTGTGTAAATTGTGATGGACATTGTAATTGGGAATTTTTATTAATGTAATAGTTGGAAGCTTGAATTAAATAGACTCCATATTTCAAGGAGATGCATATTAGGGTAGCTCCGTAGTTGGAAGAATTTTTTTTAATAAGTATCTGAAATGAATTAAATAGACTCCATATTTCAAGGAGATGCATATTACGTCCTAGTAATAGCAAATCGTTGAGGACATTCTGGAACAATTTTTAATTTAGGAAAGAACGCAAGAATTGATACATCGAGGATTCCATGAACAACATTCTGCTAGTCAGCCGAGAAGCCAGCGATCAAAACATTTTACTACACTTACGAAATATAGTCAAACCCATACGGTGTTTTAATGTTAGTAGTGAAAAGTAATTCGCATAAAATTAATAGAATTGTAATGCATAGATTATAAGAATAAATGTTAAATGTTTTTATTGTTGAAAAAGCTGATAATTTGAAGTAGTTGCCATCAATCTATTAACTTATTTCAATCAATAGAACTTCCAGGAATCGTGATTCTGTGTAGAATTACACATCCATATGCAACAGGAAAGGAGTAATATGTTGTATGTCGAACCCACGTTTAAATTAGCAGTAAAAGTTAATAATTTAGTGTTAATAGAAATTCACGAATAACTAGCCCACCGCGGAGCTCGACAAGAAAGATTTATCACCGTACATATTGAATCGAGGAGAATACGAATTGGAACAGTTAAGTTCAAGATGTGGTGGAGCACATGTCCTTACTGGTAATATTTCCTAGTTAACTAATTTTTTATATTTATCATTTTGTATTTATTGCCAAGCGTATTGCTACACCCAAATCATTTGTAGGGATAGTTCAGAACTTATGACGGTGAATTTTCAAACACATATTAGTCTCCAAAATAAATACTGTTAATTGTGGACGTGAGTGGATGAAGGTCGTGATAATTGTTTGTTACTGAGAAAGAGAACTAAGACTGATGATGAAGTAAATACATTTCTTCCATAAAACCATTTATCCATAAAAATTGTTATAGTATATTTCATGTGCTGCATTCATTTAAACAATTATAAATTGGCTGATTTCCTTACCCATGCTATTGGAGTTCTCAATTACTTCACCGATCCAGGTGATAATAGTGACACTGAATTTATCATGTTTCGTGTCGAAAACATTCCTTCCAAAGTGTCTTGTATAGACGCGAAACCTAAGATGCCTATTAATTAGATCGTTGGTGATATAGATACCTTCTTATATGAATGTAAATAAAAGATGTCTGGTATCAATAATATGCGACTGAACTAATCAGAACTACGTTTTCCGCCCAAACGCTGCAAGATAGCTCTGATGATGATCGCTACGCAATCGAAAAGATCGTAAGATAAAATATACAGATTATTGGTACCGAATATCTTTTATTTACATCTAAGATGCCTAATTAAAGAATTTCCGCCACCATGCTCCGTGAAGAGGTTCTCAAGAATCTCTACCTCGGCTCGCACCGGTGAAGAATTTGAGGAATTCAAATTCCTTATTGCCACTGGAATGTTAAGTCCAACTTTTGAAGCAGATGCTGTTTACATTTACTTATACATTAAAATTTAGAAACCCTTCGTCTGCTTAAGTTATTAGGGTCTGTGAATGATGATTTAATAAGTATATGAAAACGATAATGATCATAATTTGAATCTACACTCATGAAAGTGAGATGAGTGATAATGAAATTGGGAAATGAGGAGAGGAGAAACGGAAGAAATTCCAAGAAAACTCGCCGATAGCTCGCTTTGTCCACTACAAATGCCACACCACGCCATGATCACCATCGCTTTGTTTAAACATTCACGAACTTTTAGAGTTTATGTTGATTTGATTTTTTCGTGTTCCCGGGCACGTCAACTGCTTTGGTCATTAGTCCCGTTTGTGTAGTGCATGTTTTTTCTCGGGATATGCGCGGTGATCTTTCCCCGCTGGATAGCGAGATCCGGCGCCGACATACCATCGGGTAGTGGGATTTCCCCCTAACCAGGACTCTCCCACGAGCGGGGCACCGCCCCAGCCGGGACAAGCTCGAAGCTCCCGACCGGTCTCCCGGAATATGTGGTAGTGTAGTGCATGTTAGTGTGAGTGTGTAAGGGGAGAGGATAGGGCTAGCTTGTTTCTGGCTCTTTAATAGTCTCTCAGCCTTCTCTCTGTGGTTGGATCTCCACGCTTCAGGCTCCTCTGGTACTTCTTCCGTTTGCGCCTTTTATCCCGCACGAACTCCGGGAGCTCCTCCCTCCACCAGGGCACTGTCTTCTGCCGTTTGGGTGGGCCGTGGGGAATGCTCCCCAGGGCTGCTGTCATCAGGGCACCCATCAGTAAGCACCCGCGGTCTTCTACGTCTGCCGCCTCCTATTGCAGCCTCACTGCTTCCATCTCTCGTTCCAATTTGGTCATGAACAAGCCCCATCGAGCATTTCTCACCCGGAACCTTAGTTCCTGATAATTTAAGTCTGGAGAGATGCCGTCATGTAGGGGCTTCATTTGTAGCTCAAGGAAGATCGCCCGGTGGTCGCTGAGGACCACTTTTTCTACCACTCGCCACCTACTTACCGGAGGAGCGTCGGCATCATTCATCAATCATCATCAGTGTTATATCGATATTGGAGCTCACTTCCCGAACCCCCAAGCGTCGAAAGAACGTCTCCTTTTGTCCAGGTACACTATCCCACATGCTGGGAGACCGTTCGGGAGCTTAGAGATTGTCACGGATAGGAGCTTGTCACATCTTTGGTGGGGGGGTACCGGGTTGGGGAATACCCCTCTAGCCTACGGTAGATCGGTGCCGGATCTCACCACCCAACTGGGGAAAATGATGCCACCTCACGGTGGAAACACTGCATTTACGGGACTAATGACCTTAGCAATAGACGCACCCGTAAGCACCAACCAAATAATCAATCTGTCAGGTCGACGGTCGTTGCATCTTCACCATAGACTGCGATTCGTGCACGGCCCACGGAAGGGTCGTTTTAACTTGAAAACAACCGAGCGTAACAGGACCTTTCTGATGTTTAGTGTTATTTACTGTGACTCCACTAGACATGTACTCTTCCATGCATCTCTCGTAAACGGTCACTTACGAGTATGTAACGTATTCACCACCAAAGAGTCTATCATACGAGTTACGAAAGAAAACGAGTTTTCAAACTTTAAGAATTATGGAATTTTTTAAAAAATAATAAAATAACCCCTAGAAAAAGAACTGATGTTACGATAAGAGTGCCACAAAGACGATCATTTAGAATGCCATATAAAATGCAACATGAATATGATTATTATCGAGATTATCATGAATGTTAAGTGTTTGTTACTTCTTTCTGTTGAGAAGAAATCACTGGCCGCAGATAATTTTTGGGACATAAAAATTACATGTGTACGAAATAGACTGTAAAAAGTCACATCGCAACTACAAATTAAGGAACCTGGTCGTTCAATCTTCGCCTAAATGGTAAGATACGAGTCAACCGAAATTCTTAATGCAATGTTCATAACTTAATCAGGGATATCGGTTCTTATGCTTTGTTTGAATACGCTGACATGCAGTTTCTGCGCCTCATACGAAATCACAGCTAGCGTGGTCTAGAGTTTCCTCCTCCGACGCGCGAACCATCCGTCGTCTGTGCCGCGGCGGGTCCTCTCACGCGCAGTATGCGGGCGCAGCGGCCGGGCGGGCGGGCGAACGGGCGGCGGGCAGGCAGGCGGGCGGGCGGACGCGCTAATCTGCGCCCGCGTGTCCACCTGCTGTTGCGCGAACGGCCGCTCGCGCGGGGCCGTATGGCGCGGGGCCGGGCGCCGCCTGCGCGCCCCGCCTGGCCCGCCCGCCCGCCCGCCTGCGCAGCCTGCGGCGACCATCTGGCCCCCCGCGGGCAAACAAGCCACGGCAAACAGCATTCGGACGCCCCGCGCGCGCCTCACGCGGGACGCGGGCCTTGAGGAACACCTCGAAAGGAGCACCGCACGCTGCCTGCGACTCGTGCGTTAAAGGAGCTAACGTCGTTTTAAATAGAGGGTCGTGGCGCCCATATGGTACAGTGACGTTCTCGGGTAAGATAACTGCCCGCAGGCTCACTGGCCAAATTTGGATACTGACAAGGATGCATTAATGCAGGAGTAGACTTGTGTTTAGAGTCCCGAAAATTGTTTTTTATAAAATATTTTTAATTTGTTTAAAATATAAAAACATGGAATTTATGTTGTTTTAAAACCCGGATGGTATAATTTATTTTCATCATTTTTTTGATTACAGGGAGTTTATGTTTAGAAGCCCTCTTATAAAAATTCCAATCTCGTACTGGGGTTAAAAATTTCTTTTCCCTTTTGATAAAATTTCCAAAAAGATCCAGAAAATCCATTCTTTCCCTTTTAAATTTTTTGTTTTATCTTACTTACCCTTGAAATGTAACCAAATATTACATATTTCCCCCGGGGTATAAAAAGCCACAGTTCATAAAACCAAAATAAAAATAAATGAAAAATTTTTTTGGCTCAATTTTTCTGTAGTTCTCTGGCTAAATGTGTAGTAAAAAAACAGGTTAAATCTCTATTACATTTTTCATTTTTATTTTAAATGTACACAATGTATAGAGCGAAAAAATAATATTTACAAAAGTTATAATATAACTAAGATTTTTACAAGTCCAAAAAACCTTTTGCTACATACAAAACAAATGAATGAAAGTGAAGCTGCTTTTCATGGACAATAAAATTTTATTTCGGGGGTACCTCTACAAATACTCTTTTTAGGGAAAATTTTGGGTTTTATTGAGTTTAAAGGGAATACATAATCCTTTTTCATATGTAATTTATATTAAAAATATCAAAAAATGTACAAGACAAATTTTAAAACCTTTTAACGCTGTTTATTTGAATAATTTTTTCCCCATTATTTTGGGGGAAACCCTTTTCCAGTACCAGGTTTTTTACATAATCCCCCCCTCATCTGAAGCGCAAAAATTCGCGGGCGCCGCGGGGGATGGAAACGCCAAAAGACGCCGCATCGGGTCGTTTAAGAAACCGATTCCCGTTTTTTAAGTTGGAGGGCGAAAATGCCGGACGCGGATAAATTTAAATTTGGGGCATTCCCCGTTTCTGCCATCCCCTGATGTATACCCCTTTTGAAAATATGGGTGATCCCTTCCCACCCAAAAATCAAAATTTTTCCAAGTTTGGGAAAACCATCCCCTGGCCCAGGGCCCAACCCTGGCGTCGGGGCGACCCGCCTTATCATTGGCTTTTGCTCCGTTTAGACAGCCCCCTTTTTTCCCCCCTGGGAAATTTTCCCCCCGGTTACCCGGGGCGGGGCAATTTCTGGGTTAGTGACGCTCCCTTTCCCCCTAACGGGGGGGCAGGGAGGGGGGTGAGAGGTGGAGGGGGGTTTAACAGGGGGGGCCAGAAAGGGAAAGGATTGGGGCGCGAGGAAATCACTCCCCAAAAGACGGGACGTTGGCCCAAACCCCCCGTGGACGCGGGAAAAACCAAGGGCAGGGTCAGGGGAAGGGGGCTGTGACATTTTTATCGGGTTCTTTACCATGAAAATGAAGTCTAATTTATGGTATCAAATTTTGTGAAAAAATTTAAGGTCAGATTAAATTAAAAAGTATTAAAAGTTTTGTTTTTAAAAACTATTTTAAAATGCAAATTTTCAAAAAAAAACACCTTTTATTAATTTTTGGAAACACAATATAATGCATTTACATAATATAAAATTTCCCTATCAAGAAAATTTGGGAAATTTCATGATCACGTTTTTAAAAAACTTGTTTTTGACAATCCCCCTTTTTTAAAGGGAAATGAAGCAATAACCCCATTTTATTACGCATTATAAAAATTAATCCCCTTTTTTCTATATGAGCAGGGGGCTGAAAACAGTGATTTGTTAATAAATTTAAAAAATCACTGCCGGGTGTCCCAAGTAGTTATCTTGCAATTCTTTTAATTTTTTTAAACTATTTGTAAAATTTGTTAAAATTTAAAAGGATAACCGGTAAAAAAATTTGGGGAACCTCTCATTGAAATTTTTTAAAAATATAATTGTTTTTATTCTTTATATTTTCAAAAGTTGCTTTTTTTTTGTTACTTTTTTGAGAAAATTATATTTACCCCTTTCCCCAAAATATTTTTTTTTTTATTTATTTATTTTAAAATATACGGGAACAGTACAAATCTGATAGGGTTTGAAAAAACCTTTAAACTTAAAAATTATTTTCAACATATCACATTGCATTTTAAAAATAAAAAGTAATTTGATATCTTTAATAAATACCCCTAATTTTAAAACAAAAAAATTTTTTAATTTTTTAAAAAAATTTGTGAAATCTACAAAATTTAAATATTTTCTTAAATATTTTGAATAATAATAGTAAAAAAAAATTTAAAAACCTTAAAATGTTAGAATAAATTAAATTTTTTTTAAAAGAGCTTTAAGAAAGAAAAAAAAAAACTTTTTTTTTGAATAAATTTTAAAAGAGATTGGTTTTTATTTAAAAAATTTAATTTCCCGGGAAAATTTTGCCCAAATTTAAGGGAAAAAAAAGGAAATAATAAATTTTAATAAGTTTTTTTTTGTATTTGGGGCTTTCTGGGTTTTTAGTTTAATTCAAAACTTCCCCCAAACATCCAAAACCCTTGGTTTGATTCTATATTAAAAATGCGGGTTTTTTATTAAAGGAAAAAAATTTTTCCTTGTTTTCAAGATTAATTGTGAAATAATTTTAAAAATTTAAGATATCCGCAAATAATTTGTTCAAAAAGATCCCAATACTTAAGGATATCTAACCGGGAAAATACTTTTGGGTTTTTAATCAAAAAGGAAAAAAAAGAATTAATGGATCACAATTTCCCTAAATCTAAAACCAAACTACCCCTTTTATTTTACAAATGAAACTTCATCCCTTTTTAATAATATAAAAAACTGAAAAAAAAAGTTAAATCTTTGTAAATTAAATGTGAAATTTTTCCCAAATTTTCTGAAAATTAGTAAAAAGTCAGTTAAATATTTTTTTAATTACAAGTTTAAAAAGAGTAAAAACAGAAAAAAAATGACTATTTTTAAAATGAAATAAAAACAAAGACAGTGTTTTTAAAAAACCCAAAATTTTTAAAAGGCATTTTTAAAAAATCACCCCCTTCTACGTATTAGATTTATAAATATAGAAAAAATTTAAAAAGGGTTTGCGGAGGACGGTAGAGCACCCCTTCATAGTCAAAAGCTATCCTTCTTCGGTTTTTCACTATCGAAATTGCACAGGAGCAGGGGCTTTCAGTAAGGCCCCGTTTTTATTTCGGGGGGGATAGGGGGGGGTTTTTGAAAGAGATGTCCGGGGAAAGAAATTGGCCTGCCCATCCAAAGGTGAATAAAAATTTTTGGCCCCGGGCGTTTAATTTTTTTTGCCCAAAAGGGTTTTTAGGGTCCCAGGAGTTTGAAAGATTTCTCCGCTTTGGGCGGGCACTAAAAATGCAACTTTGGGATAAAATCTTGAGAAAGGAAATACTTACAAAAGATTTCCTTTCCCCCCTTTAAGGAATTTTCCCTTTTTAGTCAGGGTTTTATTTCCATACCCCCACGTGGCCAGGGGACACAGGAAAAAAAATTAAAATGAGGGAAATTCGGTTTATCTTTGAGGGATTTGATGTTGGGATATAGGGATTTCAAAGGTTTATTTAGGAGAAAGGGGGAAATGGAAAAAGGCCCTGGCTTCCGGGCAAAAGGGGCCCCGGGTTTCCGGCCTCGGACATAGATGTGTGCCCCGGATGTCCCCCGTTTTCCCCCCCACAGAAAACCCCAAAAAAAAAACCCCAATTTTGGCTTATATGACCTAGTATTTTAAAAAGAAGCAAAAATATATAAAAAACAAAATTTTTACAATTGTCAAAAAAAATTTAAAATATTTGAATTAGACTTTAATAATGTTCCCCTTAAAACCTAAATTTTTTTTTTGGTAAAATAGTGATTATAAAAGGGAAATTTTTTTATAAAAAATAAATTTTCTTTATATTTTTTAAATTGATTTATTTATTATTAAATTTTTCTCCCCCAAAAATTTTCCCCAAATATTGAAAAGGGATATTCATTTTAGCCAATACATATTTTATTCACACTTTCTCTTTTTTGTTGGGTTAAAATAAACATATTTTTAAACTGATACCACTGAATTTAATAATGTTTTTAAATAAATATTTCCATATTTTTTTTAAGCGGGGGGAACAGGAGGAAAATAATTGGCCTAATATTGAGTTAAAAACTTCATTAAATATTTTACTATTTTTTTACATTCTCGAATGCGCAAAACCACAGAAACAATGATATAAAGTAAAATGGATTTGGGGTTTTTTGAAGGAAAATTGGTTTTTGAAACCCACGAACCCAAAAAAATATTTCAAAAGACTTTGGAACATGTATTTATTTTTAGACTCGTTGTGGGGAAAAGGACCTGTGAAGCAGGGAAGAAAAAAAATTAAAACATTACTGATTTTAAAATCAATGTATTTTTTTTCAAAATTGATATTAAAAAATTTTTCCCCATTGGGATTTAAACCCAATGATTTTCCCCAATTTTCTGGGGGTAGGGACATTATGCTCATATTGCATTATTGCTTTCTGAAAGAACTCTTTTTTTATTTTTAAATTCTTCATTAAATACACTATCCCAATTATTAAAAATTGTAGAAAATTTCCCCTTTTTTATTAATATCTCGGGGTTTTTAAAATTTTTAAATTACTAATCTTTTTAAAAATTTCTATGAACTCTTTTTTTTTTCCCTGGTAAAATTTTAATTTACAAATGAAGTTAAAAAAATTGTAAATAAAATTTTAAATTTGGGGAAAATTGTTTTGAAAGTATAAAATTTTCCCGTAACGATAACTAAATTTTTTTATATATTGACTGCACTTTCTTTTTAAGGAGTAAAAAGGGCGTAATGCTACGCAAAAAAAACGGGGGTTGTCGGCAGAAAACGCAAATAAAAAAGCCCTTGGGGAAAAAAAATGATAAATCCACTTGCTAAATTTGGGAAAAAAACCCCCAAATCGGGTTTAGCCAGAATCCATGTTTTGTGGGTGGTTGATAGGGGAAAAATCGATTGACGATAAAATGTCTGTCCGTCCGTCCGTCCCTGGAAAAAACGCAAAAGGGCTAAACCCCACCCGGATTTTCACCAAAATTGATACCCCCAAACCGATCTGGCTGATGTCAGGCCCCAAAATTTTGGGAAACCGATTTTTAATTGGGGGGAGGTACTTTTTTGTACCCCCGGGGACTTTTTTCAAATTTCAAAAAATGGCCCCATAATTTTTTATTACAAATGTAAATAAAATGTAAATGTAAAAAATTTTTGGGATAGTGAAGTAATTTAAGAGAACTGGTCCCATGTTCTTTGGGAAAACAGATTTTTAAGTATTCCAAAAAAAATTTTGGAAATTTGGGGGAGTTTTTTCCCCTTCATAAAATTTTTCCCTTTAAAAGATAAGATTTTTAAATAAGATCATGTGAAATTTTTTGAAATTTTTAAAAATTTCCAAAATTTTCCCATGAAAATACGGGTGAGAAAGAGCTTTTTTAATCACCGGTTTTTTAAAACTGCCCTATTTTAAGACATTGGGCCTTTTCCCTGAATTTGCCCCCTTTTTTGGTTTTATTATGACAATGGGGAAATTAAATTTTAAAAAAAGAAAATATTGAATTTCCTTTCTATAGAAAAAATTTCCCATTCTATTAAATTATAATTATATTATTTTAAATTATATTTTTTTAACCTATATTAAATTTTTTTATATTATATTATATATCACAATATTTTAAATTTAAAAAAGGATTAAATTTTGAAAAAAAAAAATATATACTGAAACGATTATTTTGTATTTTATAGGTTTTTTATTTTTTAACTACTTTTCTAGGTAAACTGAAACACAAATCCTTTGTTTGAAGGGATTAACGTCAGGGGTAGCGGGTCGGCTTGCAAACTTTGGGGGATTCAAAACCAAAGGTAATTTTTCTTCTTTAGGTGTAATTTCAGTAAAATTGCCCAAATATTTTGAAAATTAATTTTAAATTTTTTTGAAAAAAACGGGGCCCAAAAAAGACCCATTTTTGTCGTCCATAAATTTGCGACTTAAAAACCTCCGTTCGTACCAACTGCCGGAAGGCGTTGGTGGCCCTCCCGGGGAACTCTATTTTTTGAAAAAAAAAAAGTTAATTTTTCAAGACTAAAAAATTAAAAATAGAATCTTATAATTTTAAAAACTTTTTTCCCAATTATGAAATAGTATAATATTGAAACAGTAAATTTTTAGAAAAAAAGTATAAATTTGTATTTCCCAACTATTTCTTTTTTAAATTAAAAAAGGGAATTATAAATTTTTTTAAAGCAATCAATCAATTTTTTTAAAAATTTAAAAATATTGTTAGCATTATATCATTAAGTTTAGGTTAAAATTTTTCCCAAAAATAAGAATGCAAATTTGTCCGAAATTCTCTTGGAACGTGGTCGGGGAAAAAATCAATTTTTTTTTATTTTTAAACCTTTTTTAAATAAACAATTTTTTTAAATATTTATTTTTGGGTGCGGGGTAGAACTGAGACTAAGTGGTGACCATTAAAATGGCCCCTTTTCACAAAAAAAATAAGGAATTTAATTTTTAATTTATACCCAATGATTATTCCCCATGCTTGTTTTGGGGGTGATCCAATGCACAAATCACCTGTCATTTAGCCCTAAATATAGGAAAAAAAGGAGGGCAATTTGGATCTAAAAATGTCGGGATAAAGTCGTTTTTTTAAACCCTAAATTTTAAAATTTTTTAAAATTTTATAAATATGATAAGGGAGTTAGATAAATAAAATTTTTAATAGGGCCAAAAACATCAGTTCCCCCTTATTCTTTTTCCAGAAATTGTCTGCTTGAGAACGAATATGTTTAGAGAAATGATTTCTTTTGGTCTTAAATGTTACTCTAAAAAAAATGGAAAAATTAAAGAAAAAAACATTTGTATTGTAGATACTTTAAAAATTTTTAAGATTACTGAGAGACCAAAACTCTTTTGTACCCAAAAATCGTTTAAACCCCGGTTTAAATGGGAGGATTGGGGGATGAGTTCTGCGCGATGCCTTTTTCTTCTTTCCGCTTCTTTTTTAAACCTAAGTCTGAGAATTAAAAGATAAAAAGGGTTTAGGGAAAATACTTGTATTTATTTAGCTTATAAGATTTTTGCTGAACTTTTTATACTATATAATGTGTAAAAAAGTTTGATCCCATTACAAAAATTTATACAAAAGGTATTTATTTATATTTAGTTAGTAAAATTTTAACCTAACCTCGCTTGGAATTAAAATAGTGAACGTTTTGAATTTCATTTTATTACTTTAAAAAAATTTACAACCTATTATTTATGGGAAATAAAAGAAGGGAAAATTATCCCGGGGTTTGTTAGTGATATCCATATTGGGGACCTGATAAACCCTAATTTAAATTTAGTACTAAAGAAAGGAAAATTCCCCCGGGGAGGAATCAAACCCTCCTTCGATTTAGACCAGTTTCCCTTTACCACTGGGCCCGAAAAAAGCGTTTTCAGTTGGGGTTTTTAGCCCTTGTATTTCACGTTTGATATTTTCACCAGTTACCCTTTTGTAAGCCCTATGAGGGGGAAAGGGTTTGGGCATTTAAGTAATTGATATCAAATTTGGACTTTTACACAACGTCGTGCCCAGATTTGTGAAAATTACTTTTTTTCCGATTAATAAAACATTCAAATTTTTTGGGAAAAGAATCATTTTTGTAAAAAATAAACTCACCCAAAATTTACAATTAAAAGTGGGAAAAATTTTCCCCCACTGTTTTTTGTTCTCACCCGGGAAATGTAACACTTTAGATGGATTTTAACTATGATAATTCGTTATCTCAGCACAAAAAAAAACTTTTTTTCGTTTTTTCTTTCTTTACGCACTAATATATGTAGTATACCCCGGTATTATTCCGCCGGGGTAATTTTTATATTCATTAAGTGGGTACGTATAGAAAAAGCAGAATAAGCGGAAAACGATTTTGGGTTAAAAAAGGGAATAAAGTTTTGGGGTCGAAAAAACGGTTTTCCCCCAAAAGGGCCGTCCATCCTCCCCCGGTCACTATAGCGCCTTTAAAATCACGAGATCCTTTCCAAATTTAAGAAACTCCTGTTTTTTTGGCGTAGTTGAAACTTGGGAAAATTTTTTAAAAACTTTTTAAATTTGGGGTTTCTTTTTAAAAAGTTTCCGGGCATTTTCAAAATTTTTCAAAAAGGTCCTTTTAAATTTTTTTGGTAAGAAAGTAAAATAACCCAGGGAAGGGGGTGATTGGGTTCCCAATTTTTATGGTTAAATTAATTTTTGAAAAATTTTTAAAATTTAACATTTTGGGGGCCCTCCCAAAACTACAAAATTGAAAAAAAATTTGTCTTTTAAATTAAAATAAAGGGTTTTCCAAATTTTTCTTGTAAAAATAATGTGGCTTTTCTTTTAAATGATGGCATTTTGTGCAAAAATGCAAAAAATATTTTCAATTTTAAGAATTGTTTGAAATGAAACTAATGAAACCGTTTTCTTTTCTTACTATTAAAAGTTTCCCAAAAAGATTTTTTTAATCCCACTTTTTACTGTTTTTGTTGCAAGAACATTCCCGTCTTTAGTTTGCAAACCAAAAAGTATCACCCGTCAACACATCCCAATATTAAAAATTTTATAAAGGGGGCTGGGGTACGCCAAAAGTTCAGGTGCTTGTTTGAAGAACTTTGGGAAAACTCCGGGTTTTTAATTTCCCCCCTGTTTTTAAACTTTTTTTTTTTAACTTTTGTGGAATTTTTTTAAATTTAAAACTTTTTCCTTTTTAATAATTTAAGGGATGCATTTACGGTTTTTCGTTTGAGAGTTTTTTAAAACGAAAGAAGTGTTAATCTTGTAACATTTTTTATATAATGGAAAACATTACCAATAAAACAGGAAAAAAAAGAGTTTTTTAAAATAAATGTGAGTAGATGAACAAAAGATAATAAAATGCAATGATAGGGATTTTTTTTAAATAATAAATGTTTCTTAGATTCTAGGGAATTACTTTTGGGATATGAATTTTTGAAAAGTCGGGCCTGTCGAAACTTGTCTCAGCCCAACTTATCAGCCCCCTAAATTTCCTTTGGGGGGAGGCGATAAGGGGTTTGGGGGCCAGAACCAAGGGCCCAAAAAAATTTAAATACTAAATTTAAAATTTTAATAAATTTTCTTTTTAGTGCCACGTAAAATTTTTTTGCTTTCTTTTTGCTCTTAGGGTAATTTATTTTTAAAATTTTAAAAATGAAAGGGGGGAAAAAGCAATGAGTTTAAAAAAAATTCGTAAAACCCTTAAAAAGTTCAAAAGGTTTTCACGTTTGTTGGGGGCAATCGCTTTTGGTGCGTGGCTTCACAATAGAGGAACCCTGTTAAACCCGAGATATCCCGGGTTTTTTTTTGACGGAAGAAAAATAAATTCCAATAAGATTCGAATGTCTCATTCCTTTTCCCTTTCGAAGATACCAAAATTTAAAACTGCAAAAAAATTTGATTTCTTTGGGTTACTGGTCGTTTAAGACTTGGGGGGACTCCCCCAAATTTTTCCCCCTTTTAAGGGCCCTTTTGGGTTTTTCTTTGGAGTTCGTTTCTTTAACCCCAATACAGTATTAGTCCTTTTTAATTAATTTAAATTTTTTTTGTCTCACTTTCTTTTGCCAAAAATTTTTTATTAAATGTTTTTTTTTTTTAAAAAAATTAAAAAAAAAAGCTTACATTCCCCCATTTCCAAAAAAAAGAAGAATGAGGGGGCCCGAAGGTTGGGGGGGTTCTGAAAAATGTTTTTAATTTCCATTTGGAATTTATTTTGGGTTTTTGCCAGCCCCCAAAAAGGTTTTTCCCCCTTTCTTTTCCGCTGAATCTATCGCCTAAAAAACATTTTACATTTTCCTTTTCGGGTTCCCAAAAAACCCCTTTTTCCCGGAATAAAAATTTTTTTTAAACTTCCTCTAAAGTCATTTGAAGCACTTCTACTACAAGTTAAATAATCTATACAAACTCCATTCAAATTCTTTTTAAAGCGTGAAGAATTTTTAAAAACCAATTTTGTAATTTTTTTTAAAAAAAAGAATAGGGGAATATCTCGTTTATGTCATCGGATGGCTTGGGTTTCTTTCCCCAAAAAAATTTAAAGAAAAAATTTGGGGTTTGGTTTTTAAAATCTTGTTTTTTGTAAAATTTTTTAAATTAAATATTGCAAAGATTGTGGAAAAAACCCAAAAATTTAAAAAAATTTTTGGGGCCTTATTAAAAAATCTAAATTTTAAGCAAACATTTCCCTTTGGGAAAAAAAATCCTTTTCTTTTAAATTTTTGTTTTGAAAGAATTCCCAAAATTTTCTGAATTTTTTAAAATTAGTTAACCTTACAATTGGGCATATTCTAATTTATGTTTTTTCTATAGGAAAAAGTCCAAGGGAAAATTTTGGAAAAATTGGGGCCGTTTTTTAAAAAATTTTAAAAAATTTGGGAAAGGGACAAAAAAATCCCAAAAATTAATTAAATGTTTTTCAAAAACATAGTTTTTGCTTGGAAAAAAACACCCGGTTTTTTAATTTGGAAAAAAACCTATCCCTGGGTTTAAAAGGGCCAGAAATTGTATCGAGGGCAGAAGACATTTTGTTTCCCAAATTGGTTTTTTGGGACACGGATCCACAAAACTGGAAATTTTGGGTTAACCCGGTGTTAGAGGACTTTTCTTTAATTTAGCAACCGATTCAGTTTTTTGTTACCAAGGCTAAATTTATTTTTTCCCGAAAAAACCGGTTTTTGCGTATTTTAACATTTTCTCCCCGTATATTACTCTGTATATACCCAAATACAGAAAAGTAAATGAAATGTTTGTTAACCCCGTCCCCGGGTAAATGTTAAGGAATAAGGTATGAAGTTGAAAAAAAAATTTTTTTTTAAAAATTTATATAATAAAATTCGATTATTAAAAAGGAAATGTTTTTTCCTCCCATTTTTAACATTCAAAAACTAATTTTTTGGGGGAAAGATATTGTTAATAAAAAGTCCATTATTAAATTTCTTCCCCCAAAACATTCATTCAAAAAGGGATGCTACAACCATTTTACTAAACCATCCCAACCAGGATCCAAAAAAAAAGACTTAATACGTGAACTCTTCATCCTAGAAAAAATTTTATTTTCCCTCAAAAGAACAGGTTAACTAGTAAAGAAGATGAAGATGAAGATCTTTTTTTTATATAAATTATTTCCTAAAAAAGTTTTTACCCCTTAACTGACGTTGGGAAAAACTTGTTACTTTTTTTAGGAGAAACCCCAAAAAGTCATAAGACTGGTAAAAAAAAATGCTGAAAGGTTTGTTTTGGCAAAACCAAATAACTAAAAATGTTGGGGGATACTTTTTAAAACTTTTGAGAACGGGGCCAAAAACCTTTTAATTTTTTTGTGTTTCCCCCCTTTTGGGGTTATACTTTAAAAAATAGGTAGAAAAATAAATTTTTTTTTATCTTTAAAATCCAGAAATTAATAAAAAAAAAAATGGATACCCAAAATAAATAAATTTTAAAAAATCAAGAAAATGGTTGGGGGGAAATCCCCGATATGACTAAAAAGGGTTTTATTTCAGTAGGAAAGGAATTTAAAAAATGGGTGATTCTTAGAGCAGGGGGGTCAATAAATTGACCAAATTTAAAAAAAAGCTAGGGGGAAAGGGCAATTTTTATAGACTTCATATTTTTAAAAACAAAAATTTAAAAAAATAAAAACAAACGTAAAATGGTGGAAGCGTGAGTATGAATAAATTAAAAAAAAATAATTTAAACCCCAAAATGCTAAAAAGAATTTTTGGGGGATTTTTTTTGTTGGTATATGTTTGATAGAATAATAAACAAGATATTGGGGCCAAAAATAAAAGATAGAGAGACAAGTGATCGAAAATTGAATCCAAAAACTCAATGGTATGCTGCAGGGAAAGATGCTGACAGAATATCAAAAATTATCTTTGGGAATCCCCTTTTAAAGAAGAAAAAAGAAAAGGGAAGGCCCAAAAAAAAACTTGTAAAAACGCCCCGATTTGACAATGAAGGGGAGAAGAAAGGAAGATGCCTTACGGAATAAAAAAAATTGGTGTGTAGATTAAAAACGGGCATTGGGAATTTTAAAAAACTCGCTTAAAAATTAAAAATTACCTTAAACCCAATGGGAAAATACCGGATGAAGAAGCCTTGTTTTTATGTGCGGTAAAGAAGGGGGCAAGATCTTTTTAAAAATCTTGCCGGGAAAAATAAACCAAAAGCAAAGTAAATTTTTTATTTGAAAAAATTAAATGAAAAAAAAGAAATTTGATTATTTTCTGAGGAGTCCCTTTTTTAAAAAATATCAGATATTACTCTATTTGGTATTTATGATATTTGTAAACTTTTTATTTTCGGGATGATTTTTAATGGAAAAAACTATTCTTCCAAAATTGACAGGTTTGAAAAGTAAATATTGGTTTTTGGGAAAAAAAAAAATATTAATTATGTTTTCCCAAAAAATTTACCCCGGGCTGAAGTGAAAAGAGAAAACTAGCACAAAAAGGGAAATTTTTACATTTCTTTGTAATTTTATTTAATAAATCCCAAATTTCCCAAAATTAAAATCTATTTTGAAACCAAAATAAAAATGTGGGCTCTTTTAACCCGGAAATCTTTTCCCTTTTGGGCGATTTTTAAAATTCACCCGGAAAAGTGTTCGGAGTTTATTTAAAAAGAAAGACAGAAAAAGTAATTACAATAGCCAGTAGGACTTTGATGCAGTATTCCCAAAAAGGGAGATTTTTTTAAAAATAAAATTTGTTCATCATTTTTCTCATGGTATGCAACATGGCCCTCAAGTTAATTTGAAAAACGGGATCACTTTCGGAATTAAGACTTTAAATAAAGGGGAAACCCAAAGGTGACCCTGAAAAATTTGGTTAAGGAACCAAAGAATTAGGGGTTTTTCCTTCTTTAATTGCCTTAAAATTGGTTTTTGGGAAAGGCAACCCAAAAGCCAATGAATTTAAAATTTTGGGTTTTTTCAAATTTTGATTTTCTTCGTAAAATCGTCTCCCCCGAAATATACTATATACAAACAAACTAAAAATCAAAAGGGATAATTTTTAAAAAAGTTACATTTTAATATAGTATAATGGTTTCAAAAATAATAAATATTTAAAAATTTTGTTTTAAAAATTAACCTTAATTCATATTATAATTTTTAATTAAAATTTTTTATAAATATTGATAATTTAATAAATTTTTTTCCCCCCAAAAAAAAAAATTAATTGTTTTTTTTTTAAAATATTTATTAACAATTCATTAAAAAAATTTTAAAAAATGCAGTGAATATTAATAAAAATGGGTTTGTGAAAACATATCCAATAAATTGGCAATTTTTTTAAATTAAAAAAGTATGGGAAAAAAGAGAACATTTTATTTTTAAACCCCAAAAGAAGAGGATCCTTTCATTTTTTAAGTTATCGTAACAGTTTTAAAATTTTAAAAAAAATTTTAAAAATAAAAATTTTATTAAAAATTTTGAAAAAATTTATGACAGGAGAATTTTAGTGATTTTAATGGATTAGCAAAAAAAGTGTTTGTAGGTCTGCTTATCTAGAAAAGGGGTAAATTTCCGATGACTTGTAAAAAATTTTTGGGATTGCCGTCCTCGAAAATAAAAATATCAATTAAAAAAAATATTCTATAATAATATAAATATATTAATTTTTTTCGTTGGGTTGGAAATCATTTAAAAAATTACTAATTTAAATATTGAAAATGAGTGTGTTAATGTGTGTGTGTGTGTGTGTTCCTCCCAAAGTTCACGCAATAGGGGAAAAACTGGGGTTTCTTTTTTTGCAAACATTAAATATTAAAAAGTTATATAAAGGTATATGTCGTTTTTTGTTCTCACCAAAAACCTCCAAAAACTAGGTATCACATAAAGATTTTTTAAAATTTGGGTAAAAAAACCCATATGAAAGCCAAAACACCCCAACGTTAGATTGAAGGGTAAATTTAAAAGGACCCAAAAAAAAAAGATCAAAACTTCATTTTTTGGCCGCATTTCCCAAACATAATGTCTATAAATACTTTCATTGTGATGTGGGTTTAAATACTTTGGGTTTATTTTATTTTAATTTAAACTATTTTATTACAATATTAATGTCCGTGACCATATAGTATTTTTAATTGGTCATCTGAAATTGATGATGAAGTATTTCACAAACTCTATCTCGGAGACGTGTTTGTAAACTGACTCTAAAACGTATTTCTTTAAGTTTTAATTTTCTAATAAAATAACTAGGTTTAGACAATGCATACAATGCAAATTATTTGCATTTATATTAAATATTACAATAATAAACGACAGAAATGTAGACATGGGCTTAATAGTCGTTGCCCAGTGTTATTTTTTGCAAACCCTTTTTATAACAGTTTTAAAATATTTTTTTACGGGGAAATTGCATGCCTTTATTTATATAATTAAATTATATCAAAATTTATTAAAACTGCTGGTTGATTTTATTTATATTAAAATTTACTATAATATAACTCGCGATCACCGCCATTTGTAATGTTAAAGATGAATAGTCCCCCTCCTGAAATAAAGCTAAAGCGGTTGGTCAGCTCGATCCGCAGGGTGAGGCAGAGTCCGGAAAACTCTGGTAAAGTTCGGCTCAGGACATCGCCCATTTTTTGTGCAAGCGAGGGTACATTATCTCTCTCCGCCCTTCGTAACCAGCAGCACATTCGTCACATACGAACCTGTCGCTCCAAAATAACTTGGTCAAGTCGTAAAATATCGTGCACAATTTTCACGTGATTCTTATGTAATCTTCTGTAGGGAAAAACCCAATATTTTTTTAAGAACACACCTCATAATTTTCCATTGTCGATATTCGTCAGAATTGCCTGGTGATCTAATATATATATATATATATATATTATATATATATATATATATATATATATAGAGAGAGAGAGAGAGAGAGAGAGATTCAAGAAGAAAAATAATTAATGAAACGATATTAAAATGAGAATGAAAAATCCTGTTTCAACTCTGTAGGTTATCTCGATTTTTTTCGAAAATGTTAGTAGTTTCCGTGCAATGGTCCGTGTTCGATTCGGAATTTTTAAAAAGTACAAAAAGATGATTTTCCCTAAACGGCTCCAAATTTTTGCTTAAGTTTTTCGTGGGGGTAGTGTCGAATGTACCCTATACGGTGACATAAACGCCATATTGCTCTATAGTTTTGCTTTTTCAAAAATTACACAAATTTGTTTGACTTGTCTCTCGCGTCGGTAACATTTACATTAGATGCGATTTCTTTACGATATTATATTTATAAGTACATGTGCTTTAAACAATGTCATATAAAGTTTCTCGCTAACTCAATTGTTTTGTGTGAAAATGAGCTTAAACTTTCGCATTTTCAGAAACGCCCAAACGCCATTTTCTCAAAAATTGTGCCAAATTTTTTTCTTCAATTTTTCCAGTAGATTGGAAAAGCCTTTTTTTTATATGCCTAAAATTCATTTATGGCGTATTCTTTTGTTTTTTCAAAAATAATACAAATATAATTTTTTCAATCTCTGACGCCATAAAATACACATTTTCACCGAGTTGTATACATTATTGAATTTGTAAGTGGAAGTGCTGTAAATGGCTTTAAATGGTGTTTTTCGAAAACTCAATAGATTTCTGTGAAAGAGCTCTTCAAATTTTGCATTTACGTAGCAGCAATCTGGATTTTTGGAATTTAAGGTTTTTTCCCGGCTTTCCAGGTTTAAGAATATAAATTTTCCAGGTTCCTTTTCGCACATTACAACATATTTTTATCTTCTACCGCTTACGCAGTAGAGAAAAAATTATGTAATGCTGCGGGAAAAAGCGGCGAATTTTCGGCAAAAAAATCTTATTGCCGGGCCCTGGTAACAAGAAAGTTGAAAAATTCAGTTGCTAAATTTAGGAAACAATCTTCTAACACGTGGTGTAAAATCCATGTTTAGTGGGTCCTTGATACCGAAAACTCGGTTGACGGCAAAATGTCCGTCCACTATTTGGTGCGGATGGTTCAGGTCTCATGTTCCATGAAAATTTTGATTTTTGAAAATTGCAAAAATTCAAATTTTTTGTCGCTACCTACAACTATAATGATTAAGATTTTCTTTCTTAGTGAAATGTGTTCATCAAAAACAGATCTTTAAATAATGTCACGTTCAATTTTTCGAAAATATGAGTATTTTTGGCAAAATTTTGTGTCAAACATTGACATTAAAACAATTTTTCTTAAAAAAACGGCATATTTTTTTTCATTAAATTTGGATCTCGGATAGCGTAAAGGACGCTTACGAGGATGGTGCAGGTCTTATATTCGTTGATATGCCTGATGTTTTGAAAATTGAAAAAGTTAGAACATTTTCTGCGTCTTCTTACAACTTCAATTGTGAAGATACAATTTTTTCTTAAGGAAATATGTTCATCAAAAACATATCTTCAAATAAGACCATGTTTTTAGAAAATATGAATATTTTTTGTGTAATTTGGCATCAAACAGACGAATTTCCTGCGCTTCGTGAACATTATTTAAGATGGTTTTGAAAGCTATTGCTATTCTTATAAGGAAAGTAGATTGATGGAAGGTAATAAAATTAACTTCGAACAAATGAGTTCTTTAATTCAAGAAATTTTGATCGCTGATTATGGTATGTTTCATTTATAAAGTTTGAAATGACTACTGTTTCTGGCTAACGAAATAAACGCTGGAATACACCAGAGGCGCGTCGTTTGAGTTGATTGGGTTTGGATTATATTGGTATCATTTCTAATACTTTACATTAAAGAAAAATTGAAAAAATGCAGTACCATAAATTAGTACCAACATTTTAACTTTAATTTCATATTACTACCTGCTCTGCCTTGGGGAACAAGTGGCAGCGATGGAAATAGGGTCTACTCGTGTTTCCTGGTGCGCAACCCCGCCCAGATCTCCGCATGTTCATTTTCTTCGTGCTCCCTGTCAGTTCACTGTCACTCTGTCACACAAGAAAACAGACGACAGTCACTCAAATCTCCGTGTATTTGTCCCGCAAATATCTCGTCCACGCACGTGCAACCCACAGCACGTGCAACCGTATACCATAAGTGCTATGGGGAGATAGGTACTCTACCCATGTTGAACCTACACAAGTGGCAGTGTTTGAAGTTGAGTTGTGTTACCACTGAGCCAAGAACTTTGCAATCCTCAAGCAAACATGTGACACTTCTCATAGATACTTCGATTTTAACATTCGCCATTATCATATACTGAGTTGAATTCTAGACTTGACTGAATACGATGCCGCATGTGAATTTGTGCTAAATATTGGGGGGAAATCCGAAAAAAAGAAAAAGATTTTCAAATCAAATTCCCGGTTTTTCCGCGGTTCTTCCAGGCTTTTTCAAATTCCCGTCTGTTTTTTTTTCTTTTTTTTTTTTGTTTTTTTTTCGGTTTTTAAAGATTCCAGCTCTGCTGGCCACACAGAGTAACGTTTAACGCCATTTTCTTACAAATGGCTCCATATTTTTCAATGAAAATTGCTACTTAGGATGAGGTTTTAGTCTTTTTTAATATTCTTAAAATAAGATTTCGGTTCCACTATTAGGATACCGAAAAGTTAAGAAAATTTCAAAAACTGTACTTTGGGCGGTGATAGATGGAAGCTGGCAACAGGAAGGGGTTCGACCGTAAGGCCTGTCCACACCAAGGAAATTAGAAAACTTAACTACGAGAATGTCTGTGCCATTCTGAAGAACCACTAGTTTCATTTTATATCATTATTCTTCGTGTCACTTAACATGCGTTTTTGCAACCACTGCATCTGAAAAGTCCACACAAATTTCTATGGTCCAAAATGATAAGAGACTCGCATTCATATGCTAATGTTATCTCACTTGTCATTGTATCGGTGTTTGCTTACGCAGGATTGAAACATCTGTTACATCATGGAAACACAGAACAAAGCTGCATCAGTTGATGATGAATAATGATGATTAAGCACGTTGCGTACTTTTAGAGCATAGGTGTCACAATAATAATCCTTGAAATCCTTTTGCTTATGTCGAAGAATTTCAAGAGGCAATTTCAATGCAAGGAATAAAGAATTAGGACCAAGAATTTCATTAATAATGGTCGATAAAGGCGTTACCATAACGCAAAGTGATATTGCAGTAGAACTTACATCTTCCTCCAAATGAACGAGCGTTAATTTTGCACCTCAATTCTGTATGTTCGTCTATGACTTTATCTTTCACGCGCTTGTCACGAATTTACACCGTCTGGTGGTTCTCTAGTTCGACATTATCACGTGCACTCTTCCCGCAACCCATGACCGCATTACAGCCTACACATCTGCTGAAAGGGACAGATATACACAGTTCAATTCAAAACCTCAAATTTTCGCTATCATATTTTCATATATTGAGGAAAATAAATACTTTATTTGTCCTGGACTTCCCATTAGAGAAAAGGAAATAACTCTCAATTCATTCACTTTTGGTACTGGAAAGCTTAGTGTGAGATTAAATATTTAAATTCCCTATTAATTACTAATTAGTGGTGTGTCAACTCAGAAAATATTTCTTGAAGTATGTCAAACGTTCATATGAATTTGCCAGAAATAAAAAAACGTAAATTGGTGTTAAGTATTTATTGGTTTTAACCTCAGTAATATGTCAGGATACAATTGTGGAAATAATGAAAAATACGTCAAAACAATAAGCATGCAGTTATTCAAAAACTTAATTACAAAAAACTTAAAACTAACAAAATGTGTAACTTATTTACATTATACTACCATTTACAACATTCACATGCAATAAATCTTCATAAAAATCTTAAATTTAACTCAACAAACTTATATAATATGTTTTATATTAATTATCGAATAGACAATACCAAAAAAAGAAACTACATTAGTTGCCTACTTAAAACCTAGGATGAACATTATAAAATACTCACCGGTATTACGAAATGTTTTTTACTTCATTTCCCAAATCTCATAACACAAGAATCTGATTTAAGTAAGTATCTCCCCAAAGAACAATCACAAACTTACATAAAATTCGACATTACTCGTACATGATTTTGGTGAAAATATCACATACAATACCACCCAGTAAGTAGAAGTGCTACAGAATGGTACAGACTTTCTCGTACTAAGGTTTTCTAATTTCCTTGGTGTGAACTGACTCCATTCTCTGGGCAGCCGGCATCTATCGTCTCCGAAAGTACACATTCTTGACCTTTCCTCTACTTTTCGGTTTCTTATTAGTAGAAACGAAATTTGACTTCACGAATATTAAAGAAGAGTAAACCATCGTCCTAAATAGAAATTTTCATTGAAAATTATAAGCCCTTTTTAAGAAATGGCGATTAAGCATGACTGTAAATGCGAAATTTGAAGCTCTTTTTCACAGAAATCTATTGAGTTTTCGAAAAAGTTGATTTGAAATCATTTGAAGCACATCTACTCAAAAATTTAATAATGCAAACAAATCGGAGGAAATGTCCATAATAACGGCGCGAGAGGTATTTAAAAAAGTTACATTTATATAATTTTTGAAAAAACAAATGAACACACCAAAATGAACTTTGCAGTACATTAAACAGTGCAATTAGCATTATCTATTACAGAAATTTGAAGAAAATATTTGGAGCCATTTTTGAGAAAATGGCGTTTCAGCGTTTCTGAAAATGCGGAATTTTTAGCTCATTTTTACGAAAACCGTTGAGTTTACGATATAGTTTATATGACATTATTTAAAGCACATGTACTCATAAATATAATAATATAAAGCTAATATAAATATTACCGACGTGAGTGGAAAGTAAAAAAAAATTTTTGAAATTTTTGATAAAAGAAAATAGAGAAATATGGCGTTTACGTCATCGTATAGAGTTTGTTTGGAATTAACTCCACCAAAAATTTCAAGAAAAAATTTGGAGCCGTTTTTGCGCAAATCTTGTTTTTGTTATTTTTAAAAATTGCAATAATATTGCACACACTATTGCACGAAAACTACTCGAATTTCCAAAACAATCTACAAGACCTTATATACAAGAACTATTTATGCAGAACCAATTTCATTTGAAGGAAAAGGCAATGTCTTCAATTTTGTAGTTGTAGGAAAACATCGAAAAAAATTCAAACTTTTGCAATTTTCGAAAATTCATGGTTAACTGTATTAATCGGACATACGTCACCTTTATAAGTGTATTTTACTCTATTCTTACAAGAAATGTAATGAAAAAATTTGGAGCCGTTTTTGAAAAAGTTTTGAAAATGTCTGGGGGCGTCATGTAAAGTACCCCTAAATTTTAAAGAATGTTTTTTTTTAATGTCAAAGCTTCAACTAGAGCCAGATTGATTGTGGATTCTTCAATTTGGAAAAGATCGTATGAACGGTTTAGGCTCTAGTAGTGTTCACAGATGGACGGACCGACGGACGGACGTTTAGATTTCAATTGATTTTTCGGAATCAAGGATCCACAAAACTGGGATTCTGGCTATACCACGTGTTAGAAGGTTTTTTCTCTTAATTTATCAGCTGGATTTATCCACTTTCTTGTTTTCAGAGTCCGGCAATGAATTTTTTCTGTCGAAAATTCGCCGTTTTTCCGCGGATTACATAACTTCCTCTATACTATGTGTATTACTCCGTACGTATACGAGAAAGTAAAAATAAATATAAATACTCTACGTCATACGAAAGGTACCTCCATGGCAACAAAAGACTTTCGGTGAACACTGAAGTTCTTTAATTGTATTATTTCTCACAACTATGTATTATTTTAAATTGTCGTAAATCACAATATTCAGATCTCATTTCAGTTAAGGCAAAAGATTAATTTTGAATTAAGGCGCATTGATTTTGATGAGATTATATATTTTTTCAAAACATTTAATTATTGAGAGACAGTTGATTAATTGAAAATCTTGAATGTAACATTTTTAAGAAACAATACTGTGGAAATATTTTAAAAAATCTGAAGGTGATTTTGAGAAAATTGTTTGAGAGTTAGGAGTAGGGGACGGACTTTGATGGCCTAAAACATTGCCAAAAAATGTTCAATAAAATGCTCTTAAAATATTTGTAAAATCCTTTAAAAGCAAAGAAAAATGACGTAAAAAAACCATCTCAAGCTGGATATGTTACTAAAGTAATCGATGCTGCTTCTATTCGTTCACTCAGCTTGCAAAGTTTTAGTTTGGATTGTTCTTTTCCAGGAAATCTGTCTTTAGTTATCCCGAAATCGGCCGAACCGACAATGGCGGTGGTAGGGGCCATAGGAAACTTACCTTAGACTCCATTCAACGGCTGACATTAAAATTTCTCAGCGAAGAAATCGAATAGGCTACTCAGGAATTCTGTGGAGAACATTTATTTCATCTATTTATTTTTTGAAGCAAGTACTATTAAAATGGTATTGAAATCGAAGAAATGAGTGAAAATGCATTAAAAATGATGGGAAAATATAAAAAATTACTTATTAGTCGAAATGGACGAAAAATGCGAAAAAACAACATAAAAAGGGTCATTTACTTTTGCCATAACATAAAACTAATTTCTTTATTAAACGGCATTGTTCTTAAGTGAAAAAAGAAAATTTCATAAAAATCCGCCCCATAGTTATAAGGAAAGTGTTATTTGTATTTTGCAGTATACGACAGTCGTTATTATTTCGAAAATGTTCATCCTTTTAAAACATTAGTGGCAAATTCATTATATCATCAAATGTAGATCTAAAGTAAATATTACGTGAAAATAATAATTCGCGAAAGTTTTTAAAAATTTGAATGAAAATGGAACTTGTGTCATACTGTGAAGGGCACTGCACTTCTTGCATACAATTTATTTGGACGTAAGAGATTTTGAAAAAAAAATTACTAGGAAATTGAAAGATGCTGTTTTCCAGAATTTGTTAAATGGGAAAGGTCTTAGTTTGGAATGACTAGGGTGGCGTAATAAAATTTGTAATTTTCGAAAGTTGAAACAAAACAAAACAAAATTATAAGCAGCCTAGTCAAATAGGCCACTTGTGTACTCTACTGTTAATTTATGTGCCATCTTACACAGCGATATTCATACGTCAACAAAGAACCGCACATTTATTCTTTCTATTCCACTCGTGAAATTGAAACCAGTAATGTTCAATTATACATATAAAATGCCCCAGGGCGGTGAACCACAAAAAACGAATACCTTTTTCTATCCGATTTTTCTTACCGCCCCTCTCTACTACCGAATAATAAGCTGTGACTCATCTATCTGAAGAGGCGCTATGTGCAGATTGCTGGGTTGATATGCAATAAACGTATGTACTATAACATAACCTCTTAGAATTTAACGTTTTAATGTTTAAAAACAATTTGATTTTAATGTTTTCTCTTATTTTCAATATTTGCTGCATTTTGGAACTGTGTTGGTCGTGAAATAGTCCTAATTAATACCACTCGTGTTTTGAAAGTTCTCCGATATCCACCCATCGCAATACGGAGATTTATCCCCATTTTCCGAAACACTCGTCGTATTACCTACGATAAATGTCCAAAATGTTTAAATATTGGATTGGGGTTGCTCACCATCTTACGAAGCGACTAAACACACGCTGCGATCCCTGACAGGAATGTTTGATATGAGCCGGCTAGCTGAAAAACGTTAAGATTCATTAAGTAGAATGTATGGCTTCTTTTAACATTCGATGAGCCTTCAAATAATATCATTTTTAGTGCTTCATTTTTGTTGCCGGTCGCAAGCGTTTTGCGCAATGACCCGCGATCTCGCGCCCCGCCCGCCCCCGGCCCCGCTGCCCCGGCGATCGCCCGCACAGACGCTCCGCCAGGGGCGATGCAACTCACGCTGACGTCAGCAGGAAGCGCGGGCGGGCGCTGGGCGGCGCGGCGCCCGCGGATGGGCGGACGCCGCCAAATACGGGCGCACGAGCACAGCGTGGCAGGCCACCGTCGCCCTCGCCTCACCAGGCTGCGCTCCGCGACGGTACCGTCCACGGGGGCCATGGTGGCGGTGGCGGTGGCGGTGGCTTGATTGATTGATTTTTTCGTGTTTCTGGGCGCGTCAACTGCTTTGGTCATTAGTCCCGTTAGTGTAGTGCATGTGTTTTCTCGGGAGATGTCGGTGATCTTCCCCCGCAGGATGGCGAGATCCGGCGCCGACCTACCATCAGCTAGTGGGGTTTCCCCCTAACCAGGACTCTCCCACCAGCGGGGCACCGCCCCAGCCGGGACAAGCTCTAAGCTCCCGACCGGTCTTCTGGAACATGAGGTTGTATAGTGCATGTTAGTGTAATTGTGTGTGTAAGGGGAGAGGATAGGACAAGGAAGAGGAAGGTCCGTGGCCGCTTCGTAGGGTACTGCTCCGGTATTCGCCTGGTGTTGATCGGAGAAATCACGGAAAACTACCGATCAGAGCAGCCAGTCGCTAGAATTCTCCTCCAGACAGCGACTGAATTCGACGTAGCTGTAAAGCTAGTGTCGAAAATCCTGCCGCCGTCAGGACTCGACCCTAGGACCTTCCGGTCAGACCGCTGCAGTGACATCAGTTGATGCACTGAGCTACCGCTCCCGGTGCGGTGGCGATGGCGGTGGTGGGGGCGGTGGCGGGATGGTGACAGTGGCGGTGAGAGTGGCAGTGGCAGTGGCGGGGTGGAGGTGGTGGCGGTGTCACGATGGCGATTTGGAGGCGGAGCGTGCGTGGGCGCGGGCGGTGTGGACGATGCCAAGTGGGCGACGCCCCCGCCGCAAAGGCGAACGGCACCGTCCACGCGTCGCCCGCCACTCGCGCCGGCTTCGTGCCGCGGCCATTGGTGCAGTATTGGTGCGGCGCATGCAGTATGTATGGAGAGAAAGTATTGGTGCGATGGTCGGGAACGGCACATTTCTAAACATACATCCTTGAAAGAACACAGACCAATTTACGACCTGAGGGGATAATATATGCTCACTATATCGAGATTTATTTACATAAAAAATGGAAAATTTGATAACCTCTTTTTTTTTCTTTGAAAATAAAAAGGTGAATGAACATTCAATATTGTATATGTATAGATTAAACTCACGCTCCACAATCATCAATTTGTCATCACCAATTGATTACTTCAATAAGTATTATTGTCAACATTACTACATGAAACCAATAATTTTATCTGAATAATATGGTTCTAAAATATTATTGATGAAAATAATAACCGCATTAAGGTTTTGAGTCTCAAAATTTCGACTTTTTGAGAGTTAAACTGATAATTCTAGACTACTTTTAAACGAGAATAAATTTATTTTCTTTAAAAATGCTTTTTCCCGACAATAGGTGTCTACTTTTAACTTCTGTTCTTCGAGCGAATAAGTATCATTTGTACGATTGATTTGCAGTCTTCACTAAAGAAAATTCCTTGACATGTCGAGGAAAGATGTAGAGTCTGTGTCCATCTATTGGGTAACCTATAATAAGCTAGTGATAAAGGCAAAGAACATTCATATTGCCTTACCTTGTATTATTATTACAAGGAAACGGACTTCATTGTAATAAAAAATGCAAAATATGTACATACATATGTGCTTATTTTTCCCCAAAAAAACGTAAGAAAAAATAGGATATATGTAAAATAAAAATGTACTGTTGGTTCAAAATTGTTCTCTACAAACCTTTTCCGAGCATAAACGTCGCCGATTAGTTCCTAACAAGAATTCGGGGTGGCTGAACCTAGGTTTTACCTCTACAAAATAAATTATGCACTAGACTTCACCAAAAAGAAGAATAGAAGATTCACCACTACGAATTTTATTCGAAATATAAAATATGCTCATAGTATATTACAAAGTTTACGAGGAGCTGGTGTTCAAGTGAATGGTAGTACCGTCAGCCAGTGATTGCTGCTTCGGGAGGAAGTTAAAGGTAAAATACCCCCCATTCAAAATCGAATAACGCGGTAAGACATTTTTGTGTAAAAAAATATTTGTTAATTTTTGGTCGAGTAACGAATGTGCTGTTTCAAACATCAGCGAGAAGGTAGTTGAAATTATTTTGTTCTTAAAACTCTGCTCCACTACTCCAAGTATGCAGTAAGTGGGGGGAGGGAAGGGTAAGTTTGACAATTACTGAAGATATGGTGGTCAGAGAAGCTCAGGAGCATTACATTTGATTTGTACGAAAGATGATTCCGTAACAAATATTTCAACCGCGCATCAGAAATGTTCCATTTCGACGTATAAATATATTAAAATGTAACGAAATATATAGTAATATGTAATATATGTAATTATACCAAAATATGTAAACATATGTCAAATAAAAATAGTTTTAATTTGTTCAGATTATCTTGTAAACTCTAAAAAAGTTTATTCGATCCAGGTATTAGTTAAAAAAATTATTTTATTCGTTCCTAATTATTACTATCATCTTTAGAAAATTATGATACAACGCGCATTAACTCACTAAAAACATCGACTTGTAGTGAAAGACAGACAAAATAAGACTCCAATACACGGGACGGTGAACAGTACCACATTACAAAGCGCTTCCGTCATTTCAAAATTCCACAAGGTTCGTGTGGCGAAGAAACCGCTGCGGGTTCACTTGGGGCAACTCGTGACGATAAATTAGATGTTGGTATTGTCACCCTGCGAACATTCTATTGGAACGTATGAATGAATAGTCTTATTTTACGTGGCGAGACTCAGGCCATGAGGCCTGCTCTTCCGTCTGACTACGCAAATTTCGTTTCGCTCCTTTCACTTACTAGGGGAGGAAGAAGGTATTACTTGGGCGACGAAACAGGCGATTTGAATTTAGCTCAGAGGCTTCATTTAGGCTTGAGGATCTTTTACATGCAGTAAATCTACTAACATGGGGCAGCCGGCTTTACTTCCCCTCCGAAGGAAGGCGTACAAAGGATTTGCTCGCCATTATAAGTCCATGGCTTCGATCGGGTTTGAACCCGCGAACTTGGGTAGAACAGCCCTGTACGCTAACCGTTACACCACCGCCGCCGCCGCAACGTATCGCAAGCATCTAGTGGAGGGCGGCTAATCAACGTAGCGTACGGAGCACCGCCATCACCTAACGCCTATGTGGCATCAATTGATTGATTGATTTTTTCGTGTTTCCGGGCGCGTCAACTGCTTTGGTCATTAGTCCCGTTAGTGTAGTGCATGTTTTTCTCGGGAGATGGCGGTGATCTTCCCTCGCTGGATGGCGAGATCCGGCGCCGACCTACCGTCGGCTAGTGGGGTTTCCCCCTAACCAGGACTCTCCCACCAGCGGGGCACCACCCCAGCCAGGACAAGTTCTAAGCTCCTGACCGGTCTCCCGGAATATATCGTAGTGTAGTGCATGATAGTGCAAGTGTGTGTGTAAGGGGAGAGGATAGGACAAGGAAGAGGAAGGACAGATCGCGCGCGGTCCGTGGCCCCTTTGGTAGGGTACTGCTCCGGCATTCGCGTGGTGTTGATCGGAGAAACCACGGAAAACTACCGATCAGAGCAGCCGGCCGCTAGAATTCTCCTCCAAACAGCGACTGAATTCGACCTAGCTGAAAAGCCAGTCTGGCATCAAGCCGCTCGGTAGGCGCACAATAGGGAAAGCAGCGACCTGCCCGTCGCCGGACCGCGCCGCGCCGCATGCGCTGATAACTCACGCGGAGATACCACGCGCAATTGGGACGAAGCAGGGTCCCCACAGCTGTTGCAGACGCGCGCGATCCCCACGGGCCAATTAGAAGCGCCAGGTCGAAAAAGGAACGCCAGAATCATCTCATGCTTGATTATTTCGTGTTTCCGGGTGTGTCAACTGCTTTGGCATTACTCCCGAAAACGTGCCTATTTTTTATCACGGGAGGTGGTGGTGAAATGCCCCCCCCCGCTTGATAGTGAGATCCGGTTCCGACCTGCACGCCAGCTTGCCGGTGATTCCCTAATTAAGGTATCTCCCCAAGCGCGGAACCGCCCCCAGCCGGGACAAGTTCTACGCTCCCGACTGGTCTTTCAACATGTATGATAGTGTGGTGCGTGTAAGTGTAAGTGTATGTAAATATGGGCGTTGAGGATAGGATACGGACGAGAAAGGAAACATAGTATCCGATCCATGGCCCGTTTGTTAGGGTACTGCTCTGGCATTCGCCAGGTGTCTATCGCAGAAACAGCGGAAAACCACCGATCAGAGCAGCCGATCACTAGAACTCTTCAGACAGCGGCTGAATTCGACCTAGCTGACAATCTAGTGTCGAAAAGCCTGTAACTGTCGGGACCGTAGCACCTCCCGGACGGAGGCACTGCAGTGACATCAGTTGATGCCCTGAGCCACCTCAGCCGGTCATCTGAAGAAAATAAGTGTAAAGGAAAGTTGAAACATATATGATGTTTATGTCAATTGGAGAATAAAACTTGGTGTCATAGTATAAATTTAAAATCTTCCAAAAGAGATGGAAACCAAATACGGAAAACCCTGCTCCATTCCATCTCACTTTCACCAATAAATTCATTCTTTAATTTTGAGTAAATTAACCTAATATCAAGGTGCAATAATTCTCTTAAAATTATGCTTAAAGTGAAACAATTTTTAAACACGAGAATAGACCAATGGATGTGAATAAGCCCATCATAGCAAGCATGTGACGGCTTGGAAGCATGTGACGCCTTTGTAGATGTACAGTTCTCCAAAGCACTTGAGTTTTTGTACAATTAGTGGAAGACAGGAGAACCTATTGTCGAAAAGTTTATGGTGGCAATCGTTTTCAGTCGATAAGATCTGTCTGATGCATGTTTTCACGAAGTAAACGTGGATAATGAATCACAATTTCCATATAATCGTCCAAGGTATAATGCATTATCTATTAGCACGTTTATATTCCAAAGTTTCAGAAGGAAAGACTAAACCCTTTAAGAATGTAACACAATTCTCGAAATCTGGGTTTATGTAGGATGTAATGATATTCGCAATATCATTTAAATTCAAATTTCTTCAATATGCAGTGATTAATTCGTTGCTGTTCATTTACAATCAATGTATGCGTCAGGCAATTTCAGTCTCGCAATCCTGGCCAGAAGCTTTCCTCGTCTCTTGTAAGCGGTGCGGGCTGTGTGCGGATATGAACGGGAGCCGGCGCGGTCGGCAGGGCAGACCGTCAGCCGCCAGATGCAGAATCGGCGCGCAAGGTGGTGGAGAGGGCTCGAGCAGCCGGCGTGTGGTGCGAGGGAGCAGGGCACTGAAGGCTGCACAATTGACTCTGTGTATTCAGGTCTTTATGATTTCGGATTCACAAGAAAATTCTCTACGATAAACGCCAGACAAGGGTAAATGTTTCCAAAATTATTTGTTGCACCAAAAATTATACTTCTCTCTTCAAATCATATGGAAAGGGGGAGGGGAGGAAAATGAACTCTCCTGAGCCTTCGGACAAAGAAACTGACTTTCTAATCACCTCATTAGATCGGTCTGACACAGGCATCTTTTTGCTACTAGTAGGAAACATGTTCCTATCATCTTGCGTAGATTGATAGGCCGGCAACCTCTCTGCACTAAGATGGTAATCATTCCGCACGGCGACAAGAAGCAAGAGGAGAAAGAAAATAAGGATGAAAATTTAGGGAAAAAAATAAAGACAAAAAAGAAAGGAAAAGAAAAAATTTATACAGAATAAAAAAGTTAACAAAAGCAGAAGAAATAAAGCGAAAATATACGAAGAATTAGAAGAATAATTAGAAGACGAATTAGGAGAAAATTTAGCATATAAAAAAAAAAATAAAGAAAACAGAAGGAAAAAAGAAGAGAAAAAGAAAAAAGAAGAAAAATAGAAAGAGAAGTACTAGCCACAATAGAAGAGGAAAGAGAAGAGGCGAGGTGTTCTTGGAATTCCTTGGACGTCGGTTTCTCCAGCACAGCGCACGGCGCGTGGGCGGCAGCAGGCGGGCGCTCGGGCGGTGACAGTTGGGCGGTCGCTGGCAGGCAGGCAGGCAGTTGGCGAACAGAGGCCCAGCGACCTCCTTCCGGGCTCTCCCTCCCCAACCCACCCGCCGCCCGCCCCTCGCGCACGCGCACGCGCAAGCGCACGTGCACGCGCGCTGCCACGTCACGCGCCGAGCACGCCTCGGGATACATTTCCGCCTCGAGGTACACAACTTCAAATACCGGCCGATCGATCGATGCGCAATTTGAGGTGGATGTAGAGGTCTCGCTGCGGGTTTCCTCGGGCGATTGATTGGTTGATGTTTCCTGCCACGTTTACTATATTCATTAGTCCCGTAGTAGATATCTTCTTCCGGGACCAGGCGGTGATTCTCTTCCTACTGGATGGTGAGATTCGGCGCCGACCTCGATATGTAAATTCTAGAATAAAAAGAGTATTATCAAAGCATCCATAATTCATATCCAGCAATGTAGGCGCGGTCGATACATTTCGTATCATTATAGAGATTTGTTGCAGGCATTCAGACGAGTTTCTCCACGTGCGCATTTGGACACAAATACGTCTTCCCCGGATGTACTAAAAACTCTTCCTGCATCGCACTTCCCCTAATCTCGCCCTGACCCATCGTCATCGTTCAACCGACAGCAGTCATCCATGATCGCAGCCAGCGAACAGCACGTATGGACGCTTGTCCCCTCGGATATTGACTACAAAAACGAAAAATGAAGCGAACATACGAACTCGCACAAATATGTATCTACATCTATAAATGAATACTGACAAAAATACACTAGATTTTTATTGAAAATATTAGCTAAAGAAGTACACATTCACTTTAGATAGAAACATAAAAATGGTTAAAACTTGAAAACCTTCATAAGACTCTGAATATCACATCATATTTTGTAATTATTCTCTTTAAAAAATATTTTAAATGTTCTGTTTCACGTGCATGACTAAAAATGCTATGGTTAGAAAACTTTAGACCCAAAACTATGATCATCGTTATCTTTATATTGTGAAACCGGCACCATCACCGCTTTCACCGTAAAACGAAGGGCAGAGACAAGCTCCCAACGAGTAGGAAGAGAGACAGAGACGAAGAGAGAGAGAGAGGAAGAGAGGGAGAGGAAGAGAGAGAGGAAGGAAGAAGAGGAAGAGAGGAAGGAAGAAGAGAGAGGAAGAGAGAGAGGGAGAGAGAGAGAGAGAGAGAGAGAGAGAGAGAGAGAAGAAAGAGTGTTTCCAAACAACAACTTTACTCATGAATCTTAACTCTACATAGTGAAATTGTAACCACAAGCGACTCCGCTATCCATCTCATTTTGAAATCATGTAACCAACTACATTAGAAATGCATTTTTTTTATAGCAAAGAAAACAAGCCCCGCTCAATAGCCAATGGGTAGGTAGCGCTCGCGCTCCGCTAGACTCGCCTCCGCCCTCATCGAGCAGCGGCGCGGCGGAGGGGCCGAGAAATTTGATTAGGGCGGCGCGCGCGATTCATTAGGCGGCGAGGGAGGCGCCGCGCGGCCGGCGCCCACGGGCGACGGGCGAGAAAGCGCCGTAATCCACTTACGGGCGGGGAATCGCGGCGGCGCAATGAAAACACACGGCCGTGACTCACGCGTGTTTCATTAGCGCGCCACTCGACTCGCAAACGCCGCCCGCAGCCTACCGCTGCCCACCACCCGATTTATACCCACCGACGTGAATCTCCCCGACGTGTACCGCCCCGACATGTGTCGCCCAGACGTGTACTGCCCAACACCTACCGTCCCCACCTGCGCCACCGCTGGTGACTGTCCACTGACTGTCTCTTGTCCTTGAAGTAGGAGACTGGGAACTAGGGGTGTGTCTGTCACGGTTATGGGAACGAAAGCAGCGACGACGGCGACACGGCTGCAAAAGCAAGGATGGAAGTGGCAGTAGGGGATGGCGACAACGGCGGTAGCAGAGGCGCCGATGGGGGGGGACTTGGTGGTGGTCAAAATGGTGGCAGTGGAAAGCATTGGTTGCTAGGGTGGCGACCACCCCAAGAAGACACCAGGGGTGCAGTGCCACGCCCCCGCCGCCGGCTGGGGTCGCGAGGACGTCGGGCGAACGAAGATGTATGGTAGCGGAGGCGGAAACTTTCCAAAACCAATTTGCTGATTGCTTGCTGTCTTCCTAACTTCCCTTGTCCACGTAATCTCGTATAATTTCGGAGCTTGCGAAGAACTTTTTATACATGTCACATTAGAGTTCCGAAGTCTAAGAAACGTAGTAATAAAAAATCGTGATGTAATACCGAAGTCCCTCAAACATAAGACAATATATGCATAAATAATTGTGTTTATTTTTGAAATGCAAAAATGATTTACATATTTGAGAGTGCATTTTCAAGATTTTAGTTTCTCGTGAGCAAACTTTCTATTAATTAATTTAAACTTCAGAGAAATTTTCAACATTTCGTCATTTGAAATAAGTCGAAAAAAGTTGAAAAAATTGAAAATGTTAAAAAAACAATATAAACCTATGATAATTCACACAATTCATTCAAGAATGTGATAATTCCACGGCCAAAAAACATGAAAATGGATAGTGAACGCAAGATGAACTTACGGATCTGGAAGATCACGATTTCAAAAGGACCGTGTTCAATTGCACGAGTAATTCACAAAATAATTTTTTCTTTTTGAGAATTAGAGAAAGAGAAGATTACGACCCTGAGGACGACACAACGCTTTCTGAATTATTGAGGACGAACCATTTGACTCATCAGGAAATCATCGTCGGGTCCTTGATTAATTTACATTTTTTCACTGAGCCCTGCAGTTTTAACGATGGCGAGTAACATTAAACTTTAATGCTTCGTTTATAATGCATGATTTTTATTAATATATTTTTCTTCCTTCCTACAAACAAATAAGAACGATACCAACATCAGGTATCGCAATACATTCACAGCCTTAATTGCGCATCGAGAAGTTAACATTTATATTACATAAAAGGGGAAGATAATGTAATCTAAAATATCAACTGACAAGTATGCTTTCTGAGGCAAATACTTAATGAAAATTAGGCTATACTTTCAGAGGCAATGCTAAAAACAGTAATAAAAACATAACTGTTGAACAAGTATCTATCTTCCGTTATTTAAAAGAACTAACTCAATTTCAAGCTATCAGCGACACTATCAGAAGAACACCGAGAAAAAAAACGTGGCAAGAAAGTAAGAATAAAAACCTGTAAAACAATGTCCTCACCTACTCTCCTCCTCGGAGGAAAACAAGAGTACCAATATCCAGGGAAAACAAGAGGATATTGCGGAGAAAATGCGATTCCTGAGGTACGACAAGGGCTATTTATTAATGGATCAATTTAGACACGAAGTTATAAGTAATGACTTATAACTTACGCCTACTTATAACTTACTTACGCTAAGTAATGACTTAACTGTACGCTGTCTATAGACAGCGTACAAGATAAACTAAAATCCATAGAAAAAATCGGCTGGATCATCTGAAATCGTTGATCAATGATAGGTTGCCTTACGGTGCCTATTATTACACAACAAAAGGTAAAAGAAAGTTAGGAAGATCAAGGAACAGATAGTCTTCACGAGTCAACCAGAACAGGCCAGTGGTCTTAAACATGCTGCTGCTCATAATGACGCACATGGATCGCCCAGGATTTGATCCCCATTACCCAAAGTTGGCAAGTGAGGGAACTACGAGTCACCGCCGCACGACAGAAAAAACAAACGCCACGGGAAACCAGACTCCACAACCAAGCGACACCATGGTGATACAACTCTCCACCTCACCGCGCATGACGCGCGCACCGCCTCGCCAGCAATAACGGGTGCCACCAACGCTCCCATTACGTCCGGCCGCGCCCCCTCTTGATTTCGACCTTCCCTCCGGCGAGACGCGGCGCGGCGGTGGCTTGCCCCGACGCGGGGCTTTACCCAGAAATGATATCCCATTCCGAGATGGAGCCAGCGTCGAATTTTTAGTTCCGCAAAAAGTGGTGCCCAAATAGAGCGCCCACAGGTCGTAACTCCGCCCATTTGCCCCCACTACTGATTTCACCCCTACTGTACCCTGTGGCGGCATTTTCAAATTTTGGATACTGTAACTGCCGCAAGATCTTTCTATGGCATTTTCAGCTAGGGAGCACATGATGGGGTGTTGCCCTAGCACGCGGGACCTACCGCCTTCACTGAACCAATTAACTGCACCTCAAAATGTGATCCTGTGACAATATTTATAATAATCATGCGAGTACTTCTATTTATTTATTGCAACGTTTGTAAAAACAAAAATTATCTATTATATTGTGTTGAAGTGTCGTGCGTTGCTCAAGCATTTATTAATCAGATTCATCTATGAGATCGCAAAACTCTCCACGTCACCGTGCATGACGCGCGCATCGCCTCGCCAGCAATAACGGGTCCCACCAAAGCTCCCATTACGTCCGGCCGCGCCTCTTCTTGATTTCGGCCTCCCCTCCGGCGCGGCGCGGCTGTGGCGGCTTGCCCCGACGCGGGGCTTTACGGCGGCGGCGCGGGACAAAACGCTGAAGCCGGCGGAAGCCGGGGGGGCGTGGGGTGCGCGCGCTCTGGACCAACCCTCGCCGCCTGGTGATTGGCGGACTCGCCGTGGTCGCGTCTCGCTCGCCTCGGATTGCGGAGGAGCGGTAGCTCAGTGCATCAACTGATGCCACTGCAGCGCCTCTGACCGGGAGGTCCTAGGTTCGAGTCCTGACGGAGACAGGATTTTCGACACTAGCTTTTCAGCTAGGTCGAATTCAGTCGCTGTCTGGAGGAGAATTCTAGCGCCCGGCTGCTCTGATCGGTAGTTTTCCGTGGTTTCTACGATCAACACCAGGCGAATGCTGGAGCAGTACCCTACCAAACGGGCCACGGACCGCGCGCGATCTGTCCTTCCTCTTCCTTGTCCTATCCTCTCCCCTTACACACACACTTACACTAACATGCACTACACTACCACATATTCCGGGACACCGGTCGGGAGCTTGTCCAGCACCCTCTCCACTAAGGCCTGGGCGCTCTGTCGTGACGTCACCTCTAGAAGGCAAGCGCTGTTTCACCTAAGAGAACACGCAAGGTCACACGCCGAACGGCGTACAATCGTGCCTGGGTTTTAAACTTACTATTCCCAAAATTAATAATTACCGTAGTTATAAAAGTAAATATTGAAGTTATAATAATACTCATGAAAAAATTTAGAATTTATTAATGATATTAAAGAAATAAACAAATGTCTACATTCTTACATCACTAGACATGATGGCCATGTTTTCACTCATTCCCTATTTACAAGCCATGGATATCTTATTCAAATAAAATTCAAGAATTAAATAAATTCCAAAATTAGAAATGCTGATTACTTCTAGACATAGTTTAAATTATATAACATTTAAATTTAAAAAAAAAATTTTAAAAGGTTAATTTTTTTGAGATTGTTTTTTAATTTATATACAGAAAATTTATTGAACAAAGCATTACTGTAAATAAAATGTGAAAAATATCTTCCCTACTGTAATTATTATTATCATACATTTCTGGCATTACAAATATGAGTAAATATTGTTTTGTCAATAATATAAAATTAAATATACAATATACCTTCCAACAAAAATCATTTAATTAACACAAAAGATAAAATTGGAAGAATGGAACTAGAAAATGTCGTTTGTGGCTTTGAATTCATACAGATTGTCCTTAGACCTATTTAGGACAACTGGAAGAAAATTAAAATTACAAGTTAATAAACATGCAAAACAAAATTTTAATCATTTAAAAATTATTCACAAAATAAAAAAAAAAAATTAAAAAATTTTGAAATTAAAGTATTAGTTAACAATATTTATAAGATCTTTTTGAAATCCAATATTATCTTTCATTATTAAGTTTTATAAAGAAAAATATATGTAATTATTTAATTCATTATTTGAATCCTTTAGTCTGGTGAGAACAAAATACATTCAAAAACATTGCTAATAAAGTTTGAAAAATGTAAATGCAGTGAAAATATTAAATTTTCTTTCTCTAAATTCAAAGTACTATAAAGCATCTTGATTTTATTTATTTAAGATTAGTCGCAAGGCTAGTATTAAAATTTAAGTAGATTATTCGTTAAGTTTGCTTGATACAACTTAATAGAGGGAAGAATTCAGATGTCAAGCAGGAACAGGAAATTTGAAAAGGAAAAAAATGCATTTTTATCAAAAGTTTTAATAAAAATATTACTTACCACACAACATGTGGTTAAATTCATTACCTTTTGAGGCAATTAACATATTTTATTATATATACACACTGTACTAGATCATACACATAATCACTATTTTTTAAATAGAAATTTATTGCAGGAAACTTGTCTAAAACTATAACATTCTACTTAGTAATCATATTCAACAGATGACTGCATTAACGTGGCCTAGTAAGAGGCACAGACAATTTCTTGCCTGTCTTCTCGTCGTAGCATTCAGCGACCTTTATTATATCGCCTTCTGTGAAGTGCAGTTCACACACCTGTAAATAAAACAAGCAGAGAGTAGGGTCAGTATATCTATACATAAATTCTTGGATCAGGATTACTTCTGTTAGTTTCTTAATATGCTTCACATATGCTATGAACAATAAAGAAGATGTTTGTTAAGAAGTTACTATAGTGTATGTAGATCTCTCTTTATTCACTTGTCCATATTAATATGGACATCTTACATTAGCCACCTACAACATTTCACTACCTATGAAACTAACATTCTAAATTTATAAGTCGCGAGAGTAAAAATATTTCAGTTCTTTACTATAGAGCTACTCGCACGACAGAACTATTTTCATTTGAGGAAATATTAAATGCACAAAAAAAAGTATCATGTGAGTATTAAGAAAGTTTATAAATTCATATTTATTGACTACAATTGTAGTCATTTCTAAAATACACGAATCGGTTTCTCACTTCGCAACACTAATTCCTGTAACAAACCATACACTTAACCTCACTTTTAGTAGTTGAGAAAAATGTGTATAAAACGTGCATCTATAATAAATATAACGACAAAAGAAATATTTGGATGTACATAATAATATAATGTTTAATAACACTAAAAGATGCTTACCTTTGCATATTTGGAAGGTGTGAAATCACGTGGCACAGCGCTGAGCCATTTCCTTCTCAATTCTGCATTCTTAATTTCACACGGGAGCGAAAACACTTGCACTTTCGGTCCCGTTGGATAATTTCCCTTACAATTTGGAACACAACACGAAAAAACCATTTTCGAAACTCTGTTTCACACAAAAACACGGCTTCGCGAACCTAAGCGCAACGAAACTAACGAACACGATAACTAAGAGGGAAAATCAGTTTTGCAAGAATACCCGAAGCCCTTACAGAAAATTTTCAATATACCTACTAGTTGTGACGTAGTCAGTCCGGAAATGACGTAGCACCGAGGCCTGTGTGGAGAGGGTGCTGGCTTGTCCCGGCTGGGGCGGTGCCCCGCTGGTGGGAGAGTCCTGGTTAGGAGGAAACCCCACTAGCCGACGGTAGGTCGGCGCCAGATCTCGCCATCCAGTGGGGGAAGATCACCGCAATCTCCCGAGAAAAAACCTGCACTTCACTGACGGGACTAATGACCAAAGCAGTTGACGGGCCCGGAAACACGAAAAAAACAAAACAAACCAATCGGATTGCGGATGGCGCCCGCGTGGGGGTTTATCCAAAAATGATTTTTGGAGGAAATTTGTGAGGGTCACTGTAGAAAGTTCTCAAGAAGTGGCTGTGATGGCTCAATGACACAAACGTGCGTGGGGGGGGGGCAGTGGGGTCATGCCCTCTTGAGCATTTTCAAAGAAGGACCCCATTGCCATACGTGATAAAATATTTTATTTTCGAAAATATTTTCAATCTCATAATTTTTTCTTATTAAACTGATAATTAGGGACTGAAGAAAAATTCATTTAGGTCGCTTTAGAATCAGCTCAGATCTTGAGCGACCACTATTATTTTATTCATAAGTAATATTTTAAAAATTATAATTATGTGTACTAAACAATAATTCTAAACATTTTTGCATAATAATTTAAATTAATTTGTCTAACCTCGTGAATCAGAGAATTTTGCAATGCGACATATGGGGAACAGGTTCCAGGTCTGGCAACCCTGTTAACAGTTCAACACAAAATTTTAGGTATTTGTGAATGGTAATCACTAAAGTCACAATATAATACTTTTTCTCTTCTTCTTCTTCTTCTTCTTCTTCTTCTTCTTCTTCTTCTTCTTCTTCTTTTTCAAGCATTACACCTGTTGGTCTGTTGCGACTCGTTGATCTAGTCTTTGTACTTATAACTAAAATTTAGTAAATAAATGTGAAAAAGTTAAATGGAAATGGACTGGTTCTTTTAGGCTACGCAGGCTTGTGTTTAGTGACAGCACCCGTCGCCGTTGCTTCATCTCTGTCTCTCACCCGGACCCTCATAAAGTTTGAATTCCAGGGATTGCGGAATTTTAACACTAACTACCAACGTTTTGTGTGTTAGAATATTTTTACTATCTCGTATACTCACTTCGAAGTAATATAAGTAGTATAGAGAAAGTTATGTAATTCTGCACGAAAAATCAATTTTCGGCGGAAAAATTAATTGCCGGGCTCTGGTGGCGAAAAAGTGCATAAAATCAGTTGCTAAATTAAGAGAAAAAAATCCTAAACGTGGTGTAGCTACAATCCCTGTTTTGTGGGTCTTTGATGCCAAACACCAATTGGAAGCAAAACGTCCGTCCGTCCGTCCGTCCGTCCGTCCGTCCGTCCGTCTGTCTGTAAACACTCGTAGCACCTAATTCATTTATACGATCTTCTCCAAATCGAAGAATCTCTTTATCTGGCTCTAGTTGATTTTAAATTGTTAAAAAACATTCTTTAAAATTTGGGGGTATTTTACAAGAAAGCTCCCCGGATATTTTCAAAATTTTCTCAGAAACGGCTCCAAATTTTTTCTTTAAATTTCTTATATGATAAGAGAAAAATACACTTAGATGGCATAAGTTAGAATAGCACGGTCTCTGAATTTCCGAAAATGGCAAAAGTTTGAATTTTTTCCGGCGTCTTCCTACAACTACACAATTGAAGACATGTATTTTTCCTTCAAATGAAATTTGTTGTGCATAAATAGTTCTTTCAAATAGGTCATCTAGATTTTTGGAAATTTTAGTCGTTTTCGTGGAATACAGCTTAAAATACTTGCAAATTTATAAAATTAGAAAAACAAAATTTTCTCAAAAACCGCTCCAAATTTTTTCTTTAAATTTTTGGTAGGAATAGCTCCAAATGCACACTATATGATGACATAAACGCCATATTGCTCTATTCTTTTTTTTTCAAAAATTGCAAAAATGTAAATTTTTTGAAATATCTCTCACACCCTTTTTTTACATTTGGAGTGGAAGTGCTTCAAATGATTTCAAATTAAGTTTTTCGAAAACTTAATAGATTCCTGTGAAGAATATCTTCAAATTTTGCATTTACAGTAACGTTTAATCGCCATTTTATTAAAAACTATTTCAAATTTGTCAATGAAATTTTCTATTTATGACGAGGTTTTACTCTTCTTTAATATTCTTGAGTAATATTTCGGTTGTACTTATAAGCATGCAAAGAGTCGAGAAAATGTCAAAAAAATGTACTTTGGGCGACGAAGACCGCAACTGGCCAAACAAATAGAGCAAAACATTAAAGCCAGGCCAGAAATAGAGGTGCTTAAGAATGGCAGACTTTCCCGTAGTAAAGTTTTCTAATTTCCTTTTTGTGGACTGGTACTGAACAGTCTTGCCCCTTTTCCTTGCCTGCTGCCATCTACCGCCGCCCAAATTACAATTTTTTAAAAATTTTCTCATCTTTCGGTTTCCACAGAGCAGAAACAAAATACTAATTTAAGAATGTTAAAGAAGGCTAAAACCTCGTCCTAAATACCAATTTCCATTGAAAAATTTGGAACCGTTTTTAAATATCTCCATTTTTTTTTCAATATCTCTCACGCTGTTAATACGCACATTTCAATGAATTTGTATCCATTGGAAGATGTAAGTTCATCAAATAACTTCAAATAAATTTTTTCGAAACCTCAATAAATTCCTTTATTTATTATTTTTTTAATTTTTAAAATGTATTTATAGTATTTTGTTATTACTATTATTATTACTAGAGCCAGAGGTTCAAGGACATTTATTTTTACTAAAATAAGCATGCATTTATTCTGTCTAACGTAGGGGGAAACAGAAGACATTTTAAAAGTCACCATTTAAAAGTAATTAGAATAAAAAATTAATAATTAAATGATTAACATATTTATTCTAATTCAAAAACTTACATTAGCACTCACGTGGAAGGAAACTACCTGTTCTTTGTAATCTTGATCGCACTGGACCATCCGGTTGATGACTATGAATTTATTTTACTCATCATCCTTTCTCTACGAAATGCTATTGTGGACTCGTTTCTGAATCTTGGAATGGTAGCAGTGAAAACGGATTTATAGATTGCGTCCTTCCCACTTGTGTAATCGCCACAACGAAAGAGAGCAAGAGGAACTTGAGAAGGGTATAATCATGTACAGACACCGTATCCTTCAATATATTGATTACCTTACCTGTTGGTCAGGAGACTGCAAATTGGACGTGTCGAATATCTCAAGGTCGGAAAGCATCCAAAAAAACATGACAGAACATGAATGACTGCGTCAATTAAATATACCAATTCAAACTTCTCGGGGAAAATTAAACCTGAAATAGTAAGATTCTCAAAACTTGAATCTCAATAAAAAAAAAAACTTGCATTGCGTTCAGAAAGTGTGGAAGGAATCACGTTAAACCGAAATGATGGCATTTAATACATCATCATGCATATCACCAATAACATCGAGGAGAGCACATATTACTTTCTCACCCTTACTTCGTAAGAAGAGAAAGAATTATACAGATAGTCTCATTTTCGTTGAACTCTCTGAATTTTCGAAAATTGCAAAAGTTAGAAGAAACGCGACAAAGAATGGGCTGTCGTACTTTCACTTATTTATTTCCTGATCATTATATTATCAACATACGTCCCTTCACCTGTATTTAGTTCCTTGATTCCGATTTACCACTCTCACCCCAACCACATTGCAAGTTCGGATAGCAGACTATATAGTGCGATTTTTTTAACCGTGCCTCCGGCAGGTATCAGCTGTTGGCGGTTTCATCCAACCGGGAGCATAAACGTCACCATAGTTACGTCACTGAAGCGGCATACTATAAGCATACATAGCGGAGAAAGGAGGTATTATCTTGGGCGACGAAACAGGCGGATCTCAATTTTGCTTTTACATGCAGTAAATCTACTACATGGACAGCCAACTTTACTTCCCCTCCGAAGGAAGGCGTTGGAAGGATTTTTTCGCCTTTAAAAATCCACGGCTTCCATTGGGTTTGAACCCACAAACTCGGGTACACCAGTCCGGTACGCTGACCGTTATACCACCGAATAGTTAGAATAGAAGCAGATCGGCATCTTGGTCGTCAGGCCAGGGAAGTGCGTCGCGGCCCACGTGCCAAGGGGTTGGACGACCGTTCGGACTCCTTCCGCTCCAGCGAGCGCCCCGGCCCCCGCGCCGCCCACCCTCTCGACTCTACGCCCCTCGGGCGGACGCCCTTCGCGGGGATCCGTCCCCCCCGCCCGCGCGCGGCACGTGTCCCCCGGCGCGCACGTGCGCGACGAGACGGCGCGGGCGGGGCGCGGGAGGGGACGGGCGCGGGCGCGGGCGACGAGCACGCGACGGCCGTGGCAGCGGGGGCGGGGCGACGGTGGCGGGCTGCACTGGCCGGGCCAAGGCGGCGGTGGTAGTGGCGGGGCGAAGTGAGGACGAGAGGGGGAGGAGAGGACGGGCGCCAGAAATGGCAAAAACACCCGAAATGATAGCAGATGTTACACAAAAGTTCATTTGAGTAATAGTTTAAATTCTGTTGACACCTAGAACTGTCACTTGGTAATATCAAATGCCGCAAAATTGAATGATAAGAATATATAACCTTCACTTATTATCTATGGTAACGAGTAGATAATTTTTTTTGGGGGGGGAGATACTTTTGCCTTTTCAGGTTTACCGAATCTGAGCCAACCAGAAAATTCATTTGTCTGGTTCATAAAATCACTTTTTTTTTCAGTGTAAAAGCAGTATCTGAAGCAATTTGTTACAAAATAAACTACGTAGTTAAATATTTTCAAATAAGTGTTTTTTAGGGATGGCAATATTCTCTCTTCATATCTGGTAAGGACGGAAACGCGAGAGAGCCTTTGTTCACGTTCATAGTACGGGCATAGACAAAAGAGTATAGACGGCTCACTGCGGGCAGTGGAGAGGGTACCCAGAAATGATGTCCCATTACGAGATGGCGCCAGCGTCGAATTTTCAGTTCCGCAAAAAGTGGTGTCCAAGTAGAGCGCGTACAGGTCGTAACTCCGCCCATTTGCCCCCACTACTGATTTCACCCCTACTGTACCCTGTGGCGGCATTCTGAAATTTTGGATACCGTTACTGCCGCAAGATCTTTCTACGGCATTTTCAGCTAGGGAGCACATGACGGCGTGTTGCCCTAGCACGCGGGACCTACCGCCTTCACTGAACCAAGTAACTGCACCCCAAAATGTGATCCTCTGACAATATTTATAATAATCATACGAGGGCTTCTATTTAATTTATTTATTGCAACGTTTGTAAAAACAAAATTATTTATCATATAGTGGTGAAGTGTCGTGCGTTGCTCAAGCATTTATTAATCAGATTCATTTATTAGGAAAAAGAACGAATTCGTCTATGGCGTACAATTACAGAATTATTGTTAAGGCGTTGTTTTGTCGTAGTTTATTTGGGCAGAAAGCTTTTTGTCACGTTGCGGTCATCTTCAGTACTAATCTTTACTTACGGAACGGGTACGGCGTTCGGAATGGAAGGGTGGGACGGAATAGTCAGGACAGGTCGGGACATGCGGAACAGGGAGGACAAGTGAGAAGGAAGGCGGAACGAGACGAGACAAGGTGACCAGTTGGAACAAAAAGGGAAGAACCGTGTGACGAAGATGGGAAGGGTAGGACGGCAAGAATGGGAAGGATGGGGACGGAAAGGAAAGGGCGGAGAGGAGGCGAAACAAGGGGTGCACTCTCGCAAGCGAGTCAGGCGCAGTCCCCAGAGCCTCGTATGTCGCCTGCCCGCTCCCTAGCGACTCGTTAGCCCCGCAGGGCGGAAGGCTTACCCGCCGCGCCCTAACGACCTTCATTAGCCACTCAGGCACCCGGCCATCTCCCCACGAACTTCGCAAATTCTCCTTTCTACGACTTGCAATTCTCAAATGTACAAAAGAAATGAATAGTTGAGAATATTTTTTCTTCTTCTCCTCCTCCTAGTTCTTCTTCTTCTTCTTTCCCCTCCTCCTACTTCTTCTTTTTTCCTCTTTTTTTAGCGTTTCAACATCCCATGAGTCCTGAGTGACATCTGCATATTAGCAGTACCATCAGTCTTTTTTAATTTTTAGGGGAACAGAACATTTTTCTCGTTAAATGCAGTACAACTAGCGTAACAAAGAAAAAAATATATTTTTGAGAAACGGTGTCGTTCGATGAAGATCTTTTTCAATTTTAAGTGTAAGCTCAAGCGTCAAAATTGAGGTTACTAAAACAAACTGTATTAATGTGATTTTTCACACTATTTCTTCTAGGAGTGGAAGAAAATCATGATCTTCAAACAATTTTCTGGAAAGTGACGATTTTTTGTTACGAAGACATCGTTTTTAGTCAGCGGTGTAGGAATGGAGGTCCATTGCTCCATCCTGAGGATGGAAGGCCACACGATTGGGAAGTAAGGATTGCGCGCGGTCCGAGGACCGTTGCCTAGGTAGCGCTGCTCCAGCATCGTCCGGAATTCATCTGAGGAAACCATGGCAATGACACATGAGATCAGTTGGTCTCAAATTCCCATTTAGAAATCCTTCGAATCGGCTATTTAACTGGTGTTGACAATCCATGAGAATCAAGACTTGAATATAGCACCTCTTGGTCTATGAAGATTTAGTTGTACAAGGTGTAAATTTAGTTGTGAAGGTTTAGTTTTCAGAAAGTTTTTTGAACGGCTCAACATGTGCATCGCTCGCCAAGGTCGTCACCTGGATGAACTAATTTTCACAACCAAATGAGAATAAAATGGCATTGAATGTAGTTTTGGGAAATAAAAACGTTTTGAGATTATCTTTATTTGTTCTTTCACAATTCATCCTTCAAATCAGGGAGTCCATTCTGCCCCACCTTGTAGATTCGCAACTTATACCTATCACACTCAGCTCTGAGTATTATAAAGTTAGGAGTACCACCAGATATCAAGTACAAAATGTGTCGTGACGTTTGCAATAGAATGTAAAAAGAAGTCAAAGAGGATATGAATATAACGTTGTGTAGTGCAGATACCTAAGCCCACAAAAAATAAATTGCTGAACTCTCAAAGCTAATGTAGTGGAGTTTAAAAGATTCTTTCTGAGCATTATTTCAGGACAATCAAAATTTTATGAAACAATCATACAATACATCTGATGTTTTCCTTAATGATGATAAGCTTTGCGGAGATCACACCATTCCATTGACTCATTCGTCTCTGACATCTCCTCTTCGTTGTCAATAAAACAGCATTTATCAATAAAACTACATTTGCAAAACCGAACGCAAGAAATAATAGTTCATGGTTTAAATTACATATTTATGATTCACAACACTGTTTTGAGAGTTATGATTTTTTGTTCATATCTTTTTGTCATAAACGATGCAACATTTTTGCACATTTTAGAACACGTGTTAACTAATAATACTAGTGTGCCATAGAAAACTTTGAATCTTCACCTTTGACATTCTCATACATTCGAATGCAAGGCGATTTTGCTATCTTTCAAAACACCCACCTGTTTCTTCGTTTAACGGTCTTTGAACTAGAGTTTAGTTTAGTTAATTCCTTATTTTACGTGGCGAGACTCGGGCCATCAGGCCCCCTCTTCCGTCTAACCACGCAAATTTCGATACGCTCCTTTCACCACCTAGCGGAGAAAGGAGGTATTATCTCGGGCGACAAAACTGGCGGATCTCAATTTTGCTCAGAGGCTCTTTTAGGCTTGAGGATATTTTACATGCAGTAAATCTATCACATGGGACAGCCGGCTTTACTTCCCCTCCGAAGGAAGGCGTGCGAGGGATTTTTTCACCCTTAAAAATCCACGGCTTCGATCGGGTTTGAACTCGGATACAACAGTCCGGTACGCTGACCGTTATACCACCGAATCCACACTGGAGATTACTTCGCATTTAAAACCTAATTCATCATCTCCTGGGATCGTGCAACAGAAACGGCCGTTGCAGAGACTTGCTCGCCCGTCGTCGGTGTCAAGTGCGAATGCAACATGTCTGCGAGGAGCCTCGCGGACACTCGGGTGGTTGGCCCACGTGGCGAGTGGAGATGATGAGTAAATGATGGGCGTTTCTAAGCGCCATTTGAAAGGGATGTCCGCGGCGGCATGCGGTGAGGCAGACATACATCATTGAAACCTGAGCTACTGTATTTATTTATATATTTATTGTATTTTTATCTTATTCATGAAAAGGCCTAAGGATGGAAATAGATTTTCCGAAATAGATAATTCATTTAATTTGCTTTGGGCGTTAAGCCTGGTAGCAAATTCTTTACACTTACTTCACATCTAATGCCATAATATACTAATGAATACGATAAATACATAAAATTCAATAAACAGAACAAAATTACTCCATTTAAGGCATGCCTACTAAATGCAGGGCCTTCACAGATACTGATCCTATCGCTTACACTATTATTAGAATTTAATCTTAACCTAAAAGTGTTATGTTTCTAGGAAAAGTCTCCATAGTGCTGCAGGCAAGTTATTCCATGACTCAATAGTCCTATTTACAAAAGAACGACCTATTTACGAAAAGTCGTTCGGAATAGTCCTATTTACAAAATGTCGGCAAACAATTAATAAAAAGGTTTTTCCTACCCTCACTTCAAAACCCGTATTTGGCAGAGCATTGATTCGCCACAAAGGTGAGCTTTGGCGACCTAGGCCAAGAATGAATTTAAGAGGACGAGTACCATGGCAACGTCAAGTAAACAAGACAATGTACAAATGACTGTTGACTCATTGGCACATAATATTTATTATTTTCGAAATACAGCACGTTTTCAACTTATTTACTGTTAATATTTTTATTACAAACACATTTCGATATATTCTGAAATATTATACCTGGAATTGTTACGTCTTCCGGGCATTTAACTCTATGATACTGCCCGATATCTATGTTTTCTTTCATATCTAGGTTTGCCTTTAGCATTGAATATTTGCTCCACAATGTTGTCGGTTTCACTGTCTGGGACTATTGTACAAATAAAGTTAGTTATGTTACCCAATTAAATTAGCTTTACTTATGAAAGTGTAATATCTTTTCATCAAGATAAGCCAGTATAGTTGTTTCATTTACCACGGTTATACGTTTCTCTCTTTTCCATTTTAAATAGAGTTCATACTCTCTTTCGTATAAATCCATACTTCTACACTCCATACTTATGAAACAACTCGCCAAGACCAGCCGCAAATTCTACATGCTATAACAATTGTGACAATACTGACAACTTCAAAGGTGATAATGTAGAAGAACATCTGCATCTATACGACGAAACTGTATGGTATAAATGAGATATCTCTAAAAATTCAATCCTAAAATTGATAGGTAAGTATACGAAAACTTGTTGTTCGCACCTCGGCCGAAATTGAATGATTTTGGACTCGGTTAGTTTACCAACTTTATTCAACATCATTCATTTTTCGGCCTTGACACATGAACAACAATATTCCATTGTTCAAGACCTATCAACGTACTGTTTGTATTACTTTTTATAAGTTTTCCACGTTTTTTATTAACGTATTTATTAATTTTATTGCATCAAAACAGTTGTTTCAACCCAACGTGATGTTAGTGGGGAGCGAAAGGAGGGGAGGGAGGAAATCTTCATTTATTGTGTAGAAGCAAAGAAAAGGACCATCTCAGCATTCGTACTGTTGATTAAAGAACCGATTATTTGTTTTAAAAATGGACACAATTCACAGCAACAAGAGCTGCCAAAGCGTAAAGTTTATTACCTCAAAAAATTGAAGAAAAACCTACTATAAATACACGTGCGTACTTTTCGAACAATTTAACGTTGAGATATTTAGATGTTCATCAGTTAGAAGTCCAGAACAGCAGTTAAAGTACAAAAACATGAATTTGTTGTTGGGTAGAAAATCAGAGTTGACTTTAGACAATAAATTACTCATTTAAACATCATGAATGAATTCCTTTGGTAAGAATCAGTTGATTACAGCTCTGGGGCACCAGTTGGAAATACAATATCCAAATCATCCAAAGATGTCAGTCTATTTTAGACTTAACCTTAGATTAACAAACATTGCCAATCGTATCGACAATTAGTATGCACGAAATGATGTGATTCACGCGGATTTTAAAATGCCAACAGTTGACGAAGAAATAAAAATTAATATTGTTGTAAATATGTTTAAAACTTACAAAACCACATTATTTTTTGCCATAAATGTGTTACATAATAGTTTAGAAATAAGACGTGTTAACAAATTCCAGACTGATTGCCTTTACAAATTTTGAAGTGCTGTTACATATTTATGAACTGTATGCACAAAAAAGAAAAAAAGGAGGAGCTGTAGAAAAATAAAAAAATAAAAGTACTACAAATAAACTACATGGAAGATCGAAAACCTCAAAAATATCGTTCAGCACTACTGAAATCAGGAAGATTAACAATTCCTCGAACAACACTATTGACAGTGAAAATTGTGTCTCGAAATGTAACTGAAATGTTTTATATTTACCACAATCTAAATATGTAAATTTGTGTATGGTTATAGCACGAAATCGCACGATGCACCTTAACTTAAAAACAAAATGCATCACATATGATCACTAAAAAATGTCGTATGTAAAGACACATGTCAGACGATTACTGCGTTTATAACGTTTATACAAAACTACTAATTTTGCATTCAGAAGCTCATTAATATTTGAAATTCAAAAAACTCCCTATTTTCCCTTCGCTAACTTTAATCTCACTCTCACACATTTGCTCGCACTAGATAGATTGGTAGCAAGTCGGACAATAAAACGACGTAATGAACAAATGACAGTATTTCTATTAATTTTAATATATTCAAATTTAGCATTTACACTATTAAAGCGGGTAATAAGAAGAAAATATAACGCATCTAGGGCTTACTACCCTTCTTAGAAAAAGTAATTTGATTGAGTAGCAAACCGGGAGCGGTAGCTCAGTGCATGAACTGTAATCACTGCAGCGCCTCTGACCGGGAGGTCCTGACGGCGGCAGGATTTTCGACACTAGCTTTTCAGCTAGGTCGAATTCGGTCACTGTCTGGAGGAGGATTCTAGCGGCCGGCTGCTCTGATCGGTAGTTTTCCGTGGTTTCTCCGATCAACACCAGGCGAATGCCGGAGCAGTACCCTACGAAACGGGCCACAGACCGCGCGCGATCTGTCCTTCCTCTTCCTTGTCCCATCCTCTCCCCTTACACACTCATTTACACTAACATGCACTACACTACCACATATTTCGAGAGACCGGTCGGGAGCTTAGAGCTTGTCCCAGCTGGGGCGGTACCCTGCTGGTGGGAGAGTCCTGGTTAGAGGGAAACCCCACAAGCCGACGGTAGGTCGGCGCCAGATCTCGCCATCCAGCGGGGGAAGATCACCGCCATCTCCCGGGGGGAAACACGCACTACACTTACGGGGTTAATGACCAAAGTAGTTGACGCGCCCGAAAACACGAAAAATCAATCAATCAGTGAGTAGCAAGTTCAAACGTTGTTCTAAACGACAACATTTAGTGTTTACGTATTTAGATTTTTCCTGCGATTTCATCGTGCAGAAGTAAATTTTAACTCAAAGATTACATTGTAATAGGAAGCAAATCGTGATGTTCCTTGGGTGGGACGGGCGACTGCCTTTGATGGAAGGGAGCTTGCCCTGTCCGCCGCTGCAGCGCGAGAGGCGCCGCGCCGTCGCGGCCCACAGATGGCGCAGGCGAAGGCGCAGGCGAAGGCGCAGGCGGCGCGGCGGTGGCGGCTCTTCGTGCGCATGAGCATGCGCGCACGCACGGTGCCGCAGGCGCAACTCGCCCATTCGCAGCACAGCGATGATGCGAACGTTTCTCATTAGCCGCGCTGATTACGGCGTATTCGAAGTGGTGACGCATAGCGAGGTTGGAGCCCACGACCGGTAAGGTGCCACTTCCGGGCATCTGGTGCGTGGGATGGAGTGGTCTGTATATGCAAATAATTCAGAATTAATGCTGCTTTAACGAGTATCTGCTTGTGAGGAGCTTCATTCAACTTCCATGCCCGAAAATGGGCGTTTGAAGGCTGATAAAGTTTAAAATATTTTAACCACGTCATACAGTGGTGGCTCGTTGATGTTTCTTGCGAGAAAGTCAGAAGTCAGTAACATTCAATATTTCAAAAGAAAAAAACAAACAAATTAGATTACATGCATCGAATTGCGAGGGATCAGCGAGAAAGATCTATCAACTCGATTTGACCCTTCACGCGGGCTTCCGCCAATCCACGTTGTAAGATGACGCTGTGTGGCAGACTTCCCTTGACTCGTCGCATGGCAGTGCTCCAGGACACGCTGATTTAGTTGAAAAAGCATTGTTAGCTGGCAGCGCAAACAATGAAGAGTGTTTCCTTCGATACGTAAGACTATATTGAACTAGTGATGCTACAACAGCAAATACTTTCTCACCTTATTTTAAAATTTCCAAATTTCGAAAATTCAGAGAGTTAACCAAAATGAGACCTGCGCCATTCTTTTAGGTGACTTTTGTTCTATCCGAGGAAAGAATTAAAGAAAAATTTTGGAGTGCTTTTTCAGCAAATGTTTGTATTATAAATTACATTAATCTCAAGTACAAATTACGCGAAAACCACTCGTTTTTTCAAAACACTGTACTTGGCCTTTTTTAAAGAGCTGATTTTTAGAAAATATTTTTATTAAGGCAAACATCTCTACCATCAATTTTGAGGTTTTAAAATGTTAACTTTTTGCAATTTTCGAAAAGACCTACAGTTCGCCGGAAACAAGACTAGCATCACTTTTGTAACGCCTTTTGATAGATACGAGAAGAACATTTTTAAAAAAGCTTAGAGCCATTTTTGAGAAAAAATTAAAATGTCTGTATTTCACCCACAATTACACCAAAACTACTCAAATTATCGAAAAAAATGAACATGATCTTTTTTTTCAAGATCTGTCATCAAAGAAAAGATTTTATTCAAGAAAGAATCTCTTTTCAACATCATGGTTGTAGGAGGATGAAATTAAACTTTTGCAATTTTTGAAAACTTTCATATATCAACGAAAATGAAATCTGCACCATTTTCTGAAAGGTTCTTTACACTATTCAAGAACTTAAAATTGATTGATTCAAGAACTTTAAATTGATTGAGGAATATCAATTGTTGAGAAAATTGGCTGGACAGTTTTGGCGCATATTTTAACCACAGATAGGCAGTCATACATTTTTCGTCAATCGATTTTTCGGTATCAAGGACCCATAAAACATAGATTCTAACTACACAACGTTCTGGAGGAAGAAATTTAGTACATATAGGAATAATATTTGTTCACTTTTTCATTACTACAGCCTGGCAATTGAGCTTTTCTGTCACAAATTCGTTTTCCGGAGCACGAGTACAGTATTTTCTCTTCTTACGAAGTAAGTCCAAAAAGTAAACATGTTTCCTCTTGTTTGCAGGAGCTCTGTAAGATGTATGAGATTAACAAGGAAAGAATGGAAAGCTGGGAAATCCTCCTCAAAGCAATATCGATCGTTTTCGTGCCGATTAATAGCGATTGTTTTTAAAACACCATAAATAAAAATTTCGTCATAGATATCACTAAAAAATATACATTTTCCTTCAAACACCAATGCAAACATTTTGAAATGCAACCACAGCTCATTACCCACTGAGTGCAATTACACAACGCTTTTACGCATTCATATTTCAATACACTAAGCTCTTGTTACTATGACTTGATCTCATAAGAAATGGCCATATTTCAGAAAAGAACCTATTTTTGTCATTTCGATATACCAATATGCACTAAATTATCCGGTAAGCTTATTTTGAACGTGCAATGAAACATATCTCATTTCATGACTAGAACTACTACTGAACAAGTGAAATCCAAGCTCCGAAGAAGGAATGGTCACAGCATATTTTAAAACCTGATCGTACTGAAGTCATAAATCACATCAAAAAGTCAATAGCATAAACTGTTTCAAATTAAACATTCAACAAATTATATTACATACGTAAACTTGAAGTATTGATTGATTGATTTTTTCGTGTTTCCGGGCACGTCAACTGCTTTGGTTATTAGTCTCGTTAGTGTAGGGCATGTTTTTTCTGGAGAAATGGCGGTGATCTTCCCCCGCTGGATGGCGAGATCCGGCGCCGACATACCGTCGGCTAGTGGGGTTTCCCCCTAACCAGTACTCTCCCACCAGTGGGGCACCGCCCCAACCGGGACAAGCTCTAAGCTCCCGACCGATCTCCCGGAATATGTGGTAGTGTAGTGCATGTTAGTGTAAGTGTGGGTGTAAAGGGAGAGGATAGGACAAGGAAGAGGAAGGACAGATCGCGCGCGCGGTCCGTGGCCTGTTTGGTAGGGTACTGCTCCGGCACTCCGCCTGGTGTTGATTGGAGAAACCACGGAAAACTACTAAACTTGAAGTAAATATCAATAAGAATCCTCGTAATAATTGTTCTACACATGCTCCAGACGGAACAATGAAACATTTGAGGACTCGAAAAAAAAACCTGCGATTTCATTTAATCCGTTTTTCCTTTTCTACCCCTCCCACGTCACAGACGATGCTTCAGCTCAGGCGAGCTCCTCTACACTGTGATGAATGAGAGGCGAGACTTAAAAAAATAGTGTTTCTGAGCGGCCGTCAGTTGGGCTGCCAGCGACTTCGCAAACTCCGCTTTTCGTCGGCCACCAAAAATCAGCCAACAAACCGAATTCCTTCCGCAAATACACGCGGACGGGCATGAATGGACCCATTTAGCGCGCCGGCCGTACGATTCCGCCGTCCAGTTACCCGCCCGCCGCGCCGGGTGGCGTTCAATGAAAACGTGACGCGGCGCGGCGCGGCGCGCGTACCACTTGTTGACATGTGCGAGCGCTATTTGCGCAGATGTCGGCGAAATGTCTCCCGACCGCAGCCGTCGCGTCGGCCCGTTCGGCCCGGGCGCCGGCTGGGCGGCGCAGAGCGCTCGAAGGCCGGAGCAACGCGAGAAGCGCATGAACCACGTGACCACAGCACGACCACTTCGTTTGAAAAGCCAGACCAGACGCTGGCCGCCTTGCTGCATGGAGAGCGAGAAGTTTTGAGAAACATCATTCCTCGAAGTGACAAACCGGGAGCGGTAGCTCAGTGCATCATCTGATGTCGCTGCAACGCCTCTGACCGGGAGGTCCTAAGTTCGAGTCCTGACGGCGGCAGGATTTTCGACACTAGCTTTTTAGCTAGGTCGAATTCAGTCGCTGCCTGGAGGAGAATTCTAGCGCCCGGCTGCTCTGATCGGTAGTTTTCCGTGGTTTCTCCGATCAACACCAGGCGAATGCCGGAGCAGTACCCTACCAAACGGGACACGGACCGCGCGCGATCTGTCCTTCCTCTTTCTTGTCCTATCCTCTCCCTTTACACACACACTTACACTAACATGCACTACACTACCACATATTCCGGGAGGCCGGTCGGGTGCTTAGAGCTTGTCCTGGCTGGGGCGGTGCCCCGCTGGTGGGAGAGTCCTGGTTATAGGGAAACCTCACTAGCCGACGGTAGGTCGGCGCCGGATCTCGCCATGCAGCGGGGAAAGATCACCGCGCATATACCGAGAAAAAACATGCACTACACCAACGGGACTAATGACCAAAGCAGTTGACGTGCCCGGAAACACGAAAAAATCAAATCAAATCAAAGTGACAATTTTCATCGGCAGACAACGAAACATATCACGATGAAGGTGTACAAAATGCAATATTTAAAAGAAATGCTTAATAAATCTGTTTCAATGTCTTGTAACGAGGTGATAATGTTGGTATGTGGCTGCATTTAAAATTCCCGCTAATATTGTGATGCAAACTGGTGTCTGAAGTTCATTGGATGAAGTCGGTACGATGCGCAAGAGCCCCCCTGCCCTGTAACACATGCTTGCTCTCGCCAGAAACATCGACTACTTTTGAAATATCGATTGCAACTCGCACAACGAAACGACCAAAAACAACTACAATTGGTCTAGGAAACGACGGAACTAATGGTGGCAAATATGCGTTCTTTCTATTGATTTTAAGATTGCTACCTGAAACCTTACGATTAGATCGCACAAAAGGAAGCACTGTAGAAAAATTACAACAGTAAAGTACAACAAATACCCTATAAGAATACTAGGAATTCCCGAAAAATATGTTTAATGTTTTTCAGCACTTATTCTCAAAGACTAATGAAATGAGGGAGATTTAAAAATTCTGGAACAATACAGTCAATGTTCAATGTGAACACAGATTTAAACATCTTTCTGAAATTTTACTTGACATGTTTTATATTTACTCAGGTTTGTACGTGTATGTTGTAATGGACTTGCCAAGAAATTCTCCTATGCATCTTAATTTAAAACCGTAATGCATTACATATAATTGTAATGACTGAAAAGATTTCGTGAAGGGTGACGTGCGTCAAATGTGCCAAGTGTCATTGCTGGATTGCGACATCACTAATTTTTGCATTCAAAAATACTCAATCTTCGAAATTAAAAAAAGTGGCAATCTTGGCTTCCCTAACTACAACCTCATAAACACACGCTGGCTCGCGCTAGATTAAGATCTTCTTGAAGATATTGACACAACCAAACGACGTAATGAACAAATGACGGTAGTTAAGTGTCTATTCTATAAACTGCACGATTTTATTAAAATGTAGCGAGTATACTATAAAAACGGTTAGTAATAGCAAGCGATACCATATCTGAGAATGAGTACCTTTCACTTACGGAAAAATTACGAAATTTGGTTGAGAAGAAAGCTCGAATTTCTTTGTTAACGAAAACCCTAGGTGTTTTAAATATAAAGATTACATTGTCACTTTTCATTGAATTTTTACATCATTCCAAAAAAATCAATTGTTAATGCAATTAGAAACAGTGATCTTGTTTCTGAAAATTTCTTTATTGTATTATAGAAATATAATAGAATTAAAGTTATGTATAATAGAATTACATGTATGTATGATATAATTATATTTCTATGATATATAACTCTACTTTCGGATACGGCACAGATATTTAATCCATGTGGTCGAGACATGGTTGCCTTCTCGCATCACCAGGTTTCTCTTATGAATTGTCATCCCATCAATAATCAATAATACACACATCATATATAATAATGAATAATACACACACCGTCACCATTCTTCCTTCATGATCACTCATCCAACTTTCTTACGGAGGATATAAAAGGAGTGGGCACAAAAAAAGAACATAAATTGTGAACCCCTTCCCTTCCTACGTTTAGGAACATGAACAATAGCTGGTGCCGTGAAATATATCACAAAATTTGGCGGTATCTTCACAGTTGTTCTATCTTCTTATGAACTATGATTCAATTTACTTTCATTATCATTAACTATATGTACAATATTAATAATATGTAAAACATTTCTGAATACTAGTATGCATCTTTACTCATTCAACAAAATATAAAATACAGTAGGTTCAGGAAGTTATTGTAAAACAATGATTCGATATTCTTGGAAAGTAACAAACAAAATTAGAGGTTAAGTTCCAAAGGATCTGATGATGGCAATACGAAGAACATGCGACTGTACTGATTGCTGGAGGATAAACAGTTGGTAGATGTATGGAGTGCCGATGCAGGTAGAGGGTTAAAAGCAAATAGGAAGCGGGTGTATACAGTGAGCAGCTTACGGAGAATAGTGAGTAGAGAAAGGTGAGTAGAAAATAGTGGATGAAGGACGGAGGGTGAAGAACGGCGGCTAGAGACTGGTGGGGGGAAAACGGTAGACAACGAACTGTTGGAGGATTGATTTTTTCGTGTTTCCGGGCGCGTCAACTGCTTAGGTCATTAGTCCCGTTAGTGTAATGCATGTTCTTTTTCCTCGGGAGATGGCGGTGATCTTCCCCCACTGGATGGCGAGATCCGGCAACGACCTACCGTCGGCTAGTGGGGTTTCCCCCTAACCAGAACTCTCCCACCAGCGGGGCACCGCCCCAGCCGGGACAAGCTCTAAACTCCCGACCGGTCTCCCGGAATATGTGGTAGTGTAGTGTATCTTAGTGTAAGTGTGTGTGTAAAGGGAGAGGACAGGACAAGGAAGAGGAAGGACAGATCGCGTGCGGTCCATGGCCCGTTTGTTAGGGTACTGCTCCGGCATTCGCCTGGTGTTGATCGGAGAAACCACGGAAAACTACCGATCAGAGCAGCCGGCCGCTAGATTTCTCCTCCACACAGCGACTGAATTCGACCTAGCTGGAACTGATGGAGGAGAAAGGTGGTTGGAGAATGGCGCGCTGAGAATGGTAGGCTGATAATGCCGAGGCGAGAATGATGGACCGAAAACGATGTGCGTTGCGGCCTTGGGCAGGTGGTGGAAGATTGGCTCTAATGACATTGGGGGCGAGAACGATTGCAAGGAAAATTCCGTTCCTCAGAAGCGACTTCCGCAAACAATATGATGCGTCCACTATTTCCAGAAAAAAAAATCGCCGGTCATGGCACGCGCGCGACAAAATGTGGTCGTGACACTGAGAGATAAGCTAATGCGAAAACTGTCGCCGTCACTCAAAGTTACGAAGGATACACAACTATAGAATCACCTGATGACGTGCAGAAAACGTGATTGTTAGGTTGAGGTTAGAGAAGAAAAACTAAATATGACCAAAAGCCATATGATTAGAAGGAAGATACTGGTGAATAACTTGTTGGAATACTGAAAAGGAATAAACAGGGGCGGATTTGCACTTGGGGTGCTCCTGGGCCCAACACTCGATGCCGCCCTTTTTTGTATTCTTTAATTTTTTAATACAGACAATAAAATTTCAATAATTTCCAAAGCATTTATTCAATTAATAAAAATACCACTTTTTTATAATAAAATTAATAACATTACACACAATAAACTAAAATCTCTCGCATCTTGCTGATTGATCACCGAAAAGGACCGCGAAATCAGTCAGATCGACTGGGAAATATCAAATTTGCAGGAAAACGGCTGTACGGTTTAGTCGCTAGTCTCTAGTTAGCCGCGGATTAGTCCGCGTTCACAGACGGATTGTTTTCCCGTCATTCAATTTTTCGATGTCAAGAACCCACAAAACGTGGATTATGGCTATACCACGTGTCAGAGAATTTTTTTTTTTAACTTGAATCCACCATCTGAATTTATCCACTTTTACGTAGCCAGGACCCTGTAATAAGAGTTTTTCTGCCGACAATTCGCCGTTTTTTAATTACATATCTTTCTCTCTACCGCGGTAGCGAGAAAGTAAAGATTACCTTTGTGTAATTATTGAAGAAACAAGAGAATACCACAAAATGAACTTTATGCCATATTAAACAGTGCAATTAGCTCTATCCGTTGAAAAAAGTAGAAGAAAATTTTGAAGCCATTTTTGAGAAAATGGCATTTAAGCGTTTCTGAAAATGCGGAATTTTGAGTTTATTTTCACAGAAAACTTTTGAATTTTCAAGAAATTTTATGACATTATTTAAAGCACATTTACTCATAAATACAAAAATGTGAACAAATTGCGTCTCATGTCAATATTAACGAGACAAGTAAAAAAATTACAAATTTGTAATTTTTGAAACCTCAAAACAACAGAGCAATATAGCGTTTGTGTCATCTTCTTGAATACATTTAAGACCATTCCCACTAAAAGTTTAAAGAAAAAAAATGGAGCGTTTTTGAGAAAATCTTGTTTTTGTTATTTTTTAATAATGCACGTAATATTGTGCAAAAAGTACTGATATTTTCAAAACATTTACATGATCTAAATGAAAAAACCAATTATAGAGAAAAATTTTATTACAAGGAAAAATCTTCATATTCAATTTTGTAGTTGTAGGAAGACTCCGAAAACATTTCTAACTTTTGGAACTTTTGAAAATTTAGAGTTAACTGAAAATACGGTCCATGCTACCTTTGTAAGTGCATTTAACTCTATTGTGCAAGAAAATTAAAGAAAGAATTTGGAGCTAATTTTGAGAAAATTTTGAAACTGTCGCAGTGGATTTATATAAACTACTCCCAAACATTCATGAGGCCAGATCGACGTGGGTTTATTCAGTTTAGTAAGAATCCTAGGTATAGTTTAGGCGCTAGTGTTGTTGTTCACATACACCAGACAGGCAGACGGCCGGACAGTAGGACAGAGGGACGATTAAAAAAAAGCTCTTTTTAGTTATCAGACCCCAAAACATGTATATCCGTTTAACTCTCAAAATCGATTTTTCGCAGCGTGACATTAACTTTTTCTATACTATGTATTCCGACCATACGTACGTATACGACAAAGTAATAGAATACGCTTCGTCATGTTGAAAGTTTTGTTCTAAAAAATGAATTTTCGTAATTTTGTTTAAAAAATTCCACGGTATCGTTGCTTCGGCCAGCTGTCCGAGCGCAAGAGTCCTTGTTGAATCAACCCGGATAATTGTAATTCCTCTCAGACAATTTTTCGAATAAAAAACTTTTGGATTAAAAAAAATTTGCCGCCAGGGGCTAGTGTCCACAGTGTCCATGCCTAAATTCGCTACTGGGAATAAAAAAAGGAATTTGAAATTTAAATGATCTGCGAGGGAAAAATGTTACAGCTGAAAGTATATTGTAACAAAAGAAGCAATGACAGGAACTTAGAGAAGAAGTAGAAACAATTGCCACCAAGATAAAGAGAAGAAACGTGTAAAGAGAATTATTTTAATACGTCACACGAACTTCCTACAGTCTTGCTTTGGAATTCATTTGAAAATTGTTCGAAAAATGCGCACTACGACTAACGTCAAACGATTAAATTTTCTTCAGAAGACACAATTAAGCTGTTCCATGCGCCCATCATACTTTATTAATGATAGGAACCCTCCGTAAGTTAAAATCACATTTGGATCAGGGGAGACGGCAAGTTAAGTTCGCAAGAACGACGCCGGTTGACCGAAGCTGAAGAGACCGCATTAGTCTCATTCCATCAGAAGGAGTAACTCGAAGGTGAAAATGGGATGGTTATGCTACTACGCACACAAGCCGTACGGGCGGGATGTGCGAAACAAGTATGTTAAAAGATGTTAGCAAATCGAGGATAATGCAGACAATGTGGATGTTAAGGGGACATCGAAAATGTCCATTAAATCAGAGTTATTCAAATATTGATGATGACGTTTCATCAGCTACAGATTGTTTGTTTATTATTCGCAAAGAATAACAAGAATTAGTTACGAAGCGTTTATAAAGAGTCTGATATTTGTCAGGAAGGAACAAGGAAAACCGCATCTAAAAATCGTCCTCAGTGATGCGGATCTGGAGTTTAACCCAGTTGTTTTGTATCTCTAGCTATCAATGCTAATACAGAGTATATAAAATTATGACTTAATAAGGACAAAGCAACACATGCAGAACGAATCCTCTGTAATCGAAAAAACGAGCCATGCGTATGTTGATAGTGGGGTGTATCAGAAGGGCTCTCTTTTAAACCTGTGGTCAGTCTCTTCTCCTTGACCCAAATCTTAAATATTTTGCAATTCTCTGTTGCATAATACAACCAAATTTATTTTCCTTTTATATACCTTTACTGTAGACATAATATTTGTTGACTCCTACACATGACTGCAAATTTTATCTTCCAAATGTAAATATCTAAAATTACAGATGCAGTTTTTGTGAAATCAGATAGACCTTCATGAAAAACCATTTTTGTAAATGTACTGATGACGGCCAATTTGTGATTTACTTTAAAGAATATAACCTTTTTCTGTTACAGCCAAAGTTGATTTCGTTTCTTTTACGCACTCCCGTCTGACAAATTTAGCCAGTCCGACGAATTTGCGATTCGGATAAATGCTGTTTTCCGAAACCTGACAATCGTTACCACTCGCTATATTTAGTAATAGTAAGTGTAACAATTTTGCAAAAAGTACAAACTCACTCACTTCGTTCGCTTTATCCGTTCCACTGGAATGAGTGTCTGTGGACAAAACCCAACCAGTCAGTCACGAACGAATCCCGTCGGTTCCATATTTTCTTCCAGATTGTAGGTCAGGAAGCAAAGCACTATCGCTCAGACAAAAGGGACCCTCTCCTGAACAATGGCGAGCGACGGATAGAGCGGAAAGCGTGAAGGCACAATCAGCGTAGCTGACAACACGACACGAGGTAAAATCGAACGCTTAGAAGTGGCCGTCCGTAGACGCCTTAGGGATATGGTTAAAATCGAGACGCGGACAATCGAGCTGGTAAAATTGTTACGCAACCCTAATGTAAATGGTTTCTCCCAGAGGTAACTTGAGTGCCTCGGTGTCGAAGAAGCCGTGGAGGCTGGTCATCTAACATTTGGTTCCGTTAGTTAATATTTTTATCAACAGGCTACAACGGTTGTAACTCACACATATATTAGATAACCAAAAATGTGTAATTTCAAGTTAACTTCAAATAATAAAAACCATTAGTTAATTATCAATTTTATTTTAATTTTTTATTCGTACATGCTGATAATTTTGATTTTTCAAGAGATTTAAACCCTTCTAAACACAATGAGGGACAGTGGTGACAATACTCACAAGAGATGTCAATTCAGCATTCAGCTATTTCGCCTAGAATATCTTTGCCAAAAGTTTGATTTTCAGGCTATTACATTTTGAAAAATCCCTAAACTGTTTTCGCGGTCCTGCGCTGCTACAGCATGGCACCTGATCTGTTGCAAGCGGATAATTTTGCACACGGGTCTCCATTAGTAGCCAATTCCTCGCCGCATCAATGGGGCTCAAATTTCACCTCCACTCTTGTCTAGAGTCGCACTTGCAGGAGACTGCAAGCAAAGGACTGGCACCTATTCAACACCGTGCGCCGTGCTCTTGAAAGGTGTAAGGAAGCCAATGAAACGAAAGAGTGGTCCGCTGCGAAGGCGAACTGCAGCTCGTTCGGTGCGCTGTGGAACGGCATTGGATTTGGAGGACTTCAACCACCGCTCGGACAGACGGTTTCCCCACGGTAAAGTTCTTCAGGTTTATTAAAATATCAACAAAATTCAGGTTATTCACAACAAATACCTAAGAACTATCACCCACGCCCCCTGGTTCATTTCTAATAAGCAATTACGCCACGAACTTAACCTAAAACCCATCGCACATCACAGTCTTTCTTGCCAATAACGTTTATTCCGATCTAACCCTCATCAATCATGATAGACATACAAATATAGGGAAATATAATGAAAACCCAACCATAATAAAAAAACATATCCAATTCATTCTTTTCTAAACATTTTTTCAAACCTTAGTAATTTTTAGAGGTGCACGGTGAGTCCCCTCGTCAATTGTAGTTTAGAGTTAGTATATAAGAATTAGATATAAGTCAACTATACAAATGAAGAGATTTATGTAAACTGAACTTTGTAAGTCAATCCTATACAAAATTTAAAAAAAGTTTATTAAAAACGCAAATGGCTCTTGCTACTCAAACATGGGCGTGCGTGTGTATCCGTAAATACTATTTACTAAATAGGTAGAAGTGAGTTACATATGTGTGTTCAAAGCCTCGTTCGCACTTGCACAAATGTACGCCGAATGCCGTGTACACCATAAAAGTTAGAGCGAACGAACTGAATTCCTATAGTAAGGACATGTTTGCCGAACGAGAACGCACGCAAATATTTACGAGGTCCAACGTGCGCGCGAGCTGCGATCTGTCGGTTTTTCCGCGCACAACGAAAGAATTTGTGGCGGAAATCAGTTGTAGTGTGAACACACATTCATGTCCACGTTTACTGAAGGTAAAATTACCTCAAAAATGTTCACAACCGCGAAATATTCGTCTTAATGTGCTATCTCAAAATGAAATAAAAGCTTTTCTTTCGAAACTTCGCCGTTTTCCTGCGCACGATTATATAACTTTCTTTTCTTACAAAGTTCCTTCGTAAGACGGGAAAGTAAAATTAGTTGCAGCTAAAGGAAGAAATCACTACACAAATTACTACATGTTGAAACAAACTGTCTGATTTGATTTTTAAATTTAATATTTCCTCTGCCCTTCTAACATTATTAAATATAAATTCAACGTAACCCCTTCTAAATTTATATAAGAATATGGGCGCCAGGAAAAGATTACGTTAATTCAATTATTAAAATTAATCTTCAACTGCTGTTTCCATTAAATTAATATCCGGCTAACTGGGTCGATGGGTCTTATAAGAAATAATCGCTATTGCCTACTAATAGCCGATTATTCGATCTGCCATCTGTACAGAGTGGCCGAGGAATCTGAAAAGCAAATATACATTTCTAGCTACTCATTTGCTGGAATTGGCTAAATGAAAATCATATTTGCTATTCACAGAAACTTGTAAGTTTATTCAATGTTCATTGGTAAAAATACAAAACGTACTTTCGGCCATGACCAGTCTCAAACCTTATATTGCAGTACCCGTCTTCGCGCGCTCTTGACCGATGTCGCCGCGTAGAACCATATATATTTATTTCGCTACATAGTTCAAACTAGTAAAAATAAACACTTTATTATCTCCATTTCTAGTTCGGTGTGTTGCAATGACAGGAGAAAAATATTTAGCTCTCCCTAATTTGTTTTTTTAATTTTACGGTAATGCCAATTTCGAATTTTTTTTAATAAGTTATGTAGCTGAAACTACGGTGGAAATATTTCCACCACAGCAGAAACAATTCAATGCAATAGTTTTCATTCAAGTATAATAGCCATAAGGGCAATCACGGTTAATAGTGTGTTTTCCTTGCATCAAGTATTGTCTTATCCATATGCGCCTCTCTCTTTTTCTCTTTCGACTGATTATAAAATACGCTGCCGAAATTGCCGCGCAAATAGCTGGATCCATTGTACGGAGCAGATCTAAAGCACTGCACAGTGATGCTCCGTGTGGACAGGGTAGCGCACGTGCGCTCTGTTGAACGTTCGTCTTTCAACTTCGCGCATGAAATTTTATTGCCGTGGCGCACAGAAAAGCATCATGTGGACGCGCCTTTAGGGAGTGATTCTGTTTTAGACTATAAAAGGCGAAAGCAAAGCTTTTATGATTATTAATAATATCTGAACCGTTACTAAAAAGTCGTTGAAAATTGTGAGTATGAAATATTTTCTTTTGAAAATTCGCTGTTTTCCTGCGCATGATTACATAACTTTCTCTTCCTTCGTAAGGCGGGAAAGTAAAATTAGTTGCAGCTGAAGGAAGAAATCACTACTAATACTACTAATTAAAACCCAGACTACCAAAAGATGCGGAAAACTAAACATTACCAACTTATTCGACGCATATATTGAGCATGGTCGCGCGGCACAAACAAAAATAAAAAATAAAAATCCCCAGACTTTCTGCTCAATGAAGACTAGCACTCTTCCCATTGGAAGAACGAGAGAATAGATGAGATAGAGGGATACCACTGATAGTACGAGAGAACAATAGTTGTGAAGTAAATAATGAAGGAATGTCACTGAATGTGATAGTATTTGATAATGCGAAACAAAAAAATTCCGAATGGAATATTTTTTATCTTGTTTATATAAACGCCGCGTTTCTGTATAATTGAAAATATTATTATTTCTATGTAATAGGGTATATTTATTACTTTACATATGCATTTTAAGACCTGTATTTAAGTGATTTCCTACCTTTAACGGTTTCTTTTTTCTTCCACATACAAGTAGAAATCGTATGAATTATTCTTCCTCCCCTATACGACGTATTCTTTTTAATTTCAACAAAATTCGTCAGACAACACCGAGTGCCTTCTGCAAGAAGCTTGAGAGCAGTGATTCGCAAAGGGCAGGACTGTCGAAAATCGAGGACCTTCAGTCCCTCTGGACCGGCAGTCGGGAGGCGGCGCGGGCCATCGAGTCTTGACGTGGAGGGGGTGGAGAGGGGAGGGGCGGGGCGGGGTGGGGTGCACGTGGCTCGTCGGTGCGGTGGCGCCCCGCGCGGCCAGATGCGGCCCTAATCGAGTGAGGGCTGTGTACACTGTTTGGCTTCGGGGGACGCAGGGCAATCCAATTGCGCGCAATGCAGTTACCTGCCCCCTCCCGACCCCTCCACGCCACCCCCCACTGACTCACCGTCCTGCCCGGCGACGGAGTGGGTAACTACGGGCACTCACTCGGAGACTGCCCTAGGTGCGTCGACACTTGATATTGAATCTCCTGGTTCTCCTTGTTTTAAAAGTTTCTGATCATGAAAATATTGTGGTTATGGGGAAGGACAGGGATGAGGGGTTGTGATGGTATTTGGTGGGGTGAGGTGGAGGTAGGGGAGGGGGTGGAGAGAGGTGATAGAGTTTGGTGGGATGTGATGGGATATGATGGAATGGAGATAGGAGATAGGTGGAGTTGTGATGTTGCCATATGGTCAAATGATTGTCAGTGGCATGGTCAAGTGATTGTGTGGTTGTGAGGTCATGGAGTGACCTCACAACCACACAATCACTTGCCACAATCACTTGACACTTGTAGAGTAGTGTGGTAGTGTAGCAGGTTTGCAGAGTGATATGCTGTTTGACGATAGTAAAGTCAATGCAAACAACGTCAGATGTAAGTGAATGCATTGGCACTTTTGACAGCAATGATAACTATTGTTGTACATGAAAATAAGAACGAGACAGCACGATGGCAAAGAATTATTATCGTTGACTGCCATCACCATATCGTTATTTCACACCAATTTTGAACACTCACTCTGCAGACTCGAATAACTCTTTCGAACGAGCCGCAAAAACCCTTTTGCAGCGTTAAAACTCGACAACATTAAAAAATGAGCTGATCAGAGGTAAGAGAGAGAGAGCGAGAGAGAGAGAGAGAGAAGAGAGAGAGAATGACAAGGAAAAGGAAAATACACTATATAGAAACGGGGCAAGGAGACCTGCAGGAAGCGAGGGTCGAGCATCTCTTCCACCTGCCGGCGAAGGGGGCGTTATCAAGCGCCGGGGGTTCGTGGCGGAGACCATAAAGGCGTCACCGCACAGCGCCCCCGTTAGCCCAATCACGGTAATGGCCCCGCGGCGGCGGCACACCGCGCGACAGCCGGCCCTGCACGGGGAGGGGCGCTGGGGGATCCCAGAAGGCGAAAAACGCGAGGAAAAACAGAATGGAAAATTCATTTGAAAGTGTTTTACAGAAAGGGTCGAAAACGAAATGTTAAATATAAAATGAAAATAAGAGAAAGTAATAAACCACGAAAGTGAGGGAGAGAGGGAAAGGAGGGAGAAGGAGAGTGAGACAGAGAGAGAAGGGGGGAGAAATAGAATATCGAGATAGACGGGAGTAGTATAACGAAGGGAAAGAAAACAAATAATATAAAAAGAAAGCGTGAAGAAAATTACAGCGAAGAAATATAACAAGCCTAAATGGCATAGGTGAGTAAATAATAAATAGAACAAAATAAGTTCAGAAGATATGCATCAAGAAAGGTGATTATTGAAGAATACATTTTAACTTGGAAAACGGGTTAGTGGAGAACGAATGAAATAACTCGAAAGAAGTGACATAGAAAGTAATGAAAAAAAAGTCGGGAAAAGAGGCAGGGAGAGAGGGAGAGAGAGAAAGAGAGGGAGCGAGAGAGAAAGAGAGAGGAAGAGAGGATGAAGGAAGAATAGAGGGAGAATGAGAAGAGAGGACGCGGAAAGAAACGGAAGGTAAGGAGGAAAGAGAGGGAAAGGGGAAAGAAGAAGCAGAAGTAAGATAGAAAGGGAGATAAAAAAAAAAAAAGTCAGACAAAAACCTGCGGCACGGATACGCATCCAGGCGGCGAGGGCGGCGGACCCGATAAGCGCTGCACACGGGAACAGTCGCCGGCTAATTAAACATCTGCGCGTCGCGGCTGCAGCGCTGCTCCGCCCCGGAGACAATCGCGGCGGCGGCGCCCCGCCCCCACCCAGCGCCGCCCTCCAGCGCCGGCTCTTACACGCGGCGCGGCCAGGGCTTCGCGTAGCCATATGCGGCCCGGAGGGACCAGCGCTCGCACAGTGGGCCCACCCGGCAGAGGCGCCCGTCCCCTCTCGGCGGGCATTTCAGCTCGCTGAGGCCAAAAATGGAATGCGTCATAGCTGTAGATAAAATTGTTATGTATGGAAATCAGCAAATTAACAATAACAAGATTTTTATTACAGCTTCGCTGGCTTTACAAAACGTTGTACCAAAATCCAAAAAAGAGTAAACCTATATAACATAGCCGAGTCACCAGATGTTCCGTAGAAGTCCAAGTCCAAAGCCGAGTTCACCACAGTTAATCAGAAGAAATCACCTAGTACACTGCCGGGTCGCAATCACAATACTCAACACAATCAAAGCTCAAATTACACGCGGTACACTGTTCTGCCGCTACCCCGGCGGCTGCCCGTTATATCTTGCGGCGCGTTGAAGACTCGTCTCCTCGTAGAGGCTTCGCGCGTCGGCGTTCCGTCCTCATTGGCCGGCTCCTTTGCTCGGCTGCCCAGTTTACGCTCGCTGACGTTACGGCGTGCCGACTCCGGGGGCGCGCTTTAGTGTGGTGGACACCGCCGCAACAAAAATAATGGCTTGATCGATTGTTTTGTGTTTCCGGGCGCGTCAACTACCTTGGTATTGATCGATTGATTGATTCCGGACGGGTGTGTCAACGGCTAAGGTCATTAGTTCCAAACGTTTAGTGCAAGTTATTTCTTGAAGAGAAGGCGCTAATATTCCCCCGATAGATGGTGAGATTCAGGGCCGACCTACCGTCGGCTAACGGAGTTCCCCCAACCAGGTATCTCTCGCCAGCGGGACAACGCCCAGTCGGGATAAGCTTTAGGCTCATGACTGGTTTCCCGACATGTATGGTAGTGTGGAGGATGTGGGTGTAAGTTTGTAAATAAGGGGATGAGGATAGGACAAGGAAGAGAAAGAAAAGATCGCGCGCGATCCATGGTCCGTCTGCTAAGGTGCTGCTTCAGCATTCGCTAGGACCTCCCGGTCAGAGACCCTGCAGTGACATCAGTTGATGCACTGAGCTACCGCTCCCGGTATTAGTCCCATGAGTGCATGCTATGTTACTGGAAGTGAAGATGTTCCTTTCCCGTATGGAACATGGAAGTCTGTGCCCACTTACACGTCCACTTACGGATATTCCTCCTCTACGACTCTCCCCCACACTGGGTACCGCTCCAGCCGGGTACCGGTAGCGGTAGCTCAGTGCATCAACTGACGTCACCGCAGCGCCTCTGACCGGGAGGTCCTAGGTTCGAGTCCTGACGGCGGCAGGATTTTCGACCCTAGCTTGTCAGGTAGCTCGAATTCAGCCGCTGTCTGGAGAAGAAGTCTAGCGGCTGGCTGCACTGATCGGTAGTTTTCCGCGGTGTCTCCGATCAACACCAGGCGAATTCCGAAGCAGTACCCTACCAAACGGGCCACGGACCGCGCGCGATCTTTCCTTCCACTTCCTTGTCCTATCCTCCCCTTATACACACACACACACACACACACACACACACTTACACTAGCATGCACTACACTACCACATATCCCGGGAGACCGCTCGCGAGCTTAGAGCTTGTCCCGGCTGGGGCGGTGCCCCGCTGGTGGGAGAGTCCTGGTTAGGGGGAAACCCCAATAGCCGACGGTAGGTCGGTGCCGGATCTCGCCATCCAGCTGGGGAAGATCACCGCCATCTCCCGAGAAAAAAAACATCTACCCCACTAACAGGACTAATGACCGAAGCAGTTGACACGCCCGGAAACACGAAAAAATCAATCAATCAATCCAGCCGGGTAAGTTTTGATCTCTCGACTGCGCTCCCGACATTTCTGGCAGTAGGATACTGCGCGCGCGAGTGTATGTGAAAGGGAAGCATGGTGAAAGATAAGGACGAAAATATCGCGCGCGGTCCGTGGTGCCTTTGTCAAAGAACCGCTTCGGCGTTCGCCTGGTGTTGATTAAAGAAACCACGGATAACCATCGATCAGACCAGCTATCCTTTACAAATCTCTTCTAGACCGCAACTGAATCTGACCCAGCTATCTGGCTAGTGTCGAAAATCTGCCACTGTCGGGATTCAAACTCTAGGACCTCGCGCTCAGAGATGCTGCAGTTAGTGTCCTGAGCCATCTAAGTCGGTTTAAAAGACTGGAAGTAATGATGTTTGATAAATAATTCCTCCTAGACGGTTGAAGCGGTTTTGATATTTGTTAATCATAAACAGATGCTCAATTTAGGATATCATATCACTTTGATGGTCGGCTATCAGTGTGCGGTGAAACTCATCGGTTTATTCAGGTCTCTTTTAAACTTTTCTCTCGCTTTATTCCCTTAATGGGAGCTCATAATTGTCTTTAATTAAGAAATAAAAATTACCGTAAAATGATTAAATGCAATTTTTATTAAAATACCGATTTTAAGAAACAAAATAGTGATTAAGATTTTACCTGACTGAATCGAAAGCCTATTACTTTTAACCGGTTGGTTAAAAGTTACATTTTAATGCAATTCGCTGATCCCAATGAAGATTTTCGTTGGGTCGTTTCTATTGTGTAAAGAAGAAGAAAACTATACATATAATCAATACGATCAATTTGTTTAATAATATTATAAATATCTGATATATAGTATTGGAAGTGAAATTTCATGTAGTGATCACCGAATGTTTCGCATTAATATTACAAATGAATAATCTCAATGTGGCACAATTTTTCGATATGTACCTTCCCTTATTAGTTTTCCTCTAGCTTCTTTCGTGATCAATTGATTTTTCTTTTATCTAGTTATGATTTACTTTATTGTTATTCCACGAGTTGAAAAGAATTAGTTTTGGGCAATTGAAATATTGTATCCCGTGTAATTAACAGCTCTTTGATGACGTGATCTCCTTCATTCGCTCTTTATCTCCAAAAGCTTACAAATTTTGATGCAGTAAAAGACTTCACGCTTTCGAAATTCGTGGTGACAGCTGAAACTTGTGGTAATCCATTACTGAGTTGGATGATTGAAGTTATCTTAACCGACAAGACGTATGCTTTAATAATTGTATATAAACATCAAATAAAGTAATTTTAGACGGCCGCTAGTAAAAGCGGTTACTTTTAAGGAATAAATTCAATTTTTAGCATTACCGTTAAAAATGGTATGCCGCATTACACCTAAAAGTTATTTTATTTTGCGCCACTTTTAGGAATTTTAGGAATGCGCCACTTCCCCTGTATGCATCGTGTCACAACATTTTTACATGCAAAATAATATGTGGCTTTTACCTCTCGAATCATAAATAACTAATCTTTTATGTATTACATACAGTGCGCAAGGCAAATCTCTCCGTAGTGGCACCTTGCTGATGAGTGTGTTAGCAACATAAATTATGTTGGTAGCACAAGCTACGGCTTGTAACAAAAGAAAACCTAAATTCCGTACTCATCCCCAATCAGATGTTGAAAGTGTTGTCCGCTTCACTGTTTTCCAGTCATCTGGTTGCTACCAACATAAATTCAGTTTTTAATAGGAGGGCCTGACTCAGTTCGGTGAGGAGAGAATTTCCTGATGCAGTGAAAGAAACGAGTGGATAAAGAGCGGTATGTTGAAGAAAATGAGCGACGATAGGATCGAATTTTCTTATTTACCACGGATGCAATTGTGTCCTTTTATCCACGTGTTACGTTTAATATTTTGTCATTTCCATTGAAGAATAATTTAAATTTGGAGATATTCAACCACATCTTCACCGTTCAAGGCATACGTTTGATGACGTCGTATTGCTTCCGAAAAATACATATTTTAGTGGGTCTTGCATTGTGTTTTTATGATTAGAGGATATAGAAATGTTTGTAAATGGAAGATATTGAACAAATTATAGATGAAATTTTAGAATAAGTTAACAAAGCTATTAGAACATTACATCCCACGAAATGCTAAGACAGCTATGAGAGATAATATAAGATGCATGAATGTTGGAAAGTAAAAAACGAGCACTTCTGACTCAATTTTGCTGGCGTACATTTTAGAAGAGGAAAATGCAACTGACGTTTATATTGTTTACATTTTCAATGTGCCACGAGCATCAAAAACATTTAATTTACTCATGTTAAATATTTTATGTTGTTTCATTTAAACTTACGTTTGCTTCACCAATTTTGTTTTATTCCTTCACTATTTATATGCAGTTGACGTAGATATAGATATACATTTTTGTTCATGTTTTATGGCCGATTGGAAATATCTCAGCCACGTCTGTGTTATAGTGAATTAAACGATTTTGAATATTTTTTCTGATTGCTGTTTGGTAGTTGTGGAGTTTTAATTGCACGCGTGCCATTAACACAGCGATAATCAACGAGTTTTTCCTGGAAATAACGGGCATATTCAGTACATCAAACGTAAAAGTAAATATCTAAAACGTAGGTAGGTCCTTGCTGGTCGTTTTTGTTATGCCCCCAATTGCGTGGTTTTCGGTCCTTTGTGCACCGCCTTCGCCAGCGCACATGGCACGCAATCGCGGTAATAACTCCATCCCGGGCCGGCAGATGGCTCCGGGCACGACGACAGTTGTTTGTTCCAGCAGCCGGCGGCGGCGGCGGCGGCGGCGGCGGCGGTGGCGGCGCAACTCGCCATGCGCCCGGACCGCCTCCGGTATGGGCTCTGCGCCGCATGGCGTCATGTAATGATACACAATGCATAACCCCTGTTGCCCCGATGCACGTCTACTAATGGATCATACGCCTGCAAGAGAGATCGCAGGATATGTTCAGGCGACATGAGCAGTTGGCGCGAGGCGAATTGGGAGGGCTCTGCTCCTAGCGGGGAGTTGATTTGACGGAAAGTAAATGCGCAAGTCTGGCGCTTGTTATCAAAAGCTGCCCCTCCCATTTGCGAAAATTTTAGATCAGCTAAAAAAATCACGCATCCACACGTGGTATGATTTTATCGGGTTATGTTTATGTCATATTTTAGGCGGAATTAACCTTGGATTCGAACTGTATTCCTTAAAAAGGGAATGAACATTCTAAATTATGCAAACAAAAAAATCTTGAATTTTGGTAAATAACGCCTCAAGAGTCCATACCATCAACTAATTTAATGTCTTCTTCTTTCATTCCGTAGAAACTTCCCAATACACAGCAACTTGCTGTTGTTTGTAATATAACATAAAGTACATTATATTATTTTTAATGATTTGTTGCTAGGTATGGGAAGTAGAAACCAGAAGAAAGGGAAGGAAAGTGGTATGAGAATCTACACAACGATGTGTATCTCCTTAATCAGGAATATAACACAGAATTGCATTCAAATCGAAGCTGCTCTATTTCACACGGATTATTTCCACAGTTGCAAAGTCTTATGCCCAAGTGCACCGACCTAAGTTAAAATGTCTTGTTAAGAAACGAACGTAAACTTTTAATGGCTGTTAACTCGAAAAACTGATGCACCATCGGTAACGGTTGTTAACTAGTGGGATTTAGCTAACGAACGTTAAAATTGTGCTTCCCATTACTGAACGCACTTTCTTACGAACTCGATTGTCGGTTATAGATGTTCTTTGATCTTCCTCGCGTGAATTTAAACAGGATCAGATTGTCTTGCAAAACATTGTAGCCACGCGACCTACGCGGAGAACGCTCAAGTTGTGCTTGTATTTGTTTTAAGAAGACGATGGAGCCTCCGAAAAAGAGACGATCTGCAAATTTCTCTAAATATGAAATTAATATTTTATTAGAGCTGGTGGAGAAATACCACAGCATTGTGGAAAATAGAAGAACGGATGGAGTCTCCGTCCAACAGAAAAATGCAGCATGGGCGGAAATCGAGAAAGAATTTTATAAGGCACCAGGTAATTTTTTATTTACATGCACTCTATGAATATTATTGTAAATTGAATATCGAATAATTGTTTCAATAAGCATGTTTATGCAATTTCAAAATAATTGCAACTTAACCTAAACAGCATGTGGTCATATTACAATATTTGTGTATCGATGTTAGATACTATTTACGTAATATATTTCTATTATTGTATGTATTTCATGCCCGTACTTTGATGTTGCAGGGGTTACAAAGAGAGAAGAAGGAAAGCTAAAATCTGCTTATGAGAATTCTAAAAGGAAGGCAGTTCAGAAGAAAGCCGATGCACGTGTAGAAACCATGAGAACTGGAGGAGGGCCCTGTCCACAAAATATAATAGGTGAAATTGACGAGAGGGTTTTGGGATTCTTGGGCCACGTGCATCTTCCGAGTTTAATGCATTTGACTCTGATGCCCAATTTCATGGGGATACGGTTTCATCTCATGAATCTATAGAACTGGAGTTACAATTTAGTGATTCAGAACCACCAATTGCTGCAACAGGTGCAGCTCCAGTTTTGGTGCCTGTTGCAGGTCCCAGTTCGGCAATAGATGAACTGGGATCTGTGCTAATCGGTGGTGGTGGTAGTAGTGCAAGTGCAAGTGCAAGTGCAAGTGCAAGTGCAAGTGCCAGTGGCAGTGGCTCTGCTTCAGCATTGGTAGCAACTCCAAAACCATGGCATCGTAGGCGGCTTCCTACATACCAACCTAAAACAAGCCCGATTGATTCAGCTTGCAATAAAAGGGTGGAGTACTTGGACTCGGACTTGAAAATGAGGGAGAAGGAGCATTATAAATTTATGGAAGTTAAAGAGCTGGAGAAACAACATTTTCAGCTCCAAATTAAAGTCAGTGCCGAGCAACTTAGATATTGGGAGAGAATGAACAATAAATTGGACAAAAATTGATTTATTTTTATGACATCACTTGAAATAAAATTATTCTTCATTTCTAATCTTTATTGATTTTGTGTTGTTTTTTTTATACCTTCATCAAATGACCAAGGAGAGTTGTTTTTGTCCAAATATTTTAAAACTTTGCCCAATTCTGGAACTGTTAAATTAATTGCATGAGTTGCATTGCATTTTTTTGAATCGGAAAGGGAATAAATTTAATACTTAGAAAAATTAATATTGTTTTGAATCTTAGTACAAAAATGCATAAAATCTAATGGACACAAAATAATTCTCCCCTATTTCAACCTCTTCCTTTCATCTTATATAAAAATGAATTGCTGAATATCTTGCTAAGCGCAAATCTCGAGAACAGCTGAACCAATATTGCTAATTCATTTTTTAGAATATTCGAGGATGGTTCTTAAGGAGAGAGAAATTTTAAAAAATGGCCTGAAGTCTAAAAACAACACTTTTCTGTGTTTCTAAGCGCAAATCTCGAACATCTGAAATGATTTTGCTAATTCTTACTACGTACTACTTAATTCGTACTACAATAAAAAAAACTTAATTTAGAATAAGTAAAAATAAAATGAAATATAATGAGTAGGTATCATAATAAGAAATGTGAATTTGCAATTTTTATTGTGATTTTTTATTGACTATTAAAAGAATTTTAGGTGTTCTACAATTTTTATTTTTTGACAATGTAATTGTTGACTTATTAACTTTCGTTTTTTAATCTTACTAGCTGACCTGCATCCCGAATAGCAGAATATTAAACAAACAAAGTTTACATTAACATTAAATTAAACAAACAAACTAAACAAAGTATTAAACAAACTAAAAAATTAAAGAATTGACTGTTAGTAGGTACAAAGTTTGCCGGATCAGCTAGTTAAATATATAAAAGTTATTTTAAATGCCTGAGTGAAAACTAGTACATAAAAAAATTAGTGGCAGATCTTTTCTTAACCACATTGGACCAATTTTACAACAAAAAAGTTAAGAAAAGTGTTGATTTATCAAAGCTTGTCGTACTGCTCTTCCAGTTGTATTATCATGTCTATACATTAAATGCATGGGGTGCACTGGTTCATCATCTAGAATATCAGGCTTTCTTGCGAGTTGTAACTGATGTAGTAGTCTTGTTATCTCAATATCATCTGGAGGGTTTTCCTCTCGAGAAACAATTGATATATTATGCAATACTCCAGTGGCCACTATAATAGTTAGCGCTTTTTGTAAGTTACAGCGCAGACCTATTGATAAAACAGGGAAGCGCCTCTTCCATATTCCATACTGCCTTTCAACAGTATTCCTCGTTGTAATGTGAGCTGTGTTATATGCCCTCTCAGAACGTGTTGTAGGATTTTGCAGTGGAGTTAGAAGGTATGGCTGGCAGGCATACCCACCGTCTCCTAGTAGAAATCCGCTCCTAATGACTCCATTCTCAAACTGTGCTCTTCGAAAACTATTTCTAAATATCGTGCTGTCATGCACAGATCCAGGCCACCTGGCGACAATGTCTCTTATCAGTAAATGGTGGTCAGATATAGTTTGACAATTAATAGAAAAATAGTTTTTTCTATTTCGAAATGTCTCTGCATAATCACCGCCTGGTGATTTTATTCTCATATGAGTACAGTCAATAGTACCCAACACTCCAGGAAAACCATGAATATTGTAAAACCCATTCATTACAGACCTTTGTTCTGCAGTTGTTGCGGAATTTAATATATTGTGCACTGAGAGATGCTATTGCTGCACTAACTTGATGCACAATTCGCTGTGTTGTGGTTCTGTGCATATTTCCCACGTCGCCAATTAAAATGTTAAATGCACCTGTGGCGTAATAGCGTAAAGCAGTTAAGACTCTGTTCATAGGAGAAACTGGAAAGTTTCTGTCGGTAGGGTAACCTCTCACTCAATTTTTCAACCAAATGCAACACTGTACCTTTAGTCAAACGAAACCTTTCTTGGAACTTCCTTTCGCTGTAGTCATTGAAAGGATCACCTCTATCCATCACAATTGTCCTTTGGGTTCTTTTATGTAACAAATAATCATAATACAACATTTCGTCGAATTCACGATCGTCACAAACTGTTCTATACGCCATTGCAAATCCACTACTAACCAGCTACTAACTCCCGTTAAAACTACAAACGGGCCCAGAATGACCGATTAAAGTTAACGGCAGCTAAGAAATATTTAACGAGTGTTAAACTTTGGTGCATCAGAAATCTGAGATAACGACCGTTAAGTGAACACTTAACGTGAGTTAAATTTTAACCAATGTTGGTGCACTTGGCCGTTAGTCGTTAGTTAACAAGTTTTATAATCAATTTCCTGGTAGTTTCAAGTTATTGCCCTTTTCATTGATACTTGTTGAATTAACAGCATTCATTCACCATAATTTTTAGTTCATATATTTTTACTTCACTGTGTGACTGACTTTATTTTACTTTATACAAGGAATTCATTGTATCAATTTCCCTTCTTTTGCTTGTTTTATTAATTCGTTTTTTGTTGTTGTTGTCATTTAGGTTAGTCTGTAAATCAGAGTTTACACTTTGATACTTCAAATCAAACCCTCCAGAAACTGATTTCAAAAGACCAATTAAACCAAATTTCTATAATTATAGTTACATAACTGCCTCCTCTTTTTCGCACATTTCTTTGAATCATTTCATGAATATACCGGAGCTACGTTATGTGGTGCTGATACTGCCCCCAAAATCACTTTCAAGACTTTTAGAAATCCCTTTCGAGAGAAAGATATTTTGTAATAAAATGAGTTTTCATGGATTCTTATTCTCGCGAAAACACGATATATTCCTAGCATTAAACACGCGAGCAAACAGGGCATGCATATCTATACTAATAAAAGTGAATTCAACGACATGTAATCGACATCGATTCCACAAATAGGAGTGTATGAATAATACGAAATATTTACAGGCTTCTCTTCAGAATATGACGCAGTGTCTTTGCAATGTTTGGTAAAGATTAAGACAACACAAATGCGGAAAATAAATAATTTAAATAATATGCTGGTAGATTCACCACGATCATTATTTTTCACCTGTCGCTAAGAAACAAGTTCTTAATATATTCCGCCAGAGGCTAGCAGCGGGGCGGTAGGATCACAGAGTAAGCATAGGGAGGTGGGTGTGTGAACGATCTCCACGACAGTTGGCACATATATATGTTTCCAAGGAGATTTTTATGCTGATCATTTTTTGTAACTCTACTAGAAGGCGCTGCAGCACAAGATGGCGCTTCAGTTAAATGCAATTCCCAATCATGGGAACCCAGCTTTGTTATTGCTGAGCGTTGTCATGTGAGGCGGAACGAGGCGGAACGAGGCCGAGGAGGCCAGGAAGAGGCAGCACCGCAGGATAGAGAGAGAAGGGAAGGAGAGAGAGAGAGGGAGGAAAGAGAGAGGGAGGGAAGGAAAGAGAGAGGAAAACGGAAAATAGAGGGGAAGAGAGAGGGGGAAAGAGGAAAACACAGAGAGAGAGGAAGGAGGAGGGAAGAGAAAGGGAAAAGAGAAAGAAGGGGGAGAGAAAGGAGAAAAGTGAGAAAGGGGAAAGAGAGAGGGGAGGGAAAGGGAGGGGGGGGGGAAAAGGAAAAGGAGGGAGGGATCAGAGGGCGGGAAAAAGAGGGAAGGGGAAAGGGGGGAAAGGGAAAAGGGAGGGGAAAGAAGAGCAAAAAAGGAGAAAAGGGGGAAAAGAGTGAGAGAAGAGAGAGAGCAGGGCAACGTCTGCCGGTTTCTGCTAGTAAGACATAAGAATGTCGAACAATCATTTCCCGTTCTTCTGCTCACTGGCCGTTCTCAGCCACGCTAACTGTACAAGGTTTCTGAAATCACGTTGTACCGGCCAAGTTCACAAATGTTTCCATTTCACCTAGCACTATTATTAGAACTGAACGTTAAGAAATAGAACTAACTGTAGTGTTGAAATCATCGAACATAGCGTGATATTTTTACATAATCAACTTAGAATTTGACCCTTTCCATGATCGATAATTCGTGACCATTCTGATACTGAGGAAGAACATACAATATATCCAATGAAATTCTTTTGAAATGCCCACTTACCGAAACGAAACATTGATGTTTCAAAATATCGATTTTTCTATTTTTGTGTTGTCAGATTAGCGATATATGAGGAAGAAATTGACAATTCAAACCACTCACAAATTCTACATAAATACCACAAGTAAAATGCAACATGTCCGTCCAAATTTTCAAATATGTACCTTTTTAAGTTCAGCGATTTCTAAAATTCCATACATTCGCTGTCTAACCTCTTCCACTATGGACATACGATGGAAGGCACGAAATTTTCCTCAGTATAACTGACATATCAATCAATTTAATAAATCGATGATTTCATTCTTCGAGTTTCTGATTATCGTGTCACAGATATATCGGGCCTGTCATCGACAACTATAGTGGCGGGTAGAGTGGCTGGCAGGCGTGATGGGCGATGGGCGATGGCGCGGGCGTGGAAAAATAGCCGTAGGTGTGTTTTTAGCCGGGGCGATCCGCGAGTGAGGAAGGGCCCGCAGGTGGGCCGCATGTGTTCGCGCATGTTTCCGACTGTCAACACCGCGTGCCAGGCAGCGCCCGACGCCCGCCAACGCCGCGCCGCGACTGCCTGCCTGCCTGCCCGCCGCCAGCAGCGTTGCGACATCGACCCCACGGGGCTCGTCTCCCCCCATCTGGCCACTCCCCGCCACACCTTTGCCCCCGCTACCCACCCACCCTGCCCCCCACGTACATCCAGGCCCACCTCAACACGTCTTTCCCTTCCCCCGCCGTCCGCCGCGCCCACTTCCGTCCCGACCGCCCCATCGTCAAGCTTCCTCTCCTTGCCCCACCACGCCACGTATAGAACGATTTTCCTAAGGATGAGCCAAAGTGACAGTTCGCGAAAACAAGTGAACATCACATGTATTTCAGAGAAGTATCCCTCCGCCGCGAGAGTTGTTCAGCCCCTTCGTAAAGTGTTCAGTTAGAGCTCCTGAGAAGACATCACTATCCACAAGTCTAAGAGATATATGCACGTACGCGAGTCCGGCAAATAATTAAATTTAATTATATACGTGGAAAATCTCTTAACATACTCTCACAACCAGTAAAAGAAAACTGTCACGAATGTAAATAGCTCTCAATCACAGCTCGCCACACAACAGCACAGGAACCGCGTGCATCGATACGCATCTCGCATTCAAGTCTCGATTTTAAAATAAACATAATATTTATCCCACAAAAAGTAAATTCAATGTAATATATAAAGGAAAAAATAATTTTTACAGAAGAGCACATAACACAGCATTTCCTAATTTCAGGTATTTCTTGCGGCGCACTATATTTTTGTCGGACGAGGACGTCACGAAAGGAAGCGCCGAAGCCATTTACAAGTTAGCCAACTGCTAACGAACAAATGCAGAAATGGAGTCTATTGGGCTCGAGGACACGACGACCACAAAATCTTCAGTTATGTTGCCAGTACTAGCTGTCACTTCGGCTCATCCGTAGGAAAATCGCTCTATACTAGTGACGGCTCGTGCTTAGGTTGCACTGTCGCACAACCCCCAGATAATCATTAATAAAATACTCTCCACTGTTAGAAATTTAAGTTTTCGATTTAATTTCATTCAACAATAGACATATTCCAACAATAACGATGCATAAAATCAAAGAGTACCCGTCGAACGCTGTCTGGCGTTTCGTTGCAAGGCAGGCAAGGCACTGCGAGGTGACGTCACGCTCTTATGGAGCGCTGAAAACAGCAGCCGCGGATTAACATTGCGAAATATATATTAATGCATTAAGGTGACGAAGGAGATTGGTTTGGTTTGGTTTTTTCGTGTTTCCGGGCGCATCAACTGCTTTGGTCATTAGTCCCGTTAGTGCAGTGCATGTTTGTTTCTCGGGAGATGGCGGTGGTCTTCCCCAGCTGGATGGCGAGATCCGGCGCCGACCTACCGTCGGCTAGTGGGGTTTCCCCCTAACCAGGATTCTCCCATCAGCGGAGCACCGCCCCAGCCGGAACAACCTCTAAACTCCCGACCGGTCATCCGGAATATGTGGTAGTGTAGTGCGTGTTAATGTAAGTGTGTGTGTAAGGGGAGAGGTAGGACAAGGAAGAGGAAGGTCAGATCGCGCGCGGTCCGTGGCCCGTTTTGTAGGATACTGCTCCGGCATTCGCCTGGTGTTGATCGGAGAAACCACGTAAAACTACCGATCAGAGCAGCCGGCCGCTAGAATTCTCCTCCAAACAGGACTGAATTCGACCTAGCTGAAAAGCTAGTGCCGAAAATCCTGCCGCCGTCAGGACTCGAATCTAGGACCTCCCGGTCAGAGGCGCTGCAGTGACATCAGTTGATGCACTGAGCTACCGCTCCCGGTTGACGAAGGAGACTACCTTTGTTTCTGCGTATAATTACGTCAACAATACCACATCAGAATTCCTACAAAAACATTGCGAAGCTTGAGTCTCCGGGGTTCACGCGCATCCCTATATGCGCAAACGTTCATTCCAAGTGCAATGAATATTTTACGATATTGAGTGGATTACAAGCTACGTACGTGCTACGGGGAATTTATTTCCATTTTATATTAGCTTTGTTGATGTACGATGTGATTTGATGAGTGCAGTTACTTTATAGGAAATGTTTGTTGTTCAGCTTTTGATAGAGCTCTATGATTACGTGCAATTCCTTTGCAAGCAGTCATTTTGTTTCGTTATACTCACGGGTGTGTGTGAGTATTCGAAGCATTTTATTTTTATTTTCTTATATACATACGTATACACGGAGTAATATACGTAGTATAGAGAAAGTTATGTAATGCTGCGGAAAATCGATTTCGAGATTTAAAAGGAAATACACGTTTTGGGGTCCCCTCATACCGAAAAAGTTTTTGTTTTTTTTTCAAAATGTCTGTGTGTCTGTCTGTCTGTCAGTCAGTCAGTCAGTCAGTCATTCAGGCAGGCAGTCTGTCTGTGTCTGACTGTCTCTTTTCTGCTGCCCTTGTCTGTCTCTGTTTGTCTGTCTCGTCGTTTGTCCTCCGTCTTGTCCGTCTGTGCTCTGTCCGTCTGTCTCGCCCGTCTGTCCGCCGTCTGTCGCCCGTTCTGTCGCCCGTCTGTCCGCCCGTCTGTCCGCCCGTCTGTCCGCCCGTCTGTCCGCCCGTCTGTCCGCCCGTCTGTCGCCCGTCTGTCCGCCCGTCTGTCCGCCCGTCTGTCCGCCCGTCTGTCCGCCCGTCTGTCCGCCCGTCTGTCCGCCCGTCTGTCCGCCCGTCTGTCCGCCCGTCTGTCCGCCCGTCTGTCCGCCCGTCTGTCCGCCCGTCTGTCCGCCCGTCTGTCCGCCCGTCTGTCCGCCCGTCTGTCCGCCCGTCTGTCCGCCGTCTGTCCGCCCGTCTGTCCGCCCGTCTGTCCCCGCCCGTCTGTCCGCCCGTCTGTCCGCCCGTCTGTCCCGCCCGTCTGTCCGCCCGTCTGTCCGCCCGTCTGTCCGCCCGTCTGTCCGCCCGTCTGTCCGCCCGTCTGTCCGCCCGTCTGTCCGCCCGTCTGTCCGCCCGTCTGTCCGCCGTCGTCCGCCCGTCTGTCCGCCCGTCTGTCCGCCTGTCTGTCCGCCTGTCTGTCCGCCTGTCTGTCCGCCTGTCTGTCCGCCTGTCTGTCCGCCTGTCTGTCCGCCTGTCTGTCCGCCTGTCTGTCCGCCTGTCTGTCCGCCTGTCTGTCCGCCTGTCTGTCCGCCTGTCTGTCCGCCTGTCTGTCCGCCTGTCTCTCTTTCTCGTTGACTCGTCTTTCACGTTGTTAATATTTACATTACCAAACACGTGTACACGTTATGTTAATTACAAGTGCATGTGCTTTAAATAATGTCACATAAAATGTCTCGAAAACTCAACATTGAACTCAAATTTCCGCGTTTTGAGAAACGCTCAAATGCCATATTCTCAAAAATGGCTCCACATTTTTTCTTCAAACTTTTCCAACGGATAGTGGTAGTGGCACTGTTTAATATGACGTAAAGTTCATATTGGTGTATTCTTTTGTTGTTGTTGTTGTTTTTTTAAGAATATAAAGATGTAATTATATTAAATATCTTTCACGTCGTTAATATGCGCATTTCCATCGATTTGCATACATTTTTGCACCTTTAAGTGAAAGTGCTTTAAATGACTTCTAATGAAGTTTTTCAAAAACTTAATAGATTCCTGTGAAAAAGAGCTTCAATTTTCTCATTTACAGTGACGCTTAAACGCCATTTTCTTAAAAACGGCTCTAAATTTTTCAATGAAAAATTCCATTTGGGATGAGGTTTTACTCTTCTTTAATATTCTTAAAGTAATATTTCAGTTCTTCCATTAGAAAATTGAAAAGTTGGAAGAAAAAAAAGTACTTTAGGCGGCGATAGATGGCTACTGGTAAGAGAATGGGGCAAGACAGTAAATCCAGTCCATGCCAAGGAAATTTGAAAACATTACTACGATAAAGTTTGTACCAATCTGTAGTTTATGATAAGTTTCATTGTTGCTATTATTGTCGACGCTCCTGCTGTCGGTGTCTGTGAATTGGAACTGACAAATCTTCTGAAACGAAGTAAGAATCTTTTCTGCATTTGCAATGATTTTATGGGGGAATGGGTAAGTGAAGATTCGATAATAAAATATTTATTTCTCTGGTTTTATAATACGAATTCAGTTGAAAATTAATTTTTTTGGGTTCATGCCATGTTGACGAAAAAATAGATATTAAGAGACCTAAAGCCAACTCCATGCCTTCAAAATCTTACTGAAAATGTAAAATCATAAAAAAACAGCATTTCATCCAACATTCAAAAATTATTTTTCATCGTAAATATAGGTCGTTATGCGCGCGCGCGCGCGAGTGTGTGTGTGTTCATTTTCAATGGAGCATACGTTTATTTTTTATTTATTTATATTATTTATAAATTTATTTATTTTACGTCAAAAAACGGTTAAAACTGCGTATGACGTGCTATGGGGAAAAGTGAATTGTGTGCACATTTTCAAAATTCTGTGATCCCTACACAAAGTCATATACTACTTGAATTTTGAAAAATACGGATTCCATAGGAAGGTAATTTTGAAAGTAAAAGATCATGATCAATGACGTCAAATGCTTTTGAGAGGTTTAAAAATAATCCAATAGGTGCCTCGTTTTCATCCAATGATGAGGCGCCATCTTTAAGAAAAGAAAATATAGCTGTATCCGTTGATTTTGATTTTCTAAATCCACGTTGCCAATCTGAAAGCCCGTCGACAACTTACTGAGAAAGGTTTGTCCGCGTCCGCGTGTCCGTCCGCGTGTCCGTCCGTCCGTCCGTCCGTCCGTCCGCCGTCCGTCCGTCCGTCCGTCCGTCCGTCCGTCCGTCCGTCCTCCGTTGTCCTCCGTGTCCGTCCGCGTGTCCGTCGTCTGTCCGTCCGTCTGTCCGTCCGTCTGTCCGTCCGTCTGTCCGTCCGTCTGTCCGTCCGTCTGTCCGTCCGTCTGTCCGTCCGTCTGTCCGTCCGTCTGTCCGTCCGTCTGTCCGTCCGTCTGTCCGTCCGTCTGTCCGTCCGTCTGTCGTCCGTCTGTCTGTCCGTCTGTCCCGTCCGTCTGCCCGTCCGTCTGCCTACCCGTCTGTCTATCCATCCATTTGACCATCCATGAACACTAAGAGCGCCTAAACCACACGTACGATCTTTTCCAAATTGAAGAAACACCTGGCCATCTGGCTATAGTTGAAGCTTTGAAATTTTGAAAAACATTCTTTAAAATCTGGGGTACTTACCATAAAGACCCCCGGACATTTTCAAAATTTTTACCAAAACCGCCAAAATTTTGTCTTTACATTTCTAGTAAGAATACACTTTTAACAGTGGCATAGGTTCAATTTTCACCTTCAACTCTAAATTTTCGAAAATTGGAAAAATTTGAATTTTTTTCGGCGTCTTTCTACAACTACAAATTTGAAGACAGAGATTTTTCCTTCAAATGAAATTTGTTGTCCATAAATATTTCTTTCTTAAGTATATAGATGTTTTTGAAAATTTTAATGGTTTTCGTGAAAAGTGCGTTGAATATTTGCAATTTTCGAAATTAAAAAATTCTCCAAAACGGCCCCAAATTTTTTCTTTATATTTTGGGTAGGCGTAGTGCCAAACGAACCATATACAATGACATAAACGCCATACGCTCTATAGTTTTCGTTTTTTTTAATATTACAAAAAATTAATTTTTTGACATATCTCTCACGTCGGTAATATGTGGTTTAAATGTGTCAAATAAAGTTTCTAGAAAACTCAACAGTTTTGGAGAAAATGAGCTCAAAATTTCACATCCTCAGAAACAATCAAGAGCCATATTGTCATAAATGGCGGCATTTTTTTTTTCAAATTTGTCCAATGGATATTGCTAATTGCTAAGTTTAATATGGCGTAAAGTCCATTTTGGTGTATTCTTTTATTTTTACAAAAATTACAAAACTGTAAATTTTTTTGAAATACCTCTTACGCCGTTAATATGCTCATTTCCACCGTGTTGAATACATTATTGCATTTGTGAGTAGGAGTGCTTTAAATGACTTCAATTGAAGTTTTTCGAAAACTCAAAAGATTCCTGTGAAAAAGAGCTTCAAATTTCGCATTTACAGTAATGCTTAATCGCCATTTCTTAAAAAAAAAAGGCTTATAATTGTCAATGAAAATTTCTATTTAAGACGGGATTTTACTCTTCTTAAATATTTGTGAAGTCAAATTTCGTTTCTACTATTAAGATATCAAAAAGTTGAGAAAATGTCAAGAAAATGTACTATTCTTCATAATGTAGCATTCTTCATAAAAAATAAAAGCGTAACTAATGAACTTTTCTACGATAAGTTCACTAAACATGTTTCAATAAACGATCAGACCCCCATCTCGATGAGGTTTTTCGTCCAGTTTCCCTGATTCTTTGAGCAAATGCTGTGATGGCCCCTTGCTTTGCTTCTGGACATAAATGTAACTTCATTATCTGTGCACGTCTTCTAGATTTCAGTGGGAAATATAGTTATTCAAATTATTGTTCTCCATGATGTCGTTGCAGGATCCTTGACGAAGGACAGGATGAGGGATAAGAGCCCAAATTTATTGCTGATTTGCCCTTGACAATAGATTTTAATACATTGAAGCGAATATTTTGTTAACAATTCTTTAAAAAACGCCCATTTTCTTTCTGTATTCAAAATTCAAGTAGTATATGGCTTAGGGTAGGGATCACAGAATTTTGAAAACGTGCACAGGATTTACTTCTCCCCATAGAACGTCACACAGTTTTGTTTACTGTTTTTTATGTAAAATAAAATAAATATATCAACTGCTTTTTCAACTAATTATTAAAATCATAAATTATGAATTATTCGAACTTTGAAACATTTCCCATCACAACGCACATCCAAATTAAGCGAATACACAAAAAATATTCTTCACACTAACTACAAATGTTAATATACCATTTACAATAATTCTCGAGAAAATAACTGAAACTACCCTTCCTTATGCATTATATGGAAACGTAGTTATACGCCCTTTATAGATCACATTTTATTTTCCTGCATGCATAGTAATTGCTTTATACCTAACGTCATCCATACGAAGATTGTGTGGAAGACGTTGAGTATGAAGAGTGAGTATCGCGACGCTACCATTACTTTTCCGAACAGGAAAAAATATTCAAATTTATTTTTGTGTATAGTTTCGAAAATACATTTTACCACGAAATTCGCATAATTTTGCGCAATTGGATTAGTTTGATTGTAGAATATGGTTTGGTTCTCCCGGCTCACTTGCAGTATATTACGCACCATCTATCGGCGAACGACGCAACTTCTTGCAGGAGTATCGTTCTGGCGGGTTTCAAGTTTTCCAATTTGGAATATCTGTATTTATTCAAAAACGTTAACCCTTCAAAATATCTGGTATGCACTCGGACTTTTCTTTAATTATGTCTAAAACCATCAAACAGTAGTATTATTATCTACTAGCAGGGGTTAGGGTTGCTACTATTTGAGTGAACTGTTCACTATTTCTATTTCTGATTCATTAATTAAAAAATCAAAATTGTGAACATATAAAAATATATTATCGAATGATAAAAAAGGAACTTATTTTATGAGTGAACAAATGTTAGTAGAGCTTTTAGCGTTAATTAGGGCAAGTTTTTAATCTCGATGACAGCTGACTTTACACTGAAGCTAATCCTGGCAATTGCGCAGGTTCGTGCAGTTGTCGTCTTAGTTTGGTAACTATTCGTAATATGAATGTTTTTGTTCAAGTGCACAGCACTGCGAATGTAAAAGTGTGTTTCATAAATGTCTTTCATGCAGATACTACTTTAACGAACTCCTGATTAGCTGACCCTTATGCACATAGAATTTTATTTGAAGATTTTAACTAGTGTAAAAAATATTTATTCCATTTTATGTTAAAACAAATCTCAAATTCACACTTGGCTGTGTTTTAAATAATAAAGAGAATCTATCATTATCACACAAAGATCCCCTCGCCCCCCGGCCCCCTATTTTCTCAAAACATTTCTGGCGATCCTAGCAGTGATAAAATTATGGTGCAAGAGAGAATGCCTCCTTTACTCAGAAGTAATGGACATAAAGGCAGTTACAGGCTGAATGTATCTCAGAGACAGCATTGTCGCTGCCTCTGCAGCGACTCGGGCCGGGAGGTCCTAGGGTTCGAGCTCCGATGGAATAGGATTTTCAACTAGAGTTATGTCGCTGAGCCGAATTCAGCTGCTGGGTGGAGGAGAATTTCAGCAGTCAGTCATTCTGATCAGTAGTTTTTCGTGGTTTATCCACTCAGTACCAGGTGAATACCGAGCAGAACCCTAACAAACAGGTTTCGAATCGAGCGTGATCTTTCCTTTCTCTTCCTTATCCTGCCATTTCCGCTAACACAAATGCACTTCTTGCGTGTACTACACTACCACGCATGTCCGAAGCTTAGAGTTCGTGTCGGCTGGTGTGGTGCCCCGTTTGGGGAGATATTACCCGTAGGTCAACGTGTAAGTCGGCACTGGAACTCACCATCCAGCAGGGGAAGTACAGCGCCAGCTCCAAGCATAAAAAGCATTCACTACACGAACAGAACTAAAGACCATAGCTGTTCACGTGACCAGAACCAAATCTATCAACGTAAGGGGGACTACATAATCTGAGCATTCCTACCTTGGGTCGTGAACGACGAATGTAAAAAAATGCATCATCAATGCATCATCAATGCATGCAAAAATGCAGATATCATGCAAGCAGTCTATTCTAGGAATACGAACAGGGTGGAGAAGCAAAGGTATATCCAAAGTTTACTATCTCGTAGTCCACTGTGATCCAATGTCAGAAAACCTCGGAGGCGATTAGTCAGAGCAGTCGAACACTAGAATTTTCTTGAAAACATTTGCTAATTATTTTGAAAATACACTATATGGGGATCCCAAACTATAATTTCTCGGGCCTACCTTTCAGAAAATGATTATTTTTTCCAGCCAGCAAAAATATTTTCTAAGCGCAGATATTCAAACTTAGGTCAACCAATAGGTTAACCAAACTATTGGGTTAACATGCGCTTTACAGTTTACACTACGCAGTCGCTCTGTCGTACTCGTTTTGCCGATGCTTAAAAGTAATGCTATATCCCATTATTTCTAAATCATCCGATTTTCAAAAAATCAGAGTAAAATAAAAATGAGGCCTGCGCCATTCTTTAAACATTCTCTATCCGTGGACAAAAATTAGAGCAAAAATTTGGAGGACTTTTCTGTGAAAATAATTGCTTAAACATAGCCTATATTTCAAAGCAAATTTACACGACACCTACGTATATTTTCGAAAAAGTGTATTTGACCTTATTTCAATATGGCTGAACAACACATTTCGTTAAGGAAACTAGTGGTGTACCACATGCTTTCTCGCAATATTATGTTTTCGTTATGTAACGTTTATATTTTAATTTCTGCCTTTCCCATGCTTCAATTATCACTTTATCTCGTAAATAAAGAAAGTGTGAAAAATTGAGTTTTTATTCAAAATGTAAATGAAAATATATTTCTGGTATTGAATTCAGTGTAGTATAAGGTATTTAATGTATTCACGAACATATCCGATGCGTATTTTAGCTTTCAAATATTCTGCGTCAGCACTAAGCGAGAAAGTAAAATAATGAAAAATATCAATAATACGATTCACCGGCGGCGGCGACTGCTTTCGCTACAGCGCATTGTTGCCTGTTTATTTGCGATATACATTTTACAACGCTTTAACACTGATAGTATTTGCAAACAAATGCAAATAACTCGAAAAATATATAATAGTAATTATTAAATACTATAGTATTGTGATATCCTCCAAATCTGCTTCTTTTTACGCCATTATTGAGTGAGCCATTTTTGAGAAAATGGCGTTTGAGCGTTTCTGGAAATGCGGAATTTTGAACTCATTTTTACAGAAAACTGTTGAGTTTTCGAGAAACTTTATTTGACATTATTTAAAGCACATGTACTCATAAATCTAATATTATGAATAAATCGCCTCTAAAGTAAATATTACAAGATGTCGCATGATCGCGACCGCATCAAGCAGTGCCTCAGATCAAGCGACTCTAGCGGCAGGACTGAGAAGGACGCAAAAAGGCCAGCCGAATTCCATCTTGGAGATACTACCCTCAGCCGCCACGTTAGAAAAAAAACAAGTATACGGTCCAAGAAATGTATCTTAGACCCGCAACAGACTACACCGAGAGATGCGTTGCCAGAAATGTGGAAAGAGGCCGGCGAGGCTGAGTCCACACACTACAAATAGGTTATTCGATTTCTTGAAATGCTTTTATGCGCTACAAGCCGAGAGTGGGACAGCAGTTAACCGAGATCACCTGCGAGTCTCATTTCTTGTTTTATTAAATGCTCTTGTGTAACTTTAACCCGTGATATCCTTGTTTTGTTGCCATAATCATAAACCTTCTGTTTAACTAGTTCGAATTGCCTAAAGAGAAATGCATTATTGCATTGCATACAAATCATTATTTAATATAAAAAAAACCTGGAGCGTATGTGACTTTTAAGGGAGGAGTGCAATCTGTGCAATCTTCGCATTCTTTCTTGAGCTCTGTAAAATACCTCTGTTTTACTGTATTTATTGGTTGTATTATGAATAAATGGTGAACGATCAAATAATTCAGAATAAAATTCACAATTCATAAATAATAAATACGAATTAAGAAAATAATGAATTAATTAAATTATTTCTAAATACCCCTTCCAATTTCTTGCTTCAAAGTTTTATTTTTATATTGCTCATTAGGAACGGGTTTCATTCAAATAAGAATATCTTTCACACAAGTTTTTTTCTTGTTCATTCCCGTTTAAGAGAAAACGCAAGTAAACAATTAAAAAATGGTTGTTTAACATGTCTTTTACTGATAAATATTATAACATCACTCAGTTCTATGTACTGTTTAGTTTTTTCCTGCTGTAGCAAAGGCCTATATGTCATAAAAAATGAAGGAGTAGAAATGTGTCCGAGAAAACTCGCTCGCTGACCGACTCTGCGAGGAACTCTTTCGCCTCCGCAGAGGCGAACGAGAAAACTCTTTCTAGTGTGTGGAAGTCGATAAGTGTCCCTTGTTTCGATTTTCCACGTCGATTTCACGTCGCACATTTCTCGCAACGTATTCCTCGGTGTAGTCTGTTGCGGGCCTTACACCGTGCCCCGACCACATTTGGTGGTACCTTGAACCTTTTACATATACTAATGAGTCATTATTAAGAATCGAAACAGAAAACGCGACTGAGAGGTTTTGCAACCTCGTACGCAACTACGGTCTCGTCTAACATTGGAGCACAACTCTACAACACTTGATAGTGGGATATGATCTTTTGGACGAGAGGGCAGTCGCTGTCTTGGACACCGATGATCATTGTTTCAGTTGTCGGAGAGTCTCCTGTGGTGAAGGACCACAGTTGTTGGTTAAAATGAGGTAACCAAGAGCACTGAGAAATTTAAAAGAACAATTCGCACGCGATACCATTTCTGCCAACAATACAAAAATTTTAAATTTAGAAATGTTATCAAATCACTCTGCTTAATTAAGACCATTAAAATGTCTGTGGCGTAATCAAAAAGTCGAGCGTCTGTATCTTTCATGATGCCTATTGCCTATTAAAATTTCGGAGTTATTGCATCAGGGATAGGTGGCGCAGCCCTTGGTTGCGGCCGCTCAGCAAACGCATATTCGGGGTGTACCTTCCCAATGGAATCATATATCCGATTTGTCAGTCTTCGCCCTTCGCGGAACTTGGCAACACGAGAGCTAGTCATGTTTGACCTTACGGCCTGGCACGAAGCTGAGCGACAAGCTGCACTGCGTTTCAAATTCATGGAATTTCTCGGAACAGACGTTGCCCTACGAGGTACAAGAGAGAACGAACACATTTTCTGATCGTTTTAGCAGCATGCACACGTACGTCAAACTCAGCACACAGACAAGTATAAATGTATAACGAAGTTTTTCGTGTCTGAAACTGTATTAGTCGATAGAAATATTTTCAAGAAAATAATTTGAAAATATATATAGTTGTAAATTATGTAAAGGAAATATTATTTGTAAACTATGCGTAATGAAAACAATTTAGAATATTTCTTCTGTAACTTAATTACTTTTTATATCTGAAGGCATGTTTGTATTTTTCTATTTTTGTACTTACTTTTTATGTTAATTTAATTTTGTGTGTGATTAATATTTAAAAGGTCAAATATAGTTTGTTTAAACAATATGTACAAACTTAATTACAGTAATAATACTAAAATTATAAAATTTCATTAATCTGAAATATCACTTCAAAATACAAAACTAGTGATAATGATGATGATAATAATAATAATAATAATAATAATAATAATAATAATAATAATAATAATAAAATAATAATAATGTCTTTATTAATGGCGAGGCTCAGGCCATAGGGCCTGCTCTTCCCCTAACCACTCAGTTTACATTTATACAGAGTAGTAACATATAAGAGGGGAGGGAAATCTGTACATTTACGTCTGGGAGTGCAAAACTAGGGGCCATCCCGGCATACGCCTTAAGCGATTGAGTAAACCCAGAAAACCTCAATCAGGATGGCGGCAGGGCCGAACAGCATAATGGTATAGAAATGGAAGAGAAGAGAAAATGAGAGAAGGGAATCATAAATGAAAATGAAGTAGAAAATACGAACGAGAAAGAAGAAAAGAGAGAGACTAAAGGGGGGACAAACAGTACATTTATGACTGGGAGTGCAAAGCAAGGGGCCATCCCGGCGTACGCCTTAAGCAATTGAGTAAACCCAGAAAAACCTCAATCAGGATGGCGGCTTATGGCCGAACATTAATATAGAAAAATATGGTATGGATAGTAGTGAAGGTGAAGAGATGAGGCGTTTAGGGGAAAGGGTCGTAAAGACATAAATGGGGAAGACTGAAGGAAAAGGAAGGAAGAAAAAGCGAAGAAAAGGAGGAAGAAGTAGATGGAAAAGTAAAATGTATCCAGAAGTGGTACAGAAATGTTACGTTTGGTATACATTAGCATTTTACATAAATATACAAACATTTGTAACAGCAGAGAAGCACAATAGGCTCTAAGTTAATAGTACCAGTAATTTATAATATAATATTGACAGTATTAAGAAACAATGTAAAAGTACAATAGCATATAAACATCAATTGTGATTATTATTAAGACCTATATATTGTAGATATGACAATGATGAGTGTACAAAAATAGCTGTAAGTATTTTAGCATTTAACTTTTAAATATTTATTTGAACAATTTTATTAGGATGCACAGAAAATATGTGGCTGTTAATAATTTAGATGGAGTGAGAGGGAGTGAAAAATGAGAATAGAGTAGTGAGGTATGGGGTGGAATTTTGAATTTAAAGAGTGAGGAAAGTGCGGCGTTTAGGGGGGCGGTGGCCGGGTACTTGGTAGTGGGAAAAGTCTGGACGATGAAGAGGACATTAATAGCATTCTATATGTCGTTATACCTTACCCAAGTATTTAATTCGTTTTTGAATTTACGGAAAGTATTCGAATGTTTTAGACTCGCTGGTAGTTTATTCCAGGCTCGGATAGCTGTAATGGTGAAAGATTTGCTGAAAGAAGTCGTGCTGTGACGTGGTACACAGAGCAGAGCTGAACTACGAGCTCGGTTTAATTTTTTTTGTCTAGAGTAAGCATACGAAGTGAGTCAAAAAAGTGCGATACATGGTCGTACTTTCTTAGATCAAAAATAAACCGTACGCATGCGTTCTGTGCTACTTGAAGTATACGTTGTAATTTAGATGTCATGTTTGTCAGAAGAAAGTCGCAATAGTCAAAATGTGGCATAATAAGTGATTTAATGAGTGTCTCACGTGTACTAATTGGTAAAAGCGTTCGCAGGCGTTTCAGCGAATGCATTGCGGCAAAAACTTTACGGCAGGTTGAATCTACTTGCGAGTTCCAGCTGAGGGTGTTGTCAATAAACACTCCTTAGTAATTGATGCGAAAACACTGTACATTGTTTAGTTTATTCACAGTGCTTTTTGAACTGATAATCATGCACTGTGATTTATTTGGGTTTAATTGTAGGCCTAATAACGCTGCCCATTTGTTTAAGTTTATCAAATCTTCGTTAATTTTATGCGCGAGTGAGAAGAGTTCAGACGGGTGGCCACTTAGATATATCTGAAGATCATCCGCGTACATTTGATGACTGCAATATTTAAGTGCATTTCCCACATCGTTTACATACATTAAGAATACTAGTGGTCCTAATACAGTGCCTTGGGCAATTCCGCGGTTAAGTTTTAAGGTCCCTGAGCTGCGACTACCGGACACCACTCTTTGGGTTCTGGAAGTTAAATAATTAAAGGGTTGTGACGGGTCGATACCGGAATTTCTCGATACTCGATACCGTTACCTGTCTGAGAGCTTCGATACTCGATACCATACTACTTTAAAGGCTCAGCAGTAAAAGTGGTTAAATCAGAATCGGAAGGATATATTTTGTTCTTCACACGTGCATACATATACTATTTTAATATTTAAAAACTATTGAGATGAACATACTTTTTTTTTTTTTTTTAAGATTCTTATTAAGGAAAACTAACATTCTAACTCTTTCTGGGTCCATTCTATTTCTTTTTTGTCACATATCAATCCAGCTGTACCGAAAAGTCTCTCCAAAAACACTGTAGCTGATGAAGTGCACTGGTATCGAACTGCACTTTTTCTTAAATTGAAGAGAGTCACTTTGTTTTTCCAGTAAGATAGTACATTTGCATCAGGAGGAAGAAAGTCCGCACATTTAATTCATCTATTTATCCTTGAAAATATATTTTATCCTTGAAAATAAATTTTACTACATGGGAGGGTGTTTTTTGTCCTTTCAAAATGTAAGTAGTATATGACTTAGTGTAGGGATCACAGAATTTTGAAAATGTGCACACAATTCACTTTTCCCCATAGCACGTCATACGCAGTTTTTAACTGTTTTTTTTACGTAAAATAAATAAATAAATAAATCTTCTTGTGATGTGGTTTCGTATTCACAGCATGATACTCGTACTTCGTAGTCACTTTTATTTGTGTATGTCAAAAAACAGTTAAAAAACTGCGTATGACGTGCTATGGGGAAAAGTGAATTGTGTGCACATTTTCAAAATTCTGTGATCCTACACTAAGTCATATACTACTTAAATTTTGGGAAAAAGAAAAACTCCCATGTAATAAAATCTATTTTCAAGGATAAAAAAGCAATACATTTTGGCTCTTATCCATGTTGTCCTTCGGAATAATACTTCCTGCCGCGACAACATGGAAATGATAAATTGAATAATTGTATTTCCCACTGAATTATAGAAAACGTGCACAGAAAATGAAGTTACATTTATGTCCAGAAGCAAAACAAGGGGCCATCTCAGCATTTGCTCAATGAATCAGGGAAACTGGACGAAAAACCTGATCGAGATGGGCTCAGATCACTCTTCAGAATATTCGTATAAAGAGACCACATATCAATGCATTTTCGAGGGTTCAGTAGTTGAGGATGGCGAAAAAATAAATGAAGTGAATTATAATTTTGGACAATAAATACTTGTCTAATTTGAAATTTCTAATGTAGATAATGAAAATGAGTTATTCGGAATCATATACAGTGATTTGATTTTTTAAACTACGGAAATATCGGAGAATCGAAATCGTGATTAAAGGGTTGTTATTTTCTTGTGGGCATGGTGTATCTAGGTTTAAGATGTTTAATTAATTCCTTCAATCTATTGTCCTCAATAATACTGATCGATTGATTATCTTTGCGTATCACGTAAGCAAATTTTCTTGTTATTGCTTTTGAACGGTTGTCTCCTGATTTAAATTTGTTCTTTGTGGCCAACAAATCAATGAGTGTTGGTTGATTTGTGTTGGAACTTGCTTATCTTGACAGGACTGGCCATGGGTCATTAACTTCTACCACTTCACTTGTACGATCTGCGACGATTCAAATGCCCGGTGCAACATTATTTGGCTTGGCTGCTCACTTGTGTTCAGTGGAGCTGAATACTACCTGTTGTATTGATGTAACATGCTTTTTTTAAATCTAAATGCACCGAAAATTACTTATAGGAAAAATCAATAGATCGCAGCACTATCACACGGAATTTACTAGATCGATAACGTCTGAACAAATTGTCCGATTTTCGATCTGTAAACGGCATTGAACTCCTTTTTAAAATAGAATTCACGCTACGATGCCGTTTTTTAAAAATATTTCGAAAAAAAAATTAAAATGATTTCTCATAGTTTTGGGAAGAAATTAAAAAATGTGGGCTTATAGCGCGATGACGACGTGCTTCCTGAATCCAACGCCGTGTCAATCAAATAGCGGCGTAAAGTGAAATTTCGGAAAAGATACCTGACTGGGGGGAGTCCCCCTTCCCGCTTCACGCAGTTGTGTCACTCGACCCTTGGGCTCCCTCGACGCGGCCGAACGGCCGAACCCGGCGGCCTGCGGCACGTGAGGAGGCTGTGCTCTCAGGAAGCCAATGGTTTCGTTCCTTTCAATCTCAATATATTTTTCTCCACTTATCAAACTAGTGATGCTGTAACACAACCAAACGGTCTCATATCATATGTAATAGTCGTATAAAACTATATATCTTGTTCACATATTTCCGTCTTCCTTCGAATACCATCAATAAGTTATTTGAGGCACTACTCAAAATATCAATTCCGATTTGGAAACTGATTTCAAAAAGAAAATGGAACTAATTGTGTATATATCACCAATATCCCATGTCCTAACATCTTATTTTACATACATTTTACTTCTAAGATCTTCCGTTAACATTCCACTACCAGAAAGAATGAGCCGAAATTACGCACGAGCTCTTTTATCCTGCGGCTCGATTTTTGATCTCAAAACGGCGTTTGTCTCCTTGATAGACTTCACCTGATGAATCTGTTTTCCCAACTATAGTTTTAAAACTGTTTTCGTACTTTCGGACAAAATTGAAGAAGTGGTAAAATAGCGCGCAGGCGAGATGCATCCTGAATCCAACACTGTAACAAACATTAAAATATAATATTAAGAATCGTGACATGTCCCAGCTTACTTAATAAGTTATATTGATATAAAATGATTCTGTTATATTTGTATAAACTTGAAGATTGGAATAAGTAATTCCCGGCGCGTCATTTTGATACAAACGACTAAATGATAATGTAAAAGGATGTAGTGTAAATCATTGTATTGTGACATATATATATATATATATATATATATATATATATATATATTGTGTGTGTGTGTGTGTGTGTGTGTGTGTGTGTGTGTGTGTGTGTGTGTGTGTGTGTGTGTATTTTTTAATGCATTAAATTGTCATGATATCAATACAACTTTAACCCTTAGACAGGAACACCCCACTAGAAGAGGAATATCCGTCTATGAGGGGGATAAATTATGTTTTGTTATACAGTTATTAATTCGGCAACTTTTACATTTCTACATTAAGATACCATTTTTCTAAACATCGTACACGCTTATCAGTAACATTTAATCGGGTAGCAATTCAATTTATAAGATATATATACTACTAGTAAAACGTAGCGCACCAGTCACTGATAAACCTCATATTAGGGAATCAAAATGCAAACGTATTAAATCGGCGATCCTCATCTAGGTGTCGAGAATAGGGATGCAACATTGATGTTGCAACCCTATCGATGTGCTTGATAAGTTGTGAATGAAAAGAAACCGATAATCACAATTTTATAAAAAAGTTAAAATATGAAATAATATTGCATTATACTACTGTCAATATGTGTGTTCGAATAAAGCGAACGGTGATTGTAACATCCTCATCCAGACTATCTTCAGCCCAAGAAATTACCCCATTTTTCTGACATTTCCTACGTATGTCCTACCGTACGCAGAGAGGCGGCCAACGCTAGCACTCTAGGTGTAAGGTCTCTCGCCCACCTTCCTGTACTCATTTGAGGAAGTTGTGACTCCATAAGATGACCCTGGGCGATAGTTTTCAGACTTAGTTTCGCTATTATTCTTTTTACTTTCTTTTGCCGTTTTGTCTAAATCGTAATTATAAATTAACAATCACAAAACTCAAACTGTCAAAACAAATTATCTTCCGCACGAACTTGATCGATGTTTCTAAACCAGGTTTTTGAAAGATGTTTTAATTTTGAACATTGATATTTGCATTTGTATTACTTGAGCATCATTCCTTCGTTTTTCTTGCTATCCGAAACTGGGAGGGGACGCGCCGATAATTCAGCGAGTTCTTCCCTAACAATGGCAGCATGAAAGACTGCGGGTATCAAACACACTGTTCAGTGCGATGATGTCTATTTGTCGGCTCCAGTCCTGGTCAACAGCGGCTGTGAGCATCTCTTTCATCTGCAGGTCCCAATTCTTCGCGGGGTCTGAACGCGCAGAGAAATAGTACTAGAACATAGATCGCAAGCCATCCCTTGTTAGACCTATCTGGATATACACAGCAATAGGATGCTAGCAATTTGTTCATTGCTCACTCGGACCCGAACTGCCTTTTTTCTTTTGTTTGTGATATTGCGTATTAGTTATTCAATTGTGCCACTTATACCTTTTTCTTCCGCTTCATTCTATCATTCCAAGCATAATATCCTTTTCTAGAGATTTTGTTCGACTCATAGTATGTCCAAAATATTTTATTTTCCATTTTTTGGCTTTGGCTTTTACAGAAAGTTCTGTTTTCTTTTCAAAATTTCGGCATTTATCTTTTTGCCCTCCCATTGTACGTTTAATATTTTCTTCCGTGTCCATACTTCAAAAGCATCTTCCTTTTTTCGGCCTATCTCAATGTTCAGCTTTTACACCCACACAACAGGATTAGAAATACCATTTTCTCGATTATTTGAATTTTGGTCTTACGCAAGGCTCGATTTCTGACGGAACACGACGGAACGGCGTTGCTGTATCTCGTTGATAATTATTACATTATATTATAAATATATAATTATTTCTATTAAATTAATAAATCATTTTCAGCGCGTTCCGGGACCTAAAATTTTAGAAATCAATCACTTGATATGCCTGCATATTTTATGAATTTGTGTAATTTTCTTTCCGCTGCTTTTTCTAAAATTATTCCTCTCTTTAGTTTTTCTGAACAGTATCCAGAATAAGTATTTTACTTCGTCTGCCATGTATATCACTTCTCCGTTGATGTTCAGGCTTCCTTTTTTATCAGTTGACATAAATGTTGTTTTCTTTAAATGTAAGTTCATAGAATATTTAAATTTTATATTAATAATATATTTAGCTATCATTATTACATAATTCAGAATTAGTACAAATAAAACATCTGCATAATTTTGATGACATAACATTTTCGCGTTTTCTCGAAAAGGAGTAAAGTGGACATGTCACGTTTTGAATGTTTGCTCCTCATTTCGCGCTCCTTTCTATCCAAGCCCAGCGCCGCCAGGGCACGCGCTCAAGTGTAGTCACCCTTCCGATCTGGAAGCAGGGTCGCACCTCTGGCACACTGCTGTTCTGATAGCGTGACTTTTCTGACCTCTGCAGACATCTCGCCGCGGTCTTCGGCGGGCTGCGTGCTACACTAGGGCAATTCGATATGCCCAAGAGTAGGAAGAGGGCGGTGAGCAGTTTCCAGCGGGCGAGAACATTGTGCAGTGACGAAATGGAGATTATATTTACTATACAAGAATTAGTGGAATCATTCGCGTTTCGTTAATTATTAGTAACCGAGTATTATATATGAACAAAATAATAATTCAAACAATAAATAACAATTATAAAAGTATATTAGTTTAATAAACATTTTGTGAGATATTAACTAAAATAACTTTTTTTTCATTGAAAATACAGGTATAATACCCTTATAACCTTTATGGACGTCCATACCGTTATAGACGCCCTAAAGAGGTATTTTACTGGTATAAAAGAACATAGGTATTTGAAAAAGGTATGTAATACCGGTATTTTACCGGTATCTACAACCTTTTCGGTCCCTGCCTATTCCTCATTGCCAGTTTACACTCCCTGGTCATATTTCGAATGACCCGGAACATTTGTTTAGGTCTCCTTTTGTTGTTATGTTCTTCCACTTCTTTGCATTTTTCTTTTTTTATTTATTTATTTAACGTAAAAAAAAAGTTAAAAACTGCGTATGACGTGCTATATTTTTATAGCACAAATATAATACTTGAAAAGAACGAAACATTAGGACTTTATTATTATTATTATTATTAACAATAATAATAACAATATTAATATTATTAATAATAATAATAATAATAATAATAATAATAATAATAATAATAATAATAATAATAATAATAATAATCACGCAAATGGAGAGGAATCGAAGGTAAAGTGTATATACTCGTACTAATCCTTCGAATCTTCACTTCGATGACTGAGTTTCCAAGATTTATAACAATTGTGAGACTCCATCTTTATATTTCACGGTGAAAATCTTGAAATCTCTCTACAGGTCTGATTCAGTTTGCCCATCGTGAAACCATGGAGCAGGTTGTTACTCTCTGAGAACCTCTAGGCACCGGGCGGGCGTTCTTTCAGCGCCCGCGGCGAAGGGCTAGGCTAAAGTGGCCGTGGGGGAGGGGTTCCGGGATTTCCAAATCCGATATGGCACTGGGACAGTCCAGTGAGCCCCCCAAAAGGGTCGAGTGACGCAACTGCGTGAAGCGAGAAGGGAGGGGGGAGTGTCAGGTATTTTTTCCGAAATTTCACTTTACGCCGCTCCTATTCATCCGATTGGCATGATTGACACGGCGTTGGATTCAGGAAGCACGTCGTCATCGCGCTGTAAGCCCACATTTTTTAATTTCTGCCCAGAACTATGAGAAATCATTTTAATTTTTTTTTGGAAATATTTTTTTAAGAAACGGCATCGTAGCGTGAATTCTATTTTAAAAAGGAGTTCAATGCCGTTTACAGATCGAAAATCGGACAATTTGTTCAGACGTTATCAGTCTAGTAAATTTTGCTTATTTTGGTGCTGCCACGTGGTGGCGACAAATGGAACTAGTGCCGGTACATTTAGCCTTAAATTACAAGTATTGTGTGAATTTTCACTAGGCGAAAATGTTTTTACATATTCTACAATTAGCACGATTGTCATTTTTTTAGTCCTCTTCAAAATAATTCCACACTTCACTCTTTTTGTTTATGGAGTGCACTAATCTAGTCATCTTTCGGTAATTTTAAAATGCCGAACTGAACTCAACAGCTCCGTCAGATGCCTTCGCAGTGGGCTGAGGAGGGGAGTATCCCGAGAAGAAACGCTGCCATCGAGCATTGCTTATCATGCCTGTCGTCACTAGATTGCTGGGAGCTCACAAGGAAGAGTTTCCCAAAGCTGAATTGGTTGCAAATTGCCTGCTATTTCAAGAGATGGTGACAGGCGCGAGTGGGATAAAGAGCGGGGCACGGCACTCGGACGTTGCAGCGTTGGGTAATTTCAACGACTGTTAGTGAATCTGAACTGATGGACACTTGCTTGTTGTTAACAGAAGAAAAATAGGAGAAAGTGGAATGTAAAGACGACAATTCTTCCGTAAAATCAGAAGAGATGAGGAATGGCATAAATAATTGAAAGTATCGAAAAGTTTCGAATCATTTACCGAAAGTATCGATACCACCCCAGTATCGAGGAGCCATCCCTACACAAAACTAAGTTGATAAGTGGATTATCTGGAGTTTTTACGCTATATAACACCGTTTTGCAAAGTCTACAGCTTTTATTGCATGTTTTTGCACGTTTCGGTGTTTTTATTGCTCGTTTGAGAGAGTTTTACCGCATGAAAATCTGTTTTTTCATGATAATAAATATAATAAAAAATGCACACAAAACCAACAAAGAATTTAGCATTAGGTTCTCCATTATTGTTTCTCACCTCAAAATGTTGTGAATAATAAAAGTAAGCTATAATGTCATTGCACCATACCAACTGATGAGACATATCATTATAATAAGGCCAATGTAATGCTTTGGAATAAGTGTATGAAGAAAATATGGTTGGCTGACACAGCAGTTACTGTCACTGGTAACTTCATGGCAGTTTATCAAAGAACAGAAATTTAGAACACTTGCAGGACTGGTGAAAGAACAGAGGTGTGCCTAGGGGACCAAACCAATTATTTATATTCTCAGAAACAAGTGTAATCCTAAAAACTCTGAGGCGTTGTCTTGAAAAATTAAATTTTGAAATGGCTGGTATCATCAATCTTCAGAAAGTTGTGATACTAATCACATAAGAAGTTAAGGGAAACCATATCAATTTCTAAATTATAAACAAATCTAAAATTTGTGAAAATCTGTTAAATTTCTAAATTTGTTAAACTTGTAAATATGTTTGATGTAGGCATATGATTATACCATTATATTGTACATTAGGTCTTTATAGATGTGATTATTAAGCAAATAGCCGTCCTTTGGTAAAAATATATGTTTGACACCTCATTGAATTTATTTAGATACTGCTTCAGTAAATTTACATAGACATTTATTCCCGATTTTTTTCCCGACATTTATTCCCGAAAATTATACCCGATTTTTTAAAAATTCATCTGGCATAATAGTGGAGAAGATTGAAGTAGAGTATTATGTCATGGGAAATGTGCCACTCATTTTCTTAATGAACTAATGTTTACCACACACACAATATTTGAGAATATATTTATTTCTTGTGAGATACTGCTTTCACCAGCACAGTTAAAGGTTAATATTAAATAATCACATTCTGTTCTAAGAAGGGCAAATTTGCTCACAGCTCCTTAAATTCTTAAAGATAAATTAGAATGATAACTATTTTCCTGAATTCATAATGTCTTCCCCAAAGCTCAAAATAAACTTTCAAGAAAGATTAAAATCTAAAAAAATGTATTATTTTGTTGGAACGGTACAAAGATTGTTCACATATAAGAATAACAATATTCCCAGAACACACCTGAGAGATCCATGTTATAATTATGTATGTGTTTGGCATTTTGAGTCGATTGTCTGACTTTGCAGGATAGCTAAGTGGCCCTAGGCCTGACATGCTTGGGCCTATTTAATTCTCCTGCTTGAGGAGTAAGGGAAACATGTGGCAAACATGATGTGTTCCCTTCACTGTAACTAGCAAACTCCGCCTGCCTGAGCTTGTCTTCATCACACACCTACAGAAACTGAGACAGTTTTAAAGGAAAGCTACAACTCTATTTTTGCCTTGACTGGGAATCAAACCAGGACCACACCATGGGAAGCCAGTCTAGCCCGCTCATGAGCCAGCCTAGAGGCTATTATAATGATACTTTAATCATATACACAGTTCTTAATTTGTATGAAAACAAAAAAGCTCTGAGTTCAAATTACTAATTAGTTTGACTTCTATTTTCTCAAATTGTTTGCATAATGATTCATAATAGCTTACATTGTAAGACATGATATAAAGCATCTATTTTGTGCAAAAAAGTTAATACAATCAAAAATACTTATATTTAAATTTTCCTTTCTTCAAAAATACAAGGAGCACTGCTGCTATTAGATTCCCTGGAAATTGGGTACTGACTATTTGTAACTTCCCAGATAACCACACACTGTAACAATTTGTTACATTAAATTTAATTTGCTTACTTAGGTCATTGTTCCAAGATGTTTCAGTTTCATTACAGCTCTTGTATCAGTATCAAAGTCTTTGGAGAAATCAGGGAGAACTGTTCTTATTTGCTTCCCATTGGTTGAGAATATTATGAAAACATACCTTAGTAGATGCCAGAGGAATCTTATTCTATGTGATTATTATGCTGAACCACAGGAATCTTGAGTGGGAAACCAACATTTTTATTAAATTTTACTTAGAAAACTAATAGAAAATTCATAGTGTAGTTGGGCTTGTGCAACCAGTGCTAGGCACTGGGTCCCTGAAGTCAAGAACCCCTGATGAGGATGCCCACTGAACCCAATAATGAGGGCAATGGCAATGATAGCTCCCATTTGCACTTTCTACATTAGGTCTCCCAAGAATCTAGCTACACCCCTGTAGAAAATACAAAAGTTATAGTAAAATATTTTTATTTACATTCATTACTATTAAGACATGGAAAGAGAAGATTGGAGTACACAAAACTGTTATAATGGATAGCCAGAGCAATTTTTAATTACACAACATAAGAATAATGGAATAATAGATCCTTAAAGTATGAAACATAGAAAACTTTCAAAACTAAATTTACAAAGTTAGGAAAATGTTTATATAGTATATTATTTATACTACTCCCTATAAGGGTATAAGTATTTAATAACATAACATTGATATTTTTTTTTTCAACATTTGCTGACATAATTCCTTTTTTTTTAGCTATTAGAAGTAAATTGTTATAATAAATGAAAATATTTTTGGTTCAATTTTTTATTGAATCTGTAAGATTACGAAGAAAATATTCTAAACTGATATGTAGTATATTCTAGAATCTATTTAAATTGGTGCAGTAGATTCTCATTCAAGGGACATCAACGAAGGCAAGTGCAAGATTTATGATCAAAAATTTTCTTACCTATGCGTTCTCCCTTTTCTCACAACTTGCTCCCATATTATTGTTTTGTGCTGTCAGCAGCAACAACTAAATCCGACTTTATCATAAATTTTAATATACAATACAAATAAAGTAAATACAAATTGTGTTTACTGTGCTGTAATTTATTTTCACTTTTGCATTTACAATGGGTTGTCACAAGTGTTACGTAATTATTTAGGGAGATTCAAATGTGCGTTATGGGTGCGTTTCCGTGGACGAGGAGGTATTCAAAATACTCCAAATTTGCATTATGTAATTTATGGATGGCCTGAAAAATCTAAGACAAGGTTATGTTCCATCTCAGGGTTACAAGTTGGATAGAAAAATGATCTTAAGAAAAGATCTTATACGTAAACTATTATTTAGAATTTTGTATACCAGATAATTTTGTGGTTGTGAAAGTTCTTAGCTAAACCTATCTATTTCAAGACTTTTACCTTGTTCCTATGGATTTCTACTAAACATATTTTTTTGCTAACTTATTATTTTAAATCATCAAATATTCATGTGCTTACATGGTTATTAAGATTTCTTGCCCATTTTTCTAACATTTATAACAAGATTTAATATTTTTGAAGAGTATTTAAGTGAGACTGTTACTGAAATAATATTCATATTCAATTGCACAATCATGACAAAATTACAGTTAACTAAAATTCTATTTATAGTAATTTATAAGAATATTTTTTTATCGTAATGTCGTATTGTTTTTATCGTAAGAATATTAATATTCATAATAAAGATGTCTTCCTTAATGGCAAAGCTTTAGCCAAAACATTATGCATGTTTGTAGTTAAAATACTTTGCCATCTAGTAACCGGTTAATAAAGAAATTCCAACTTTTAAATATAGTAAACATAAGTTACTTTTAATAGAATACATCTAACAATCCAAAATTAATTCCAAGTTTTCATATGTTAATTAGGGTTAAAATAATAATTTGTACATTTTCTTCATACAAAAATTCAAATAAATTTATAAATGTATTCTATTTATTTATTTATTTATTTATTTATGTAAAAAAAAAACAAAAAACACACAGTTAAAAACTGCATACGACGTGCTATGGGGAAAAGTGAATTGTGTGCACATTTTCAAAATCCTGCCTTCGGAATAATACTTCCTGCTGCGACAACATGGAAACGATAATTTGAATAATTGTATTTCCCACTGAATTCTAGAAGATGTGCACAAGAAATGAAGTTTCATTCATGTCCAGAAGCAAAACAAGGGACCATCCCAGCATTTGCTCAATGGATCAGGGAAACTGGACGAAAAACCTAATCGAGATGGGGGTCATAGACCCGGAGGCTGCAATACAATACTTGTTACAGGTTGTTTATACACATTTATTCAGCTCAAATGGTAAATAATGCATTATGTATCATATGTAAATTCTAAAATTTATAATGGAGAACATTACTACAATCTATATGGATTATCTCTTATTCTCTTGTATCCTTCACTTACAAAACAGGTTATTTCAGCACCACTCTCTCTTCCTCCCCAATGATTAATATTTTTGTTTCTTTTTGAACCATCACCCATGACTCAAATCCTTTGTAGTTGTTTGTATACAAACCTTTACCATTACACCACAATCTATACATTCTTATTATAATACATGGGAATGGTTGTGAACCAAACCACTGTGATCTTTACTGTGATGAGATGACAGTTAACAAATCTGGTTTGGCCAATTAAGGATCTCATAAGGACAACTCTTTTTTCTGTTTCTGTTCCTTCTGAAGTTAACTTCATTATTCAGATTTGCCAGTGAATATTTGATATGAAATTACAATACTCTGAGGTGCTTTCCAATTACACTCGGTATTTTATTTTATTTCAATACATTTATTCTCTGTAGTTCATGACAACCACACTGTCAACAAATTGTAATTTAATTAAAAGTTGTGAATCTTACTTGTAAATTTTGTTCCATCAGCAAAGTTAGCTTTAAATTACATCAAATAGAAACAGGAAAGGAATTCATATTTATGGATGCAGTCAGAGTTCTACATCAACCACAAATTTCAACATTTGGATACATTTTAAATTGCACCTTCCTGGTTTCTTTGACTAGTTGTTTTCTGCAAAGATCAAACCCATTTTTGTTTCTATATGAAAACATTTTGATGAATAAAAAAAACACACAAACTACATTTATCATCAAAAGTTAATTTTCATGAAAAATTAATTTCAAAATTTGATACTTAGAATTCCAAATGTTTTGGTAACACAGTTACAAGATCATGAACTGCATTAATTATATTTAGGGCACAAAAATCAAATGAAAACAAGCAGTTTAAAAAAGTACTCTTACTTAGGTAAGAAGAAATGATCCAAAATATTTTTAAAATTACCTGTTCATATATTTTTTATTGTTAAAGCATCATTTTGAAATTTGTTGCAATATCTTCTACAAACTTTAAAAAATATTATTAGAAATTTTTTTAAAACAGTCAGTCAGTAAGGCATGAAGAACATTAAAATATAGTCTATGAATAGTTGAAACAGTGCTTTAAAATAAGCTCATTTACAGATTATGTTTAACTTTTTTAAGACTTTAACATTTCATTATTTTCAGACAAGAACCTCATGAATTTGTTTTGCTTTCTCCAAAGCAAAAATTTCACAAAACGTTTCGGAAGAGACAAGTTTAGTGGTGGTTTTGGAATACTACAGAGATAAGCAATTTGTTAAATTACTTTCTATTGCTTGTTCCTTCTTGTTATATTTATCTTCAATATCATCATCATCATCATCATCATCATAATTGTCACCTTTTCACCAGGTTTCAAGTGCAAACAAAAAGAAATTAAAAAGAATACTCCATTCAATTCTGCATGAGCCAACAATAGTCAAAGATTGCTTCACTATCAAAGTATACCTCTCTAACAATGTCCTATTGCCAATAATACTTCAAAAACGAAAGAAAAATACCCATCAAACAAATTAAAAAAAAAAGACAATAAAGGCAAATGTTCACTTAAGCTTAAGTTTATGAAGCAAATTATTTCTTTGTAAATTAAATATATTTCCAGCATCAGCAGTAGCATCATTGTCAAATGAGCTCTGTTGCACAACCTTTGAAGTTCGATGGCCAGTTGAGTTGCATTTATGCAGAAAATGCCATTGGGCATAATTGAAAAAGAGTAGTTGATCCAAATGAAGTATTCTGCTATGAAAGGCTGCCTCTGTTCTTTCCATTTTGAAGAGGACTTAGACACAAAGCGTGTAAAATTAAGAAAAACGTATGTATTTAAATCTGTGAAAGCATAACATGAAACTTTGGTTCAGTACTTTGCAAGTAATCAATTTATAACATTAAAATTGAAAAACTTCATATAATTTTTGAAGACCTCTCGTTCATAACTACCTAGTGTATAAAGATTGAATGTTTTTATTTGAGGGATCACACTTTTTTCCAGAAAGAAAATATTGTCGCTCGATAAGTAACTGCATCTTTACAAACTTTCAAGCTTAGTTTTCTCAAAACTAGCAATTTTGGACATACAAGATGTGTGTTCTAAGTCATCGATATATTCTGAGAATGAATTAAAAACGTATTGATGAAAATGTTATGTTCAGAAACGTTTTTAACTACAAACTGAGTAGTGGTACAGTGAAAACAAGAATGCCAAATTAGTTCCTCTAGCAAGATATATTTTCAACTAATAAATATGAAAAGAACTTTTCTAACACATAGTGGCAACATTATCAAATTGATTACTGAGTTTTATGAAGTGTATAGCATTACGGTATTTCAGTAAATGATTTATGAAAAGTGTTGCTAAGTATCCCAGTCTAAAGCCAAAATAACAGGACTTGTAGATTACAGCTTTCCAAACATGAAGTCTTGCTGCATGTCTTGTATTCCACACATCAGAATTCCCATTATTCATGTACTAGATATCTTTAACTGGATTTTGTAACCAGAAATTCAAGAAACTCCTAAGCTGACACTAGAGGAATATTTTAATTTAATAATAATTATGTAACTAATATTTTTGCTAGGCTCATGCCTAGTTACATAAATGTAACTTCATTATCTGTACATGTATTCTAGAGTTCAGTGGGAAATATTGTTATTTAAATGATTGTTCTCCAGGGCAGTAGTATATTCCTTCATGAAGGACATAATGAGGGATAAGAACCCAAATCTATAGCTGATTTACCTTTGAAAATAGATTTTATTTCATTGGAGTGAATATTGCATTAACAATTCTTGCCAAAAATGCTCCTTTCTTCCTGTCTTCAGAATTCAGCTTATATATGGTTTAGGGTATGGATCCCAGAATTAAGAAAACATACACAAAATACACTTCTCCCCATGGCATGTCACACAATTTTTAACCACTTTGGATGTAAAATAAAATAAAAAAGTAGAAACTTCTAGATTAGAATAACTGAAAGATGTTTGTTGAGAAATTTCTTAGGAAGCACAAAGATGTACCTCATACAGTTAAACGTTTTGGAGTTCAGAAAATCACTAAAAGAAATTTGAGAAATACTATAATTCAAAAACAATGATGGATTGTTTTATATTATACTAATATGCAATACAATACATTTGGGGGGGGGGGAGTAAACATGAAAATATTTATCATTAAATTGGAATGAAAATATCTTATTATTCATCACTGAGTTGGAATTAAAATTATTTCATGACTATATCCAAGTCCTCCTCCTTCAACAAAAATTAATGCTTTCAAAATTTTATAAATAGTATTTAAAATAAATATAAATATTTGAAAAAGACAGTGACCAACAAACCAGAATACCATATTTCTTTGATACTAAGTCAAAGTAAATTATCGGTAAAGTTAGCATTTGCTGTTGAATGAAAGTCCCTTCTGGACTCGTAACTTGGCTACATTTATGTACATGTGAGAAAGCTTGAAGCTGTAGCTTACTTTAGTTACCTTGTCACTTTAACAGGTAAGCAGTGACTGCGGGTATGAGAGAAGCACTGGTTTGTGCACAGAGAGCTGCTCAAGGGATCTTCTACGGTGAATCACTTATGCTTGCGGCCAACAACACATCAGTTACCAATAAACATACTTGCAAAGAGATTTAATTTAATAAAAAAAAAAGCCGAAAACTTAATATTTAATTTGCCAAAAACAATGAACAAAACGTAAGCTAAACCTCAAGTGAAATTTTATTAAAATTAAATGAATTAATAGCATGCTGTTTACTTTCAATTTCACAAGACTCTTCTGCATGCCTATTGTATTCAACTCTTCTAATAAATGCTGTCACCAACAGCAAGTGAGCTTATGGGTTGTAGTAGAAGTATGGTGCGCATTTTACACCAATAATTGTTTAAGTCTGAGTTTGGGTACGAAATTTATTGTTGGATCTGTTAAGAGAAGAAGTTTATATTTTGGGGTTCGTATGCACATTGATGCATCCTTATTATAATTTTGTTAGGTTTCCTTCACAAATATGTTTGAAGGAGGTAACAATTGTATAGATACGATTTTGAACAATGCAAGTAATGATCTGAATTACAACATTGCAACAGCAAATAATGATCTGAATTGCATTCAGAGCCGATTTATTCCAATGCTTTCCGACATTGCGTTGCTGTTGTTACGATTGCCAAACATGCAATCTACTGTTGTTCGATTTGTTCCTCTAATCCAAGTAAAATTGTAAATATCTTTAGTTTGGAAAGCCCATTCCGAATTTTGAGCCATATTGCATACACACTTCTGTCTTTAACCTTTATCATTCACAGTTTCCTGGCCAACATTGTTATGGACTCTACTTCCTCTCTAAACATTGAAATTTCCAAGTAAAAATAAGTACTTCTTGCTAGACTCTTGTCACTTGGGGTTTGGATCGTTTTTCAGGGAGCAAGAATCTCGTCACTTAAGGTTTGGTTCGATATTTCGAAGCTAGAATCCGTAAATCAGGCCCCGGGTCCAGGAGCTTGTTTTCTAGGAGCAAGACACTCGTCACTTAGGATCTGGATCCTTTTTCAGGAAGCAAAAAACTCGTCACTTAAGCTTTGGTTTGATATAGTGTAAAGTTAAAGCGAGTCGTTATGAAGCTAGAGTCTCGTTAAATAGGGTTTCCGGGTCGAAGATCGTGATTTCAAGCAGCAAGACTTTCATTACTTGGGGTCTGGATCGTTTTCTGAGAGCAAGAATCTCGTCACTTAAGGTTTGGATCGCTATAGTGTAGAGTTAAAGCGAGTGGGTTTCTAGAAGCAAGACTGGGTTTTCAGTGAGCATGAATCCGTCACGTAGGTTTGGAGATATAGTGTGACATACCAGATTATGCAGCAAGACGGGTATATTTCAATAGTAAAGAGTTAAAGCAATTCGTTTTGAAGCTACAAAATCGTTAAAGAGGTTCTCCGGTTTGAGGATCGTCATTTCTAGAAGCAACTCTCGTTACTGGGGTCTGGATCGTTTTCAGGGAGCAAGAATCTCGTTATTTAAGGATCGATTTGGCAGAGTTAAAGCGAGTCTTCATGAAGCTAAAAGGGCCCCGGGGCGACGTGGGAAGACTCGTCACAGGGGTCTGGGTCGTTTTTCACGGGCAAGAATCTCGACACTTGATGTGCAGATCCATCTAGGGCAGTGTTAAAGTGAGCTTTATGGAGCTAGAGTGTGGTTAATGAGGGTCCCCGGGTCGACGATCGTGTATTCTAGGAGAAAGACTCGTGTCACTACGGGTCTGGGTCGTTTTTCAGGGAGCAAGAATCTCGTCAATCTCGACTCTCGTTACTTGGGGTCTGGGGCGTTTTTCAGGGATCAAGAATTTTGTCTCTTAAGGTGCGGATCGATATAGAGCAGAGTTAAAGCGATGCTTTATGAAGCTAGTGTCGTTAATGAAGATCCCCGGGTGGATGATCGTGTTTTCTAGGAACTAGACTCTCGACACTTGGGATGTGGGTTGTTTTTCAGGGAGGAAGAATCTCGTCACTTTAGGTACTGATCGAAATAGAGCAGAGTTAAAACCAGTCTTTATGACCCAAATTAACTACTATCTAGCTTCATAAAGACTCGCTTTAACTCTGTTCTATATCGATCCGCACCTTAAGTGACGAGATTCTTGATTCCTGATAAACGAACGAGACCCCAAGTGACTAGAGTCTTGCTTTTAGGGAAAACGATTTTCGTCCCGGGGACCCTCATTTACGACATTATGTGACGAGATTCTTGCTCCCTGGAAAAGAACCTAGACCCCAAGTGACGAGAGTCTTGCTCCTAGAAAACACGATCGTCTGTGGATGTCCCTAGTCGAGTGAACATTGTCGCGGAGCGCTCCGAGCTTAGGCGCAGGTAGTTTTCTGCAGATGGTTAACGACATAAGGCTCATTCACAATGCAATCACAAACATAAGCATAACACATAGACATAGACATTAACATAAGCGAAGAGTTGGCGTATTCACAATGTCGAACATAAACATAGGCAAAATAAGAGTTTCTATTGGCTCTGACAATATTCTAGTTTACTATTGGTTGGATATGAGAATCGATTTCGAGATATCAAAACAAATACGACAAACACAACCACGCAGCACACGAATCGACAAGAACAGTTCGCCTATCGACTTCGATACTCGATTTTGAGTTATCGAACTGTGATTGGCTCATTCCTTATGTCTGACATAAGCATAAGCACAGAAGCTTGAAGCTTGCAAGCTCTTAAGTTAACGTCTTACGTGTTATGCTTATGCGAACGCATTGTGAATGAGTCCACTTGTAGGCGTAGTCCTAACTTTTATGTTAACGCCATGCTTATGCTTATGTTTGCATTGTGAATGGGCCTATAGTGTTCAGCACGGGCCCAGTCGTCGCAACGTAAAAACTCGAAGATAAGGTTTGTATTTTATACTATCGCTTAACTGGTATTCTCTTTTCTATCGTTTTCTTAATAGTAACTCGTTTTTTCAAATCCCTAATTTTTCTTTCCACTATACTCTCTTTACTTCATATACCAATTCCGTCTGAATCTGCTCCTTGCATCATGTAAAACTGTAAAATCAATTCCTTAGTTTAACGAATTTAATAATTCGTGCAAATTTATTTCCTCTAACTTGCCTTAGAATTTCCCTCTAATGTTTTGAGAATCTCACCTTTTAAACTCTTCTTATACTTATATTATTTAATTTGGGTAGTTTTTTTTCTTTCTTTCTTCTTCACTTCTTAGCATGGCTTCGAATACCAGAGGAACTACTAAGAGTAACCAAAACAATTTACAAGTAGAAATCAATACAATTGTTAAATGCCCTGCCTTCCTCAACTCCTTGGCGGCGGTCCTCACTGGAATGGTCGCCAAGCAATTAGAGGAGAACATAGATTTTAACACCGAGCTAATTAATAATTTGCGCATGAAATTGAAAACCGAGACAGAAATTAAAGATCTGAAAGCAGACAATTAGAAATCTGAAGCTCGACGCGAGAACAGATCAACTCGAGATGTATACGCGGCTGAATTCCTTGCGGATCTTCGGAGTCGAGGAAAAAGACAATGAAAATCCAGATTAACTTGCACTTGATGTGGCAAAACAGATAAGTGTCGATTTGCGCCTGAACGACGTTGATAGATGTCGTAGAGTAGGACCCAAGATCGCAGGAAAAACACGACCGCTCATTGTAAAATGTGTACGTTACAGGAAGCGCCTTAAGTCTTTCAGGAGAAAAAGACAATTGAAGAACACCGGTGTTACAATACGAGAAGACCTCACAAGGTCCCGTCTGGAGGTTCTGAGAGCGGGCATAGATAAATTTGGCCTGCAGAACGTCTGGACGGAAGATGACACAATAGTCATTAAAACGGGTAGCGGCAAATCCCGCGCGCAGACAATTGCCGACTTGCAGGCCATTTCCGCCTAAGTAAGAGCGCTCCCCACCCCTACCCCACAGCTTAACACTCCCTTTACTTGGAATTTCCAAGGATCATCTCTTTCCTCCTCACCCCTCTAAGCATCTTTTCTGTACAACCTTCCTGAAAGCATGGCCACCAGCATGAATCCGCCCCTACAGCCTTCCTCATTACATGGACAAAGCAATCAACCAATAACACTTACTCATAATACTTACGCATCCATATCAAAATCTTCATCGCGAACTTTACTTGTAGGTCACGTAAATGGTCAATCGCTATATTGTCTTCTCGAAGTGCGAGAACTAATTTCAACCCACCATTTTCATGCTCTCCTTATTAGCGGGTCCTTATTAGTATGTTCATTATTCATTTTTAGGCTAATTTTGACAACTAAGGTCAAGAGAGGAAAACTACCTATTGTTCTTGTGGTAGAAAAGTTTCTGACTTCAAAAAATTTTTAAAAAACCTACCTCATCCCCCTTCTTTGAAGTAGAATTTAATTTTGTACACTTTATTTTTACTTTCCCGTATACGTGCGTACATACAGAGTAATATATGTAGTACAGAGAACGTTATGAAATGCTGCGGAAAATCGATTTTGAGATTTCAACGGAAAAACATATTTTGGGGTCTCCTGATACCGAAAAAGTGTGTGTTGTTTTTTAGTTTTTTAAATTTATTTATTTTATTTTATTTATAAATGTCTGACGTCTGATGACTGTCCACGTGATGTCTGTCTGCGACATTGTCCATCTGACATTTGCCTGTCTGACATTTTTGTATAATCCTGATAATGTTCTTGAAATAACATACAAACACATGGGAATTTTCTTTGAATTGTCATAATCGCCTAAAGACACCAGGTTCAACTGTTCCTGGTGTCTTTACTGCAGAGCATTCTCTCATCCCGAATCTGTCTATTATTTTCTCTGTATACAGTCGACTCCGGTTATAGTGAACTCTGATATAGCGAACCCTTGGTTATAGTGAACTGAAGTCACTGGTCCCGTTTCATTTACATTACAAATAAGCATAAGATTCAATTATAGCGAACCTGAACCTCAGCTATAGTGAATGAGTAAGTCCTGGAAATTAATTGGATCTCGTATGTTATTAGTCGATTGAAAATGCTTTTGAAGTGTGGGATGGTGTTCCAACAGTGCAAGAAGCATTGAAGAGTAGTGAAACGTGGTTTAAGATGTCACTTGCTACAACACTTGTCACGATTCCTGGATACCAGTTTCTTAGAAATGACCGGAACCCACACATCACGTCACAGGGAGGTGGTGTCGGTATTTACCTTCGCGATGATCTCACTTATATTTATATAACTTCATCAGCAGATACAGCTAATAAGAGTAACGAATATCTCTTCATTGAAATTTCAATGTTTAACAAACAATGTGCCCTAGGCGTAGTATACTGTCCTCCGAAAACTGGAAATATTGAAGCTATCAACAAAGAAATTGCGTTTTGCTCAAGTAAATACGATAACATAATACTGATAGGTGCTTTCAATTGTAATCTTCTGAAATCTACGTTGCATGCCGACAAATTCAAACGTATGTTTGACGAAATGAATCTTTCTATCCTACCACTCAATGCAACTCCACCATACTATCAGTACTGATACTTGGATAGACCATATCGTTGTATCGAATCATGACAAAGTGAAATTCTATGGCCTGTTCATGTCACCAGTTCCTGGAATATCTAAACATGACCTCATATACGTCTCATACAATATGAAATGCCCTAGATATACGCCAACAGTTTTCAAATACCATGACTTCAAAAGATTCAATTTGAATTATTTCTCTCTGGTTTCCCCCTCTTGTCTCTCAAGAAAGTTTGTTAGATAGAAAAGTAAATACTTTTACTCATCAATTGGCGGAACTGATTGATCGGCACGTATCTGTAACAAAAGCTCGTGCAACACGTCTGCTGGCACCTTGGATAAAAGATGAAATACGTTGCTTAATAAAACAAAGGGACGCTGCCTTCAAAATTTTTCGAAATTCAAAATGTGAAAATGACAGAATTAAATACAAGAAATTATGAAATGTTGTTACACAAAAATTGAGAAACGCAAAATGTAAATGTTACCACAAAGTTTTGGCGCAAATGGCAACTCGAAACAAATATGGAAATCTCTACACACTCTTGGCAAAGGCAAATCATGAACACCGCTGCAAATTGAGGTACCCCTAGACAACCTAAACCAACGTTTTGTTAATACCCATTTCGAAAGTTCATTAAAAAACATGACTATCAAACTTAGTTCCCTTCTAGAAATACTCCAGAAGAATTTTTCTTTGCGTGTACAAATCATACTGACATCCTCAAAACTATTCAGAGCCTAAAATCAAGCGCCACCGGAGTAGACTATATTAATTCCAAATTACTGAAACTTTCTGCCGAAATAATGTATCTCGTAATAGATATAATAAATTTTTCTCATAAGTGGAACTTGCCCGACCTCTTGGAAAACTGCACTTGTCCATCCTCTTCCTAAATCAACAAATCCACCTGAGTACAGACCTATTAGTATTCTACCTACAATTTCTCAAGTATTAGAAAAAATTGCACAACATCAAACTGTGAACTATTTAGACAGCAAAAATCTCTGAAGTGAACATCAACATGGTTTCCAATCAGGTACAAGTACAGAAACTGCTTTTAAACTTAATTGAAGAGGCCAGAATCGCCATTGACAACGGTAAATTAACAATACTTATTATCTTAGATTTCAGTAAAGCATTTGACTCGGTCGTTTCTTTATATGCTACTATTATAGCAAGTAAAAATACTTTCGAGGGAAATAAAAAATGCGGCACAATCACGTCCAGAAAACATTTAATTTTAAAAATTATAAACACAAAACCATTATCTAGAGTGAAATTAGGAATCCAAAACTGAAATAGTTGCCTGCCAATTTATACAAATTCCATGAAGATAATTATCTCAAAGAGAAAAATGTAAACAAACGAGATATTTCTGGGACAAGGACATTATTTACTATTTTGCATTTGACTTCCTTGTATAATTTTTGGACAAGTAGTTTAGAGGCATATCACAAAACATTCAGGTCAATTTCAAACGGCATATCAACCTGTGTAAGTCACAATATTCCTCTTCTTCTTAACTTCACATTGTACAAATAAAACTTCACTTCAAATTTTATCCACTAAAGTATTAATTGGGTTTCTTGATGCATCAGTCCCCTTGCTTTGTAAGTTTGTATCCATTGCAGATGTTGCAAAACAACTTTAGAAATTCAAGGTTTGATATCAATCTTTCATTTCCCCTTCTTCATCTTCTTCTTCAACACCTCTAATATATAATACATTGTTACATCTTATCAGAACTTCTCCCAAGTTTCCAGTCAAAGCTCCGTCTATATGCTCCTCAGTGTTTGCAAGTTGCAGATTCATGTACCCATCAACAGAGACTAGATATCCTTTGTACTCATGGCCCCACTTCAACTTCACCATCACAGGCTTCCCTGTTAAACTGTTGAGGAAAGGTTTGGGGTTGATGGGCATTGCAGTCGCCATGATGGAATCTGCAACAAACACAATAACGTTCTACATTAGGAACATGTTCAGATACTAGACACATTTTTTGTGGTGGCTTTTAACAGACCAGCTATCTTAGTTACTGATAAAAACATGAACACCAAACATTAGTAGTGTTAAGTGTGTAGTGTTATAACTGTGCCTCCGTTGCACAACATTAGTCAACAAGAAACCCAAATATGTAAATATCTCATATGGAGATTAGCTAGAGTAATAAATAGTAAACACCTTCGCGATATCTTCCGAAGGTGTCTATTATCTCCAGGAACTTCTAAAACAGAATTTTGTTTAAGTCACTACCAAATAACTGCAACAAGAATTGGATTTGCAAGTTGATCAGTTTGTTTATGCTACAAACACTGCGTTTCGTAGTACTGAACATCCTGAATTTATAAAACTTATTACAACTTTTAAGGCCACGATATACACCTCCTAAAAAAGACAAAATGAGAAATGATCTCCTAAATGTTGTATTTGAGGATGAACCCAAGAGTGTTGCTACTGTTTTAACAATAAGAGTGTATCCTTTTCTAGTAGATGGTTGGTACTATATCTTTGACCCTGGTGAACAAGCTGATAAGTCAAAGAACTTAATTTTACAGGTGAGCAAAAAACACTTTAAACAAATGCTGTAAATAAGGGATTAATGATATTCAAACAAAACCTACACACTAATGGTTTTGTTTGAATATTACCTTCGTTTGAATAGCATTAATCCCTGATTTACTTCAGTTGTTTTTTGCTCTCCTGTAAAATTAAGTTTTTTTGACTTATCAGCTTATTCACAGGGGTCAAAGATATTTTATATGAACCAGTAATTGTGTTGTTGACAAAAATGGAAAATCTTATTTAGTCGACAAAATTGATACATCCATCACACTGCCACTTACTTAGAAAAGGTTGTTACTCAGTCAAATGAAAAGGTGCCAAATTTAAACAAATGTATTGTTATTAGTGTTGTAACAGATGTTGCAAATGTCTCCAGGGCAAAGAAATATTTTAAATAGTGATCTGGATATAATAACATATGAAACTGCTGCACTATTTTTTACTTACAAAAGATTTAGATAATCAAGAAGTTACATGTGAAAAAATAGTAAAACACTTTGTAAATAATTGTTTTGAACCAGCAAAATTTAATGAATACAAAGTTGTTCATGCTGTTGTGTTGTCAACAGACATTTGTTGGAATACTGTTTGCAATTGTTGGGAGAGATAGTCTCAAAAATGATAATTAAAAGAAATGCAAAAGAGTTGGTAGGTATTTTGAAACCAATTTTGATTGTACTAGACAAAGTTCTGTACAATTGGCAACGTAACACACAAAAATTTTAGAAAATAATTTGTCTGGCATTTTAAATTTGTCGCAATTACAGATTTTTATTAAATGTTATGGGCAAGCAATAACTAACAGTCATATTGTAAGCTATTTTTAACACCGAAATATTCTTGAAAAATGCTTTAAAGGAACAAGAAAAAGAAGAAGCTTTTGAATATCTAAAATCGAACTATGATGATAGTGTAGAACTCTTAAAATTTTTTTAAACCTTTTTTTTTTTTATGAAAAAAAATTAACCCAAATTATTTTTTAAAGAAAAAGAAATGAATAATGTAAAAAGAACATTTATTAGCATCAGCCTTGGAACAGAAAAAGCAGCAAAATTGGTGTTCCTTGATAAATAACAAAATAATTCATAGAAGCTATTATAATTCATTGATTATTAATAAATAATTACCTTTTATGTCAAAATTTTTATAAAAATTTTTTTTATTACTAATTAAATATTAAGCCTTATAAATTCAAAGTTTTTAATAATAATTAAATCAATGACATTAATCACTTGATTTAAATCATTGAAACCCTGGCTAACACTGAAAGTATCAAAATGAAAAATATATATAACGAGATTCCTAGACATTATGAAGATGCAATGAAATGGGTTTGATAATTCTGAATGGGGAGTAGTATTAAACAGAAAACTGAAATGATGGGGAAGAAGAGACGGAAGAGAAAACTATAATACTTAGGATGTCAACAATCAAAAGGAAATAACGAGTACCAAGTTTAGGAAGTATATGGCTTTTTGAAGAAATCGAATTATGCAGATGGTGTTTGCAGGACTAGTTGTAAACAGACCTAAACAAGTAAGTGGAAGGTTTTCACATTTTATGTAGTCCCATAATCAAATTTGAATCTTTTTGAATCCTACTTTACATAGCTGCAATGAAATATTAAAGAAAAGTTAAATTAAAACTAAACAAAAGTTTGTATGATTTTCCTGAAGCTGAAACAAGATGGTTTATGAAACCGTGTAGTATGTTGAAAAGTGAAATGAAACAATGCAATTGTCATTTTCAAAACATATTGGATTTAAGAAACTAGTGAAATGTCTGTATTTTACATAGACAATAAATCACTAATTGACTGGACTGTAGATTTTACAATTACAGCCAGAAAAAGGCGTATCATGAGAAAATCTAACTTAGTAAAAGATATGGAAAGTGGGAAAAATATTTTGAAATATCAGATCTTTTTAAATGTTTCTTGTCTTCTGGTTTTTCCCCTGTACTTTCTTCCTATAAAAATTAACCTTGGAAGAGCAAATGATTTTGAAACTTTTATTGTATGATTCACTTTACCACGGTCCCGTTAGTACTACGTTTTCAAATTAACACTTGTAGAGGGAAATGGAAAACCCTACTCCTTTTCGACTAATTTGGATTAGTTTAACAAGTAGAGAACCTGTTCCAAGACAGATCCGGAATAAAACAGATACCTGTCCAAAATAGAAGATATTTTTGAACCCGAAGAAAATTATTTGTATGTTACGTTTGCTGAATAAAACAGAAACACACTAATTTGGAAACGGAAATCTTCTGTCCCTGCCTATCATCTACTGCCCACTGTCCAGAACATACATACTTGACATAAAGTGTATTAAAAAAAATTATATTATTTATAATATAATGCAAACAACAGTTCCAGCTGGTTTACAAAATAAATGACGAAATTACCCTACACGTCATCTTCCAATATCACAATTCTCATAGGAAGGGAAGATCGATTAAAAGCTAGTCTGTTTATCCAAAACCCATTTTTAGATTTTATCTGTTTTTTTAAATGTTTTACTGATGTAATCTTTCATGGTAGAAAAGGCCTAAGATAATACAAAAGCATGACGATGACTTCCATTACAAACATGGAAGAGCAACGTAAACAGAAACATAACTGTGAGCAGTTCTGATGAAAATAAAGGAAGCATTGGGGATTCTAGAAAGCAGAAAATTGACATGTTTTTGCGAGAAACAAGAATTTACAATACCAGGTAGCAGACAAGTGTGAACTACCAGAGACTACTGTCATAGAACATTTCTATTCATTATACAAATCGTTAGCACACAAGAAATGGGATATCTCCAAAACCATCATTAAAGTAGGTTAAGAAAATATACTTATTTTTAATTGTGCGTATTTCATAAACATAGTTCACAAAACAGCCAGTAATTATATAGAGTAAAATACTTTGCTACTAGCCATGAAATTAAGTTATGTACAGATTAAAATTGATATCCTGCAAAATAACGATTACGGTGTCTGCTTTTCTTGTGCAGATAACATTTTCAATGGAAGGAATTTATAGAATACATATCTTAAATCTTTTAATGGATTTCCCCTCTTGAAGCATTGTGCAATGGGAAATTTTGGTAGAGATTTTAATAAATACATATATATAAAGTTTATAAGAATTTTGCAAATGAATTTTCACTCATGCTCCCAATACGTATTTGAAGTTAAAAAAGAAGAAGGTTGTAATAAACAAATTATAACGAAAAATAATATAGATACATTACCGGTCTTGGTACAACTCTCGGCAGTTAATATACTTCCACTATCTTGATTTTGCTTCCGCTACAAGACACTCTCAGCTGTAATATCTATAACCCTAATTTTAAGAAACTCAACCAACTCAGTAATCAATTACAATTACTTTCCCGACGCACTCAAACAAATACAAGAGCCGAACAGAACACAACAGCACGCTACACACGTCTCATACACAGGAGCACAGAACGCAGAGATATTATTGTCTATTCTTTGTACTATACTTGTTTTTTTTACGTGGCGACTGACGGTAGTGTCTCAAAGATGGAATTTGGCACGACTTTTTGAGTCATTCTCAGTTCTGCCGCTAGTGTTACTTGATTTGCAGCACTGCTTGATTGCGATCACGATCGCGATCATACGACATCTTGCGGCGGGACTGAAAATGGTGCAAAGTCGAGCCGAACTCCATCTTGGAGATACTACCGACACATGCCACGTTAGAAAACCCTAAGTATATGCACAGGAGCGTGGTGCATACTTTGCCCAGAGAGTACTCTAGACTAAGGCTGCCAACCAACATTCTGCTGCCAATCGGACAAAGGCAAAATGCTGCCGGCCGAAGCAATATTCATAAATGACTGCCATTTTAATACACGAAGCAATTTTTTGTGTATATATATCGCTTAATGATTGTATAATGTTTCTTGATAAAAGTTTCAAAATTAATTTTTAGACAAACATATCTAAACAAAAATAGAAACTTCTGATTGTCTAAAAATTATTTTTTTAAACTTTTATCTAGAAATCTTTTGTGTACCCTAAAAAATTGACAATGGAATCATTCCATGTCAAATCCATACACAAAAAAATTCAATCTTATACTTTGGTTTTTAAACGTGGCGCGTGAAAACATGTTCACGATGGAATATGGTAAGGATTTGTGCGTCTTTCTCGATCGTGACACTAGATGTCGCATGATCGCGACTGTATCAAGCAGTGCTGCAGTTCACGCAACATCTAACAGCAGGGCCAAGAAAGACGCGAAAAGCCGTGCCATATTCCATCGAGAAGACAGGCCTTTAACGCGCCACGTTATAAAAACCGAAGTATAGCATCTCGGATTTCAATACCTCTCTTATGTTGGCACTACCAAAATCGTTTACCACAAAACCACACATGCCACCATTTAGAACTATTTAATTGCTAACTAATTACACAAAAATTAATTTTTTTGCTCTTCAAATTTTTGGGTTATTAATGGTGAGCTCGCGGAAGATTACGCTGGATCTACCACAATTAGTTACCACAAAACACCTCAATTTTTTGGTATAGTGCCAAACAAAACCTATATCGAGACATAAACGCCATATTGCATTATTCATTTGTTTTTTCAAAAATAAAAAAAATTAAAGTTTTTTGACTTGTCTCTCACGTCAGTAAAACTTATAAATTTTGTATGTCTTGTTCTGAGGTTTGAGTTGCAGAACTAGTTGGTATAATTCAGGCTTCCTCAGGTTTTCATTAACATGCATTGCTTTTGCATTCAACCATTGAATCATGTCGCGCTTTAATGCATATGCAGTTGGGGTTTTATTGGCAAACACACTATGATATGGAGCATTATCAAGAACAATTACTGCCTTAGAAGGCAGTTTTTGTAATAATGTTTCTCTCACTCACTTTTCAAAATTTTCTTGATTCATCTGACGCGATCATGGTAGTCGCCTGATGCAGAACCGACCTTCTCTGTAAATTGTCGAATTCGATTTCCGTTTCGCCATTTCGCATCTACATTCGCGCACTCTGAATCAAAACTGAGCTGATGTTTGCGAAACCAATGCATTGACCAAGCACACGCTGCCCCTTTCCTACAGCCCATGTGTGACTCACGGATGTCTGTCAAACAAATCCTACAGCTCATCACCTTATCGCGCTCCCTTCACGCCGCGGAGAAACTAGACCCCTCTTACAGGGCCGGAGAACTCGGAACCGAACAGAAAAAGAGCTTCAAATTTCGCATTTATAGTAAGGCTTTATAGCCATTTTCTTAAAAACGGCTTCAAACTTTTCAATGACAATTTATATCTTGGATAAGGTTTTACTCTTCTTTAATATTCTTGAAGTCAAATTTCGGTTGTACTACTAGGAAAGCAAAAAGTTGAGAAAATGTCAAAAAATGTACTTTAGGCGACGATAGTTGTCAGCTATCGTTGACGATAGTTGTCAGTCGAATTTCAGTCTTGCTAATTACAGTAAAATCTGTCTAAACCGGAACCTGTACAAGCCGCAAAACAGCCTTAATCGGAAAATTTATCCGGCCCGTGAAGTTAAATGGCAGTTTACACAGCATAAAAAGGAACTTCTCTAATGCGGAAACGGAACAGTTTTTCGTGTCCTGCAGAAAAAAATCGTCATAAAACGTAATTCCTATGAACTGATTTCATCGTCATGTTTGTTTTAAATTCTCTATCCCTGTGACACACGATTTATTCGTGGCAGCCAGACATTGAAGGAGAGGGGCATCAGCTGTCAGCGTAGATTTCTACCTGGGGGTCGCTTCTCTTTCAAGGCGTAGGCTGTAGAGGAATTCCTTATCTCCCGACTCTCTGAACGTGGGAAGGTGTATGGGTATGGCTTCTATTCACGTGCCTCCCTGCCCCGTATTGAAAATCATAACCCCTCGACCAGATACTATGCCATGCTGAACGCCATGCGAAATATAGGAACGCCATAGTACTGGGTTGTGATGCATTGTGCGTTGAAAATCAGCGAACATTCCGAGTCCTGTCAATAAAGTGTGTATTTTTCAACTTCCAGTCAATGAAGTGTTTAATATTTATTTAAAGGTGATTTCTTCTATAAATACATTATACGTTAATGTATTTTGATATTTATAATAAAGTCATGCAATTTACTACTTGTTACAAAATTGAAGCTTTTTTGGTAAGTGAAAATTTGATTACTTGATTTCAATTATTTTACTGAAACTTATGTAACATTTGAAAGTGATTCAAAAGTACATTAGAATTCTGCCATTCACTATAGGAAATCGTAAAGAATCTTACGATGTAAAGAATATTTTCTAATGTTTAATGACGGAATACCATATAAAAATGTCAAAATTGCTTTGAAACTTGTATATTACAATAATTAATTGTATTCGAATTATTCATGCATGTGTTCGACCATATCATTAGGCCACGCGACGCGTGGAGAATTCTGCGCCTTGACTAGCAGCACGTAACGAAACGTCTGAATTCTAATTGTCGAAAAAACACTACACATAATGATTCATATCACATTTAAATTTATTTTTATGGATTTTGAAAGGTGTTAAGCACGCTGGTAAAATTTCGTGTCAATCTGAGTATCAGCATGGCGAGTATTGCGCGTAAGCGCTGTGTGAGAAGTGACAACGCTTTCCCCCATAAGCGATGTACTGCAATCAAATCCTTTAACGCTCTATAAGTGTGCAGGCTGTTTCGTTTTGGCTGCCCGAGATGTGACATTGCCGCTCACATCACAGTTTTCTCAGAAAACTTTTCTGAGTTCTCATTGTCGTTTGTGTATCCCCTCCCAAGAACCTTCCATACCCCCTCTTCTGATGCAGTCATAACTCGGCAGTAAGCCTGGGAAACCCACGGCCATTTCCACGGAATTCACGTGACATGATTGTGGGCCCCGAAGCGGCAAGGGAGGGGGCAGAGGGCACGACTGTCTTTCTTCGCAACTCATGCAAGTCTGCCAACTATCCCTAAACACATTTCAACATGATTCAGTAAACACTACGGAGACACTACAGGACACTTCGCGATATATCGAGAAACACTTATGCAAGCTCCATCTAGTGGCAGAACCTGATGAATAATACTCGTACAGTGCTCTGTTTAGTGCTCTGTAGGTGTTTGTTTTCAGCTTGATTTCTTTTAATTTGATTGTCTTTCTCGTCGATTTCTAGAAAATGCCGAGTCCTATGTATGCGGCTGGTTGTGTAGCACCATGCTACATGATGGTTGTAGGAATGCTTTATCGAATGTGAATGAAAAGCATAAATTAAGAAACTCGCATATTCTGATTAAACAGTATATGAAGGCCACCTTATTCTATCCAAATGAATTGGCTATTAGTTTGTTTTCTAAGATTAAATATGTTTTCAATAAAAACCTTTTAAATTGTTTACGTCAATGTAAACTAAACGTCAAAAAATAATTAATGCAAATCATTAATATTCAATTGGAGAATATTTTATGTAAGGATAATCTGTATGTAATCACTAATGTATCACTAATCTGTATGTAAGTAGAGGTATCAATGTATTGATACAGTTCTTTTTAAAGAAAGTAAATGAAAAAAGACCAAATGTATCACTAAAAGTGTTAAAGGAAGAAAAATCTTGCATTTGTAACCACTTTATTCTTGGAATAAATAAAACATCACTGATATTATTGTTTACTTTAATTTGAGCCCTTCAATATAATTTACCAGTCCCATGCGCCATTAAACCCCTGTTAACATACAACCCTGTAGGTTCGTTAAATGCACATGTACTTACCTGTATGTTAAGAACTTTAACATCCTTAGCAACGGGTTTAACGTCCTTAGCAACGTAAACAACCATCGATTCATCGCAAGTCAAATGTTTGTTAAAGAAAAAACATGGCGATACAAAACAAATTAAATACTAACAATTCAGAACTAATTCACATTATTTTGGGGGAAAATTATTCTTAATTGTAATATTAATAATAGTATAATTAGAAAAATGACTATTTGGTAAATTAACCTCATTTTCTTCACATTCCACCAAATGAAACTCAACTCCGGAAATCATATTTATCTCGGCATCGCTACGCTCCGCCTCGATTTTTAACTTCTGGCCTCGGCAGTAATTACACTCATAAGATTTCTAGGTATATTAATTGCTATAAATCACAAAGAGTGTAGGTAAACATTAGTCTCATTCGTTTGGTTGATTTTAAAAAAATGTGTACTTCCGTAAGAATCACATTTCATTTTGGCGCTGAATTACGAGGTTCTGACACTAGGAGCGGTAATGGAAACTTGTTTCCATCGGTTGCATGGTAGAACGGGGAACTATCCTGTATTGCCTCTCTCTGTAGTATTTGGTACAGCTGGGTAACTAGACGTGAGTTAGCAGTTTTATATTTTCGTAATTTTAGAAAAAAGAAAAGGATCCAGCAAAATGACATTTATGTCATCTCATAGAATACATTTAGCACTATCCCTACCAAAAGTTTAAAGAAAATATGGAGCCATATTCAAGAAAATGTTGTTTTTGTAATTTTAAAAAATTGCACATATTGCTCGCAATATTCCTCAAACACTACCAAACGTTTCAAAAAACCTACATGACCTTAATGAATGAACTAAACATGTAGAACCAATGACTTACATGAAAAATCACTATCTTTAATTGTAGTTGTAGAAAGACGCCAAAAAAATTCAGACTTTTGAAATTTTCGAAAATTCAGAGTTCACCTTGAAAATCGGGCATATACCACCTTTATAAGTGTATTTTACACTATTCTTACAAGAAAAAAAATAGAAGCATTTTTTGAGAAAATTTGGAAAATGTCCCCGAGGCTGCATGTAAAGTACCCCTAAATTTTGAAGAATGTTTTTCTAAATCTCAAAGGTTCAACTCGCGTCAGACGCACAGAGGTTTCTTCAATTAAAAAAAAAAAAAAAATCCAATGCATAGTTGAGGCGCTAGTAGTTCCTGTTCACGGACTGACTGACAGACACAGAGACGGACATTTAAAAAAAATCACTTTTTCGGTATCAGGGGACCACAAATGGTGTACTTCCGTTCAAATCTCGAAATCGATTTTCCGCAGCATTACATAACTTTCTCTATACTACGTAATATTACTCCATATAAACATATGTATAGAGAAAGTAACTAGTGGTATTACAGAATGGCACAGACTTTCTCGAAGTAAAGTTTTCCAATTTCCTTGGTGAGGACTGTCTTTATAGTCTTGCCTCATCCTCTGGCCAGCTGTCATATATCGCCACCCAAAGTATATATTTTTTTAATTTTTTGCGATTTTTCAGTTTTCAAATAGAACAGAAATATTACTTTAATTATATTAAAGAAGAGTAAAAAACTTCGTCCTTAATAGCAGCTTTCACTGAAAAACCTACAGAAGATGGTGTTTAAGTGTTACTGTAAATGCGAAATATGAAGCTCCTTTTCATAGGAATCTCCTGAGTTTTCAGAAAACTTTATTTGAAGTCATTTGAAGCACTTACACTCACAAGTGCAATAATGTATACAAATCGCTGGAAATGTGGATTTTAACGACGTGAGAGATATTTTTAAAAAAGTGTATTTTTTTAAATAAAACAATACATAATTATGAACTTGACGTCATATAATTTAGTGAAATAAATACTATCAGTTTGAGTGAAATAAATACTATGAGTTTGAACTTTTTTTATGTGAAGTCATTTTTGAGAAAATGGTGTTTGAGCGTTTCTGAAAATGCGGAATTTAGAGCTCATGTTAACAGAAAACTGTTGAGTTCTCGAGAAATTTTATGACATCATTTAAAGCACATAAACTCATAATTACAATAATGTCAACAAATTGTAACGAATGACGTATATTATGATGTATATTATTGACGTGAGAGACAAGTAAGAAAAAATATATTTTTGTAATTTTTGAAAAAAAACACAAAAGGATCCAGCAAAATGTCGCTTATGTCATCTCGTAGAGTACATTTAGCACTATCCCTACGAAAAATTTAAAGAAAAAATTTGGAGCTGTTTTTGAGAAAATCTTGTTTTTATTATTTTTTAAAATTGCACATATTACACGCAATATTCCGCAAAAACTGCTAAAATTTTCAAAAAAATGTACATGGCGTTAATGAAAAAACTAATTATGGACCACAAATTTCATTTTAAGGAAAAACCTCAATCTTCATGTTCATAGTTGTAAGAAAAAGTCGAAAAACATCAACTTTTGAAATTTTCGAAAATTCAGTTAACAGTAAAAAACGCCCCTCCAAAAAATTTCATTTTTGAAATCTTTGGAAAAAAAGAGTATACATCAATATGGCGTTTATGTCAGCGTTGGGTTCGTTTTGGTACTAACCCTACCAAAAATGTAAAGAAAAAAATTGGAGCCGTTTCTGAGAAAATCTTGTTTTTGTTATTTTTGAAAATTGCAAATATTGCACGCATTATTGCACGAAAAATACTAAAATTTCCAAAACAATCCATATGACCTAATTGAAAGAACTATTTATACACAACAAATGTAATTTAAAGGAAAGATCTATGTCTTCAATTTTGTAGTTCTAGGAAGACACTGAATAAAATTAAGAGTTGATCGTGAAATTCTGACTTACGCCACCTTTTAAAGTGTATATTGTCTTACTAGAAATTTAAAGAATTTGGAGCTGTTTTTGAGAAAATCTTGAAAATGTCTGGGGCACGTCATGTAAAATACTCCCACATTTTAAAGAATGTTTTTCAAAATTTTAAAGCTTCAACAAGAGCCAGATCGACATAGGATTCTTCAATTCGGAAACGATTGTACGTGTGGTTTATGCGCTAGTAGTGTTCACAAACGAACGGACGTTTTGCTTCCAATTGGTTTTTCGGCATCAAGGATTTACAAAACATGGATTCTGCCTACACCACGTGTTAGAGGAATTTTTCTCCTAATTTAGCAACTGGTTTTACGCACTTTTTCGCCACCAGAGCACGACAATATTTTTTTTTGCAGAAAATCCGCCGTTTTTTCGCGCAACATTACATAACTTTCTCTATACTACGTATATTATTCCGTATATACGTACTTATACGAGAAAGTAAAAATAATATATAAGGGTTTATCCTTCAACAGCTATTATTGCATTAGCTTATGGCCTAATAAAAGTCCATAAACCTGACTTTCCGATGTGTTCTGTCGTATTCTCTATTGGTAATCCTTATTATTTTCTATTATTTTCATTTATTTATTTATTTACGTCAAAAAACAGTTAAAAACTGCGTATGACGTGCTATGGGGAAAAGTGAATTGTGTGCACATTTTCAAAATTCTGTGATCCCTACACTAAGTCATATACTACTTAAATTTTGAATTTTGAAAGGGAGAAAAAAACAAAACTCCCATGTAATAAAATCTATTTTCAAGGATAAATAAGCAATAAATTTTGAATTTTGAAAAAAAAAAAAAACTCCCATGTAATAAAATCTATTTTCAAGGATAAATAAGCAATAAATTTTGAATTTTGAAAGGGAGAAAAAAACAAAAAACTCCCATGTAATAAAATCTATTTTCAAGGATAAATAAGCAATAAATTTTGACTCTTATTACTTCCTGCCGCGACAACATGGAAACGATAATTTGAATAATTGTATTTCCACTGAATTCTAGAAGACGTACACAGAAAATGAAGTTACATTTATTTTACATTTTCTATCTAAACACCCTTTTAGTATCAAGAAGTCAGTTGTTTCAAATTTAGTTGACAGTCGTCTCCCGTTCTATACTTTTAAATTACGTAGAGTTTTAGAGATATTGAAATGCAATGATTACCCTTTAAAATTCATAGAAAAAAGTATATCTAAAAGACTAAAATTGGTTAAATATGGGAAATTTTGCAGTAATATTACCATACAATTTCGAGGGAAGAATTTATGAATAATTTGTTATGTTTACCCTACATCCTCCAAATTAAAAATCAAATCAATTGTACAATTGCAATAAAATAAATTGGAAATAAACGTAAGTTGAGCACAAGACTACTTGAACATGAAAGAAACATAAAAGACCTGGCATGTAGACCAAATTCTCTATCACGATATAGAATACTACTTCCCATCATGTAAATTTCCAGGAAGTACGAATTTTAGCCCGCGAAAATGTCTGGTATCCTAGATTTATATTATATTATATATATATATATATATATATATATATATATATATATATATATATATAAACGTGTTCTTATTTGAATACACAGGTGGAATCTAATAAATTTACTAGTTTATATGATGGATTATTGAGTATTTTTTCTCGAAATTACGATATTTCTCTTACTAACTATTAATAAACTTCTCTCTGCCCTACTTGATTTTGTAATCTCCCTCTCAACTTCTATCTACTTCCTTCAAAAGTTTTTTTTATCATGAAGCGTTCCGTTGAGACTTGTGTACATTAATATTATGTATTTCTTCGGTTTATGTGACTATCTGACCATTGTCTAAAATATTATATTTATTTGTTTTGATCATGGTGGAAATAACATTTATTTCCACTATGGTTTTTAAGCCTGAAGATAGAAATAATTATTTTCCGAAACGTTGCTGTTACTATTATACCACATGTTATTATATCACATGTTCTGTATTGATATCAACTGTTATCCTAGAAAAAAATGTCTTTAAAAGAAAGGACCAAAACCATTCTGATAAATTTAAAAATCTAGAGATAGAAATACAAATAATTATTTTAAAATCTCATTGTTTGGATTGATTGATTGGTGATTCCGGGCACGCCAACCGCTAAAATTATTAGTTCCTTTAGTACAGGTACAAGCGTAAGTGTAAATAGTATTGTTACGTTTCTAAGTGGTGAATTAAAAGTCTCGTATTATTTTAACAAAAACGTTTATTTTGTTTCTTAACACAATCACTGAAAACACTTGATTATTTATTTACACTACACTTCTCTTCAGTTATTTACACTACACTTCTCTTGCTTTATTTACACTACACTTCTCTTGATTATTTTACACTACTCTTCTCTTACACACTCGCACAGTCCTAAGCACTGGCCACAGTTCACTGCACTGATCACAGTTCGATGCACTGGTCCAGTTCACACAGTTCACGTAGATGCACTGACCACGTTCACGTCACTGAGCACATCACTGCACTGCTATTCACCGCGATGCACACACTTCACAGTTCAGCTTCCACTGCGGACTTTAGACTGACTCGCGGTCGCCGGCCGCCGCGTATTTATACTCGTCAAGACAATTCAGAACCTTCCGGACTCCGCGCACTTTCTGGAATAATCCGCTGGCAGGTGATGCAACCCGTGCTCACAGGCAGCTCGTGGTAGCGCCGGCAAATGTAACCCGCGATCACAGGCTCGGGCTGGCGCCGGCGGATGATGCAATATTCGTTACAGTATGTTTTTATCGTGGGAGGTGGCCGGAATCTTTCCCCACTACATCTTGGATGGCGAGATCTGGCAAATACCTACACGTCGACTTCCGTTATCCCTCCCCAACCACGCATCTCCCACCAGCGGGGAACGGGCCCAGTCGAGACTGGCTCTAAGCTCCCTATTATTGCTCTACCACTCTCAAAAAAAAACCTTCCACTGCGCATGCCCGAACGTGGCCTCTCCCTCCAAAGCTCCCATTTCCCCGCCTGCCTGCACTCTTTGTCACAACATAGCTCTCTCTCTCTTTGTCTTTCTCTCGTGGGTCGCGCGGTAATTCAACACTGCGAGCTCGGTGATAACACTGATGAGTGAGAAGGATCAGACGGAAGGCAGGCTTACGTGTTTCTACAGTAGGGGTTGTCCAAACGATCAACAGAAAATAAGCCGTGCCTTGAAGAAGAGTTTCGGTCTCCAGTCCCTGTTTGACCGTGGCTAGTGAGCAGTGACAGTGTGCTTTACACAGTAGCTGCTGATATTCACAAGAACCCAATTATTACAAATAATTCAAAGTATATCCACTGAAAAACGATAGGTCGTTGATCAAATAATCATTGAACATGGCCACATTCCTCTCCGTCTTCCACCGTACCATCCAGATCTAAATCCAATAGAACTTGTTTGGGGATTTATGAAAAGGCGCGAGGCAGAAGAAACAATTGATGCATCCTCAAAAGAAAAGGAAATGTTTTGCAGAGAAGCGTTTGCACAATACAGTGCTGAATAATGGAAAAAATCCTGCGAGCATGTGTAGGGAATAGAGGTGACAATAATTCACAACGTGATGGACCAACAAACGATGTATTCATTTCTTTGGACACTCCTGGGAGTTGGAGTTCCTCTTTTGACGAAGGGGGCAGTGATGACGAGTGACGGTCAGCGCGATCGCTGCGTCTTGCAGTCACCTCTCCTTGTCGCCGACGCGCTTCCTTATCGCCGAGAGGGGAAATCTCAGATGCCACAGGGTGGGGGCAGCCTCCGAGACTTTACCAAAGGTACGTCCGCCATGATGGTTTTTTTGCGAGCGGTTCAGCTATAGTCTCCTGGCATGAATGGTAGTGTAGTGCATGTTAGTGTAAGTGTATGAGGATACGACAAGGAAGAGGAAGGAGAGATTGCGCGCGGTCCGTGATCCGTTTGTTAGGGATCTGCTCCGGTATTCGTTTGGTGTTAATCGTAGAAAGCACGATACTTCGTAGAGAATATTGTTTTAAAGGATAATAAAAGAGAAGCAAGTAATCTAGAAAAAGTTGCGAATCTCTTCAAAAAACACTTTTCTAGAATTGCGGTTGATCTCACGAAGGGACTAAAACCACAAAATTCAACATCATATGCTTCTCAAAAAAATTTCGACACAATGTTCATTTCCGAAACTTCTTTCAACGAAATCCTCAGAGTAGTCAGTAAACTAAAAAATAAATATTCTTCTGGTTTACATGAATTTACGAATTGTTTATTAAAAACGTGTGCACCTTCCATTATACACCCATAACTCACATTTTCAATGCTTCTTTGTGCACAGAAATATTTTCAGATATTTTCAAAACAGCAAAAATTAAGCCACTTTTTTAAAAAATGGAACAAAATTGAAATTCAAAATTACCGGATAATTTCTCTTTTGTCAGTTTTCTCAAAAATAGAGAGGCTTTTCTCTACGCGAATGGAAACGTTTCTCATGAAAAACGAAGCGTTTTCACACTCACAACACTGTTTTAGAAAATAAAAACCTTCATTTTCTCTTTTCTTAAAAATGTTACTTCATCAATTGATGAAAATGAAGAACCGATTGGGATATTTTTAGATCTTTCGAAAGATTTTGACGTTATTAACCATAACATTTTACTCTCAAAATTACCTTCATATGGAATTCGTGGTATTGCCCTAGATTGGATAACCTCGTACCTTAAACTCAAAGAGTTGAAATACCGTACTGGAACGAAAGGACATTATTTACTTATCTTTCCAATTTTTTGCCAATTGAACATGGAGTCCCACAAGGTCTTAGGTCCTATCCTCTTTCTGTTGCACGTAAACGATATGCCCTTATCTATTAAAAATGGAAGAATAGTTCTGTTTGCCGACGACACGAATGTTCTTTGCAAAACAGAAACAATAAATAGTACAATTTCAGAAGTTTTAAATTGGTTTTCTAATAACAAATTAATAGTTAACGTGGAAAAAACTGTCTCAATGCAATTTTGCGTTTTAAACCAGCAATCGTATGCTCCTTTGAAAATGAACAATATGCAATTAGCTAATGTTAAGGTAACAAAATTTCTAGGTCTCTCTGTCAAACCTAAAATGGAATGTACATATATCAGAATTAAACACTAAATTAAGCTCATTATGTTACGCATTCAGAATTCTTTCAAATCCTGTCAGCCTCCATGCAGCTCGTTGCATGTATTTTGCAAATGTACAATCCCGATATATGGCATAATATTCTGGTGAAGCTCATCCTTTAGTGCCCAGACATTTAGATTGCAAAAGAAAATTATCCGAATAATGAAAAAAAGTCATCCACACGATCCCTGCAAGCCTCTTTTCATTGAGCTTGGAATCTTACAATTACCTTGCCTATTTATTTTCGAATCTGTAGTATTTGTCAAAACTGATTTACTTAACGGTGGGAACATATTTTTATGTAATACTGATATTTATAATTACAACACACGACGTAGAAATCAAACCAGTTTTTTAATTGGTTACGTGACTTTTCTCTTTAAAAGGGAATGAACAAGAAAGATCTTGTGCGAAAGATGTTCTTACTTGAATTAAACCCGTTCATAATGAGCAATATAAAAATAAAATTTTGAAGCAAGAAACTTGAAGGGTTTTTTTGAAATAATTTAATTAATTATTTTCTTAATTCGTATTTATTATTTATGATTGCATTTATTAATTGTGAATTTTATTCTGAATTAGTTGATTGTTCACAATTTATTCATAATTCGACTAATAAATACAGTAAAACAGAGAAGGGGAATTACAGAGCTCAAGAAAATATGCACAGATTGCACACCTCTCTTAAAAGTCACATACGTTCCAGTTTTTACATTAAATAATGATTTGTATGCAATGCAGAAATGTATTTCTATTTAGGCAATTCGAACTAGTTAAACATACGGTTGACGATTATGGCAGTAAAACAAGGATTTCACGGGTTAAAATTACACAAGAGCTTTTAGTAAAACAAGAAATGGGATTGGCAGGTGATCTCATAGCTAACTGCTGTTCCACTTTCTTGTGGCGCATATGCGCATAGCTTTATGCTTGTAGCGCATGAAGACATTTGAAGACATCCAATAACCTATTTGTAGTGTGCGGACGCAGCCTCGCCGGCCTCTTTCCACATTTCGCACATCTCTGGCAACGCATCTCTGGGTGTAGTCTGTTGCGGGCCTAATAGCGTTTTCCATTCGCCGCACTAGTGCGCACTCAGGGCAGCTTTCGTGTTCCATTCGACCGCTAGGGCGCACCGGTGCAAAGAACTGCGTGTTCCTTTCGCACATCGACACGGACCCAGGGCGCACTAAACTGCACTGACGATCGCGTCAGTGCAGTCCAGTGCACCGGGCCATTGTGAGGTTAGGCACGGAAGTGATCCATGCTGATTTAGATTCGTGGTAAAATTATGAAGGCAATTGAGGATCTTCTATCACGCAGGGATACTTCGAATGATGGAGTATATTATGTTTTGCAAGAAATGTCTTAAAATAATGTTTGTGATTTACACGAATTCGAAAATAGATTGTTTTTTCCGAAAATTTAACCTTAATAACTTCAAATCCAGTGCTATTTAGAAACTAAAGTGTTTTAGGTACGTCCCAATTTCGAAACGCAAATAAAGTGAAAATAAAAATAGTGACCCTTACAAAATCATTCAAATATATGTGCCAAGAAATGTTTCTCGCACGCCCATACATATACCAGCGGAAATGTTCATGTTAATATTTTTATTGTTTTCAGTAATCAAACAATTCTACAGAAGCCTTTCGGTTCAAAATCTTGTGTACTATATCGATCACTGGCAAATCTCGAAAAATGAAATTACGACTCATACGCATTTGAAGTTTTCGTAGTTTTTAAATAAAGAAATCACACGTTAATAATTTATGAATTAAGAAGTAAGAATTACCAAAAGACTTCATAAAAATTATAACGACGATCATAATTCAAAAATATTATTTTTCGAGTTCCATCAGTGTGACTGACCAAGAACTGCTGTGTATAATTTCACTGCGTAGCGCACAAGCACTGACTCAGTTCTGGAATCCGTTTCATTCGTAGCTGCCCTTCACGCGTGTGTGGCAGCACTGTTGCGGAGCAATGACGTTTCTGCCCTGCACTAAGGGTGGGTTTCAGTGCAACGAATGGAAAACGCTATAAGCCACCGTATTCCCCCTCCCACTGCAGCCCCGCGGCAGCCTAGGACGCCGTTTCTTCGGTCGCATTCTCCCGAGTGTGCTCCGGCAGAAAGAACGGAAGAAAGCCGGTTGGACTGGCAATCGCAGCTTCTTAACGGCGCGTGTTTTGAAATACCATGTTCGTAAATGCTCTGAGAGGACTTGCATTCCCCTCTTCTTAAAAGAGATGTTTAAGAGAAACAGCACCGAATTAATTTGGGTGTGCACATGCGTACGTGCGAATACCCACGAGCCTCCACTGGTAAAGAAGCAATTGCTTTGTATTCATTCTAATGGCTGAAGAAGAAAATGAGACACGGAGTAGAAAAACCCCAGACTCTGAAACAGAAAGAGAATGACCAAAGGGGAATTTCATGGAGAAGAGGGGACTTGCATTCCCCTCTTCTTAAAAGAGATGTTTAAGAGAAACAGCACCGAATTAATTTGGGTGTGCACATGCGTACGTGCGAATACCCACGAGCCGCCACTGGTAAAGAAGCAATTGCTTTGTGTTCATTCTAATGGCTGAAGAAGAAAATGAGACACGGAGTAGAAAAACCCCAGACTCTGAAACAGAAAGAGAATGACCAAAGGGGAATTTCATGTGAGGAATGTGTTGAAGAAGAAAAATTCTTTCAGTGCATTCTATTTTGAATGGGAACTACAAAGAGATGACAAATTGTAGAGAGCAAAAACCAAGTTGCAAAAATGGTTTCTTTGTGGCAAGTGAACACTATTTTATTAAAAAAACTTGTTTAGATAATTAAAAAAAGTAATCTAGTGGTGCTACAGAATGTCACAGACTTTCTTGTATCAAATTTTTCTAATTTCCTTGGTGTGAACTGGCTTTAAGGTCTTGCTCCATTCTCTGGGCAGCTGCCATCTATCGTCGCCCAAAGTACTTTTTTTTTTTTTGCATTTTTCTCAACTTTTCGATTTCTTAACAGTAGAACCGAATTATTACTTTAAGAAGATTAAAACCTCATCTTAATAGAAATTTTCATTGTAAAATTTGAAGCCATTTTTAAGAAAACGGTGATTAAGCAGTGGCGACACGTGGTAGGTTGCACAATTGCCCAACCCCCAGAAAATGAAAAAGATCTCATGTATCTGAGGAATATAAAATTTCCTTTTAATGACATTCAATTTTCAAGATATTGCAGCAATATCGATGTATAAAAATCATTCTGAAACCAAAGAGCGTCCAACTGGCGCTCTCTCCGGTGTCTAGTGCCTTGCCAGGAATTGCCCACGCTCTTGGCTGTATTACTGAATTTATTGAATGTACTCTTTGACACTTCAATTTCACACGGGGAGCATACGGCCCTATGGTTGGGCAACCAGATACTGGCGCTGTCAGTCTCTGGGGAATACTCATTGTCTCCGTCTCACTCACTCCAAAGTAGTTATATGAATTTCGATTGTTATTGAAAGTACACAAGTTCGGTCAATTATTAACGATATTCAATGCATTGTTTATATTTTGAGAATTTGATTTCATTTGATATTAGGTTTATTGATTCAAAACGCACATTTGATGAGTTGTGTGTGTAAAGGTGGCCGTTCTGGATGGAAGTCCCGCGGAAGCCAGTGTGGCTTCAGCTGGCAAGCGGTTAGCATTCTTTTGAATAAGAATGTTTGTCGAAGATGTCTCATTATTGCCAAATATTATAGGGTAGTGAAGTTTTTGAAATAAAATAATTTTATTTGTGTGACACGTGTCGAAGCTTGTTGCAATGTGCTGGGGTTGAACTTAAGTGCCCAGTGTAAACCAAAGCCAGAACCACGTGCGCGGGAGGTGAACATGCGCGGGCACGACGCATAAAATTATGTAAGTAGTTTTAATAGACTTTTATTTCACTTTAAATTGATTTGATTTACTTACATTTTTGTTATATATTTGCATTTTGAATTTTGAAAATTACATTTCCGTCATTCGATGGAGGTGCTACCTCCACTCTCTTGGAGCACCAGCAGTTACTGCGATTAAGCATGACTAAATGCAATTTGAAGCTCTTTTTCGCAGGAATCTATTGAGATTTCGAAAGAAAAAAAACAAACAAAAAACACCTCATTTAAAGCACTTCCACTCCCAAATGCAATGTTTACAAATCGATGGCACTGTGCATATTAATGGTGTATGACATTTGAAACAAATAATTTGTGTAATTCTTAAAAGTTCATTTTGGTGTATTCTTTTATTTTTTAAGAATTACACAAATTATTTTTTTCAAATGTCATACACCGTTAATTTGCACATTGCCATTGATTTGTAAACATCATTGCATTTGTGAGGGGAAGTGCTTCAAATGACTTTTAATGAGGTTTTTTTTTCGAAATCTCTATAGATTCCTGTGAAAAAGAGCTTCAAATTGCATTTAGTCATTTTCAAAAAAGTCTACAAAATCTAAAAAATCTAGTTTTCCCATATCGACCCTATGTGTGCTAAATGTAATGAAAAGTCACAGGCTTTCAAATACAAGGTATTACAGTGAAACCCCTATTTTATGCCACTCTAGGGACTGGTCAGAAAAAGTGTAAAATCATGAAAATTATATTTTTGCACGATTTTTTTCTAAAACATGTAATTCTAAAAATAATAAATAATACATTAAAACTTCAATTGAAAAGAAATAAATAGCAACTAGCGGTGATAAAATGGCTAGTACTTTTTCACCCGCATTTTCTCGCAAATTTACACGAAAAGTATTAAAATTTTCGAAAAATTGTGCATGACCTTATTTCAAAATCTATTTTTAAGGAGTTTTTTAAAAAAAATTTATCTTCATAATTGTAGTTGTAAGAAGACCTAAAAAAAGTTTGAACATTTGCAATTTCCGAAAACTCCGAGTTTTCAACGATAATGAGACCTACACCATTCTCTTTAACGTCCTTCACACTATCGAAAAACAAAATTTAATCGAAAACAATGGAGCCATATTTTGTACTGACTTATCACTGGCGACAAACTAACTCAACAAACACATTGGAAACAAAACATGTGGGCTTAGTCCTGGAATATTACTCAACCAACCAATTCAGAACATTCACCAAAATAAACTCCCATTTGTAAATAGCAAATCACATAACATTTATAAGTATCCCCACTACCCTTCCCGAAACTGAGACTGTCATTGCTGCCTTTTGTTTCAGAATGTCCATCTAAATTAAGAGTTCTGCTGTGCAAAAATCATAATATCGGGGTTTTAATACACAGTAGGACTTCATAACTGGGACACAAAATCGAGGAAAACGTAAAATCGATGAAAATTATACATATATACTTAAATGGATGTTTTGCCGGGACTATTAATTTATGACGAAAATTCCAGGAAAACGTAAAATCGAAGTTTCACTGTAATACTATGAAATAGTTAAACAAAATGCTTAGGAAATTAAAACACACAATTGTATAATATATGAACTTTATTCGCAATTCTCACCTAGCATAGCACCAAAGTGGAGGCTACTTGGAGTTGTATGAATACAAATGCCTTACAGTAATCTTCTTGTTGATTTCACTATATCACTGCACAGTGCTCAGATTGAATTTGATATAAACTTAAGATAATTTCTCTCTTTTTAGTAATGTATGTATATATATATAATTATATATGTAATATATAAACCTCCTTCACCCATATTATGCTAAGGCAGTTGTTCTTATATAGGGAAAGGAACAAAAGAGATAAAGTATACAATGTAAGTCCCACATTTTAAACTAAACATCTAATAAAAAGTTACAAATGGGGAGGCTGCTCCTTTGCCTGCTTCTGCAAACAAACAAAATAATCTTTAAAAAATATTAACATCTCATGTAAACAGCCCTTGGGCGGAGAAGCTGAAGGCAACAAGAGCAAACACACCAACATAAGTATCTAGTATAAATAGAGTATACTATAATGAAAATGACGTAGCATTCTCATGGCACATTCATTTAAAAGATTTGTTTCGTTTTAAAACACTTTACAACTGAGCAGCATAAGTCAGTGTGCTGTTCCTGTTGCCTAAAATTCCTCTGCCCCAGGGTACCAGACACAAAGTCAGGACTTGGACCAGAGATGAGTCCAGTAGTAGCGATGCAGTAGAGGGGAAGACCTTGAGTGTACATCCAATCAGCCAGTACCAATTGTCGCAGTCCAGAGATCGCAGGCCCGGGTCGTTAATGCAGCAGGCGGGGGGGAGCCACCTTACGGAACCAGGAGCTCACACAGGACTGGCGCAGGGTACCCAAGGCACAGGATAGGCGCCAGTCCTGGGTCCAAGCTCCACATCAGTGATTGCATGCAATGTAGCTATTTATTGAAATAAGAAGCAGTGATTTCTTGGAAAAGTAACTTTGGCATCCCCTGATGCAATTCACTTCGTCAGATGCAATAGATCTATCGATAATTATCTTTTTAATGTTACCTACAATGCAATTCCCACCACAAATATTGACAAAATAAGAAGTCAAGAAGAGCTATGTGGCACGTCGCGAACCCCATGCTCCTGCTGGAGGGGCAGCTGGAGGGGCTTCGCCCGCGCCAGCGAAGGAAGGGAATTCCTGGGTGCTGGCAGTGTCTGGAGTGCGCTGCTCCCAGGGCCCCCCCTTCACCACGAAGCCTGCAGCAGCTGCCCCATTGTTGCCAGAGGAGCCATCCTCATCACCACGCCCAAATGCCACAAAGCTGGGACGATAACTTTCACGAATTTCAGCTTCTGTTACATCCTGCATCTGTATTGGGAAAACAAATTCACCAATGTAGAAAACAAGTAGTTGATACATAGAAACACAGTAAATTTCAATAGTTATCAGTTGGTAATTACAATAAATGGTTTTTACAATTCCATTAATAAGGGATTTGAAGTTTTTTTAAGAAATTCTTGCTCATTTACTAGACCCCCTGCACACTATTAGACTAACAGCTGTATTGCAATCACAAACAAATCCATACGTCTTTACAAAATTGCTTGGGAAAATTTATGCCTTTTCTTTTTTGTGATGAATTATTTATTTATAATAGATAAAGCCAACTATGGCCAGATACCCCCAATTAGAGGCTTGTAAATACAAAATAAATAACTAGTTCATATCTCATTGCTTATCTCATCACAGAACGACAAATCAAACAAACGAACTGCAAATAAATCTATATCATTAGTGTAACTGGCTGTGACATTATTAACTTTATCGATCATTTTATATAAAGGAGAAATTACAATAAACTTATCTGTAGAAGTGTAGTTATACAGAGGCTTGTCAGAATGTGGTGCATGCCATGGAACCAACAGAGATCTGATCCTGCCCATATGGACAACTAATAAAGTTTCGAAGAAATTTAATAAAAAAAGAGATCATGATCAGCTTCCGCCTGTCACCCAGGCTCTTAATATTGAATTTATCCAAAAGATAATGCTGTTCAATATCTCAATCTGGGAACACACTAGTGGTCCTGAAGTAAAAATACTTCAAAAATCTACGATGACATTTTTCTAAAACTTTAATTACTCCAATCCCATCTGGAGACCAGACCACAGATGCATGCTTGAGTTATCTAACCAAAGGGAAAAATACTACTTTCAATACATCTAAATTATAAATTTTCCTCCCCAGAATTCTTTTTGCATAATTTACAAGGTTCTCAATTATTTATTACAGAAACTCAATCTTTCATTATAGAAAGTGATTGCAATTCTCTATCAGAAAACTCATAACTAAAAGCTACTTTTAGAGATCTACTGAACAATATGACCTTACACTTATCCGGATGTAAGTTAATTTATGTAAAATGCAATAATCATCAAAGGTAATCAAATTACAGGGGTGAGGGCTTTGAGGGCTCAAGCCCTCAAGTAAGATTCCGCCAACCATATATAGTTAAGAGGGATATCTAACAGCTTCAGTTTATTTAAAACAACATCAAGATTTAAGGCATCAAATATCTTAGAGATGTCTAAGTACATATCCAAATACCAGTGCCTTCGTAGGATGTGGATTACATGGACGCAGAAACAAGAAGTACAGCACGCAAGACATACTATGGTCCGGCCAAGGAACTTTGTAATATAAAACAACAAACAAATAAATTAATAGTTATTTCTTTATCTGTTACTCACAAATTCTTCTTCCAAGTTCAGCAAGTGATCACGGGCATCCTGTACATTATCTTCTTGCCCAATTATTGTAACTAAATTTGGATTGCCATCTGGCCGAGGAAATTTAATATCCACTTTATACTGTTCCATGATACGTCGAATATTACGACCACGAGACCCAATCAATCGAGAATGTACCCGTGCATCCAGCTCCACTTCTTCTTTGACATTAGCATTCTGAAAATTTCCAGGATTATTTTACTCATATCCAGAATATGCAAAAATGCAAGCACGAAACTGCTTAATTAATTTCAAAATACACAATAGTACATCAAATTAAAAAATGTGAACAACATATATTCTTACCAGTTCATTAACAATTTTCATTATGCTCTCTTTAGCAGCATTAACATTTTTCTCATAACCAGTAATAGTAATAACATTTTCATCTGTACTGCCTTTCTTTCCAAAGTTTATTGCCACGTCATGATCAGTGCGAATCTTTGTAATAACAGCCCCCTTGCGTCCAATGATCTTTGGATGATATTCAGGATCAACATCAATCTGCAAATATCCAAATTTTGTCACACATTTCATTCCAATGAATGCAAAAAATTGACAAAGTCACAATTATACATCTCGTTTTAAAATACTTCCTCTATTACGGTGTAAAAACACTATCTTGTTTACATATCTAACTTTATCAACACTTTCATAGCTCTATTGTAATATCATAAATTAATAATAAATGTATATATCATGTAATTTGCAACTGGAAAAAAATCATAAAGAACACAAAGCCAACCTTTTGTTCATAAGAACGTAAGATACGATCTTGGCATATTTCCTCTACAGCTGTCTTGGCTCGCTGTACACTTGCTGGAGCTCCAGTAATCTTAATTACATCCAGCTTTTGATCCGCAGGAGAAAGAACAATATGTACATCATACATATCCATCAACTCACGTACGCCTTGACCTTGCTGCCCGATGATGGAACGATGCAGGTTGAAAGGAACGTTAACCTACAGGCAAAGGTCAATACAATTGATTCCACACCCAATGTGGCGAGTTATCATTACAGTCAAAATATGACCAAATGTTACAAAAATAAGCCTAAATATAACTGAAAGAGTGGCCATCAAACTTCAAATTCTAGGTTTTATGCAGGTTTTCCAGACCAAAAAATAAATATTAGAAGGTTGTTTAGTATATTTCTGAGTTGGCGATTGTTATATTATTCTGGATCCAATAAACTCATTTAATTCCAAATAATAATATAATTAAGATTGTCATATACTCTCTCTTCAAAGAGAATATATACAATAAAATGTGTTTGATATTGTAACAAACATATTAATGAACTCAACATATGACAAAATGCATAAACAATCATTTTCCAAGTGCATCGTTCTTATTTACTTTTAATTTTTGTAAAATTTTGGTCCCTCAGCAAGAGAGGAGAGAGGGGGGAAAAGAGTGAGCGAAAGAGCAAGAAACAAAGTACCTACACTGTTATGTGTAAAAGAGCAGAAAATATTAAACTGAGACCATTACTTCTTTGAAAATTGATTTTAAGATGGGATAATCCTTTCATTCTGCCCAAGTTCAATAAATCAGTGTTTAGGTTGTATAGAGCAACATTAAATTGTAGAAAAATTGATAATTTAGTATTTCTGTTATAAAAATTAGAAAGTAAATATTTTTTCACACCTGACAAAACAATTCATGGAATATTGTAACCCCAAAAAATAAAAAAAAAGATTAGAAATTGACATGGAATTTACATTAAACAAAGGCTTGTGAATTATCATCTTTATGTGCTTACTTCCAAAGTAACAGGCACCAAGTCTAACAGTGCTTGCTTAGCTGCCTCACAATTCTCTTGTTTGCCTGTGATAAGAATAATATCACAGCGGCGCACGGGAGGTTCCTCTACTTCTCCGTTTTGCTGACCCTCAGCTGGCGCAGCATTGCTCTCCTCTGAAACACAGAGCACCAATCTCACCCACCAGAACAAATAACATGCACCAGGAATGTTACTCTGCACCGACCAGAGTCCGGGGCTGCCACCGCTGCCACTTCTGCCCTCAGATTCGCCGCCCTAGAGGGCACCAGTGTCACATGCATGTCCCCCCTTTCCCTGCTGCTTCTCCACCAGTCACTCGAGGGTGGTGGGGGTGGGGCTGCCAGGTGCTTGTGATACCAACATCATTTGTGTGGATACCACTCTCATCAGCATTGAGCCACGGTGGAGAAACTTTCCTGGCACACTGTAGAATTCATGCATTTCTTCCACACAATGCATTAATGATTAATGTTCCAACTTAGAAGTTGCAAATTCTTTGACTACCTTTGTTTCTAATCCCTTATGGGGAACTAACACAAAAAAATCTAAAAACAAAGACTTTTTGGTTTTTAGTTCAAATGAAATATTAGTTATTCTGAACAATTTGATTCATAAATTTGGGGTGTAGCGTGTCAAGGAATAGGGTTTAATTTCTATTTATTTACGTGACTATACCTCTGATCACTATACAATACTGGATACACAATGAGCACTAAGCCATGATGCCAATAAAACGGTATTATGGCATCTAATATTAAGGCTTTTTCTCCATATTTTCTGTAGTCATGATACGCCAATGTATCTCCTGCAGCCAACATGACCACAAGTTTCATAGAAAGAAAAAGTGTCCAACCACTAACTGACCGATTGTTTTAATACTGCATCCAGTGTTGTATAGAGATTTAGTGGTCAGCACCTTTCAAAATGGCTGCTGAGTTTGACACAAAGCTTAAAACTAGCAAAACTAAAGAAATAACACATCTAAAACTCTGATTTTGTTCAAATATATTTATCAGGAAGTTTCATTTCATATGTAGCAAGCACTGTCAGTTCTGTATTTCGATGTGTGTGTGTGTATTTTTGCAAGTTTTGCCTATAAATTAGTGTTTCTAGGTTGCTTTTGTAAATTTTTAATACTTTAAAGCTTGTTTGAGAAAAAATATTATTTTTTAAAATAAATGTTCCATCTTTCTCTGAACCCTCTTCAGCAATTATTCAGAAATAAACACAGAAGGTTGTAACACGAGCATTAAATATACTGTAGCAGATTTATTAATGTACATTTTCAAACTATAAATTTATATCAAGATAAATTCATAATTGTTAATTAAATTTTGACATGACCTAATTTTTTATAAAATATTTATTGAACCAAAAGAGGAAAGCATATACAACCTACTTCCAAAATCGAACCGTGATAAACAATGTGGAATATAAAGGACTACCGGCCAAAGTGAGATCCCTCTGTCGCTTACACAGGAGAGAAGATAAGAAAATTTGTTAGAAGACGAGTGACCAGCAATCTGGCTTTTTGGAATTCAAGTTTCTTTCCTGGTTTTCCAGGTCTGAGAATATAAATTTTACAGGTTCTTTTACACACATTACAACACGTTTTTACTTTCTTGCTACAGCTTATGCAGTAAAGAGAAAGTTATCTAATGCTGTAGGAAAAAGCAGCGAATATTCATCAAAAAAGCTATTATTGCTGGACCCTGATAACAAAAAAGTGAATAAATCTAGTCACTAAATTAAGAAACTAGGTGTGCTATAGAATGGCACTGACTTTCTCGTAGTATAGTTTTCTAATTTTCTTGGAGTGGTCTGGCTGTACGGTTTGGCTCCATTCTCTGGCCAGCTGCCATCTGTCGTCGCCTAAAGCACTTCTCTTTTTTTTATTTTATTTTTTTTTTAATTTTTTTTTTTATTATTATTATTATTATTATACATTTTCTCAACTTTTTGCTTTCCTTCTAGTACAACCAAATTATTACTTCAATAATATTAAAGAAGAGTAAAAATTCGTCATAAATAGAAATTTTCATTGAAAAATTTGAAGCGATTTTTAAGAAAATGGCAATTAAGCATTACTGTAAATGTGAAATTCGAAGCTCTTTTTCACAGGAATCTATTGAGTTTTCGAAGAACTTCATTTGAACTCATTTGAAGCGCTTCTGCTCACAAATATAATGATGCATACAAATTGATAGAAATGCCCATACGGAGTGAGAGGTCTTTAAAAAAAATTACATTTGTGTAATTTTTTTTAAAAACAAATGAATACACTAAAATGAACTTTATGTGATATTAAACAGCGCACATAGCACTATCTATTAGAAAAATTTGGAGCCATTTTTGAGCATCTGAGTGTTTCTGAAAATGCAAAAGTTTGTGCTCATTTGTACAGAAAATGGTTGAGTTTTTGAGAAACTTTATTTGACATTATTTAAAGCACATGTGCTCATAAACATGTACTGCTGATGTCATCAAAGAAGTGGAGTGACAATAATCAAAACTCAGTGATTGAGTTCCTGGCAAAAGTTTGTTCCGCAAATATCTCGTCTGTGCATGTGCAACCCACAGGCAACAATATAGATGCTCTGGGGTGCTATGTACTCAACCCAAGCATCAGTGTTTGAAGTTGTGTTAGGCGTGAGTCAAGAACTTCGCAATCCTCAAGTATATATGTAACACTTCTTATATATAGTTCAATTTTAACACTAACCATCACATATCGATTTGAATTCTGCACTTAACTGAATACATTGCCATATGTGAATTTGTGTGAAATATTGGGGATAAATCTGAAAATAACAAAAAATCCTGGTTTTCAAATCAAATTCCCAATTTTTTGCCGGTTCTTCCAGGCTGTTTCAAATTCCGTTTTTTCCCCAGTTTTCAAGGTTTTCAGATACCCTAGCCACCCTGTAGAAGCTTAGAAAGAGATGTCTCATGCCTTCAACGAATGGGATTCAAAGTTTTGAAACTGCTGAACAAGACTCTGAAAGATAAAATCAGACTAGATGATATACCAGAAGAAAAAAGGATAAAAAACTACTCCACCCTGTGGAACAATCCAACTCTCAGATCCAATGAAGCGCTAGAAGGAACAAGCCACTTTACTGATGATGAACTGGACACTCCATTGAATACAGAAGAACTTGAGACAGTAATAAGAAAAGCAAAAGAAAAAAAGGCCCGGACCAAATGAAGTCAATATAGAACTCATAAGATATGGAGGACAGGATCTTTTTTTTATTTATTTTATACCTAATCAATCGTACATTTTTTCAGGAATTGAACTTTGTGTACATTAATTATGTATGTCAAGCTGTCAGTAGGTAAATAGTATTACCCATAATTTAAAAGAATAACTTATTAACTATATTTGAATAAATAGCATTCTATTGAAAAAGAAGTGAATTGAAAAGGGGGAAATAACTATTTAAATTAAGGAGGATGGAAAAAGTTCTTAGGGAAACACTAATGTCTTCGAGAACTTGGAAAATAATTTGGTCCTAAAGAAAAATTTTTAGATGCAGATGAAGTAAGTAAATTATAAAATTTTAAGTTCTCTAGTGTTTTTTTTTATTCTTATACAATTATTTGGATTTACTGACAATTTTTTTTTATTGTCACAATTGTTTCTAAATAAAATAAACAAAGGTGAGAAAGATTCTGCAAGTGTATATTCATAAATTATTGAATACATTGTTTATTTATTTTACCGTATTCACATCTTTTAATCATCATATTTGTCAGATTTCATTTTTAAATTGTGCTCTTTTTGCAATCATTTATCTACTCCTAACCTACACACGCCCGTTTGGACATCAATTTAAATTTGACACAATGGACACCAGCATTCAATACTATCGTAATTCAAAAACAGTTCATACATCAATATGAATCCACTAACTACCACTGCAATCACACAATTCGGGAGAAAGTGCAAAATATCCTGTGCAAACACAACAGAAAGTTACCTCTAAGCCTTTACAGAGACACCAAGGAATAAAGAAAATACGTCAAAGATGGTATATGAAACAACATTGCCAAACACTTACTCCATATGTAACAAGGACTAGTTAAGGTACAGTTTAGCGGCCATGATTGGTAAAAATTTAATCCATCCTTATTCCGAGCTTATGCTGGAAGTAACTATTCTCGGAATACGCATGATATAATGAAGTTACACCAAGCTTTTATTAGTAAGACTGTTAGGGTTTAAGTTTTTACATTGCCGTTCCATGTGACAAACTCGTAAATGTTGACATGGCATTAAAATGTGAAGACAGCTAAAATGTGAAGATTGCACGTATCTAAAATAAGTAATTATATTTGCAGTCGTATTCTCAGCATCCAACGTGAATTTGTCAATACTGGCAATTCAGATGGATATTTTTGAATGGGCCAGAAAAAGTGAGATTCTCAAACGAACGGCATCATATCAAATAAAATGTAACGTTGAAACGAATGACGAGATTTTGTTACATGATGCACGTTTGTTGAGGCTGTGTGAAATCTCTGTTCGAAGCCTGGCAAGTATCTGCATTTCGAAGTGTTAAAGAAACAGAGGCCATCAACAAGTGCCGGGAGAGATATAAAAATCTGGTGGCAGAAGGAAATGCTCTTAGGTGGTGTCTGATGAAAGACTAGCACGATGCAAATTCATTGCGCAAAACTTTCAGAGGGGCTTAAAAAGTCAGATGATGTTGCAGCAGGGAAGGAGGATCAAAAAGAAAGAAATATTGATACATCACACAAATCTCAACAACCTAAAAATTGATAGTGTAACTTGTAAACTGTGAATAGGAGAAGAAACATACAGCTTCAGAAAAGGTAGTAGCTCAATGGATGCCATATTCACACATCAAATGATAATGGACAGTGTAAAGAAGACCATTATTTATTTTATTCATAGACTATCAAAAAGCTTATTACATTGAAATACGAAAGAAAAACCTGGAAAATTTTCAAGAGGAAAGCATCTCAATAGAAATAATTTACAGAATTAAAAGTTGGTATGAAAATGCAATGATACAGATAAGATATGGCGACCGAAATTCATGACCCATTTAAAATCCACGCAGTTTATGGCAATGATGCTGACTCTTAACATTTCTCTTCAATTTCTATAATGCCACACTCAGAAAACAGAGAGCAAAAATCAATCCAGCAATACATCAAATCACATCAATCACACAACAAAAAAAAAGACAAAAAATGCAAACTATGGAAAGAAAATATCATATGGGAACCCCAAAACTATGGCCTTTTGGGGAGTAAAGATTTAGAAAGTAAATATAGTAATAAATGGGAAAATAATTGAACATGAAAGAAATTAAATTACCTGGGAAACATAATTGAACATGAAAAAGAGGAATTGGAATACAAAATCCAAAAATTCAACAGAATAAATAGGACAATTAAAATAAACATGTTTTAGAAATTTTGAAAGAACTTGGCTTAAGGAAAATTAAAAAGGAACATATGAGAAGGTATATAGGAATATCAAAGAAAATTGTTGAAATACATGGAAAAAATGAAGACGATCAAAGTTATGGTTGAAATATCAACCCATAGGCAGAAGAGAACAAGGAAGATCAAAGAGGAGATGAAGACTACAGAAATACCTGGAGGAATAATCACCAAGCCTTCTGGACGAGGACAGGGCACATCCCCCTTAATAGTTCATGATTACGATGATAACTTCCTTATCTACAAATATCATTAAACATTGTTCAAATATCAAATAATAATAATAATAATAAAATAATAATAATAATAAAAGTTTAAAACCCAAACCTTTTAGTACACCAGTCTACTTGATCAATAATTACTTCATATGGGTGAAAAACAACATACTTTAAGACATTTTTAAAAATATTGTAAGAATTTTTTTCGCAGTCACAGGGCCCCTAATCAACTGCGCATTTTGCTTGTACATAAATCCAGCCCTGATTCTGAGTGCTAAGTGGGAACAAACATACCAATCCCCAACCAAACACACTATCCTTCTTTCAAAACACACTTCTTCCAAACACACTTTCCTACAAGTATCAAAAGAAGCAGACAAAAAGTTTAGTTGTATTTCCCCACACAGCTCAGATACAAAATTTCATGAAGTCCTACCTACAAACACAAAATACTGAACTCTTCAATGCATAGGCTTTCTTTACAAATATGATAAATTATTTTGTCCAATAATACTTGGTAAATTGATACAGAAAAAGAAATTTATTTGTGAGTGTGTCATAATATCACTCCCAGGAAGTTTTTGCAAAAAAGCACAATGCTAGTAATATAAAGTCCAAACCTGTAGCATCTCTTTCTGGAAACTTTATTTGAACATCATGTTCAGAGGTGATATGCTGGACCTTGCAACCCTTTGAGCCCATCACAGTGCGATGATGTTTTTGAGGAATAACACACTCCACAGTCACTCGGGACTCCTACAAACAAACAAAAAAGAAAAGTATATTAAATTGTATCCTTTAACTTGAAACAATGACAAATACTGGAACCTTGGAACACATAATAACAATGTACGTATCATTAAGTCATTTGACAACTCTGGAAATCATTGGAATCTCTAGATCCAAGTGCATTTCTTTAGCTCTCTAAAATAACAAAGAAAGCCATATGATCAACCAATATAAGCATACAGAGAATAGGAGACACTTTATGAATTCTCAAGAGTTTTAACATTTTTATTATAATTTGCAAAGAAACACTGTTTTAAAATAACATTTGTTTCGCTTTCTTGACCCAGTGTTTTGCTAACTTTCCCTTTCCCTTTCTTTTATCAATATATCATCTCCAGAGTTAAAAGCAATCCTTGTAGTATTTCCAAAAAAAAAAAAGCAACATATCAAGACAAGTTGCTTATTTCCTTAAAATTAAACATGTAATTCATCTACTGAGTCAGCAAATAAGTACTTTGGTTTTTGGGTATGAAAGAAAACAGAATCATTTGGTATACCTCCATTACTTCATTCAATTACATATAGACCGTTGCTATTATTAATCTTTTGCTATCTTTCTACCACTTCATAATGCCACGCTCACAGAACGTCTGTCTGTTTATAGGTAAAAAAAACTGTTCCAGGTGTATTTTACAGCCTCCTCATTGGGGTAAGTTTTCCCTTCATGAAAGTCTGCAACAACTGTAACAGGACTGAAGGTGCCAGGTCCAGTAAATATAAGGGATGAGGCAAAACATCCCAGCCAAGATATAAAAGTTTCTGCCAGGTGGTTAACAATCCGTGGTGTCTCATATTGTCCTTCTGGACGACAACACTCTTACATACTTAACCACTAACTTAATGTGAACACTATACAGTTGAATCAATGGCCCTGTCCGCTAGTAACACCTTGTGATACAGCACACCCTTATAATTCCACCATTTGGCGAGCATAATATTCTTCAAATGCAAGCCCACCTTTCAGGCTGTTTGTTGCTGCTTGCTACATTTACCCTACAATCTTGAAGCACTACAATATTGTAAACAATCAATTTTTCATCGTCTGCTTCAAAAAGGCATAGTGTTTTTGGCACTCTAGCAGTGAATTGCAAATGGATATGTGATTGGTCGAATACTTCGTAAATTTATGCGGCACCCAAACATGAAGCCTAGAAACAAATCCCAGGTGGTGCAAATTGTTTTCGACACTTTTATGGGAAATGTTTAATGTAGCAGCAATCACCTGTACTGTTTGGGAAGGACTGGCATCAGTAAATTGCCTTGACATCACTAGAATCAATTTTGGGAACGTGACCTGCACACTGTATGTCATTGACATCCTAATTTCCAGACCGAAATTTTGCTAATCACCTTTGATACATAATGATTCTATTACAGCATCCTCCCCGAACACTAGGCAAATCTTTCTATGTGCCTCTGCAGTTTGTTTGCCTTTTTAAATATAAAACAATAAAACATGGTGATAATGAAAATTCATCACATCCACCTTCAAAGCTGTGCTGCTCCCACAACAATACAAACCTGTGAAACAAAACTCGCAGGATTCCATTGACATGTCCCTCAAAATGTGCTGCCGATTTGCCTGGTAGTCACAAGCAAAAGGTGTCAGAAATGGTGGACTGCACCAAAGGAAAACTAAACGAACTTATTTGCCAACCCAATAACAACCCACATTCTTCGATGAAGAAACAATAGTGAGCCATAAAAAAATGAGAAGAAAATCATTCTTCAAACATTTTCCTTCATGTACAATAATTTAATTATTACAAATTTTTATTATTTCACAGCATTTTTACTTATTTCCTAGATTCAAAAGGGCAATTCATAAATTTGCTTGTTTCTCATAAAGTGAAGATACTCACCAAATCTTCCACAATTTCCTCGATTCGCTGACGAGCACGTTCAATAGACTCTTTATCCCCTTTCAGCACAACACGATCTGATTCCACTCCTGGTCGAGGAAATGAAATAGAAACGTTTCCACACTCTTCTGATATACGATGAAGGACTTCTCCTCGGCGCATGACAAAATGGCGATGATGTTTTGGTTCAACTGTCATACTACTTTCCACAATGTTATCCTGAACAGAAAGAAATAAAGGAAGATAAAATTAATTTTTTCCATATTATGAAAATGCCCCAATTTGCACTGATTTGTTGATTAAACATTAGTTAAGGCTTGTTGATAACTGACTTTCTCACTCCAGTGAATAACTGGATTTGGCAGAAATGAGCAAAATAACTACTACTGATTTTTAGGGATGTGAAAAGGGAAGATGAATTCATAAAATCAAGAAAAACAAATTCAAAATTCCTACAATATGTTTCCACATATAAGTAAGCAATGAGTTTAAAATCATAAACCCTTTGACATCAAATATATTATTCACAAAACACTCACAATTTCTTTAATAGTTGCCTCAAGCTGCGCTTTTGCTTTCTCCACTGCATCTTGTTTGCCAATGATTGTAATCACATCCTTTTGTTCATCTTTCTCTGAAGGAAAGACTATACGAGCCCCAGTCTGGTCCCTGATTTTTTTAATGTTAGCACCATTCTTGCCAATGAGGAATTTGTGATGTTGAGGCTTTGCACGCACTGTTGCAGTAAAGCTAGAGAGCTGACGTTCAGATGTCAATTCACGGAGTTGTTGACAAGCCTTCATCACATCATCCTTTGGACCTCGAACTGTCACCTAAACATTCAATTAATTTCAAATATTAGAAAAATTTACAATCCAATTTTCATTCAAATTTGTATACTGATTCAAGTGTTTTAAACCAAAGAGCCCACACCACACCACTATCTTCATCAGAACATCATTACTGTTTTGAAATAATAATTATCACAATTCTCTTTCATAGATTAATGAATAATAATTAATATAATTTTCTTCTTGGTTCCTTGATGCTCTTAACCTGTGTTTGATCTCATTGCTAGAATTGTATTTTTTAACACATAGTGAATTGGCACCGCAGGTCCTACAAATGTTTCTGGCCATTCTCTTGGAAAATTGCATTCAATAGTTTTTGACTGTTCAACATGAGAAACTTCTGAAAATATTTACCTAGTGACAAGGGGGAGGGCATGAAATGTTCCAAGAGTCCTACTCAGAAAATAATTACAGTATTCCCTCAAGGTCTTTCACCGTGAAAGAAAACCTACGTGTGATAAATGAAGCAGAAAAAATTGGTGACCGCTCAGCAGGAAAAAAATATGGTGTAGACAAGAGTTGTATTCATGAGTGATTTAGAAACAAAACGCGTCTAGTGTTAACTGGCGGGCCTTTCGAGGACAGAAAGCAAAGTTTCTTGAAATTCAGACCAAAAAGTGAACTTATATTGAGGAAAAAAAAAAATAGTTCAGTGGTGCCGTTTCGAGATGTGCCAAGTGAAGGGCTATTGCGAACTTTGAATGACGGGATTCAAGGCCAGCCGTGGGTGGCTCGTGTGTGCTTTTAAGCGCAATAGCCGCAGGAAAACCAACATTGCCCAACTGTTACCTAGCGATTTTGGAGAAAAGGTAATCAATTTCCACAAGTATGCGATTAGTTTGCGAAAATCGAATTCCTACTTATTGTCGCAAATCGGCAATGCAGATCAGAAACCAGTATATTTTGACATGCCATTAAATTACACTGTAAACAAAAATAGAGAATTGAACATCACGATGAGAACAGGAGGCTGTTGAAAGCTAATATGCACAGTAATGTTCTGAGTTGCTGCAGATGGGCAGAAGTTGCTTCCCTATATAATTTTTAAGCGGAAAGCCATCCCAAGAATTGATATTCCCGGCATTATTGTGAAGGCAGAAACAAAATGTTTGATTGACAATGACCTTGTGCAGGACTGGGTTAAGTTTGCCAACGTAGCCCTGGAGCTCTTTTAAACTTGCCCAACCCTGGCTACACCACAGAGGAAGTACGGAATTTGTTAACTAGGGGGACTTGGTAATCATCCCGGGAGGTCTAACATCTGTTCTTCAGCCTCTAGATGTGTGCATTAAACGCGCATTCAAGGTTGCGGTTAAGTAACATTATAGGAGGTGGATGGCAGAGGCAAATTAGGAGTACACCCCAACCGGAAAGATCAAGCAGTCGGATGTTTCACAATTCTGCCGATGGATTAGAAGTGCTTGGGGATGCGATTGAGCTTCGTCTGGTGGAGAAGAGCTTTAAGAGATGCGGCATAAGTTGTTTTTTTTATCAAAATTTTGCAGTTCTTATTCACGAAAAACACAAACTTTGCATACCACAAAAAAACACAAATATTTTGTATATACCTCAGGTCAATTACATTTCTTGATGCCTCTGGCATCAATTAATACAGCAAAAACTAACGATAAAGTACATCGACCATGATCATACCAGACTTGAACCACACAAGACAATTACCTACAGTTTAAGTATAAACACACAAACAATCATATTCCAGATGTCACAGACAGCAAGTTAATACTTTTTAAGGAACTAGTCTTGAGATAATGTGGAAACAAGATAGCTCTAAACACTAACCTTATCGCTATTGCTATCTGCAGGAGGGAATTTAATATGCACACCTCCACATTCATCCATAATTGAGTGGATTAACTTGCCTCCTGCACCAATTAAAGAATTATAAAATTTTGGAGGAATGACTATTTCTTCAGTGACAATATTAGCCTGCAAAGCAAAAATTTTCCATTAAAAGTAAATAATAAATTATTTGAGTACAATATACAGTAAAACCCTGCTTTTACGTTTTCCTAGCATTTACAATATTTCTTGTCGGTCCCATCAGTTTTCGTATATTCATAATGTTATAAATAGCCCACTTTTACAAAAGTACAATTTCAATTTTTACGCAATTTACAACAGTCTGCTTGCTACAATACAGTCTGGAAAACACTTTGGGTTGCGCACAACAGGCACTATCACTGCACTTTCCTGCCAACTTCCTGCTTTAAACACGGCCATAACAGAAAGACTTATTGAAATGGTGTGATATTACTGAGTAACGAAATATTACATGCAGAGTAGAAGATTTAAATACAGCCAAAATCATTATTAAGCAGCTAGGCCTATACAAATTTTTATTTCATGACATTACAGAGGTATTTAAAAAGGTAGAAAAATATGTCTATATCACACGAGCTTTGCATTGACGTGCACCACCTAAGCTGATGACACTGGCTATGACAATGCCTGCACATACGAGTCGCTTAACGAGCATGTCAAATTAAAACTGTATCTTATGGGAAACAACACATGAGCGCTCTTGGCGACATGCATTGTTGCCAACACTAGTCGCCTAGCTGGTGTCATGTGTGGAAAGCTCGAAAACGCACTTTATCCCAACTTACGCTGTAGCCTCTTGCTTGAGCTGAGAGCACAACACACCTCAATAAGAGCGCTCGTATGCCGTTTCGCATAAGAAAGTGTTAATCTATGATGCTTGTTATGTGATGTGTGCACACGCATTGACGCAGCTGACGTCATTAGTGTTAAATGCCACACTGCAACACAATGCTCATGTGACTAGGCCTAAGAGAGGTATCCTCACGATAATTTGTTTATTTTACTCAACCTCCTTCACAATTTCACACTTTCTCATTCTAAAATAAAGTAATTTTTCCCATTCTTTATTAGCTCAAACATCAAAGTATGGAATTCTCAATACATTTTTAATGGAAAATTAGTTTGAAGAACACTTTCTATTATTTCATAAATAAATTTTTTAAAAAAATTACTAGTTGGAAATCATTACGAACTGCCAAAAACACACATTTTATAGAGTTTGACAAATGTAAATTTCGCATTTTTTCTTACAGTAGAAATGCGATTTCCCTCTCTTCATCCAACAATGAGTACATTATTGCATTGTCAAAGGCTACCAGCAATGGATTGCGGGGGCTTGTGGAAGTGTCATTGCGACATTTAAAATTCACTACACTTTGGCGTTAATATGCCTTCGATTTCCAAAGTCGTAAATTTTGGACAGATTTCTATTTGATCTAGTAATATTGCTTATATATCTAATACTGCTTATTAAGGCATATTATAATCTGACTGTATGTATCTAAATACATTATACTGTACTCCTAGTTTTGAAAAAAAAATCATTTCCACTTATTTACACTTCCCACACTTTACACCATTTTCCCTAGGGGCCCATGAAAAGCATAAAACAGGGGTTTTACTGTACTTATTATGGAACAATTACATCAAATGAAAAATACATTTTCCATAATAGAAAAGTGTGACCTTCATTAACTTACATTACTTATAAAATAAAAGATGTACTGACAAACATTTTTTAAGTAAGTGCTAACCGATTATTGAGTAGCAAATTGAAAATATTCAACTTCTCTCTTTTTATGAAAACATAGTAAATTCAAGAGACATTTTTATGGTCAAGTTTTCTCAGGGGCATGTAGTAGTACTAAAACAATTACACAATGATTATTTATTTTCACAATAGTTTAGCTTTTCAAAGAATAAAATTAATAATACCAGCTCATTTTGGATTTTCTGAATGCGCTCTTTGGCTTCTTCCACATTCTTTTTCTTGCCTGTAATGGTGATCACATCACTCTTTTCACCTTCTGCAGGAAGTTCTATTTTGGTTTCAGTCTCTTCACGAATCTGTTAGGAGACAAATTTTACATTAAGTGCATTAATACAAATAATATATTGTATAGAAAGTAATATTTACAAGTGCATTTCCACACAATTGTGGTAGACATCACACCTTTCGAATGCTTGCACCATCCCGTCCAATAATGAATTTATGAATTTCTTTGTTAATAGGCACCTGCAATTGATGAGAGCATTCTTTCAGTTCTTTAACTAGGTTCATAAGGTACTTAGCACAGCGATCCACATCTTCACGTGGTCCACGGACTTTTACCACTTCCCTCTTTTCTACAGGTCCAGGGAAGGTAATTTGAACCTGTAAAATTTGAGAGCCGGATTAAGTCAAAATAAGTCAAAGAATACAGCAATTATTCAGAAATAAATGAATGCATTAAGCATACTTGATTAAACATTTTACAGATATCTCTTATTTTCTCTCCCTTACTCCCAATAATGCTTCGATGAAACCTCTGTTCGATAATGAGATCTTTCTCTTTTTCATTTTCAAGTTTGAATACCATTTCAGAGAGTTTCTGGAACAGAAAACATGTTAATAAGCCAATAGTCAGATGTATGCATGAAGATTCTAATTGATGTTTGTAGTTTTTAGTATTAAAAGTAATTTATTGCAGGTATTAAATTTAAACATTTGAATTTACAATAGTTTTGCACAAGTCATGTCTTAATAAATAAAAAAATAAAATATAAATGATCAAATATCATCAAATCACCTGTTCTGCTTTCTGTACACCTTCCTTGTTGCCTTCAATCCTGATTGAATTAGATCCATCAGCTTCACTAATGTTAATGGTAACTCCCAATTCGTTCTGCATCCGAGTTACATTGGCACCATTTTTTCCTATTATATGCTTGAAGAACTTTGGATCCACAGGCAATTCAGCAAACGTTAATTCAGACATGAGCTCCTGAGCAATCTCCTGCAATCGTGCCTGTGCACGCTCCACCTCCTCACATGGCCCTTCAATATGGATGTCCTTGTCAGTGAACTCTACATGCACCTGCAACCAAATTACAGACTCAGTCCTGTACCCAACACAATGCAACAATTCTCTAGCATTTACTAGAGGTAAGGAAGAGTATACAATATAATTTCACAGTGAAATTTTTTTTAGCTTTCAGAAAATTTTCAATGTTTCCTTTTGTGATGATAAGAGTTGTTTGAAAGTTATTCATGACAAAACTTATAATATATCTGAAAAATCTACCATAAAAATGTAATAAACTTTATATCGCTGAAACGTTCTCTGCCTTTTTATTTCCCTTTTCTTAAAACTCACTTTTCTGTCTAACTCCCTTTACCTGAACCCTATCGAATTCAAACAAAATGTATCAGTTTTTAACATCAGTCATATTTTCAATGTTGCTCCATTATATTAATAACACAGAGATTTAAGCAATGGAAGTGAAATTGTATTAATTAATGATGTTATCAAATCATTGACTCACTGTTGACTGACTTGGAAGGCATGTGTAATTTAAAATGATTAGCTTAAACTCTAATAGGTTCTGATACTTTGTAATGAACATTCTGTCAGGGCGTTCATTCTTTCACCAACTACATTGTCAGTACCAATAAGGGATATTTGAAAACTATACATTGGGTGCAGAATGTTATCTATACTAATAAAAGTGAATTCAGTGACTTGTAACCAACATCGACACCACAAAAAATAGTGTATGAATAGAAACGAAATTTTTAAAGACTTTTCATGATTGTTGCAGTGTTTTTGCAAAGTTTGGTAATTTCTGCATTCAACACAAATTCAGAAAATAAAAAAATTAAATAATATGTAGATAGATGCGCCAGTCACCAGCAAATTAATTCCTAATATTTCTAATATTCTGCCAGGGAGGGGTAGCTGACTGGTACCTAATAGATTCGCTAGAAGCCAATAGCATTATGTAAGAAAAAACAATTAATCTAATAGCAAAACAATTAAAAAAAAGGGGGGTGGGGATATTGTAGTGTTTTATTACGATTTGAACCAAAAATGTTAAAAAGAATAATTTCAATAACAATTTCAATATCTCTTCAATATTGTCCATGGTTATTTTTAGTGTTTGTATACGACATCTGTAAGGTTTCTCATAATTCAAGCTTTAGTCTTTTTGTGGATGATTGCAAATTATAATGAGTAATTTCTGGTTTTAATGATTCAACTACAACAGGATGATGATAGATTAAATTTATGATGTAAAGAACAAGTAACCTCTCCCAGTCAGCCATTAAGGATATAGAAGTCCCATGGGCAGTATATATATATTGTATTAAACTTTCATGTTGATAGATTGATTAGTTTACTTAAATCAGTTCATACAGATGCACAGAAAGACAACAATTGATTTGATATGACAGACGTTCTACAAATCAAACAAGAAAGTTGAAAACTTGAATAAAAGTTCAAAAAATATGAAAATCACATACCAACACTTCCAGTTTATTTAGGATCTTAATTGATTGTAAATGTGGCTCAAATTGCTTCAAATGATTTTCAATAAATTTTCTGATATTCTCAATAGTTTTCTTCACAACGCAGTATTGTGGCAAATAATTATCCCTGAGCAAGGCTCAAACTAGCAGCCCTTTCTTCCGCTAAAATCCTCATTCTTCAATCCTCTCCACATGCACTCAATATCACAAGATTTCAACTATCATTTGACACATCTTGTTTCAATTGAAAATTATGAATTTCCAATAGCATTTACAACAAAACTTCTTTTTTAATCCTCAATTTACTTTCTTTTTTCGACACAGAAAACTGGTTATGTTAGCCTTTCTTACCCTTCTTTCTCAAATACTTTTCCAAAATAATCACTACCTCTCAAAACAAGGACTGGTACTTCAATATTAGTCATTAGAGCTTTGTATTTCAGTTCTAGCATTAGGCAGCCGAAAAATTGACAAAATGTGAAAAAAATGTCCTTTGGGCAGAAGAAGATGGCAATTGAGAAGACATAACTTGGTGCGGAAAATAATTTTTTCTGGTCGAAAATAGTTTTTCTTGTTCCTGTAGCAGTATAATAGAACGGGAAAGTAAGAAACATGAAAACGTATGTGCTGTTTAGTACTAGTTTATCTTGATAATGGTATTTGCGATTAGAATTGCTTCAAATGGTTTTCAATAAAGTTTCTAAAATTCTCAATATTTTCTGTGGAAACCGTGAATTGTGACAAATAATCCCCGACCAAGGTTCCAACAAGCGAATCTTCCTTCTGAAGAGCTGAGTTAATTAACACAGCATTTAACAACCTTGGCCATCTTAGTGAGAGATGGGATTTACAATTCTATTATAGTAATAAATGTATGGGGGTTTCAGTTCTAGCATTTGGCAGCCAAAAAATTAAGAAAATGGAAAAAGATGTCCTGTGGGCAGCAAAAGATGGCAGCTGGGAAAGGAATGAGGCTTTACCCAAAAGCTAATCAATACTAAGGAGTTTAGAAAACTAACAAGTGCAAGAAAGTCTGTGCCATTCAATAGCACAACTAATTTATTTATTTATTTATTTACCATGTGTTGTTACATATAAGGAGAAGATTCCCCCCCCCCCCCTTCAAAAACTTGTACACGACTTTTTTTTAAATAGCGGAGTTTTTACAACAGATTTTGTTTGAAGCAAAAATCTTCAATTTTGTAGTTTTCAAATGAATTTGAGAATTTCTAAAAAACAGAATAATAGCTGAAAATGGGATTAGCACCATATTTTTTACTGTCCCTTATTACATATCAGCAGAAATTTTAAAAAAAATTTAGAGCCTTTTTGAGAAAATTTAGAAAATGATTTTGAGACTTCATGTGAAGTACACTCAAAAATCCTAATATCCATTTGAAAATCCCAAAGCTACGAGTTCATTCTGATTGATTGAGGAATATCCATTTCGAAGAAAATTGGCTGAAGGGTTTAGGTGCTAGCAACGACCACAGATAGTCGTTTTGCTGTCAATCAAATTTTCGATATCAAGAACCAACAAAACATGGATTCTGGCTGCAACATGTGTTAGAGGACATTTTTCTAAATTTAGCAACTGAATTTACTTGTTTTACTTGTTACTCTTGTTTTATTCCAGGGCCCTATAATAACAGATTTTCTTTCGAAAATTTGCCTTTTCTTCGTGCATTCGTGCAAAACATTGGTGTAACCAGAATTCATGTTTTGTGGTACCCTGTATATGTGGTAGCGAGAAAATGGAAAAAGAAAAAAAAAGAAAAAAGAAGAAGAAGAAGAAGAAGAAGAAGAAGAAGAAGAAGAAGAAGAAGCAAGCCATGACCGCAAGCAACGATACGAAGTGTGTATGGAAAAATACATGCTATTTATATTCTCTGTAGAACAAAAAAATAAAGCAACTCCTAGCACCTGCTAGTGATAAACCACAATGGTTTTCTCTCACAAAGGTACAAACTTCATCAAATGACAACAATAAAGACAATACATTTAATAGTTTATAGAAATTTTTTGGTTAACTTTGATTCTATTTGAATTGTGAATACACATGTGGTTTTCTTACCTGAATAAAAAAAAGTGGTTTTCTTACATTGGGTTTGTTTCTGACCTTTCAGTATGGGTTATGCAAAACACTACTGAGAGTGAACATTGGAAGATTTTTCACATGTAGGGAAGTGGCAATGAACAAAATTAAAAAGAAATTCATGTTTCATGAAGGAATGTCCAATAAGCAATTTGTGGAAGTAAACAGATGAAACAGTGTCCTGAAAATTGAGGCAGACTGTGAAGAACTTCCCCACAGATGGATTAATGAATCTGTTTAAAACTCAGAATGATTGATTGATTAGTGATTCTTGGTGTGTCAAATGACATAAGTCTCAGAGACGTAGTGCATGTTTTTATTGTTCGAGGTGGATGTGATCTTCCCCCGTTGGATGATGAGATACGGTGCTAACCTACTTGTTGGATTGTGAGGGTTTCCCTAACCAGGTATCTCCCACCAGCATGACTCTCACCCAGCTGAGGCAAGTTCTAAGGCCCTGACTGGTCTCCTGACATGTGTGGTAGTGTAGTGCATGTAAGAGTAAGTCTGTGTAAGCAAGGGGTGAGGATAGGACAAGGAAGAGGAAGGAAAATTGAATGCGGTCCATGGCCCTTTGTTAGGGTGCTGCTGGTGTTGATCAAAGAAACCCCAGAAAACGCCCAATTAGAGCAGCCAGCGACTAGAATTCTCCTGCTACCTGAACAGAAAACAATAGAGAAGCTAGGGTATACATCAGAACCAATAGAGAGCAGTTCCCGCATCTATTACAACAAGAACAGAATTTAAACTTTAGTGTGCAAATGCTACCTGCACTCTTTAATTATTCTACCAACCTCCACAATTTAATTTCTGTGCAACCAGATGCTTCACTCACCAAAATATGATCTCTGTGATAAAATGCTATGAAGAACAAAATATTTTCATCAAACCAATGACTTTGTTCTGCCATTCACATTACTATGTACGTCATCAAATGAAAGACAAAACCAGTATGTAAATTCAAACCTGATACTACAATCAACTTTGTATAATTGAAGACTGCTGATGTGAGAAAGAGATCGAAAGCAAGACAGCAAAATATGGAGAAAGAAAATGGGGAAGGAAGACTGTGAGAAAGAGAATGAAAAAGAGACAGATATACAGACAAAATGGGAGACAGAAAAAGGAAGAGAGAAAAAAAGAAACAGAAACAGAGAAAACAAGAAAGAGTTATTCGTGAAAGCTTCACCTTCAGGTTATAAATGAACTATCAACTAAATAATACATACTTCTCCAGGAACTAACAAGCTTTTTAACAATATGACACTATCATGCTTCCCCCCCTTCAAATTATACTTATAATTGCTCTTTTCTCTCTTCTCAAATAAATATCTTCAATCCTCTCCACATGCACTCAACATCACAAGATATCAACCATTTGTCACATCTCATTTCAATTTAAACTTATGAATTTCCAATAGCTTTTACAACAAAAATTATTTTTTAATCTTCAATTTATTTTCTTTTTTTGACACAGAAAACTGGTTATGTTAGTGTTTCTTACCTTTCTTTCTCAAATACTTTTCTAAAATAATCACTTCCTCTGAAAACATTTCAAAACAAAACACTACTCCTCAACACTGTTACTCATTATGTCCAAAAGTACCATTTGATTTTGACAATAGATGTTCACATTCTTCCATTTCACCTTCTACATGACAGATAATCAACAAAACAATACTCGTGCACTTTGTACATAGATAAGACTCATGCTAAACAAACTAGCAAGTAAAATAGAACATGCAACACTTATCTCGAATAACGGAGTTTCTTATTCCAAATGCAAATAAGCAAAGATATTTTCCTTCCAATTATTACCAATTAATCCCATTATTTTTGAAAAACTATTATTTCATTTCTTTTTACACTAATACATTGTTTTGTTAGGTGAGACATCAATATTGCATATAACAATATAAAAATGAAGACTTTATAGAATTATTAACAAAACTTTCGGACAGATGAACTCAAATTTATCAGAAATGTACCATCATATGGCCTGTGTAAATGCAATAATTTCAAAATGATAATTCAGTTAATCCATCAAGTTTTAATTGAAAAAATAAATAAAATTAGAACTATTAACTGACTTTGTTGAGAAGCATTAAAATTAATGTAAAACTGCATCTACAAATGCAGACATTATAAAGTTGTAAACTTGCATGTAAAAATCAAACCAAATACTTCTTTTCATAACAAATAATAAATCACCTTTTGAAACTCCTGGGCAAAAGCGCGGATTTTAGCACCTTTACGGCCAATGATATACTTATGAATCCAATTTGGAGCTTCCACTTTTGTTGCTTTACAGCTGTTGGCCTTTTCATACACCAAGTTGAGAGCTGTAACCATAGACACATATGTACACATGCATGTATGAATGTATGCATAGACATCACCAGCCAACAACATTAACTTCAAAGTACACAAAGGTTTTCCTTACAAAGAAATGTATAATCTACTTTGGGAATATAATATTTATTAGGTTGCAAGATTTAGACTAATTAAGAAATAAGAAAATATTTTCGTCTGAGTCATGTCAGATGTGCATCTGTATAAACATAAAAGAAGAAAATATTTTTTCCAAAGTCCACAAAGTCAGTCATGCATGTTAATCATGTCCTACACATTACCTTTTCTAGAAACACATCAATATTTATTAATGAGATAAAAGACACTTTAGCAATGGCGTATACAGCCTCAAATGAGTGGGAGGGGCCAACAACGTTTCTGAGCTCCCTTATCCATTTAACATTTTTTTATTTACGTATGAGCTTTTATTTTCACAGCAATTTTGCAGCCTATTTTTGAATATTTGATAGGTATTTTGCAATGATTCTAGGAGGGATCAACTCCAACTTGATCCCATTATTTTGGCTGGGGAGAGCGAGTTCTTACATTTTTCAGTATTTTTAGCTTTTTCTGCTAATTTTAGATATTTTAATGCACTTTCAGAGGTTTCTATTTGATGATCAACTGGATTAGAAAGTTAAAATTTTTGGCATCCTTTACACTCACCGTAGGTACAAAATGTACAATTTCCAATTTTTTCATATTTTTTGGAAAATTTAACAACTTTCACATATTTCATTTTACATTTTTTATTAAATACATTTCATTTGATTTAATAAAGTAATAATTTATAATTAATTAAATAGTCATAAAATTAAAAATTTGATAAAAAAAATTAAACATAAATGTTAATTATTGGAAAATGCGAGTCAACAAGATAATGACTACAGCAAATACATGTGTTGAGTTTTAATCTAAATACAATTCCAAAATTTTTCATATTTTATACCTCGAGACAATAACGCAATAATACTCAGACATTACGGTAACCATATACAAAAACTTAAATGCCCATCCGTTTGTCATAATTACTGTAAATTTTAAAATGTATTTAAGTTGCCATTTTTATCAGAATTTAACATATTCACAGAAATGAAAGGTATTATTACATGAAGCAATAGGCCCCTTTCATTTAGGAGAGGAGGTGGGGGGCTGGGGGGTGGGAGGGGCTGTGTGCACTCCTGTGCCCTTCAGAGAAAAACAAAATGTATGGTGTTCCAACAGCTGGCAATGTCTTCACATTATCACACACTTTTTGTTCAAATAGTAGGTATTTTATTTTAACAAGTTTCACGAGCAAACACAAATTTTAATTTTATCTATTTTCATTTGTCACCAATTTGAATTAAACATGCTTCATTTCTTGGCTTCTTAGAAAATCTGTCCGTGGCATTGAATATCATATTAAATAAAAAACTGAACAATAATAAACTTTAAACATTTATTTTTTTTCTGAAACTGAAATTTCACAAGAAGAGAAACTGAAAATTACACAAGGCTTTTAGAGGTATAATTGATTCGAGAGTAATAATGAACGTTCAGAGTTTAGATATAGAAACATTTCTGACTCACAAAAATGTTTCTCAGTAAAGGTTATTATAAAACATCTTCAGTAGTAATGTCAGATATTTCTTAAACAATCTCGACGTATTATTTTATAAAAATTAAGGAAATATGGCTCATATCTGATTACAACGAAGACTTTTTTGATTTAATGTTGAGGACTTCACAAAATGTACTCTGAACAAAAATACCAAGTAAAATTAAATCACAAATTTATGCGCATAAATTGAAAGGTAATGTTCTCCTTAATAAAACCAAAAGAGCTTAAAAGAAATTCTGATAATATTGAGGTCATAAAAGCAATGAATGTACAGATTTGAAATGCTGGCCCACAGAGCTTTTGCAACAGCAAATCTAAAAAAACCAATTCTTATAAGAGAATGGAAAGACAAGGGAGAGCTCATGAAATACACCTCAATAGTTTGCAACAGGTATCGACACAAGGAGATTCACACCCAATCAACTGCAGGAGAATAATCAAATCAAAAAACAGCAGAATGTTTGAGTTGTCGATTAATTTAACTTTAACATGATTGTTCCTTTTCAAAAAGTTTCTCTTTGTCAGGTCAAAAATCTCCACAAACAAAACATTCAAGCAAGACAGGCAAACTTCCAGGCATTAAATATTAAAACAAAGTAAATCTTTATGGTCCTTTGAAGATCATTACTGTCCAATTTAGAAATAACATGTAAAAAATACAAATTTGAACAAATTTTGTTAAAAAAACTTTGTATTAAAATTATATTGTGACGATGGGTGGTATCATCAAATTAAATAAATTCTCCATACAGAATCACTCTCTCAGCACTCCCAAGCAAGTCATTTGAGAAATGTTTATTGGACTATGTAATGGCAATCTTGCAAACACTCAAACAATTACACCTACAAGGCAAGCCAACAAATAAGCACAGAAACAAGCATAGAACTTCTAGAAAGCCAGCATACACTACATGAAACAAAATCAAATCTTACCATAACCAAGCTTTGTCTGAGGTCCTCTTAATGTAACAGTGCTGGATTCATTCGTTGGCATTTCTACACTCACACCAGATGTTTGCAAAATCTCTGCTAGTGTACTGCCCCGAGGTCCAATCACATATTTGTGTTGAGATTTAGGAACCTCAACCGACACAGAACTGCAATTTTTTTGCTGAAAAATATCCACTAAATCAATTACTGTCCAAATAACTCAAGCCCTTCAAAATTGCAAAAATATTAGCATTTCATGAGATTGCAGGAAAATGATTTTCTGCAATTAGTTCCTTTTATACTTTTCCTAGAAAACACCTAAATAAATAATCATTAAGAGGTTTTGGTTTTCTATATTTATATTCCATATTTAATAAATATTTCAGAATCTCTTTCAAAATTTGTCAAAATAAATTGTCCATAATGGAACGTAATTAAATTTTATTTATACACTATCAAAACAAATTTTAAAATGTAACTTCAAATTTTACGATTAGATTTCTATTTCTGTAAAAAAAAGAAGTCCAGCACAAACCCTGGATATGTCCCTAGGCTGTTGCTACCAACAGTGCAAGAGTAATATATGACAATATAACTAAATAATAGAAAAATGTCTATGTCACATTGACTGTATGGGGCAAAAATGACTATACCATTACTTATGATAGGTTCTGGGTGTTATCTCCTATACTATGACAGTGGGCAGCTGGAAATATCTGAGCAAGATGACTTTTCTATAAAATACCTCATTAAAAAATATGTGGTCATCCTCTATTTATAGAATAAGCCTAGTTGGTAGAACCAATTTAAAACTCAAAAAACTTGAACATTGTGTGGGAACTGGGAGGTTTCAGGTTCAGAAAAACTGGGAGGTTTCAGGTGATGTTAGATGAAAGACGAACACAAATTCAACATGCACAATTTTCAGGGATGTCTTAAAAGTGAAGAGGACCTAATAAGTGAGGAGGAGCAGAAGAAAAAAAAAAAAAAAAAAAAAAAAAGAATGACCCATGCTATAATGAAAATGGGAGTGAAGAAAAACTATGGTGATGATGATGATGATGATGATGATGATGGATGAGAAGAAAATAGTGATATCTCAAGTCAATATATTTAATCTTTTCATCAATGAGCCAATTTTCTAGTCAATACACAATTTGGGATTTTATTTCAACTGAACAGTAATAATTAGTTTAGTAATGAAAAAGGAAAAGAAAAGAGAGGAAAAAGAAAAGAGAGAAAAAAGAAAAGAAAAAGAACACACACACCTCAGTAGATGTCGTTCATCTTCACAATCAGGGGATTATATATACAGAATTTACAATTATCATCTACCTTTATGGATTAGACATATTGCCTGTTCCAACCTCTTTTCATCCAATTCTTGGCCTTCCAATGTTTCTCTTTCCTCATAGCTGATAAGTCTGGGGTTGCAACGGGAGTCAGTCTTGCGGCATAATTCCAATATGTTTCGCATCATGTTCCAATTGCTGTCAGTACTTCTTAATTTTGCCATAAGCTGTTTCTTTGCACCCTAGTTCCTCTCTTATTTTTTTCACTTTTTATTTGGTCTCTTAATGTACAGCCCTTTACTCCTCTCAAAAATCTCAAATTCTGCTGATGCAATCCTCTTAAAATCTTCTGGTTTTTGAACAAAAGTTTCACATCCATATAGAAAAACTGGGAGGGCCATTATATCCTTAAATTTTAAATCTGTTTCTTGTTGTTTTTCCAGCTTTCTTTTTAAATGTTCTACTTATAGTTCCTGAAATACTGCTATACTATTGAAATACTCCTATACTGCTTGAAATTTATGGATCTTGCTGGTGACCTCCCTACCTCTTCTATACGTAATTTCACACCCTAGGTAGTTCAAATGTGTCACTTGTTTTAAAACCTTTTTGAAGTACTATCTTTGTCCTTACCGATTCTTTTCTTTAAAAACTTTGGTTTTATTAACTGATACTATCAGATTGTACTCCATAAAAATTTGCTCCAGTTGGTAAAGAGATCATGCCCATTCATATTCATTTTCCTTAGGATCACCCGGTCGTCAGCATATAAAAGAGTATTTAAAAATGCATTTTTGCCCAGGTGAATTCCTGAAGGCACCACATTCTTCCACCTTTTAATTATATATCCCAGATATATGTTAAACTGTTGGCGAAAGACAGTCTCCCTGCCTTACTCCTGTATTTAAATTCCCCTTCCTGGAAAGAAATCAATACAATTCTACTGCAATATTATCATACATACTTTTCACCACTTGCACTAGAGGACTTGGGTACCCTCCTCCTTTCATAATGTTCCCTGATTTACATTGGTTGACAATTATCAAAAGCCTTCTCAATATCTATGAAGGTAAAATGTGTTTCTCTATTAAACTCTATCTTACTCTCTATTAAATTTTACAAAGTAGTCCAACCACTCTTTCCCCGAAATTATATTCAATCTTGTTGCATCTGTCTCTCCTAAATTCATTGTTTTAACACTTGTAAAGCTATACTTTGTCTTCCAAATACACATGTTCTAACATATTTTAATATCTATCTCAAGATTCTTGATGGGGTTGACACTCTGATTATTTAGCTTTATTCCTTTTTTGGTTGTATATCTGTTTAGTCTGCTCATTTCGGCTTTGTAAATAATTTAGGTATGCAACCTTTCTTTCCTGCACTGCCACTGCAAATGTATCATTCCATATTTTCAAAGTTTTCCTTTCATCTTGCTATTATGTTTATTTTTGTTTCCACTAGGTAGTGATCTGAATAAATGTCATATCCTTTAAAAACGTGAGTATCCATGGCTGAACTTAACTCTTTATTAAGTATTACATAATCTATTACTGAGTGTTGCATTTTTCTAAAAATGTATTGGCGATTAGTTCATTTATGTTACAAATTCTCTAGTTCTTTTGCATTTCCATTGTTTCCACTTGTGCCCCATAGTTCTATAACATTGGGAATAGGCAAGTTTCCCCACTCTTGCATTTCCATCTCCAGCTATAATTAGTGAGTTATTTGGATTGCATTATTTTAACTTCCGTCTGCAGCTTGTCATAAAATTTTGTTTTTTTCATTTTTACCTTCCTTTGGGGCATAAAACTCCCATAACCATAAGATTACTTCAACTCATATTAAAATCTACTCTAAGTATTCTTTCATTGATGTATGTGTCACTTGCAATACACTTCTTCCATTTCTTATCCACATACATCACTACACCGTCCTTTGCTCTTTTTTGCTGTACCACTGCACAATAGATATGCACCCAATTATCAATCTCTCTGGTTCCCTTTATTTTCTTTTTTGTTTCTGTTATTACAGCAATATCAAAAGGTGAGAACAGTGATCAACTGCTCCCTCATGAGTACCAGAAACCAGTCTCATAGCTGCATTCCACACCCTCTGGTAAGGGCGTGCAGGGCAATGGGGTTGCTACATCCCTATGCCCAAGAATTTACATTTGTTTAGTAATTTTCAAATTTATATAGTGGTCTCAGTGGAGGATAGATTACTAAAAACCAACTGAGCATGTCACATCTATGTTTACATCAAGTTCAATCAGAAATTGATCATACTGCCATGAGGCAGAGTGATGACCAATTGTGTCTAGAGGCTGAATCATTTCAGTGGTAGTAATAATATAAATGTAATATAAATAATATTCAATTTGATTTTCACAATATTACTATTTTTACTATTTATAATTAGTATTTTTGAAACAATACATCTTGAAATTCCTATTTGGTTATTTTGTAACTTAAAAAATGAAATTGTAAAACAATTCTGGTAATTGTTATCAACAAATTAACAAGGTAATCAGTTAGTTTAAATAATATGATCTACAACAAGAGGTCCAGGGCAAAAGCATTCCAAGGGCCTACAAATTGTCAAGCTCTACCATGGACAGAGCAAAATAACTCTCACACCAAGGACAAGAATTCTGACATGAAGTTACTTACCATATCATCATGGATTGCCATGATACGTTCCTTGGCAAGCATTACACCTTCCTTCTCACCAGCAATAATGATCTCATCTTTCTGCACTGATGGTGGTGGTACATTTATTCGCACTCCAGTTTCAGTCATTAAGGCATTTACTATAGAATGATGGGCTCCCATAATAAAAGGATGATACATTTTTGGTACGCTGACAGTTTCACATGCTTGCTTTGACTGAAACCAGAACAAATATATTTGACTAGTTGCAGTATTGAAAACAAAAGATGTTGGTTAACATATTTTTCTTTTCGAGTGGAAGAGTGCAGATTTTTATGCAATAAAGTCACATTACATATTTGATACATATAACACGTTTTTATTTTTATTTTTCTTTAAATAGTATGCTAATAAAAACAGAAAATATATAAAAATGAAAATCATATTATTTAATTCATTAATATTTAATAATCAGCTAGTAAAATTATTTACACTTATTAACTTCTAAAATTAAAATTGACACTGATCAGGCTTTAAAATAAGATTTGAGGTAAGAGGAATGATTTTGAACAGTTATTTCTGTTGAACTTAGTTTCACCTCTTAAGATTTTGTTATTGTCTTTTCCAAAATGGATGTCTGCAATAATATACACTTTTCCCGAGCCATGATCTCTCTCCAAAACACCCTTGAGGTTCTTTCTCAGAATTAATGCTGTCAGTGAGACCGAGGAAGGTCTTCCTATTTCCACCTTCCTTCCACTCGCAAAGGAAGTGACAAGACAAGTTCTCTCTCCGCTAAGTACATGTACAATGCTTATCCTTCTGTCGAACACACACTGTCCGATATTGCATTGGGCGATTTAATAATGAACCCTGAAATTCATAACTTGCAATATTTAAAACTGGTTTTTGGTATGTTTCTTCTCCACCCAAAAATATAAAAAAAATTGGAGTGGCAGATAAAGTATGTGCTTATTTTGAAACGAATTCAATAATCATTTAATAAAATAATTGTTTGACTTAGAAAGTCTTGAAACGAAAAGTGGACATCGATAAGTTATCTAATTATTGCAAATGTATTGCACACATATTCATTAAAAATATTTTATACAAATTTTTAATACACTAAATTGCTTATTTTTACTTTGTGATAATATTCTACAAGTTTGTTTAATACGTGTTTTTCTACAAGGTCAGTCTTCCAGCCATTATAGAGAGTACAATAGTTTGTGTATTGTAACACATCCAGTTTATAGTTTCATTGATTTTGGGAATTGCTTATTTTGTGTGTTGTGGTACGATGAAACAAATCAATGTTTTAATCGCCCTGAAATGTTGCCAAATAACCACCTGAAGATCTGACAATGTTTTGTAATTTGACACTGTGGACTGAAATTCTGTGTTATTTTATATTCAAGTCGGCCTTTAAACTTGATGGCAATGTGATTGTGATGAACTAAAAGAATTCATGACGAACAAAAATTAAATTTAAATTATATCACTTCAAACATAAGGCACCGACAGAATATTTGTCTATCAAATTGATTTTTTGCAAGACAAAATTATTTGTCAAAAACATGTTAAATTAAATTAAAGAGGTCAACATTTGAATGTTAGATGGTCCACTACAGGATCTGAAGGTTATTCAAACATATCCAGAATAAATTAAGGAAAATGAAATGTATATCTTATATTTCATGGAAAATAGGGAGAGAATCCTACTGACCTGTTCATCTGAGGTAACTTGAATTTCGTGAACTGCCTTTTCAATACCTTCTTTAGTTCCTGTCACTGTAATCTCTTCAGATGTATCATTCACACTGGGAACTGTAATTTTGGTTGCAGTATTTTTCTCCAAATCTTTCAATTTCTGTCCATTTTTGCCCAGTATGAATCGATGGTGCTCCTTGGGGATTGATATGGTCGTTTTGGCCTACAAATAAATAACAAAATATCATACTGTCATAGTAACTTTGTTTAAAACACAACGAAAAGAAGGACATTTCAGAAGATTAAAAATATTGACCTTGGGTAAAGAAACAATTTTAGCATAAATGGTAGTTCATACAGTGACAACATCTTGAGACTTCAGAAGTCTGTGGTCTTCAAACTTAGCTAAATAGAACAGCAAAATTATAAAGAAAAAGAAGAAAAAAAAAAAAAAGAAAAAAAAAAGAAAAAAGAAAAAAGAAAAGAAGAAGAAGAAGAAGAAGAAGAAGAAGAAGAAGAAGAAGAAGAAGAAGAAGAAAGAAAAAGAAGAAGAAAAAGAAGAAAAAAGAAAAAGAAGGAGAACAAAAAAGAAAAGAATATATTACAAGGTTTGAAGAGATATCACCACAAAGCTGTTCTACCTTTTTTCTTTTTTTTTTTCTTTCCAGTGACTGACAGTTTTTGAAATATTCAATGTCACACAAAAATATAAAAATTATTTTTCATAAACACCTCAATTTCTAGTGTTGTGCATCAAACGATACTGTCAACAAACTTGTAAGAAATAAAATTTCCTATAAAATGTATTTACTGCTTTTCATACAACAAATTGCATGATGAGATGGTGCAGAGAAAGGGTGATAATGAATTGTGTGTAGGATAGAGTAGTTTACAGAGGGAATATAAATGTATCATACATCATTCAATTAACTAATATTATTATTAATATAAAATTGTGCAAAAGAATTATTCATATAAAAATGTTAAGAAGTAGCATAAATTATTTATTTAATGTAAATAAATTATTATATTAATATCTAACCAAAAGAACATAATTAATAATGCAGTAAAAACAGGTGTCAGATGATGTTACTGACTCTCACGTGTGGTTTACAAAATTTGATAAACTCAAGTTAAGCCAGAAATGACAGACATGTAGAATGTCTTAAACACACAAGAATTAAGTCTTAAGGATGTCTTAAAAAACAAGCGTAAAGATCCCAGATCCTTTAGTGATACTGAAGTTTCACAAAGTTCAACCAACAAGCAAACATAATTTCTCTCACCCTGTGTTTACGATCGGATACAAACTTGGTTGGGAACAAGTTAACAAACTCAAAATTGGGAGTGGATTTACAAGAATAATGTCTTGAAGGCAATTCCAACAACTTTATCACCAGCATCTAACCAACTGTTTAATACAAATTTGGGCAATTGCAGGAAAGGCTGCAGAGAGGATATGCTGCATGTCAGACTGTGGATGCAGAAAAGTAGGATTACAATGATTCACATTATGAGATCACTAGAGGCCAGAAAAATATGTAGTATGAAATGTCAAAATATGTACATAAATATGAAATGAAAATAGTAAGAATATGTAATTAATATGTAAAATAGGATATAATATGTAATATTAAAACACATTAAAACACACATTCACACAATACAAAATTACATTTATAAAAAAAATCCTAAACAAAATTAAAAAAGAATGCTAACATTTTAAAATTCGTTCGGAGAGCACACTTTACACCATACAACTTTCCCATCAGTAATAAAATATTTATCTATTGTTATCCAGGACCGTACTTTACCAGATAGACCAAGATGTATTTAAGCAAGGTGCACCTTGAGCCATATTGCATGCAATAGAGGGCATGGTGATATCTACACCCAGGAAACAATCACTGTAGCATGTGCCATTCTTGTTGAAGTGTTACACATCAGTGATTGCTAGTTTCTCAGAAATTAAGGTCGAAGGTCACGAAACGTGGCAACAATACTTTTCACACCTAAATTTCACCAATAATGAAGGAAAAATGCTGATTTTTTTTTTGAAAATACATCTCTTTATAGAACATACATAATAAAATTCAAGAAAATTTACAGAATAAAAAAATACTCTGTGAAAATTGCAAAATGTGTAAAACATTTAATACAGTAATAAATACGTAACAATATATATTGTGACATATTGACAAAAAATTTGGACATTGTGTTAGGAGATGGACGATTCAACAAGATTACAATTTTGAGAATGGTTAGTAGATAAGCAAAAAATATGTAATTACATAAATATCTGGTCTCTAGTGACCACTGTCAAAGACAATCGTGCCTCAATGTGTCCAAGTCCCTTTCAGATTCAGAGGATTTTGCTGAGCATCACGACATTGATCTTATTGTATTTGTGTCTTATTGTAAGTAATTTAATTTTGATTCTATTTTACTAATAAACAGGACATACCCTTAATACAAATAATTATTGCAAAGTAAACACATTACACAGGTTATATTGTAGGAATGCATTCCATAAAGAATATACAACGCACATCAATACAAACAACTGCCTCTCAGCGAGTATCAGAGAATTACATATAAAAGTAGTAAATACATTCATAGAATTTATGACGATCGATACACTTTGGATCAGAAAGTAACTAGGGGTGTTACAGAATGGCACAGATGTTCTCGTAGTAAAGTTTTCTAATTTCCATGGTGTGGATTGACTTTACGATCTTGCCCCTTCCTCAAGCCAGCTGCCATCTATCGCAGCCCAAAGTTCATTTTTTTTGGGACGTTTTCTCAATTTTTTGGTTTCCTAATTGGAGAACCAAAATATTACTTTACGAAAATTAAAAAAAGAATAAAACCTTGAACCCTGTCCTAGATGGCAATTGTCATTTAAAAACTTGGAGCTTTTTTAAGAAAATGACATTTATGCGTTACTGTTAATGTGAAATTTGAAACTCATTTTACAGGACTCTATCGAGTTTTCTAAAAACTTAATCTGAAGTCGTTTAAAGCACTTTCACTTACAATTGCAAATTTATATAAATTGATGGAAATAGCATATTAACACTAGAATGGCGGCAAGGGTCAAAATGACACCTACATCAATTGTTTTGTCAATAATAAATTCAGTTTTTAAGTGCTTTCTTTCACACATTGTGACTTTTCCTCATTTTTCATTCTCTTTATGATGATATAGTTGGAATTTATAATATATTATTTTTTATTGTTTTATCCTGTGATATCTCTAGAACAGCAGGAGGGGTCATTTGACACCCATATTATTTCATTTGTAAAATTACTATATTCCAAACTTAATCCGTGTTGGTTCGGTCAAATCATTTCATTATCATGAAGATACTACAATATCACAATATTATAAGGTATCCCTTTCCTCCAGGAATGATGCAATATCTATTGTACAGTTTTCACAGAAATATATTCACAGAAATATAAAAATGAAGTTTCCTTGCTTGATTTGATGATTGTATCCTTCCCGGAAAGTAAAGAATGGAATAAGCGCAAGTTTCAAGGAATATCGATCTGTGATAAGTTTCTTTCCATTTTCCATTCTCATTTTAGTGTCCTTGTCAGAATGTTGTAGCTTGTGCAATCATAATGTCACGATCTATTGATCTTTCTGTTCACGAGTTGTCTTGTATTTTAGAAAATTCGGATTTCGAGTCCGGAAGTGCTATAACTGATTCAGATGATTTTGTGCCAAGAAATAGTGATGAAGTGAATAGTTTGAGCGATGAACTGTCAGCAAAAGAAGATGCGATAGCCCAATTTGGAGCCATTTTCAAGGAAATGTCATTTGAGCATTACTCAAAATTTGAGCTCATTTTCATAGAAAAATGTTGTTTTCAAGAAATTTTATATTCCATTACTTAAAGCACATGTACTCATAAATACAATAATGTGAACAAATTGCAGGTAATGTATTTTAATTAACGACGTGAGAGAGAAGTCAAAACTCATGGTGCTGCCAAAACACATACTTTCTTCCATTGGTTGGAAATGCTCCGCAATATTATACTACTACATAAACCAGTATGTGTGATTTCAACCCGCAAATTTTTTTTTTCGCTCCGAGACCCAATCTCAGTGCCTCAGAGTTAACTTGTCGGCACTCATACCACTTCTCCATACGAGAGCCCTATGGATCGCTCTCAGGCAGAGGCATAAAAAAGGTAAATGCCTCATTCACGTTAGTAACTAGTAAAGTCTCCAGTCTGTTCAACTCTATCAGAAGAATCAATTTTGGAGAAAATCGCTACAAGGGTTACGAGCTATCATTGTCCACAGACGGACTGACCGCTGTTACGTTGATAGGTTGGTTGATAGTGATTCTGGGCGCGCCAACTCCTAAGGTCATTAGTCTTGAATGTATAGTACAAGTTTTTGCGTGGGAGGCAGCTGTGATCTTCCCGCCCTGGATGGCTAAATCAAGAGCCGCCCTACTGTCGGCTAACAGGATTTTCTCCAACCAGATGTCAGCTGTAAGTTCCCGATCGGTCTCCAAGGAATGGAAAGAAAAGATTGCACACGGTCACTTTGGTAGGATACTGCCCACGGCATTCACCTGATGATCAGAGAAACCACGGAAAGCTACCACAAAGCAGCCAGCAGGTAGAATGCTTTTCCACACAGCAACAGATTAGACCTAGCACCTCCCGGTCAGTGGCACTACAATGATATTAGTGGATACCCTAAGCCTCCTTTCCGGTCAGCCGTTAGGATAAATAAGTCGGCCCTTGTTTAAAAGTTCAAAATATTAAAATCAAATGCAGACACTTCCAGTTTATTTAGTATCTTAATTGATTGTGTATGTATATAGAAGTGCTTCAAATGATTTTCAATAAAGTTTCTGAAATTCTCTATAGCTTTCTTCGCAACGCAGTATTGTCACAAATACCATATTTGCCAGTGTATTAAGATGCACCAGTGTATAAGACACAATCCTATTTTTAAGAAGAATTTCATTCCTTAATGTTAATTCTGTACTTGATTTTTATTTTTATGAAAGAAATGGGAATTGTTATCTGTGAAAATCAATGATCTTTTCTTCACATTCCGCCGGGAGTCTTAATATGTTTCTATTACGCATAGAAAGACCGTGCCTTTTCATAAATCTTCTACACCAAGACGACCCAATGAAATTTTCAGTAGTCCCCTCTTCTTGCAATACTTTTGGCTTAGGTAATAATCAATTTTGTAGAAATACAAATTCCTGTGTTTTTTTGTTTTTTTTTTGTTTTTTTTCCCCAGTGTACAAAAATTTGATTTTTGTAATGCTATATACTAAACATTCAAACAGTTACAACAATTCCTCTCCATTGTATAAGACGCATCCTGTTTTTTTGACTAGTTACTGAAGGAAAAAAGTGCGTTTATACACCAGCAAAAACAGCAATTATTCCTGAGCAAGGTTCAAACCAACGGCCCTTTCTTCCAAAACGCTGAAACAGTGCCCGCCATTTAACCACCTCGGCCATGAGGACTGGTACTTCAATAATAGAGCTTGGCATTTCAGTTCTAGCATTAGGCAGCCAAAAAATTGACAAAATGTAAAAAACATGTCCTTTTGGGCAGAAAAAGATGGCAACTGAGACATAACTTGGCGTGAAAAATAATTTCTGCTTGTTGAGAACACTTTTGCTTGTTCATGTAGCAATATAATACTACTGAAAAGTTAGCAATGTCATGAGAAAGTACTGTGATCAGCACAAGAACTAGTTTATCTTGATTAATTGTATTTGTGATTAGAATTGTTTCAAATAGTTTTCAATAACGTTTCTGGAATTTTCTGCGGAAACAGTGAATTGTGACAAATAATAATCCCTGACCAAGGCTCGAACCAGTGAACATTCCCTCCGAAGAGCCGAGTCCGTACATGCCAATTAACCACCTTGGCCATCTCAGTGAGATATGGGATTTACAATTCTATTATAGTAATAAGTGTATGGTGGTTTCAGTTTTAGTATTTGGCAGCCAAAAAATTAAGAAAATGGAAAAAGATGTCCTGTGGGTGGCAAAAGATGGCAGCTAGGAAAGGAATCAGGCTTAACCCAAAAGCTAATCAAGACTAAGGTGTTTAGAAAACTAACATGTGCGAGAAAGTCGGTGCCGTTCAATAGCACCGCTAGTTTTTTTCTAAATTTAGCAACAGGATTTATCTACTTTATCGTTACCAGAGTTCTATTACGCAGGTTCACCCCTTCCTCGCACGCATGCTTATTTTTAATTGGCTAATACTGCCCAAACATTTTATTTAGTTATTCCTTGACTATCGATCCTTGGATTCTTTTTGTAAATTAACTACCCACGGAAAATACTCACGTGTCCATAGTCTATTCACCACTAACTACACTATTCTTCCCTTTAGTAATGACACTGCCTTCCCTGAAATTTTCATTATTTATCACTCGCCATATAATTACTTTATGCTCCCCTACTATTGCTACTGTTCATCCTTATTGTTTACATGAAATTTGTTTAACTTTTGTTCACCATGTGATAAATCATCACAACACACCCTCCCCAGATGTCATAATCTCATTGACTTCGGTCAGTGATATTGTAGCATTCTTTACTAGTAAATTACTCTTCGAATTGTTTGTGCGGTATATGGTTTGTCCTGTTCCCTGTAATATGGCTGTACTTCTTCAGCTGTTGGTCATACACTTGTACTTTCACTTGGTCATTGCCCTCTCGCGGTAACAATGCCTCGCGCACAATCTCTCTAGCTCACGTACACTAACTTTAATGCATCTTCTCGCACTGCCACACTCTTACACATACAAATTACTTTGTTTTTTCACTTCTTATAAACTAATACATATACCTACTTCACTAACAAAATATTAACATTTCCACCTTCCTGAAATTCTACTTCATCAAATTACTCCACCTCTCCCTCACATTTTTATGTCATCTCCTTTTACTAGCTTTTATTAACTTTAACAAATTCTTTCACATCGGGACGAACTTGTGATATCATTTCTGATCAAATGAGAATTTATTATGATGATTATATTGCACTTTAACACCGACTTTGTTCATCTCCCTAATGCAACTCTCTCTTGCAAAACAAGAGGCAATTTCAGCATTTGCTCGAGGGATCAGGGAAACTGGAGGAAAAACCTGATCGAAATGGGATCAATAGTTGTTACAGGCTGAGGTACAGTACTTGTTACACGTGTTTACAATTATACAGTCGATCTCAGAGAGTAGAAATACCTTACTAGAATGACGGAACATTATGCCATTATTATACATTCATTTAAAGACGTCCCAGAATAAATAAAAAAAAGGGGAAAAAAAAAAATTGCTTCTGGACATAAATGTAACTTCATTTTCTGTGCATGTCTTCTAGAATTCAGTGGGAAATACAATTATTCAAATTATCGTTTCCATGTTGTCGCGGCAGGAAGTAATAAGAGCCAAAATTTATTGCTTATCTATCCTTGAAAATAGAGTTTATTACATGGGAGTTTTTTTTTTCTCCCTTTCAAAATTCAAAATTTATTGCTTATTTATCCTTGAAAATAGATTTTATTTTTTTAAAATAGATTTTGGTTTTTTTTCTCCCTTTCAAAATTCAAAATTTAATAATTATGGTATTTTTAATTTCAAATTCATTTTTATTATACGCAGTTTTTAACTGTTTTTTTTGACGTAAAATAAATAAATAAATAAATAAAAATAAATAATCAAAGATTCTGTGCCCATTTTAATCACCTATTAATAGCCAATTTACGTTTGGATTTGCTAATCCAATGCAATTCTATTAATCTACAACATAACTCAATTTCTCTATTTCCCTAATTTCAGTACAACGCCCCCTGACATTTTGTTAACACACATTAAAGACAGAACAATTTATTTTATTTTGATGAAAATAAAATAGCCTGACTTAGCCGTTTTTTGATTTACTTGCTTTATTTACATTATCAGCAGTAACAAAATCAACCATTTTTGGTGCACCGTTTAAATATTTAATGGATTTATCACTACCAATTTTGTTCAGAATATCAAGTTATTCCCGCATAGCATTTAGTTGATTCAGCTGTAATAAAGTTAAGTCAGAGTTAACTTTAATGGTCTCGACACATTGAGATATATTCCTGAGAACAGCGACAAGATCAGAATCATGCAGAGCAACTTTGAGAGGACAACACTTGCCCTTTTCAAACCTACCCAACCTCACTAAATTCCTGTTGTCACAATTCCTCAACTACACAAATATCATTTAAGATTTTTAAGACAAGCCCGCCCTCAACTTTTTTTTACTATGGATAAGTAAGAAATTCTTCAGATTCTTCAATGTTGTACAAAATCAAATTATTGTGATGTTTTAATCTTTCCATAACCTCCTCAAAGGTGTCAATCACATTAGGGGTAACAGATTGAACATTGGCAATAGAATTTTGGATTTTATTGACTTTATGCTTTAGTTTAGCCAGATCTGCTAAAACCTGAGGTATACTTCTCAACCGCCCTGGCAATCATTGCATAAATATTTTAATATTCTCTATTGCAATTCCAAACATTTAACCTTGGAGACTGTCAGATCAGTGCAGCTAAGGTGAAAATATCTCTGACAACTATCGCAGTCAATGCACTTCTCATGCCTAATGTTGTAAGCCAGCTCACATGTAGCACATAAGTCAGTTGTATTCTATTTTAAAGAAGGACCTTCAGAGCAGCCTTCAAAGTTCCGACCAGGTACTGCACGGACTTAACAAGACTGAGATTTCAGTGAGCGTTTCAGCTTCTACCCCTCCGCGCTACACAGTACGTTCAATATCACCCTCTAAGTTCCAACCAGGCACTACACAAACTTTACTCGACTGAAATATTCGATGGTTATGACAGCATTACTTTCGTATATTCTGAATACTCTGTGTTTGTTATTTTATTATTCTTATTCTTATAATTCTTCTTATTCTTATTATTCTTATAATTCTTATAATTCTTATAATTCTTATAATATTATGTAACCATACAAATAATGTGAGAATAGATGTGCTGTTGTACCAGTACTAGTTTGAGTAGGGGTACTAATTGCTTGAAAACAAAACATAGTTGAGTTGTTTTACAAAGCGTAGAAGGTTTCCTATTGGTAAAGAGTGGAATGTTATTAGAGTGGAAGGTTCCTATTATCAAAATTTATTTAGAACTGAATTGTAGCAGACTGAGAGAAAGGGAGAAATGTGGTTTGATTTAATGTTAAAATCTAACAAATTGTGAATGTGATAAATATAAAAACAAATGTTCATCAGAATATACAAACAAACCATTAACATGTACAAAATAATAAAACTTTAAAGGCTCACCTGAGTTTGGAATTGAGTTAAAATTCTTCGTCTTGCATCCAAAACAGCATTTTGTTTGCCTGACACAAGAAATGTAAGAGATTGGTCTTTAGATGATGATGTTTCAATATGTGCACCAGTTTCTTGCATTATTTTCAAACATGTTCTTAAGGATTCTCCTTCCCCAAATTTGTCACTGTGATCGAACTTTCTTTCTTCAAAGGGAACACGGAAAACCTATAACAGAAACATTGGGTCATTTTATCTTAATAATGGTTTGCAATTCCATTCAGTAAAAGCATCTACCAACTACAACTCCAACAATTCTTGGTCGCAGGATAAAAGTTGTTAAGTTCTTAACGAAGGTCCTTCTTTTATCTTGCAATCCACGTCTGGGAGCACCTGCTCTTGTTACGGTAATTTGGCAACCACGTATCTTTGTCATGTTTATCACTGGAAAACTACCTATCAGAATAGCTGGCAACCAGAATTCTCTTCCAGTCAGGGACTGAATTTGACCTAGCTATCTAATTAGTGTCGAAAATCCACCACCATCGGAACTCAAACCCTAAGGTTTGGTCTGGTCAAGTCGCTGCAGACACTGGCAGTGCTGGATCTGAGGTAAATTTAGCTGTTAAGAAGTAAATTCATAATTATCAAAAATAATCAATGAAAATATTAAGATTCATTAAAATGACAATTCTTCTTTTTTTTAACTATGAATTCTTATAAGATGAATGAAACAAGAAAGAATGACCGTTCAAGGACAGATTAGATCTCTCTCCTTCCAATCCAAATAGCCACATTCCTCCACATCGAAACCTGAGGGTATGCGGCAACTGGAGGTTTGCTACACATTAAAAGGATGTCAAAGATATTTCTCATGGTTGCCAAATTATCACAAGAGTGGGTGCTCCCAGGCATGGGTTGAGAGATAAATAAACATTATATACTTATTTACTTCCATGCTGCAATCACAGAATTTAAATTATAAGATTCCAGAAATGCAGTGTGTTTCACTCACTTTTGTATTACACATACCCCCTTTTCATCTCATTGATGAATCACCATTATTTGGAAGACCTTTTGTTTAATTCTGTTTTTGACATACAACACCAATGCTTTCTTGACATTGTTAATTTTTGTAACTTTTCAATAATTGCTTTCAAACAACACAAAATATTTATGCCAATACATTCTTTTGGGCAAAATATTTATCAAAAGCTTGCCAACAATCATACATTCTAGAAAACTCGCTGTCTTTTCATAAGTACTAATAAACATCTATTTCGTAAAAATTGGTATTTTTATCAAAATAGGATTTTTTTCTATATCGTAAACTTTTCATTTAATTTCATTCTGATATAAAGCTTAATAGAACTACTATTGTTAAAATAATTATATCACATATTAATGAGATTCTTGCTTGCTTAAAAGCAATTTGTGCTCTTCAATTGATAGTTTTTACAACAGTTGAGTTAAGTATTTTAATATTGCAGCATACAAATGAAAATGAAAGAGGTCTAGTAATACAATAAAATTTTAAATTTTAGATTTCACTCTTCTGAAGACACAAATATAATCTACAAGTTTTTCCCAATTAGAATTTATTGCTTCTGTACCATATCATTAAAACACACACATAAATTGTACTAATTTTATGTAATCATAAATTGAAATTTATTTCATGTTGACGTGTCACAATTTCGAAATTCTCTTAACTGGGTTAGCAATTATTCTTAATCACAGGAATAGGAACATACACGTGTGATTCTGAGATTGGAAAAACAAAACCAAAATATTTTGTAGTCGTCAGAGAGACAAGATGACAATGCACAACAGTAATTGAAGATGTTTACAGAATGTAGAATTTTGAAATGTCTCTAAATTTCCGAAACTCTATTGCTGTAAGTGTAAGTTATGGCCAGTATCACATTATGGCTAATTCACAAATCAGATAATTAATGTTCACACTATCCAAAATAAATGGATAGAATTCAAAGTAGAAGAGCTTCAAATCATACTTCGTACTTTAGTCCCTCGAAGATCCAGGTTCAATTCCTGTCTGGGGCAGTCAATTCTTTGAACAGTCAACATAATTTATAATAAATACATCCGACTTAATAGCTATGGGTTTGCAATTACCTGACAATAGTGAAACTGGAAACTTATTGCCACATAATTGTGAAACTTCCAATAGTGACCAGGTGCTGATGTAGTAACAACAACAACAACAACAACAACAAAACAACAACAACAATTAAAGAGTAAAATCTGTCTCTGTCAGAATTTACTGGGACAAAAAAAAAATTCTGGTTTAGGGAGGTTTCTGTTATATGCCAGGCTGTTCATTTTCTGACACTTGTGATATTGAAATTCTGGTAGCTACATCTCTTGGCATGAGCTCATTGATATCTCGGAGAACGATGATGATGATGATGATGATGATGATGATAACGACGATGTATTTCATGGATTATTCAATGAACAAATCAACTGTTTGGAACCAGAACAGAACATTATTGTGGGAGTTCCTGTGAGAGCATTGAGAATCATTTATCGCATTTTGTACTTCCTTATGTGACAACAAACCTTTTTTATAGTGTACCTCTGTCGCTGATGATGAGATTTGTTAATGATAATTCTCTTGACCTATTGATTGATTTCAATGTGTTTTTGAGAAATATAAACAGCTTAAATTAATAGACTACATAACAATGATTTATTCCATTTTAAAACGCAATCACTCAATACATTAAATATAATACATAACGTATAATACACAAGTTCATGCTCCTTTAAAATCATTTAATAATTTGCTTTTTACTGTTGAAATAAATTTACTTTTTGAAATTAAAAGATCCCTTTTCGAGTCTAGCTGTGAGATTCATGGGACTACAGGAAGTATATAGTTGTTCGAACTACCAGTAAAAAGAATGTCTCATCAACTCTTCTTAGATCTCGTGGGGGAATTAATTTTGGAACCATATCACAGTCAATGTTGTTATTTATAAGATCATAGAGAAATAAGTAGTCGAGATAATTTTGGTGTGATTGTATAAACTCGCATTTAAAATAGATATTTGTTCATAATTATGTGATACTCTCACTGAAGGAAGTCCAAGTTTCCAATTTAGATTTAAAAATTTATGCTGTATAGATTCTAATTTGTTCATGTAAGTGGCATAGAAGGTTGTCCAAATGGGCGATGCATATAAAAGTATAGATTGAATTAGGGTAAAACAAAGTTTTAAGTAATAATATATTTGAAAAATCTAGGGACATCCTAATCCTGTCAACTTATTAGCTTTCTTGAAATATAATTAAGATGATGATTAAATTTCATTTTAAAATCAATTTCTACACCAAGATCCTTAAATTTCTGTAATGATGCTAATACTTGCCCATCTAACAAATAATTAAAAGTTATGGGATTCCTTGAACGTTTCTTACAATTTTACGTTTATTTATGATCAAAGCTAATTAATTAACCTGACACCATGTAACTAAAGAATTAAGATTTAATTGCAGTTATTCACAATCATAAGTTGCTTTAATTTGGTGGTATATTCTCAAACTCTCAGCAAATGTAAAAAGTGAGATGATGGAATATTAAATTGTATGTCATTTATGAATAAAAGAAACAGTACAGGACTGAGATGGGATATTTGATGTGTGACATACCAAAATGACGGACATTTTGTTTAGGCAAATAAAGGTCAAAATATTGCAAAAGACGTAAGTTCCTATGGCGTAGATACACAGAGGGTACACCATAGCAACGCGAGTTCGTTCTGCGACGTGGGTTTCTGTGGGGCAGATACGCAGAGGGTACACTATAGCAACGTGAAAAAAAAACAAGAGGAGAAATAACACCGCGAGCTTTGAAGGGTGGATCAGGTTGGGAATTAGGGCATTCTGACTCGTGTCCTGGTGGTGAGCGGATCACTTGTGTGGTTTTTCCTGAGGTTAATTATCTAATCGAGACTTGTAATATTTCATGAGAGTGAACATTAAACTCAAACTTAAATGGAAAAAATTTGTTGTACCTTGCAAACTTGGACTTGTAATATTTTCATGAGTGAACTGGAAAGTGAACTAAGAATATTTTCGTGATGATTAAATAGAAATTTTACCAGGAATTGTGAATTGCCAGGTTAGGTGATAAAAATAATATTAAAGGATTTTTCCGACTTGGAAAAAATAATGTTTGAAATAGGTGCCCACTGAGGCGCAAGAAAGAGTATAGGCAGTGTTTGTGAAGTGGTTGGAGGAAGTTTCTTTTTTGGTTAAAAAAAATTAATTATTCTTGGCAACATCGAGCATCGTGCGCGCAAAGAGGCAAGAATGGATAAAAGGTTCTATAACGCAGTTATTGCAATAACGAGATAATGGCCATCACATAACAATAACTTGTAATAATTGATAATAGTTAACAACTTTTGGCATGCATAATAAATTGTAATTCATAGTTTAAAAGAAAACCAATTCTCATTTGCCATTATGTGCAATCCTAAAGTAGATATTTTAGAATTATTTTCAGACTCCTCGCCACTCCGTATGGATGTTCGATTGAGTAATTGGTTGCGGAGTAAGTAGCAACAAATATTTCATAAGAACGCAACGACCGAGCTAGCAGGATTTGCATTTATTTGTTATATATCTGAAGACCGTAATCATTAATCAGGAATTCAAGTGTAACCTTTTCCTGGCGCCCAAATTGTTTATAAATTCGGAAATTGGTTACAATTGATGTTTTTATTATTAGTAATTAAATAAAATAAAAACATTTCAGATGTAGGCATCATATCTCTTGATACAAAAGTTTTATATTCAATATTTAGTTTTCTGTATCTCAGATAGCTTTCAATCCATTTCAGAAAAGTTCCATGAATTCCTGTTAGATAAAGTATTTTTAAATTTTATTTCAGGTAATATACAAGCAATAGTACAAATTGATGAAGCCTGAATCAGCGTTAACATAATTAATTGAAATGTTTCACATCAAAATGATTCATAACACACGTAAATGTACATGTAATATCACATAATATCACAAATTGGCAATTTTGACACAATTTTTGAAAAGGAGTATCATCGTCTGCATATCAATAAAGTCTATAGCCTTCCTCGTTGAAGAGACTATCACAAGCTCTTTTGAACATCTGAAGACTAGGAGCCAACACCACGTTCTGGGGCAGTGTGTTCCAGGTGTCGACAACTCGGTTATCAATGAAGTTCTTGTACTGCATTAGATTATATCTAGATTTTACAAGCTTCATACTGTGGCCTCATAATTGTACATTTTCAGTGTGCTGAAAAATACTACTAAAATTGGAGTTGTACTGCCCAAGCAAAATCTTGAATGTTTCAAACATGTCGCTGCGCTGTCTCCTAGCAGTAAGAGTCAGAAGCCCGAGTCTCACCAGTCGTTAATCATAAGCCATGTTCTTGAAGTCTGTTCTTGCAGTGCTTTCTTACATTAAGACAACACTTACAGTACCAATAGTGTTCAATTAATCTTGAAATAGGTTCATGCAACCCAGGGTCAGAAAAAAGAAGTCAATAAGTACATTATTATCTATGCAGTTCATTAGAAAGATTGAGGGAATTTCATCAGGTCCATGACCAATTTTTGCATCTAATTTTCCAATTGCTGTATATATTCATCCAGTTGAGAAATACCCATATATATCCCAAATTAACACTTGAGTTTTCAAAGTCATTAAATTTGCCTTTCTGCTTCAGTGTTTGCCAGAGTAGCACCCCAAGCACATGCCAATCAGCAGTAGACACTGTTATATAGACACAGAGTAATAAATAGAAATTTTTATAGTTGCTACAAAATATAAAGATATTGTTCTTCTTACAACAAATGAGAGTATTTAGAATATATTTCAAAAGGTCTTCAATCTTACTTCACTAAAAGTGATAATACTTTGCATTTACAGACCTCCAACAAAGAGAACTGCTGATTATATTTTGTTCTTAGAAAACCTGGAGATAACACTTAACAAAGTCAGAAATCGCTCTTTTGCATCCATTGTTGTATGCGGAGATTTTAACATTGATTTTCTGGTCGAATCTTGCGAGAAAGAAAAGTTTCTCAATTTAATTAATTCCTTCAATTTAGACATTACAATTAATGTACCAACACCGATCACACAACATTCAATGAAGGCAATTGATCAAATTATAATTAACAAAACTACTACTCGATATGAAGTTGAAACAAAAGATTTAGGATACAGTGACCACGATGCACAAATTCTTACCATTATAAGAAATGCGATCACTGACACAATAAATAATACACATATGACTAGATTGTTTACTAAAAGTAAAATTAAATTATTCATTGATTACTTGATGCAAGAGTCATGGGAAACGGTTTATAATACTGCTGATACAAACGACAAACATAATTCTTTTTTTTCAACTCTTTCATTTCATTTTAATACTTGCTTTCCTCTTCAAAAACGAAAATTAAATATTTCACGGAAAAGCAATTCTTGGATAACACAAGGGATTAGGACATCTTGTAAAAACAAGCGAATTCTTTCTTTCATTTCTAAACGTCATGACGTATCTCAAGATTTCCTTATCTACTTTAAAAAATACAAAACATTGTTACGAAAAGTCATAAGGCAGGCCAAAATCATGAAAAACGATCAGGATATTTTGAACTCAAATAATAAAACAAAAGCAATGTGGAATACAATAAAAAATACTACCAATTTAAATAGAAAACCCGTAGAGAATGTTGTTTTAAAATATAATGATATAAATGTGAACGATCCGGCAACAGTGGCTAATCTCTTTAACCAATACTTTTCGAGAATTGCTGCCGATCTCACTAAGGGTCTTCAGGCACAAAATTCAAAAGGTCAGTGTGTTCGCAAGTGTCAGTAGGTTACATCATAAAAAATTGTTTGCCTATTATGTAAGACTTTGAAAGTATTTAAATGAATTGGCATTTCAGTACTCCTATGTGCCATGAAACTCCCAGTCCCCAATAAGCAATTCGTGTCCTTGGCAATTACAAATCCACGAGCTAGTAACACCCAAGTTCAACGTAGTTATTTACCCCTTTTCCACACTTTCCAATATTATTCCTCTTGTTGTGGACAAAATATTTCTTGATTATGATTCTGGTGATGAAAATGTGCTGCGTGACGATGAAGATAATGATTCAGAGAGCAGTTGTATGAAAACAAGTGCAACATTTCAAATAGCTGATTTGGGACCAAAAAAATTAGAACTGCCTGTCCATTGATTGGAATAAACCACTGCACCCTGGTGATTGATGCACTAGATATCATACCCTTATAACCTATGTCCTGAAAATTTCAATAAATTATGTATGATAGTTCCCAAGATAAGTGAATATATATCCAACCCAGCGAAATCCCACCTAAATGTCAAATATATCTGGCAAAGGATGGTTTAATTGACCACCAGAGAGCCTGGCAGTAAAAGTGCTAATTAAATGAAAAAATTCTATTATATGATCTTTTTTGAAGCATGTAATTGCAGTAGCATTATCAAATTAGCTATTTCAGGGATAGGATCTTTAGTATTTCATGATGAAGACTTTAAAATAGTTATTGCGACCTTGCCAAAGGCATTTGAATTATTACGTACAAAAAACAAAACAAAAAAATAAACAACTATCATAGCATTTCAGCTCCATTTTTATAAACGTTTAGGTTTTGGGTGCCTTTTTGTCATAAAACCCAATTTGTAGAAAATAAAATTAATTTTTATTGTACAAACTTCAGTTTTAATATTTTTAGTATTAATAGATTGTGAAACGGAATCGCTCATCAATGCAACATCTAGTTGCAGTTCCCACAAAAAAATGCATATCATTCAAGAATGATTGGTTAGCCAATTAATTGATTCTTAACATAATTTTGATGCAAGTCATTTAATTACATAATCTTTCATGTAATTAATTTCACTTCATAACCTCTGGCGAATCTTTCACAAAATTATTTCCCATTCCTCTCCAAAACGAGATAAAACAAATAAAATCACCTGGGTGACCACAGAAGAGCCAATTCTCATTTTGTTGTTCCATTGCCCTAGTTGATTCACTGTAGGTGAAGAATTAACAGATTCAGGTAAAGCTGGGAAAACCTCGTCATATGTGTAGGTGGGGGGCTCGTAAGAGGCGTCCTCTTCCATCACTGCTTGCTGCATTTTTGGGATGTCCTGATTCGCGCCAAGTCGTTACAGTAACACTGCAAACATAAACAACGTCCATCAGTTCATTGCACCATGACACGAGGTTCAACGCAGAGCTCCACCATTATCCCTTATGGGTTTATATATAACCGCAAGCGGGCGTTCTAACTATTAAAGGAATTAATATGCCTATGAAGCTAGAGGTACATTTGCTACGTGAAAGAAGGTAAATGCCATAAAGAAACAGAGATTGATGTTATCGGCAATCTAAAGCTATGCGACAATGCCCAGCAGTCGACGTGTCACCAGTCTTATTGACGTGGAAACAACTTACTGTACTGTAATCCAGAAAATCCGTCCTAATTAAACGTTAATTGCATCCCTTGTTCCTGTCTGACCTGGTGTCTTCCTAAAAATTAAAAAAGTACATTATTTCTGTACTAATAAAATGTTATTAAAACACTTCACGATACGACACCACTCACCGACTTCCAAGTACTGATGTGACTATAAAACACTCAACAAGTTCCGCGTGCGCATGCGTGTCTGCCTCAAATTTGTGACCTTTACCCTAAGAAAATGAATAATTCTTTTAAAAAATTGCCGTAAATGTTCATTGCAAAATCATTTAAGACGAAAGATCTTAATAAGATGATCACAAAAAGGAATACAACATTGACGGAATATTTTTAACACAAGCAAGTCCTAGCTCTTCCTACGTCCGCATCTTATTACATTACTCCACTATGAATGTGATAAAACGTCTAATTTCATGTAATTGAATGTTATTATGCAAAGTGCATTCTACAAAACAGTTTTTCATTCACTCATTACAAAGACAAATTCTTGTGATGTAAATTATTCTTCAAGACTAAATGAATTGAAGTTTCTATAAAACATTGTTTCGTATTGTCATTAGTGAGTTCTATCCATAATTAAGCTTCGAAATTTTTCTAAATAGTATTGAAATAGAGAAAGATATGACCGGGTGTGACTTTGGATCACTTTGGGGAGTAAAAATAATGAAAACAAAGAGAGGGTACAAGGTAACGAACATGAATTAAGGATTGCATACTCTTATTTTGTCTATTTAACAGATAATTTGGATCTGTGATGAATCTAAAATAAATGATTGGAACATGGAATAAGTATTCCTCTGTGGTTGAATGTGATTGCGAATTATATACATGTTCTGAACAAATGACTATGAAACTGCGCTTTAGTTCAATATTTTATGAAAGTGTTGTACACACGTAATTGCTGTCTACTTCCGAAAAATCAACGCATGCGCGTAGGGAATCGGTCTGTGACTGGGTGTCTGGGGCCTGTCTACGGAAGAATCAGTGTTGTGGTAGTGCGGCTGGCGCGAGTACGCTTTTGGTATTTGATGGTGTTAGATTGTGCTGTGTGAAGTAGTTGCAAGTGTACGAAAAAAACACCACCACTTGTCTTACTGACAAGTTTTCCGAGCAAAATATATGAATACTCTATGCAGGATAATGTGTTTATTATTAAAATCTAGCTAGGATCAAGATAACATAACACGTAGACGATCTAAAATTCGTGTAGTATATCCTAACCAAGAAGCATCGGTTATTTTGTGTCCAAAATGCCTACATGGAATCAGATTCAATCACAGTTGCGAAATCCCAATAATCCTGTGGTATTTTTTGACATTAGCGTCGGAACAACGGTAATATATTTGGTAAATCCAAATTGTCATATAAAAATGTTTATTCTTTCCTCATGTCATAATTTTCGTTTTAGGAAATCGGCAGGATGATCCTCGAATTGTTTGCTGACGTTGTCCCAAAGACGTGTGAAAACTTCCGAGAATTTTGTACCGGAGAATACAGGCGTGATGGAGTACCTCTTGGTTACAAAGGAGCTATATTTCACAGAGTTATAAAAGATTTCATGATTCAAGGTGGAGATTTTGTTAATGTAAGTAGTGTCAACTTTTCTTCTTAAGAACTTGAAATCGTGAAGTGTTTTTTTTTTAAATTTCTGTGACTGACAGTTTAACATAATGTCAATATATCGTGTCCAAATTAATGTATGGACTAGGGATGAAGTTGTTACGCTAATGGAGCCTGTGTGTAATTGTGCTGATGTAGTGGGTTTTAGGCAAGGATTATCAGTTCTTTTTCCAGTGTCATTTCTTACTTTTATACATAAGTAAAGGAAAGGATCATTTCACTCACTTGATCACTCTGCTTGAAGTTAGAATATTTTGTAATGTATGTTTATTTTTTAACATTGAAGTAAGCAAATAACTCAAGGCAACCTTGATCCCGAAAATTGATAAATTCCAAAGAAATAGTATGTAAAATTCTTTTACATCCAAAACAACTCTTCACTCATACATTTCCAAGCTAACATTAAAGCCCCGCTCTTTGGTCTCCATGATTTACATAACAGCTTTCAATCTGGCCAAAGGGAAATTGCCAAAATTACACATGTTGTAAACTCCTTACAATCTTAAACATACAAACTACGACTTTTTCCTTTGGAATCCTGGAAAAGTAGGGCTTGAGTTATTTAATACTGCAAAAACTTGATGTCAAGGTATTGACTCTTCTTTTTTTTTGAACTCCCCAAGAACTTTTGACTGTAAACACTAGTACCTATAACATGCACAGAATTTTCCACAAAATAGATTTACTCCTTATTGAAGTGGCTGAAGACAATGCAAGGTGAACTTCAGCCACTTCGGTATTTTAGACTGATATGTGATTATTCATTTATATTTAAGATAGTCAAAAAGTCATAGAAGCCAGACCTGGTTATCACCCAGGAGTTTTTCAATTTATGTTTTGGGCACATTTATGTCCCTTATCATATTCTTGAAGATTGTTAAAACTTTTGCAGACAGTACAAATGTAATTGGTGAGAGTGACTGTCATTATAAAAAATTGTTTAATGTATTAGTTAATTATGTGTGAATAACTTTAATCACCACTAATTCAACATTGTTTTGATATTTAAGAAAAAAGCACATATTTTCTTCATCAGTAACGATTGTGTAAAATTATAATTCTGCAATTTCTGCCTCTATTAACACGTCAGCATTGCTTGTGAAATCCTTTAACAATTTTAGCAATTTAGGCAAGAAAATTTATTTATTTTGAAAGTAATAAATCACCAATCCAAAACTCCATTCCATACTCTCAGAAACACTGCCGAACAATGTGAAGATATTCTGACAATTTCAAATTGTCGGGCTCGGGTAACGAAAGAGTGGATAAATCCTATTGCTAAATTTAGAAAAAAATCCTCGAACACGTGGTGGAGTCAGAATCCCTGTTTTGTTGGTTCTTGATACGGAAAAATCGATTGACGGTAAAACTTCCATCGATCTGTGGTCAACGCTAGCGCCTAAACCATTCAGCCATTTTTCTTCAAAATTTATGTTTCCCAGTCAATGTTATGAAGTCCTGACTTTGGGGTTTTCAAACGGATATTTTGATTTTTGAGGGTACTTAAAAACTTTCAAACTAATCAAACTTTGTCTTTAGATAGCGTTAAGAACGCTTGAGAGAATAGTGGTAGTCTCATGTTCGTTCAAATCACAATGCAATTTGAAAAGTGCAATTTTTTGGTGGCGTCTTCCTACAACTATAACATTGAAGATAGAGATTTTTTCCGTATTGAAATCTGTTCCTTAAAGGCAGATCTTTAAATAATTTCTTGTTCAATTTTTTGAAAATATGAGTAGTTTCCACGTAATAATGACGAAAAATAGGCAATTTTTTTCTCACAAACTGCTCCACACCCTTTCTTTAAATTTGCTTCTCGGGAGAAGGAACGGTAAAAAATATGATGCTAGTCCCATTTTTGGCTATTCTATTTTTTCAAAAATTCTAAAAAAAAAGAAACTAAATTTATTACTTCTAAGTTAAAATCTAAAAAATCCCCCAGTATTGATTGTTTTCCAAATATAAATTATCTTCCAAATTCAAGTATTAATTCATTAACTGTAATATTTAATGCATGTTTCAGAATAAATTATTTTCCATTAATATTGCCAATACCAAAAAAAATCGTTTTATTGTAAAAATTACCAGCCAATAAGTTTACTTTGTAACTTTTCAAAAATGTTTGAAAAATTAATTTTAATTAGATTAAATAAATTTATTATAAATAACAACATTATACCCAAAGGTCAATTTGGTTTCAGACAAAATAATTCAACAGTGCATCAACTTCTGTGCCTTTTTGATTTTATCGCAACTAATTTTCAAAAGAAAAAAAACACACTTTTGCAATATTCGTAGATATAGAGAAAGCATTCGACAAAGTTTGGCATGAAGGATTACTATTCAAACTACGACAACACGGTTTCCCTCACTATCTTCATAATATTATTAAGAGTTTTTTCTTAAACTGTACGTTTAAAGTCAAATTAAATAACAGTCGTTCATCTGAACATCTTATTAAGACACAGGTTTCACAAGGTTCTCCTCTCTCTCCCACTCTTTTTAATATTGTTATCTCTGACATCCCAAAGTTAATTTATTCAGACATGGCCTTTTTTGTACACAATACTGCAATAGTTACTGCATGCTCGGATCTAATACAAGATCGAGATAACTTAAAAAAAGGATTAAATACACTATATACCTGGTTCACCAATTGGGACATTAAAAACAACTCTCAAAAATCTCAACCCAAATTTTTTTCGTTAAAACATATTCACCCTCTTTCCACTAATAATCTATACTAATATATAAAGACAGAAGTGTGTTGTCTTGCAGCGCGGTAATCTCTGAATTCACTGAACCAATGCCGATGAAACTTGCCACCAGAGAATGACGTTTGAAATCTACTACTGATTTCATCAATGTCCAGAATTATTACGAAATTCATTGGGGTTTGAATAAGGTTATGTAATGTCCCTATGTGAACATTTGAAAGAATGCTGTAATTGAAGTGGTAAAGAATGTCAATGTTCAGGCATTGCTCTTGGTCCGTGTTGGCAAGAAATCATTGTGAGTTTGAAAGTGTTTAATAATTGAGGTAGGTTGAGAGAATAAAAATACAATAATGTACAGCACAGAATATACAGTAATATACAATGCACAATATATAGATATCGCACACAATGTAAACAATGCCTTCTTTTACAGAAATTTGTGATAACTGAATTGTTTGACGAAACGAGTGTCACAATTGTCAAAACAGATTACAAATGCCAAGAGATGGGCAGTCTACTAAAATTTTGAATCGGCTACTCAGAGGGAAGATCGACTTGCTGAAGTACTCACTTGCTCCCTTGAAAATAATACTGCAAGAAGGGGAGAAATGTGAATAATTCTCTAAGTAGTAGGGCAGCTGTTCAGGACTTTTTTTTAGGTTCAAAATGGTAAAATGGAAAATGTGTATATGTTCTCAGTCCATCCAGTAAATTTGTTTTGTATATCAATTGCACCCAATGAACGAGTTCATTCATATTTTTCTAAAAAATATTAGCAAAAATTAATTTGTCTAAAAATATTTTTGTCTAAGCAAATAATATCTGGGAGTCTTTGGTTTCTATTATTCATATTTCACAATCCATATTCTTTATTACTTGAGATAAAATAATGATATTGTTTTGGTCAGTGCATTGTCCATTTATTATTTACACATCATGTCAAGTTGGTGGATCATTAGTTTTTAATATATCAGTCGTATGATGAATTGATTTACCTGAACAAATAAGTTTTATATTACACATTACTAGCATATAGGACATTAAACATATATATTTTTTTCATCTTCAGAATTATAAAAACTGGTAATTATGTTTCAGAGTAGATACAAGTATTTTCATTTATTTTTATGATTATGATTCATCAATTACGTTATGACATCTATAACTATTACTCCTGATCTACCTACTACGGTTCCCGTGCATGAACTACTGCACGTTCTACACAGCTTAAAACAGTAAGACCCTTCAAGGTCACGAGTTGACAGATCAATTTCAAAACTTTCCTTATGAATACAATAGAAGAAAAAATATAAAAATAGGTTTTAGAACGTGACAATTTGTTGATAGGTTGGAATATTATCGAAAACTCCACAAAAATTATACATGTGAGTCTACAAGTAGTTTGTAGTTTAGATTTATTTATTGTTTTTAGTTATAAAGTGAATGTTTTGAAGCTGGAACTTCAAATAAGAAAAGTGTAATTATTTGTGGAAAAGTGAACGAGGTAATCCAGAAATTTCCGAATGGGGGTCAAAGAAGACAGCTATCGTTGCGTGGCCAGGCAGAGTAGGGCGGAGAAGGGATACAATGGAAGAGATAGAAGTAGGTCCCACCGCAGGGCATGAAAAGATTGAATTCCACCTCCTGTATAATAATTTACAGTAATAAATGCCCGAGCAACGCCAGGTACTTTAGCTAGATAATCATAAAGCTATTAATTGGCTCCCCAATTCTACCCCAGTCAAATATTTAGGTTTACAAATAGACACACAATTAATGTGGGAACGACACATTTCATCAATATCTAATAATACACATCAAAATTCTCAAATTATATCCATTCATTAATAAAAAATCAAAACTCTCAACTCATTCAGGTATCTAATTTATAAATATATAATTCGTCCTACAATAACAATAACATATGCTTGTCCTATATGGGGTGGTACTGCAAAAACACACAAACACAAATTAGAAGTTATTCAAAATAAGGTTTTACGACAAATATTAAACGCTTCTTAATTTATTCGTAAAGACCAAGTTTTAAATGAACTAGCAATAGATTCAATAAGTACGTATACTTCAAAATTATCAAATCGTTTTTGTTCTTCTCTTCCATCTTGTCCAGCAACTAATAAATTTAAATTAGGCAAGTCATGCAATAATTTTCCCCGCATTAAAACTCGATATTCAAAAGACCTCCTGCAACGTCTTTAAATAGCAGTAAGAAATTCATACTAAAAGAAAACTATTAATTGTAAATATATAATTATGTAGGACCCTTCCTGGGTAACCTTAGTAGTAAGTCCAACGCGGGACGTTTAAAATGTATATCCTTTGCTGTTAATTAGCGCCAAGGAATTATTATAAATGAAAATTCCACGTGCGGCGCCAAAATTGAATTAATTTTGTCCGCCTACGTACCAACAAAAAAGATTAACTCCAGAACTTGTTTTATGCCGAGGAAATTCTGCGATTTATTTCTTTTTCGCTACTCTTCATAAAAGGAAGAAGTTTCCTTAAGTATGTGTATTCTTATACATACATAGTCCACGTGGTTTTGATGAAATATTATTGGCAACTCTTGGCGATTTGTCATTATTTTTGTCTTGGATATGTTCACTGTTGATCCTGCTTTTTGGCAGGTTTATTTCACTCATCCGTTATGTGTCCCAAGTTTTTTGCCGTTTTTGCAAGAAGAACAACATCGTCTACAAATCTCTGGTTGTTAATTTTCTTCCATTGAACAAAATACCAAATCTGTATTTCCAGTTCATTTTCCTAAATAAGTCTTTCAGAATACATGTGAACAATTTTGAAGAGATGGGGTCATCTTGCCTGGCGCCTCTTTGTAAGGGGAAGGTCTCTCCTGTTTCTGTACGTATTGGAGCATTGCTCGTTGAGTATACTCGTATTTCGGCTAGTAGTCGTATATATTTTCCGTGTATACCTTGTTTATATAAAGCTTCGAATAGTACTTGGTGCTCTACACAGCCGAATGCCTTTGTAAAGTCTATAAAGGTTAAATAAAGTTTAAAGTTTTCTTTGTTCTTTTGTACGATGTAGTTTATAGCTTGGAAGTGATCTGCTATGGAAAAGTCGGTCCTGAAGCCGGGTTGTTCCTGGTAGAAATGTTTGGTTATTATTTTTCAGAAAAGAATATATATATATATATATATATATATATATATATATATATATATATATTGAAACGCACCGCGTTTCTGCCTAAAGAAACGGCGATACATCAAGTAAGCACGCGGCAGAACGGTTGCCAGAGGGCGCTCGCCAGCCACGAGAAACGGTTACGGGCGGCGAAGTGTTGTCGGTTGGCCCAAGGCGTGGGAAACGACGCCGCGAGGAGTCAGTGTCTGGCTGGCCGTCGGTAAGGAAGGAGGTGCCTGGGACTGCTTCGCGATCGAACAAAGTAAAAGTGTCGCGAACGAGTGAGCGCTGAAAAGAGTGATTGACGGACGATTTGTGCTAGATATAACCACCATTAGTAGCTCGAATGTAGTGCCAGAGTGATAGCTATTATCTGGAGTAGTACAGATCGAGAGAACTTGTGTGCAGAGGAGTACACCACGGGACTAGTAGCCTGGTGAAATGGAGAGACACGTGCTCGCAACTGTACTTTGAATAATTAGTGGCGTTTATCAGCTCGCGGAAGGTGACATCAAGAAATCCGAGTGAACCGGAAAGGAGTTCAGTGAGGAGGCGCAGAGGTACCGTGGGAAGATTACGCTGGAGAACGTACTTCGGAAACGCAACGCATCGCATCGGCTGGTCCCCAGTGGAGCGGACACAGGCAGACAGCGAAGGAGCACGAGGAAACCCGAGAGTCCCCGAAGCCGTCGACGCTCGGGGATTAAACGGTAAATATTTCCTCGATCGATGTAAGATCGAAAGAACTAACAGTGATTCTGGGTGAGGTAAAGAAAAGGATAAAGACCACCACAGATATTGTAATCAATAGTGATTTGTATAGAATAATAAATAGTTCATGTTTATTTTGTTCACGGAACAGTGGTGTTTGATTAATAACCCCGAGTCCATTCACGAAAAAGAACACCTGTCCCTTACAAATAAATTTACTGCGAACAAGCCGGGCTAAGCGGTACGTCACTATATATATTATAACACGCCCACCTACTACCTTCCAGCCGGTGGCGATGAAGCGTGAAACAATGAATGCTCGTGAAGCGAGCTTTGAATTCTCAGGAAGCAGGATCTTTCGGGTATGAGAAAGGTCTGAACCCTTGACGCAATAAATTAGGTAAAATTTTGGTAAAATGAGCATATATTCAGTAAAACAAATTATACAGTGGCACAAATATACAATAAAGTATGCACTTTGCGTAGATCACTGCAAAGAAAACAGAAACAAAAAAAAAGAACACAACCACAAAAAAATGTATAGGCGTCACCTCGACTGCCTAAATACTTCAATAAGTACTATTCACAATTCTTTTGCTTCTACCTCTTTCTGAATTATTTCGTGTACCTCATTTAACTTTTGTTAATCTTAAGTTTTCTCCGTGCACGGCCCTTTAAGTGATTCTCTACAATTATTCTATCATAGACTTCACAGAGGTCAGCCTTAAGCTGCGCATTTATTACAATGCTGTAAACTCTTAACACAAGAATAAACGTGACACACATTAATATATATATATATATATATATATATATATATATATATATATATATATATATTAGACATTAAGGATATTGGTCTATAATTATTTAAATCATTTCGAGATCCCTTTGTGTGAATTAATGCACAATCCTTTTCAAATGTCGCTCTGACGAACAGATCAGCAAAATCACTCGCCTAAAAGAAATAGCCCGCCTCCAGGTGCATGTGTCCGCCCACCCGACCTTAAACCTCTGCAAGGGTGTGGTAAACCGTGAAGACTTTTCGTCCGAATCGGAAGAAAACTTGAAAGCTTTCTTCTAACCATATGTATCCGACAGGATTCAGCGGAGAGTAAATGGGTTACTCGCCCCTTACCTCAACGCTGATACTGACTTTTGACCATCCATCTCTGCCAGAAAAAATTATATGTTGTTTCTACAATCTCCGCGTCATGCAGTATGTTCCAAACCCTCTTCGCTGTTTTAAATGCCGGAGGTTTGGCCATACGCAACCTCGCTGCATGAGCGCCGCAGTCTGCGTGCACTGTGGAAGGGAATCTTGTAATTTATCTTAACTCTTAACTGCTCCGCAGATTTTATTTTTTATTTATTTTACGTCAAAAAACAGTTAAAAACTGCGTATGACGTCCTATGGGGAAAAGTGAATTGTGTGTACATTTTCAAAATTCTGTGATCCCTACACCAAGTCCTATACTACTTAAATTTTGAATTTTGAAAGGAGAAAAAAACAAAACTCCCATGTAGTAAAATCTATTTTGAAAAATAAATAATCAATACATTTTGAATTTTGAAAGGGAGAAAAAAACAACAAAAAACTCCCATGGAATAAAATCTATTTTCAAGGATAAATAAGCAATAAACTTTGGCTCTTATTACTTCCTGCCGCGACAACATGGAAACGATAATTTGAATAATTGTATTTCCCACTGAATTCTAGAAGACGTGCACAGAAACTGAAGTTACATTTATGTCCAGAAGCAAAACAAGGGGCCATCTCAGCATTTGCTCAATGGATCAGGGAAACTGGACGAAAAACCTGATCGAGATGGGGGTCATTGACCCGGAAGCTGTAGTACAATAGTTGTTGCAGGTTGTTTATACTCATTTACACAGTTCAAATGGTAAATAATGCATTATGTATCATTGTTAAAATTAATGTTACTTTTCTTGTGATGCTCAGTATAGTCTCTAATTGTATAGAAACAGGTATGCAGCAGAAACGATTTCACTTGGGATTTAAACTTTTCTATTGAATTTAATCGTTTAATGTCATCTGGCAAAGTGTTGTAAAATAATGTACATGTATTGTATGTGAATTTTTTGTAATGAGCTGTTGATACTGTCACCTGATGAATATGATTTCTACGTCGAGTGTTATAGTAATAGACTTCGGCATTTTCTGAAAATATATTCCCGCCCTTGAGCAAGTCATTTTTTACAAAAACCACTGATTCGTAAATAAGAAGACACGGTAATGGTAGAATTCCTAGATTAATGAAGAGAGGCTTACATGAATCACGTGGGTGGGATTTGGTTATTATTCGTACAATTCGTTTTTGTAATCTAAAAGTCTGGGAGCTATAAGATGTATTTCCCCAGAATATCATGCCATATCTCAGGCGGGAATGAACATTCGCGAAGTATACACAACGAGCGGTATGAAGGCTGACTGAATTTGCAAGAATTCTGAACGCGTAGCATAATGAACTTAATTTTGTGTTCAATTCATTTAAATGGACGTTCCATTTAAGGTTTGACTGAATTGAGAGACCTAAAAATTTTGTTGCCTTAACATCAGTCAATGGTACACTGTTCATTTTCAATGGGGCACAGAATTGTTTATTTGAAATGGAAAACTGCATTAAAACCGTTTTCTTTTCGTTCACTATTAATTTGTTATTTCGGAACCAATTGCAAAGGTTGATGCAAGATGCAAAGAGGTTGATGCAAGATGCAAACCAAGATGCAAAGGTTGTGAACTGTTGTGGAAAGCACCCATCAAATTCTAACCAGTGCCCCAATGTCTTAAGAGAAAGAGAGATACAGAAGATCAGGGTCTCTGAGAAAGTTTCCTTTCCGGAGGCACGACGTCGTTACCAGACGCAAAAAACCCGTGGACATGGCCCGATGTTTCGCTGACACGGTGGGTCAACAGAAGAAAGTAAATTCTGAAACCCAAACACCTAAAGCCTCCTCTGTGCGCGATGCTGCCTATCAGGTGTCCTTTGATGACATCGGCGGAGATGCCGATCCCAAATATCTTGTCCAATCTGAAACAAAAAAGGAAACCAAAACATAAATATTTCAACAAACCCTCAAACGCATCAAGAGAAGCAGAGGTGGACAGGCCCTATTGCTAGATCTAGGTCGCCTGTTTCAAGGAACCGTGGTCTCCCAACACATGCGGCTCTCTCTAGCAGTAGTCAAGACGACTCTGCAGGGAACGAGGAACTCCGCACGAACCAACCTATTACTCTCCAATAGAGAAGAAAAAGAAACCCGATACATAAACCACCCTAGAATCTAAAAAACCTAAGAACTAGAAACTGTGGCGCTCCTTTCATAGACTTTAAATGGCTTTGGTACCCTTTTGGACGAGTTAAAGTTAATAATGTCTATGCATAGACCCGTAGATATCTGCCTGCAGGAAATACATCTCCGTTCTGAGCACGCTCTCTCACTATGCGGCTTTTGTTGCTACAGGCAAGACGTAGACGATGGCCTCCGCGACCATGGCGGTGTCGTTTGTCACAGACTCCCTGGTATCTAAAGAAATAGACATACGAACCACTCTCCAGATATCTTGCGTTTGTGTGAATATCCGCACTATTTCTGTTGCCATTTGCAACGTCTATATCCCGCCTGAACAACTCGTGTCAGAGAAAGAAGTGGAAGATGTGCTCTCTCAGTTGCCCGCGCCTTTTCTAATTGTGGGGGACTTCAAAGCCCACAACCCTGCCTGGGGTGGCACAAGGTCGTGCACTAGAGGCAGTTTACTTGAAAATATTATTGATAACCAACACTTCATTTTCCTAAATATTGGCGAAAACACACTCTACACTTTTCCATAGCTTTAACACTTCGTCACGTCACAACACACGTCGTCGTTGGACCTAGCTCTCTGTAGTCCCTCTGTTTCCACAATCTTCAAATGGACTGTCCTTGGCGACCTGCATGGCAGTGACCACTTTCCCATTCTGGTCAACCTCGATATTCCCGACCTGAACGTTGCCCGCCCTCCTTGCTGGCTAATCTACCGAGCTGAGTGGGAAACATTCAAGAAAGAATTACGAATATCGGAAAACTGCTCAAACGATGCTATGTTTGCCCATATTAATAACACCGTCCTTTATGCGGCCTCATGTGCCATCCCGAAGTCGTCGGGCCACCCACGACATCATCCTGTGCCATGGTGGAATATTGATTGTGCCACCGCGGTCCGTGATTGGACAAGCGCATCCTCCGTCCGTCCGTCGCCGTCTGTCCGTCTGTCCGTCCGTCTGTCCGTCCGTCTGTCCGTCCGTCTGTCCGTCCGTCTGTCCGTCCGTCGTCTGTCCTCGTCGTGTCGTCCGTCGTCCGTCGTCGTCTGTCCGTCTCGTCTGTCCGTCGTCTGTCCGTCCGTCTGTCTCGTCTGTCCGTCTGTCCGTCCGTCTGTTCCGTCGTCTGTCTCCGTCTGTCCGTCTCGTCTCGTCTGCCGTCTGTCGTCGTCCGTCTGTCCGTCGCCCGTCTGCCGTCGTCTGTCCGTCGTCTGTCCGTCGTCTGTCCGTCTCGTCCTCGTCTGTCCGTCGTCTGCTGTCGCGTCCGTCTGTCTCGTCTGTCCGTCCGTCTGTCGTCCGTCTGTCGTCTCGTCTGTCCGTCTGTCGTCCGTCTGTTCGTTCGTCTGTCCGTCGTCCGTCTGTCTGTCCGTCTCCGTCCGTCTGCTCCGTCTGTCGTTCCGTCTGTCTCGTCCGTCTGTCCGTCCGTCTGTCCGTCCGTCTGTCCTCGTCTGTCTCGTCTGTCCGTCTCGTCTGTCCGTTCTGTCGTCCGTCTGTCCGTCCGTCTGTCCGTCCGTCTGTCGTCGTCGTCTGCTCGTCTCGTCCGTCGTCTCGTCGTCTGTCCGTCTGTCTGTCCGTCGTCGTCGTCGTCCGTCTGTCCGTCTCGTCGTTCGTCTCGTCTGTCTGTCCGTCCGTCTGTCGTCCGTCGTCTGTCCGTCTGTCTCGTCGTCCGTCGTCTGTCGTCCGTCTGCGTGCGTCCGTCCGTTGCGTCCGTCTGCGTCTCGTCTGTCTGTCCGTCTGTCTGTCCGTCTGTCTGTCCGTCTGTCTGTCCGTCTGTCTGTCCGTCCGTCTGTCCGTCCGTCTGTCCGTCCGTCTGTCCGTCCGTCGAAACCTGAAGGTTTTGGGAATTTCAAAAAAATGTACTTTTGGCGTCAATAAATGGCAACTGGCAAAAGAATGGTACAACACCGTAATGCCAGTACACATTAAGGAAATAAGACATTACTACGAGAAAGTCTGTGCCTTTCTGTAGCTCCTCTACATTAAAATCTCTCATGCTTTATATATAGTTTTCCAGCAATATGTATACATTATTGCATTTGTGAGCGTCAAATAACTTCTAATAATTTTTTTTTTTCGAAAACAATAGTTTTTTGCGATAAAGCTTTAAATTACGCAATTACCGTAATTTAAACGCCATTTTCATAAAAACGGCTCCAAGTTTTTGTACGAAAATTACCATTTAGGACGAGGATTTACCCTTCTATTATGATTTTTAAGTAATCTTTCGTTTCTGGTCTTAGGAAAGAAATTGAGAAACAAAAAACGCTGTTTAGGTGACGATAGATGGTAGTTGACACAAGGACAGGTCCCGACCAAAAAGCTGGAGCAGGCCAAATAAATTAGGAACCGAAGTAGTATGAGAAAGTCTGCACCATTCTGTAGCATCCCTAGTTGGTCCTTGTTGCGAGATATAGAACACATATTTTTACTGAACAAATGGTCTCTTATCAATGCTTATTTCAGCCTTGACACCAGCAATTCCGTATTATCGACTTTCAAAATTTCAGTAATGAGTGTTAAGCAATATAGTAGATATGTTGATTATCCGTTGTTGTTTTTTCAATAAAAAGTAGGTTTCGCTTATTGAGTAAACATTTTGTGAATTGAAAACATTAACAAAGATTTCCAAAACTTAAGTATTTCTTTGATATGTTAACATAACAAACATGTTGCTTTTTCTCGGCAATAGGTATAGAATGTTAAAAGGTTCATTTTACTATTTTGAATATTAGAGAGTTTGGCCACAGACACTAATTTTTCAAAAACAACTAATAAGAAATGTAATAGTTTATAAAAAAATAAACTTTAAAGTTTTATTTTTCTGAGCTTTGTTTGAGGCGTTGTCAATATATAATAGGGTGCTAATAAATGAACATAATATTACAAATAGTAGAACATTAGTAATTTAATTAGTTTCTTAGTTTTATTTATCACTGTGTATGATGTACTATGACTAATCCGTAAACAAGTTGAAATCCGAATACAGATGGAAATAAGCACTTTTGCCAAGAATGATATTATTCACCAAGTAAATGCACATTGAAAACACTTCACTGGTGACAATGCGTTGCTCACTTCTGTATAATTTGCTGCGAATTCTGTTACAGTCAAATGCATTCTTGTTTGTTTCATTTGACAAGGTAAGAAATGAATGCTGCTTCTGACTATCGAAATGAAAGCAGTTATGCATCACAGATGCTTTGTTTGAATTGGATGTTTTCAAGTAATAGCTGAGGTGTTAGTATGCAGAAAATGTAATTCTTAAATATTGTGTAGCCGTTTCCAATAGCCCAATAAAGTATGTGCTGTTGTATAATCTCTAGTTTTAAAAATAATATTGAGATTGTTCTGTACAAATTTGTCAGTGCTGAGTGAAATATCCTATTAAGAATAAAATGTACTCAAAGATCTTGAAGTTCTCCCCCCCCCCCACTTTATTCAGTAAAAATCTTATGCAATGAAGAAGCTAATGGGGGTAATTTTTTTATAAATTGCAATTACATAATCCTTTATATTGTTACATATATTATAGAATGCATTTCTTCTGTCTGTCACTGCTCACTAGCTCATAAACATTCTAAATTTGCTCTTCACAGAGTGTTGATCACATGAATTTGATGTTTGCAGGGTGATGGTACTGGAGTAATGAGTGTTTACGGTGGAGGAACATTTGCAGATGAGAATTTCTCTTTGAAGCATGATGCACCTGGGTTATTGTCCATGGTAAAAACACTTTTTTTACTGTAATTTAAAAAGACAAATATATTTACTAGCTTTTATGAATTATTTTCTTTCTTCCAGGCAAACAGTGGTAAAGACACAAATGGCTGCCAATTTTTTATCACATGTGCAAAATGCAACTTCTTGGATGGCAAGCATGTTGTGTTTGGTCGTGTGATTGATGGTCTTCTGGTGATGAGAAAGATAGAGAATGTGCCTACCGGTCCCAATAACAAACCAAAAATCCCAGTTGTGATATCACAGTGTGGTCAAATGTGAGAGTGAATGAAAGTTGGAAAGAATTTTGAACTTTCTAAACTGTATTTAGTGAAATGACTTGTGTGTATATGAAACCAACTTGTGTGCTTTTATGTATGTTGTTGTGTAATATCATTCACTTAGTCTTTTTAATAAACAGAAATGAAACTGATTTATTTGCATACTATATACAAATTACAGATGCTATAAAAGGGCACAGTGTTTTTCAAGTTTGTTTGCCATCTCTTTAGTAGAGACAAGTGCTTCACCCTCTTCCAGCTGCATATTTTGGTATTTTTCTTAAAATGTTCAACCCCAAATAGAATTAAAATATGAATTCAAAATATTATAGAGGAAAATCTGATCCTATACGCACATTATCATTGAAAGATTTGGAGCGATTTTGTGAAAATGTCTTTTGAGTGTTTCTGAAAAAGCTCAATTTTGAGTTCATTCTCACATAAAGCTGGGAAGAATGTTTCAAAAGAAGAAAAAAAAATCATTTGATTCACTTGCAATGAAAATACAAAGAACTTGAAAGATATTTTAAGAAAATTACATTTGTATAATGTTTTGTAATAAAAAATATATCAAATGTCATTTACGTCATTTTATTTAGTGCATTCAGCTCCATCCATACAAAAAGGTGCTTTTTAATAAGTATTTAATTTTTACTATCCCGCTTCCTCTTACTCGCTATAGACAAAGTATTATAAAGCTGCGGGGGGAAAACGGCGAATTTCGACACAAGTAATCTTAGTGCCCAGCACTGGTGACGAAACAGTAGATAAATATTGCCCCTAAATAAAATAAATTCCTTTCTCTAATACGCTGTGTAGTCAGAATCCATATTTTGTGGTTCCTTCAAACCGAAAAATCGATTGATGGCAAAACGTCTATCTCTGAACAACGCTAGCCGCTCATCCGTAAGCAGGATTTTCACAACTAATATTCCCCAATCGATTTGGCTGATGTCGCGGCCCCTGGAATTTGAGAATAATATTTTAATTGGGGGTACTTTACACGGGATATTTTCAAAATATTCCGCCATTATGTTCAATGTTTCGAGGATTTGAATACGTTTCGCGTAATTTTCCTTGAACCATTGGCGCTTTTAAAACCATTTTTGCACCAACGTTTTTGATTAAATTTTGGTTTGGGATAGCATAAGGAACACTTTAGAGAATGGTGTAGGTCTGTGTCTTTAAATACCATTTTTTTAGTTCTTTTTCGAAAATTAAAAAACCAATTTTTTTTTTTAACCCCTTTTGGTGAATGTTTTTCGCTCGTAGCAAAAAGGTAAAGAAAGTGGTATTGGTCCCATTTTCGGCGCACTCTGTATTTTGGGATATTAGAAAAAGTGGAAAATTCGTATTTCCTGCGCTTCGATTGAGGCGGTGTCACTCCAGTTGCATTGTAATTTGAGAGGTGTTTGCCACCAATCTTGAAAAGATAGATTATGTACAATATTATTTAAGTATTAAATCTATTCTAAATAGCAACTTTTAATGAAGTTACATTTGAAAACGAATGGATCATTTCACTTTGCATGATAAGTTGCGGGAATGAGAAATATTTCGAGTAGAAACGAATAGTTTTCATGAATATATATTTAATTATTATTTTCTATCCATTTGGTTTTTGTTTCTAGAGGTATTATAACACCCCCTTTTTTACTTTCTCATATACATACGTATATACGGAGTAATATACGTAGTATAGAGAAAGTTATGTAATGCTGCAAAAAATCGATTTCGAAATTTCAACGGAAATACACGTTTTGGGGTCCCCCGATACCGAAAAAGTGTTTTTCTTCAAAGCGTCCGTCCGTCTGTCTGTGAACACTACTAGCGCCTAAACCACACGTACGATCTTTTCCAAATTGAAGAAACCCCTATCCATCTGGCTTTAGTAAAAGCTCTGAAATTTTGAAAAACACACTTTAATATTTGGTGGTACTTTACAGAAGCGCCCCGGACAGTTTCAAAATTTTCTCGAAAACTGCTCGAAATTTTTTTTCAATTTCTTGTAAGAATAGAGTAAAATACACTAATATGGCATAGGTCCGATTCCCATGGTTAAGTGTGAATTTTCGAAAATTCCAAAAGCTTGAATATTTTTCGGCGTCTTCCTGTAACTACAAACTTGAAGACGTAGATTTTTCCTTCAAATAAAATTTGTTGTGCGTAACTAGTTCTTTCAAAAGGTATTGTAGATTCTTTTCGAAATTTTAGTGGTTATCGTGCAATAGTACATGGAATATTTTCAATTTAAAAAATTACAAAAACAAGATTTTCTCAAACGGCTCCCAATATTTTCTTTACATTTTTGATAGGATTAGTGCCATACTAACCCTATATCAAGACATGAACGCCGTATTGCTATATTCGTTTGTTTTTCAAAAAATTGAAAAATGATTTTTTTTACTTCTCTCACGTCGGTAATATTTACATTAAAGGCGATTTCTTTATATTATTATATTTATGAGCACGTGTACTTTATATAATGTCAAATAAAGTTTCTCGAAAACTCAACAGTTGTCTGTATAAATGAGCTCAAAATTACGCATTTTCAGAAATGTTCAAAAGCCATTTTCTAAAAAATGGCTCCAAATTTTTCTAATAGATTGCGCTAATTGTACTGTTTAATATGACGTAAAGTTCATTTTGGCGTATTCATTTGTAGGGTGGGGCAGACGAATTTGCTTATTTCAGTTGGTAGTCCTGAAGCGATGGCTGCCGTTATGAGGGTAGGGGTAATACCATCCGAGCGGGCGTAGCTTAAAGTTTATATCCTTCTCTTTCAGTTAGCATCATGGAGTGGACGAAGGTGTAACGCGCATTCGCTGTCGAGGCGTACTTTTGTAACGGTCATTCCATTATCGCTACGCAACGCGCATTTCGTGCCCGTTTCAATATTGCACCCCGTGGCCGTGTTCCTGACCGACAGTCAATTGTTTTATGGGTAAATAACTTCAGAGAAACTGGTGACGTGAAGAAGAAAAAACCTGGACTTCCACGAACAGTAAGATCATCTGAAAACATTGACATGGTAAGGCGTTCCGTGTTGCACTCTCCTAAGCACCCTGCACGTAAACATGCAGCTGCTCTTGGAATGTCTGCTCGTTCAATCAGACGAGTCCTTCATGAAGAACTAAAATCCCATCCCTATAAATTGGCAGTGGTACAGGATCTCAGCCCTCGTGATTTTACTGCTCGAGAAAATGCATGTGAGGCGCTACTCAACATTCCTCAGGACGCCATAGTTTTCTTCACTGATGAGCCCCACTTCCATCTTTCGGGATGTGTTAATAAGCAGAACATGCGTTATTGGAGCCCAAACAACCCCAGACAGCTTCATCAACGTCCCTTACACTCGGGACGTGTTACTGTTTGGTGTACGATATCGCGAGTTGGAATAATTGGTCCATGGTTTTTTGAAGAGAACAACCAGACAGTCACTGTGACTTCACACCGCTCTGTCAATATGCTTCAAGAATTTTTCTTGCCAGCACTTGAAGAAATGGGTGTGGGAGAAGTGTGGTTCCAGCAGGACGGCGCCACATCACACACCGCACGAGTGTCAATGAATCTTATGCGGGAACACTTTCCAGGGCGGCTCATCTCCTCGAGAGGAAATCTGCATTGGCCGGCTCGGTCGCCTGATTTAACCCCCTGCGACTTCTTCGTGTGGGGTTATCTGAAGTCATTGGTCTACAACGATCGCCCGAGGACCCTTAATGAATTGAAGAACAATATTCGTCGCGCTATTGCCAACATACCCGTGGATATGCTGCAGAGAGTTCAAAATAACTTTCAAAATCGACTGAGACATTGCATTGAAAATAATTGACGCTATTTGCCTGACACAATTTTTAAAACTAAATAAACATGAATTTCCAATGCTACTCTGTACGTTGTTTAAAGAATATAAATTACATTTGTACATAATTTGTTTTTATTGAGTATCCAAATAAGCAAGTTCCTCTGCTCCACCCTGTATTTTCAAAAAATACACAAATGTATTTTTTTAAATCTCTCTCTCTCTCTCTCTCTCTCTCTCTCTCTCTCTCTCTCTCTCTCTCTCTCTCTCTCCCTCTCTCCGTTAATATAGACGTTTTCATCGATTTGTATGCATTATTACAATTGTGAGTAAAAGTGCTTCAAATGATTTCAAATGTACTTTTTCGAAAACACAACAGAGTCCTGTAAAAAGAGCTTCAAATTTCGCATTTACAGTAATGTTTAGTCGCCATTTTCATAAAAACCGCTTCAAATTATTTAATGAAAATTTCTATTTAAGACGAGTTTTTACTCTTCTTTAATATTCTTGAAATAATAATTCGGTTGTACTACTAAGAAAGTAAAAAGTTGAGAAAATGTAAAAAAAAATGTACTTTGGGCAACGATAGATGGTAGGTAGCCAGAGAATGGAGCAAAACCTTAAAGCCAGACCACACCAAGGAAATAAGAAAACTATACTACGAGAAAGTCTGTGCCATTCTGTAGCACCTGTAGTTTTTAATGTTGAAGATAATGTTCCGACCACAATTTGCATTGCGCCAGCTCATCGTAGAAGGGAGAAGGGATGCATCCCAGGGTGACCCGACTCACCTGTTTTACTGGTCACCTGACTCCTTCAGCGTTGCCCGGCTGCTCAGTCTGTAATTTTAACTGGATTATTCGTGACTGGCTTTTGCATGCGTTAATGCATTGAAACTCATTGTTTCCTTTACAATTATATTTTAATAATAATTTCCAAGAGGGTAGTGAAGCCCCCAGTTTCAAAATGAGTTGCCTTAACCTAACTTATCTTAACATAGGCCCTCTCGGGTCATTGTCCGGTCGTTCAAACCCATTAGGCGGGCCGGCGTTGGTGCGGGCGGCAGCCTTTCTCTCGGGCACTCAGCACGGTCAGGTCCGGCGTCGGCGGCCGTCGCCCTCCAAGGGGCGTCTGATGCCTCGGGCGCTAGCGGCGGCTCCCCCGAGCGCCGGCGGCGTGGCCCAAGGCAGCGGTGGTCGCGCCTCTGTCCGTCGCAAGTTCGAGCCCGAGTTCGGGCGTTCTGGCAGTCATTGGTAATCCAGTAATCACCTCACGGCGATAGTTCAGCGTGCTGCCTAGTCCAGGCGGCACAAGAGTGACCAGCGATGTGCGGCGACGGCAGTCTAGCGAAAAGATGCGGCGTACGGCAATGATTTTGGCGGCGTTCTCCATAGATGAATTTTCCTGCGTCCTCGCTTGTGCGAAAGATTCCGCACCAGGACCAGACCAGATACATAATCAAATGTTGAAACACCTACCTGAAAACACTCGTTCTTTTCTTCGCATTTTCAACAAGATTTGGGTGAAAATGCCGTACCAAGGATATGGCGTGAAGCCATCGTTCTTCCAAAATCTAAAGAAGGAAAGGACAGAACAATTCTCTCAAGTTCACAATCTCTTTCACAAGCTGTGTGTGCAAGCTATTAGAGAGAATGGTAAACACACGTCAGGTCTGGTTTCTGGAACAAAAGGACCTATTTACACCTCTTCAATGTGGTTTCAGGAAGCACAGGTCAACCATGGGCCACTTAGTCATCCTTGCCACATAGCTTTCTCTTTCGTGCTACATCAGCACCTGTTAGCAATTTTCTTCGATATAGAGAAAGCGTATGTCACCATCTGGAGTTACGTTATTCTTCGCACCTTGCACCCATGGGGCCTTAGGGGACGGCTCCCTTTATTTCACTTTTTTCTTTCGTCGAGATCTTTCCGTGTCTGCGTTGGTGACACGTTATCGTCAAGTGATCAATTAGAAAACGGTGTTCCCCAGAGATCGATTATGAGCTTCACTCTGCTATTGCTATCAATAAATAGAATTGCATCAGTAATCTGGGAGCCTGTGAAGGCAGCCTGTTCTTGACTTTGCCAGTTTTTACTCCTCCAAGAGCATGCAAGTTATTGAGAAGCAGTTACAACTTTTGCTCAACAAATTCCAGGAATGGAGCGATGAACAGGATTCACGTTCACCTCGGAAACCAACTGCATGCACTTCTGCAGAATTCATCACCTCCATAATCATCCTGACCTTTCTCTTGTGGGTCACCAGCTTCCATTTGTTGAATCCGCAACTTTCCTTTGGCTTACATTCGACAGGAGTTTAACCTGGCGAAAACACATCGGTGAATTACCGGGCCGATGTGTATCACCTTTAAATCTCCTTCGCACTATCACTGGTAGCTCTTGGGGCGCAGTCTGTGTGTCTCTTGCATTTATATACGAGTAGAACCCTCATCCGCCCTATCTTGAATTACTGATGCATAGTGTATGGGTCAGCGTCTCCATCAACCCTAGGGCCATTAAATACCATACACAATGTTGGTATAAGAAGGCACTTACCGCACGAGTCGCTTCGAATGTCTCTAGGTCGAGGCTGGAGAACCATCTCTGTGCCGAAGGTGAGATTTTGATTGCCTAATATGGCGCGAAATTATCCACTGAGGATACTCCCTCACGCCAAGAAGTTGCCACCCAACCCACTTGAGTTTGTATACACTTAGATCTTCGTTACCCCATCCATTGGGAATCCGACTCCGTATGCTTTTAAAGAAGCTAAATTTAAAATTGGCGAACCCTGTGACCCCCCCCCCGAAATCTTGTTTTACCTTGGACACTTCACCGGCCCATAATATACCTTAGACTGTCTAACCTCCCTAAATCCTTAACTCCCACAACACATTCCTAACGGAATATCAGGGGATAAAATCTACGTATCCTGGCCATTACTTCATTTACGCCGATGGTTCCTCCCAAAACGGCAATGTCGGATGTGCCTTCTACTGCGATAGTGCCTCGCAGAGTTTTCGATTAGACCCTTCGTGCAACGTCTATACAATACAGCGTAGAAGTATGCTCTCTTAGATGCACTCAAGTTCACTGAATCGTCATTAAGGAAAGTAGTGTTCTGCAGTGATTCCAAAAGATCTGTCGAATCTACCTCTTCCTTCTCGTCTTGTGACCCTCTGACAATGACCATCCAACACTAAATCCATCATCTATTGGTTCGCCGCTATATCTTAGTCTTTTGTTAGGTCACATCCCACGTGGGAATAAGAGGAAACGAAATAGCTGACCAGGCAGCAAAGTCTGCCACGAAGAGAGTTAGACATCCTTACAATTCCCACGGAAGACACTAAGCTCTTTATCAAACGCTCTAATCTCAGTGAATGGCAAACAGATTGGCAAAACTCAGATTTTAAGCCCACAAGAATCAAGGATTCCATAAATCCTTGGTCCTTATCTCGTGATCCTAGGCGCGAGGAGATCATTCTAACAGGTATTTCTCCTACGGATATCTCCTCCGCGGGGACCAACCCCCTGTATGCGAAAACTGCATAACAGATTTTACCGTGGAGCATGTTCTCTTGCACTGTGGTAAGATGAGAGCCGCCGAAGGCACCACCTTGCTAGCTCCCTAGCAGAGTGTCTTAGAAATGACAAATCTTCTCTCTGCAAGCTTTTTACGAGAGACTAACTTCTTCAGCCTTATCTGAGCGAAGAAGATAATTCCAAGTATTTGACTTTCAGTCCGAGATTTCAAAGTATCTATCTAGCTCTTTTCTGACAAATCTCTTTTATTAGGACACGTTCCTCTTCAGTTTTATTTTGCTTTCGATTAAAAATTTTAATATTATATTTTAGCTTCGCACTGCAACAGTGCGTACTGGACTTAAACTAATTTGACACGGGCACCAATGACCTTGGCTGTTGAAGCGCCCTTAAACTCAATCAATCTTTACACTGTCGTGCAAATGAAACTCGACAAACTTTCCAACAGACATACTCCTCCTTTACCACAACATTCTAACTACCATCACCCTCCTGCGCAATCTTTATACTCAGAAGTTAAAAATACTCCGCATTATAATACTTCTAATACACACAATATTAAAACATCCGTAGTAATATCCTTATTAACTAACTTATTACCCACATTAATACAAAACTTTTAATCATTCTCACTTTACTCCTTAATTGAATCCATGAGTCCGAAACCAATCATGTCCATGGACACTAATTTTACAAAAGAAACAGACTAGTGGTTCTGCAAAATGACAGACTTTCTGGTAATAAAATCTGTTCAACTCGTTGATCTGAACATTATAACTGGATGCACAACTGCGATACTGTGGAGGGCTGAAAATCGTTTTTCGTTCGGTAGGCTGCGGTGAACGTCTACGTCTTTACTTTCTTACAGTGGCGGCTCGTGGGTATTCGCACGTTCGCATGTGCACACCAAAATAATTGCGGTGCAATGTTTCTTAAACATTTCTTAACGTGAAAGGAATACAAGTCCTCTCAGAGCGTTTCCGAAACATGGTATTTCAAAACACGCGCCGTTCGGAAGCTGCGATTGACAGTCCGCCAAAGCCCTTCGTGACAGTCAGCTCAGAGCACACTCAGGAAATGCGCACGAGCCGACGGAGTCGGTGGATCAAGCGGGGCTGGAGGGGGAAAAGGGAGAACATGGTGGCTTACGGGCAGTTGGAGCACACTCCGGACCGTGCGGATATTCTACTGCGTAGACGCGACCTCTGAAAGTGCCTTGACATGTCGTGAAGATATAACACTCGGCTAGCACAAGTTTTTAAGAGAAGGTGGCATTGATCGAAGAAAGTGTGAGATATCTCTCCACTTAAATGAGCTCTCCCCCATTCCAAAGCAATTCTTCGGTAGCGCGCGAAACGCAAACTTATTGCTGTGCAGTGTTGCATTCATAAGTATTGTGTTAAACGAATGTTATTTGCACATTTTAAAGCAAGTTGCAATTACAAATCCATTCCTAAACATGTGCAAATCAAAATGTATTGTGTAAACGTACGAGAGGCTACTTTTTATTGCATTTTAAAAAACCGAAGTTACAGTGTTCGTTTTTCTGTGAAGTGTGTTTGTACAATTGACAATGAATAGCATCGAAAATATTAAAATAATATCAATGAAAAAGTAACCAGTGGCGTGCATTCCAGGTAAGCTAGGTATACTGCGCTGACCCTGAAGAAAAGGCAGTGAAATGTAATTATTATATTTTGAAATCACCACTTACGCCTTAGAGAATTAAGCTTGGTTTTTGAAGTTCTGCCAAGTAAGGGTACACTGGCTCGCGTAAGCGCGTTGCGTTTCATTGCGCATTTCACTGTTGCTGAGAAAGACAGACAGCGGTTGAAAGAGACGGAGGTAGTAGGCGCCGCAACCCGGCCCGAACTGAGCATGATGTTGTTCTCCATCTAAATACATTAGGCAGTTCGCGCATGCGCTCTTGAGTTTCTGGAAACTCCATTTGGTTGTATGCAGCACGCTGGTATTGGTAAGCGCCGCCACCCGGGCCCACTGCCGCGGCACGCCGCCCAGGCTGGCTCTCTATTGAGTTTGCAGATGTGTTCGTATGCGTACGAGCCGACACACTGGTACAAGGGCCGCCTGTCACGTAATGCCACGGTCTTTTTCTTGTGGATTTATTTAATCTGTATGTTATTCATACTGTGCATATCGTTTCTGAGTGCCTGTTATTTTCGTGTGCACTGTATTTTTGTGCTACATAACGGTAAGATACTGTTCTATGACAGAAAATAATTTATAATTGAGGATATTAAAAAAGTTCAGTTGTACGTTTGTGGAGAAAAGTGAATTATTCGTATAGGAAAGCCTGTTCCAGAACATGTCTTCAGGTGTTTGCGCAAAGAAAAGGGAAGGGAGGATTTCCGCTTCTTTAATACCTCAAAATATGAAAACCCCAGTTGGTTAATAGGAAACTAGAAACTAATAAATTATTTTGCTGGGTCATGATCAGTGTTTTCCCATGTTTGAAATATGAGGAATCGAGGACGCCATAATAATTTGTAGTCTTTCATAAACAATCACGTAAATGATCGATAACAGTCATTTGTGTCCACTTATTCAGCTGGCGAGTTTTGAAGTGTCAGCATTGAAACTTAAATTGATCTCAGATGTGACGCATCGTAATTACACAGAGCGAATAGTCATATTAAAATGCCTGATTGCCGCGACAATTTTTTTTTCAATGCAGGAATTGCCTTTCGCAAGGCATTATAAAAATAAGTTGGTTAGCAAAGTTGAAATGATTGAAGGCGTTGTCATTGTCAACAATAGTATTTATTACAATAATAGCAGCTTTCGATGGCTTAGCCATCATCATCAGTTTTGTGCTGTCTGGGAGTCACACAAACGATGTCAACTACAACTCACCACTGAATCAATAGTTAGCAAAGGCTACGTTGATCGGACATCTAAATTTGATAAGTACGTTTCGACCTTACAACAATACTTAAAATTTGTCAAAACATTTAAAGGCACTTCTAACAATTCAAAATGATTTCATTTCTGCAATTAGTAATTTCTTGAGTAAATCTATTAAAGAAAATATTTCCATGGCCCAGCATGTTGCAATTGTCTTAAATGAAATATAAATAAAATAGTCACTGATCAGATGCTACGTCGTGGGAGAGAGGGCTGTAGGAAGGAAGCTTCTTAAGAGTCGTGAGTGTTGCCAAATAAGCACGAATAATAGCCTCTCTCATACGGGATGTTCATTACATACCGAAAAATAACGAGTATTTACGACGAGTGAAGCGTTCAAAAGCAAGAGGTAATTGACTTTTGGTTTACTGAAAATTGTAGGAGCGTATGGGGAGGACTAGCGTTATTCCAGAAGACGCAATACTAATACTAATACTACATATTAAAAAGTAAGCCCAATAATAATAATAATAATAATAATAATAATAATAATAATAATAAAAGAATGGTTGAATTTTTCCTGTTGATCCTATAATTATAATAATAATAAAAAAAATTTGACAATGATTTAATTTAAAACGTAGAGAACTGAATATATTTTCGTTGTCTTCCAAAACAGGATCCAAATAGCACTCTTGCTATTTACAGAACTTACCCAGTCAAATTGGTCACTGCACGCCCCTGAAAGTCACAGAAAAAATTGCTGAAAAGAAACAGTATTTACTGAAGCGACACAGACTTGGGTTTTCGTCAGTGTAAACGGCAAACTATCCCGACTTTTTGAGTATTGGGTATAGAAACGTTGGAAAAGTTTGAAGAAAAAATTTGGTGCAATTTTTGTGAAAATGGAGTTTGAGCGTTTCTGAAAATGCGGAATTTTGGGTTCATTTTCACAGAAAACTGTTGAGTTATTTAGAAACTTTATTCGATATTATTTAAAGAACATGTACTCATAAATACAATAATGTTAACAAATCTAATGTAAATGCTAACGTAAGTATTAATGACGTGCGAGAAGTAAATAAAATACATTTTTGTAATTTTTGAAAAAGCAAAAGTATAGAGAAAAGTATAGTTTATGTTATTTTATAGGGAAAATTTAGTTCTAACCGTGCCAAAAGTTTAAAGAAAAAATTTGGAGCCGTTTTTGAGACAAATGTTTTTATAATTTCTTGAAATGGCACATATTGCATGCACTATTGCACGAAAACTAGGAAAAGTTTAAAAAGCTACATGAACTAAATGAAAGAACGAATTATGGACAACAAATTTTATTAGAAGGTAAAAAGAAGGTAATTAGAAAGTCAAAATCACTATCTATAATTTCATAGTTGTAGGATGACGCCGAAAAATTCAAACATTTACAATTTTCGAAAATTCAGAGTTAACCATGAAAATCGGACACTGACACCATTGTAAGAGCATTTTAATCTATTGTTACAAGAACTTTAATGAAAAAATGTTCAGCCTTTTTGAGAAAATTTTGAAAATGTTCGGGGAGCTTCATGTAAAATACCCCCGAAAGTATTTTAAAGAATGTTTTTCAAAGCTTCAACTAGAGACAGAAGGACAATTTCTTCAATTTTGAAAAAAAATCTTGCGCACGGTTTATGCACCAGTTGTGTTCACGGACGGATGTTTAAAAAATATTTTTTTTTCCGTATCATAGAACCAGAAACGTGCGACCCCCGCCCGTTGAAATCTCGTAATCGAATATATTTGACTGTACAGTATTCACAGCAAGTTATACAGGAGCGAGCAATACATTGTTGCCAACCAAGCGTTGTAAATGAGAGTTTATGCAGTAGAAAATACAACTTTTCTTGGACCAATTCACATTTGAAGTAATTATACTATCTTCCTTGACAGCAATTCGCTTTCCTTGATAATCACAAAAACAGAAAAGCATTTTTACTTCTACGAAAGCTAGGGATATTTGTCCATGCAAAAATGCAGGACATGCGAAAATAATCTTTGCAATATTATTTAACTTTATTACCGAGAGGAGAGGTACACCCGTGCAATTTAATCGCATATAATATCAAGTAATTTGTTTAATTTCACATACAGTAGCAGTTCTTGGACGTCTTTGAACAGTGGGGTTGTATCATACAGTAGCGTAGCTCAGCGTGTTTTTTGGCTAGGGATGCGCACGCATACAGCTAGCAATCCTAGTGGACGTAACGTAAAACTACGGATAGCTGAAGTAAACGCCGCACAGTGAGTAATTTTGACGATCTAGGAGAAAAAAAAAACAACTCTCCTTGAGATGAATTTCACGTCGTTTTGGGCAAGGCCCACTATTCCCATGGTGAGAGGCGAGCCCTAGCGTAACAAATTAAACATTGCTTTCTCCACCATATTGTAGGCAAATGTGAGAGCGGTCATTTAAAACTGTGTGTCTTACACAATTTCTCGGGATATTACGGACTCAAAATTTTGAAAATCACATTGTTATTGTTCCTGTACACTATGATAAATAAATTACGAAACATTTAAATGTGTTTTAAAAATAACGTAATTGAAAATAGCTCGAATCGCTTGTCTTTCAATTCAGCGAAGGTAATTTCCTCATTCTTGCGTTGTTTTGTTGCCCTCCGTAGCAAATGCAGTTTCTTCTTCTGAAAGAGATTAAAATTATTCTTTAAACTGAAAATCATTTAAGTAAAGATAGAAACAAAAATCTACATTCTCAAGAATGCTATAAATTTCGCGAATGGTATGAATTCGAAATATGAATGCTACGAATTTCAAGAAAAAACCTCAGAAAGAGAAATGATCTTCACCATTGTAATCGCCATTAAATTTGAGTTAGGATGCTGTTTTCAGAAGAATCGGCGTCGGTCGAAATTTGAAAAATTCAACCGGGGGGGGGGGTCGATTAAATTTTACGATTTTAACAAGGAAAACAGGATTGGCTTTAAACGTTTCGTTTCCATGTTGTCGCGGCAGGAAGTAATAAGAGCCAAAATTTATTGCTTATTTATCCTTGAAAATAGTTTATTACATGGGAGTTTTTTTGATTTTTTTTCTTCCTTTCAAAATTCAAAATTTATTGCTTATTTATCCTTGAAAATAGATTTTATTACATGGGAGTTTTTTTCTCCCTTTCTTTATTTTATTTTTGAAAATAGATTTTACTGGGTTTTTTTTTTTTCTCCTTTCAAAATTTAAGTAGTATATGACTTAGTGTAGGGATCACAGAATTTTGAAAATGTGCACACAATTCACTTTTCCCCATAGCACGTCATACGCAGTTTTTAACTGTTTTTTTTTACGTAAAATAAATAAATAAACACTAATTCTCCTAAACTATTGCGAGTCTTTCAATTCTGAAGGCACAGCCAGGTGCAGGATCCTATAAACTTTCAGAAAATATAGTCATTTGCTTAATTTACGAAAAATACGGAATTCAGACTTTTTTTCTCATTTGAGTAAATTTTCAATATTTCTACAATTCAGTCATCTTTGACTGGCTGTATCTCCTAAACTATTCGCCCTACGACGCTGAAATCTGCACCGCAGATGAAGAGTACTCTTCTCTTTGTTTTGCTGTTTACGACTGGTATTTTGAGGTCGGGGAGCGTAAAAAGAACGGCGACAATATAGATTGCATTTTGGTCTAAAATGGCGTATTTTATGAACGTTTTCGCGAATTTCAAGAAAACGAAGCCTCAGAGGAAAATGATCTTCACCATTGTAATCGCCATTAAATTTCGAGTTGGGATGCTAGTTTTCAGATGAATCGGCGTCTGGTCGAAATGGTGCTTATGCACATTTTTCATTAGTAAAATATCAATGCCTCTTCTGAAATCATGACCTAAGTTGTCACTGACAACCAAGTGGACAACTGCACTCAACATAGCCACTGGTCAGTTTTAACTATTTGATTGAAATTGCATAATTCATAAGAAACTAGTGGTAATACAGAATGCAACAGACTTCCTTGTACTAGTTAGTTTGCTAATTCTTTTGGTCTGGGCTTGCTTTTCGGTCTTGCTTCATCCTCTTGCCAGCTGCCACCTACCACAGCTAAAATAATTTTTTTTTTTGTTATTTTCCCAATTTTTTTGTTTCACTCCTGATGGTAGAACCAAAATATTATTTTAAGAATATTATAATAGTAAAGCCTCATCTTGTATGGCAATTTTTGATGAAAAATTTAAAGCCGAATTTAAGAAAATGTCATTTAAGAAAAAGCATCTCTATAAATGCAAAATTTGAAGTTCTTTTTCTCAAAAACTTCTGAGTTTTAGAAAATCTTATTTGGAAAAAATTTGAAGCACTTCCACTTGCAAATGCAATAATTTATACAAATTGCAGAAAATTTGCATAACGGTATATCAGATATTTAAAAAAAATTACACTTGCGTTATTTTTGACAAAACAAAACAATACAGCAAAATGATTCGTGTCATCTTAAACAGTGCATTTAGTACTATCCCTACGAAAAGTTTCAAAAACAATTTGGGTGATATGGCATTTGAGCGTTTCTGAAAATTAGAAATTTTAAGCTCATTTTCACAGGAAACTTAAAAAGACATCACTTGTAGTAGTTGTTTTAGCTAATTCAATAATATAGACAAATTGCCGTTCATTAACGACGTAGCAGAAAGATGTAAAAAAAATTACAATTGTGTAATATTTGAAAAAACAATAGAGCTAAACAGCGTTTATGTCATCTTACAGAAAACATTTATCACTATCACAACCAAAGTTAAAAGAAAACTTTTGGAGCCATTTTTAAGAAATTTTTGTTTCTGGTATTTTTTAATATTGCACAGATATCACTCAATATTGCATGAAAACTACTAACATTTTCAAAAAATGTACAAAGCCTTAATGAAAGAACCAATTATGGAGAAAAAATTTCATTGGAAGGAAAAATTTTGTAGTTGCAGTAAGATGCCCAAAAACTATTCAATTTTTCCATTTTTGAAAATTCAGTTACCAGTCAAAATCGGACCTATGGCTCCTCTATTCTTACAAGAAATTTAAGACAAAAATTTGGAGCAATTTTTGACAATGTCCCAGAGGCATCATATAAAGTACCCCTCAAAATTAAAGGATGTTTTTCAAAACTGCAGAGCTTCAAGCTGAGCCAGATTCACTGGGGAAAATTCATTTTGGAGAAAATCATTTTTGAAATGAATAGTTTAGGTTCATGTATTGTTCAAACAGACATTTTGAAATAAAAATACTTTTTTGGTATTAGGAGATCCTAAAACGTGTTTTGGGATCTCCTGATCCTTGTTATATCTATACCTGTATATGTGTACATATATGAGAGAGTAATATGTGAAAATATGTTTTTTTCTGCTTTGATGAGACACACATATGGACCACTTTGAAACATTTTCAATGTCGATATATGATGCTGGCAAAGATTTTTTTTTAAATCCCTCATGCTATAAAAATACATTACAATTATTATGCATTGATTGGAAAATAATTAATTAATATGTGTCTAAAACAGTACATGACTACATTCATTGGATATTTAATTAGGCACAATTGCAAATGCCAAATAAAAGTATACTATCAGGTCAAAAGACACACTTTTTTAATCAGCAGATTCTATTTGGAAGAGGTGAATGAAATTTATGAAGGAAGCCTCTTTTTGCATAACGAGATCCACTCTTGACATGGATGTGTAAAATAGATAAGCAAAAAGCTTCAATTCTAGAATGTTGACATTCTCAAACCAATCTGTACACAAAATAAGAAATAATTAAGTTAATTCACAGAGAAAAACATTTTCTTTGAAATCTTGAAGAAAGGATTAAAACTGTAGAATTGCAGTAGTGCTAATAGTAGTGCAACTTCTAAAGAAGATATGTAAATAAAATTACAAAATATCATAAGTGTTCGAATCAAAATGCTGGGTGTTGGGCCAAAAGTTCTTAAGTTTTAAGTTCAAACTTTGAGTCTGATTGCCAAATAATTGGACTTATTAATGATTATCCATGTGAATTAAATACTACACTCTTTATGACTGACAAAATTACAAAAAAATCTACAAGACAACACTTTTTCACATTTTTTCAAAGAGCAATATTTCATAAAAAGCCACGTGTTTAAAGATTGTGACCTGATAATGAAACTTTATTAAATGGCTTTAATTGCATTAAAGAACTTGAAATCAGTTTTACTGTGGGTCTTCCACCATACCCTTATTTTGTCAAAATCATAATTTTCTTTGTGAAACATTTAGCCCAAAGACAGACTATCCTACATTTATATTGAACATCCTGGTCTTTCTCAGTGAGAAACTGCTAGACACTCTAAAAGTGTTGTTCACTTTATCCACATAGGGCAATGAGTTATTAGAAAAGCTAGAGGCGTTTGCAACAATGATTCTCAGGCTTCTGTAAAGAATGTAATATCAGAATTAAGATGTGTATTTTTTATTAAAAACAAATATATTTACAATTTAACACTACTAATTGTCATGATCAACTTGCAGGCAAGGTTCCCAGTTGTCTAGTTTTCACAGATGCTTTACCATACCTATTTGTTGCTTCGTCTAGAAAAGCATTTTCCATTTGTCGTACAATTTCGTTAAAAAATATGTGTGCCAGCTGAGAGTGTAGGACAGATCGAAATTCAAATGAGACAAAAAAATCTATGACACATGATTGGGGATTTGTTGATAAGCCAGGACTAAATTTCCATGTTGTGGTCAAGTGATTAAATAATTTACCATCAGTACAATCAGCTTTTACAAGGTGAGGCTTCATCATTGTAACACTCGAAGTATAACTTTCCACTATGGGTGGAAATCCAATTACTAAATCTGCTTTCAGATGTCCAGGTTTTCTTTGAAATACATACGACTTTTTGCAAAAGGGAACGAAGTTCTTGTAGTTTTCAACATCTGACACCACTGTGAACATCTGCTCCATTGAATACCTGTAGAAAAACAATCAATAGGCCATAAATGATATTATTGGCCAGGTATGCGAGTTGCACAATACATACCCTACTAACTTTCTTCCAGAATACTTTTTTGTATTTTCAGCACCTGGTAAACGCATGAATGTACGGCATTGCACAGCCAACACGTTTCCCCATTGATAACACACATAATCGGGAGAAAACGAGAGTGTCCTAGAAAATGAAAAAAATCTCCATTAGACAAAACAAATAAAAATTTTAATTTAAGTGCTTTTACATTAACACTAGCACGTCTGTCGATACAAACTATAATATTTCGCTTTTGTACCTCGCTTTGAAAGCAGTACATAAAGTATTTCGGTACGATAAAGAAAAACACACAAGAATTCTTCTATTGGTTGCTCCTGCCATATACGATTAATTTCAGCTATTGTACTGACTAATCTTCATCCGATTGATCACATAACAGCTGATTCGGCGCACGGTCGAGCGAGCGAAACGCATGAGAGAAAGATGGGTGATCGAGCCCATGAGTCAGCCAATGACGTTCAGACACTAGTTTGCGTCACAATATTAGCGGGAATTTTAAATGCTGGCAGGTACTAGAAATATCGCGTCATTGAAACAGACACATGAAACATTTCTTCTAGATATTGGATCTTGTACTCTAACGACAGTCAAACCTGCTTCAGTCTCTCTCGTATCTCGCCTGAGCTGTGAGCTATTCTCGCTGATCCAAGAAGGGAGAAAGGTCGTGGAGGGGGAGCCGCCCAGCGTAGGTCGAGAGAGAGCTCTACCAGAATCGGTTACCACAAAACCACACCTGCCACCATTTAGAACTATTTAATTACGCAAAAATTAAATTAATTTCTCTTCAAATTTTTGCGAAATGAATTGTGAGCTAGCGGAAGATTTCGTTGGGTCTACCACAAATTTCTTTCCTGTAGGGGGTTAATATCAAATAGGCAACGTTTCACGATATAGCCCGACACAATTAAAACAATACAATTTCAAAAAAATAAATTTGTAATTCCATACCACAGATGCCTAACGTGTTATCGATATTATCAAGTCTTTTCCAACATACCGTAAATTAGTACACGCCTATGGTCATTTTAGCGATAATTAGCAAAGTAGTTGGAGAACCTTTATGAACATAACAAAGTATTAGCATAATTTTCAATATCGAAGTTAGCTCTCGGCCTGTTCGTGTATTTCATTTAAATTAGTCAGGCAGCCGCCGGTTTTAGTTAGGGCGCCGCACACTGGTTGAATCGGGCCTAAAACTTGGTCATAATTGCAAATGTCAGTGGATTTGCGTAAAAATTGGTATCAAGGGGTTTTTGAGGTCGCTGAATTAGAATATCATTACGAAATTTCAAAATTCAAAATGGCGCCTTCAAAATGGCGAAAAACAAAGAAAAATGCATAAAAATCAAGATCCTATTGATCTCGAAAGAAATATCAAAATTCAGAATTGAAGCTTGAAAATGAAGCAAATATGCGCAGAAATATGGTTAAGTGCTATAAAATTGCTATGAAATTCAAAACAGCTGCTTCAAAAAGGAATATCGGATTTAAAAAAAGAAATCGATTGAAGTAAAATTTATTAAGCCAGTTTTTGAATTTGTTGATTCATTAAGATTTATTTAACACACACACACACACACACACACACACACACACACACACACACACACATATATATATATATATATATATATATATATATATATATATATATATATATATTCAAACAAATGTCACCCATCTGCTGGGAACCCAATATCTATGTATACAGATCTAATTTCGTCGGCACTTATTGAATAAACAATATTTTATTTAATATTTAATTATGAATAATTGAATCAAAAATTAGTCAACAATACTTTGAGGTGACCACATTGAATTCACTCTTACACCTTAGTTACCCATAGTTTTGTTTGTTGCGTCAAGAAAAGAAGAATCCTTAAAATACACCAAAAATCTGAAAGTGCTCGGTGGCTTGGGTTATTATTGTTTAATCCCTCCAAAAGTTTATATTATTAATTTTACTACTAAAAGTAATTATCTGAAGGAGAAGTAAAAAAAAATATTCCAAGAAATGAATTCCCTGTGGCATCGAAGAAACCATCGGGGGCGATCTAGTATTATATCTTACTACGTAGCATTGTAGTATAGTCGCTTTAAAACAAAAAGATGCAGATATGTGCAGCTAAATTTCTGTTATTCTGATTAAGGACATTCTACTTGATAAAGAAAAATAATAATTGAGGCAGGACCTCGCAGGACAAAAAATATAATCTACAATAAAAACGACTAACTTTGTTCCACTACATGGTTTAGAATTCAACCGCATCATATATAAAAATATTATACACTTTTTGTTAAAAATATACTTAACTTACAGCCATAAGTGTCTTATATTCGGATATACAAAAAGAATCCTAAAAAAAATTTTAAACCCTTTTTTTAATTTCACGAATATCGTTGGCAAGAATCAACGAATTCGAGCCATTCGAGCAACGGTAACTTTACGACACCGTGTGGAAGACAAAAACGATTGAAATAAATTTCTGAAGCTGAAGTAGTATGCTCCAACGTCTTCCGAACGAGATTTGATAAGTCAGATTTCCAAACGCGCACTTTGAATTTTGCAATTATGGCCAGGTTTTTGCCGCGATAAAACCAGTGTGCGCCGGTGGTCTGAGGCGCTCGCTGGCTACCCTACCCGTGACCTCACGCGGCCAACAGGTCGACCGGCCGGCCGGCCTGCTGGCTGCCGGCGCGCCCGGTAGTTCACAATTAGTTACTCGGAAGTTTGAAGAGCAATTAATTTACATTTTGCGTTATTAATTAGCAGTTAAATTGCTCTACAAGATGGCGTATTTGTTTTTGTGGTAATTAATGGTGGTAGATCCAGCGTAATCTCCCGCTAGCTCAACATTAATTTCGCAAAAATGTGAAGAGCAATTAATGTAATTGTTGCGTAATTAATTAGCAATTAAATAGTTCAAAATGGTGACATGTGATTTCGTAGTAACCGATTTTGGTAGTGCCAGCGTAAGAGAGGCGAGAGAGACAGCACTAAGGTCCGAATAAAATTAGAATGTGATTGACAATCCGTGGTCACGTGACGACGCTAGCGCCGAAACCTAGGCAACAGCGAATCAGAAGCTTCGGCATTTGCACATTGTTGTCACCTAAAATTAGGGAACAAACGTTACAAGCAAACAAATATTATAAATATTTCAAATAATGTAACATGTTAGGAACAAACGTATTACGAGTTTCTCAACATTCCTTTCTTGTGTTTGTCAAATTAGTGTTGAGAGAACGGGGTATAGAGCGATTTTCCTAAGGATGAGCCAAAGTGACAGCTAGTGCTGGCAACATAACTGAAGGATCTGTGGTCGTCGTGCCCTCAAGCCCAAAGGACTCACTTCCTGCATTTGTTCGTTTGCTGTTGGCTAACTTGTAACTTCGATGCTTTGTTTCGTGACGTTCTCGTCCGACAAAAATATAGTGCGCCGCGAGAAATAACTGAAATTAGGAAGTGCAGTGTTATGTACTCTTCTGTAAAAATTATTTTTTCCTTTATATATTACATTGTATTTGCTTTTTGTGTGATAAATATTATGTTTATTTTAAAACCGAGACTTGAATGCGAGATGCGTACCGATGCACGTAGTTCCGGCCTTTGTGCTGTGTGGTGAGCTTGCTACTCGTATTAACTTTCGTGGCAGTTTTCTTTTACTGGTTGTGAGAGCATGTTAAGAGATTTTCCACATATGTGATTAAATTTAATTATTTCCCGGACTCGCGTACGTGCGTATACATCAGCGAAACTCTTAGTCTTCTGGATAGTGATGTCTTCTCAGGAGCCATAACCAAACACTTTACGAAGGGGCTGAACGGCTGTCGCAGCGGAGGGATACTTCTCTGAAATACATGTGATGTTCACTTGTCTTCGCGAACTGTCACTTTGGCTCATCCTTAGGAAAATCGCTCTATAGAGTGCGTAGTATGCGGCAGCACCGCCCCCTCCACACTAAAATGTCAATTACATTCTAATTTTATTCGTAGTATAGTGACAGATTCCTTTTCTGGAGGCAACGAGAGCCACCGATCACGAAATCCACGTTCTTTCATAGCGATAGGATATTTTCGTTAGCAGTGCGAGCCATCCCCGAATCGGAAGAGACTCGTGATTAAAACTGCTCAGTGTAGAGCAAGGATTTCCTGCTAATTAATTGACGTCCGGCGGCCCTCAAGGAAGCGTGTTAAGGCCACACCTTTTTTACTTTCTCGCTACCCCTTACTCAGTAGAGAGAATGTTATGTAATGCTTCGCGAAAAAGCTACAATTTTTCGGCATAAAACTCTTATTGCAGGGCCCTAATAACGAAAAAGTGGATAAATCAAGTTAATAAATTTGGAGGGAAATCCTCTAACAAGTGGGGTAGCCAGAATCCATGCGTTTTGGGTCCTTGATATCGAAAAATAGAATGACAGCAAGATGTCTGTCCGTTTGTGGACAACGATCGCGGCTCCAAATTTCATATTCCCCAATCGATCTGACTGATGTCGCGACCCCTTGAATTTGACAAAAATATTTGAATTTGACAGAAATATGCCTCCTTCTGACGGCCTTGGCTACGTGATTATCGAGTCACCTCGTTCTCGAGAACGCATTCTCGAGATTCTCGTTGCCCCCACTCTCATTCAGCCCGGGGGGGGGAGGCTCTTGCGCATCGTATCCGACTTCAGCCAATGAGCTTCAGACACTAGTTTGCGTCGTAATATTAGCGGGAATTTTCAATCCAGCCTGATACCAAATTTATCACCTCGTTACAAGACATTGAAATACATTTATGAAGCATTTCTTTTAAATATTGCATCTTGTACACCTTCGTGTTAGTTTTGGTTGGTTACTGTTGAAAACTTTGTACCGCTTTCAAAATATTTCTCAACACTTCTCGCTCTCCATGTAACATGGCGGTCGGCGTCTAGTCTGGCTTTTCATACGAAGTGCCCGTCCTGTGTTCGCGTGGTTCGTGACGCAAACTGGTGCTACGCAGAACGAGTAAAAACCGGTGCTCCGGAACAATATCTTCTATTACTACTCTGGTAATAGAAGTTATTGACTGGAATAGCTCACTCATATCTTTCCATCGTGCTAAGATGTTTTTTACCACTATAGCATGTGCTAGAAAATACTAGGATCCTGGTACGTCTGGCAACATTTTGCACAATGCATTGCCATGGGTGAGTTGTTCCGGCGCGCCTGAGTTTTGCTGGTTCTGCGCAGCACCTGATACGTCACGAACCACGTGACCACAACACACACTTCATTTGAAAAATCAGGCCAGACAAGTGGTCTCTGGCGTATAGAAGGATTTTCCTGAGAATGAGCCAAAGTGACAGCTAGTGCTGGCAACATAACTGAAGGTTCTGTGGTCCTTGTATTCTTGAACCCATTGGACTCCTTTCTGCATTCATTCGTTTGCAGTTGGCTAACTTGTAAATGGCTTCGACGCTTCCTTTTGTGATATCCCCGTCCGCTTAAGTCCGCTATGTCCTACGAGACTACATGTAAACGCATCCTACCTGTAAAGTAAAAGAAAAATTCACATCGTTATAACTAACTGGTTTGAAGGAGATCTTTACATTGTTATTTACAATATTTATAACCCATATGGGTTATAAATATCTTATATCTTAGCAATTTCTTGGGTGTAGGGTTATATATTCTAATGGTACAAGATTTGTCAATCTTAAATATTTACATTTCTATTATCCTCCGTGACTACGCCTGTTATCAAAGGACAAACATTTTGCTTTACGAAGTGGGTAGTAACAACAGTTTGAGCGAAGTCAGTAAATGAACGAAAAACTTCAAAGATATCATTTTATCGGTATTCTTTCCTAGAGAAAAAACAGTATCATTTCACCAAACCTCCATATTATTACAAAAAGGTGCAAAGCAATGTATTTGGATGTTCAGAAATGATGAATGTCACTAATTTGATTCCGACATTAAAATTAAAATATTATTTTATCTTAAAAAAGTGGTAAAAAAAAATATAAAATTATTTATAATAAAACCTTGCTTAGCTGCTTATATGCCTGTGGTTAAGTCGGAGGGAGAGGTTGATGTAAAGGAAACGGTGGTTGATCTCGGTTTCTCTTTTGCACCCATCCCCACGTCCCTTGTTAGCGTCTTTTGCACCCACCCTCGAACTTCTGAATAAGTTAACTGGGATTTCCTTCGATCTCCCTAAAAAAGTCATGTCTGTTTGCTGGATAAATTAACAGCCATATTTTCGTTTCATTCAGCCCTGTGCCGCCAACAACTCCTGAAAAGTTATTATTTGGTCGTATTGGGCTTAATGTACAGGAGTATGTGTAGGGAAGTTGGTTAAGCGGGCTTTAACACCGCGAAAGAGGTCGTTGTCCTGCAGGTGTGTGAGTGAAGATAACATCTTTTCCCCTGACGATTTTCAGAGATCGTAGACGAGATAGCACGGGGACAGAAAGGCACATTGTTATGAAGGGAAATCGATTTGTCAAGGGATTTTCAACCTTACGCTCAACTAGATCAGGGAGCCTTAAGGTTTCACGTTTATTAAAGGTAAAGTCTAGGGTCGTTACCACCAGATTTTTTAAAACAAAGTAAGAGCTATAATAAAATATAGTAAACCAATTTTGAAATTAGAAAATGTGTCTTTGGATCGCATAAATTGAGTTAATGGCGGAGAAACTCCCGGACGCCGGAATCAAGAAGATCAAATTAATTTTGTAAATAGTTTTACTTTTCCAATATTTTCACAAAGGGAAAATAAATGTATACTGATATGTGAATTCTGAGTATGTTTGTAGTTAGATCTAGACACCTTGTCATCTCTTCCTGAGGCGTCCACGTAACCGTAGAGGGGTGATTCTCACGACTCACGGAAAACATTTTCTGGAGTGTCCCGCTCTAGTCGCCCACGTTTCTCTTCGTCGCTACTTCGTTGTGATAAAAAGGAAGAGAGGTGATAAATGAACACTTTGAAACCACTGTGAGAAGGGTAACACCACAATATATCCCTTTTTTTAATTCGGTGTTCAGTTCGTTAAAAACTTTTCGGCTCTTAATCTTATGATTTTTTCTCGCGATTTCCTTCCACGGTTACGAAAGCTGGACTTTCAAAAAAGACAAGAAGAAATTAGACGCTTTCGAATTACGAACGTGGAGAAAGTTACTAAGAATACCAAGTTCCCACAATGCCATGGACGGACAGATCAGGACACCGGATAAATTGAAGGGAGTGGTCGCCATTGTAGTGGATGATTTGTGCGCGATTTTCAAAGTCAAGGCCGTGTTTCCACTGATTTCAGGCGTATTTTGAGATCAAAATAATATACAATGAAACACCACAACAAATGACCACACTGCGGCCATTGTTTACGTACATGATCCCCAAGTCATTATTCTATAACAATACATACAGATATGAACATTTTCATTAATTTCTTTGTCCGGTCTTATTTTAGACAGTCATATTTGTACTTAATGAATATATATTTTTAATAAAATAAATACTACACGTTGCTACATAAAATAAAAAACAAATTATTTGGGAAAAGGAAGATGATATTACACCGTAGAAATATTTTTCCTTTCTTATTAAAAAACTTTAAATATCTACCAGTTTGTCCCCTCCCCCATGTTTCTGCTCAGTATGGCCTCTAACACCATGGAAGGTGGTGTCATCAAGTTGAGCTCATTTGCACCTTGTACATTATTATTATTATTATTATTATTATTATTATTATTATTATTATTATTATTATTATTATATTAGTTTCTTTTACTTACATTCTAAATGTTAAAACATTGTAATTTAGCTCGTAAGAATTTCTGTTTACATCAAATAGGCTCCTGAAGAAGAGGAAGGGTGCTCCTTGAAACGTCGAGAGATAGTAATAATAATAATAATAATAATAATAATAATAATAATAATAATGATGTCTTTATTGATATGGCAAGAAATGTTTCAGAAAGTTTCACACTACATTTCAATAAAATTGTAAATCTAAAATATGTTTTCTTATTAACCTTTTGGATTTCAATAAGTACTGGACAAAGAAATCTAAATACAACCCAACGGCAAAAAATAGTGGAATATGAACATTTTCATATAAAATGGCCTACCAATTGTCCAAATTCATTTTTTCCCTTCGTGAATTCAACTGAATGAAATCTAGAATGTACAATAACACATTCCTTACCTTCCTGGTCATGGTGGAGACAAAAACAAATATTTATCTGGATTTCATGTACATTTTTATAAATAAATATATTTCATATATCTGTATTCCATTTCACAAGAAAAGGAGGAAACCTATCAATTTATTATCCTATAAAACCATTTTAATTATTTTCTGTTTAGTTCCGAGGTGTCGAGGAAACTGCGATGAAGCCTCGAAAGTACATGTTTTTGGTTTTCCAAAAGATCCTGCTTTGCGGAAGAAATGGACGACTGCTATTCGCAGAGATTTTGTTCCTTCCTTTTCCTGGAATATGCACGGAAGAAAATGTAAGATGAGAATGGGTGACTGCTCCCAATGACTCCTTGTAATAAGGAACGCTTCAAAAGTCACCAATGAAAGAAATGTTTGATGTCCCACTATCTTAAAATATCTGAGAGATGATGCTTGTGTTAATGTCATTCAGTAAATGATTTAGTCAAACATTTACGCTGGAAAGCTGTTTTTTTGTTAAGTTTTGTCAAAAGAAAATGATAGATTATCAAACAAATTGCAGATCGAATATTTTCCAGTAAATTCATCAGTTGTATTCTTAATAACTAGGTTATAATATACTGTATTGAAAACCAATTTTTATTAAAAAATGTACTTAAGAGAACTTTCATCAATAAATTAATAATTTTTAATACAAAAGGAGTGAAAACGTGTTTCCTGGCGTTGAAAATGCTGTGGAAATGGTAAGCGAGATCGACGCTCTCCATGACTAACTACGGTGACGTCACGAAACAGTGAGCAGGCTTTATAACTCTAGGAGGTGGTGGTCTGGTCTAGCCAACCAAGTGCCCGTGCTGTGGTCACGTGGTTCGTGACGTAAACTGGTGGTGCGCAGAACGAACAAAAATCAGTGCGCCCGAGGAACTCGTCCATGGATTTCCACCATGCTGCAAGACGAACGAACGTATCGATACCATCGATACTGGAAGACATCAAACCGGGTCCTTCGCTTGTAGCCTAGATACAGGGCATAAAGTGAAATATTTTGGACATTTATGAGAAGAGAAAATTCTTTAGAAAAAAAACTTAGTGGCGTGGACTACAGAAGATTGTAGAGGCAGATGCAGAAAAAGAACCAAATGGCCGGGCGAAATAAGAAAAATAAATTTAAAGTCGGCTGAAATCTTCAAAGCTACAGCTGACCGCAGCACATGGAGGAGATTTGTAACCGCCTGCACAGCCAAAATAGAAAGAACCAACATATGATTGGTGGCAGGTCTAACTGCTGGGAATATCTAAAGATCGCTAGAGGTCATATGCGACCTAAGGAACTATCTACCTACCAAGTGTTGAAAGTTCCTCCAGTCCGTGAAAAAATGATTAACATTTTTGGGACATTTAGGATTTTCTCGCAAAGATTATTAAAGTTTAATGTAGGTAATATTTCTCTGGATGAAAATCATTAATACATTTTTTAAAAATAAATATTAAATATGCCAACAGTGTATACTAATATACGGAATGAGTCACTTCTACTCGAATAGAACAGAAATGCGAATTCGTTGGTACTTTGCATATCCAATGAAAGGGCACGTGCATCCAAAATTTTCATACATTTCATTTTATTACAAATTAGGACATTAGCAAGGTCATGATAATATTTACTTCGAACCAGTTTCAAAACGAAAAGGTACTGAAGTGACTTGATGTCAGTCTCATGGAATAGTGTTTATTTAAATTAAATTTGTGAACGATATGCGCAGCCAGAACCTAAACAAACCGAAAGGAAAATATAATTATAAGTAACGAACGTGATAAGAAACCCTAACGTTAACCGTCGTATAATGCAGCCAAAAACTTACTAATTCTCTAAGAATCGCTTACATGCACAGAAAATGATTCTACACATTTTCCCGCCAAACACTTTGTGACAGCATTGTGAACATCTCGATTGAACTTGTTGGGTGGTGAGGTGAATGGGTGAATGGTGGTGAACGACTCATCCACCTATGCTGTGCAGGCTGCTGATCAGTTCTGGGTACCTGGATTAGTGAATGACAGTTTTGAAAGCGGATTTGTTAATGGCTGTTTCCAATATTGATTTAGATTTATTTTCGTAAAGTATTAACTCTACCTTTTGCAGTTGTCCGAGTGTTTAAACAAGTCCATGCAATACCAGCATATAAAAATTCTGGTCTGAGACAAAGAAAGATGTTCGGCCGCAAGAAAGAAGTCAGAGAAGGTCGGCGACAGAACTTATCGAAGGTTTGTTATTGTGATTGTTGAAATATAAGCTTAAATTTAATGAAACTCCATTTTAATTTGTTTTTCTTCGTATATGCATTGACTGTCATTTCAGAATTTTTGATTTGGTAGAGGTTATGTGTTCCAGTCAATTTCAAAATGTGTCAAAATTCCTTTTTCAGTATGGATTGTTAGATATTCCAGGCATTGATAACTCCGGTTTTGATGTGAACGAGGATGGGGATGATGATGATGATGATGCTCTTGAAGCTGAGTTATTAGCTTTGACTTCAGGATCAGCTCCTGCTCGACCCAAAAAAAGTAATTTTTGTATATGTTTTTAAGAGACAACTATGACTTTCTCTTAGCTTCATGTTTTTGTCCTCCAATAATTTTTTCTATTTTATTCCAGAGTCAGTTCCTCCCAATCCTAGTGTCAATCTAGACTCTATGGTAGCTGAAAGTTTACGAGACATTCCCTCAGATGATGATGTTTCTGTAGATGAAAATGATCCAGCCTTGCTGGTAATGATTTAAAAAAAAAAAATTGATTTGTGTTTGTAGCATAAACAAGTTATTTAATTTTAAAAACGTTTTTAAATGAATTATTCTCTTTAAAGTACTTTCACATTTCTTGCTAGTTAAATTCTTTTGTGTGACAGAATGAACTAAATGATCTGGTGGATGACAATGTTACTGAAGAAGCTCAATCTTCAAATCAGGGTCATCCTCAGAATGTAGCACCCAAAGAAGATATAATTTCTCTATTACAAAGTAGACAGAAAATGTATGAGGAAGCTGAAAGAAATGCAAAAAGCAGTGGAGAAACTGCTCGTGCTAGAAGGTATGGAAGTGCATGTATTTGAGCATAAGCTATATTGTGTGTTGTGTAATTGGCAACTGCATACTTTTGGAAGTTCTAATTGTGAAGAAAAGGAATTTATAAGAATCTGCTTGTTACAACATATGAAAGCTGACCTTTTTGAGCATTTATGATAGAGATTCATTATATTATTTAGCAAATTTAACAAGATTGCTTGGTATTGTGTACCTATCTACTCTGCCTATGGGTTGTTTCTTTGATATGGCTATTTCACATTTTCAGCTAATTGCTACATCGATAATGTGTGGTTTTGTTGGCTTGCTTCTTTCTCTAAGTTTCTAATATTTTTCATGATTTCTAGTATTTATGAACTCATTTAAATTATGAGGCTTATTACAAACATATTTTACTTATGAACATATTTTAATTATGAGGCTTGTTACAAAAACAAGGGCTGTTTGTTTATTTTTTACTGATACATATTGTTTGTTATTGCCTTCAATATGGAGCTCGACATACACCACATAACTTACCTGGATCGAGAGAAGGTTACAAGGGAAATATGAAAGCAGTTGATGCTACATGTTCTCTTATGAAGGGAATTATGGGAGGAAAATAATTTTATTTATTTATTGAAATAATGGTGATGGAAATCTTGCAATAACAGGCAGAGGTGCTTAATAGAACATGCAATGTATTTAGTTCAGCTCCAAATTGAACTGTCTTGTTGGAGTTAAATACGCTTAGACAAAGTAGGTAATATGTTCAACAGAAAATGGAGGTTTTATGGATTGTTTAAAATGCATTTACTAAACAAAACATCTAAAAATGAAGGAGACTTGTGAAAGATGAGTATTCTCAAAATAAAGACTAAAATTATATTGTAAAATTTATCCTTATGACCAAGGGCTCAGCGCCATTGGATCCCTGGGGTTCCCAGATGGTCACCTATCCAGGAACCCACGGTGTGTCAGGTTGCTTAAGCTCTGTGACTTCATTGAGCATTAAGCAATTCGGCCACTGACGAAAGCCAAGATGTTAGGAAGGATCTTTGAAGATTTTAGGAAATGGTCTTTGTGTTCTGTCTTTCAAGCAGTTTAGTGAAGAGAGTTTTGTAAAAGGTTGATGAAATATTATACCAGAAGAAGAACCACAAATAAAATACTCTCGTATAACACTACAATAAAATAAATATTTAAAAACCTTCACGAATACTGCAATAACATGGTATAGTATATTACTGCACAACAGTTCTTTATACACAAAGAATATCAAAAAATGGTTGCTGATTCTTAATGCCAGTCATGAACAGCAAATAGGAGTGGTAACTTGTTTTTCGGAACCTTGCTCTTGCACGTCAACAACTGTGGTGTAAATAGCGATGTACCGAGTATGAGAATTCAGTCAGTATGAGAATAGTCGGAATAACACGATCAAATATTTGCATTTTCCTGTCAAAATCAAAACTATTTCATTGGTTCTGGATTTTTTCTGAGTTGCTGAGTATATGATGAAATGATAAGACACCTCTCCCAAAGCTGGAAGCTGCTTAGTTTTCTTTCAATTTCTGTGCACAATGAAAATTAGCATTATAGATACAAGATAGTCTGGGCTATACTGTTAGGTCCACTTGTTTCTTTTTTCTTTCTTTCTTCTGGGGGCTTCTTCCAGCTTCCAAGGATGCTGATTGTGGCTATCAGTGCTGGGAACACACTATATCCCACGTGGGGGCATTTTGCATTAGACACTGACACACTTGCATGCTCCTAGGTTTGTGGTCGGTAGACTCACAAGGCCTTCCGCAACAACACACGTACATGAAAGACAAAGGGACAAACAACCATGCCCATGGCAGGAATTGTACTTGTGATCCTTCTGACTGAGGCGCTGAGTTGGCACATGCACTAGCCATCTCAGCCATCCAGGTCGGCATTAGGTTCACTTGTTTCTAATAAATAAATATACATCATTTTATATTTTATTTATTTATTTTCAAATTAACAGACAAATTTTCCTAATGATTACATAAAGAACAGGTAAATAATTTCATCTCATTAACTCAAATTACAGTTACTGAATTAAGAACAGTTCATTTTATTACATTTTTAAAACAAAACACAGACTGGAGCTCTACAATGAAAATTACAGGAATAGGAACATAAAGAAGATACTAATTTTAAGTACAGCTCACATTTGGCAAAAGAATGAAGCACTAGAATGAAAATTACAGGAATATTGAGAAAATAAAGAGAATCATAACAAACCTTAATTACATAATTTAAAAAATCATTCCAACTTCAAAAGTTTACTCTTCACATCATTGCTAAATGCTGTATCATTTGACAAATAAAAATTTTAGTTAAACTTATTAGCAGCTATACATATTCTGTTAATAGGGTTGTTGTGTACGAATGCTTATAAAACTTCTGAGCAAACGTTTGTGGTCTTCTGATATTAAAGTTGGGAACTTTTAAAGCACAGTAGATTCAGTGAAAGTGAACAATCAATAGGCCACTTTAACATTTTCACAAAAACATCAGATCAACATAATCTCAATAAGATTTCAATGAAGGTGTATTCAAACGTGAAGTTATGATACTATAATTGTGGGGTTTAAAGGGGTTTCAGGGATGAACCCCTGAAAGAAATACAGCAAGTCTAAAATACATATGTTGGACTGTTTCAATTCTGGAGATACTGTTTGAGAAACAAGGTGACCAAACAACAGAAGAGTACACGAGTCTAATCAAAATCAAATAAAGTAATTTCAATATTTGTAATGAGTACAATTCATAATATGTATGCTTAATAAAGTCTAGCATTGTATATGGAATATAGTCGGTTTGTATGTTTTACTTACACAGGACAATTAGTCATGAATTCAAAATAAATAAATATTTAAAACTGTAGGTTGGTCTAAAAATCAGTCCAGTGCAATATCGTTTATGTGTATATATTTTTGTGATTAATTTAATTGTGAAATTTAATTTGTAATTTGAATATTTTCTGCTGACAAGTAATTTGTGTGGTGCATCAGTATTTATATTCCGATTTTTTTAGAACATTTGAAATGTTTATATCCGAAATTACATTTTGGTCTGCTTTTCAGATTTGCTCGAGGCATCAAAACTTTGAATGATATGTTAAAGCAAGCATCTGCAGGTCGTGTTATCAATGAAGAGGAAATTCCTCCGCCTGTGGTTGTCACTGTAAAAAGAAAGTCGTCTGTAGATGAGCCAAGTTAGTATTTTTACAATTATAAGATTCAAAGAATTAGGATTTCCATCACATGAATGAGTGATGAAAGCTTTCTAACCATAAACTCAACCTTCATACATCAGTTATCTGGAGAGGCAGTTTATGTATCAGCTTTCATCTCTTTTAAAAAGGAATTACTAATGCTGCTATTTCATTATCTGCAGAAAAAATGAGGCACAATTATGTTTGTAACAAAGCAAATTAAAAGTTTCTGAGGCAGGTGTATCAATTACAATTACAAGGAAGAAATTCGGTCTTAGAGCTTTGTCTTGCAGACATATATGGTTTTTAGGTGTTAAAACATTAAAAATTAAAAAATGCTAAAAATCTGAATGGTTGAGTAAGAAAGAGTTACAGCGGATTTGTATTAATCAAACTGATGATAAGTTCTACAAAATAAATGAATTATGAGTTTTGTTGAAACTAAAAGAAGTAGAGTTTTGGAATTTTTATTTTCATCCTCATCTGTGATGTCAGAGGATGACTTTAAAAAATTCTCTGATCTATACATTTCTAATCTGAGAAAAAAAGACACAATTTCAGTATGGTTGTGATTTGTGAATTCTGTCCTGACTGTCATTAACTTGTTTTGATAGAGGTCAGTGAAGCCCTGTCTGAGAGCTTCATGTGAGTATATGCTGGCTTCTTTTGTTTCAGGTGCCTCTTCTCCTGCAGTACCCAGCCGGCCTGCCCCCCCTCCTCCTGTCCCTGGAAGAGTGCAGCCTTCGCCTGCTTCTGTGCCTGGAAGTGATCCTATTGAACCTCTTAACGACGGCACTGCCACTGTCTCGGGAGGTAGTGCTCCCAGCAGTGAACAGACTCGTGACAGCTCTTCCGACACATCTACTCTGCAGATTGTGCTTGCAAGACGCAATGAGTTTAAAGAGGCTGCTCTTGAAGCAAAGAGAAACGGAGACTCGAGTAAAGCACTTCAATATGTGCGAGTAGTGAAGCAGTTTGAGCCTGTGATAGCTGCTGCAGCTGCAGGTCAGCCGGTTGACTTGGGCTCCATCCCTCCCCCGCCTCAGGAATATGACTTGCAAGGCTCTGCGGTGGGCAGAAGTCCAATGAAGGAGAATGCAGAGCAGCAGACAGCCCCTGACAGAAGTGTAAATACGATAGGAGAATTTGCTGAAATGATGGCAAATGCTGCTGCAGCAGCACAAGGTAAGTTTCCAGACAATGCATTGTTGAAATATGTAATTAATGGACTTCCTCCAGTATATACGACTTTTACGATTCGAACTTCTCGGTTTTCACTTCCTCTTTCTAACAAACTGTGTGTACGGTGTTCCTTCTTGTTACTCAATAGTTTCTATAACTAATAATTATTTCTTCAGAATTATAAAAAACCTTGCTTTGTTTCTCGTTATTCTGCAGTCCAAGACAAGCTATTACGCTAAGTTTTCGGTCGATGAAATTGACAGCACTGCACTGCCATGACATAGACAGGACCTGCCTTTCCCCGCACCCCCCGCCGTGGAGTATAAAGAAAAAGTGTGTGATTAATACCTGAATTTAAGGGGACTGAATATAAGATACTCTAATTTAGAAGAGTCCTTCTGAGAATTTCATTCATTTTTAACTAGTTCTTACTATTCACAGTCATGATAAAATCACAAATTATCATCATTATTAGAACATTAGTCCCTCAGGGCACAGCGTACAGAAATATTGAGATCAATAACGGATGAAGTCAAGAAAGAGGTTTTACACAAACATTTTGTATGTTGAAACGGAAGAAGTTCCCATCAGTGGTGATTATATATGTGTGTTTATACGGTAACTATGGTGAATGTAGTAGTGCAAAACAAAACGCTTCATCTAAAGAAAATTGTCATTATGCATTTTCTTAACCCAATGAGCTCTCAAAAACCTATTTAGCATTTTCTCTTGCCTCCGAAAACCTTTCCACTTCTCTTCAATATGGTAACAAGTATCAGAGATTCCATCAGCCCTTTCTTCAGGTGTAAAAGAACTGTTAGTCACCTGCTGTCAGTTTTCATTCAGCCCTTACGGTGTGCACATTTGTGAAGTATGTGCTGTAGACACTCAGGCAGTATAGCTGTAGCTTTGTTCACAGAAGGTTATTTGACCCTTATACTTCTGGCATACATTGTGCTCAATCAACAATTTGTTGACAAAAATTGCCAAAACGTGTTTCTGAAAAGTGGAAGTGGCAGGTAGCATCTCTCAACCTCATCTCAAGACAGAATGTTGAAGCTGGGGTGAAAGCTAGTAGTACAACTGTGAGAAGATGTCCTTTTAGTGAGGGTCTTGTGGCGCGTTGTCCTAGAGAGAAGCTTCTTACTGATAAAATGAACTAGTGGTGCTACAGAACGGCACAGACTTTTTGGTATTAGTTAGTTTCCTAATCTGTTTCGTCAGGTTTTCGGTTTTGTCCCCATCTCTCCTCCTGACAGGTTCCTATTGGCATAAAAAATAATTTGTCGCAATTTATTAATTTTTCGGTTCCCTAGTTGCAGAATATAACTTGTGGTGCTACAACAGAACATTTTTTGTGCTTAATTTAGAACTCGTGTAATTTTTGAAAATTAGAGAGTTCAATGAAAAGGGGCTGTTTTTAAGTGTCCTTTGCTTTATCCGAGAAAAAATTAAAAGAAAATTTTAGAGTGGGTTTTCAGAACAAAAATTTAAATTCGCCTTTACTTCAAGTATTACTTCATGCACTTTGAAGCAGAGAAAGCACTACGTAATTAATATAGTCTAACTACAACGTACGAATAATGAAAAATACTGAAAATATCATTACGTAAGTAATTCACTACGATAACACTTAAACAAAAACACGACACACACACACTTATACGTAATATTTTTTTTAATATTCCACAAATAATAGCTCTCGTGTTTAGACTGTATGAACTAAGACTGTATGTCGTGTACATTGTTTAATAACAACGTTCGTGTCATGGTATCCGTGCTATCCCTAAAACACGGACAAAGTCTCCAGGCAAGTGATTGCAGAGAAATCTCATTTGTGGTAATATTTACAATACATCGAGAAAATGTTATAAATAAAAAATATTTAGAAATTTTTTCAATTGACACGATAGTATTTGTTGTTTTTCTGCAATATATACTTTTTATCCTATTTACGATTTAAAAATGCCTACATTTTTCAGCATTATTTTGATTTTGGGGCCCCAAACATCTTAGCCAAAATCGAGTTTTTGGAATGTCGGAGAGAATAGAAGTCTTTTCCATTGTGGAGAATTTTGGCAAAAAAAGTTCCATAGTTTTTGAGAAATTTTGGTTCAAACATTTCACAAAATTCGTAAATTCAGGTCATTTATACTCAACGATTCTGGAGAACTTACGGACATTTCAAAAAACCATCATTAGAGATACTTTGAAGCTCATGTGTTAAGAAACGCATTGAACAATGAAATACATCTGTAATGTCAATTTTTACGATGGGAGAGACAAGTAAAAAAAATTCATTTCTGTAATTTTTGAAAAAATAAAGAAGAATAGAGTATCATAGTGTTTGTCGTGTAGGCTACATTTAGCACTACCCCTACCAAAAATGTAAAGAAAAAATTTGGAGCCTTTTTTTTTTTGAGAAAATCTTGTTTTTTTATTTTTTAAAATTGCAATTATTGCACGCAATATTGTTTGAAAAAATGTACATGACCGTAATGAAAGAACTACTTATGGACAACAAATTTCTTTTGAAGGAAAAATATCTTTTCTTCAATTTTAGTTAAAGGAAGTCATCGAAAAAAAATTCAAACTTTCGCAATTTTCGAAAATTCAGAGTTAACCATGAAAATGTGACCTATGCCACCTTTATAAGTGTATTTAACTCTATTCTGCTGAGAAGTTTAAAGAAAAAAATTTGCAGTCATTTTTGAGAAAATTTTGAAAATATCCGGGGGCTTCATGTAAAGTATTCCCAAATTTTAAAGAATATTTTTCAAAATTTCAAAGCTTCAACTAGATCCAGATAGATAGGGGATTCTTCAATTTTGAGAAGATTGGTTTAGGCGAATGGTTTAGGCGCTGGGGGTGTTCACAGAGACAGACAGACAGATAGACGGACGGAGACAGATAGACGGACGGAGACAGACAGACGGACGGAGACAGACAGACGGACGGACGGAGACGGACAAACGGACGGACGGAGAGGGACAGAGATGGACAGACGGACGGAGACAGACAGCAGATCCAGACAGACAGCTCAAAAAGTATCGAAACAAGCCATCAGTGTTCTATCTGGTCAACAGAGCTTTTGTGCACCTGCCAATTCAACTTTTCTGTAACATCTACGCCACCTACATCAGGCCAATTATTAAATTTGGTCACTGCATCTGAGCACCATTCTTCACCCAGGGCCTGACTCTCTAGACAGTGCACTGAGGATATCTTCGAGTGACATTCCTGCCCTACAACACCTGTCATGCCCGAGAGACATGAAGCACTCCACCTGTCAACTATTAATGACCAGATATTTTAATTTATTCATTTATCCTCAGGAATATCCATTACAAAGGTTGTAGTTATACCCATCAGAAAGAAGAAATAATATAGGTCAAAAAAGTAATCATAAATAATACTCATCAGAAATTTTGTAGCAGAGAACAAAGAATATGAAATAATGTTATATGTTTAAGGCAATTTTGAAGGCGTTACAGAATTGTAGGCTCGCTGTTGAAATATCAACTTTGTCACGGATTTCATTGGCTTCACATGATAGCGTGATGAAAATGTCAAAGTACAAGTAAATTGTCCTGCTGCTTGTTATGTAGAATGGCTTGTGAAGTCTGCTGCTGCATTGAAGAACGCTGAACTGTAGTTGAGACAGGTTATTAGGACATTTAATAGTATTTGCAATGATTAAATGCAGAAAAATAAGGAAGTGAAACAATTGTCTTGTAGTTAGTGTGGGAACATTAAGTCACATCCGTATGTTCTCATAATTGTGCCCTAGTTTAGGTATAGGTGTGCCATCAATGTATGAGAGATGTTGCAAGAATCTGTTTTGAATTCTTTCTAATAAGGTGGAAGATGCATTTGTATGTTTGTCCAGATGACTGTTGCATATTCCAAGCTAGATCTAAGGAAGTCAGAAAATAGCATATTGTGTGCCTTGATATTACGGAGGTTTTGTGAGTTCCTCAGAACGAATTCAAGCTATCTTACTGCAAGTTAATTCAATACGCAAGTTGAAGTTTAAGCGTGCATTGAAGTTCACTCCAAGGTTGACAAGATTGTGGCGATGGAACTTTTAAGGCTCCCTGAAAGTTTTGCTGCTTGAATTTGCATTCTTCAGCTAACACCACTTAAGAACATTCTCTTTTGGAGCACCAGATTTTCTTCCCATCACGCTCTTGTTTGTCCCCTCTCATTCATTAACATTGTTTAACAGAGTATACTTGAAATGTGCATTGTTTAATGTTCGTGTGATCAAATTGTGAACTGCAATCTCTTACTTCTCCATGGGTAATTCGGGAAACAGCAGCAAGTTTCCAAGTTTTGGAAGTCTTTGCTAAGAAAATACTTTTTTATCATTCTGTCTGCGATTGGATGTGCAATGCATACTTCTTGATGAGAATTCTTTCATTTCCATCTCTTGCAAAACAAATATGCATTTCGGGTCGTCGAACTGAGAGTTCGCGCATTGCTGTTGATCAGCGCGATTCGTCACAAAATCTCAGCATTGATAGTTACTTATTTTCATGATTTGTTTCACATGTTACAATATTATTTGTTTGGAAATAGTCTTTGATTAGCCCATTCCTAAAATACTGGCCTAGATCACTTGGTAATTTGCAGTGGATACCAAGAATATGTTGGTGACTATAATTAGGGATTTTAGATACACGTGTTATTTTTCACCTGTTCAACTAATTTCATTTATTTATTTTGTTTATCACACAGGCAATTGCCCAGAAAAGGGTGATCATCATGTATAAGAGAAGTCTCAAAACAATCACAACCCTCATTTACAACTGATAATTTCAAGAATACAATACAAAGTCTATCAGCATCACTCTTTTAGCTAACTTTTTGAAGGCACTTCTTGACAGAGCAAAATCAATATTACATTTATTCACTATACTATATATTCTGTTTAGTGGAACATGTTAGCAAATGTTAATTGCAAATGTTAGCGCATATTGAAATGTTTTTATTAATTACTAATAAATGTCAATCGTAACCAATTTCCGAATTTATAAACAACTATATAAAAAATAGCCAGGAAAAGGTTACACTTTAATCCATGATTATCTATTATTGTCTTTGGATATATTAGAAATGAATGTAAATCCCGCTAGCTCAGTCGACGGGTTCTTATGAAATAATTGTTGCTACTTACTTCGCAACCAATTCATCAATCTGCTATCCATACGGAGTGGTGAAGAATTTGAAAATAATTCTAAAATGTCTCCTCAAAGATTGCATGTAACAACAAATGAGAATCAGCTTTCTTTCGAACTATGAATTATAATTTATTATGCATACCAAAGTTATTAACTATCATCAATTATTACAATTTATCGTTAGGTCATGACCATTTTTCTCATTATTGCAATAATAACGTTATAGAACCTTTTATCCTTTCTTGCCTCTTCGCGCACACTTCGCTCGATGTCGCCGTGTAGAATAATCCAATCTTCCTTCTTAACGAAGTCCACGATGATCAGCGACCAAATCGAAACTTCCTCCAACCACTTCACAGACACTGCCTATACTCTTTATCTTGCGCCCCAAGGTGGGCTCCTATTTCATACTGATTACTTTCGGTATAATTTCGGTTGGAATTACGCGACAATTCACAATTTACTGGTAAAATTTGTAAGTCAAATCTTGTAACTCCACCGCGAAAATATTCCAAGTTCACTTTCCAGTTCACTCTTGAAAATATTATAAGTCCGAGTCTGCAATGGTACAACACGTAAATTTTACAAGTTCCAGTTGCGCACCTAATGCGGAAATATTCCAAGTTCAAGTTCAATGTTCACACTCGCGAAATATCACTAGTCCCAATTTGATAATTAACCTCAAGAAAAACCGCACAAGCGATCTATTCACCACCACGACACGATTCAGAATGCCCTAATTCCCAATCTGGTTCACCCTTCAAAGCTTCCTGTGCTTTTTTCTTTTTTCGCGATTCTATGGTGTACCCTCAGTGTATCTGCACCATAGAAACCCACGTCTCGGGACGAACACGCGTTGCTATGGTATCATCTGTGCACCATAGAATCCCATGTCTCAGGTTGAACTTGCATTGCTATGGTGTCATCTGCGTGTCTGCAACATAGAAACCCACGTCTTTTGCAATATCTACAACATTTTGACCTTTATTTGCCTAAATAAAATGTCCGTCATTTTTGGTGTCAGAATATAGTGCATCATTATTATTTCTGAGGCTTTTCGGAGGAACCTTCAAACAAACTTTTGATAGTAAAGTATGGCAATCAACGTTATAATTAAAAAGGTTATAAAATAACAAAAAACATTTAAATCACGATAAGAGGAAATAGAACTAGTATTTAACAAATTTGTAACCATTTTATAATGTTGGGATAGTTTCGTCGATGGCAATTATTTTTATGTCTGTATTCAAGTTTGTTAATGTGGAAAGGTAGTGTAAAACATTTATCCTAACCAACTCGGCATAAGCTGTGAATATAAGATGACCCTGTATTTTTAGAATGAGATATTTAGAAGAAAACCTGTTTTATATTCAGATACATTCAGCAACTGATTTGAGTGTTCACAAATAAAGAGAATGATTAGAAGTTAGCATTTTCTTATAATTTTCAGCAAAAAGTTGACTTAGATTATTCGCTGGGATCTAATGTATTTGACTGTGATAAATAAACCAGCACATCTCTTGTAAGTAATGTGAAATGCTTTTGATGATACCCATATTTTGGAAAAAGAAATTTGCAACATAATGTATATATATGAAAGATCTTCTGAAATGAAGGTTTTACTAACTCTTCAGTGTCAGGTTTTAAACTTTACCTTAGTGTTTCTTACTGTGTTCATAAATCTATTTGCCAGGAAGTGATGAATAGAGGAATTGAAAAAAACAATTATTTATACAAAAGAGACTGAAGAAGCCAAGTATGAGCAAATGAAGGAATTATGGGTATAGGATAATTATATTTTGGTGATAGTGAAGAAAGAATGGAAGATTGTGCAGCTTCTGCCAGCATAGACAGTTTGTATAGTTGCATAGACATGTTGCAGACAGTTTGGGGGCTTAACTATAAACATGCTACAACTTTCAAGGACTGTAATGTTTGTGAAATGGTGTCTTTTAATAAATGAGAGTAGATAAGTTCAGAGTAGATGCTTTCTGTAATTTCATGTGATAGGCTACAATACCAAGTGCTTCTTTGGAAAGTAACTCTTTTGTGTGGATAAATGTTTATGTACAGTTTAGTGGGTGAGGAAGGTTAAGTAGTTCCTGGAACATTCCTTTTGTTTCAGAGGAAAATCCAGCTTCAGATGAACCGGCTTTCAATGCTCCACCCCCACCAGCCACAGTCCTTGAAGCCTTGGAACAGAGACTGGCCAAGTATAAAAGTGCGGAGCAAGCAGCTAAAGAAGAAGGGAATTCAAGCAAAGTGCGACGTATGGGGCGAATAGTGAAACAATATGAAAGTGCTATTAAGATGCAGAAAGCAGGAAAGCCTATTCCAATTGATGAATTGCCCACTCCTCCAGGTTTGCAACTATAATTAGTTCATTTAGAGTAATGTTTCATTCTCCTCCTGGAGATTGAGCTTCATGATTAATGCAACTACCAGAAGAACTCTTGACACTTCATCCTTCTAATATGACATTAAGTTTCATAAGTTTAGCCCATGAGTCCGTACAAAAAAAGGTTGGATAATCAAAGAAACAATAAGAAATGAGTAAAAACTCAACTAAATGAGAGCATACATTCTATAAAACAATTTTTAATTGAATTATGTATAGTGTATATTGATATGCATATAATATATACTGTACTACATTTTATTGAAGTACTGCAACAATTGCAAGTGTCAGCATTGAACATGAGTGGAGAATTCAGGGTAAAAACAAGGGAAAGAGGGTCTGAAATGAGGGGTTCTGACAATAAAGAAAAAATACAACAAAAAATAAGACTTTAAATTTAAAAAAACAGTTTTTATATGATTGTTACTTTTTAAGAAATAGTTGTTTTTTTTTTGTTTTTTAAAAGAAGACTGTTTAACGTGAATTTTGTTCAGAGTCTATGTAAGTTGAATATGTAAGGTTCACATATGCTTTTTGGAAATTCTCATCTGCAAAATCTCTGTAGGTTTTGGACCGATTCCTGTGGAAGGAGGTGCTGGTGGACCCGCAGCTTCTCCTCCTGCAGCTGGTGCCCCTGTGCCTGCAGCACCTGCAACCCCTGCAGCTCCAAAGCCACCCATTACTCCCCAGATGTCACAAGATGCCGAGCCCAGTGGAACTGCTGTGAAACCGAATGGTGAGTGTGAACAAAGTGAATTATTGTAAATTTTTGTGTTCTTAAACTGTGATCATGAGCAGAGAATTTTAATTTTTGATAGTTCGGAAGTCACCTCTGTCCCGTCAAGAAAAGCAACTCACACTTCTGCTTAGTCGACAAAAGAAATTTAGAGAAGCAGCTATTGAAGCGAAGCGTAAAGGCGAGATTAATCAGGCCAAGGAATATCTGCGAATCGCAAAGGGTTTTGATCCACTGATTGAAGCTTCCCAGAATGGTCTGCCCATAGATCTGGCATCTGTAAGTTGTAACTTTTTTTAAAATTCTCTTGTTTACTATAATTTCAGAGCAATATTTTTTGATGCTCCGCACTTCTTGACAAAGGAAGATCATGTGATTTCAAATTCTGGAAGGTAATGGATGTTGGACTGGATCTTGAAGTTTGAATAAAAGATTGAGAGGTTCTTGATTCATTAGAACACAACTTAAAGAGCTATGCTCTTTTCAACATCTGGAAGTTTCTTCTTGTGAAGTAAAGTTTGTTAGAAACCTGTTTTGATTGTTAATATTGTTTTCTGTTAATATTAGAAAGATATGTGAAATATTATACAAGAAGTCAATTGAAGTAACTCTTATTTCATTTTATTTTTTTTAACAGTTGAATTTTTTCTCTTCTCTCTTTCTCAGTACTGTGTTCATATCGCAAAGTTTGTGTACTGTCCATGAATGTAAATAACTTCAAAAGAAAAAATAGTAAGGCAGACATACCTTAGCAATCTCAGCTCAATGGATTACAGGTTTAAATGTTGCTTTGGGTATGGATAGTATCTTCTGTGTGGTGACATAGTCAGGGCTTTTCCAAACCACATAAATAAATAATGTTTCCTTCCCATCTCTTCCCATGTCCTGGTTAGAAGGAGCTAGGGTGTTGTTAGGGGTTGGTAGTCTGTCTGCAGATAGGTGCAGTAAAGCACTGTCAATGGGAGGATGGAAGCCGCCATCTGTTCACCACTTTTCCTTCCCAACTCTAATCCAGTCTAAGTGTCACTATGGGTGATGGGTCACAGGTTTGTGCATGCCAAAGGTCTACAGGGCTCAGTGGTACAAAGGAGTGGTGGACCGATGCATGTGCATCAGAGTGACAAAGGTGAGTTACGAATACTGAGGACAAGGCTGTTTGTGAATTGCTAATGGGAATATTCCAAGGTAAAAAGCCCAATGGTGATAATGATTTCATTTACTCAGATTTTGTTGAATTCTCCTGTGAAGTTTTTGAAACAAAGGAAACAAGGTGAAAATTCTGTTATCATAAAATTATGTGGGAATTTATTTTACAAAGATACAGTGTTCAATTTATTTACAAATGGATTGCAAAACTGGTTGTACATTTAGTTTTCTTATGTACCATTTATTTTTTTCAAAATATTTCATAAAATGATGGCTCAAGCTGTTGCTTAGCTGAGTAGCTGTTTCCTTAATTCATCCCTCAATATTTCAAATCAATTAGTTCTCATAAGTCGAATTGTCTTTACCCATTTTTTACACTTATTCTATTTCACTTTATTGCCATCAGTCATTCTATTTTGATACAGTAAAACCCCTATTTTACATTTTATTGTTTCCTGCAGTTTACACCGATTTTCCCTGGTCCCTTCAATTTTGCTATGTTCATTATGTTAAATTATCCCTAGTTTTACACTTTTGAAATTAAACTTTTCCCACCATTTGCCCTTTCTAATTTGTGATCGCTATTTTTTTCATTATATTTTTGCTTTCTCTCGCAAATGTTTTCTCCCTTGCTACAAGATTTAATCCTGATATATCTCATTGGTTACAAATTCAGGTCTAGTTTGGAGTTCATTCCCTGTAGTAAAGTTCCTGGGTAGTGTGTTCGCCGCTATAGCTTTTGGACAAGTATCGAAGCTGAGTATAGTAACGTGTTGGGGATTGTAGTTTTGTGCTAATGTAAGAAAGATTTAATTTGTTAATGTGTTAATTTTGGCTTGAAATCGATTTAAAAAGAAAGAGAATGAGTCTTTCTATTGAAGAAAAATCCAGAATTCTATAGGACATCCAAGTCCATAAAGGTACACATGTTGCATTAGCTAAAATGTTGGGGATTACCACTCTTAACATGATAGTCAGAAACAAGGACACAATCATTAAGAGAGTAAACGAAAGTGGATATTTTTGCAAGAAGAGGAAGTACGCCAATTATTATAGAGTTAGAAGAAATTGTGAACCTCTGGTTCCAGATGGCACTGGACAGAGAACTTCTCTGCATGCAATGGCTGGTTTGATCGATGCAGAAAGCATTACAGTATTGTTTTAAAGGTTGTGTGTGGAGAAAAGGCTTTGCCAGAAGAAAGTGTTCGGGAATGGTGGGAGGGGAAACCAATGGACCTTGTGAAGGAGTATTCTCCCAAGGATATCTTTAACATGCCGGCGGCGCTAGCCGAATGCGTTTACTATGCTCTGTGAAGTCACGAAGGTTGCGCATTCGAGACTCGCGGGTTCGTGGTTGGGTGACCGGCCAGGAACCCCGGGATCTAACGGCGCCGAGCCCTGGCGAAGGGATAAAAGGCACTGACTGACTGCGACGTGACGAGACTGGACTAATATTAAAAATAATGCCCATTAATGGAGGATTACTCCCAAGGGCAAAGCGCTCAACGCCCCTTAAGGGCTTGGAGACGCGTTGCGTCAAGGAGTAGATGAAAAAGAAAAAGAAAAAAAAAAAAAAAGAAAAAGAAAAAGAAAAAAAAAAAACACACATGAAGCTGATGGTTCTAAAAAGTTTTGCCCATTTATTAAGGAAAGCCAAAGAAACCCTGATGCTTCAAGGAGTTAACATTGCCCACAAAATACGAGGTCAAGAAAAAAAGCTTGGTTGACTTCCATCCTATTTAAGAGGCAAGTGGTGGTGGTGGTGGTGTGATATAGTAGTGTGCCTACTTGTGCGGAAGTAGTTTGTGTAATAAATGCAATAAAAGAATAGATTTCTGTGGCAGATATTGCAGAAGATGGATAGCTTTTATAACGTATATGAATTTAAAAGCAAGTTGAAAGAATTCACAAGAAGGCAAAACAGTCATCAATATTTATTTATTCACCTATACGGAAGCATTCCTTTAGAATACAACACTCACAACGTATCAAAGTTCAGTACATGAAATAAGTAACGAATAAAAAACTAAACAAAAACATACGGAACAAAAATATTAGAATTTTTCAAAAAAGTGCTAGAATTCCCATATTTTAAAGTGGAAAACAAAAGATGAACAAAAAATACCGATTATTAATACTAATAATAAAAGTTAATTGTAAATTTTCTGTATTTTATTACATGTGCAAATGATTTTCCCTCTGTTTACAATTTCCCACAATTCACATTTTTTCTTGGCCCCTTGAAAAGTCCAAAAGAGGGGTTCTACTAAACCTCTAAGGTGATCACTATTAATGTCATTCTAAAAACACTTAAGTTTTTAGTTCAGACTGTGAATTTATTACATGACACTGATTCTCATGAAAAGATACTTAATATTTTTCTGTAAAGAGAGAAGCACATATTTCTAGACAAATATTTATTCTCTAGGTATTTACATTTTGTGATTTTGTACATATCTGTAATTTTCAGCTTCCAATTCCTCCAGAAAACAAAGTGGAATTAGAAACTGATTTTGATGTTGTGAATTTGGAAGACTGCTTGCCTGGATCTGACTCTGAAATCTATGAGAAGTTAGAAGAGGATTTATTGAGGCAAACAAAGGTGGAATTGAATTGATATTGAGTATAATATTGATACTTGTTAATGATGATTTTTTTATGAGAATCTGTGTGTTTTTCTTTTAGATGTGTTTAACAACTAGAGATCATTTCAAAGCTACTGGTGATATAGCTAGTGCTAATAGATTTGAACAATTGGCTTTGCATTCAAAGAAAGACCTTGATGCAGTCAAGTGTGCTCACAAACGAAATGATGCTGTTCCAAAGTTCCACTATGAAACGAGAACTTTTAATATTGTACAGTAAGTTATGTATATTTTATATAACTTACGCAAATTTAAATGAATATATTGTAAAGAAATTCAGTATTTTCTTCAGTAGCATTCCTTAGTACTTCCTTTTCTGGGTAATGTTTTTTTGGTAATTTTTTTGTTTTGTTTGTTTATTGATTTGTACATACGTCAGTAGATAACTGATGTTATTGCAATCAAAGTTTATTTAACAAAGTCTGAATTAATTTACAGTGAAGTAAATGCTAATGATTTATAATCTAATATCACAGAAGCGAGAGTAAAGTCTTTTAAATTGGTATACAGTGCTGGGTGAGATGAAGTCATGTGGAAAAGTATTTCAGTAATTAACTATGAGATTTGTGAGGACGTTTTGGATATTATCTTTCTTTAGCTTCTTGGTGTGTCCTCTCAGGTTGCGGGTAGTGGTGAACGTGTAGAAGTGTAACAGTTTTGGAGTATGGTAGAGGCTGCGAAGTATTTGGTAGGTTTCAGTGATGTCGACTTAGTCTCTTCCAAAAGATAAAAGATAACATGTCTAGTTCACATAGTCATTCTTCATAATTTCTAAGAGGTTGTATAAGTTTTGTGTCTCTACATTGGACTCCCTCCAAAAGTGTTATGGCCTTCTTCAATTAGAAATTCCAGACACTAGAGCCATATTCCAGTATAGGTAAAACTTATTTCAGTAGAGTACATACCTTTTGTGGCTCTCACACATAACCAATGAAGTCTCTTAAAGAAAATTTCATAGAGATTTGACAAATTACACTTTGACATTAAAAATATGAAAGATTTGTTGAGAAAAAAGAAAAAGAAAGCATCTAAATATTCATACCAAATGCAACCTGCAACACTGTGAATCAAATTTGAATATATATCTTTAAATAACTCCTAAACGAAGCATTCTAGAGCCTTAGAAATTATAATTTTGAGCCAAAAGGTCTCAAGGAAACATTCCTCACACCGTAATCTACAGGATGAGATCTTCTTGAATGTTCTATTACATTTTTGCTGCTTCTTGATATTATCCCACCTGCTTAGAGACATACAGAATCTGCAACCGAATGTGAAATTAAACTAATTACTTTTTATTCTATTACTGAATTACACAGCTGTACCTCTTTGCTTGGTAATGAAGTTAAATAAGAATAGTTTGTATTGACAAGGGTGTATTGTATTGTTATCAATTACAAAAAGACGTATAGACCAAGTGACGGAGCATAAGAGGGTCTTGATGAAAGATATGACAGGCTTCATATGGAAATGGAAAAACAGGGAAGAAGGTGCATACATGTGAGAGTTCTCGCACTAGCACTGGCAGTATATTTATTATATTAGTATATATGTGTGTATTGTTGTGGTAACTGCACTGGTAGCGTGTCAAAAAAATTCACTTTTTTGTTTATTTCACCATTGTGATCAATGAAGAGAATTACAGCAGTAGGTGCTGAAAGACAATGGGGGAATGAAAAACGGAATATCATTTGTCTTTCCATACTATCCTAGTATGTATTTTATAACTCTAAAAGGAGGAAGGATTTTGATATGCTGTGCTTTCTCACAACTTTTTTAGGTTCCTTCTTAATTTGATTCAGCCGCTTCTAGAATTTTTGAGACACGTATATTCTATCATGAAATAACAAAAATTAAAATGCTTATTCTAGTAGTTATGAAATTGAGTTTGGAGCGAAGTAAATATAGTGGGCGCTAGAAATGCATCCAAGTTTTTTGCATGTCCTTTGAATCCAGTGTGTTGTGATAATGAAGGCTTTTAATTTAATACCATTGAAATTCTTTAAATATGTTTGTACAGATGCTGCACAGAACTAGGGGATAATGATTTGGAATTATCTGTTGTACAAGGAATAAACTATAATGTACCGAATCCAAAAGAAGTGGACACGTATGTGAAATTTGAATTTCCATTTCCTGCCGTAAGTTTGACCTTTCATAATTTCATAATTATTTCTCTTACTTAAAATCTGATGATTGTGTTAAGTGAAGTCGTAGACTTCCGTGGCCAGAGTCATGTAAATGATCTTGGCTGTCCAGGTGACGCTGCGTCGAAGGCTGTGTTGCGAAGGCTGGGCAACACAGCCTTTGACGCGGCGTCACTTGGACAGCCAAGATCATTTACTGATGATTGTGTATCATGCTCATGTTAAACATTTCTATGATTTGTCCAATTGTTATCTTTTATTTAAGTTATATTTACTTACTTTGTAGGGGCCATTCTTTCCTAGTTTGGGGACCTTTTAAAACTTTTGTTAACTAAAATTAATTTTTCAGTATCTACATTCTTAAATATTTATTCTTAAGATATACATACATCAAACAACTAATGATTTACGTAACTGATAATTTATGTAAATCATTTGTTGTATTGTTTACTGTGGTTTTGCTTTAGACTTCAATACATTTAATTGTGAAATAATGTGAACTGATTGTAGATTGATAAGCCAAGGAACAGAGATGTATTGAAGTGTCAATGGTGGGAAAATGAATGTGAATTTTGAAATTCTCAGTCATTGAACATGAAGTCACCTGTTTTTCCATCCAAAAACACATTGATCAAGAACTTGTACTTCTTGTATGCTTCTTCTGAAATTTATGTGCAAAATCAAAATTATTTTCTTTCTAAGGGTTTTGTAGCTTGAGAACATGTTGATCATTTACAATTGCTATTGGGGAGTCAATTAATTTTAGATCTCCATCGAATGGAACATCATTATATACTTTTAGACATTTTGCTGAGTCTCGATATTGTGCTCTAAATTTTGGATAACTGCATTTAACTCTTTTTAACTCTTTGTTTCAGCTAGTTTACCTAGTTTTTCTTCAATAATATGAAAAGCTGCCTTGATTTGTTTATAATTGTTTTGCAACTATGATATTGCATCAAAATTCTTGAACCAACCAATTCTCGAACAATGGGAATCTCATTACTACCGCCTACCGCCATAATTGTTCAGTCAGTATTCTCCAAAAATTGAGATTCTCCAATCGATCTGGCTGATGTCGCAGCTCTTTGAATTTGAAACCAATATTTTAATTTTAATTTAATATTTTAATTAATAAATGATGACATGAAGCCCCCGGGTCATGTCATGTCAGGTTTTGAAGTAAGTTCATGTACAATTTGTTGAAAATTTGAGTGTTTTCTGTGAAATATAGGCAATTTTAAAATTTTTTAAACAATTTGTTCTCTAAAAAATGGCATCATATTTATTATTAAATTTTGACCTGGAATTGCCTAATGGATGGTGGAAGTCCAATTTTTGTTGAAATCTCTGATTGTTTGAAGATTGAGAAAACAAAAATTTTGTTTGCATTTTCAAACTACTACAGTTATAAAGTTACATTTTTCTGAGTGAAACACGTTCATTAGAAACAGATCATTGAATAAGTTCATGTTTAATTTTTTGAAAATGAGTATCTTTTGCGTAAAACATAGGCAATTTTTTAATTTTAAACAATTATTTTCTCAAAAATGGCTCCAAATTTTTTCTTTAAATTTTTTTGACATGTGTAGCAAAGAACGGTAAAGAAAGCAACTCTGGTCCCATTTTCAATGCACTTTCTAAATTTTCAAAAATTGGAAAAAATTCGAAATGGAAAGTTGGAATTTTTTGCGCTTTTCAGGTGCTGTCAGTCTGTAACTATATCTGTATTAATTTGCAATGTAAGCATTACAAATACTGTGAGGAATTACGTGCTTTCTCACTTGCTTGAGGTGAGAATTTGGATTATCGAAGTGATAAATTTGGAATATTTATTGCTTTCATCATTTCATTCAGGGCGTAGAGACCATTGTAATTTCTCTTCATGATTCAAAAGTACATTTTTTACGATATCTTCTACAACTACAATATTGAAGATCAATATTTTTCTTTAATAAAATCTGTTTTGCAAAGACAGATCTAGTAATAATGTCATGTACAATTTTTCAAAAATATGGGTTCGGGGTCCACATGATTCGGTGCTGGGTCCACTGCTGTGGAATGTCATCTACGATGAAGGTCTTAGGCTCCCATTTCTAGAAGGAACCAAGATCATGGGCTTCGTGAACATTGCCTCATATTTGCAATGAAGCCATTGCCGTTGTCAGTCGTTGGCTGGATTCTGCACCAAAAGACAGGGGTGATGCTTTTAGCAGGAAGAAGACAGAATCTGTCACTTTTGAAATGGGTCATCTCAAAATTTCATGGCGACCTGCGATAAAATATCTTGGCATAATGATTGACAAGCACTTGTCCTTTAGAGACCACGTGGACTGTACCAGCAAGAAAGTAGCAGTGGTAAATGCTGAATTGACTAGATTAATGCTGAACACTGGAGGGCCTAATCATGAAAAGAGAAAGCTGCTTGCTTCGGTCATTACATTGGTTCTGCTCTACGGATCGCCTGTTTGGGCCACCTCTACAGCCACGAAGAGCTACTTAAGAGGAATGATGCCAATATGCCGGCTGTCTGCGCTCAGGGTGGCATGTACCTTCCACACTGTCTCTAACGAAGCATTTGTGTCATAGCCGGGATGATCCCAATAGATATATTGGCCCATGAAAGGCAAAGGCGTAAGGAAAAGAAAGACAAGATGCGAAACTGCTTGCTATAATTTGCAGAATAGCAGCAGCGATGGGATACTTCATCCAGGGGAAGGTGGACCTAGCGACTGATTCCTGCAGTTGAATCATGTATCAATCGAAAGCATAGTGGAGTAAATTATCTCACCAACTTCTGATGGTACATGAATGCTTCAGAGCCTACTTTCACAGGTTCAAACTGGTTAGTACTTGGTTCTGTCCTGAGTCGAGGACACCGATCATGTGTATTTTCAGATCACATGTTTCTATCCTCTAAGACGAGTTACCGTTGAGAGGCTTGGGTTAGAGCAGATGAATCCATTAAACATAGTAGCTAATATGTTTGCTTCTGAGAGCAGTTGGAAAACGGGGTGTGAATTTGCACAAGAAGTATTACAGAAATTGAGATGCCTGGAAAAGGAAAGGAGGGAAGAATCCTGATCCCACTCAACTAACATCAGTATATATTAAATATGTCATGTGACTGGATCACTGTTCCACTCTCTACGATGTAATGCCTTTAGATAGTTCCATGGAGAGGATGGAGGAGAAGGGAGGTTTGGTTTAAGTGAGTAAAAATCTTGCACGCTGGGTCGTACGAGCTGCCCAGTGTCTTTTGTACATTTCCACCTACCCTCGTAAAAACACACGGTTGTACGTGTCTGTGCCAATAGGACAAAATTCGTGATAATTGCGGTATTCGGTGTCGTACTTTGGTATTTAAAGGTTAAATTGATGCAGACTGTGTCAGTGAACATATGTGTATTAGGAACGTTTTCTATTGGAAGATATCGAATACACAGTTGATTTTTGCTGCGACATCCTCAAGAGTCGTACCAAACATTTGAAACCATTGTTGACTCTTGTTACTTAAAGTTATGTATTTAGTTTTAAGACATTAGTGTGTGTTATCCTTAGAGACAATCGTTTTATTATTAACGATGCATTCATAGCATAGTTTATGTACTGTACGCCAGTAGAAGCGTCGTTTTCAAAGACGTAATGAACATTGTTAAAAATAGAAAGTGCGTGTTATTTGAAAACTAGGTCGATCAATCGCAGTACATCGCTTCCATTACTTGCATAAAGCAGGGAGTATGGTGTTTATTAACCGGTGCTTCGCGCATCTGCACGATACCGATTAGTTGGCGTAAACCCCACGGCCATTGCTTCTCCTCCAACTCGAAACCGGCCGAGTTGCCAACGCCATGCGATCTTGTGAGAAGTGAGCGGGCAGTGTCGCCGCATGGTTGTCAACTGCATCTCGCAGAGCTGGCGCAGTTGCTGCGACACAGGCAACCCTAGACGCAGTAACAGCGAGTAGACCGCTATCGCCAGTTGTGTTGCAACCAGGCAGCTGCAGAGACCTGTCTCACGGACCTCGGCCGCGCGCTGTTGCCACCAAGGTCGCTTGCATGTTTACTGTCCCGCCGACGTTATAACCTCTGTTCTGACGACGGAGAGTGATGGGCGTGTAGGTGTTCTTGCTTTGTCGCGAAGTTGGGCTGTCGGCACATTCGCCATCTCGACCAGTGCCTTATCTCACTTATCCCTGCCCCCAGTGCCTTCTGACCCCGGTGCTCCTTGCGTCCAGTGCCTCTTGTTCCTGGCGGCCTTTGCGCCGGACATGCCCCCTCCCCGTGACTGTGGACCCCCCAGTGGCCTTTGGACCCTCCCTTCAGAAGTCTGTGCCCAGCACTTATGGATTAGGGATCCCAATGTGCCCCATTGCACAGCTAAGGCAGAAATGCCTCCAGGACACACCAACAAGCATGAGGGTGAGAATCCGAGATTGTCCGAAGTCAACAATACGGAGATGCCCGGCCCGGAATTTTGAAATATCTTAAGAAATGAAAGAGGAAGAATTAAAGAAAGAGAGAAAGAAAGAACTAAAGAAAGAGAAAGAAAGAAGGGGTTGGAAAGTTAGATCGTTTAATAATATTGTAATTTCACAGAGAAAAGAACAGTTGCAGTATACCTGATCCATTAGACTGTAGCAAGGGAAAGCAAGATAATATAGGCCCAATCAGGATCACTGTTCCTGCTTCGTGACGGAGGTGTTGTAATGAAAAGTTGCATTGTGAAGAGTCCCTTGTTGCACCCCTCTGAATTCACCTTGTCAGAAGTGCACGAATAGGAGCTGTGAGCCCAAGCAACCTTGTTGGAAGAGTTGGTTATCTTCTCGGCGTAAGCGAGCAACACAGGTTGGAGGAACCAGCATACCGTCATGACGGATCCGTACGAAACTGATAGAAGGTGCCGGCCTTCCGAGTCGGAATACAGAGCTATACTGGTTGAAGGAGTCATCTGTCCGTGTTGCCTTATTTTAGGATTCCTTATTAGTGTTACAAGTTACTGATCATTGATGGGTATAGGAATGGGTTATGCGTAGTACTTGCTATTAATAGAATATTCATTATTTATTTTTGATCCAACAACAACTCTGTATATTTACCTACACAACCAGACACTGTAAAAAGGGAAATAATTGCATAAAAATTACGCATTTAGTGATAATTAAATTTCACAATAAATTATACAAAAAGACTCAAAAGCCTTTAAATTTTGCGGTCTGATTGTTATTACAGTAGATATGCGTACATCAATTATGCCTGTATTGTTGTTGAATAAAAGAAGTTATATGTTGTAGGTTCATTACATTATATATAATGAATATTCTATAACTGCTTGTACCTAGCTATAAAATATTAGAATTTAACATTAAAATATTTATTTAGTTAAGTAAGTGTGTAAACTACATCATAATTCACAATACAATGGAATATACTGACAGAAACTTAATTGCAAACAAATGATAATGAAACATTGGTGTGATGAAATGAAACACATGAAACGTGTTCAGGTGGATTAAATACACAAGGAGACTAAGAATGTGTTTAGGGACATCAGTAATTGTTTCAAAAAAGCTACTTTAAAACTATTTCACAAATACATATAAATAGCAAATTTTATGACTGATCCCAAAAAAACAAATTTAATTCACCTTTTTTGTTTTATATGGAAGAAATCACCAACATAAATCATATTTATATTTTTTACTTATGTTATTTCAATTTCTGTAATCTAAATTTACAATATACACTAAAAATCATATCAACTTAGTTAAATTAATTTAAAAACTGAAATCAAAATGTATAATTCGCCCAGCATTGATTTACCTGCTGTGTCTGCAATTTGAATCAATCTCATTGCTTAGAAATGCAATCTCTTTGCCCATTTGACAATTAGAAGCTCATTATTGGCCTGCATTTACAAATCCTACACTCCCAACATGTTAATGTCATAACTGAACTATTGTTATTACCTGAATGAAACAATAAAAAAAATGTTGAGAAGAATGAGCACTCAACAACAGCAAATAAATGTACTGAGAGGTCGGGATAAATCATAGATTTAGTATTGTGTAAGGTGGGAGAAGACGCATCACTTTAGTGTGGGACAAAATGATTGGCCTTTATTTTATTGAACGAGTCAAATAAGCAAATCAATTTTCTTAGCAAATTAATAACCAGTTCGTTCTGAAATGACTTTTAAATTTGGCAGGTTATTTTATTAAATGCATACTGTTCTGGATTGCTTCAAAATTTAGGATTATATGTTCAAATACTATTGGTTAATTTCACTTACACAGAGATCACTACTCAGTATCACTGGTAACTGCCAGTGATCCAAGGGAGGGGAAAATAATTAGGTGCAGGCTCTTAGTCAGCTTGCATGCAAAAAAATAAAATATGTTATAAAATCATGAATGTTAAAAAAAAGGTACACTTTATGTAAATTTTGTAAAATTGCCTATACCAATTCAGAAAATGGAAACAGCAGGATTACCTCAAGTGAAGTCATTAAATATTGTTGAAGATATTACAATGTCTTTGAAATTAGTATTTGGACATGCGAGTGTGACTGTCAAGTGATTCAAGAGAAGAAAATGCAGAATTTGACCTCACATTGGCTCAGATTTCATCTTACAAATATGCCCCAATTACATCTAGTGATGTAGAAGAATGTTCAAAAAGATTCATTTCTCATGAAAGGATGAATTTGTCTGAGTAAAATTTAGAAAAATTGTTTGTTACAAAAGGCAATGAACAAAAATATCAAACTAAAATTTGATTGTGCATGTTTTGTCAAATTTTATCTGGCATATATATGCAGGTTTTAGCATTTTAAAGGGCACGAGAATTATGTCTAGTGATATTGAATTGTTTTATTTCAAGAGGAAAGTATTTTGTTCACTTGGCTAGGGAAATGTTTCTGAAAATTTTCAACACAATCTGAGATATTTTCTCTGGTAATTTTGAAGATGAAAAACAGCCAAAATCATTGCATGTTTGAGAATGCAATGTTATCCTTACTATATGCCACAAGGAGCACATTGGAGAACCCTAAATTACGAAAAACTTTAAGTCATTTTGCCTTGGAAAGCAGAGTAAAAATTAAGTCTCTCAAAAGAAAATTGCAGATTCTCATACTCCATGAACTTGATTCGGAAATCTAGTTGTAAATGAATGTCCTGAGAAACCAGCATTTTGGAGTTAATGACACTTCTAGTGCGAGACATGAATTTTTTAAAATTATTCATACTTAGTCATTCTGAGAACACAACTTCATAGTACACATTGAACCTATAACAGAATTATAACTCAAGTTATATTACTTAATCAGAATTTTGATATAACTGGAATATATTATTGTTTATCTTGTTCGACATAAGCTTAGAGAAATTTTACTATTTATTTACGTTAACATAACTTAGCCAGATAAGTGAAAAAATTTTTTTATTAAAAATATTCCTTAAATTAATTCCATTCCACCTTAAGGTTATTCTTAAAAGGTTTTTTTTCTTTCGAACTTCATTTGCCCATTTACTCCCAATGAAATAAGTGTTTCACTTCAAAGAGGTAATTTATACTCTGTAGTCTGGCGCCCATTAAAAGATATCCACCAATATCCAGGTGGTTGGATTCATGAAGTTACATTCATGAAGCGCATAAATTCAGAGTGAGTGAAGTTTGTAGCCAAATTGCACAAAAAATACTCATATTTATACTCATATCGATAATAATGTTCCGTTTAAAGTCCTTCCAACTTGAACAATGTTTACATCTCAATCACTGATAACTATAAAAAAATTGAGAGTTTAGATATAGATAAAGGTCCTGGTGTGGATGGTATTCCTCCCTCTCTACTGAAAAACTGTAAATTTATTATGTCACAAATACTACAAATTTTATTTGAGAAATCGCTGAAAGAAGGAATTCTTCCAATGCAATGGAAAACTTCATTTATAATTCCTATTCATAAGTCAAGGGACAGAACTGATATTTCAAATTATAGACCAATTTCTATAACCAGCTCAATCCCAAAATTATTGGAATCTATTATTTCCGATAAAATAAAAAATATTATTGTACCTATCTTATCTGATAGACAATTTGAATTTATACATGGCAGATAAATAGAGACTAATGTAGTCTACTATACTGATTTTATTTATAATTCCTTCAGTGAGAAATGCCAAGTGGACGCATATACACTGATTTCAGTAAAGCTTTTGATTCTGTCAACCATCATCTACTTATTCAGAAACTGAAATGTTTCGGTATTACAGGCTCCCTTTTGCAATGGTTTACTTCCTACTTGATGAATAGGACACAGTTTGTGAGATACAAAAAAGTAGAATCGAATGAAAAAAGTTTTTTTTTCATTCGTAGAGCTAATCCAGATGGTTGGATGCTACACAAGTTAATATTTATATATTATTTTATATTTATTTGTTTGTTTCTTACATTCGAGCTTATGTTATATGTTTACAAATTAATCATTTAGCAATTATTCAAAACCTATTTTTAAATTGCGTCCTTTAATTATGTTAAATGTGAAAACGATTAGATGTTTTCAAAAACATCTAATAATGGATCTCCTCATCTTTGGATAATAAGATGAGGGAATGAAGAGTAATGCATGTGAAAACCAAATAATTTTGTTTAATATAAAAATATTATATTTTTATACTCATTTTTGTTTACTGGCTAGTGGTATCAAGAATGCTAATTGGCGAAGTGTGTATCCCACAAGAATTAGTGGTCATTGATGCTTGTTGCAACCCATTGTAACACCCCACTGATAGCAGAAGCTAATGATGGCTGCCTTTCGTTTGTGTTAATATAAACTAATAATTTTATTTTTGGCTAAAATTTGCATTGTGCATCGTTAGTACATATGTGAACGTGAAAACATTGAATTCAATGACAGGGAGCTGTTTTTGTTTAAACACGTGAATTAAATTTTTTTCCCCTATGTTTCCTTTGTTTAAGAATATTTCAAATGGTGACAATATTGCGAGAAAGTTCCTGCTGTTGTAGCACCACTAGTTTATATCAGAAATTTAAAATTTTGGAATACTAGCATTGAACTTTGTGAAGCATTGAACACGTCTCGGAGGTCTATCAAAATTATTCATTCAAGTATATTTCAATTTCTAAAGTTTTTGTTTTTTTTTTTCTAGGAAACTCCAGTGAAAGATAGGACTGGTCTCATAAAGGATACAAATAATCCTCAATATAATCAGACATTTCTATTATCAATACAACGAAATGCTCGTGCCTGCCAGCGAGTGTTTAAAAGACAAGCTGTGAAGTTGGAGGTCTGGTCTAGAGGGTAAGCTTATGCTAGATGATGTTGCATGCCAGGTCTTAAGAGCGAGATTTCCAAGTCAGGTGCAGTGGAATCTCAGTGCAGTTGCCCAACCCACATCTTAACACCTCTTGAGTAAACCGTAAACAATAGAATGTAATCTCACTATTCCTTTGTGGTCCATTTTTCAGACTAAGCATCTACGAACCATTGAATGGTTGAAAAGTGCTTTAATGTAATTAAAACCTTTATTAGTGGGAATTCATTTATTTGAATGTTGTGTAAATACTGTCAGTAAACTTAGCTATCATATTTTTCTGAAATTTAATTCATCAGGCTGAATTTGTAAACTTAATTCAGAAAAATTATTTCATGCTCATGTTGCTCTATTCCTATTTATTTTTTTTAATATAAGATCTTAAAATGTGTCTTGTTAATATTTATAATTGAATGAATTTTTTGGCTTTAAAACCTATTTGAGGTATTGGTTAAATCATGGAACACTACCACACATGCCAGTCGGAAGTTTAGAACTTGTCTCAATTAGGAAAGTTCTCCAGCAGTTGGAGATATGTGGTTGGGGAAATCCCCATAGTCAACAGTTGGTCGGTGCCAGATCACCATCTAATGGGGCAACGGCACCTCACACAATAAAACAAGCACTACATGGGACTAGCAGTTGATGTATCTGGAATCACTAATCAATAAATCAATCTATCTATTAATACATGCTTCCTTTTATAAACGATTTTGGAATGAACATGTGCATGTGCAGTAAGATTTTAGAACTTCAGAAGCACATCTCTGGAATCTTTTGTAAAAAGGAAACGTGTAAATCAGATCTTAGTATCTGCACTTTGCTGCTTGGGTAAAAAGGTTAATATCTTTTAGGGTGGCCAGCGAACCTAGAATCCTTGAAAACCGGGGGGAGAGAAACGGGAATTTGATTTGAAAACCGGGATATGTCGTTATTTTCAGATTTTTTCCTAACATTTAGCACAAATTCATATACGGCATTGTATTTAGTAAAGTGCAGAATTCAACTCAGTACATGATAATGGCGAGTGTTAAAATCAAAGTATGTATGAGAAGTGTCACATGTTTGCTTGAGGATCGCAAAGTTCTTGACTCATGCATAACACAACTTCAAACACTGTGTAGGTGCAACATGGGTAGAGTACCTAGCACCTGAATGGTTGCCTGTGAGTTACACGAGCATGGGAGAGATATTTGCGGAGCAAACATCTCACCGGGAACTCATTGCTGAATTTCGGTTAGTGTTGCGCCTCCTTTTGGATGACATGGGCGGCACCGCATTACTATTTTTCCAATCGAAACGACCATGTTATCACGCCCATGATATTCGAAGGGAATTTTAACTTATTGTAGAAGAGTGCAGTCAAACTATCTTTGCTTATACTCTGTGCGGAGATTAAGAATGACAATGCCCGAATTGACAGGGAGCACGAAGAAAATGAATGCGAGCACGAAGAAAGTGATCTTGATAGGGTTGCAAGTCAGGAAATACGATTAGAACGTATTTCCTTCGCTGCATTTCTCTTCAAGGCAGCACAGGTAGTAGTATGAAATTAAAGTAAATGTGGGTACAAATTTATGGTACTCAATTTTTTAAATTTTTCTTTCATGTAAAGTATTAGAAATAATGCTAAAATAATCCAAACCCAACAATTTCAAACGAAGCGCCTGTGATTCATGGCAGTGTTTATTTTGATAGCCAGGAACAGTAGTCGTTTCAAACTTCTACAAATAAAACATACAATAATTAGCAATCAAAATTTCTGGATGTTAAGAAGTAGTTTGTTAGTTTGAAGTTAATTTTATGACCTTCCATCAATCTACTTTCTTTTATAAGAATAGCAATAGCTTCCAAAAACGTCTCAAATTATGTTTACGAAGCCCAGGAAACGCACGACTATGTTTGATGTCAAATTACATAAAAAGCATTCATATTTTCAAAAAATTCATCAGATCTGTTTTTGATGAACACATTTCATTAAGAAAAAAATTGTATCTTTACAATTAAAGTTATTAGAAGACCCAGAAAAAATTTTAATTTTTTCATTTTTCCAAAAAGCAAGCATATTAACCACCATGAGACCTGCACCATTCTCTTAAGCGTCCTTTATGCCATTTAAGGTCAAAATTTAATCCAAAATAATTTTGCCTTTTTTTTTAAAGAAAAATTGTTTAAAAAATGTCAATGTTTTGCAAAAAATACCCAAATTTTCGAAAAATAGCAAATGACATTATATAATGATGTTTTTGATGAACACATTTCACCAAGAAAAGTAGTGGTGCTTAAACAGCTCATACTTTCTCGCCATTAGATATGGAAATTAAATATTTTCAATGGCCGCTCATCTATTCATTTTCACATTTAACACAAAGGACACAATTTAAAATGAAATAACACAAATGTAGTATAAATAATAATAATAATAATAATAATAATAATAATAATAATAATAATAATAATAAAATAATAATAATAATAATAATAATAATAATAATAATAATATAATAATAATATAATAAAATGAAATATGAAATAATCTACAAATTCTAACTTATCACTCAATTGCATAAATTGGGAACGGGCGACTGAAATCTAGCAATCTTTATTTCATATTTATTTTGAATAGGTTGTAAATAATTTCTAAAAGATTAATTTGTGAACGTATAAGAAAAGTGCTCTTTGTAAAACATGAACGAAAAAATATAAAATAAAATACACATTCTAAGTTACATAGCATCCAACTGCCTCAAAATGTTTCTAAAATTACAATCACGAGACACAAGATTTTCAGAGTGGCCGATTGTTTGACACTCATTTACTAAAAAAATACTCATATTTTTGAAAAAATCAACATGACCTTATTTGGAGATCTGTTTTTGATGAACACATTTCATTAAGAAAAAATTGTATCTTCACTGTAGTAGTAGGAAGGCGCCAAAAATGTTTTGAAAATTTTCAATTTTCGAAAAATGAAGAGTTTTCAACCAGCATGAAACCTGCGCTATTCCCTTTAACGCCTTTTAGACTTCAACAACAAAATTTAATCAAAATCGATGGCGCTATTTTTAAACATTTTGAAAATGTCCAAAGAGCAATGTAAAAAATCCTCCAAAATTAAAATATCGGTTTCAAATTCAAGGGGCTGTGATATCAGCCAGATTGATTGGGTAATATCTGCAACTTTGAAGACAATCGGCTGAACAGTTTAGCTGCTAGCGTTGTTCACAGACAGATGTTTTGCCGTCAATCGATTTGTCGGTATCAAAGACCCATAAAATATGGATCTTGGCTACACCATGTATTAGAGGATTTCTACATTTAGTAACTGGATTTAATCACATTATAGTTTCCAGGGCCCTATAATAAGAGTTTTTCTGCCGAAAATTCACCATTTTTCGTGCAGCATTACATAACTGTCTCTTCTTAAGAAGTTCCTTCTTAAGCGTGACAAAGTAAAAATCTTCATAATTGTAAGTGTAGAAAAACTGCGAAAAAATTTAGAATTTTTCCAATTTTTAAAAATCAGAATTTTCAATGAACATGACACCCATACTCTTGAATGTTCTATGCTCTACATTCTATACGCTGAATCAAATTTGTTTATGCTGTTTTTTGGGAAAAAAATTGTTTCAAAAAATTAATAATTGCCTATACTTGCACAAAATTACGCGAGAACTACTACAATTTTTGAAAGATTGTACATCACTTGATTTCAAAATCTGACTTTTGGGGACAGATTTGATTAAAGGAAAAATCTCTTATCATAATTCTAATTGTGGGAAGATACCGATAAAAATGATTGATTTTTGCAATTTTCGAAAAAATCATGGTTTTCAACAAACATGAGATCTACACCATTCTCATAAACGGCCTCTACACTATCCAAAAACAAAATTTAATTAAAAACGTTGCTGCCATTTTCTTGAATATTTTGAAAATGTCCCAGTGGGTTCATGTAAAGTACCCCCAACATTAAAATATTGATTTCAAATATAAAGGTCATTCAATATAATCACCAGATCGATTAAGGAATATAAATTTTGAAGAATTTCAGCTTAAAGGTTTAGCCACTAACGTTGTTCACTGGATGGACAGACTGGACGTTTTGCCATCAACCGAGTTTTCGGTATCAAGGACCCACAAAACGTGGATTCTACACGTGTTACGAGATTCCCCTAAATTTAGCAACTGGATTTATCCACTTTTTCGTTTCCAGGGCCCGGCAGTAAGAGTTTTTCGACCAAACATTTGCTGCTTTTTCTCGCAATATTACATAATTTTCTGTTTTGTGCATAAGCGGTAGAAGATAAGAATGTGTTGTAATGTGCGACAAAGAACCTGGAAAATGTATATTCACAGACCTGAAAAACTGGGAAAAAGCCTTGAATTCCAAAAACCCAGATCGCTGGCCACCCTGTCTTTCTTAACTGCATTTTTTTATGTTAAAATTAGGATTCTCCAACTGTTGTTGCAGGGCAGTGCCAAAGCCATAAATTTAGAGCACCCATTGCACAAGTTGAAACACTGAAATTGTAATAGCACTTGCTTGTGCCAATTTTAGAAAATACAAACTATATTTAAATGCTTTAAACCATGTTTAAATGCTTGCGCTTTTAAAGACTGAGGAGGCACTTACAGTTAAAATTTATTTTGAAATAGGAAGTACCACTTGTCTTGATTGAGTATCAATGCTAATTTATTTGCAATTTTAGGGAATTATCTATTGTAATGTTTTTGTGTGTCTGTTCAGAAGCAGAATGTATGCGTTACATTGTTACAGAATGAACAATAATTACCAGATAATGTGTTATGAGTTATCAGTCCCTGATTATTTCAGTTGTTTTTGATTTTAGTGTATTTCATAAATATCATTGGAAAAAGAACTAATGCAGTGAAATCTTACCCGATTTTTTACTGGTTTGTATAATTGTTGTTCGTAATAACTAATTAAAATGTATCCTTGCTCATTTTAATTTTTTAAATTATAATTAATTCCATACTTCTTCAGAATAAGTTCTAAAATGTATGGTTCATATTGCACAACCTACCCTGCTTACCATGGACCTGTGATAAAGCATCATTGAATATTGGAATTTTGTTTAAGTCCTGCACAACTTCTTTGTGTTTGTTATCCTAAGTTTGCTTATCTTATAAATGATGCAGTGATGTTACAACACTGCAGGCTTTGCAAATTACTATGTGCTATGAATTTATGACTTTGGGAAGAGGAGGTATGTGCTGCATGATGGTGTATGGAAGCTAACACACTCTACTTGCAGGTCAGTTTGGCACAGACTGTGTTGCTTCCTTTGTTTGTCGGGGACAAAGAGGGAAAGGAAAGCAGAAGAGTCAAGGTAATCAGTTTTTGGCATTGTATTGAGTGATCTGACTGCACTTTTCTTTCCCACTTGTCTTAGTTGCATGGGTTTCTGGGGAATTTTTCTTGCTAGAGGTTCTCAAGTTTCTTGCTGGAGGTTTGGTGATGTGCCACATTTGTGTATTTTGTGTAAGAATTTATGCTCATTGTGCTTGAGTAAATTTTTGTAATGATTTATTTTACAGAGGTTTCTTCCGTGGAGATTCTCTCATTGGAACTGCATCAGTGAAATTAATGCCTCTGGAAACTAAATGCATTATTCATGATGCATTTGATGTAAGTTTATTTTCATTAATTTGTAACTTGTTTCCTTAATTGTTATTATGGAACTAGGAACATCTTGAGATTTCATAGATCATGCCCTTGTTTTAAGAACAAAATCTGTTTAACCAGTAGTTTCAGTTTCATGTGCAATAAATTGCCTGTCAAACGATATCATTATACAGTAGACAGTTAAGATAGTTTTTGACTTGTGACTATTTAGTAATTTCATCGAGTTTCTTTCTATCTTCTAAATTAAATTTATTATTCCTTTTATAAAATGGAAGCTTTAGGACACTATTGAAAGAAAATTGAAAGAAAAAGCATAAGGCAGAAAAATAAAAAAAAAATTTAGCAATTTTGAAGTCTACGTGAAGAAGAAGAAGCATTATTCAAAGTAAAGAAAGAAAGAAAGTGAAAGTTATAAACTGTTCAAGGAAAATTAAGGATAAAAAGGAAAAAAAAAAAAAAATTAAAAAGGAAATAAAGAATAAAGTGAATTCAGTTAAATGCATCAAAGAAAAGTTCTAAAGTTTGTTGCTGTGTCCCATCCTGCTGGTTCCCAGATGCTTGCTGGAATGGGGAATTGATTTGTATTTGGGGTTCTCTGCTGGTTAGGATAAGGACCTTGCCTCAATAATGATGATTAATTGCGTAGCCTTCCCCAGAATTTACGTGCAAATACATCTATTATTTGCAGGGCCAGAAATACTTGATCTATCCATCAACAATCATACAATATATGATATCCCTTTGATGCTATTTCATACAGGATGGCTGCAGGACTTCCTAGACACCCAGTTGGCTAATTACCATTTAATTTTGACTGGAATTGTAACAATACAAGCTATGTGAGGTGCTACAGAATGGCACAGACTTTCTCATAGTAAAGTTTTCTAATTTCCTTGGTGAGGACTGTTTTGTACAGTCTTGCCTTTCCTTCTTGTCTGCTGCCATCTATCGTCACACAAAGTAAATTTTTTAAAAAAATTTCTCAACTTTTCGGCTTCTAATTAGTAGAACCGAAATATTATTTTAAGAATATTAAAGAAGAATTAAACCTTGTCCTAAATAGCAATGTTCATTGAAAAATTTGGAGCCATCTTTAAGAAAATGGCATTTGAACTTTACTGTAAATGCAAAATTTTAAGCTCTTTTTCACAGGGATTGTATTGAATTTTCGAAAAACTTCATTTGAAGTCATTTAGAGAACAGCACCTCGCTAAATAAATACTGTACACAAATCAATAGAAATGTGCATATTAACAGCGTGAGAGATATTGAGAAAACAAATACAGTTGTGTAATTGTTGAAAAAACTAAAGAATACACCAAAATGAACTTTCCATCATGTTAAACAGTGCTATTATCACTATCCGTTGTAAAAGTTTCAAGAAAAAATTTGGCCATTTTAGAGAAAATGGCCATTGAGCTTTTCTGAAAATGGGGAATTTGGAGCTCATTTTAACAAAAAACTGTTGAGTTTTCGAGAAACTTTATTTGATGTTATTTGAAGCACATATACTCATAAATATAATTATGTGAAGAAATCGCTGCTAATTTAAATATTACGGACTTGAGCAACAAGCAAAAAAATTTGTTGTAATTTTTGAAAAAAAAAAAATCAACAAAAAATTAGAGCAGTATGGCGTTTATGTCATCGTATATGGTTCATTTGGCACTAACATTATCAAAAATTTTAAGAAAAAGTTTGAAGTTGTTTTTGAGAATATCTTGTTTTTGTAATTTTTTAAAATTGCAAATATTGCACAAACTATTGCCAAAGACTACTAAAATTTTCAAAACAGTTTACATGACCTTAATGAAAACTATTTATGGACAACAAATTTCATTTGAAGGAAAAATCGGTCTTTAATGTGATAGTTGTGGTAAGATGCCGAAAAAAATTCAAACATTTTCAATTTTCGAAAATTCAGAGTTAACCTTGAAAATTGGATCTATGCCACCTTTATAAGTGTATTTTACTATTCTTACAAGAAAATTAAAGAAAAGATTTGGAGCAATTTTTGATAAAATTTTGAAAATGTCTGGGGCGCTTCATATAAAGTACCCCCAAATTTTAAAGAATGTGTTTCAAAATTTCAAAGCTTCAACTAGAGTCAGATGGACATGGGTTTCTTCAATTTGAAAAAATCCTATGTATAGTTTAGGCACTAGTAGTGTTTGGACGGACGGACAGACTGATACGGTCGGATACAGACGGACGAAGACGGATACCTAGTTAATGTTAAATGTGGAAAAAAAGTCACTTAACCGCATGTGTAATGTAAACCAGTTAAGCACAGAGCAATTTGTGCGTATTATAATTGAGTGACCTTAATACATCTATCATTTACACTTTTTTTATATCATTAAGAAATTTCAGTTCATATCAGAATGATGTATAAAGTTATTTTATAATTTGTAAACAATACTCAATTCGTAATGTCTGTAGGCTTTTGGAAATTCATTGCCCAAAATTTGCTTCAACACCCCGTTGCAACTTGTTGCAATCCAATTGAATATTGTTAACATGTATTATACATAACCGCCAGAAAACGTATTGGAACGCTTTTCACGCAGTTCTTAATCTTCATTAAATTCTTGCTGTTGAAAACAATGGATTAAATTAGCAATGTTCTTTTTATGGGAGTGTTTTTTATATTTAATTTCATTTATGTTTTAATGTATTTCAGTTAATGGATGGTCGCAAAGCAGTTGGAGGCAAGTTGGAAGTTAAAATAAGAGTTCGTAATCCAATTCTTGCAAAACAAGTGGAAAAAGTCCAGGAGAAATGGTTGGTTATTGACCAATACTGTTAATATACATTTATCTACAAACACCTTCATCTGGCTTTAGTGCTGCATAGTAATTACAGTGTCTTTCAAATATAAAGTTGGTGCAAAGCACAAAAAGTTTCAATGCTTTAAGCTTTGATTGTACACTGTTTCATAATTGTATGAGACGTTTTTATTTGTTCATATGTGAATATGTAGAGAATATTAATAATAAAAATAATAATAATAATAATAATTAGTATATTATTATTATTATTATTATTGTTGTGATTATTATTGTTATTGTGATTATTGTTACAACTACCACCATTACTGCTCCTTTTACTACTACTATTATTATGCCACTGATGTTTGTGAATGAGTGTTTTATCAATTATTAATATATACTGTTATATTTTTTCTTATATAGAATTGAACAAGACTTGAAGTGTGTATGTTTGAGAATGTGAAAGACCATGAGTCTCATCTTTAGTGCCTACACTATTTCATAAAAACATGTATATTGAGATCTGCTATTAAATAAGCTAAGTATTCTTATAATCAGTGTATTATTCAAACATATGACACTGTAATGTAAAATGATAATCTTGTGTGCCAAGAACCTTCAAGACATTCTTAATTCTGCCTTAATCTGTTCCATTTTCTTCATACTTCTTTTCTTATCAATACCATACAATACCAAGGAAATAATTAATCAGGTTATGCTCCTAGATTTGGGTGTCAACATTGGAAAATTCATTTTCCACTCTGGTGTTGAGCCCCCCCTCCGACATACAGCTTTTATTCTTTTCTGAGCTTCAAATTTGTTAAAATTTCGACGTATCATTATTTCAATGACACTGTCAGAGGCTATAACATCAAGTGTGATTCTTTCAGTTTCCAGCATCACCAGAATTTTTGTCGAGAACAAAAGTTGCCATTCAATAGAGAACATGAAGTGCTAACAATGCAATTAATGGCATGGCATCATTTCAATTTGTTCAATAGTTTATTGAACTATTTACTGGTTAGAAGTGTGTGATGTGAATGAAGTAAAAATATTTTAATTGTTTCACTATCTTCAGACTGTCTTTAAGATTTTATTCAATTTTTTTGTCCAGATTTTGTTTTAGACAGTCATATATTGTATTTTCCAAACAAACAAAATTTATTAACCAAACATAGAATTGAACTTGATCACATTTGATTTAGAAAATGTATTTTGATATACCAAAATGACGAACCATTTTTGTTTATGAAAAGGTAATTTATACGAAGTAGAATATAGGGATGTCAAGAGATGATCGCGGGGGGCGGTGCGGGGTTGCTGTGTGACAATTGAACAACCAGTGTTAAAGGTCATTTTCGCTAGGTGAAGAGGATGTGGAAATAGTATTGTTTTTGTTAGACAAAAGAGGACGATGTAGAGTTCTGATGCTTTGGGTTTTATGAAGAACAGTGACACTCTCTCTAGCAACGCGATAATGAGCGGGTCGGCTTCTGACATTTTACCAGGTCGAGTAAAGACTGCTGATTGACAACCAAATCCAATGCAATAACTTACAATTAAGTCTATCGTTTTTTATATTTGGATAAAACGTTCTTGTGGGAAGAGACAAAGGAATTCTAAAAAGTAATCTTACGTGCATAGGTGTCCACCCATGACGTGAGTAAGGGAAGTAACAGGTAATAATAGTATCGCTGGGAGAATTTGAACTTGATCGCGAACATTAGGCGGAGGACTTAATGAAGAAGGAAGATTCTGCTGCAACGACAGAGAAGATTCTATGGGGCGCCATCGAATGGAGAAGTGAAGAGCATGCAAAGATCTGCGAATATGACAAGGTTGTTTTATAATTATTACAAGATATAGAAAGTATTTTATGACCAAAGTAAGTCATAACTAAAGATAATTTCATTTTGATTAACGATGTAACAATTCTTGTGTAACTTTTATCAGAATCATAATATTTCACATTATAATAAATTCTAATTTGTTACGTTAAAAGAAAGCTGATGATTATTATTCATTGAGTGCAATCCAGTAGTAGATATTTTGATAAGATTTTCAGATTCCTCACCACTCCGTAAGGATGGCAGATTGCGTAATTGGTTGCAAAATAAGTAGCAACAATTATGAACTTCGAACCCAATTAACTGAGCTAGCATGACATAATTTGGAGGAGAAATATTAAAATTACTTAGGAAACATCAGAGTTATAGTTGTAATTATTTCCTGACGCTCAAATCAATAACTAAATTATTTGGAAAATAATTACGAGTGTCATTGAAATAAAACAAGTTATGAATCTAATGTAATTAATAATTTGTAAAATAATGTATTTTGTTGGTAGAAAGGGCTTCTACCAGTATGTATTATAGACCATGAAAGTAGGATTTATTCCAGAATGATTTCAGAGAATTTACTTACAACACAATGTACACAAAAGTTGACAGTAGTAAAATTTCCAGTATTTGTGATAATGTGCTACTTAAAATAAAAGATAAAACAGAAATTTTGGGACTAAATACATAAATTTCCATCTTAGAAATGTTTTTTTCAAGTATCTAATGTCTCTTGACATTCTTCTGTTACCAATTTGTCCCTTGCCCCATTCTTATGCTCAGTTTGGTCTCTAACACCATGAAAGTAGGTGTTAGGAATTTGCTTCCTTGTAAGATAGTCATTTTAGATAGATAGAAATTTATTCTACAATTGGGCAGATGATGCCCGGTGGCAGAATGCAAAATAACAATTACAAATAACATAATATATAAAAAATAAATATAAACAAACAAATTGACTGTCATTTCCTATATATGCAGATGGCATTTAAATTCCTATACTAAACATTAAAATGCATATTGTAATGATTTGTGGGACTAGCCCGCAAGAATGCATGGAACTTTTATGTAAGCAAGGAGGAATTAAAAAATGAAACAAACAATAGACAACAGCGCTGCGTAATCATAATTATTAGGAAAGCAATAGAAAACATAAGGGGCGGAAATAGGTGTGATGAACAATGAATAGAACCCAAATTTAGAAACATTTTAAAACAAGAACCACGTTATTCGAGCCACGGGTTCCGTAAATATTATAAATTGCATGCATAACATGACGAAGATGGAAGACATGGAACTCATTGTTGTACTCCTGGAAATATACAACAATACGAGTTTTATTGAATATCCAGTGAATGCCTGGGTGGATTTTGGCCAAACTTACTGAAATTATAGGGAAAAATATTTAGATCAGGGCAAAATTAGTTACGGCGCGGGGGGAATTTATGTAAGGCTCGGAATAAATCAGTATCCAGTTCCATAGCATAGCGGACTAAGAAAGAATTAAAAGAGCGACCGAAGATGTAAGTGACGTCATCACGAGTGGGGAAGACGGAAAATAAAGATTTTTGGAAAAAGGAAAACGGGAAAAGGGAATTCGGTAATGTGACAATTACAAACCAAAAGTTAATAAAATTATGAAACAGAGAGTAAGACGCAAGATGCTCGAAAACAGCGAAAATGTAAAAGTTTTCGAACATTTATTATGGTGATGGGCATATGTTTGAAAAAAGACAGTCACTTGGATTGTAGGGACCAACAATGTAAAAAGGTGTTACAGACAGAATGAGTTCGGGTCTGAGGATGATCGCACGCGTTTTTATGCTGTGTTAAAATTTTTGGAGAAATTTCGCGGAAGTGTCGTGTAAAAAGTTATTAAGTTATTTTGGTTGCATAAAAACAATTGTTTAGACTAAGTGGATCGAAAATTCATTTAAATTCGTTTAGAAATTCACGGAAAAATCTGCATGGACAATATTTACGCAAATTAGGCGCAGGAAACAGGAGCGTCGCGAAAGATATATACGTCGCGAGAAATAGGAATAACATTCAGGGAAGACGCGATTAGTACAAGAAACAATAATTGTGGATGCATTGGCAAACTTTAAATGGAGGAGTGCATCTAGGATCTGGTGGCAGCTGAACAAGGAACTGCGTGCGTGAGTAATGCACGTGACAACTAGCAGCGACGGGCGCTGACGGAAGGTGACATCGCTGCAAAAAAAGGGAAGTGGCACGAATTGTGCAATAACTGTATTGTTTTTTTTTGTTTGTTTACGCTCCAGTCCAAAGAAAGAAAAGAAATTCTATCGAAGACCAAGTTATGATATTAGGCTAAGGATTATAAAGAAGGTCACGACAGAATGCGCATTCTGATGGATGGATGAGATTTTTCTTTGTATTGTATTTTCAGTGTGCATGTTTATATTTTCTCTTCCTGTGTGTTTATGTATTTGTGTTGTTATGTTTCGTAAGTCGGAGGGGCAGATTGTGTTAATGAATGGGATATCAGCGAAGAAAATCCAAAATTAAATGCATGAGCATCCCAATGGCTCATAATTGCCTTGATTCCATGTATTTTTATTCTGTAGTGGTATGAAAGTTGACCCAGGCACGAACGAAACGGACCCTTACCTCAACTCCGTATGGAGTGAGCGTGCGGACTACGACACGGGAAGAAATAAATAATAATTCGAGCTAGCAGAGGTACGGGCAATCGATAATGTGGCACCCAATTATAATTTAGGGCTAGGGCAGGGCAAGATAGTGCACCTGACTAGGAGGGGATAGGTTACATTGGACGCCCAACGGCTGGGCGTGATTGATAAAGTAAGATTACAATCGTCATGAGATTTTGTAAGAGAATATTACAGTGGCGCACTAACGTGGGCCATCGTGATTGATTAGAAGTAGAAGATATTATATTGGCGCCGCAATGTGAGGCGTCGAGGCATTGTAGAGGGGGAGATATTACATTGGCGCCGCAACGTGAGGCGTCGTGGTATTAAAGGGGTGATATTACATTGGCGCCGCAATGTGAGGCGTCGAGGCATTGTAGAGGAGGGGAGTTATTACAATATACACTAACATATAAATGAATAAACCTACATATTACTGTACTAAACATTAAAATGCATATACACTAACATATAAATGAATAAACTTACATATTACTGTACTAAACATTAAAATGCATATACACTAAAAAAAAAACTTACATTTACACAAATATACATACATACAAACATATACGCATGTATACAAGGAACCCTTAAAAAATTGCACAAAAACAATATTTTTCTGTAGACTACGCATAATCGCACCTTTCACTTCACTTCACTTCACTTCACTTCACTATACGTTTTCACCCTATTGACTAATTTCCTATATTTTTTTCTAAAACCTCCCGCTGAGCAAGGAAAGGGCTCAAAAACTGCCGCAGGCAAATCGTTCCAATCTACTATAGTTCTGTTTACAAAGGAGAATTTCCCTACGTCCGTTCTTTGTATTCGTGTTCTAATTTTATATTTGTGATCAAATCTATTTAAATAATCTGGTTTATCTAGCCTTCCCCGTATTTCTTGCCATGCGGAGTAACCAACGTAAGATTTATTCAGCGCGCAAAGTCGTGCCCTCTTCCTCCGGCGTTCTAATGCGCAGGTGTGTTCTTCCGAAATGTATATTTTGCCGCTCTGTTTTGTATCCTCTCTAAGCTCTTTTTAAGTCCTATTCTGTACGGATCCCAACAACTAGCTGCGTATTCCATTACCGGCCGAACAAGCGAGGTATACGCGATTTCCTTTGCTTTCGTATTACATTTTTTAAGATTTCTCATGACGAAATGCAAAGACCTCCAAGCTTTACCCACTACATAGTTTGTTTCTCCCATCCCAATTTACAATCCAGGAGAATGCCAAGGTATTTACAGCTCGAGACTCTCGGAACTACGTCATTACCTAGCTGATAAGGTATTGTATGAAAAGCTCTGGCCCTACAAAATGTGATCGCTTTACTTTTCTTCCCATTCATAGTCATTTTATTAGCTATTGCCCAATCGTAAATTTTATTTAAATCATCCTGTAGTTGAATCATATCGTGCTGATCTGCAATTTCCCTATATAATATACAGTCGTCGGCGAAGAGTCGAATTTTTGACGTTATATTTCGCGATAAATCATTTACAAAGATAAGAAACAGCAGTGGGCCTATGACACTGCCCTGGGGAACCCCGGAAGTAATGTTACCCTTTTCCGATAAGTGCTGTCCAATTTGGACTTTTTGATTTCTATCGCGAAGAAATTCATTTATCCATGCTATTACCCGCCTGTCAATTTTAGCATCAATAAGCTTCAATATCAATGTCATGCGGCACGACATCAAATGCTTTAGCAAAATCAATAACTATTGCATCCACTCTACCCCCTACATCAATTACTTCCGACAAGTCTTGAGTAAGGGAAATAATCTGACTCTCACACGAAAAGCCATTTCTGAAGCCGTGCTGTCCATGAAATAACCATTTTGATTGATCCAAATGATTTCTAATTGAATTAGATAATAATTTTTCAAACAATTTACAGACTACTGACGTAAGACTAACTGGCCTATAATTTTGCACTTCACATTTTGGTCCATTTTTGAAAATTGTCACTATTAAGGCTGATTTCCAATCATCCGGTACACTTTCGTTGTTGATTGATATATTGAAAAGTCTGACCAAATATGGTATTATTGTTTCCCCTGCTATCTTAAACATGTCAGTTGTAATACCATGCGGACCGCCAGACTTACAGTTTTTCATTTTTTTTTCAAATGTGAACGTACTTCCGTTTGATCAATTTGGAATATATGATCCACGTCATTGTGCCCTATGATAATTTGGTTAGCTTTTTGTTTGTATACAGAACAGAAATAATTATTGAATACATTGGCTTTCTCTTCATCGTTTGCGATATCTACATTTTGCCATCTTATAGGAGATCCTGTTTACCTCGCCGGTGGCGTACAAAGTTAAAAAGCTTTGCCCAAGCATTTTCGTTATCATCTAAAATTAACTTAAGATACGATTCTTGCGCAGTTTTCTTTTTATTTTCTACTTCTTTCATAATTTGTTGGAATTTACGTAAATGTGCCTCACTGCGATGCCTAATATTATACGCTTTTCTCATTTTTCTTTTCAATTTGCGAATTTCCACGTCATAATACACTGGATCTGAATTCTTTTTTATGTACTTGAAAGGAACGAAACATTGCCGAGCTTCCTCAATGATTTCTTTGAATTTCTGCCATATGTTTTCCAATCCCCCTCCTAACTTTTCGAAATCCACGTATTTCAGTTTTAGAAAATGCTGCAGTCCATTCATTCAGCTTTACGATATTGCCATATTCTATTACCGATTTTATCATTTCCCTTGAAAACAGTAGCATTTATTTCAAGAATTACGGCCTTGTGATCGCTTATTCCCTGAATAACATCGCAGTAGTATAATATGTCCATCGGTCTAATAAGAAAAATATCTAAAATACTTAAACAATTAAAAGTATATTTCAAAAAAGAATGACAATTTATTAAGGTGAGTTCTTTTGTACCTGGTGTATTTATTATAATATATTTCAAATTGTTTTACAACAATCTTAAAAGTTAGAAATATTTTCATTTAATTTATATTAATTTCTGTTTATATTCAAATTAGACTCCTGAAGAAGAGGAAAAGTGCTTTTTGAAACGAGAGATGTAAAAGTGTTTCAAAAATTAACAGAACATTTCAATAGAATTTCAATCTAAATTGTTTTTTCGTTAATTATTTGGTTTTCAATATGTGCAATATATGTGTCTAAAATAAAATTTGGACAAAAAAATATCTAAAAATTTTAATTATTTCTTAACCAAAATGCCCTTTTTTGTATCTCTAACTTAGTAATGACTAGGGGGCGGATTTTAATGACTTAAAACCGCCAAAGTACCAATAAAATGCTTCAAAGATGCCCCAAAACCAAAGCAAAATGAAGTACAAAATTTTATCAAAACCAGTTTGGATGAACAACTCAATCTGTTGGATATTTTACTGATGTAATCGAGCTTCTTCCATTTGTTGGAGTGAACTCAACTTGCAAACTTTTGGTTTGGACTGATCTTTGCCAGGAAATTTCTGTTTTTAGGTACCTAAAATCGGCTGAACAGGCAATGGTGCTGAAAAGCAATGATACTGATACAACACAAGAATTACATACAACGGATGTCAAAACAATTTCTGAGCGAACAAAGACAATAGGCTACTGAGAAATTCTGTTAAGAACATTTGTTGCATCTCGTAAATATTATTTGAAGCAAGTTACATTAAAAACATGACATTAAAATTGATGAAATCAGCAAAAAATGCATTAAAATGATGGGAAAAGAAACAAATTACTTATTAGTCGAAATAGGCAAAAAAAGCAAAATAATAATTTGTAGAAATGGGTCATTTCCTTTTGTTATAACATAAAATGATTTTCTATACTAAATGTCATTGTTCCAGAGTGAAAAAACTAGAGTTTCATTCAAATCCGCCCCCTAGTAATGACTATGCACAAAACATTTTGAAAATATGCATGCAAATATGCTTTCAAAAAATAGGAAAACATGTTCTTAAAAGAAAAATTTGCACAGACAAAAGTGCGTGTTTAATTCTATACAAAATAGTTTGACATTTGTTGAACGTCGCATCTGCATTTAATAAAGGAAGTACCCACTTAATAGCTTCCATATGCGACCAGTAATAAAGTTCAGTATCGAGCCACGTTTCCCAACTAGTAAGACTAGGCTCTGGCGAAAGGGGATTTTCTGGCAGTACCTCTTTCAAAATCTGTGTTCTCGACGAAGCTTATTAACTCTTTTTTCACAGAAGAAATCAAATTATTAACTTTAGGTTGCTGCGAATGAATATCGTGGGCACTACGATGTAGCCATGATCATTGCAAGTTATGTGGTGCATTTTGGGATAGAATACTTGACTACCATTGCTCTCAGCAACGGTAGTCAACATTTATTTACTTATTTTACGTCAAAAACAGTTAAAAACTTAAGTGTGACGTGCTACGAAGAGAAGTGAATTCTGTGCACGTTTTCATAATTCTGTGATCCCTACTCTGGAGCCCCCTATGTGTGAGGTTTTCTAACATGGCAGTTGACACCATAATCAGCTGTCAGGTCAGGTGTCATCCAACTATATAAAGCATCATATATATATATATATATATATATATATATATATATATATATATATATATATATATGAAGACCTAAAACGTCTTCACGGTGACGTCACTGTTGTAAGTAAGTAGTACCTACTTGCTACTAGTACATTTTGTAGTGATCTTAATGATATCTTTGGCGACATTGATTGTCCTCATGAACCAGGTTAATGGCGTCTTTTTACAGATAGCTCAGCCACAAATCTTAAAGCTGTTCTAATGTACAATGGAACAAGTTTACTTGAGTTCCAGTAGCTCATTTAGTTCATATGAAAGAGACTTACGAAAATGGCAAGCTACTCTTGGAAAAAGTCAATGGTGATACATTGGGAAACAATACAATTGGGATATTTGCGGTAATTTTAAGGTGTAAGATTTGTTTCTGGGGCTTCAAGATGGATACAACAAATTTTCTTATTTCCTCTTTTTTTGGGTCAGCAGGGCATATGATCTACCCTAGAAAAGAGTGGCCAAAAAGGATAAAATTTTTTCCACGTACACACAACGTAACAAATGAGCCCCGTGTGCAGATTCTGGTACCACTATTTCATGTTAAACTTGGGCTTAATTTAACATTTTATCAAAGTGTTCATTAGCAACAGTGTGGCTTGAGCATTAGCAGACAAATGTTTCCTAAATTATCAAAAGCAGAAGCAAAAGGTGGAATTTTTACCGGAGCTTAGATTCGACTGATGTTACAGTCTGCAGAACTTAGAGGTGCAATGAATTTTGATGAATGTAATGCTAGGGGGTCGCAAACAACTATCAAGAAACGTAGCTTCCTTAGACCTCCTTAAATATAACAACCCTGTCGTAGAATATCTGCAATCTATAATAAAAACGTGCTTAAATTACAATCAGTTTATACCTCTATTATATTTCAATCTTATCTTTCCTTAATTTCATTTTCTTCTTGAAACAGCAACTGCTACCGCGCCTGCAACTTCAAGAGACGCAACCCACACAACCGAGGTCGAGGCGCCTCGCATCCGCGGGCGGCGCGGCGTTAGGTCTCCTGGATCCTAAACAGGCAGAAAACTTCCACTACGGCGGAAGAGCGCACGGCGCAGGTCGCCTAAACCTCACTAAAACACAAAGAGAGAGAAAAACATCTCCGCGCATTTCGTCGTAGGAAGATCGCAAAATGACGGCCGAAACTAGCGGGAGCGGTAGCTCAGTGCATCAACTGATGTCACTGCAGCGCCTCTGACCGGAAGGTCCTAGGTCCTAGGTTCGAGTCCTGACAGCGATAGGATTTTCGACACTAGCTTTTCAGCTAGGTCGAATTCAATCACTGCCTGGAGGAGAATTCTAGCGGCCGGCTGCTCTGATCGGTAGTTTTACGTGGTTTCTCCGAACAACTCCAGGCGAATGCCGGAGCAGAACCCTACCAAACGGGCCACGGACCGAGCGCGATCTGTCTTCCTGTCCTATCCTCTCCCCTTACACTAACATGCACTACACTACCACATATTCCGGGAGATCTGTGGGGAACTTAGAGCTTGTCCCGGCTGGGGCGGTGCCCGGCTGGTGGGAGAGTCCTGGTTAGGGGGAAACCCCACTAACCGACGGTAGGTCGGCGCCGAATCTCTCCATCCAGCTGGGGAACATCACCCCCATCTCCAGAGAGAGAAAAACATGCACTACACTAACGGGACTAATGACCAAAGCCGTTGACGCGCCCGGAAACACGAAAAAAATCAATAAAAAAACGGCCGAAACGTTGGCACCTGTGCCTACGACGACGCGGCATCTCCCGGACAGCCAAGCAGCTACTGGCCCCGGCCGCGGAAGTTCACGCTCTCATTTAATCAAAATTACTCATATTTTTATACAAATGCACATGATCTTTTTTTTAAGGAAGTGATTTTTCACAATAGATATCATTTAACAAAAAAAAACTTGAAATTGCACTTTTGCAATGTTAATTTTTTGTGTATTTGTAATTTTGTCATTTGTAATTTTTTATCTAATAGAACCAAATTCAGCTAATTTCAAGTAAGGTTATTATATAGTGACGTTATATGTCGCGAGAGCCTTATTATGTATTGACACCGCCTCATACGAAGAAGCACAGGAAATTTACTATTTCGATTTTTTTCCACTTTCGGAAATGCAGAGCGTGTGCCACTTCCTTACTGTTCTTTGCGGACGTAACGTGAAAAATGAATGAAAAAATTTGAAGCCGTTACTGAGAAAATAAAACATTGTAACAGAATTTGACAAAGTTTTTGTCTTAATTTTTATTGTTTTTGCACAATTTCTTAATGCTGATTATGAATATGAAAATAGCTTTTCTATAATGTCAATAATTTGGTTGTAATTAATGTATCTTTAATTTTTCTTAGAAACTATTACAGTAACTCGTTTACGGAATTTAACAAGATGAAAAATTAACATGACACTCATTCAAATACTTGTTTGTTCATTGCACTACACTGAATATAAATGGATTGGATTCAATTGAATTGGAGTCAGTTGGAGGTTTAGGGAGAGAAGCCTGTTAGGAATCGCTACTGCGCGTTTCTGCGTGCCTTACCTGCGATGATCGGGGATGACGAAGCGTCTGCAGTTGCCGTGTTGTCGTCCTTCAGAGGGACAGTGAAGATTCCATACACTAGTATAGGCCGGCGAGTGGTTTTCGTCGTCCCAGTACGGTAAGGTACGTTCTTTTTCGGCAGCTTGGCGGTGTTCGGAACGCATAACGGGCAACAGTGGCTGGTGAACGCAAGGAGAAATATTTGATGGTTTTGCTCTTTTCGAAAGTTATATTCTCCATGCGAACGTCCCGCAGGGGGCAATTACGATGGCGGAGGTTGACTTGGTTTCTGGTGGAGTGTTGTAGACGACTACCCTGACCCTGAGTTTCGCGGCGCCGCTCACGGCGTTAGCTTGAAGGTGCAGGCAGTGAGAAGGCGATGGTAAGCTCCTGGTAGTCGGGTCCGCCCGACTGCCCACCAGTTGTGCCTATGGCGCGTCGATCTTTGGACAGGATCGGGCGGAGGATGCTTTTCGGAGTACGCTGGATCTCAAATATAGAAGTCCGGCGGGAAAACTAATACCACCCGTCAGGTTTCCCAGGCTCCGGCGAAACCCACGTCGTTAGCTTGAAGGTGCAGGCAGTGAGAAGGCAATGCTAAGCTCCTGATAGTCGGGTCCGCCCGACTGCCCACCTGGCCTATGGCGCTTCGATCTTTGGACAAGATCGGGCGAAGAATGCTTTTCGGAGTACTCTGGATCTCAAATATAGAAGTCCGGCGGGAAAACTAATACCACCCGTCAGGTTTCCCAGGCTCCGGCGAAACCCACGTCGTTAGCTTGAAGGTGCAGGCAGTGAGAAGGCGATGCTAAGCGGGCTTGCCCTGTTACCCATCAGCTGGGCCCGTGGCGCGTCCACCGTTTTGCAGGATTGGGTGAAGGACGCTCTTCGGATTACTCGGGATCCTACATATAGAAGTCCGGCGGGAAAACCATATACTCAGTCTTTTTAAGGTTCATTTCTAAACACCATTCCGTGTACTCTTTGTATAATTTCCGCAACATATATAGAGCATCGTCTTCATCTTCAGCAAACACCTCCTGATCATCTGCGAAGTGTAGAGAGAATAACATAGATTCACCAATGTTAACACCCATATTACTACATTTCTTCCTCCATCTTCTCAGGGCTTCATTCAAATATATTTGAAACAAAGTCGGGGCTACACAGCACCCCTGTCGTAAACCTCTATTTACTGAAAATGATGCTGAAACGTTTCTCCCTACTTTTATTTGGCTCGTATTATCACTGTACAAATCTTTAACGGCTCGAATCAATTGCGTATTTACATTTTGCTTCTCCATTGCCAACCAGGACCTACATAATGGAACAGTGTCATAGGCCTTACGCAGATCTATAAACACCAGGTGCGTCTCCAGGTTATGGGCAAGACGTTTGTCGGTTACCTGTCTTCGTATTAACTAAAGACGTTAACGGCACCATGAGCGCCCCGCTCGGAAACCGCTCTGTTCCTCGACATTAATGAGGTCTCTTTCCAGTCAGGTTTTTAATATTTTCCCTCGGGCAATGCTGCTAAGGACGGTTATACCTCTATAGTTCGCGCAATGTTTCCTATCACCTTTCTTGTATATGTTAGAAATTTATCCTTTTCTGAAGTCCTTTAGTAATTTTTCTCCCATTAAACATCTTTTGTACAGTAGGGTAAGAAGATAAACTGGGACCATTCTTCTGCAATTCAATGTCTACCAACCCCGGACCGGGTGCTTTTCCATTTTTAAATCTCTGTATTGTTTTTTCAGTATCTCTCACTGTAATTTATTCCATATTATGTAGTTCCTCGAGCTCTATGTTATACGTTTTTACTAAATGCGGACATATTGCCTTTCAAAAGTTCTTCATAATATATTTTAAATTGATCAATACTTACAGGTTGTAGTGCTGAATTGTGCTTTCCGTTTTGTGTGAGGTTCTTTATTTTCCATGCGTTCTTTGGTTTGACATTGCCTATACTCTGTTATACATCTTCACATCCCCTGCTTCAAATTTTACTTTTCTTACTTCCTGTTTAACTTATCTACTAATTTGACGATACCGTTTTATGTCTTCAATATCTTGGGTGCTTAACCATGTATATACATGACAATAGCAATTTTCTTATTTCTCACTTTCTCTGCCAAAGAATTATTTCACCATGTTTCCTATCACCTTTCTTGTATATGTTAGAAATATGTCCTTTCTTGAAGTCCTTTGGTAATTCTTCTCCCAATAAACATCTATTGTACAGTCGGGTAAGAAGATCCAATAATAAACTGGGACCATGCTTCTGCAATTCAATGTCTACCAACCCCGGACCTATTCCTTTCCTACCTGTATATTCTATCTCTCTGAGGCTCTCAGAAGCTGCTTGATGTACGGCATCTACAATTCCATCGTAGAGTGTTTGAGTAGTTGTTTTGATCACTTCTAACAGTTTCTTACTTAATCTGATCTTGTATAGGAATAATATAGCTAGAACTTCAAGAAAACACATTTTGTATTTAGGGAATATTTTTAAAAAAATGCGTAATTTTTGTTAAAAATAAAGTAGCAAAATGGCTTTTATGTCATTTTATACAATGCATTTAGCACTATACGTACAAAATGTTGGAAGAAAATATTTGGAACCGTTTACGAGACAATGGTGTTTGAACATTTCAGAAAATGCGGAAATTTGAGCGCATTATCATAGAAAACTTTGGTTTTTGAGAATCTTCATTAGACATTATTTGAAGCACTTGTTTTAACAAATTCAATGATGTACACAAATTTCTCTTATTGTAAATATGACATGAGAGTGATGTCAAAAATTAAAATTGCTTAATTTTTGTAGAAACAAACGAATGGAGTATTGGAACAAATGGAACAAATTTAATTTGAAGCAAAAATCTCTTATCTTCAATTTTGTATTTGTAGGTGCCGAAAAAATTTCAATCTTTAGCAACTTTCGAAAATTGCTAGTAAACAGTGAAAATTGGACCTACACCATGTCGATTATCTTGGCTGTCCGGGTGACGCCGCGTCGAAGGCTGTGTTGCCGACGTTTCGACAATCTTTTCGTGGTCTTCCTCAGGGCTGGTCTGTAGACCAAACGAATGGAGTTTGGAGACCAGCCTTGAGGAAGACTACGAAAAGATGGTCGAAACGTCGGCAACACAGCCTTCGACGCGGCGTCACCCGGACAGCCAAGATCATTCACATGACTCCGGCCGCGGAAGCCTACGACTTCACTGGACCTACACCATCTTTATAAGTGTATTTCTATTTTTCTTTCAAGAAATTACAAAAAATAAATTTTGTGCTATTTTTGAGATAATTTTGAAAATGCCCCAGGGGCTTCATGAAAAGTATCCCCAAAAATTAATGAGAGTTTTCCAACATCGCAGAGCTTTCAGTGAGGTCAGATCGAGAAGGGTTTATTCAGTTTGAAAAAAAAAAAAAACAACAACCATAGTTTAGGCGCTAGTGTTGTTTACAGACGACAGACAGACGGATGGACGTTTGAAAAAATAACTTTTTCGGAATCAGGTGATCCTAAAACTATTTCCGTTGAAATTCGAAATCGATTTTCCGCAGCATTACATATCTTTATCTTCACTACGTATATTACTCCTGATACAAGAAAGTAGAATTGAAGACGTAAAATAAAAAAGGATGTAAGTGTCATTTACGTTTTTACCAGAACAATAATGAATGAAGCCCTTGAACATAAATACCCAAAGTTGAGGCGTATTTCTTGATAGTGTTACAGAGTGATTATAAATGGCAGGAGTTGTATGTGCCAATAGGTTTAACGAATATATAAATTCATTTTTCTCGAAAGTATGAAAATTCATTTTCATCTTTTTTATTTCAAGTCTTCAATTAAGGTCATTTCAGTTTCACGGGCAGGAATCACGGATGTCTTTTACCTCTAAACTATTACTGTTTACCTCTTAATGGACATTAAAATATTTTATACGCGCTCCGATGAAATAAATTTAATTCGAATAGTTCCGTTTAGAGAGCAGAATTTTGAAGAACCTCGTTAAATAGCGCAGTCTGTAGGTAGGTTTGTCCATCGCCATCAACCTTTCTGGTCAATACATTTTTGACGCAAAATATTACGCTTCCATGAGAGTACATGGTTTATATTTTTTCTTCACAGTAATATTCTTGAATTTAATGTAAGACTGTTAATGAGTTGACTGATCATTGGTCACTTCATTGTCAATGTTGACTTTACTGCTAGAAGAAGAAATTTAAGGCGGTTATCTAACACTCTGAGCGTTCTTTCGTCCTTATTTTCACTTTTAATTAAAAGGAATGTTTATTTGCAGGCCTTAAAAATTTACGCCATGAGCCACGTGGTAATTAAATGGAATATTTGTTTTACGGCTTCCAAAAATAAAGACACAGGCCACTTGGTAATCATTTAGTGTAAATTAAGTATAATTACAAAATATGTTGGTTTTAGGGAACCATGTGGCCCTGTAGACCCCTTGGATCCATCACTGGTTGGTGAATTCTTATAGTAAAAATAGACTGGTTTGTAAGTTTCTTATTATAGTTGTGAACATAAAAAACAAATAAAAAGGAGAAATGTTGTCAACATTCATTTATTTAAAATCATATGCGGTTCTCTCAACACTTTGTGAGAAAAAAAAACAATATCTTCGATACATTTGAAATGTAAACTGATCTCACTTACATTGAGAAAAATTTGCTATGGGCTAACTTTTAAAAACCTCCACCCATATCATTCTTATTTGTTATTAAGGCTATGTTTTAAAATTTCAGTTGTTTTAATTCTGAAAATTGCATTGTCACGTAATATTGAATTTAAAATCTTAAGTAGGTTGGAGAATGCAAGGGGCAGACACATTCTACATTATTTACTCTCGCACACATTCATGGGAAATAATTATCTTCTTATCATCAAACAATAAAGTTGACATGCTTTCATTTGGACAAAACATAATTCTGCAGTGAGTCTATGGGAATACAACAGAAATTGCATCATGCTTATCCTGACTCTCACTTTATGATGCAATTGTCTGATCTAAATCAGTACTTGAGCTCTTTTGGATTGGTGATTTTACAACTGTACTTTACAGCAATACACGGATGTGCGTTGTACAGAAACTTGCAGTCTCATTGGGAGGACAACTGCATACGTTTCTGTTACTAATCTTATAAAAATGAACTATGTACAAGATTGCACTGTCGGCCCTCGTAATTACACAGATATTACATAACATCGTCATAAAATATACAAGATAGTTCAACAGCTTATGGGATGTTGGTACTAAAATGTAATAAAAACATCAAAACAGTATTTACAGTAGTAATTAAAGAGAAACATAAATAATGCTTTACAATATACACAATTTTATCGCACATAAATTATGAAGATAAATAACTTACCAAAATTATGATTATCACTATTTCACAACCATCAACGATTGACATAATTACAATTTCATAAGATACTTTTCTAATTCACAGAACTAAAATTAAACTAGCTGTTCGGTTATGCAATATAATTATCACACCTGATTCATTTTTTGGAAAAATCAATTCAGTCTGAGAATACTGAATTTAGAAATTATTTTTAATATATATGTCAGTAGGTTATTGTGTTATTACAAAACTATTCACCTTCAATTTTCCGAAATTCTTAACAGCTTACCAATGATACCTATTAGTTTGAATTGAATTGAATTAGTTTAACCCGGAGACACTTACGGGGTGCTTGGGCACCTCAGACGTCTCTTCATTAGTTTCTAGAAATATATTCGTGACTCCTGGGCAAGTCGCTGCTATCTACTTTCTACATATTTCATCCCTGTTTAATGGTTTAATTGTTGTGACTGTGAATGCGGCAGTGTTGAAGTAGAGCTAATCAGAAAGTTTTGTGCCGTTGTCATGGGGTGTCCGCGCACCCCGTAAGTAGAAGCGTGTGCCTTTTTCTAGTCTGTATGTGCTTTTCACATTGGTGTGGATATTTGAGGAAAATATTCATTTGGCATCTCTTAGCATGGGTTCAAGAATTGTAATTGAGAAATTTCTGGAAAACAGTAAACAACCCAATTTGTCAGAAATTCCTTCCAATTCGCCGGAAAAAGTTGCAAAACAAAAACGTTGCTGTTTATGTCCACATTCACAAAACAAGAAAAAAAATCTTTCTGTGTTCGATGCAAGAAACCAGTGTGTGTAGCACATAAAATCTAATTGTGCCAAGAATGTGCATAGAGTAAAATTTGAAAACATTTTCTTGGTGTTATTATCTTTTTTTAAATTTTGCAATATGTTTTACTTTATGAACACAGATGTTCTGTGTTCAAAATTTAAAATATTTTAATATTTATTTTTTCAAATTTAAAATTAAGTCAAATTGCAAAAATATATTTGTGAACTATGCCTGAACAGATTTTCATCATTTATTAAATATGTTGTTAGATGTATTCCGATTTTATTGCATAAGCAATAGCTTGGGTGCCGAGGCACTCCGTAAGTGTTAGCGGAAGCCAAAATACCGTAAGTGTTCCCGGGTTAATGTTACCTATTAGTTTGAATTTAAGGGAAGAATTGAATATTAATGTAGAAGGTAATGACTTTTAATGTAAATGTAGAGTAAATTAACTGAAGATAATTCTTACTCTAAAAGTCCATTAATTGAATCAAAGATAAGTAGATCATTACAGAAGAACCATATTGGAAAGAAGATGGGTAATAAAGGAAAGTAAAAAGTTTTTACCCACCTGTTTGTATTTACTAAAGAACTAAAGCATCAAGAACAACAACATCAAAACGAGAAAATAATTTCTACATTCGAACTTTATGTTTCATACATTTCTGAGAGTTTTTGAATGGAAAAGTATCATGAAATACATAAATTTGTGAATAAATACTTTTTAACTTCAGATTCATAATATGCTTGAAGTCAATGATATTGAAATTAAAATATATTGTTGTGTTTTCAACTTCAAGTTGTTTTTTAAACGCAGTTTCGTATCTGCTTCATGTAAAAAATTGTTTCTTTTCCTTCATTTGGCACGTCGTAAGTTATTGCTAGCGTTGTGTTTACAACTCGATTCATTTTTATTGTTTGTAAAATTGTTTTATTCATACCAAAATATGGGTAGCATTCAAACAATGAGTTGAGTGGAATTTTAATGTCCTTTCGTGAGATGACCTCCGCCGCCGTAAATATCTCAAGAGTTTATTTACGCCTTTGACCTAGGGGTGCGACATCGATGTTGATGTTTTCAAAACATTGATATTTTTATGAAATCAGAAATGTACTTAACATCGATTTTTGAAACCGATGTTTTTTTAACATTGATGTCGAGTTCGCTTTTTTTACGGAGTAGATATTTTTTAAAAGAAAAACGTTCAAATAAAATCCTATTACAATTATCAGATGTCAACAAATTAATGTTCTTCAAACCAACCTGATCAAGGGTGAAAAATGCATAAAGTCGAGTTTTTCCCAATAATAAAGCCTATAGTTTTTTGAACTATTGAATCACATAACCCAAGTTTCCTTAATATTCTCCTGATCATTTTTTGTCTTCGTTCTGTCAATTAAATCTCAAATAAAATTAATAAATTCATGTGCTTGGTATAACACCCCCGCGTGAATTTTAATGGTTTATAATTCAGTTTTAAAAACATACATGGTTTTCGGTGGATGTTTGCCTAACATCAATGTTTTAATTTTGAACATCGATGTTTAGAAACATGGATGTTTTGCTGGCGACGTCGCATCCCCACTTTGATCGACTACAAGGAGCACGCAAAGTCCTTTCGCTGGTGCGAAGCGCAAGATGTCATGGCAGGTCACCGCACCACGGTGCCGCAGCGGCTGTTGGCCGCGACGGTGACGAAGCTGACTGTCTCGGAGTCGCTGCTGTTGTCCGCGGCCTCGTCGCCAGGCAGCGCTGGCGGCGGCGCATGCGAGGGCTTGGCGTGCGGGTGGGGGCCGGCTCCGAAGAAGAAGGAATCCGTGGCGATGCTCTCTCCGCCGGACTCGCTCGCGCCGTCGCATAGGGAATCGTCCGTCTCGCTCACGGCCCCGCCCCCGCCGCCGCCGCCCGCGCCGCGCTTGGAGTCGTTGGAGTCGGCGCTGAGGTAGCCCGAGTCCTCGGGCTTGGGGCCGGGGCGGGCGGGGCGGGGCCCGGCGCCGCCAGGTGGCGCTGGAGGCTGCGCTCGACGCGCGCGCCCAGCGTGGACGAGGCCTCGTCGTCGAAGGGGGCGGCGTAGAAGGCCTCGTAGTCGGAGTGCGAGGAGCGCAGCGTGTCGGAGGGCGGCGGCGCGGCGCCCTGGCTGTAGGCGCGCGGCGCGGCGCGGCGGGGGCGGCGCGGGGCGCAGCGGGGCAGCGGGCGCCGCGCCGCGCTCGACGCCGACGCGCTGGACGAGGAGCGGCGCTGGCGGCCGAGGGACGCGGAGGGCGTGTGCGTGGGCGTGTGGGTGGGCGTGGGCACCGGCGAGCGCGTGCCGTTTTTGGGGGGCAGCGGCGGACGCGGGTTGCGGGGGGGTGGCGGGGGGGTGGGCTGGTGCAGGGGCCGCGGCGGGGGCGGCGCCTCGTACAGCGCCTCGTCCTGCTCCTCGTGCGCGGCCGTGGCGGCGCGCAGGGCTTGGTGGCGGTGCTGGGCGGCGTGGGGCGGCGCTGGCGGCGCGCCTGGCGCAGGTCGGGGTGCAGCAGCACGCCCGCCTCCTCGTACTCGGGGGCGGCGGCGGCGGCCGCGGCGCGCGCCCCGCGCTTCCACGACAGGGTGCGCTTGCGCTCCGCCTCGGCGGGGGAGGGGGCGGCGGCGGCGGTGGCGGCGGTGGGGGCGGCGATGGGGGCGGCGCGCGCCCGCGCCTCGAAGATCTCCCTGAGGGACCCGAAACCGCGGCTGAGCGGTCCGCCGGCCGTCAGCAACCCCAAAAGGCCGCCCGCCGCGCCTGCGCCGCCGTCCGGCACCGCCGGCGCCCCCGCCTCTGCCGCTGCGTCGCTGCGGAAGCTGCCCCGCGTGCGGAGCAGGATGTGCGGGCGCTCGAGGGAGTCGGTGAAGGCCTCCTCGCGGATGCGCTCGTAGTGCGCCTCGCCCTCGCCCGCGCCGCCGCCGGCGCCCGCGCCCGCCTCCTCGATGACGATGCTGCGGCTGGCCCACTTGCGCCGGCTCGGCTTGCGGTCCAGCGTGTCCGGCTCGAACGAGTCCGAGTCGTCCGCCACGCGGCGGTAGTTGTCGGGCGAATCCTCCACCTGCGACAGTCGCGCGCGGCGTTGGGGGTGGGGCTGCACAGCCAATGGCCCCCTTCCCGACTTTTTCAAATATACAATATTGGGGAGGAAGATGGAAATATTTAATTACCCAAAGAATCCGTATATAAAGATGTAGAGCCATTTATAAAGACCATGACTCGAAACCTTTTCGATTTAAAATGAACACAAAACTTCGAATTTTGATGAATTATTTATGGCCAGGAATAGTTGCAAAGAAAAGATCTCAAGTGGTCAAATAATGTATGTAAAGAAGCGACTGAATGGCAGTTCGATAGGAGCGTCATATTTGTCACTCTCTCATAATTCTTTGCTGTTACACGCTAAATTTTTCCCAAATCTCTTTATGTAACGAAAAACGAGTACACGAGCACGAGTACGAGAGCACGAGTACATCAAGTAGCGGCTAATCATAAACATTTCTGTCTGGAAAACAAGGAACATATTTCTTTACGTATGGTCATATATGATCCAGTTTGCACCCGAGACAGTAAAATCTCCTGCAAAATATTGTTTTTTGGATTTCAAGACGCTCCATCGCTTTGAAGCTCTCGTCATTTACCGAATTTGGCGAGACTAAAGGGTCTTGGGGTCTTAGCGACTTCTTTAGAGTCAGTGTGTACAATACAGTCCCAGTACAAAACATATATTTTTGGATAATTCTTTTCAATTTCTTCGAAAGTACTTTCGCTAAGAAATATAAAATCCATGCAACTAAAAGCTTCCATTATTAATTTCAAATTCTACTAAAGATTTCGAAAGCAAGGAATTTTTCTAAAACAATTATCTCATTTTTCAAAACGAACGTACAATGTGCATAACCAGAGGTGCACCTAGGATTTTTCTCGCGGGTAGGGGGGGGGCGTACAGATATAGTGTGAAGCCGACTTGATGTTTTCTTATAAACAAATTTTCATTTACGGTGAATATAAAATGCACTTTTATTTGTAGACTTACAGTTACTACTTATAATGTTAACAATAATTGATGTATTGAATGATTCATTATCAGGGGCGTGTGGTCATTACTTTGTATACCTCAGATGCTAGCGGTCAACCAGCTTCCCTCCTCCCTTCCCCCAATTCTTTTTTATCTGCTGTAATTGTGCGAAAGCTGCCCAATCATTTTCAATTACCTAATCCTTCTCGAGGAACTATCTCGTTGAAAATGGTCTCTTCTAAATATTATCAATTATACACTCACTGGAAGATATACTACACAGAATTATTTCTGAATACACAAAACACTTTGACTGCACTGCAAAGATACTATAAATCCTCACGAAATAACGAGTAAACACGACAACACTACAAGGGATCACCAATGCGTAACGTACTGCCCTGACACGCACATGATGCTCTAAGAAGAATACTCTGCTATTCAAAATTTCAGGATTCTACGGATCTGATCACATGTGAGACAGAACTTCCATCTTCAGAAAAATTAATGAAATCTGGTAGGCACATTCTAGTTCACTCTCATTACTTTGAGAGAGAAACATGTGCCCCATAATCACTATAAATTATAAACTTCTCGACCAACCATGCGTTAATTTACACTAACAAAACAAGCCATTAAAAATAATTTTGCGTTGTGGTAGCACTTGCTGTTGTGTAATGACGTTTTCAGACAGGACGAGCCAGGTGAGGTGTGGCCTTGAAGCAGTGGCAGGGGGAGAAACGTCATCCATCCCCAGCTAGCTGAGTTAAGTGCATTATCCGCTGCGGCTTTCCACCGAACGCCACCTGCCGCTGGCCCAGTGAATTAGATGCGCGCGCAGCTCTCTTCCCCAGCGAAGATTTCAGGGCTGGGGGTTAGACCAGTGCAGGAGCAGTGGGCCGCCGCAGTGGGTGAAATATTTTTGGTCATGTGGCATACGGTTCATTGTATCTTTAATTCTCAAAATTCATCAAATTCTCACTTTTGCTCACCCCAGTAAAGCTGGAGTTGAATGCACGCCCCTACCCCTATAGAACATTTTTGAATTTGTATCATTCAGTGGGAGGGGCTCAGCAACGTGAACCCCCATGGGTGCGCCATTATGCACAACAGCAAACAATTTAACTGCAGTACAAAACTTCAAACAGAAACTATTTCCCAAGAAATTACTTGGGCGCGTTATTCTACCAACGTAATATTAAAGAAAGGTTTCTTTACTCGTTAAAAATGACTAGATCATTGCAAGAGAACGGCAACGTCTAGAAAGCCGAAAAATTGCCTCACAACAGTTACACTTCTCGCAGTCACTCATTTATTGGCGTGGAATTGCGGAGTAGGTAGTTACAACGCGGCGTGCGTCCAAGGGGTTATGGCTGCTGGGGCACGCGCTCGATTTGCTCGGAACAATTTCCATTCAATGTGTGCTCTAAAAAGGGATACAAAATGGAGACGTTTAGTCTACACTGTTTTTGTACTAAATGTGGTTCGAGAAACGAAGCCAGTTTAGACGTAAAAAAAATGTGTGAAATTTGATGGAACATCATGTCGATGTGCGATGAAAGAACGTTTCGCCTAAATTCGATTGTGGTGTTATTTTCGCGAAGTTTAATACTACCAATCGCACAGTCGCATACGTGTGCGTTTGGTAATTTATATTCGGAATTTGTAGTCGTGGCGTTTCGTGATTTTGATGTTGCGTGATTTGAGATTTTTGGGAGGTTCAGCAGTGGTTTCGGCAGCAGAAAGAAAATAACCGGTAACCTAAAGAGTAAATACGGAGTACGTTCCTAGTTTAATTTAACCAAAAACTGACAACTTCTCACACGACTCATCGGCGTTAAGTATTGACCAATAGAGCTGTTATATAATTGAACGGATTTTGTACAGAATATTGAAGCAAACAATTTTTTCATGCAAAAGTGACCAGTCTGGTTAAAATGACATAATTCGCAGTCACAAATTTCAATCATCATCTCGACTGGCACAATATGTGCACCACGGGGTAAACTACTGTTTCTTATAAAAATTATTGTTATAAATAACAAAGAATACGTTTCCGACACTAAAAATAATTCTTTAAAGCATGTTCTTGTCTGCAATGTTTAGTTTTTGAACAGGTGCTGCTTCAGTAAGGATAAAATATCCGATATTCTTTGTATGTGTATTGGTATACATAATGTTTCAGAATAACTGTTACATATTTCTAGGGCATGGAGAGAGCTGGAAAATGATTATAGTATTATTGGGAAATTGCATATAAGGAGTTATAAGCATCCCTGACTTTTGCTTCTGACTTTTAGGCAATCCCAAGTCTCGTTCTGAGCAAGGAGATTTCAAGCGCTGCCAAATGTCTTTTGGGTTGGATGAAATCAGAGGCAAATGTATCATGTAACTCCTTATATGCTATTTCCCAATGTCACCAATATTCATTGATAAAAAAAATCATTTTCCACACCTCTACATGACCAGGAAGGTTTTCTTTATTTTTCTTATTTACTTATTGAAGATCGCTTTTCAAATATCAGAGTCATATGACGCCCACTGTAAGTAACATTGGGGATAACGGTAGCGGTATTCGGACACACAGAAGCATCCATGGCCCGGGCGGTATTGGAACCCGTGACCGTTTGGGCGCGAGGCAATTGCTGCTTTTCAGCCTAAGCGATCTCGACTAACCAGGCTGGCAACCTGGAAAATTGTAACCTTGAATCTATGACAGCTTCATATGCCTGGATGTTGTTTTATCTAAGACAATTGCCAAGAACCATTTCGTTTTCAGTTAAGTAATATTGAAATACTAACGCATTTTATACAAAAATAAACATTTCTAAAGCGATTGTTTATTCTTATCAAAATGTTTTTGCGTGATGTTTGTACATTTCTAATTAATATTTTCGACATGAAATAAATATTATAACTAATATTTGTAAAGGTAGATGTGCTATGATTACAGCTTTATCGCTAAACAATCATCCGTCAAATCAGGATTGAGAATGGTGGCTGTTTTATTGTGGCTTGGTCTGGTCGAGCATGTTTTTTTACAAGCGCAATTGTATGGAAATTGAATCGCGTAAATGAAACGTAAAAGTTAAGTCAGAGCAACCATTACTCGAGGAGAACCGGAGAAGGTCGCTGTTGTAGAAGAGTAATTTCCAATCGAATTCTTTACTGACGGGTGCCCCAGCAACCGTTCCAAAACAGGCCATGGCCCTTCTTTCGTGCCTTGGAGCTAAGAGAGCTCAACAGTGGGACTCGCACAAAATTCCGGCTGTCCTATTCTCTAATCAGCATTTGTGGTGTTCCCACATACGCTCGTGAAGTACGAAGAAGCGTAGTGAAGAGAAGAGAGATGGATCGTAACAACTCTATTTTACTCATTTGGTCTTCGCTCCACGGTCAACATCGTGAATGTAAATGTGTGTTTACGAAATAAATATCGTAAGACATCTTATTACAAAGCGAAACGAATTTGATGATCAATCGAGAATTATAAACGATAAATAAAGTTTTACATGAGACCGTAATACATGTAAGGATACAATAACCCATTAAATTTATTGTAATACGATGTCTCCATATCGTATGATTACGAATTTTGTACAATGTTGTGTCTACTTCGTAAAAAAATCAATGAACTTTATTTTAAATTTAACTATTCATCCTACGAAATGTGTCTGGTGCAGTTAAGAGGCCGCCTTGGATTAAGAACACTTGTTTATAACATTTTATGTTGTGTTGCATAACATTATTACAAAACTGATAATTGTTGTCATTATTGAGCCTTGGATTATTTCAACACTTGGATTCTAAGAAATTGATCTTAGATTGGTTAGCTGTTACTTTAGATAACTAAAATGGATAGACTATTAAATGATTTCAGATTGTTAGCAGGAGAGAAAGGAGGCTTAACAGAAGCGAAAAGAGAGAATGGAATGTATACGAGTATAATCAGTTCCACTGGGTGATAGTATTTTGCCAACTTTCCTGCGGTGGAACTAAAAAAAAAAATGTCGTAAGGTAGTAGTTGTCATGAAAAGTTCTCTGGCAGCGGCGTCACACGATCCAGTTATTTCAACCACGAAAGCGGCAACCAGGAGAACAGGTTTTCGGGGCATCGAAGTTCATCCCATCGTCTTTCTTCACCACATTCTATACAAGATGCCGATGCCTTTTAACACTTTCCTCTCATTTCCAGGCGAATCACGGTCGATACAAGTACAAAAAGGTTGACGAAGCGGATTCTCCAAGTTCTCTGGTTTTCCTTGACTCTCATCGCATCATTTTACATTACAAAATCACAATAATTATCTAGGTACCAATGTTCTTGTCATGACTGGGTCGGCTGTCTAAGTCAAGATAATAATAAAAATAATAAATAATCATAATAATAAAAATATTCCGAAGAGAGAATACAAATTGAACAAAAGTTCTTTGAAGATTTCCGTTAAACATAAACGGAGTTAATAAAAGTAGTGTCTCGTTTTACTATTTTCATATTTCAAGACTTAAGAAATTGATATCTAATCTACTATAAATACTATAGTAGGGAGACTGATTTGTGTACGATTTGACCTTCCAATTCTCAGCTTAATATATATGTCATGAAGTAGTCTGCGTAGTCATTGTTTTAGTGGAAAAGGTGGCGCTAATACTATTTTGAAATTAATGAACAACAATAAAAGATACGAAAACTGTCGACATTTTTGTCTTGTCTCTGAAGGTAACACAACTAATAAGCATGCTTCGTAAGTGTGGTCGACAGTGTCAGGTATACAGTTCAGTGGCGGCCTGTGAGTTCAAAAGTGAACGTTCCTTTGAACTTTTCCTTGTTATGTTTCACTGGGTTGACCCGTAGCTTGCACCAGTATTGTACCCTTTCTTATCTTTTCAGTTGAATTAAATAAAAATGTTCAGGTTGAATCGGATTTGACAGTGATATTGTAAGGACTTGGAAGGTGTAGTGTTCAAATTTCTTTGCCATGGTCATTAATCGTTGTATGATTATTATTATTATTATTATTATTATTATTATTATTATTATTATTATTATTATTACTCTAATTCACGACTAACGAAGTTATGAGTCAGTCGATTATAAAGTCTACTCCGGGTTGCAACTAGATTTCTAAGGAGCAGATCTAGGGACTATTGGTACCTCAACAAAACTTTGGGCAAAACGTGGGTGGACCCAATAAAGTAATGTATTGCACTTCCCAGTCATTTGAATGACCTGGGAGTTTATCCAAGTTCTTACACAAATTTTACGGAACAAATCCCAAGCTCCATAACTATCGAACGACCTGCACTTTTACGCTTCACATCCGGCTGATCTCGATTTCCAAACTCTTGTATTTAAGACTTTTCTCTGTCTCCTTCGTTATGACGCTTTGATCGCACGGCACAGCGAATTCCACAAGTAGACACACTTTTTTTATCCAAATCCCGGATAATAATATCCGGTTTGTTTGCCGCTATCGTGCGATCAGTTTGAATTTGTTGATCGTACAGTATTGTTCACAGTCCGACAGACGTCACCGGTTTTGGTGAGTGTTCGTATCTCTTGGAGCACGTGCTTTTTAGAACTTCGAAGACGGAACAGAACGGCCGGTGGAAGTAGCTACACACCCTATCTTTTCAAGTATTCGGTATTTTGCTAGAACTGAGCAAGCTAAGACGATATGGTCAATGGTTTCTACTTGTTCCTGGCAAATAAGGCATTTATCATCTGGGGAAAGTTTGAGTACCCTTTTGTTACAATGTGTTCTTAACACCTGATCTTGGGCAGCTATTACAACTGCTTCCGATTCTGGCTTCATTCTTCCCCTTTTAAACCTCATAAATGATTGATCTTCATTGATCTACACTTTGTCCATTCTTTCTAAATATTGTCCACGGAGTGATTTTTTCTCATTTCTTTAATGTTTTTTGTGACTCACAGTTCATGTTAAGTAGCATAAGAAGTTCGATGTCTGTTTTATTCTACACGTCTTGCACAGTTTTGTTCGCAAATCTTCTTAAACTTACAATGCCTCTGTTTTCCATTCTTCGGACAGATTTAATGACCCACCTCATTAGTGGATCATCTTGATGGCTGACTACATATTTTCTCACCCCGATTATTGCATTGTGCCTGGAGGCTTCAATTTGACTGAGACCTCTTACTCCTTCCTTATCCCACACATAAAGTCTTCGTACATCAGCTCGAGGGTGGGCCACAAGCATTGTAAGCAGTTTTCTGGCTTTTTTATCCATGAATCGAATTTTCTTGCTCTCCAGTCCTCTAGTCCGAAACCGTATTCGGTTACGGGCACCGCCAAACTACCTATTGCAGATATTTTATTCCTGGAGTTCAGAATAGACTGCAAGGCAAGTCTCACTCTTCAGTAATACTCCTTACGAATTCTCTCTTTTATTGTGCCCTTCGAGATGGTGTCACACTCTTCAACGCCCAGATCAGATATTTATAAGTTTTACCTGGCTCAAGAACTTGAATCACAGTGTGCATATCAACTTCAATATTCTCTGACATCATTTTGGCTCTCTTTAAACAGATATTTGCACACTTGTCAAGACCAAATTTCATTCAGATGTCATTTTTAAAATAATTGATGTCGTCAGCATTTTGCAGAGAATCGCTTCATTCTTAGCAAACACCTTAAGATCATCCATGTAAAACAAATGCATTATTATTATTATTATTATTATTATTATTATTATTATTAAATTATTGATTTAAATATGCAAGAAAGGCAAAACTAGGTTTCTTTCATCAACCCTAACAAATTGAATTCTCATTAAGTAGTGTAATACTCGTAGATAACCTAACAGTTTCCACTCATTGCTACTGGACAATGTTCTCTTCCACGTATGTATTTATATTTCAATAATTTACAAAATGTTAGAAAGTAGGCAGATTGGACGTAAATACTAGTTTGTCTGCTGAGGGTTTCCCAGAGGAACAATATCAGAATTTCCTGGGAGGGAGTAATTTCAGCTAGTAAAATCTCCCAACGACACGGATATCATTTTTGTGTAAATCACAAACTGGTTTATCTTTCTTTTGTAACCGAGAAAGTCTGTTTAGTTGATATTTACTCTAGGCAAGAACATTTTACTCTTCTTTCATTTTTTTGGATATACGTAGTTTTCAATATATTTCCCCGTCTTCATCTTTCAGTAGTACGTATTTTATTTGTAAAATCTCCTATTTGGCACATTCTTGAATAAAATTAATATCTCTAGAAATGTATTTCATTTCACTTGAGACTGTTAACTCCCCGCGCCCCTCCTGCGTTGTACAAAACTGAGGAAAAGCTTCAGGCTGCTGCACCGACCTGGGCAAAGCTAGGTCGAGGTCAGCTCCTGTCCGGAGGAGAATTCTAGCGGGTGGCTGCTCTGATCGGTGGCTTTCCGAGTTTTCTTTGATCAACACCAGGCGAATGGCGGAACAGAATCTTAACAAACGTGTCGTGGACCGCGTTCGATCTTTCTGGTCCTGTCCTCACCGCTTACTTGCACATACTTGCACACTCATTCGCTGTGCACTATCTCACATGTCGGGAGAGCCGGAGCTTAAAGCTTGTGCCAGCTGGGGGAGATATCCAGATGAGAGAAACCCCGCGAGTTATGGTCGAGGGCTGCACCGGACCTGACGTTCCAGCAGGTCACCGCCGAATGCACTACACTTTCGGGAATACTGACCGCCGCCTGTGGAAACTGATCAGTGAATGTATCAATACATCGGAGTGCCACGCACCTGCTCGTTTTTAATTGAAATGTGTATTGCTGGGTGTCGGGCGGCCGCTGTCCGGCGAGGTCGACGGCCGCGGCAGGGCTACGGTACTTACCTGTATGGTGAGGCGTCCGGGCTCGGCGTAGCGGACGGGGCCGGGGCCGTGGCCGGGGGCGCAGGGGGCGGGGCTGGCGCGGGCCGAGGCGGCGGGCGACGCGGGCGCGCTGCCGAAGCCGTCGTTGACGTACACCTCGCTCACCAGGCTGTAGCCGTCGGTGTGCAGCAGCTCGGGCAGCGAGAACAGCTTCAGCTCCTTGGCCGGGCCATTGGCCTCGCCCTTGGCCTCGCCCTTCGCCTCGCCCTTCGCTCGCCCTCCGGCTGCAGCGCGATCATCTCGTACTCGTGGTCGTCCTGCACCGCGCCGCCCCTGGCCGCCGCCGCCGCCGCCGCCGCCGCAACCGCCGCGCCCTTCATCTGCGCAAGGGCCATTTTCAAAAGAGCCACGCCCCGAAATCGGCAACCAACTAAAATGTTCACTATAAACCATCAAACACTCATAATTTTCCATGCACTTCATTAAAAAATGCCGAATAGAAAATAGTCCATCTTAACGTGATAGTAAGTTCTTGCGGCTGTGCTTCCTGCTAGTAGATGTAATTGAAGTTTTACGTAGAGGAATATGCCATGCAAGAAATTTCTAATATCACTATTTTTATACTCATTGTACCTCCACAATACATTCTATTCCTACTCGGTTGGTTACAGCTTGCTTTATTTAAGGGGGTGGACGTGAAAATGTGTCAAAAAATCAATTTTTCAAAAATATGCTCATTTGAAAGTTCGCGCCTTTCCGGTCATTTTGATACGTTTGAGGAGGATCTGTGTTTACGTGGCCTGCTCTCATTCGAGTTGCAATGGATTATTTATGGCTTTTTTGAATTGAATTGAATTGAATTTGCCTTATTTTACGTGGCGAGACTCAGGCCATGAGGCCTGCTCTTCCGTCTGACCACGCAAATTTCGTTACACTCCTTTCATCAATCATGGGCGAAAGAAGGTATTACTTGGGCGACGAAACAGGCGATTTTGAATTTAGCTCAGAGGCGTCATTTAGGCTTGAGGATCTTTTACATGCAGTAAATCTACTAACATGGGACAGCCGGCTTTACTTCCCCTCCGAAGGAAGGCGTACGAAGGATTTTTTCGACCTTAAAAATCCACGGCTTTGATCGGGTTTGAACCCGCAAACTTGGGTATAGCAGTCCGATACGCTAACCGCTACACCATCGCCGCCGCGCTCACTTTTCACTTCCTTCCTTCCTTCACGCTTTTTCACTTCCTTCCTTCCTTCTGCAGAAACAAAAAAATATAGAATGAAAGCTAGCTATGTATTGCTGCAAGAAAAGCGGCGAATTTTCGGCAGAAACACTTATTGCAGGGCTCTGGTAACGGAAAACGGGATACATCCAGTTGCTAAATTTACAACAAAAAAGTCTATAACGTAGCGCAGCCACAATCCATTTCTTAGTGTCCTTGATACCGGAAAGTTGATTGACGGCAATACGTCTGTGTGTCCGTCCGTCTGTGAACAACGCTGGCGGCTAAACCGTTCACTCGATTTTCTCCAAAATTGACATCTGACTTATGTCGCGGACCCTTGAATTTGAAACCCAAATTTTAATTTTGGGGGGTACTTTACATGAAGCTCCTACGACATTTTCAAAATTGAAAAAAGGCTCCAACGTTTTTAATTAAACTTTCTTCTTGAAAAGTGTGAAAGGCGTTTAAGAGAATGCTGTAGGTCTCTTGTTCATTAAAACCCTGATTTTTCGAAAATTGTTAATGTTCAAAAATTTTCAGCGTCTTCTTACAACTACAATTATGAAGAAGAGATTTTTCCTTAATGAAATATTTTCTTAAAGATAATTTTGAAATAAGGTCATGTACAATTTTTCGAAAATGTAAGTATTTTTAGTGTAATTTTGCGTGAAAATACGGGCGAGAAAATAGGTGCTGTTTTAGCACCACAATTTACAAAAGACTTTGTCTGAGTCAAAGATCTTTACTGGAATATAGGAAATTATTAATTTTATTTGAAAATTTTGTATTCTTAAAAACGGAAACAATTTTATTAAGTTTTGATCTCGGACAGTGTATAAACCTCTTAAGAGAATTGGCAGGTCTCATGTTCGTTGAAAATTGCATTTTTGAAAACTACAAAAGTTCAACAATTTTTGCCTTTTCCCTACAATACAATTTTGAAGATAAACATTTTTCTTAATGACATGTGTTCACAAAAAGAAATTTCAAACAATGTCATGTTAATTTTTCAAAAAGAGTATTTGGGGAAATTTTGTTCAAAATGGAATTTTTTTTTAAATATTTTTTACAAAACAACACAATTTTTTTTATTAAATTTGGACCTTAGATAGCTTAATAGAATAGGACGCTTAATAGAATGGTGAAGGTATCATCTTCGTTAAAATGTCTAATTTTCGAAAATTTAAGAAATTAAAAAAATTTCGGCGTCTTCACAACTACAATTGTGAATATACAATTTTTGTCTTTAACGAAGTGTGTTTATCGAAAACAGATCCTCAAATAATATCATGTTATCATTTATTTATTTATTTATTTATTTATTTATTTATTTATTTATTTAGTTAGTTAGTTAGTTAGTTAGTTAGTTAGTTAGTTAGTTAGTTAGTTAAAACAGTCTTTTAACTTATTTAACTTAGAACTAACAAACACACTTCTTTACTTCAAGAAATTTTGATCGCTGAAAATGGTTTGTTCCATTTGTAAAAGTTATACGTTTATAACTTTTACAAATGGAACAAACCATTTTCAGCAATTTTCGATAGCCAGGAACAGTAGTCGTTACTACTGTTCCTGGCGGTTCACCGGCGCTTGGTTTGAATTGGTTGGGTTTAGATTATTATTTGGAGGATGTGGATTTGGAAAATATGGAGACAATATTTCTAATACTTTACAGGAAAGAAAAATTGAAAAGAATGAGCACAATAAATATGTACGCATATTTTCACTTTAATTTCATATTACCACTTCGCTGCCTTGGGAAACATGAGCGATGGAAATTTGAGAAGTTAATTGTTGACGGCAAGAACATAGGATAAAGACGTCTTTAATTCTTATCCTTGTTGAAAAATTGACATGGAACCATTATGAGGCTTTTAATTCAATTCTAGAAAAGAAATATTACTTTTAATATTATTTAATAATTTAATGTATTTTAAATTGCGTCCTTTAATTGAGTTACATGTAGAAACGAATAGATGATTTTGCTTTGCATATTACGATGTGGGAATGACGAGTAATGCGTGTAAAAACCGAGTAGTTTTCATGAATATAACAATATTATATTTAATTATTATATTTTTTATCCATTTTCATTTTCTTATTAGCGGTATCAAAAAAGCTAATTTGCAAAATGTGTATCCCATACGAATTAGCGGTGATTGTTGCTTTTTGCAACTCATTGTTATAACTCCGCATTAATATCAGTAGGTGATAATAACGGCCACCGTTGTTGGGCGTTAATATAAATTTAACAACTTTATTTACGGCTAAAATATGGATCGCGCATCGTTGGTACTTTTATGTAGCACATGAAACAGAATTCAATGCCAGAAAGCTGGTTAGTTTAAACGTTTGAATTTAAAAAATATATGGATTTTTCACTTTGTTTGTTTAAGAATTTTTCAAATCGTAAAAATATGACATAGCCATTAAAAATATTGCGAGAAAGTGCATGTTGCTTTAGGACCACTATTTTATAATTAAAAATATATTTTATTAAATTACAGTATGCACGTGCACGGTAACGTGAGGTGTTTGGATACATTTTTGGGCTTTTGTTATTCACCATTTATTTTATGGAAATTTGCAGTAGGCATCTTGCATTGGACTTTTTATCGGATGATTTATCTGTGAATGGGGATTTCCAACTGGGTAAGTAATCTAAAAGGCATAAAGGTCTCTTGTCATGGCACGTTATAAATTAAAATGTTTCAAATGTAGGATATCTCCTTCAAAAACTGGATTTTCTAAAAAAAATTGCCTGATAATTTAAACTTCTATTAAATTAGAAGTTATGTATCCAGAACAGTCAAAAATTCAACCCTTTAGTTTTTAGTATTTTTGCAACTAAAAATTGGTTTCAAATTTGAAATTGCATTATTTCTGTTTCTAGCGGATATTCCATTGTGACAGAGATATAAATATTAAATTTAAATAATTATGTTCACGATGATTATAATAATTTCGTTATAAAAAATTTAGTTTCATCTATTTATATCAAAACATTCCGTAGTAGCAGTGGCGGTGGCGGTGGCGGTGGCAGTGACAGAAGCAGTAGCAGTAGCAGTAGCAGTAGCAGTAGCAGTGGCAGTAGCAATATGGATATTCACAAAATTCACACATCTCTGAATATGAAACTTAACGAATGGTTGTGGTATAAACTCTGAAAAGTCGCACGGTCGGTTATGATTATGTCCGAGATGATGGTTCGCGAGCGCGCGACAATTCCGAGATTACAATCCTCGGTGGAACGAACAGAAGTGAGGGGTAAGCAGAAGTGCTACGGAATATGCGAGGGAAGTGTACAAAAAGCACTTCATTATTGAAACAAGATGCAGTTAAAATAAAAAACAACGATTTTTGTAATGTTCATATTGAATTGGATGATCTAAATAAATAATTAAAGAGTGAGAGATAAGAGCAGAAAGAAGGCAGAGAAAACAGAGAGAGAGAGAAGAGGAGAGAAGAGAGAGAGAACGGAGATAAAACAAGGAAAAAAGAGAGAAGAGAGTGAGAAGAAAGAGAGAAGAGAGAGAAGAGAGAGGAGAAAGAAGAGAGAGGAGAAAGAAGAGAGAGAGAAAGAAGGTAGAGAGAAGATAGAAGAGAGAGAAGAGAGAAAAGAGAGAAGAGAGAGAGAAGAGAGAGAAGATAGAGAGAAGAGAGAGAGAACAGAGAGAGAAGAGGGAGAGCAAGCGAGAGAAAAGGAAGGGATAAAAGAGAGAAGAGAGAGGGAGGGAAAGGAAGAGGGAGAGAGAGGGGGTGTCTGACCTTGCTGATGGTGGTGCTGCCGGTGCGCACGTTGAAGATCTCGTTGCGCGCCGTGAGCTCCTCCTCGAGCGGCAGCGCGGCGCCCAGCGGGAGCCCCTGCAGCGCCAGGGGGCCCAGGCCCAGGCTCAGGCTCAGGCTTAGGCACGGGCTGGGAATACGCACCGGCGGCGCCGCGTCGCCGTAATCGGACGGCGTCGCCAGCCCGCCCGTCTCGTCCTCCTCTGCCTCCTCCTCCTCCTCCTTCCGCCCCTCTCCCTCTCAGCCGCCGCCGCCGCCGCCGAAGCAGCCCTTTCCAGGCTGTCCGCCTCGAAGTCGGCAGGCGCAGGCGCGGGCGCGGGGTCAGGTGGCACCTTGGGGGCGGTAGCACTGCTGCAAATCCATTTTCACATACTCATGAAACACGAACCCATTTCATTCAAACATACATTTTAATGTTATTCTTTCTTCATTAAAATACAATTTGCACTTCATATAAACTAGAATAAACGAGCAAGAATGGGTTCCAATGTGGGATGAAAAACCTACACGTTGTCTTCAAGACTTTGGGAAGGACATACTTATGTAATTTCGGGAAATATTAAATGTTGCAGAACATCTTTCAGATTGCAAACAGAATACATCCATAACTACAATAAAATAATTTTTTCCAATAATCCTTCGAATAACTAAATTAAAAGAATAAAGAGAGGCGCACTTTAATGTTGTAAAGTTTTAAATCATATATCCCTGATCCCTCCGCTGCCACCATTTAAGGAATTGCGTAAAGAACTCATTTCAATGACACAAATTCCATTGTCTTGATTTCTTCAAAATACAAATAGCATAGTATGTATTCAATTCTTTCTACTTAACAAAAGGCGTTGAATTTAACGAGTTTTGTTAAGTAGAAAGAATTGAGTACTCCAACTGTCACAGTAATAAAGCGAACTCTCAGCAAACGGAGCGAACTAATAGCCGAAAAATGTATGCGGCGCGTACCTGGTCGTGGCAGGGCGAGGGCGGGAGCGGGGCCGCGCGCCGGCTGCTGCTGCGAGTGCGGTGAAAGTCGTTAAGTTGAACGCGGATGACGGCGTCCATCAGCCTCCTGGTGCCGGAGGGCGCGGGCGCAGGCGTGGGCGCGGGTGTGAGTGTGGGGGGTCCGCAGGCGAGGGCGCTGGCACGGGGGCGGGCGAGGGCGCGGGAGCGGCGGCGGGCGGCGCCGGGGCTGCGGGGCGGCGCCTTTCCGCGGCGCCGACCCCGCCCCCTTGCCGCCGCCCGCGGAGGCAGCGCGCCGGGCGTGCGACGGGGACCTGCACACACACACACACACATTCATGGATGTTTCCCTGCTAAGGCCATTGTTGTACTAAATGCACTATCAGGGGAGGAGGGAGTGTTCGTAGGGTTGGTGGTGGATGATGAGAGCCGACGCCAAGCTACACGTTGGTTTGCAGGAGCTCACCTCCGATTGATTGATTGACTTTTAGTGATTCCGTGTGCGTCAACTACTGAGATCATAGACGCGTAAGTGTAGTGCATGTTTTTTTATCGGGGGTGGCGGTGATCTCCCCCCCACTGGATGGCGAGATCCGGCGCCGACCTGCCGTCGACTAGCGGGGTTATCCCCAACCATGTATCTCCCACCAGCGGGGCAGCGCCCCAGCAGGCACAATATCTAAGTCCCTGACCGGTCTCCCGGCATGTATGGTAGTGTAGTGCGTGTTAGTGTAAGTGTGAGTGTAAGTGGAGAAGATAGGACAAGGAAGACGAAGGAAACATCGCGCGCGGTCCGTGGCCCGTTTGTTGTACTCTGCTCCAGAATTCACCTGGTGTGTCACCATCACTGGGGAGCACCACCTTAGACGGGACATGTCTCAAGCTCCCAATTGGTCTCCTGACAAGTGTGGAAGTGTAGTGTATGTAAGTGTAAGTGTGTAGGGGTGAAGAAGGGACAAGAGGAAGGAAAGATCGCGCCCGGTATTTGTTCCGATGGTTAGGGTACTAATCAGTTACTCGCCTGGTATTTATGGGAGAAACCACGGAAAACTACCACTAGAGCAGCCGGCCGCTAGAATTCTCCTCCAGACAATGGCTGAATACGACCCTGCTATGTAACTGGTGGCAAAACTCCTCCGCCGTGGGGATTCGAGGGCTAGGGCCAACCCGGTTAGAATGGCAGCAGTAATTAAGAGTGCGTGCGGACTCACCTGAGTTTGGGGGGCGAGCTGCGCAGGGCGACGGCCACGGGCGTGGCCGTGGGGGCGGGCGTGGGGCGGGCAGCGGGGCGGACGTGCCAGCACGGGCCCCACCGGCACGTCCTCCAACCACCGCCGGATGCTGCTGGCCTTGCTCTCGGCGGCGGCGGCTGCGGCGGCCGGCGGGGCAGCAAGCGAGGCACGGGGGCATGCGCTCTCCCCCGCCGCCGCCCTCGCCGCCGCCGCCGCCACCGCCGCGCCGTCCTCCTCCGGGATGCCCATGAGCGAGGGCGCGAACCGCTTGGCGCTGAGCTTGTGCTTGGCGATGGAGATGACCTCGCGGATCTTCGTGAGGAACTCCACGGCCGCCGGCGGCGGCGCCTGCGCACACCACACTCGTCCTTAAGGCTTTGCACACGATCGTTTCACAGGTATAGAGCGATTTTCCTAAGGATGAGCCAAAGTGACAGCTAGTGCTGGCAACATAACTGAAGGTTCTGTGGTCGTCGTGCCCTTGAGCCCATTAGAATCCCTTCCCGCATTCGTTCGTTTGCAGTTGGCTAACTTGTAAATGGCTTCGACGCCTCCTTTTGTGATGTCCTCGTCCGACAAAATATAGTGCGCTACGAGAAATAATTGAAATTAGGAAGTGCAGTGTTATGTACTCTTCTGTAAAAACTCTTTTTTTCCTTTACATATTACATTGAATTTACTTTTTGTGTGATAAATATTATGTTTGTTTTAAAATCGAAACTTGAATTCGAGATGCGTACCGATGCACGTGGTTTCAGCCTTTGTGCTGTTGTGTGGCGAGCTGTGATTGATAGGTTTCTATTTACATTCCTGGCAGTTTTATTTTACTGGTTGTGAGAGTATGTTAAGAGATTTTCCACATTTATAATTAAATTTAATTATTTCCCGGACTCTCGTACGTGCATATACTTCAGCGAAAGTCTTCGACTTATGGATAGTGATGTCTTCTCAGAAGCCATAACCAAACACTTTACGAAGGGGCTGAACAGCTGTCGCGGCGGAGGAATATTTCTCTGAAATAACGTGATGTTCACTTCTTTTCGCCGCGAACTGTCACTTTGGCTCATCCTTAGGAAAATCGTTCTATACACTACACAAATGTATAGATTCATTGCACAAGTTTATGTTTGCGGGTTATTCAATTTGACTTCTGCAGTTTTCAGTTAAGTGCACATGACTTTGCACCCCGACTCCGTAAGTCCCGCCCGTCTTTTCTACAAGGCATTCATTAGTTGTAACCAGGTGCGGCTCGTCATGAAATGCTGTAAGACGGAGCCTCTCCTGTAGAAATCGCCGCCTAAAAGAAATTTAAACTTATATTTATGAATGAATTTATTTATTAATTATGAATTTCTGAGTTACATTATGTCAGTCAGTCATATCAAAATTTTGGTTTGTGAGTTCGATAACTGTCGACCATAACGCATTTGAAGCTGTTGACAGGGAAGGCAAAATCGTTAGGCTCCTAATTCATTCCGCCATAAGGCATGTGTAAAACGACGAAGTGTGACGTCATGCATTCACTGCACAGGCTTAACGGCGGACGAACGCTGCGGCAGGCAGCCTTCATGGGTAGGACGAAGGGTCTGAAGAAGTCTGAAGCGTGCTCATCAGATAGCATTACTATGCAGCTCAGCAAGTAGTATTGCGCATCAACTAGTTTTCCCAATTTGCGATAGGAGCGCTACTGCCTTATGCCTGTATCGGAAGAGATTATGTATATATAATGTATGCAATATAATATAATGCAATGCATTTGCAGCCTTCCCTATTTAGAAAATGAAGAGCCGCGACTGCTTGTAACGTTGTGTCATTGACTTTGAAAGACAGTTTCTCATGTATTAATTGATCAGGAGATGGCAAATATTCCCATTTAACCAATTCCCAACGTGCATCCACATTTATACAATTGATTTAATACTGTAACAATCGTGACCTAAAATTCTGGCAATGCTCGCACGTTTAAAGACGTAACATCACTATTTCCATGAAGACAAAAGTGTAGCACAGCTCGGCCGTCTGCACTGCAAATGGATGAGAATTGCGACGGTAATCTATTCCATAAATGAAACCTAAGCAGCATGTGAGGTGCAATATTTTTCAGCATATTGAACAATTCACGTGCGCCTTTGTCGGTGGGCGGGAGGAGATACGCCGTCCACCAAATATTTTCCTGTACATTCAATTTTTTATAAAAAAAACAAACATACTTGACATATTTCCAGTATAACACTTATGTATTAAATATAAGATAAGATGGTGTTTATTAGCAAAAATGTTTTGTCATCATTCATTTACCAAAAAGTCAGAAACTCGTATGCAGATATGTGAATGAAAAACGTGCAAAAATGCTTCTAAAATGACAGATAAGTCCAGAGTATCCCACGCAAGCTTACATTTTAATATTTACCAAATAGAACCAATGAAAACGACATATGTCACCACTACAGCTTTAATAGCCACATCCCGTTGCTCCTTTCGTTTGCCAGCAGTCGAAGAACATCAACAAAGATCCAATAAATTTAAAAAACAATAGACTTTCTCAACAACAAAATAAATAACAACTTAATATCAAATATTCTGTCTTACAGTGCACAAGTTAATGCACAAGTAAACCCACATTCCAATGAACTTGAGAATCTTTCCAAAGAATCTGTACATGCTTGCAAAGCATTCCGCTTGTTTATCTTCAATAATTCAAAGCTGGGTGATAGTAGAGCTTGCGTGGGCGGGTGTGTGGGTGTGAGCGGGGACATGCACGGGGGCGTGGCTCACCGCGAGCAGCTCCGGCTCAAAGAAGGGTGGGTTGGAGTAGAGCTTGCGTGGGGGGTGTGTGGGTGTGAGCGGGGACATGCACGGGGCGTGGCTCACCGCGAGCAGCTCCGGCTCAAAGAAGGCTGGTTGAAGTAGAGCTTGCGTGGGCGGGTGTGGTGTGAGCGGGACATGCACGGGGGCGTGGCTCACCGCGAGCAGCTCCGGCTCAAAGAAGGGTGGGTTGAAGTAGAGCTTGCGTGGGCGGGTGTGTGGGTGTGAGCGGGGACATGCACGGGGGCGTGGCTCATTGCGAGCAGCTCCGGCTCAAGAAGGGTGGGTTGAGTAGAGCTTGCGTGGGGGTGTGGGTGTGAGCGGGGACATGCACGGGGTCGTGGCTCACCGCGAGCAGCTCCGGCTCAAAGAAGGGTGGGTTGGAGTAGAGCTTGCGTGGGCGTGTGTGTGGGTGTGAGCGGGGACATGCACGGGGGCGTGGCTCACCGCGAGCAGCTCCGGCTCAAAGAAGGGTGGGTTGAAGAGAGCTTGCGTGGGCGGGTGTGGGTGGAGCGGGACATGCACGGGGCGTGGCTCACCGCGAGCAGCTCCGGCTCAAAGAAGGTGGGTTGAGTAGAGCTTGCGTGGGCGGTGTGAGGGGACATGCACGGGGGCGTGGCTCACCGCGAGCAGCTCCGGCTCAAAGAAGGCTGGGTTGAGTAGAGCTTGCGTGGGCGGTGTGGGTGTGAGCGGGGACATGCACGGGGGCGTGGCTCACCGCGAGCAGCTCCGGCTCAAAGAAGGGTGGTTGAAGTAGAGCTTGCGTGGCGGGTGTGTGGGTGTGAGCGGGGACATGCACGGGGGCGTGGCTCACCGCGAGCAGCTCCGGCTCAAAGAAGGCTGGGTTGAAGTAGAGCTTGCGTGGGCGGGTGTGGGTGTGAGCGGGACATGCACGGGGCGTGGCTCATTGCGAGCAGCTCCGGCTCAAAGAAGGCTGGGTTGAAGTAGAACTTGCGTGGCGGGTGTGTGGTGTGAGCGGGGACATGCACGGGGGCGTGGCTCACCGCGAGCAGCTCCGGCTCAAAGAAGGCTGGGTTGAAGTAGAGCTTGCGTGGGCGGGTGTGGGTGTGAGCGGGGACATGCACGGGGGCGTGGCTCACCGCGAGCAGCTCCGGCTCAAAGAAGGCTGGGTTGAAGTAGAGCTTGCGTGGGGGGTGTGGGTGTGAGCGGGGACATGCACGGGGCGTGGCTCATTGCGAGCAGCTCCGGCTCAAAGAAGGCTGGGTTGAAGTAGAGCTTGCGTGGGCGGGTGTGTGGGTGTGAGCGGGGACATGCACGGGGGCGTGGCTCATTGCGAGCAGCTCCGGCTCAAAGAAGGCTGGGTTGAAGTAGAGCTTGCGTGGGCGGGTGTGTGGGTGTGAGCGGGGACATGCACGGGGGCGTGGCTCACCGCGAGCAGCTCCGGCTCAAAGAAGGGTGGGTTGAAGTAGAGCTTGCGTGGGCGGGTGTGTGGGTGTGAGCGGGGACATGCACGGGGGCGTGGCTCACCGCGAGCAGCTCCGGCTCAAAGAAGGGTGGGTTGAAGTAGAGCTTGCGTGGGCGGGTGTGTGGGTGTGAGCGGGGACATGCACGGGGGCGTGGCTCACCGCGAGCAGCTCCGGCTCAAAGAAGGGTGGGTTGGAGTAGAGCTTGCGTGGCGGGTGTGAGCGGGGACATGCACGGGGCGTGGCTCACCGCGAGCAGCTCCGGCTCAAAGAAGGCTGGGTTGAAGAGAGCTTGCGTGGCGGGGTGTGGTGTGAGCGGGGACATGCACGGGGCGTGGCTCACCGCGAGCAGCTCCGGCTCAAAGAAGGTGGGTTGAAGAGAGCTTGCGTGGGCGGGGTGGGTGTGAGCGGGACATGCACGGGGGCGTGGCTCACCGCGAGCAGCTCCGGCTCAAAGAAGGGTGGGTTGAAGTAGAGCTTGCGTGGGCGGGTGTGGTGTGAGCGGGGACATGCACGGGGGCGTGGCTCACCGCGAGCAGCTCCGGCTCAAAGAAGGCTGGTGAAGTAGAGCTTGCGTGGCGGGGTGTGGGTGTGAGCGGGGACATGCACGGGGGCGTGGCTCACCGCGAGCAGCTCCGGCTCAAAGAAGGGTGGGTTGGAGTAGAGCTTGCGTGGGCGTGTGTGTGGGTGTGAGCGGGGACATGCACGGGGGCGTGGCTCACCGCGAGCAGCTCCGGCTCAAAGAAGGGTGGGTTGAAGTAGAGCTTGCGTGGCGGGTGTGTGGGTGTGAGCGGGACATGCACGGGGCGTGGCTCACCGCGAGCAGCTCCGGCTCAAAGAAAGGTGGGTTGGAGTAGAGCTTGCGTGGGCGGTGTGAGCGGGGACATGCACGGGGCGTGGCTCACCGCGAGCAGCTCCGGCTCAAAGAAGGCTGGGTTGAAGTAGAGCTTGCGTGGGCGGGTGTGTGGGTGTGAGCGGGGACATGCACGGGGGCGTGGCTCACCGCGAGCAGCTCCGGCTCAAAGAAGGCTGGGTTGAAGTAGAGCTTGCGTGGGCGGGTGTGTGGGTGTGAGCGGGGACATGCACGGGGCGTGGCTCACCGCGAGCAGCTCCGGTTCAAAGAAGGCTGGGTGAAGTAGAGCTTGCGTGGGCGGTGTGTGGGTGTGAGCGGGGACATGCACGGGGCGTGGCTCATTGCGAGCAGCTCCGGCTCAAAGAAGGCTGGGTTGAAGTAGAGCTTGCGTGGGCGTGTGTGTGGGTGTGAGCGGGGACATGCACGGGGGCGTGGCTCACCGCGAGCAGCTCCGGCTCAAAGAAGGGTGGGTTGAAGTAGAGCTTGCGTGGGCGGGTGTGTGGGTGTGCGGGGACATGCACGGGTCGTGGCTCACCGCGAGCAGCTCCGGCTCAAAGAAGGGTGGGTTGAGAGAGCTTGCGTGGGCGTGTGTGAGCGGGGACATGCACGGGGCGTGGCTCATTGCGAGCAGCTCCGGCTCAAAGAAGGGTGGGTTAGAGTAGAGCTTGCGTGGGCGGGTGTGGGTGTGAGCGGGGACATGCACGGGGGCGTGGCTCACCGCGAGCAGCTCCGGCTCAAAGAAGGGTGGGTTGGAGTAGAGCTTGCGTGGGCGGGTGTGAGCGGGGACATGCACGGGGGCGTGGCTCACCGCGAGCAGCTCCGGCTCAAAGAAGGGTGGGTTGAAGGGTTGCGTGGGGGGGTGGGGTGTGAGCGGGGACATGCACGGGGCGTGGCTCACCGCGAGCAGCTCGGCTCAAAGAAGGGTGGGTTGAGAGAGCTTGCGTGGGCGGGTGTGTGGGTGAGCGGGGACATGCACGGGGCGTGGCTCACCGCGAGCAGCTCCGGCTCAAAGAAGGGTGGGTTGAGTAGAGCTTGCGTGGCGTGTGTGTGGTGTGAGCGGGACATGCACGGGGGCGTGGCTCACCGCGAGCAGCTCCGGCTCAAAGAAGGCTGGGTTGAAGTAGAGCTTGCGTGGGCGGGTGTGTGGGTGTGAGCGGGGACATGCACGGGGCGTGGCTCATTGCGAGCAGCTCCGGCTCAAAGAAGGCTGGGTTGAAGTAGAGCTTGCGTGGGCGGGTGTGTGGGTGTGAGCGGGGACATGCACGGGGGCGTGGCTCACCGCGAGCAGCTCCGGCTCAAAGAAGGGTGGGTTGAGTAGAGCTTGCGTGGCGGGTGTGGGTGTGAGCGGGGACATGCACGGGGCGTGGCTCACCGCGAGCAGCTCCGGCTCAAAGAAGGTGGGTTGGAGTAGAGCTTGCGTGGGCGGGTGTGTGGGTGAGCGGGACATGCACGGGGCGTGGCTCACCGCGAGCAGCTCCGGCTCAAAGAAGGCTGGGTTGGAGTAGGGTTTGCGTGGGCGGGTGTGTGGGTGTGAGCGGGGACATGCACGGGGGCGTGGCTCACCGCGAGCAGCTCCGGCTCAAAGAAGGGTGGGTTGAAGTAGAGCTTGCGTGGGCGGGTGTGTGGGTGTGAGCGGGGACATGCACGGGGGCGTGGCTCGTGGGTGTGAGGGGGACATGCACGGGGGCGTGGCTCAGCGAGCAGCTCCGGCTCTAAGAAGGCTGGGTTGAGTAGAGCTTGCGTGGGCGGGTGTGGGGGGAGCGGGACATGCACGGGGCGTGGCTCATTGCGAGCAGCTCCGGCTCAAGAAGGCTGGGTTGAGTAGAGCTTGCGTGGCGGTGTGTGGGTGTGAGGGGACATGCACGGGGCGTGGCTCACGCGAGCAGCTCCAGCTCAAAGAAGGCTGGGTGAAGTAGAGCTTGCGTGGGCGGTGTGTGGTGTGAGCGGGACATGCACGGGGGCGTGGCTCATTGCGAGCAGCTCCGGCTCAAAGAAGGTGGGTTGGAGAGAGCTTGCGTGGGCGGGTGTGGGTGTGAGCGGGGACATGCACGGGGGCGTGGCTCACCGCGAGCAGCTCCGGCTCAAAGAAGGCTGGGTTGGAGTAGAGCTTGCGTGGGCGGAGGTTCGGGCGTGGGCGGGGACTTAGACGGGGGCGTGGCTCACCGCGAGGAGCTCCGGCTCAAAGAAGGCTGGGTTGAAGTAGAGCTTGCGTCGTCCGGAGAGCGCCGCCATTGCCCCGCGCAGGGAGTCGGGGCGGTGCGCGTCGAAGGCGAGGGCGCCGTCTAGGCCGAGGGCGTCGGCGTCGTCTGCGTGGGCGTCGGCGCGGGCGTCGGGCGTCTCCACGATGGACACGTTCTCTTCGGGCAGGCGCTCCAGCCCCCCGCCGCCGCCCGCCGCCGCCGCGGCCTCGTGCAGCAGCGCCGCCAGCTCGCGGTGCACCAGCGCTGCTGTCACCTGCACCTGCGCCCAGCGCCCCGCGCCATTAGGCATGTCCCAACAGCGCTACAGCACCATACTCGAGTAAGGCTCTACGCTCGCAACTGCACCCTGGTGGAAGCGTAGTGGAAGCGTAGTGCATGTAAGTGTGTTGCTCAATCAAAGTTTTGTGCGAACGAGTGTAGTCTCCTGAACGGTTCACTAAGAACGATAAGGACTATTGACTCATCTTTTCTACTCTAAGGAAGTTAACATTTTATTTGCATATTCAGCTCATAATATCTTAAGCCGACTCTAAAAATATTTATATATCGGCCGATGCGCGTACAACGTATATTTGTAAAATTACTTTTTAAAGGACACCTTTCGGTACTGTAACTGTTCGCCTTCTTACAGTACCGAAAGGTCTCCTTTAATAAGTAATTTTACAAATATACGTTGTACTTTCTTTCTGTTGCTATGCATACAACTTATTTTTTAATATGAAATGTAAACGTCTGTAGTTCTATAACTTTTGTTTCGTGTTCTTGAGTCACCCAAGATTGCGGGATTCAGTACGGAACAGTGTTCTGCGTATTACTGTGCACCACATCTGTATATTTTTTATGAAACTACTCGTACTTAAAGCTTTTTCCCCCGATTAGTCAAAGAAACATCAGTTTACGACGGAAGATTAATAACTGCTTTTCGGTATGGCTGTTTGTCGAGTGAGTGTACTATCTAATACTGTCACAACGTATAAAGAGAAATAAAATATCCTGTATCTGTGCTACGCAATTGGGTCATCTCCGCCCGTCCATCACTCATGATTACATCGCTTGTAGTTCGGCATTCGTCGCGTGTCGCTCTGCTGGTGAAAAACTGACATTTTTTTCAGACAATGTGTGTATGGGGGGGGGGTTAAACACTTAAAACGTCTTGAGGGGAAGTGAGACATGTAAGATGATCACTGGCTCATTCAATTCTTCTTGACAAAACGGATCGATTGGCACACTTTTTACGTAGTAGTATCTTTCAGGATTTTCCTGGACAAATTCTAAAACAAAGTGTTTTTGAGGAGTGTCAAAGTACTTACGACTAAACAGCTTTAAGCATCTATACGGCATTTCTGATAATAAAATTGACTTGATACATCAGGTTGTCGATAATTAAAACTAATTGTGTAATGAAAAAACAGTGTTTAAAAATATTTTCATCGATTTTTTTCGTATAAATTATTATATCCAAACATAGTAAGCAATTTCTTTATAGCAACAACTTACATAGCACAAAATATCAGCTTTACATGAATATACTTTCCGAGGCGCTATGTTATGCTAGAAGATTAATACATTTTGAACCCACAAGAATACTATTTGCATCTTTAAATCACGTTTCTTGTCTTCCTCATGTCATATGCGTAATGAATTGACAAAGTACAATCTTCTATAATGAATTAAGTGAATTCAAAGTATTTGAATGAGGTCTAGTTAAACATTGCATTGTCTGTTAAAAATTGAGTAATCTAATATTTAAAACAAGAAATAGTGAAATAGTCCGTCAGAAGAAATCATAGTCCTTTTCCTATTCTAAATGTTATAATAATACTAATTAATAATTTAGTATTGGGCATCTATAAATTACCAAAATCTCGTTAATTATATTTTTAGTACGTAAGATATAGTTTTCACGCGAACACAACAGACGAATTTTGAAATACCAAAACAATTTACAATTGGGGATATTGTTTAAAGCAAAAACGTATTTTGAGAGTTAATTAAAAATAGACAGCGCGTTTGAGTGATTACTGGGGGCAAGAACTTGTTCAATTAGAAAGTAGGGTTGTTCTTGTGTGTGGACATAGTTCCGACGCCAGCGCTCTCTGTGCCGCGTAAAACGCGAGAGGAACGAGGTCGCGCAGTGCACACAAGGAACAAGAGCTGCATTAGGCGAGAGTAGAAAGCCCGGATGGCGACCCGGCCGAGCCGCCGACCGCTGCAGCTGGCCACAGTGACCGCGGGGAAGAATGGAAACATTCAACTTTTCACGTCACTCTTTTGTTGCTCTTCGTACACGAACTTCGAAGAGGACCGTAATTTTTTTTTCACTCGGAACAAAAAGTTATTGATCAATTTGTCGTATTGTATTAAATTATTCAGAATATGCTAATGTATGGTATGAAGATGTTTAAAGTATTTGGACCATTATACTTTGTAAAATATCTGTGTGAAAAGTATGGGCAACTTTTGGCAATAAAAGCTACGTTTCATTAACATTTTAGTCAAATTTTCTCATTTTTACATTCTAAAAATATAATTTACTTCCGTATTTTCTTATGCTTTTTGCATCGCATATGAATTTGTTTTTTACAGGTGCATCCACATAGGTTAAATGTCATAGTAGATATAAAACTGGTTGAAAGTAGGTACTATTATTTTATTGCTGCGTTCACAACAAACAATCGAACAACGTGTAAGATACATCTGTCTTAAAATAAGGTTTTTTATTTATCCCTCACATGTCTGTGTAGAAACATTGTGTTGAAGTGGATATTCTTGTGACCCTTCATTGACGGTTGAATGTAAATATAATTTATCATGGAACTCCGTCATGGAAATGCATAATGATAGATACTTATTCCTTGTTATGTCTTTTCCTCATTCACGTACTAAGAAATATGTGATTTCTGTGAAAGATTCTGTGACATGTGGGATGAAAAATCATTGAAACAAATGTAGGAGTGAATAATAGAAATAACTATTGAGTATAGAAAAAATAATGTTTCATTGAAATACGTATTGTAGGTCATAATTTTGGGTTCGGATACATAATTTCGGTTAATATATAATCGTTCTGATTATTATTTGGTAATGATGTAGGTTATATGTTGAATATTTATCAATGTTGTTGGTTATGTATTGAGTACTGTCAACTTGTTATGATTTGGGTAACCTAGTGTGGCGTGTCATTGGTGGACAAATGTGTGAGGCGCCTGGCATGTGTTGTGTGCATATGATAGGTGTCGTGGGACAGCGTCGTGTAGTGAATGCCGCGTACATGTTCCGTGAATTGTGGATCGCCTGTTGTAATACGAGAGCAATTCTCTTGTTTGCTTGTGTTTTCTGCGATGTGCGGCTTTGACTTCTGTGTTAACTTATAGGGAAGAGAGGGGCTAGAGTGGACATTTTTCATTCAGAATGCTATAACTTAAATTCTTTAATTTACATTCTGTGCCCGCTGCATATCTTAGTATTTCATCTTTACTTTTCTACATAAGTAGTTTTAATATTTTCGTCCTAAATACATTTTAAATACAATGTATAAAACATACATTCATCCGCTCTGCCCCCCCTTAATGTCTAATGTGAACAAAGCGTGGGGCTTATGTGGGTACACACAAAAACAGTTATTTTTGTTTCATTTGTATTTTTAATATTCTCTAGCGCATCAATATCTTCTTACATAATATTTTAGTGACTGATATTGCTCTTTTGAGTTTTCCTAACATACGTTCTGACCACTGAAATGAGTAAGAAGAAAAGTAAATAAGGAAAACAGTATTTACTAATTTAGCAATTATTGTCTGTAAAATGTGCTGATTATATTATTATTCGTTTAATAATTTTCAGAACAATTATATTTAATCTCACAGGTCAATTGAAACAATATGTATTGTAATTAATCTCCTAAACAGTATAGAGTTGGTAATCTTCCTAGCTGAACATAAACTGTAAAATTTTGCTGTTCAATACTGTGGAATTAGTGTCGATAGTCCTAATGTCAATGTTCACATTAACTCCCACCCTCAATCAACATTTCCCACAAGTAATATGAAATCAATTAATCCGGCGTAGTTTAGAAGAGATACATTTCGCTTCAAAAATACTAGCGTTTTGGGTGGGCGCTAGATTTAAAAAAAATTAGTGACCTAGTCACATGCACAGACGGAGAATTTTACACTGTTCATGCGGGACAAAATGCTCACAAAAACATCATTTAAAACCGAATCGTAGGAGAACTAGGGCAATGAAAACGGAACTTATCACTTATTTTGGCGAAGGAAGTGATAAGTCGACATTTTTTGCTGAAAATGAGATACTTGAAACTATCGCCAGATTCTGTACTTTTACGGCGAATGGAATAAGTTGAAACCCTTGAGTAATGAGTTTTTTGTAATATCTCGATCATGTGGCTGAATCAGAAATATGAGGAAGATAAGTCGAGTTGTCTGATTATTCACGCAATGATTTGGTATCATCTAGAAAGTTGCGTTGTCTGTTTATTCTCGCAAGAAGATTCGCTGGAATGATCAGAGGATGGGGAGGTAACTTGCTCTAGAGATTGATCGATTAAAACCGGGAGAGGTGATTAAGAACATGAACTGATGTCACTGCAATGTCTCTGACCAGGAGGTCCAAGGTTCGAGTACCGACGGTGGCAAGACTTTCGACATTAGCTAGATAGCTAGGTTAAATTCAGTTGTCAGGAGAATTCTAGCGGCTGTCTGCTCTGATCGGTAGGTTTTTGTGGTTTCTTCGATCAACACCAGGCGAATGCCGGAGCAGTAAGTACCCTAACAAACGGGCCAAGGACCGCAGCGCGATTTTTCTTTCCCCTATCTTGTCCTAACCTCAACCGTTACACATACTTACACTTACACGCATTGCATTACACTACCACACATGCCGGAAGATGGGTGTGGAACTGAGAGTTGTCCCAACTGCGGCGGAACCCTGTCGGTGGGAGATACATGGTTAGGGGAGAACTCCTCTAGCTGACATGTAAATCTGCGCCGATCTCACCGTTCAGCGAGGTAATAATTATCGCCACACCTCCGAAGGAAAACATGCACTACACTGACGGGACTAAAGACCTCAGCAGATGACGCGCCAGGAATGAAATTGATTGATTAGTAATTCCGAGCGCGTCAATCGCCACGGTCGTTAGTCCCGTTCGTGTATTGAATGTTTTATCGCGGAAGGTGTTGGAGTTCCTCCCATGCAGAATGATGAAATCCGGCGCCCACTGATACATTTGTTTAGAGGGTGTTACCCCTGCAGGTATATCCCACTAGCGGGGCACAGCCCCTACCGAGGCCTGCTCTGAGCTCCCAAATGTTGCCCCGACATGTGTGGTAGTGTAGTGCAAGTAAGTTTGATTGTACATACATACATACATACATTTATTTGAACTGCAATTGGGTATGACCCGGTGGCAGTTAACGACCCGGCGGCAGTTAAGCAATAGGAGTAAGCAATTGTAAGCAATATTGTAAGCAATAGGACAAGTACGAGGAAGCTATCGCGCGCCGTCCCGTTTGATAGGGCACTTCCCCCGAAATGCGCGTGGTAGTGATTGGAGGCACCAGCGAAAAATGCCGCTGAGCGAGAGCAGCCGGCCGCTGGTGGCGCGAGGGGCGGGCTGCGTGTGTAGTGAAGTGCGGTATGAATGTGCGAGTGAATGAGTTTGTATATATAGAATAAGCATGAATGAGCGTGTGAATGAACATAAAACAAAATAAGAAGGACATGAACAATCAAAAGAACGTTTAACTTTATTCTTTAAATTTTTGTAAATAAAACGAAGAGGCATTGTTTAGTTTTAAGTAGATTAAGATTAGATATAGTTAGTTTTTTTAAGTTACAGTCCTCTCTCTAGCTCCAAAAACCGAAAGGTTGGAGCGCAAAAAATATGTATTCCCTGATCTGAATAAATTCCCGCCTCGCCAGGGCTACTGGTGAGGGGAAAATGAAAAAAAAAGAAAAAAGAAAAAAAATCATTATCTTCTTAAATAATTTTTTACTGGCTGATATTGCCCTTTTGAGTTGTCCTAACATACGTTCTGACCACTGAAATGAGGAAGAAGAAAAGTAAATAAGGAAGACAGTATTTACTAATTTAGCAATTATTGTCTGTAAAATGTGCTGATTATATTATTATTCGTTTAATAATTTTCAAAACAATTATATTTAATCTCACAGGTGCATTGAAACAATATGATATTGTATCTGTAACTTTAATGAATTATGTAACTAAACAGTAGCCCTGCGTCGTGTCTCACCCCCTGTCCGGAGGCGGAGTCGTCGCTGAGCGGCAGCGCCGAGTCGGAGGCGGCGTCGCCGGCCGAGCAGCACGGGCGCTGTCGCGGCGTAGGAGGCGGCGCTGTCGCTGGCGTAGGAGGCGGCGTCGCACGTGTCGCACGCGTCGTCGCGTTGCGCCGCCAGCAGCGGGTTGTTCTTCACCACGCCCCGCCCCCCCCCCCCCGGCCCCGCCCCCCACCGCCCCCGCCACGGCCCCACACGCCGCGCAGCCCGCGCAGCAGGCTCAGCCCACCTGCAACACACAGTCGGCCTTCAGTACATCTTGCAAGAAAAAAATCATAAATCATTCTTCTTTGAATAGGAGCACGCATACGTCATTTGCTTCGATTGCTCTTAACGGACGGCCAACTACTCTACGTATTGACGTGAAACGACGCACCCGGCTTAAAGTTAGGAGGCGATTATAACGAGCCCTTGTTTGTGTTACCGGCCAAATGTAGTACAATACTTTTCTAATATCGACAGATCGCAACCAATCGGACGAACGAAAAGCCTCTCATAACGATGTGCGTTCAACAATAATTTTCCAAATATCCGTCCGATAAGAACAATCCAAACAAATGAGTTGTAGTTAAGCCAATACTTTATTATACAGAGGGAAAACATTCAAATCAGCTCAACAATACAAACTAAAATTTTCAGTTGTAAAATCTTAAGGTTCTTTTCAACTGCAACTTGCACACACTATTAGTGCTGTTTTAAAACCGGTTAAGATTGGTAAAGTTGACCAGGATATACATGCAATTTTTTCCCCGAAAATTGATATATTATATATATATATATATATATATATATATATATATCCCCATATATATATATATATTATATATATATATATATGGGGACATATTACGTTCGTGCCACTCATAAATCTGCACATTAGGAGCTTTTGAACCTACACATCAAAAATAAGATCTTGGAGATCATTAAGATATTTTAATTTTGGAGAGTACTTTTAATGAAGCTTCTGTGTCATTTTCAAACATTTCTGAAAAATACATGAATTTTTGTTGGAAACTTTTTGCTCGAATAGAAGAAGTCCATTAATAAGTATGGTATACTTACAATTTTCACTAAAATCCCCGACATTTAGAAAATTGTAACCTTCTTTATATTTAATGCACTAAGAGTTTTCGTTTAAAAATAATTGTAACTACTCAACCCATTTTCGTGATTTTTGCTTCAAATGCACGGCAATGAAGCCAGATATTTGATCGTTTTTATTATTAACCGGTTTTATACAAACATTAAATTTTAATAAAGTCGTAAAATTAATACAATGATTGCTGATCTTATTAGATTTGTAGGAGGAGAAATCTAAGCAAAAGTCATTACGATAAGATATATTCTTTTCAACTAACATACATGGACATAAGCCTCATGTGAATGGAATTTCAAATTGTTTTAGTTGCAAATTTCACTCACGTTTACTATTAATTCCATAACAGCAGTAATACATTATTCACCGCATAAGGGGCCAGAAAACCAATTATTTATTCCATATTTGTAATAAATAATGAACATTATATTTTCACTGTAAAGAATAAACCTACAGTTTCCAAATGCTGCGTTGCGACTGAATTTGAGGAGCCGGCCAATTAAGGCGAGTCGTGTGAAAAGCCATTTGCGTCGGCCTCTGACGTCTCTTCCACCCTCATCTGCGTGCGCGGCGAGGCACCGAGATAAGCCCCCCACCCCTCCCTGCCCCTTCCACGTGCAGTGCGATGAAAGCCACTTCCAGGAGCTGCTAATTGCCCGCGGCCCGGCCGATGCACTCCCCCCTCTTCTCCCCACTAGGCAGAGCGCCCAAGGCAATTCCCGAAAGGAGGAAACGTAAGGAGCCCTTTGATGGGCGCCTCGTATATGTATATACTAATTTAATTTACTTTAACAAAAACAAGATATAGTATAATGAATCAGTTAACGTTTGCATTGTATAATTAAAAAAAGACTCAATATGCCTGTAACAAACAATGTACTTCCGGGTCAATGACCCCCATCTCGATTGGGTTTTTGTCCAGTTTCCCTAATCCATTGAGCAAATGCTGAGATGGCCCCTTGATTTGCTTCTGGACGTAAATGTAACTTCACTATGCGCACGTTTTGTTGAACTTTCCTTTTGCTTGTAGTGGTAGCAGAGCTTAGAGTGAGTTTCTATTTTGTTAACAATACAGAAAATCAAATCTGTTTGTTCCTTTACCGTTAAAAATAAGTTTTCTATAATTTGGCAACGAAAATATCTAATTTTTGAAATGTTAATCCCTCTCTTTTTTAAATTAGTTATTATTATTATTATTATTATTATTATTATTATTATTATTATTATTATTATTATTATTTTCATCTCTCAACTATTAATAGTTAAATTGTTGGGAGGGGATTCTGAAACTCAAAAAAAGCGTGCGCAGATGATTTTCTCCCCCATACGTCACCTACAGTTTTTGACTAAATAAATAAATAAATTTCCATCGCACGCAGAAATGGAAAGAAAACTACGCAGCTACCGGCCTTGTGAGAAGAGTGTTTAGTTTCGGTAACTACCTGAAACTCGGGAAAAATACAAAAATAATGAAACAGTTGGGGTTTGGACTGAAAATGAAAATATTTGTCATACGATCAATTGATAACGACTGAATACTTAGTTCATACTGCTTAAGACACAAGTCGTCATGCAACAGCAAGATGCCAAGGACGAGGCCGCCCGACAATAAGTATTTGCATGTTGGATTTAGGAGGAGCAACATTTCTATATTCTTAACATGTAAACAACTGTTTTAATGAACTCACACTATACCATGTTATCGTAGTATTCATAAAGGCTATTTTAGTTTAAATACTTAGATTACTGGGGGGGGGGGGGCTCACAAGGTGATTTTATTTGTCGTTCTTGAGCAGCGTGCGTGCTTGGCAATGTCTTTACGATTTGTAATATCTTTACGGACACATTGGAATCAATGCTCTCGCTCAATGTCTTTACACGTTATACAAAAGTAAATTTACGCACAAATTTATTTGTTAGTGTTATGCGCCTGCGTCCGCACGCGTGCTACGCCGTCAAGGTCAACTTTGCCTGCACTCTGCTCAAGTGTTCAATGACGAAACATCACTTCGCCCACTTTTAACACTATATTCTACATACAATTTTCACAAACTACACTATGCTTAACAAAATTAATCACTTAGGAGGTGAACGCACAAGACAAAAAAAATCAGAGCAATAGAAGATAAAATACATTCGACTAGTTCGCGCTTGTCTGCAATTCAAATTCCACATTTCGGGACTCGGGAGATTTGGAAGGGGCTCCCGCAGTCGACCTTGACCTGAGTTGCTAGGATTTGAGCTTAAGTGCTGCGGTACGTATTACACTGTTATATCTGGATTCTTTTTCTCCAAACTAGAAATATTCTCTCGAAGAGTACTGAACTTCGTGATTTAATTCCGGGTAAGTGGCAGACTGACTAGGAATGAACATGCAACGACAATAGAAAATGAAGTCTATTTCGGAATACAATTATTTAGCTGGCGGGCCCGACGCACGCTCTGGGGTGTCCGGCCGCGGTCACTCCCCCTTCCCTGAGCGGCGCGGCGGCGGAGCGTAGCGTGTGGGAGGGGGCCTGGCCAGGCGGGGTGGGAGCGGAACGGTCCTTCCTCCGTGGAGAGTGCCCGAGGAGAACACGTGCTCGGCTCCGGAACTTGACTCTTCCCGTTTCAAATGCCCATTGCCCAAACAAAAAGCCAAAAACCGCGAACGATTTTCCACTTCTTCGGAACGCAATCGACGTATTAAAAATAATAATAATAATAATAACAATAGTAGTATAATAAAATAATAATAATAGTAATAATAAATATGTTAAAATTGTCAATAAATAAACAACATATTGAAAGTTATTGAAAAGAACGAAAAAAATTACAGATCAACAAAGAGGACGCTCTGTAAAGGGGCTCTAAAAGGGGAGGAATGAATCTACAGATGTAATAGTTGCCGAAGATTACGCTCTGAGAATACAACGTAATTATAAAGCGTTTCTCAGAATTGCTCAGGATCCTAATTGCCGTATTTATCTGAAAGGGGGAGGGGGAACTGATCACGATGGGTTGGGATTCCTTGGTTTATTAACAACAATCAACACTTGGCTTGTCATTCAAAGGAAATTAGGTACTTTATTTAATTTATTCGCATGTAGGGGCAAAGGTAGTAATGTTTCTTGATTCTGTTCACCATTTCAGGTACACTTATTCAGTATCAACAAAATTTTAACTAACAAATTATTACAGAAAAAAGACAACTGCATGTAATACCTATTGGCATACTTAGCAATGTTATGAGTTACGGAGGCTAAAAGTTAAAAATCGAAGCGGAGCAGAGCTTTTTAATTTCGTCAACGAAGTAATAACACAGTATGCAATTTCATAGTATGTTTAGCATTTTATCGGTCACTGCGTGTAATACCTATTGGCGTGTTATACCTAACAAATTATTACAGAAAAAAGACAACTGCGTGTAATACCTATTGGCATATCTAGTAATGTTATGAGTTACTGCGGAGGCTAAAAGTTAAAAATTGAAGCGGCGCGAAGCGGAGCGGAGCTTTTTAATTTCGACAACGCGGTAATAACACTAACATTTTATAGTATGTTTAGCATTTTATCGACCACCATAAAATCTGAAAATGTATGACATTACTGCAATACTAAACAAATGAATTATATTGGGTGGCACATGAGCACGATATTGTGGGATATTTCATGCCATATATGTATTTAAACAATATTCGTTTACCGTGGTTCGAGAAAGATGGACGCAAACCTAAAGAAATTATCTGCACCTAAAGAAATTATTTTAGACGCAGATGCAGAAGCAATACCGGATTTGATCCCACAAAAATTATAAGCACGATATGAAAATGCATATCAGGAACTTAATGCATGGGAAAAACAAAATTACCTAGACGTGATTACAGAAGATGTTATGCTTGCTTATTTTAAGAACTTGGTAAGCTAATTTACACTTCATTTTATAAAGACAGACCTTCCTCTTACGACTTATTTTTCAGTCACAGGCAGATACGGCAACCTCATTATGTGTTAATAATAGTAACGTTAATAACCGTTAATAATATTACAATTAACAAGAATTGTTCCCAAACTAGTATGAGTTACTTTTATTCTGATTTTTTAAATATAATTTGTTTTGTATATCGCCATGTTTCTCCTGATAAACAGTGGACTTGCGATGAATCCATAATTGTTTATTGGCGTTGGTGAGGATGATAAAATCCGTTGCTAAATTAGTTAACATGCAGGTAGTTACAAGTGCACTTAATAAATTTGCAGTGTTGCGTGTTAATAGGGGTTACAGACGCATGTGACCGATAAAGATACAATAGTTGCATTATCGCTAATTTTAACTGAGATCTCTATTTGTCGAGCTGAGATCGCCTATTAATATTATTTCTCGTTAAAGTTGATCAACAAAAATTGGTTAAATCGGCCCTTAATATTATTTTATTTTGAACGTGTTATTATAATCCCTCCTAACAATGCGATATAATTTTTGCGGTGCAGAAAATCACGAGGTGCTTGTATGGTAATAGTGATACAATTTTGAAGCAATTCGGAAAGTTCATTTCACTGATGTTCCTTGTGAGAAGCAGCATTTCACACTGTCGTTTCATAACACAGCCGTTCCGTCAATTTTCTTCAACATTGGTATTCCTGATCGATATGAATGAGCTCGAGACTCAAGGAGTTTCAAACGGAAATTTTTATTTTTGAGGGTACTTTACAGGAAGACTCAAAATAATTTTCAAAAATAGCACCAACTTTTTTCATTAATTTGCGTCCGCCGAAAGCGTAATTGACGCTTAAGAGAATGGTGTAGGTTTCATGTTTGTTGAAATTCCATATTTTTCAAAAATTGCAAAAGTGCAATTTTTTCGGCATCTTCCTACGACTACAATATTGAAGATAATGATTTTTTTCTTTCATGAAAAAATTTTGAAATAAGGTCTTTAAATAAGTTCAATTATGTTCAGTTTTTCGAAAATATAAGTAGTTTTCGTGTAATTTTGCGCGAAATGTAGGCACTTTAATTTCATTGCACAATTTGTTTTCCTCAAAAACCGCTCCAAAATTTTTCTGTAATTTTCCTCGTCATATGTGTTAAGGGACGGTAAAAAGTCAGTGCTAGTCCCATTTTCGGCAAACTCTCCGTGTTTTGGAAAAATGCAAAAGGGTAACATTTAAAAATTACAAAATTAAAGACAAGAGATCTTTGACTGATTCAAATCTATTGAAAACTAGTGGGACTAAAACAGCACCTTTCTCGGCCGCATTTTTACGCAAAATTGGGCGAAAAGTACTCAAATTTTCGAAAAATTGAAAATGACCTTGTTTCAAAAACTATCTTTAAGAAATCTCTATCTTTATAATTGTAGTTGTAGGAAGTCGCCGAAAATATTTTGAACTTTTGCAATTTTCGAAAAATAAGGGTTTTCAACGAACATGAGACTTACACCAACCTCTTAATTAGCCTTTACATTATTCAACTTCAATATTTAATAAAAAAAACAATGGAGCTGTTTTTTGTAAGTTTTGAAAATGTCCCAGGGGTTTCATGTAAAGTATTCCCCAAAATTAAAATATCCGGGGGCCGTGACGTCAGCCAGATCAACTGATAATTATCAATTGTGGAAAAACTTGGCTGAACGGTTTAGCCGCTACTGTTGTTCACAGACAAACGGACAGAGGTTTTGCCGTCAGTCGAGTTTTGGGTATCAAGGACCAACAAAACATGGATTCTGTCTAAACCACATTTTAAAGAATTTTTTCCTAAATATAGCAACTGGTTTTATTCACTTTTTCATTACCAGGGCTCGGTAATACGTTTTTCGGCCGAGGATTCGCTGTTTTTCTCGCGCAGCATTACATAGCTCTACTTCGTAGAGAAAGTAAAAATGAGCTCTTTAAAAGAGGTCATGTACAATTTTTTGAAGGAAGCGAGTAGTTTTTACGTGTTTAGTTCTTGAAATTTATGCAATTACAATTTTTTTCTCGGAAACAGTACCAAATTTTTTCTTTAAATTTTTTACATGGATAGAAGAAGGAACGCTTAAAAGAATGGCGCAGATCACATTTTCGCTGAACTCTCTGAAGTTTCGAAAAATTTTGCAAATTAGAAATAATGCGAGAATGTATATGCTGTTGTATTATCACTTTTTATTTACACTATTGGTGGGGGAGAGGACGTCGGGTGGTTCCTACCAACACAACCAGTTGGCAGCACTAATGAGATGTATATGCTACTACCAACTTAAAGCCCGGGACTTAAAACACTAAACGAGATACATAGAGCGATTTTGCTAAGGATGAGCGAAAGTGACAGCTAGTGCTGGCAACATAACTGAAGGTTCTGTGGTCGTTGTGCCTTCAAGCCCATTAGACTCCTTTCCCGCATTCGTTCGTTTGCAGTTTGCTAACTTGTAAATAGCTTCGACACTTCCTTTTGTGGTGTCCTTGCCCGACAAAAATATAGTGCGCTGCAATAAATAATTGATATTAGGAAGTGCAGTGTTGTGTGCTCGTCTGTAAAAATTCTTTTTTTCTTTATATATTAGATTGAATTTACTTTTTGTGTGATAAATATTGTTTATTTTAAAACCGAGACTTGAATGCAAGATGCGTGCACGAGTTTGCGGCTTAAAATCCTTTTTCTTTCTATTTACATTCCTGGCAGTTTTCTTTTACTGATTGTGAGAGCATGTTAAGAGATTTTCCATATACGTAATTAAATTTAAATATTTCCCGGACTCGCGTACGTGCATATACCTCAGCGAAACCGTTAGACTTCTTCATAGGGATGTTTTCACAGGAGACATTAGTTCTTTACGAAGGGGCGTGACTGAACGGCTGTCGCGGCGGAAGGATACTTCTCTGAAATACATGTGATGTTCACTTGTTTTCGCGAACTGTCACTGTGGCTCCTCACTATAATCCTTCTATAATCAATGTTGAGGACATCCCAACAGGGCTCACCTGGTGCGTGCGCGTCGCGTGGCAGGTGCGTGGGCGGGGCCGGGGGCGGGGCCTTGCCCTTCCGCGGCGCCTTCTCAGCGTCGCCCGCGTCGGAGCCGCCGCTCTGCCGGCGGCGTCGGACGTGCAGGTAGAGGAAGACGGACGCCACGTAGACGAGCCCCAGCAGCAGCGAGCACACGCCGATGGCCACGTACTCGCTCAACGCCAGCCCCGCGCGCTCGCCCCCGGCCCCGCCCACGCCGCCCGCGCCGCCCCCTGCGCCGCCGCCCGCGCCGCCCGGGAAGCTCACTTCCGCCACCGCTGCAACACATCGTCGACCAACAAATTACTAATAATAGAGATACGAATAAGGCAATGGTTACCGAAGGGAGATGCAGTGAAGTGAAGAGATGGGTAAGGAGTAAAGAGGGGCGCTTTTTATCTATTTTTTATATTACCTATTCGCGTTATTATTTGATTTTATTTTTATTTGTTTATTTGCAATATCTGCCTTCTTAATATTTGTATTTATTGTTTCTTTTAATTTGTAATTTTGTACATTCTGTTTTTGATTAACTGTCACCGAGTGTATACTTAATTGCAATAATAAATTATTATTATTATTATTATTATTATTATTATTATTATTATTAAATTGTAGTAGCTTTGCAATGTTCGGCCCAACCCGCAAACATTGACACAGAACTAGACTTAGTCCAGAAGGTTCCAAACTCTGAACTGAAATTCTGGACTTAATAATGGTTAATCACAAGTATTTTCGGGTATGGAGTAAGAAATAATTTAACGCAATAAATAAACTGTGATTAATGTTCGAATGTGGTTAATTCACAAATAAGTACTGTACGTTTCCGTGAATTAAATTTTATACACTATTTCACGAAACATAGCCTATTTTTTTAAAAAAATCTAAAACTATACTACACCAACTAAACTGCACGAGATAGGGATAAAAAATACAATAAAAATATGCTGATTCAATGCAAGTCTTCTTATGGAATGTGTATTTTTCGTAGTTAATGGATATATACGAATATAGATAATTCGCAAATTAGTGGGATAATGCTAACAGAATCCTAAAGGGATGGATGAAGCTCGGAGTGGGAACCGATTCGGAGCGTACTTCGGGCTTTATCCCCAATTTAAGTGCACAATGTTTAACAGGAAGTTCCTAGGATACGTGAAGTGCAAGGGCAAGGCAATAAGCTTTTTAGAGTTCGTGGGCACTGCTTCCAGGGAAATTTGCGCCTGATTGAAAAGTAAGGGTTGTACAAATGCTACGGCGTGGCTGTACGTCACTCGATACCTTGCCCATGATAGTCTTTGAGAGAAGTTCCTTGACAGTTATTGTCACAAATTGAACTATATTATTTCCCATTTTCTATTTAAGGCAAAGAAATGATGTATTAAAACGAAATAATACATCATTCCGATTTCAAATTCTGAATTGACAGTAAAATTTTAAAAAATTGAATCAAAAGTATCTTGTTTTTGTAAACTTTTTTTAAGAGTGCTATAAAAGCATTAACTTTCTACGTTCAGGTTAGAAGGTTTAACAGACCGGTTAGTTTAACATATATTCTTGCTTGTTAAAAGCACTGTCACTTTATTATAAAAATATGAAGGATTTGTGTAAAAAACGGATCTAAATATTCATGTCAAATGCAACCCGCAAAGCTCGGCAGGTTTTTGAAACTATGTCGTTAAATGACTCCTAAACGAAGCGTTTTATGGCATGAAAACTAATTTTGTGGTCAAGGGCCTCAAACAAATGTGAATAATTTCGTCAATACATGTCTTTCTCCGGGAATCTTTGAGCATTTATCATATGAGAGGAGAGAAGAGAGGGAGAAGGAGAGGAAAGAGATGATAAATAAATGAGAAGAATGAAGAAGAGGAAGAAATAATGGAACATAGCTATGAAGAGAACAAGGAGAGGAAAGATGAAATATCAGTATTTTCAAAGATATTTTTTAATAAAGACACTTGTATTCTAAAGTAACGTTTACTTCAAGAGCATATTCTTAGTATTAGAAAAATATTACAAATATTATGAAAACAATGTTCTCTGGTTCATAGCCACGTATTAAAAAATTAAATGTTTTGAATCCCATCTCGGGGCATATAATGTGGCTAAAATATGCAGGAAATTTAGAAAAAGAGATGATTATGGGCACCTTATTATGAAAGCGGCAGGCATGTATTTTAAAGGCGATCCAGAAGTAGTTCATTAACTCAGGCTCCAAAAAGGCCATCTTTTGTCCAGGCTCCAAAGGCCGTAGCTTGTTTCAAAGTTTTTTTCATCCTGTCTATCATTTTTTTCGTCCAATTTGTTTCTCTTTCAAGGGAAGCCTAGTTTCGTGTTGATAAGCAGTTTAGAATATTTTCATGACTGGCATGAATTGCATGATTTTGTTCGAGAATAAACAAAGGAGGGCGGCCGGCGTCTTCTACCCTATAGCTCGAAGAAAGGCCTACCAGCGCTGCCTGGCGCAGTGCTCTCTTAGTGACTTTCCATTCGATTTTACGAGAAGTTGCCTGACCTAGACATTTCCCTCATATGGAACCCGTGCTTCCGGGACAGGGGCATTAAGGGACAATTCGGTGAAGTTGTGGTATAGAGCGTTAAATCATAAAAGTGAGTTTGAAAACAATGAAAGTTAAGTTTAGGGTGATTATTGTAAAGAAGGGAATATTTCAACCACAAGTTCCCTTCATTTTGATTGTAGATTTGTGAAGTAAATATGAATTTGATCAATTACAACTAGCTAAGCAACTTAATTCCACATTCATAGAAAAAATAGTAGTGCTATTTTTTTGGCACAGACTTTCTCGTACTGGTTATTTTTCTAATTTCTTTGGTATAGTTTTTCTGTCTTACTACATTCTTTTGAAAGCTGATATCTATCGCCGACCAAAGTACATTTTAAAAAATATCAATTTTTCGGTTTACTAATAATATAACCGAAATATTACTTCAAGAATGTTAAAGAAGAGTAAAACCTTGGAGTCCAAAATGGCAATTTTCATTGAAACATTTGGAACCATTTTTGGGAAAATGACGTTTAAGCATTACTGTAAATGGGAAATTTGAAGCTTGTCCACAAACAATTGTTGAATTTTCGAAAAACTTCATTGGAAGTCATTTAAAGCACTTCTACTTACTTATGCAATAGGGTTTACAAATCTCTGGAAATGTGCATATTAACCGCGTAAGAGATATTTACAAAAAGCACATTTGTGTAATTTTTGAAAAACATAAAAGAATACAGAAAAATGAATTTTATGTCACCTTAACCAGTGCAGTTACCACTAGCTGTACGAAATGTTTGACGAAAAAACTTGAAGCCGTTTTTGAGAAAATGGCGATTGATCATTTCTGAAAATGCGGAATTTGATGCTCATTTTCGCGGAAAACGGTTGATTTTTCGAAAAATGACATTATTTAAAGAACATTTACTCATAAATATAATCATGTGATCAAATCGACGCTAATGGTAGTATTAAATACATGAGAGACAAGACAAAAAATTATATTTTTGTAATTTGTGAAAAAAAAAGAATAGAGCAATATGATGTTTATGTCATTTCATAGAGTACATTTAGCACTATCTCTACTAGAACTTTAAAGAAAGACTTTAGAGCTGTTTGTGAGAAAATCTTGTTTTTTGTTATTTTTAAAATTGCACATACTGTACGCAATATTGCGCGAAAACTACTAAAATTTTCAACAAAATATACCGGACGTTAATGAAAGACATAATTACGGAGAACAAATTTTAATTAAAGAAAAAATCTCTACTTTCAATTTTGTAGTCGTAGGAAGACTCCGAAAAAATTCAACTTTTTGCAATTTTCGAAAATCCAGAGTTAACAGTGAAAAATGGACCTATACCATCTTCATAAGTGTACGTTACTCCGTTATTTAAAAAATGGAGCTAGTTTTCAGAAAATGTAAATTTCCGTGGGGCTTTATGTAAAGTATTCACAAATTTTAAAAAAATGTTTTCCAAAATCGCAAACCTTCTACTCGAGCCAGATCGACTGGGCAAAATTCATTTTGGAGAACGTTCTACGTATGGTTTAGGCGCCAGTGGTGTTCTCAGAGAGACGGTCAGACGGACAGACGGACAGACGAACAGACGGACGGCCTTTCGAAAAAATACTTTTTAGATATGAGGGGACCCCGAAACGTGTATTTCCGCGGAAATCTCGAAATCGATTTTCCGCAGCACTTAATGACTTTCTCTATACTAATTATATTACTCGGTATATACGTACGTATACGAAAAAGTAAAATGACTTGACTCTCTTTACCTGAACACAATCGAAGTAATTTGTATTCGTGAGAAAACTGTAAGGCAGGACTAATTTATTGGCACGTCGTTTGTACAGTTAGATCGTACGAATGATTTTAGTTATATTGAATTTTGTGGGCTAGTTTCGTAATATTCTTTTGTTTTAATTAAGCATGTTTAAGTAAAGTTGTATTTGGTGAAAAGTCAGTTCTGAATTTTCTTTCATAATACAAGGCAACAATTTTTTTTATAATACAATGCATACAAGTACATTATATGCACATAGAAAGAAAAATGTTAATTTCGCATAAAGTTGTTTTTTTAAAAGTATATACACGACAATATAATGTGACATTATATGCACATAGAAAGAAAGAAAGGAACAAACTGTGTGAATTATCACGCGATGCTAACTTGTCATTAAGTTTGGATATGAAGTATATGTCATGAAGTTTTGGGATGAAGTGTATATGGAGATGTTTGATTTAAAAGAGACATAGGAAAGCTTTTGGATTGACAATTCACTCGAGAATAGTGACCATTGTAAGGAATTTATTTTATAAATGTGATTTTTTAGAATTTTTTGGGCATAACATGGGGCACCGCCCCAGCCGGGACAAGCTCTAAGCTCCCGACCGGTCTCCCGGAATATGTAGTGGAGTAGTGCATGTTAGTGTGTGTATGTAAGAGAGAGGATAGGACAAGGAAGGGGAAAGACAGATCGCGCGCGGTCCGTAGCCTGTTTGGTAGGGTACTGCTCCGGCATTCGCCTGGTGTTGATCGGAGAAACCACGGAAAACGACCGATCAGAGCAGCCGGCCGCTAGAATTCTCCTCCAGGCAGCGACTGCATTCGACCTAGCTGAAAAGCTAGTGTTGAAAATCCTGCCGCCGTGGGGAGTGGGAACCTAGGACCTCCCAGTCAGAGGTGCTGCAGTGACATCAGTTGATGCACTGAGCTACCGCTTCCGGTGCTGGGTAATTGATACAACGGACATATCTCCCTGACTGCGATGCATCTGACGCCAAGGCGGGCGCGCGCGGCGCGGGGTCGGGAGGCTCACCGTCGCGGGGCGAGCCGGCGACGCGGAAGGCGACGCAGGGCGAGAAGAGCTGCGCCTGGGGGGCGTGGTCGGCCTGCGCGTCGCCGCCGCCGCCGCCGGCGCCTCCGTCGCCCACGTCCTTGCACAGCAGGCGCACGAGGATGAGGCGGGCCCTCCATGCGCAGGCGCAGCGCACGGCGCCCAGCCACTGCAGGAAGGTGCGGCCCTCGTCCCGGAACAGGCGGAACGGCGGCTCCGTGTAGTGGCCCGCGCGCAGCTCCGCCCAGCCGCTTCGCGTCAGGAACTGCGCGCTCGACACCACGCAGATGGGCGCGCTCGCACCTGCACACACACATATTAAATTATACTACTTCGTATTAAATGATGTAGAAGTATGTTAAATATGTACGCGTATGTATGTTTTAAAAATATGTATATATATATATATATATATATATGAATATTTATATATATACACATATTATATATATATATATATATATATATATATATACACACACACACATAAATGTCACCTTGCCCGTCCCAGTGTTGGATGCACTTATGCTCGGAGAATATGTTCCGCAGACGTACAGCTATCCAAATTGTGACCATGTTACTGAGTAACAATATATTTTAATAATTAAATTAGTTCAAAGAATCGGTCGCCCCGACCGGTATTCGAACGCGGGTCTTTTGGTTTACGCTCAGCGGAACGTCTGCGGAACATATTCTCCGAGCGTAAGTGCATCCAACATGGTGACGGGCAAGGTGACAATTATATACATACAAGGAGCGATAATCACGCTCGTGAAAACTGTTCAAAGCACGTTGTCTCGGTAGCTTAGGGGTTAGAGCAGCTGGGCGTAAACCAGGAGGCCCGGGTTTGAATCCCGGTCGTGGCGACTAATTCTTTGAACTACTTTATATATATATATATATATATATATATATATATATATATATGCATGTATGTATATATACACACACACACACACATGTTTGGACGTCACAATGCGTCGTGTTTTTGAAGCCCCGTAATCTGAGCAGCAAGTCCCTTGGGCAGTGGGCTGCCAACGTGCTATGGTGAACGAACTATTTTTTAAAAATGTTTTTATGTGTGTGTTCGACTTTGAAATTTTACAGATCTATACAAATTTTTAACTAATTTAAGTGTCGACATAATGTAAAAATGTACATTTTAAAAATTAAAATATATTTTAAATATTTAAATAATATGTTTACAAAAAATATATTTACATATTATGAATGAACATTTTATAAGTTTAATTTTAGACTAATTTTATTTTTCTGAAGTAAACGGTATTTCCGCAAAACATTTAAACTTAAGCGCGCGCACAGTTCTTCGGAAATAATAATTGTTAATATTTCTGGAAGCGATGGGATTAGAAAAAAAAGAAAAAATACGTGTCACCTATTTTCAACCCTAGATCACTTAAAAAAGTTTCAAGTCGCTAAAAAATAATGGTTTTGAGAGTGTGGGATTTGACGTGGAATGACTCCTATCCAGGAATGAACAGATAATTGGTGAGCGCTCGCTGCCACGCACCAGTAGAGCATCGATCATCCCCAAATGAGTCCCATGATATAATTACGAGTCTTACTGTTATTATGCAAGATGATGTAAGGTCATAGTGTGCCATAGTGTTGAACATTTTAATGGCGACCCGCAAGCTGTAGGAAGTCAACGGCGTTATATTTGAAATTTGTTGCTAAGAGAGGCTGTACGTAGAGGCTACACGTAACCCCAGTCATCTACAACCATCCACAGGACTACACACCACTAACGTCATCTTACGATCCGTCATTACCGTAGAACAATTATAGTTATATGAGAAACCCCATCAACTCGGTCACATGGAAAACGCTGGCGGACCGAACTGAGCAAGCCTAACAAGTTCACTTTACACGCGAGATAGTAGGTATTTACATGCTCAGATGTTACAGAATAAATGTTACAAACATTTATGGTATGTGGTAAGGTTGTTGATGATCACTTTGTGCAAAGACTTCGGGGTGCAAAATTTAATATAACGAAATTTCACGTGTAGGTCCTGATTGGTAGGCAACTCAGGTTCTGACACTGTCAAAGATAATTCGTTTACCTGCCAAGCACCAGTGCATGAGTGAAACTCTGCCGTATCAAGAAATAATCAAGTGAAGACTAACTCTACAAAAATCAAGTATTTTTAGCATGCCTTTAAGAAACTAAAGAAACGTTTTTGTTGAAATAATATCTGTGTTTTAATTCACCACATAGAATCGTAACAATATGAAAGTGATAAGCACATCCGAGGAAGAATCAAACGTAGTTGTAGAAACTTTTGCGTGAGAATTTTCAGAACTAATTGAGAATGATCCTATATTAGGATTAGAGAGAATCCAGAAAGAAGAATTTACACGTGATCTTTGTACATTATTGTGAATATTAACAAAAACCGTAAAAAATGTAGCTTTACTCAACTCTATACGCATCATCAATATCTTCCAAGTACTTTTTACGGCTAATATAATTTGAAAATTGAAATATTACAAGTTCATACCCCGTATGCAGGTAACATACAAGGCCATTAGATGTTGGGAATTTTTGAAGGGGAATATAATATCATCAGCCTCTAAGTCCAATGTCAGATACTGTAAGAACATATTTGAACACAGCTATGCATAAAAAAATGAAGCATGAAAGAAATTTTTAACACATGAAAATTCTTTTAAAACGTTTACAGTGTTGGCGATGCTACATTCATTTAGAGAATAGTATATTATACATCAGGGAAATGAAATGCATGATTTTTCACGAGGAGTTTCTTTGAAGACCGAGGGCTACAATTACACCGAAGGAAAAATAATGCATCTTCTCCTGAGGCGTCTGTACTATTTTCCCCCCACTACAATATTTCTGTAAGAATCGCAATAAAAAGTATTAAATCATGCGATTTAGAATTCGTGATACATGAACAAAACTTCTTTTGAAATACCATATAACCGTCCACAAATAACTGGGCGAGTCTGATGATGGGCATGTCTGAGCCTATATTGCTGATGCTGCTAATGAAGCAATTAAAAATTTAGTACCTAAAAGTCTCAAAAGCATTACGATATAGCACACAAGAAATTTAAAGGTTGGCGTGCAACTAAAAACGAATTAAATGTCACTGAAAATGTCACTTTAAATGTCATATTTTGCCGAATCAGCCCAAGAGTATAAAATCTCCACTCTTTGATTCAATATTCTATGATAAAGGTATGCGTTATCATTGAAGAGAATATTGTCATAGCAAATATACGAAACACTTAGCGTTTCTTAAAAGAAATTTTGAAGTCTAGAATTCCAAAAAGTCAAATGTTTTAACTTGTCTATTGAAAATTTTTCGCAAAAAGAGATGAAGATATATATTAACTGGACGCAGGGAAAGAAGTCAGCGTAGGTGTCGTGATAGTGAGGTCATTTAGTTTCCTATTGGGTCATTGTCTATGAAATGTCAGTTTTGTTCTGCTTTGTACTTTCCATGTGAGAGAAATTCTGCAAACGATTTACTCTGTGTTGCTTAAATAGGACAATTAGTATACCTTCGAGCAATATGCCAAAAGAAATCAAACAGTTGTTTATAGGAGATGATGACACATCAAAAAACTTTAGAAATAATATCCTTCAGTATAATAGTGCTATAACCTTTGTGCCGATATTGCATTGCCACCTGGTCATGGCCCATACGTGTTCAAAATTTTGGGAACTCATTACAGAATATCTTCATTATACCCTCAAGATCCAAACAATGCAATATATTGCGAACATTAGTCTGGGTACAGTATTTTACATTTATCTCAGATCTCACCCTCAAATTTTGACGGGTTCTCACTAGTAAATTTTAATTTTTTTAGATGGCTCTAGCTGTCGGTGTGTCTGCCGCTTGTCGTTGCGGCGAATTAGTTCATTTGGAAACTGACGACATTACATAATTAATTACGGAAACATAATTAAATCGTACAGGTAAAAAATTGCAAGAATAAAACAGATTGTACTTTTTTGTAATAGAAAATGAAGGAACTATAGATACTCTTCGGCTTTTCCGAAAATACATTGCTCTTCGACCTGACCATAACCTTTCGACCGTCACCTCGTCGACCATCAACTCTTCGACCGTCACCTTTTTTATCTGGAAAATGTAGCCCGCAACCAGTTGGAAAAACCACCACATCAAAAGTTCCATAGCTTCATTTATAAAGTTGCCGAATCCTGCTTCCTACTGAGGCCATTGTCTACGGAGGACGTCAGCAATTATATCGGCTACTGCAGAATATAATATTTATATTACAACTATAAAACATTGAAGCTGGAAATCGTCGACGGTAGCCGAGAGCTACATAGAAAGCTCTATTCAAAATATTACCAATAAGATTATGCAACGTCCAAGTACAACTAATGTTGTTGACAGAACAACAAAGTTACAATAGCTCCAAACTCGCTGCCAAGTGTTAAATTAAAAAATGTAAACATATTATATTTACTGTTGATATCAATAAGTAAGTTAAAGTAATATTTTATAGTAGTTCAGTTCCATTTACATTTTTATGTTATGTGTAAATATATAAGTAATTACTTATGTGATTAATTTGTTTATATTGTAATCTATGTAATGGATGCAATATTATTTCCGTTGGGACATAATATCTCTTTAGGTACAAAATGTTTCATTTGTGTCCCACATTTGGAAACGACTTCTACTCCTGGTCGTGCAAAAACCCCTTTCAAACCCCTTAACCCCTTTCAAATATCTCCCGACCTTCGCCACATACTTCGAGGTAAGCGGCACAACGTATTGTTTTAATTTTTGAAATTTAATTTTTTATTTAAAAAAATAATATCATTATTTGTGTTAAATTCCCTTTTTTAACTGGAAAACAATTTTAAAATGTACTTATGTTAATTTCGTTATTTGTATTATCTCCTTATTTATTATTTTTCAAGATTGTGCCTTTATTTTGTACATTAAATGTACAAAAAGATGACAAAGCTGTCAAAAGCCGACCCTCCTAATAAATTTACAAAGATTATGTAGAGAAATAATAAAGTTTGCAAAGATGACTTCAATTATTTCATTGATTGATTTTTTCGTGTTTCCGGGCTGCTTTGGTCATTAGTCCCGTTAGTGTAGTGCATGTTTTTCTCGGGAGATGGCGGTGATCTTCCCCGCTGGATGGCTAGATCCGGCGCCGACCTACCGTCGGCTAGTGGGGTTTCCCCCTAACCAGGGCTCTCCCATCAGCGGGGCACCGCCCCCGCCGGGACAAGCTCTAAGCTCCCGACTGGTTTCCCAGAGTATGTGGTAGTGTAGTGTATGTTAGTGTAAGTGTGTGTGTAAGGGGAGAGGATAGGTCAAGGAAGAGGAAGGACAGATCTCGCGCGGTGCGTGGCCCGTTTGTTAGGGTACTGCTCCGGCATTCGCCAGGTGTTGATCGGAGAAACCACGGAAAACTACCGATCAGAGCAGCCAGACGCTAGAAGTCTCCTCCAGGCAGCGACTGAATTCGACCTAGCTGAAAAGCTAGCGTCGAAAATCCTGCCGCTGTCAGTACTCGAACACAGGACTTCCCAGTCAGAGGCGCTGCAGTGATCTCAATAATCCTGTAATATTCATGTTGGTTGGTGCACTCACCGCCGAAGCTGATCTCCGCGCTGGGATGCACGATCTGCCCCTCCAGCGGCAGGAAGACGAACGGGATGCGCTGCGTCGCGCCTCCGCCCACGAACGGCGCCAGCGCGCACTCTGCCGGCAAAACACAAAAACATTCCAATAAACACGCTCACACTCGCTCCTTGCCACAGCTTGCTTTCCAAAATATAAGAGTTTGATGGAAGAGGCGCTTGTGTCATAGAAATCAGTATATTCTGATCTAAACTTACGGAAAGTTTAAAGAATATTGTAACGAATATTGCGTCATCTGCCGGCGGCCACCACGAATTACCTGTATGCGCGGATTGCGTCATCGGCCGGCAGCCCTCGAACTAGCTAGTCCCAGATTGTTCTGGGCGTATCGCAAAGTCCAGAATATTCTTGACGGCACCCGTCGGGTATAAATACGCGGCGGCCGGTGACCGCGAGTCAGTCTTAAGTCCGAAGTGGAAGCTGAACTGTGAAGTGTGTGCATCGCGGTGAATAGCAGTGCAGTGATTGTGCTCAGTGACGTGAACCGTATTCAGTGCATCGAACTGTGGTTAGTGCAGTCGACTGTGACCAGTGCATCGGACTGTGACCAGTGCATCGAACTATGGTCAGTGTTTAGGACTGTGTGACAGTGTAAGAGAAGTGAACAGTGTAAATAAATAGTCAAGAGATGTGTGAAGTATAAAGAATAATCAAGTGTTTACAGTGATTGTGTTAAGAGACAAAATAAACGTTTTTTGTTAGAATAATACCAGAGTTTTAATTCACCAACTAGAATCGTAGTATTTTTGTAGCCATTGTGTAGAAAATCTTATTTACATACTGAAGAAAAATGATCAATATTGTCTTTTCAGAAAGGCTCAATGACATCCTACAAGCTCTAAGCTCCTTCCTGGCCTCCCGACATGTGTGGTAGTGCAGGGTTTCTGGAAGGTGAGAGGAGGGGACAGGAATGAAGGAGAGATCGCGCGTATCCCGTGTACCGTTTGATAAAGTACTCCTGCAACATGTCTACAAGAGCTGCCGGCCCTAGAATTCTTCTCCCGACAGCGGCTGAATTTGATCCAGATATCTATCTCGGGTCAATAATTCGCCAATTTCGTGACTCAAACCCTAGGTCATCCCAGTCAAAGTCGCCGCAGAGTCAACGGAAATGCTGGATCTGAACGAACTCAACGGTGCAACTTGAAGTTCTGAGAAGCCGTTGACTGGAAAATTGTGGGTTTGATTCAGGAAGCTATGAAATTTGCTTGATACAACTTCCCTGGCATTTGTATCTTCTGCAGAATGGAGGTCGTAGTGTGCTGCTCTGGTGGCTAGTTCCCCTGGCAGGCACTCGCCAGAGCAGCTCCATTTTGCTACGGGCTAGGGACCGCGCGCGATCTCACCGTTTGCCTCCGCCCTGAAGGCTGCGCGGTGAACTGGTTTTGTATCGTCGTGTGATTCCTTCTCTATTGGTTAAGAAAATATTTGATAAGTGTCGGGGATCCGAGATGCAGCTGATCAGATGCGAAACCTCGAGACACTACACACAGCGAGGTACATCATACTTATAGTTTGGGATATCCGGACTTGGGATATCCGTATACTAGAAAGACAGAAGGAGGAGAGGGGAGAGAGAGGGGAGAGAGGGGTGAGAGAGGTGGGAGAAATGGAGATACGAAGGTGTTGTAACTTTATGAAAATTAAATGTTAGTAATAATAAATGTAACAAGTCGGCCCCGTGGCGCAGACGATTGCGGCAGCCGTCGTCTCCGCCGAGAAGGCTGCGGGTTCGAGTTCGCGTTCCGCGTAGGCATGGTCGTATTTGTGATTGTCCCTTCACCTCTCATCATCATCATCCTTCACATCATCATTCATAATTCGAGGCGTAAAATCCTTGTCGTACCAAGGGATTCAGCCGAAAAACTGATCCCCATAATGACACACGTTAATTGCGGGGGTCAGTAATGGCCGATACTATAATAATAATAATAATAATAATAATAATAACAATAATAGCAACAACAATAATAACAATGTGTTTGGCGCTATTGGGTCGGTAGTCCGACTTCGCCGGCCAGCTACCGATGTTCCACATGCTTGGCGGTAAGAGCGACATGAGGCGAACAAGTATTCTCTTCACCATAACTAGCAAGATCCACCTGCTTAAGCTTTTCTTCGTCACACAGCTACAGAAACTGGGACGATTTGAAAGTAAAGCTACAAGTCTATGTTGTCTCGACCGGGAATCGAACCGGGACCACTGCACGGGAGGCTAGTACGCTGCCCATGAGCCATCCCAGAGTCTATGATGATGATAATAATAATAATAATAATGATAATGATAATGATAATGATAATGATAATGATAATGATAATGATAATGATAATGATAATGATAATGATAATATAATAATAATAATAATAATAATAATAATAATAATAATAATAATAATAGCAGCAGCTACACCGCAACAATGAATCTGCGACTTTGGGCGGATCGTAAAGTGCCGTGCTTGCTTAAGCGTAAAAACAGAAGAAGAGCATAAAATTTTACCCTAACGTGAGTTCCGGTATTGCAAAATGCTGAGACCGCTGTTAAAGTTGCGGTTCTGAATGGCCCTCTGTCGAATCTCTCCGTGGGTTATGACGACGCTGGCGCCACAGTGTGAGGAACTGGGGCAACTGAGCGAGCGGGAACGTTCACACGCTCCGCAAGGCTTCTCAACGCAGATCGACTGTTGAGTCACACTCTTCAAGAGCGGAGGTGCATTTCTGGTCTTGCATTATGTCGAAATGTTCCACTAGTTTTACAATGCAATACGTTGCTTGCAGTGAATAGCTGAAAGCAGTTCTTAGCGTATTTTGCAATGTTCTTGTTATTAGTGATGTTTACAAACATTTTCTCAAGTTTTTGTTTGAATTTGCTTCATTTAATAATTTGTCTATTTCATTAGATTTTCCTCATCTATAATCATATTCAAGCCAAAAAACAACGTCACACTTTTCAAGCAATAATTATCATGCAATAATTACAAACATCTTGTAAAAAGGGAGACCAAAACTTATTGCCTTTCTATTTAATATTATTAAATACAGTGATATCTTCTTGTATTTTTATTTTATTAGTGTGATTTTAATGTTTTTTTATTTATCTCGAGTAAGACTTGTGCTTCATACTTATAGATTAAAAAAACATGTTACCACAAATTACCAAGAGAGATTTTGTTGCAACCAATTTTTTTGTTTTTATTTGATTGTAATTTAAAATTTCAATTATAATTATATTTTAATTCTTTTTTTGTGTATAACGTTATTCTAAGTTTTGTACTGTTACATACCAATATGTGACTGAATATGGTACAATATTTATTATAAATGGCGTGAATTATAGGGGATAAATATATGTGAATATGCTAGCATAGCAACGGTAAGCGAACCGTCGTCAACGTCAACATCTTCATGCAGTGACAATCGCGGAGACGGCTAGTTCATTTTGTATAGAATTCAGGGATTGGCCGGAAAAGCAGTGACAGTCGTGAAGACGGCTAGCTCGTTTTGCAAGAAATTTAGGGATTGGCTAGGTATGAAAATACATCAAGTGTTATCTGCAAATAAACAATCGAAAAAATGGACAGAGCTTTGCAGGGCTGAAAGAATACGAGAGGCATTCATTCTGACTGATGCCGTGGTCTTGAACGGATCGTGCTCCAATTAATGTTAGGAGTTTTTTGGGGGACTTGTAAGCATCTACTAGGGAATAGATATTGATAGAATATCGAATTTGAATACTATGTGTGACAGTAAAACTTAAAATATTTCAAGTGAACGAGTTGGAGGGACATTGAGGGCTTGGGCGAAGTTGTCAGTAATTGGACTGGAATGCTAGCAGCAAATAGTTTATTGATCTGATGAACGGTGATTGAAGTGAGCTTCCGAGAAAGGAAGAGAGAAGATGGTGTCTGGACCTGAGGACGGCGACGTCGGAGATGAATAAAGATAATCCAAAAGCGCGCGAAGGTTGGAAACGGTCATGACCAAGGTTTTTGTTTCATATTGGCTAAAATTATACGATACTAAAATTGTTTAATAAATTTCCATGTTTGTGAAATGAATAAATGATTTTCATTGAGCCAGTTCTAGCAACGAAGTAGCAAGATAGAAATATATTGGTTTTCAGGTTCCTCGACCACTCTGTATAGATGGCAGATCGGATAATCATCTATTAGCATACAATAGTGATTATTTCTATGAAACCCATCGACCCAGATAGCCGGAAACTAATTAGAGTTTTAGGTTGACGTGTATAATAGTCTCAGCGTAATCTTTTCCTGGCGCTCATTTATACAAATTCGGAACGGATTACGTTGGGATATATCATAAATATATTCAGTTTATTTCAATACTTTACAAATGAAAGAAACATTTGTAATCGCTTCAAAACTATATTACAGAAACCTGAAGATGCGACTAATTGGGTCGCGAAACTGGATTTATGCAAGATGCAAATAAAATATAATTAATTAAATATGAAATGTTTGGTTGTCTCTAATAAAAGAGGATACCACTGTATATAATAATTATAAATATGAATAATAATTGTAAAGAATTTATTATAAAGAGATGAGGTTTTGTTCAGCATGGGTGGCAGAATATGAGGCCAAATCAGGATAGTCACCTGATAAGAATTTTAGGCAATAGAAACTAGTTTTAGACATCTCAAACAGCATCATTACTTGCTATTTTTAGCAATCATAGCAAGTAGCATCTATACTTGCTACTTGCATAGTTTCCAAAATGTATTTTGAGTCATGTGCACTGTGAATAAAAACGAAGTAAAAATGTGGAGGCCGGCCATTTGCTTAATGTTGTTGCTAAATGTTGTGGCTCAAGGCGCCATATGGCGCCCTCGCGGAATGCGGAACTTCCGTTGCCCGGGGGGAGGGGGTGGATGGCTTCATCTGCGTCGCCGCCGCTGTGCAGCGCACAGAGTATGGAACAGGAACTTCCCGGACACGCCTTCCATTTTGTAGCGGATATTTTCCGAAAAAGAATAGAAGTAACAAAATATATTCAGTAGCAATTAGTAGAGAACATTTCAGGGACGTTATATACATATTCTGCGAAAATATACGATTAAAATATATAAAAAATAATTCCTGTTCGGTAATACAAGAGTTTTCTTGGGGTTGAAGTAACTACAATAACTAACAGAGCTTAAGGAAAAACTTACAAACGTAACCTCAGAACATTTCTCTATAACACGTAATAAGTTTCAATAATTATAAATTGAAACAACGGATATTAGCAGGACATTTCAAAGTAATAATAACTTATGTAATTTATAAAATATTATAAGTTTTTAAGAAGATATAATTAGGGAAGTTGTAATAAGTCTTTGGCAATACATGAGCGAATACAGGAATAAGAATTTGCTGATTTCCTCAGACTGAAAATATTGTAAGCAGGACAAGCAGAGAGACTGGGGAAGAATTTCAAAGAGAGTACTGGTTTTAATGCAGGTTTTTAAAGGAACAATTTAGGTAGTTCTGTGTAAATTTGATTATTTGGAATAAATCAAGGGGTTTTTACAATATTTCTTAAGTATCTACTTTGAATAACTTCTCATTTTTGAAAATTAGAATTTGTAGTACCATTCTAAATGGGGAAGGCGTATGTTAAAGAAGGACGAATATTGTTTGATAGAAAATCTGGAGGGACTTGTGACAGTAACATTTAAAGTTTATAATTTTATTAAAAATTTAAGTATAAATTAGTGAAATAAAAAACAGATTTGATCATAGAATCAGGAGGAACTTGTTAGTATTTGAATATTTAGAACTTTATATGACTTTGAGCTTAAGTGAACGAATTCAGTAAACTATTTCTGTTATTTGAGAATTCAGGGAGATTTGCCTACAAAATGAGAAATATATGAAAACCAATTATTCATGCACAATAGTACTTGTGTGAATGTTGTTTAGTAAAGGCAATTCAAAAACATTTTAAAATATAAACAATTGTTGTTGAATGTTTTGGTTTTTTAAGGATTATATTTTCTAAAAGTCTTCAGAATTCATGTTTTTATTGCGAAGGGAGTCGTGTGTGTTACTTTTTAATTTGATGAAGAATCTGCGATAAACATTTTTGTCTACTCGAATTATAGCCCAAGCCGCTACCTGAGTTCAGCTTCAGAATGGTTCCAAATTTTTTCTTCAATTTTTTTCCGATAGATAGTGCTAATTGAACTGTTTAATATTAATTTTCGTGTATTCTTTTGTTTGTTTGTTTTTCTTCAAAAATTACACAGACGTAATTTTTATGAAATATCTCTCATGTTAATAGCACATTTCCATTAATTTGAATACATTATTCATTTGTGGTGGAAGGCTTCAAATGATATCAAATGAAGTTTTTCGAAAACTCAATAGATTCCTGTGAAAAAGAGCTTCCAATTTCCCATGCACAGTAATGCTTAATCGCCATTTTCTTAAAAACGGTTATAATATTTTCAATGAAAATTTCTATTTTGTACGAGGTTTTACTCTTCTTTAATATTCTTGAAATCATATTTCGGTTCTAAGAAGAAAAGTAGAGAAGAAGATTAAGAACAAAGATTAAGAAAAGAAATTAAGAAACCGAAAAGGTGAGAAATTTTCAAGAAAATGTACTTTCGATGACGATAGATGGCAGCTAGCCAGAGAATGGAACAAGCCTGTACACATCAAATAAATTAGAAAAAATTGATACGAGAAAGTATGTGCCATTTGTAGCACCTCTAGTTACTTTCTCGTACGCATACGTATATACAGGATTAATATACGTAGTATAGAGAAAGTTGCTGCAGAAAATCGATTTCAAGATTTCAACGGAAAGACAAGTTCCCTGATATCGAAAAATTGGTTTTATTCAAAATGTCCCTCCGTCCGTCTGCCCGTCCGTCTGTCAGTCCGTCAGTCCGTCAGTCCGTCTGTCTGTCTGTCTGTCTGTCTGTCTGTCTGTCTGTCTGTCTGTCTGTCTGTCTGTCCGTCCGTTTGTCGTATGTGAACAAACCTAGCGCCTAAACCACACGTACGATCTTTTCCAAATAGAAGACACCCCTGCCCATTTGGCTCTAGTTGAAGCTTTGTCATTTTGAAAATCATTCTTTAAAATTTGGAGGTATTTTATATGAAGCCCCCGGACATTTTCAAAATTTTCTCAAAAACGGGTTCAAATCTTTTCTTTAAATTTCTAGTATGAACTGAGTAAAATGCACGTATAAAAGTGGCATAGGTTCGATTTCCAGGTTAACTCTGAAGTTTCGAAAATTGCAAAATTTGAATTTTTTTCGGCATCTTCCTACAACTATAAAATTGAAGATGGTGATTTTTCCTACAAATCAAGTTTGTTGTGCATAAGTAATTGTATCAATAAAGTCGTGCATTTTTTTGGAAATTTTAGTAGTTTTCGTGCAATAGTACGTGCAATGTTTGCAATTTTATAAAATTACAAAAACATGATTTTCTCAAAAACGGCTCCAAATTTTTTCTTTAAATTTTTGGTAGAGTTAGTTCCAAACAAACCCTATACGATGACATGAACGTTATACTGTTCATTTGCGTTTTTGTTCTTCAAAAATTACAAAAAAGAATTTTTGTGACATTGCTCTCACGACGGTAATATTTACATTAAAGTCAATGTCTTCACATTGTTATATTTATGAGTACATGTGCTTTAAATAATGTCAAAAAAGTTTCTCGAAAACTCAACCGTTTTCTGTAAAAATGAGCTCAAAATTCCGCATTTTCTCAAAACATCCGTCTCAAAAAGCAGGCATTTTCTCAAAAAGTGTTTTTCAAAACATTCATCCGTCTGTCCGTCTGTAAATTTTTGGTAGGGATAGTACCAAGTACACCCTCTCCGATGACATCAACAGCTCTATTCTTTTGTTGTTTTTTTTTAAGAAATTATAAAAATGTAATATTGTTGACTTGTCTCCCATATCGGAAATGTTTACACAAGAGGCAATTTCTTCACTTTATTAGATTTATGAGTACATGTGCTTTAAAAAATGCCAAATAAAGTTTCTCGAAAACTCAACAGTTTTCTGTAAAAATGAGCTCTAAATTCCGCAGTTTTAGAAACGCTCAAAAGCCATTTTCTCAAAAATGGCTCCAAATTTTTCTTCCTTTTTTCAATAAGTGCAAATTGCACTGTTTTTTTTTATTTTATGGAAGTATTCAAATGACTGCAAATGAAGGTTTTTGAAAACTCAATAGATTCCTGTGAAGAAGGGCTTCCAATTTCGCAATTACAATATTGCTTAATCACTATTTTCTTAAAAATGGCTTCGAATTGTTCAATGAAAATTGCTATTTAGGACGTCGTTATAGCCTTCTTTAATATAATTAAAATATAATTTGGTGCGAAAAATTGCGAAAATTTCAAAACAAATTTCTTTTGGCCGCAATAGATGGAAGCAGGCAAGAAGCAGTACAGTACCAGTCCACACCAAGAAAATTAAAAAACTTTACTAAGAGAAAGTCTGTGCCATTCTGTAAAACCTCTTGTTTCCTTTCACCATAATTTTGGAATATACCAAATATTTCTCCATTGTGTAAAGTTTAACACCTGCCTCATCGAGTTTCAAAAATGAAGATAAGAGGATAAGAGTACTAAAAATGAAGAATTTAAAAATATGTATTTACTCAATTAAATTAAATTTATAATTTTGCTACAGTTATCAAATTCAATTATTAAATGGTGTTATTAAAAAGGTTTTCTGTGGTCTTCCACGCTGATGTATAAATCCATTGAGCATGGTTCAATGTCCTTGGTGGCCTAATTTTGATTCAGTACGAGTTCCTTCCAATCAAAACATAATTCAACCATCTCTCGATAATCGTGCTTGAGTTTTTCATTTTTGAGTGCATTAAAAATTTAATTCACATGACTCAGAATTTCACTTTCACCACAAATATCGTTCAAGTATTTATATTTTTCTACATAATTTTTTTCCCGAATTATTCCATTTTTCTCTGATTTTTTTAAACAAAACAACATCTGGACCACTGTTTACTCGAGATAACTAATGTTCGAAAATACTTCATATTCCTATAGTACATTATGAAACGGTGATGTAATGATGGGTATTAATACACGAGTATCGTAAACTTCACATGAGTGTAATAATTCTCATTACATCGAGTTTCATACGGTAATTTTTCTACGATGAATCGTTTCGTGGCAGTTGACGTGCAGGATTCAGCCAAGGCCACCTAGAGGCGAGCTACCCTACCTACCGCAGGTGCCTTTTTTTTTTTACCAGAGCGAGAGAATACAAAAGTTGCTCTTAGAATAATTCCAAGTTCACCATTTTCGCTTTTTCTCTTATTTCTGAAGGTGCTAACTCCTCCTCTAATTCACTAGACATTTCAAACTAAAGAATTGGCCGGTTTTAAAGGATAAACACACAGCAGCAACATATAACTCACAATAATTTGCGTTCTGGTCTTAACATCAGTCAAATGTTCCCTCTACCACTACCATTGCACTAGTCAAATAGGATCAAAGTGAAACTGAGATCCAATTTATTTTATATAATATTCCACGTACAAATTACTGATAAAAGAAATTAAAACTGATAAACATAATATAACATTAAATGCAATTTTAATGTACACAATCGAACAAAACATTTACTAGAACGATTCTCAAAGATTAATGACGTCTCAATAATTGGTTTGTAAGCTTCTCTGTGATTGGTCAAGAATCTGTATGGGTTGTTGCCATCAAGTGACAGAATTATAAAGGTAGAAAAATGCATATATGTGGTGACGACATGGAAAATATATCATCCTTCGTTCTGCAAACTGCTTTAAAAATGTCATCGCACCGTTGAAGCGACCAGTGTTAGAACTGGTTGTATCAGAACAATTTTAACCATATCTTCTAATTTCCAATCTTTGAAAACATTCCAGGCTACCATAGATTGCTCCTTTCCGGATGAATTTTCTAATTTAGGCACTCCAAGCATCTATTCTTGACCAATATAGAAAACAATTAAAGTATCCTTTCAGTTTTTAAATCTCGCACATGCAAAGCAGGTAGCAATTTACAATTCCAAAAATAAGGGCCACCCTAATATATATATATATATATATATATATATATATATATATATATATATATATATTAATATTAGGGTGGCCCTTATTTTTTGATGTTTTAATTTCAGGACGCTAGGACGTCAGGAAGCTCTAAGCTCCCGACCGATCTCCCAGAATATGTGGTAGTGTAGTACATGTTAGTGTAAGTGTGTGTGTAAAGGGAGAAGGTAGGACAAGGAAGAGGAGGGACAGATCGCGCGCGGTCCGTGGCCCGTTTGATAGGGTACTGCTCCGGCATTCGCCTGGTGATGATCGGAGAAACCACAGAAGACTACCGATCAGAGCACCCGGCCGCTAAAATTCTCCTCCAGACAGCGACTGAATTCGACGTAGCTGAAAAGCTAATGTCGAAAATCCTGCCGCCGTGGGGAGTGGGAACCTAGGACCTCCCGGTTAGAGGCGCTGCCGTAACATCAGTTGATGCACTAAGCTACCGTTCCCGGTTTATCGTATGTTACTACCACATCCATTAACAGTCGCTGTGCTCATATTATCCCGCGACATCAATTTACTGAGTTTCCTCTCAATAAAACAAAGGCTGGAAGAGTAGGAAGAGAACCTGCCGAACGGGTGGAGAAGAGGCCCCGGAAACGTTACTCGGGTAACTGGGGTACTTGGAAGGTCGTCCTCTCAGCTTCTCGACCGGTTGTGGCGTCCTCTTCCTCCCTCTACACATGAACAGTTTATCGTTCGGTTATGTTTTCAAAAAATAATAAAAACCCACGTCTCCGTCGGAACTGAATATTCAAACTACTTTCAATTGCAATGCTTAAAAATCTCGAAAATTTACAGAAATCATTTGCAAGCTAGTGGTGTGAGCAAACGACACCTACCGGCTGTGGCTTAGGGCATCAATTGATGGCGCTGAAGGGCCTGTGATCGGGGGGGGGGGGTCTTAGGGTTCGTGTCCCGTCGGTGCGGTGGCAACCTTTTTCACATTAACTAGATTGCTAGGACAAAAACAGTCACTGTCTGGGAGAGAATTCTAGCGGCCGGTTGCTCTGATTGGTAGTTTTCCGTGGTTTATCCGATCAACACCATGTGAATACCGGAGCAGTACCCTAACAAACGGGTCACGGACCGCAAGAGATCTTTCCTTCTTCCCTGTCCTATCCCCACCTTTACTTTCACAAACACTTCCTGCTGTCAATGAGAAGACTGGGAGAAGCTATAGCAGCAGAAAGTGCGGAAGGAGCAACGAGAGAAAGGGTCTGGAGGACGAGTGGGAGGCGCTAGAGCTGCAGAAGGTGCGAAAGAGGCGAAAGAAGAGAAAAGAGACAGAGGAGGGGAGGAGCTATAGCAGCGGAAGGTGCGAAAGGAGCGAAAGAAGAGAAAGGATTTGGAGGATGAGTAGGAGGAGCTAGAGCACCGAAAGGTGCCAAAGGAGCGAAAGGATCGGAGGAAGAGGAGTGGGAGGGGAAAGGAAGGAGAACGGAGCAAGAGGAGTGGGAGTTGCTAGAGCAGCGGAAGGAGCGAAAGAAGAGAAAGGATTTGGAGGATGATTAGGAGGACCTAGATCAATGGTAAAAGCGAAAAAGAGTCAGGAGAGTAAGAAGCGAAAGAAGAGTAATCTTTTACAGACGATTCATTGGCTCGCCATTTGAAGTTGGGCGTAGTTATCTTCAATTTTAAATCAATTATTTACAAATTGCCGAATATTTGCATGTGTCCTCCTCTTGTTTAATGAAAATAAGCTGTTTGATTTTACTTCTTCAAAGCATTTTTACCTTCACATGGCTGAAAATATCAATTTCCAAATGTTTCCTTATAGATGAATGTACTCGTACATCTCAGAGCGTTAAAAAACGTCACACCATGGTTTTTCAGACATATAACGAAATATGCGCACGCTGTACGTCTAGTGAAGATCAAATACCTTCTACTGTATTGCCTTGACTGCCAACAAGTATTGTAAGCGAATTGAGTTTTTCAACATAACTTACTCAAGCTATGTACGTACTAACCGAGAATTGTTCTCCAAAACCACTTCACTTGTATTTATTGTTCCTAAATTTACTTTATGGGACTTTATTAACAAATGTGTATCTTGTACTCACATATTGTAATTACACGTATTAAAGAGAAAATCCCGTAAATAAATAAATAAATGAATAAATTTAGATGAAATAGCTTTATTTAAGAACAGTAATTAAAAGAAAAAAATACTATTACCATTCCTCAATTAAAAATTATATATGTGATTTGTCAAAAACACTGAAACAATTGGAGGTAAAGTCGATTGCTTTCTTCTTCTCTCATAATTTTTATTTTTCTCGTTTTATTAATTTATTTATTTTTAGTAAGAGAACGTGAAGAGCCTTTCTCCATCTTCCCTTCTTTTCAGTTTTCCTTCTTTTTTCTCCTAGCTCCTTCGTTTCTTATTTTTCGTGGCGACTGGGACCACCAGGCCTGCCCCTCCGCGTGACCACTCAAATTCCGCTTGCTCCTTTCGCCGTCTAGCAGATAAACAAGGTACCACTTTTTTTTGATTGAGGATACAGTAAATCTACAACATAACAGGCAGCTTTACTTCCCCTCCGAAAGAAGACGTACGAAGGATTATTTCGTCTCCTAGAAATAAAAAACACCCACCTTACACAATTCCACTGATTTTTTTTATTTTTGGGTTATTTTTTCTTTCTGAACAAATATATAAATTTATTTTGTAAATAATAAACAATTTACATGTTTCTAAAGTGTTTCTATGTTTATGCAATGCAAATTTTTGTCTAGAAAGCATTTTTTCAAACCAACATTTGAGTACTTTTTGCGGCTCAGCCATTCAGAATATCCAAGTAGTTTATTACACAAAATATTCTTAAAATTGTCTTAAGACTTTATTTTCGAATTTTCGACGTTTCCTCCCCGGACACTCTCCATAGATTCGCATATGAAACTATTAATATGTGACTATGACATATGAAACTATTAATATTCCAGAAGTGGAAGTAAACACATATTAGATTGAATTGGTGGATTTTTAATCTCTTCAAAAACTAGAGAAGAAAAATATGGAAGTGTTAAGCAAACCTGGGGAAGAATGAAATATAGTTGTAGAGAAGATTTTGCGACAGAATTTTGGGAACTAATTGAGAATGATCTTATATTGGGATTAGAGAACCCATAAGATCAACTTACAGGTGATCTTTGTGCATTATAGTGCACATTAGCAAAAATCGTAAAAATGTAACTATACTAAACTCTATTCGCATCATCAATGTCTTGGAAGTTTTTTTACGGCGATTATAATTTTGAAATTGCAATATTACTAGTTCATTTCCCGTATGGCAGTAAAATTCAAGACCATTGAATGTTGGGGATTTTTGAAGGGCAGTATAACATTATCAGCTACGATTCTTTGTTAAGTCCACTGCCAAATACTCTAAGTACATGTTTGAAGAAAGCTACACATGAAAGAAATGAAGAATGAAAGGAATTTTCAACTCATGAAAATACTTTTAAAACAGTGTACGCGTGGGCGTCGGCGACGCTACATACAAATACAGTACTTCCTCTGACATGTGGTTTAGCTAGAATCCAAATTTTGTGAGTCCTTGATATAGAAAAATTTATTATCGCCCAAACATGTCTGTCCGTCCGTCTGTGGTCTACGCTAGCACCTAAATGGTTCAGCCGATTTTCTCCAAATTGAAATTCTTAAATCGATCTAAGCGAACTCGAGGCTTTGCGGAACAGATATTCTGATTTTTGAGGGTACTTTACATTAAGCCTCAGAAAGTTTTCCAAAATTTCTCCAAATTTTTTGACTGAAGTTCCTCCTCGGATAGCATAAGAGAATGGCAAAGGTATCTCGTTTGTATTGAAATCCCTGATTTTTTGAAAATTGCAAAACTGCAAATTGAAGGTGTCATCCTACAACTACAATATTGAAGATAGACTTTTACTTTAATGAAATCTGTTCTTAAAGAACAGATTCAGTTCTTAAAGAACAGACTTCAATATTGACAGATATATAAATAAGGTCATGTTCATTTTTTCGAAAATATGAGTAGTTTTAGTGTAATTGTGTGCGAATTAATTTTAAATTTTTAAACTTCTTTCCCCTCAAAATCGCTCAAAATGTTTTCTTTACATTTTCTTTACGTATGTATCGAGGGACGTTAAAAAAATTGGTGTTCGGGCCTTTTTGGGGTGAACTGTCGTTTTTTTTTCGAAACTAGCAAAATGGTAACGTTTCAAAACTACAAAATTGACGTTAGAGATTTTTGCCTTCTGTTGTAAAAATTATGCTCTTTGAAAGAGGTCTTGTAAAGCTTAAAAAATAGTGGATTTCGCGTAATTTATGTCTGAAATTTATACAATTTCTAAAAAAATTAGTTTCTCGAAAACCACTTCAAATAGTTTTATCAAATTTTCTGAGCATAGTAACAAAAACGGCGCTGATCGTCTTTTCAGCGAACTGTCTGTATCTTTGAAATTTGCAAAAAGTTAACATTTCAAAACAACAATGAAGATAAAGATTCTTGGCTAAAACAAAATCTGTTCACAAAACTGAGTTCGTACCTTCCGACGGTTCTCTAACGTAATGAGATGTGTGACGGCGCGGTAACTCTGAGGTTCTGCGCTCGGGTCTCGGAGTGGAAAAAGAACGTTGCTGGGTGTAAACACTTTTGCATATTTATGTAGTAGAACGGATCCGTTATAAATATCGCGAGAAAGTGTGTGCCGTTGTAGCTCTACTAGCCGGTTCTGAATTGCTTCCTATCCCGTGCAGCGTCGGGGTGGGCGTGTGGCGGGCGCTGGGCTGCTCCTGCGAGGAAGCGCCGCCATGGGACATCGTGCGGTCGCGGAGCGCTGCCGCTCCCCGGCGCCGGCGGACGTTGGCCTACTTGCGGGCGCTGCTGCTGATGGAGGCGGCGCCGGAACCAGTGTTTGCTTCTTCCAAGAGCTCCATACTCCAGAGGAGAATTTCAATACCTTTGCTTCCATTTGCTCGCTCTGTCTTCGCCTGCGATGTCGTTGTGGAGGGCGGAGACCATCCTTACCTTACTTGAGCCTTGAGGGCCTTGACAAAGCAGCTTTTGGAGGGCAGCCTTGAGCGGGCGCTTCCTCGCACACGACAAAAAAACATTCCGCGAATATTTCCGCGGAAGTACAAGTACATCTTGAAACCCGAAACCCTTCTTCCAATTCTGTGGTGGCAGCGGAGATTTTGTGGTACTCCATGATAAACTATCTGGGGTCAGTGAGGTATCTACCACAATAGTAGGCTATATCATTTTAATATGATTACATTTAGCCAAATGTGTGTTTCGGGAATACTCTTCTCATCCTCAGCGGGTAACACAGATTAAACACATAAATTCATAGAGAGTCGTCAAAGCATGACGCCATTTTATTCGTACGCTGTACGAATGGAGACTGCGGGAAGGTGAGGGAGGATAGTTTACTTCTAATTCTTCGTCTGGAAACACTACCTCTTAACACAACGAAAATCCAACACAGAATTATTTCTGGAATGAATGTTCAGTTGCCACGGTGGCTCAACCCTAAGAATCTGAAAGCGTCCTTTTAATTTTTGTGAATAAAATAACATGTCTCGTTAACATGAAATGCTTTCAGACTTTGGAAATCGTCAGCGGGTTCGTCCGGCGGAGCCGAGCGGAGTCGGGCCACCACCTCTCGTTGAGGCTCCGTTGGTGGCGCTGAGAGGGAGGGGCGGGGGGGGCGGAGGGCCGCATTAACATTCCGCGAAGCACTGCAGCGCTGCGGGCGGCCGTTACGCGCGGCGCCCAACGGACCGCGCCGCCCCCGGCGCCGCGCACCTGTGCCCTCCCCGCCTGCCGCCCAGGACGCCTTCGCTCGCGCCGGGCGCTGTATGCCTTCCTCCGGTTTCGCCGCGTCCGACAACGCACTTTCCTCTGTTCCAACTAGTACATCGCGATTGGGGTCGTGTTGGATGGATTGAAGCTCACGGGTACGTCAACTAATTGATTGCTTGATTGATTGAGGCACGTCAACTGCGTTGGTCATTATTCCCGTTAGTGTAGTGCATGTTTTTCACCGGAGATGGCGGTGATCTTCCCCCGCTGGATGGCGAGATCCGGCGCCGACCTACCGTCGGCTAGTGGGGTTTCCCCCTAACCAGGACTCTCCCACCAGAAGGGCACCGCCCCAGTCGGGACAAGCTCTAAGCTCCCGACCGGTCTCCCGGGATATGTAGTAGTTTAGTGCATGTTAGTGTAAGGGGAGAGGATAGGACAAGGAAGGGGAAGGACAGATCGCGCGCGGTCCGTGGCTCGTTTGGTAGGGTACTGCTCCGGCATTCGCCTGGTGTTGATCGGAGAAACCACGGAAAACTACCGATCAGAGCAGCCGGCCACTAGAATTCTCCTCCAGACAGCGACTGAATTCGGATAGTTGAAAAGCTAGTGTCGAAAATCCTGCCGCCGTCAGGACTCGAACCTAGAACCTCCCGGTCAGAGGCGCTGCAGACTTCAACGGGATGAATTCATTCAGCTCGTGGACATTTTTATTCTAGATGGCGGTGTCCCTCCTCCGCCCTCCGTCCCTCCTCACCATTGATGGTGACGTCGGTTCGTCGGCTCTTCGGATTGCGGAAGCTTCCTTCCTCAAGATATTCCTCATATTTTTCGCTGGTTCGCCCTCTCATGGAATACGGAGTGGCATGTTGGGATCCATACAGAAAGCCACTTATACAGAAAGTCACAGTCGTATAGTGTTCTAGTGCATGTCAGTGCAAGGAGTGGCCATAAAAAAGATTTAAAAAATTGCGCACAGTCCGTGGACCATTTATAAGGTTACTGCTCCGGCATTCGCCCAGTATTGATCGAATAAACCACGCAAAACTACCAATAAGTGCAGCCGGACCCTAGTATTCTACTCCAACCAGCGGCTGAATTCGACGTAGATTTCTAGCTATTGTCAAAAATTCGCCACCTTTGAAATACGAATCCTAGGACCATGGTTTCCGTGGTTTCTCCGATCAACCCCAGGCGAATGTCGGAGCAGTACCCTACCAAAGGGGCCTTCCTCTTCCTTGTCCTATCATCTCCCCCTTACACACACACTTACACTAACATGCACAACACTACCACATATTCCGGGAGACCGGTCGGGAGCTTAGAGCTTGTCCCAGCTGGGGCGGTGCCCCGCTGCTGGGGGAGTCCTGGTTACGGGGAAACCCCACTAGCCGACGGTAGGTCGGCGCCGGATCTCGCCATCCAGCGGTGCAAAAACCCACCATCTCCCGAGAAAAAACATGCACTACACTAACGGGACTAATGACCAAAGTAGTTGACGCGCCCGTAAACACGAAAAAAACAAACCAAACCAAATATTTAACCCAATCATCTATTAAAGAGCCCGTCTACGCCACCGTCGCCCGCCCGCATCGCACCAACTGCTGCACTCAATGTGCACTACACACCATCTACCTGCATTGAACACTCTGCCCGCACTTCACTCTGTATCTTATTGGGGCATATTAGACACGACTTCATCATAAGAATTATCTCTTGACTCCTCATTAGTATACTTGGAGAATACACAACTTTACTCCTGTACGAAAACACTTCTTCACGTGATTAGTTGCGTAAGCGCGCGCACGGTTTGACGCAAACGAACGGAGCGGGACGAACGACAGATTTTCATAGGCCGCGCGGACGAGCCCGGGCGAGGCGGGACGGACGGACGGAGACGGAGCGGACGGACGAGACGGAGCGGACGGACGAGACGGACGAGACGGAACGGCTACTTCAAACAGTTTCGGACTCAGCTGGCTCCGGCTTTAGGCGTCTGCTTCAGGATGTTAAGAAGAGAAGCAATCCCTTTGGGTTCATTTCTAATAGCGGAAGAATAAAATGAGGCAAGGGGAGTCTAAGAAAGCCCCGATTCTGGGTTCACAATATAAACAGAAGAACGACAAAAAAGGGAATTTCATCTGTTATATCCCGACTTGGTTGAAAATGAACTAATGGTGCTACAACAGTACATGCTTTCTAAAAATATTTTTCTAACTTTTGCCATTTTAAAAAATTCAGAGTTCAAAGAAAATTAGACCTGCTACATTTATATGTGTCTCATACGCTATCCGAGGAAAAAATAAAGAACAAAAATTAGAAGCGTTTCCTACTAGAAAGTATAAATTGCTTTATTTCAAGCACAAAGTATGCAGAAAACACTTGTTTTGTGAAAAGAATGCGCATTTATTGAAGAATTAATCTTTTAGAATAGATTAAAACAAGATAACAAGGCGACTTACCAAATTGTACAGTTTGGTTTACCTCACACATTTTACATATCTGCAACACTGACTTTTAGAAATTCATGGAAACATTTCTGAAGATAGACACATCTTACTAAAAATACTATATTAAACTCACATTCAGCTAACTGTTCATTTTAAAACGAAGCACGTTAATGGAAGCGTAAGAATAACTAACATTTTATATTTTAATAAAACCTTTTTTTTCATAACTAGCAAAATAGCACAAGGATTTACCAGGAACACAAAATGTTCTGAATTCACTGATGTTGAAAACGACTGAATCGAATTCTTAACTCTTTGTACAATTTCCTGTTAAGTTCTTCATAATAGTTCCATATACATTATTGAGTGTCATTGGATGATAACTTGCCTGATGTAAAAAACTCATAAGATTGCGACAGTTCACAACATTTTTCACACAAATTTTCTATTAAAATGAGCTGAAAATTCCACATTTTCAGAAATGCTCCAACGCCATTTTTTTAAATGGCCCCAAAAATTTTTTCTTTTCATTTTTCCATCGGGTAGTGCTCATAGCACTTTTTAAAATGAGATAAAGTTCATTTTGGGGTATCCTTTTTTTAAATCAAGCACACAAATGTATTTTTTAAAATATTTCTCACGCCGTTAATAAGCACATTTCCTGCGATATGTAAACACTATTGCATTTGTGAGTTGAAGTGCCTTAAAAGACTCTGAGTGCAGTTTTTGGAAAACGCGAGAATTTTCTGTCAAAGAGAACGTCAAATTTTGCATTTACGCTTACATGCTATTTTCTTAAAAATGGCTCCAAATCTTTGAATGAAAATTGCCATTTATGACGAGGTTTCATTCTTCTTTAATATTCTTGAAGTAATATTTCGGACCTACTATTATGTAACCGAAAAATTGAGAAACTTTGAAAAAATGTTCTTTTGGTGGCGGTGGATGACAGCTGGCATGGGGAAGGGGCAAGACCGTAAAGTCACTTCACACCAAAGAAATTAGAAAACTTTACTACGAGAAAATCTGTGCCATTCTGCAGAACCACTAGTTGTGTTGGCAATTCTTGTTGTTAACATTCCCAGAATTTCTCGATGTATATCGTAATAATGCGTATAGTGACTTATTGATTTATGTTTGCCACAAAAATATGTCGACTCTCCGAGATTCGCCAACATTTAAACCCTGCATCGCAATTGCGATCGGTTGCTAATGATGCCTGCTATTTTCTTTTTATATTGATGAATTAATATCTACTTTATTGTCAAAGATATCAAGAAATGACAAGAGTCAAAGAAAATCACAGGCGATGGAAAAAGGTAGGGGAACTTGTTAATATACGTGGGAGATCGCCCCCCGAGGCTGTAACTATTCCTACTGTATATTATTAACGCTTTTAGATAAATATTATTCACGCTTTCAGAAATATAGACATTCGAGATTCTAGAAGTAAACCTTTTTCATCGTTCTCCTACATCCGTTGGAAAGCAAAACACTGCCCTTGCATACCATGATGGGAATAGTGAGATCTTCCTGTTTTATAAGAATTCAGAAGTAGATTTTGTGATTCCTTCGAACCACAAAGATTCATAGATCCTCTCAGATGATGCAAATCTTCAATTACTCAACACAGATTCTCCTCAGAAGGGGAGGTCAACGGAACCTTCTCGACCCTGGTGGAGGATTGCGAATGTCCATCCAGTTTCCTAAGTTTCTGGGTGATGCACGCAACGCCAAGGCTGGATGGCGATAGATATATTACAAATAAATGCAAATCCCGCTAGCTCAGTCGTCGGGTTCTTATGAAATAATTGTTGCTACTTCGCAACCAATTACTCAATCTGCCATCTATACGGAGTGGCGAGGAATATGAAAATAATTCTAAAATGTCTATTTAGGATTGCACGTAATGGCAAATGAGAATCAGCTTTCTTTCAAACTATGAATTATAATTTATTATAAATGCCAAAAGTTAACTATTATCAGTTATTACAATTTATCGTTAGGTCTTGACAATTTTTTCTCGTAATTGCAACAGCGTTATAGAACCTTTAATCCTTTCTTGCTTCTTCGTGCGCACGTCGCTCCATGTCGCCGTGTAGAAAAGATCAATCTTGCTTCTTGTTGAAGTCTACGAAGATCAGCGTCCAAGTCGAAACTTCCTCCAACCACTTCACAACCACTGTCTATACTCTTTGATCTTCCGCCTCAGGTGGGCACCTATTTCATATTGATTACTTTTACCAAGTCGGAATAATATCCTTTTGATATTATTTTCTATCTCCTAACCTGGCAATTTACAATTCACTGGTAAAATTTCTAAGTCGAGTCTTTTAACTTCACCGCGAAAATATTTAGTTCACTCAATTAAATTTTATAAGTTAATTTATGTCCCGAAATATTACAAGTCCCGATTTGATAATTAACTTCAGGAAAAACCGCACAAGCACAATTATTTCTCAAAAACCGCTCAAAAATTTCATCTTTAAATATTTCTCTAATAGAGAAAAGTACTCTTACGAAAATGGCGTCTCTTTTTAAGTGAACTCTGTTTCCAAAATTTACAAAAATTTGAAATAGCAAAAATACAATATTAAAGAGATATTTTTTCTTTAATAAAATATTCTAAAAATATATATCTGTAAAATAACGTCATGTACAATTGAAAAAACGTTTAATATTCGAGTAATATTTGCTTGCAAAGTGAAGTTTTTTTGCCCAAACGGCTCCTTAGTTTATCTTCAAATACATTTATTGAGCATAACCAAGTATGCTTTAAAATAGTGCAATTTTCACTGAACTCTCTGGGTCCGCGAAAATTGCAAAACTTACAAATAATGTGAGACTGTATGCGTTGGAGTAGCATCACTATTTCCTTAGACCCTAGAATACACATTGGATGTTTTAGTTTCAAAAATATGTGTGTTGTTTGATAGTTTAAAAAAAAATTAGGTTAAAAGAGAATAATGTCAAGTATAAGTTTTCTGCCAATCAGAGACGTAGTTGACAATGCTACCAACACGCAGAAATTACATACTCGGTGACGCAGACCACTGTGTGTCCTCTCATTAGACAACTTCTGCAACAAATGAAATCATTATTTCATCTCCTTCACCGTGGTTGACCAACTGTTTCCAAATTGTATTATCATGGTTTGAGTAGAATCGAATGGTATTTATAAACACTTTTCTGAAAAGAAAACAGATCATTGGATATAAGTAAATTCCTGCTACGCAGAGAGGAGAAAGTTTATATCTCTTTCGCGTGAAAATCTGCAGTTTCTTCAAAGAGCTGTCAGATGTAACACTTTGCGGTGCGGTTGGATTCGAAGCTTACTATTCAAGACGTGGCAATATACAACAGAGACTTTCTTAGTCATCTACGACTCAAAACACGCATCTGAAATCACACAACGCCTTGTTTATGTACTCACTCCGCTTGATAGTAGAGAAATCTCTACAACAAGCAACTGTATCATCATCTCGCATCATATCTTGGCAATTGCACATTCTCAAATAAATTACTTGTATTTTTCTTTGCTAGAAAAAGAAGTCCTTTTCATTGTATCCTTCGTTTCATGTGTAATGTCATCTTGCAGCAATATATGGTGATAAATCAACCTGCAGCAGTAAGTTGCAAGGAAGTTAAACCAGGCTAAGAAGAACGAAGAATAAGCCGGTTTAATAGAAAGTTAACCAGTAGTGATTGTCAATTATTATGTTCAAAGATTTTCATTTATTTTGTTTAATCAATAAATTTGTAAGAATATACATTTTTAAATCATTCAGTAGTTTTTAATATTACTTTTGTCGTAATTAAAACAATGCACCGCATTTCTCAGTTGTTACTAGAGCTTTCAGAAAAATGGCAATGTCTATGAACATGTTCCAGTTGGTTATTCTATTCATTTAGTAAAGGAGTGTTATGACATTTGAACTGTAACTGAACCAGACCAGGGTAATGTATCTCGAATAATCTTCGTCTTAAATACAACCTGGTAATTAATGTGGATCTCTCATATTTGCGGAGTGACACCTTTCACGTGTCATAGGCATTGTCAAAATGCACAAAATGGATTAGCTGACTCTTCAACGCTCAATGTAATGTTCGTTATGGTCTAGTTACCTTCGTGATTTCAATCAGCATTACCATTCTCAGCCTTCCCTTCATTGGCAATTTCTCACAGGCTATCGCGAACAAGCACGGCCTGTATTTTTTTTTCAGAAAATGTAGTTTCTTTCGTTCAACATAGAAATATTCATTCGCACTCTTTCTTGCATCATCTTGTACAATTTCGACCTCCAAGCGCAGTGAAAGCTAACAGACGAGGCCTATGATCTGATGAAACTGTAACCGATTTATAATTAAACTTTTTATTTATGAACAACAATTTTTTATACAGACACAGTATAACAATTTTTACTTTCTCGCCCTTACTTCGTAAGAACCTGGTACCGACCAATTGAATACACCTTGTTCCTGTATGTAGCAAATTCAAATTCCATTGCCGGAAAAACGTGTCTCTTTTCTGTCTGTCAACATTGGCGCCTAAACAGTTTTCTTAATTAAACTTTGCCCTCATATAGAAAACTCTAAAATGTAAACAGAAACATTGTTTGGGTAACTTTTTCTTTTAAATCTCTAATTTTTCGAAAATTGCAAAAGTTCAAACTTTTTTTGGGTCTTCCTACAGCTACAATATTGAAGACAGACATTTTTACCTTTAAGAAACATGTTATTCATAGACAGAACTTGAAATAAGGCCATGTACAATTTTTCGAAAATATGAGTTGTTTTTGCGTAATTTTGCATAAAATAAAGGCAATTTTTCACAAATATTTTCTCAAAAACTTCAATTTTGCCTTTAAAATTTCTCCTCGAATGTTTCAAAGAACAGTATAAAAAAGTGGCGCTAGATCCATTTTCGTCGAACTTACAATTTTTAAAAATTGCAAGAAGAGAAAATTACAAAAGTTAAATATTAAAGGTACAGATATTTGTCTTAAATGAAATTATTCTCAAAAAAACACATATTTTAAAAAACGTTATGCAATTTTTTAAAATAATTTTTTTCCAAATTTTAATTTAAAAAGTATTTTCTAAAAAATAGCTCCAAATTTTCTCTTTAATTTTTTCCCCCACGAATAAACATAAGGACCCAGGTCTTGTTTTCGTTGAACTCTCTGAATTTCCGAAAATTGCACAAGTTAGAAATAATGCGAGAAAGAGTGTGGTGTTGTAGTTATCAGTATTGTGACAGGGCATCTGCTACGGTGGGAGGCGGGCGTCTGGCGGAGGGCGCTGAGCAGCGGTCGCGGCGGCGGCGATTTGTCCAGCTGCGAGAACCTGTTCACCGCGGCTTTTTTTTCCTGCGGCTGCGGAGCGGGAGCGGCCGACGTCCCGTTAACGCTCAGGCCCCGGCGCTGTCCACAAGATGCGGCGGGCGCGGCGTCGCCGACCTTCACGCCGAGCCTCCCTGCTTCCCACGGGCGCACGCCGCGCCCGGCGAGCGACGGAGCCCGAAGAAAGTGCTCTTCACGCCGCTTGCGAGTGTCGTAATTACACAAATACGAGCGCCCGCCAATGACTTTCTTTGATTTGATTAATCATGAAGAGTTCCTTGGTTTGGTAAAAAAGTGTTCTTTTTTTGTACCTCTCAAGTATTTTCTGTAGCCTAGGTTCCAAGAATTATTTAAAGTGTCATAATCGCTATGTTATTTTATTTTTACAACTATGTAAGAATAAAATATATTCAATAAATTCATAACCGTCATGTCATAATGAGTAATATGAGAAATGTTATTTTGTAAAATAGGTGACGTATTTAGAATTACGAATTTGAAGAAAAAAAGCTCTTTCTCTGAAGCCACAACAGATGAAAATTCTCCACTAAGATTCATCGTCGAGAGGAATATAAGATAATTGTTTACGGAATCTTACCCCCTTACCCCTAACTGAAAATCTGATCTCCGTAACGTAGAACTCCTTCTAGGTTTTTCATGAAAGTCCTCACAACAGTGCATGTACGCCTGATTATTTGGATCACGTGTCTACAGCGGCTTATCTTAGTCGTCCATGGAAAACTCTCTAGCGATGGACAGCGCTGTCTGCAGGAGGCGCTTCATCCTTCCCTTCTCTCGACGAAGTTCCTCGTGTAGTCTTTGGGTCTGATATCTGCCGGAGAGATTGATTGATTTTTTCGTGTTTCCGTGCGCGTCAACTGCTTTGGTCATTAGTCCCGTGACTGTAGTGCATGTTTTTTTCTCGGGAGATGGCGGTGATCTTCCCCCGCTGGATGGCAAGATCCGGCACCGACCTACCGTCAGCTAGCGGGGTTTCAGCTAGCGGCGATCTTCCCCCTAACCAGGACTCTCCCATCAGCGGGGCACTGCCCCAGCCGCGACAAGCTCTAAGCCCCCGACTGATCTCCCGGAACATGTGGTAGTGTAGTGCATGTTAGTGTGTGTGTAAGGGGAGAGGATAGGACAAGGAAGAGGAAGGAAAGAGCGCGCGCGGTCCGTGGCCCGTTTGTTAGGGTGTTGCTCCGGCATTCGCCTGGTGTTGATTGGAGAAACCACGGAAAACTACCGATCAGAGCAGCCGGCCGCTAGAATTCTCTCCAGACAGCGACTGCATTCGACCTAGCTGAAAAGCTAGTGTCGAAAATCCTGCCGCTCAATCCGGCCGCGTTTTTTATGTCCTTATTTTTTAAATTCTATGTATTTTATGATTCAAAAATTGTATTTCTATTTACGCAATCTTCATTCCTTGAAACGCGTTCTTATGCCCATCATGAAATAAATACTTTTTAAAACGTCACATGAGCTAATGGAAATGTTAATGCTTTCCTGTGGCTGCAAAGAGGTGATGTCCTTGGTTGTATGTGTCCCTGGTTGGAGGAGAGGCGGACTTGTGCCCGACAACAGGGCTGTTCCGGCGACTGCCCTGGCGGGCACCCGGGGGAGCGCTCTAGTGCTTCTTCTTCAGGCCCTTCCTTTATATTCACAAAACCCACGCACAATGCGCTTTTGTGGCTGGAAGAGGGGCCTCAAATTTACAATAAAACTCTTTACACGCACACACTCTTTACACCCATTGCTCGCAGAAATTGATATAAAAGTATTCAGCCTCTGTCTTCTCGTACTGCGCGTACCGATTGAGTTCTAATAGTCACTGTTTTCGCCGTGTATCAGCCGACTCCAAAGAGGCCACACGCCATTAAACATTTGTTATTTTCATATTGCATTACGAAACATCAACTTTTCTTTTATTCTTCTTTCTATGTCAGGAACCGTCTAGCGGCCGACTGCTCTGATCGGTAGTTTTTCGTTTTTCTCCGATCAACACCAGGCGAATGTCGGAGCAGTACCTTAACAAACGGGCCACGGACCGCGCGCGATCTGTCCTTCCCCTTCCTTGTTCTATCCTCTCGTACTACACTACCACATATTCCGGGAGACCGTTCGGGGGCTTAGAGCTTGTCCCGGCTGGGGCGGTGCCCCGCTGGTGGGAGAGTCCTTGTTAGGGGGAAACCCCACTAGCCGACGGTAGGTCGGCGCCGGATCTGGCTATCAAACGCCGAAAGACCGATGTCGGAGCAGTACCCTTACAAACGGGCCACGGACGGCGCGCAATGTTTCCTTCCTCTTCCTTGTCCTATCCACACCCCTTACACACACACACACACACACCACATTAACATGTACTACACTATCACACATGCCGGGAGAGCGGTCGGAGACATGTCCAGGCTGGAGCGGTGCCTCGCTGGTGGGACATACCTGGTTGGGGAAAACCCCGTTAGTCGACGGTAGGTCGACGTCGGATCTGGCTATCAAACGCCGAAAGACCTCCCGAACAAAAACACGCACGACACTTATGACCATAGTAGTTGATGCGCTAGGAATCATTAGCAATCAATCAATCATCATAGGTACTGGAATACGCTAGTTATTGCGCAACACTGTTAAGTAAAATTTCACTAAAAGCAATGTTCAACTACCCGATTCACTTGCTTCTTGCTCACCAGGACTATTATTTTCATTGGAACGCAACCAAATTGAATGAAGAAGAATGTGATGTTTGAGACTGCAGACACAATGTCCTCATGGAAATCTTCCTTTTTACAGGTATTTTGTTAGCAAAACTTTCCACTGTACTCACTTTCGATAACTCAACTTCAGTTTACATCCATCGAGGTTTCACCATAGTTTTCCTTGAGAGAATATACTCTTCGGTCAGTGCTGCCCCCTTGAGGCTGGAAGTGAGGGCCACTTCTGCCAACAGCGATATCGGCCTTCTCTTACGTCTCGTCATTAAAGGCTCTAAGCCGGAGTCTCTCCTATAGAAATCGTCCCCCCCAAAAGAAATTTAAAAATATATTTATAAATGTTTTTATTAATTAATAATGTATTTATGAGTTGTAACAACTCATATGTAACAATCATATCTACATTTTTCTTATGAGTTTGATAATGGTTGTCCGTAACGCATTTGAAGCTGTTGAGAGGGAAGAGAAAAGCGCTAGGTTCCCACTTCATTCCGCTATAAGGCCTGTGTAAAACGAAGAGGCGTGACATCATCCATTCACTGCACATGGTTTACCGGCAGACGAAGGCTGCGACCAGGCAGCCTTCAAGGGTGGAGACTAAGGGTCGTATTTATGAAGTTCTGCCAGCAGAGCTCTTAGGGGCCTGCCATCTGGGAACTTGCTAGGAGCTCAAGGGGCGACTGGAATTGGCTGGGGGGCGTTCATAAATCGCAAAACCGAACACTGGCAGCCTGCTAGGCCTGGCAGGCCCCTGGCAGAGGTTTATAAATACGGGCGTAAAAAGGTTGCAAAAGAGCGTACTCACCTGATAGTATTACTATGCATCTCAGAAAGTAGCATTGAATATCAACTAGTTTTCCCAAGAGCGCTACTCCCTTATGCCTGTATCGGAAGAGATTATGTATATAAATAGAATGCATGAAGTGCAATGTAATGCAATGCATTTGCAGCCTACCCTATAAAGAAAACCACGAGCCGCGTCTGGTCTACATTGTGGAACGAGACTGGCGTAGGAGAGCTGGCCGCTTCTGCTTCGGAGAAAACGAGTGTTTTCTCCGTCATTTACTTCAGTGACTAAAACAGTGAGTGTAGGGCGTGTTATACTCTTGGCGTAGTGATGATCCTACCCCGCTAGAATGTGAGCTATGACTCTTTCCTAAACATCGCTTTGTGGAATTTCCCCTCCCCTTCCAGATACTTCACCCAACGTGGCGCCGCCGCAGCAGGGAAACAACTGATCTCCATATGTGCGGAAGTGTACCAGTTTCTGTGCGAGGGGAGAGGAGAGGAGAAGGATATGAAAAAGGAATATCGTGCGTGGCTCATTTGTAATAGTTCTGCTGCGACATTCACTTGATATTGATTGGGGAAACCAAGGAAAACTACCAATCAGAGCGGCCGTCTGCTTCTTTGGATAATACTCAAGCTGGCACTTACATCGAAATGAATTCCTGATAAGATCACGAGTAAAAAGGAAACTGCAAACCAATGCTCATGATTCAGTTTCTATTGGAGAGAAGAGTTCTCGATGCAAAGAACCCGACCGATCTGCCCGCACGTTTCAAAGGAGCGTTGGCCGCTGGACAGAGAGATCCCCGCGCGCTGTGCGAGGAATAAGAGAGCAATGTGCGAATGTTAAGAGAGCATTGTGCGAGGGCTAAGAGAGCGTTCTGCGCGAGGTGTAAGAGAGCACGCTGGCGAGTAAGGAGAGCATGTGCGAGGGTAAGAGAGGGAAGAGAGCGTTCTGCGCGAGGGCTAAGAGAGCACTGTGCGAATGTTAATAGAGCACTGTGCCAGGGGTAAGAGAGAGAGAGAGAGGGGGCGCTGTGCGAGGGCTAAGAGAGCACTGTGCGAGTGCTAAAAGAACGCTCGAGTGGCCTCCGAGTGAATGACGTTTAATGGAGCGCGGGCGGGTGTGGGAGGCGGGGGCGGCAGGCGGAGCGTCCGCTGACCCAGTAGCCGCCGTTTCCAGGTTTTGGACACAGGGGGTCGCGACCCCCTCCGACCGGTCGGCGCGACCTCCGCCCCTGACCGCTGCCCCCACGCACTCTCTTGCAAGCTCTCCCTCCTCCCACGCGCAGGAAAATAAGAATTCTCCCTCATTCCATTTGCACATCTCAGATTCAAAGCGATTTAGCTATAGAATACGTTGCTAAAAAGTCGATTAATGCAGAATCACCCGAAGCGATTCACTCAGGGAAGGCAGTTTCGAAATACTGCGAATGATCAGCACCTGTTGTAACGTTCGATAAATCAATAATAATGTACCTGTCTATCTTGTTTCTACAATGTTAAGACCCAAGGACTAATTTTAGCAAAAAAAAAAAAAAAAAATGAAAGAAAAAACAATTAAATGTTTGTAACTTTATTAGGAATCAAACTCTTATGTTGATGTCTGAAATTACTTAACGAAGAGTTTATATAAATAGAACTTGAATTAGTAATATTTTTTTATTTTCGATTCAGCAAGTAAACAGACCATGTACACAGTTCGAAACTTAATAGAAATAATATGAAATTACCACAAACATATTTAAATTTATTAAATGAATGGAAGCTCACATCAAAACTAATTGTGCTTGACTGAAAATATTATTCAGCTTTAAATGCTTTAAATTTCACACTTCTATGAATAAAATCTAACAAAATCTACTTAAGTTGTAGATCATAATATTTAGAGAACAAAAAAATAGAGTACATGACCCATTTTTAAAGCTGTAATTTACTTCAGTTGAAAAAAAGTTTTTCGGTACCTGAACATACATTTTGACCAAATTTCGTGATTGCTCATCGTGCATGATTTCGAGTTTTTGTCTACTGATTGTAAAGACGAGTTATAAGCGTGGTAAGAGGGGAGGGATTCCCCCCCCCCTGCGCTCCAAATATGCGAAAAAGAAATTGCCGAATTTCGTGAAAAAATATTAGTTACTAAATGGCTTTTGGCAAGGGGGGTTCCTGCGTGGAGTGATTCGTTTGTGTTATTTTAGCTCTCAAATTCCCAATCACAAGCAATTTTTTTTTAAATATCCAGCTGAAAATTGAACAAATAAAAATTTCTTTCATTTTGCCAACATTTTGGAACTTTATTCTTCCATTATTTTGGCCGCAGCTTACAAAGGAAATTGTATTAATATGAAGAAACGAACTCAATTATATAGTATTATTGTGTATCTGTGTTCGCTAATTAATTGTGAAACTAAAACAAGATTTCGCCGCATGTTTTACAGGAGCCTAACCACAACTCAAAAGAACCATCTCTCTAGACGCCATGCCTGCACAAACAGTCTTCGTTTGTAAAAACCTAGCTCAGTCAAGCAAAGTCACTGATTGATTGGAAGCATCAAGTTTGTGAAGCTCAAGGCGTTGGATTCGAATCCCAAATGATGCATGGGAGTTTACCGTGTGTTTGCCATCATCACTCTTCATAATGACCCCTACCGTCATTCACGCAGAGTAAGAGAATGCCAAACCATCTGCACGATTCCCTGCTCAAGAAAGGCAGCTATTACGGCGTAAACCTTCTCCGATGACAGATGAGCCTCTGATCATCGCACAGGGCCATCGCTTCGTCCGCAGCGTCGAGATGGGGAGGAGGTCGGGGAAAGCGGGTTCGCGAGGGGGAGTCGGGGGTGGCGCCGGGGGGGGGGCAAAGGAGGCCAGGTCACTGTCCATTGGCAGAACTGCCCTTCGGCGCTCGGCACGCCTTGCCCTTGCGCGCTCCTGCGTTGCGCATTGAGCCACGTCTGCGCTCCACACGCACCACATGACACGTGACGCACCTCGTTCATTCCGTCCGCCCAAACACGAGCGCCTACGGACTAGCTACTTGTCTGGAGATGATTTCTAATGGCCGGCCCTCTGATATTTTCTTGTTGATTGATTGATTGTTAGTGATTCCGGGAACGTCAACCACTGAGGTCATTGGTACCGTAAGTGTAGTGCATGTTTTCATCGGAAGGTGGCAGTGATCTTCCCCACTCGATGGAGAGATCCGGCGTCGACCTACCGTCGACTAGCGGGGTTTTCACCAGCGGGGCACCGCCCCAGCCGGGACAATTTTTAAGTCCCGACATGTGTAGTAATGTAGTGTATGTTCGTGTATGTTCGTGTGTGTGTGTGTGTGTGTGTAAGGGGAAAGGATAGTACAAGTAAGACGAAAGAAAGATCGCGCGCGGTCCGTGGCCCGTTTGGTAGGGTACTGCTCCGGCATTCGACTGGTGTGTCACCTCCGACTGTGGGGCACCACTTTAGACGGGATATATTTCAGGCTTTCAAGCTCCGGCATTCGCCTTGTGTTGATCGGAAAAACACGGAAAGCTACCAATCAGAGCAGCCGGCCGCTAGTATTCTCCAGACAGCAACGGAATGCGACCTACCTGAAAAGCTAGTGTCCTGCTGTAAAATCCCGCTGCCGTCGGGAGTCGAATCTAGGACCTTCCGGTCAGATGCACTGCAGTGACATCAGTTAATGCACTGAGCCACCGCTCCCGGTATATTTTCTCGTGATTTCTCCCATCAGTATCAGGCGAATGCTGAAGCAGCACTCCAATAAATGAGCTTCAGACCGCGCGCGATATTTTGTTCCTGATCCTTGAACAATATTTCCCCTTATGCACACACACGCAATTAACAACCACACATATTGCACATGGGAGCTCTGAACGTGTCCCGGCTAGGAGGATTGCCCACTGTGGGAGATACCTGGGGTGGAATTCATCCAAAGCAATGTATAGGTCGACGCCCAAAATTTCTGCGGAATCAAACATAAACTACACTAAAGAGAGTACTGGGCAAATTAGTTGCCGCGCACGAAATGTTCATGCACGGAAATCCATGACACCAAACCTGCGTTAAAAATCGTCAAGAACGAAATTTTTCAGCTCCAAATTTGTCGAAAATACAAGTTCATGTGACGTGGCCGTGTCTGCCCGTACCCGGTGCAGCCTTGTTACGACAATAGCATGTATGGCAGGTCGCTCTGCATGTAGGGCAGGTGATGATCTTCATAACAGCACACGTAGTGCAACGCGCCCTCGCGCGGACAAAAGCAAAGCGGCACCGGAAAGTGGGGAGAGACGCGGACGCTGAGGTCGGAACACGAATCGCGCAACCCGCACGCAAAGGAACACGAAACTCCTTTTCCACGATGTAACATACTGCGGTGACTTTGAGCAGAATTATTTACATCAAAGAACGTGGATGCGACAGTGAACATTAACGCAATACGTCAAGTTGCAAGCTATTACATTGATTGATTTTTTCGTGTTTCCGGGTGCGTCAACTGCTTTGGTCATTAGTCCCGTTAGTGTAGTGCATGTTTTTTTCGGGAGATGGCGGAGATCTACCCCCGCTGGATGGCGAGATCCAGCGCCGACCTATCGTCGGCTAGTGGGGTTTTCCCCTAACCAGGACTCTTCCACCAGCGGGGCACCGCCCCAGCCGGGAAAAGCTCTAAGCTCCCGACCGCTCTTCCGGAATATGTAGTGTAGTGCATGTTAGTGTAAGAGTGTGTGTAAGGGGAGAGGATAGGACAAGGAAGAGGAAGGACAGATCGCGCGCGGTCCGTGGCCCGTTTCGTAGGGTACTGCTCCGGCATTCGCCTGGTGTTGATCGGAGAAACCACGGAAAACTACCGATCAGAGCAGCCTGCCGCTAGAATTCTCCTCCAGATGCAAGCTATTACGTTCACATTAACGTGGTTGAAGAACAAACAACACAGTATCGTGTTTCGCAGCAAGGTTGTAAGAGCTTCGATGAACTCGAGCGTTTCAGCCTCGCGAGTCGACGATCGTAAGGCCTGCGCTCACGGTGGTCTCATTAACAGGTTAGAGCAATAGCTCTGACGGCTTGGCTTCGCGTCTTCAGGAAGAGATGGGCGACATGGTACATGCGATATTTCCGCAGAACTACGTAAGTAACAAACCTGAGGATCTTCTATTTATTTTAGCTCCTTTTACAAGACCTAAGAGAAATTAAAATGTAAGGAAATGTAATTACTATAGTTACAAATTTCTTGTCGAGAGTATGGATCAGTGGAATGTCATTAATTATATCAGAATCAATATTATCTGATTTCTTACAACAGATTTTGTTTAAGACAAAAATATACATCATTAATATTCTAGTTAAGCTATCTGGGGTCAGAGAGGTATCCACCACAATATTAGGTACCTACTATTGTGGTAGATACCTCACTGACCCCAGATATCATGGAGTACCACAAAATCTCCGCTGCCATCACAGAATTTAATATTGTAGTGTTTGAATGTTATTTTCAAACATACAGGGAGAGTGTTGTAAATGAGACTATCATTACTTTCTGTACTATCCTTTCATAGACACACGGTGAAAATTTAACGGAAAAACTTAGAACAGTTTTTCAGAAAATAATTGTTTAAAAAATGACTGAAATTACACGCAAAATTACGTATAAACTAGTCATATTTTTAAAAATTGTACATGACGTGAGTTAAAGAACTGACTTGCAACAACAGATTTTATTAAGAAAAAAATAATATACCTTCTATATTGTAGTTGTAGGAAGACATCGAATCCAATGTTGAATTAATGCAATTTTCCCAAAAATTAGAAATCTCAACGAAATTGAGAACTGCACTAATCTTTGAAGATTTCTCTAGGATATCTGAGTACAGCCAATAATTCAATTATTTGGAGCCGTTTGGAGAAAATTGTAATTAATGCTTCACGTAAGATACCCCTCAAAACAAATGTATCCGTTTCAAACTCGTAGACTCTTCAGCTACTTTACATCAATCGAGAGAATATCAATTATGAAGAAAATTGGCTGAACGGATTTGGTGCTAGCGTTGACAGACAGGTAGATGGACGGACGAGAAAGACGGACGAGAGAGACGGACGAGAGAAACGGACGAAGTAACGGACGAAGTAACGGACGAAGAAACAGACGAAGAGACGAGACGAAGAAGACAGACAGAAGACAGACGAAGAAGACGACAGAGAAGACGACGAAGACGGACGAAAGACAGACGAAAGACAGACAGAAGACAGACGAAGACAGACGAAGAACAGACGAACGACGAAAAGAGAAGACAGACGAAGAAGACAGACGAAGACAGACGAAGACAGAAAGACAGACGAAAGAAGACGACGAAGAGACAGACGAAGACAGACGAAAGACAGACGAAAGACAGACAGAAGAAGACAGACGAGAAGACAGACGAAGAAGACAGACGAAGAGACAGACGAGAGACGAAGACGACGAAAGAGACAGACGAAGGACAGACAGAGAGAGACAGACGAAAGACAGACGAAAGAACAGACGAAGACGGACGAAAGACGGACGAGAGAGACGGACGAGAGAGACGGACGAGAGAGACGGACGAGAGAGACGGACGAGAGAGACGGACGAGAGAGAAAGATAGATAGAGCGACATTTTGCCAATAGATTTTACGGTATCAAGAATTCCAAAAACACGGATTCTAACTATACGCGTTAGAGGAGGTAATTTACTATATGTAGGAACAAGAGCCCGACAGTAAAAGTTCATCGTTAAAAAAATCGCCGATTTCTGGCAAACGTTTACAATACTTTCCCTTCTTAAGAGGTAAGGTGGCAAAGCAAAAAATTACCCGAATGCAAAATAAAACGTATTTGTATTGCAAACGAACAACCGTTTTGATTTATTGTATACCTAGCAAAACCTCTCTACTCTTACTGCATCTAGAAAAAGGAGAGCTGAGCAAACGCGCGTACAGTGAAGCTACTTTTATGATCAGAAGTAAAACAAGGGTCCATCTAAGCATTTTCTCAATGGATTAAAGGAAATTGACCGTAACCTGATCCATATCCCTCGGGAGAATCCCGACCGGAGCGCGTTGCGGACAAATTGGGGCCGCCGCCTCAGGTGCGCCCCAGTTTCTCCGCGAGATGGCACCTCTGTGCCCTCCCCCCCTCTCACGCAGCTGGACAGCAGCAGCGTCCAGCGACCGACGAACACAAGAGGCGCCACGGAGCCGCAAAGCACCTCGTAATACTTGGGACAGTTAGGTGAAATTACGTTACTTTACAGCTATAAACAGTAACAAGTACAATCGAAGAGTAGATCAGCACACACACAAGCAATAAGAGTCCTAGATATAAATGTTCGAAACAGTCACACCACACCAGCCGCCAGCGCCGGTTTCATTCATCAATTTTGCAGACAGATTTTAAATGATTTATCATGCAACTATGTAAATATTTTAAATTATATTTATATTTAGTATTTCAAGTTTTTATTATATATTATATCACTCTCTTTTACAATATTCACTAGTTTGCGTAGAATTGGGGAGTGGGGGATCCCCAGCTCTTGTTTCTTTTTCTTTGTGTGCACAAATAAGAACTCGACATGACAATACAACAACTTGCAACTACAAATTACAGAATATGAATAGAAAAACTACGCAGCAGGGAGATGTAGTACGTGGCAGTCGCGTAGATGACCACTTCGAATATTGGGACTGGGAGCGGGGGCTCAGATGTTTTCTGCAGTTCTTCTGACCGGGAGGTCCTAGGTTCAAGTCTCGACAGTGGCAAGATTTTCGACACTAGCTTGTCAGCTGAGTTGAGTTCAGTCGCTGTCTGGCAGAGAATTCTAGCGGCCGGCTGCTCTGATCGGTAGTTTTCCGTGGTTTCTCCGATCAACACCAGGCGAATGCCGGATCAGTACCCTAACAAACGGACCGCGTGCGATCTTTCCTTCCTCTTTCTTATCCTCACCTCTACTTACACTAATATGCACTACACTACCACACATGCCGGGAGACCGGGCGGGAGCTTACTTGTTATGGGTGGGGCGGTGCCTCGCTTGTAGGAGCTACCTGGTTCAGGAAAACCCCGTAAGCCACGTACGTTGGTTCAGAATCTCGCCATCCAGCGGGGAAGATCACTTCACGATGAAAATACACTTACGGAACCAATGACCTCAGTAGTTGACGCGCCCGGAATCACTAACAACCAACCACCCGATATTGGAACCCAAGAAGACAACTGTTTTTGTTAATAGGTCTATTGTAACTGATTATTTTTGCCTATTTTAAATGAAAATAATTTAATAGTTCAATTGTACTGATTATCTTTTGCAAACTGAACATTGAATTTTTAATGCTTTGATGCATCTTTCCAATTTCTTGTTTCAATGATGGATCCGGGAAACCAGAAAAAATTATCTTCAACCTCGGAGCTACGGAAGTCTCCCTATATGCGAAAAGAACTAGGAGAAACGTGGCGGAGAATAAGATAAGTTATTAAGAGGAGACCGTTTTGTGTAATGTTACGTACTTTTACTTGTCTTAAAATGCGAATGGATACGGAATTCTACGGAAATTTCGTCTTATATTTTGGCACAATTAGATAACTTTCCCTGAGATATGTGCCCGAAAAATAAAAGCGGCTTCTACAGCCAGTTTATTGCTTACATGTTCTTTAGAACTATTTAGAAATAGAATGAGATAGAATGTGGACAACTATTTACCAGTTTATACTTATGTTTAATGAAATGCTTTTATGTCTATTTAAACTGCTCAGGATAATTATTTTGCTAATTAATGTTGTTTTTAGTTTTTAGGAATTGTACATGAGTGATCGTTAAACGAAATATTTCGTATATATGGTTATGCTTGTAACATTAATCTACGATTGAATGACAAGCGTACAATTTTCATGCACGTCAACTGCTATGGTCGTTAATTCCGTTAGAGCCGTGAAAGTTTAATTCCTAGAGGTGATGATTCCTTCCCCGATGGACTGTGATATTCGGCTTTGACAATCACATCTGTTTGCGGAGCGTTTGCCAACGATTTATCTTTCTGGGTTTCTTTCACCCCAGCAGGGACAAAGCTCTAAGCTCTCGACATATATGGTAGTGTAGTGATGTATGCGCATGTGTGTGTGTGTGTGTGTAAGAGGAGAGGATAGGGAAAGGAAGGAGAAGGAAAGATAGCGCGTGATCCGTGGCCCGTTTGTCTGGGAACCGCTCCGGCATTCACCTGGTATTAAAGGTATCGAAGAAACCACCGAAAACTACCGATCGGCATCCGACCGTTAGAATTCTTGAGCAGACAGTGGCCCAATTTGACTCTTTAGCTTGTGTCGAGAAACCGCCACCGACGGGACTCAAAACCTAGGATTGATTTGCTTTGGTTTTTTCGTGTTTCCGGACACGTCAACTGCTTTGGTCATTAGTCCCGTTAGTGTAATGCATGTTTTTTTCTCGGGAGATGTCAGTGGCTCAATTTGACCCCTCCCCGCTGGATGGCGAGATCCGGCGCCGACCTACCGTCGGCTAGTGGGGTTTCCCCCTAACCAGGACTCTCCCACCAGCGGGGCACCGCCCCAGTCGAGACAAGCTCTAAGCTCCCGACCGGTCTCCCGGAATATGTGGTAGTGTAGTGCATGTTAGTGTAAGTGTGTGTGTGTGTAAGGAGGAGAGGATAGGACAAGGAAGAGGAAGGACAGATCGCACGCGGTCCGTGGCCCGTTTGGTAGGGTACTGCTCCGGCATTCGCCTGGTGCTGATCGGAGAAACCTAGGACCTCCCGTGAGAGCTGCAGCGGCCATGAGTTAAACTCAGTCGGCTGTAATCTACGAAAGAACGCAAGCCGAAGAGACAAAGTGAAGTCGCATTGAAAGCATCCCCTCGCCATCCAGAGGCCTGAGAATGCAGCGTGGTGCGTCGTTGGTCGCCGGCCACTTTGCTGGGTCATCGTGGAAGTAAGAGCGGCGGGGCTATTACGCGGCGCGCGGCCCAACGAAACAGATCCGAAAGCGCTCCGTCACTGCCCGGAGGCGGAGGCGGCCGGCGCACGGGCCCTACGCCCACCGCCCGACAGCTGCGTTACCGCGCGCGGCAACCGCTATGGCCATTAGTCCTGCAGGTGCAGTGGAGGTTTTAACTCCGGCTGATGGCGGAGTTTCTCCTCCGCTGGGTAGCGAGATCCGGCACCCACCTACACGCGGCTTGCGGGAGATTTCCCCGTCCAAGTATCTCGCTCTGGAGAGGACACCGGGAGCGGTAGCTCAGTGTCTCAATAACGGATCAAAATGACTTTGTAAGCTGTTTTTGTCCGCGGACGGAGTCCTCGCCGGCGGATGCTGGCGGGTGGCTCAGGGCGCTGCCCCTCGGGCAGAGGAGTAGGAAGGGAAAGAGGCAGGGCACCGTCCGTGGTGTGGTGCTGCTGTGATTGATTGATTAATTTTTTCGTGTTTCTGGGCGCGTCAACTGCTTTGGCCATTAGTCCGTTAGTGTAGTGCATGTTTTTCCTCGGGAGATGGCGGTCATCTTCCCTCGCTGGATGGCGAGATCCGGCGCCGACCTACCGTCGGCTAGTGGGGTTTCCCCTAACCAGGACTCTCCTCCAGCGGGACACCGCCCCAGCCGGGACAAGCTTTAAGCTCCCGAGCGGTCTCCCGGAATATGTGGTAGTGTAGTGCATGTTAGTGTAAGTGTGTGTGTAAGGGGAGAGGATAGGACAAGGAAGAGGAAGGACAGATCGCGCGCGGTCCGTGGCCCGTTTCGTAGGGTACTGCTCCGGCATTCGCCTGGTGTTGATCGGAGAAACCACGGAGAACTACCGACCAGAGCAGCCGGCCGCTAGAATTCTCTCTAGAGAGCGACTGAATTCGACCTAGCTGAAAAGCTACTGTCGAAAATCCTGCCGCTGTCAGGACTCGAACCTAGGACCTCCCGATCAGACATCAGTTGATGCACTGCGCTACCGCTCCCGGTGGCGCTGCTGTGGCATTCGCCACAAGTCAAGACTATGAATACGGCCTCAAGTGAAGCTGTGGGTCGTTGGGGACAGACGCCCGCGAGCCGCAAGGCGCCGCCTGTTTCCTTGCGAGGATGCTTCGGAAAATAATCCGTTTTAAGTGATTGGTACGTTAAAAAGTGACTAAATAGGTTACACCGGGTGAAGTACGCAGGGTTCTCTTTACTGTTCCGTCCACGGGCGCCACCTGTGGGCGGGGGCGGCAATGGTTTATGTATGGGGGTAATTCGAGGTTCGCCCTGGTAATCTGTACCTTGCCTAATGGATCGTCCCCCTCCCAATAATTTGCGGATGGGGAGGCCTATAACATTCATCGTTCCCGTTTTAGGTACTTAAGAGAGGGCTGTTGCACTAAGAAGTTGGTTAGTTCAGTGAAAAAAGAGTAAATTTGCCTTTGCAACATTTAAATAGAGCAGCGCCCGCAAAATCCAGAGATGACTTTACTTAACTTCTACAGTGGTGTTGTCGTGATTTCGTTGATGGAGACCCAGAAGATTGACTGAATCTGCATGCAAATATTCGACGAAAAAGCAAGATAATCTTCTTCTCTTGCCTATCGTGGAATAGCTTACTGCCTATTTTGATCCATTATTTTTCCTTCGATGTCAATTCACAAGTTTTACAACTTTACAAGAATACTTACTATTCTGTTATATTGGAACATGCGTGAATAAAGTTCAGTTTTTAAGTGTAACATTTGTCGGTAGGAATCTCAAAAGACAATAGCAACTTTGAATAACGGAGACTGGTCACCTGGAGCGAGTACGTTGCCTCAGGTCTCCACAGTGCCAAGTTTAGGAACTTGATGCCAGCACGGTGCTTCGAAAAAGACGATTTCAATTGTGGTTATATACAGGATATGCCATCACAAAGAAAGTCGAACATTGTAAAGAAAGGAGAAGAAAAAACCGAGGCCACTGTAAATGCTTCTAAAGTCGGTGCTCGTTCGATGTGGAGCAAGGAACTGTCCGGCGCCATAAAAAGCGAGCGGAGGCGCGCGCCTGCACGGTTCAGTGGGCAGAGCAGCGCGGCGCGCCCACCTGACAGGGCTGCTGGACGGGCGTAAGCAGCAGCTCTCCGTACACGCAACATCCAAAAACCCAAATATATAATTCGTTATCACAACATTGCCAACAATGTGACCTGCTCCTTCCCTACCTTGTATACTTTCCATTTCAGTATTACCAGGGCCGCGTTAATACCTGGAGGGTTTCCAGGCAAAATTCAATTACGGGGTCCCTTAATAATGCGAAAAAATACATGACTATATAAAAGGAGTAAAAAATAAACTACAATTTTTGCATTCAAATATTAAAATAATTGAATTTTTGTGAACTAAGGTAAATAAAAAGTTATTGGTGGCCCTATCCAGAAGGGATCCTAAACACATACGTAGTGTGCTTATTAATTAATTTACCTCGAAATATTTCGTTAGCGAAGAGACGAGACAAAATTGCTGCTCGATTTTTCTAAGAAATACGCACATCCACAAAAGATACCGGATTAGGTCACTCAGGGCATCGATTGCTGTCAGTGCAGTGCGTCTCCTAGCCTTCGAGTATCGACAATGGTAGGATTTTAGACACTGGCTACTCTCTGGGTCGGATTCAGCCGCCGACTAGAGGAGTTTTCTAGCGACGGGCTGCTCTGATAGGTAGTTTACCGTGGTTTCTCCGATCAACAGCAAGCGTAGGCCCGAGCAGTAAAAACGGGTCACGGACCGCCCGCAAACTTTCCTTCCTATTCCTTGTCCTATCCTCACCGCTTACTTACACACTTACACCTACATGCACTACACCACACCATAAATGTCGGGAGAGCAAACAGGAGCTTGAAGCGTGTTCTGGGTAGGGTGATGGCGGCAGGATTTTTGACACTAGCTTTTCACCTAGGTCGAATTCAGTCGCTCTCAGGAGAGAATTCTAGCGGCCGGCTGCTCTGATTGGTAGTTTTCCGTGTTTCTCCGATCAACACCAGGCGAATGCCGGAGCAGTATCCTACCAAACAGGCCACGGACCGCCAAACGGGCGCGCGATCTGTCCTTCCCATTCCTTGTCCTATCCTCTCCCCTTACACACACACTTACACTAACATGCACTACACTACCACATATTCCGGGAGACCGGTTAGCAGCTTGTCCCGGCTAGGGTGGTGTCCCGCTGTTGGCATATACCTGGTTGGGGAAAACCACGCTAGCCGACGTAGGTAAGCGTCGGATCTCGTCATCGAATTGGGGGGAACATCACCGCCTCCTTCCGCGACATAAGTATGCACTTCACTTACGAGACTTATCCTTATCAATTGACACATCCAGAAACACCAATCAATTAATCCAAGTATGAGCGATGAAATAAGGTAAATTCATTTGACTAAGTTTCTGTACTATTTTATAGTACAGATATAAAACATGAGTTATGAATGAAATAGATAAATAAAATGAAAATATTGTTCTTTATTAAGTGTCAGAATTACCCAACAGTGTTCATTTATTCATGTAGAATCAACTGATTACATACTCAGCAGTTCAGTGTTAGTACCATCACTTGGTGCGTAGATAGGTCTAAGCTCGAAAAGAGTTTTTGTTTGAAAAAACTTCCTTGCGCCGTGTATTCCTATACTTGATGACTCCAACAGAGTCACCGGGAGCGGTAGCTCAGTGCATGAACTATGTCACTGCAGCGCCTCTGACCGGTAGGTCCAGGGTTCGAGTCCTGACGGCGGCAGGATTTTCGACACTAGCTTATCAGCTAGGTCGAATTCAGTCGCTGTCGGTAGTTTTCCGTGGTTTCTCCGATCAACACCAGGCGAATGCCGGAGCAGTACCCTACCAAACGGGCCACGGACCGCGCGCGATCTGTCCTTTCTCTTCCTGGTCCTATCCTCTCCCCTTACACACACACACTTACATAACATACACTACACTACCACATATCCTGGGAGACCGGTCGGGAGCTTAGAGCTTGTCCCGGCTGGGGCGGTGCCCCGCTGGTGGGAGAGTCCATGTTAGGGGAAAACCCCACTAGCCGACGGTAGGTCGGCGCCGGATCTCGCCATCCAGCGGGGGAAGACCACCGTCGATTCCCGAGAAAAGTCATGCACTACACTAACGGGACTAATGATAAAAGCAGTTGACGCGCCCGGAAACACGAAAAAATCAATCAATCCAACAGGGTCGGGCGTCAAGACCGACGAGGAGCTCCTCTCTCCCCGTCTTCTTGCGCTCCAGCGGGCGACGCCCCCTCCGTCGCGCAGCAGAGCGTGCAATTGCTTCGCCTTATTCTTGAAGATCGTTACATCAGCACAACGGAAGGAAAATGGATTACGCGGGAAAGTGACAATAGTTTTTGTTTGAATTATTTCACTCATGCGCCAGAACCCCGCTTTGGGTAATAGTGATGTATACTATGGCGTTCAACGATTAAGGTTGAGGGAGACAGTCCGTCGCAGGCTTTCGTAGGAGAAAGCGGACGGCCGAGAGCATTGAGGAGTACAGCGAGCAGCCGCTGCTGCGCCGGGGCGCGAGCGCTTAAGTGCCTCGCGTCGCCGGACTCATCGAGTCAGCCCAGGCTCTTCCCCTCGAGCACAAGTCACTCCCTCGGAGGAAGGCGTTTCTTACTCATTGCCATAGTTCTCGAGTGCGATAACTTTAAATATTGTGAAAGATTTGAGAAAGTGTGTAGTACATTTCACTCTCTTTACCTCGCGCAATGGAATTGAAACAAAGGTCCAATGCCTTAAACGCCGTAAAGCATAAAAACAAATTGAAATATTTAAAGCAGACTTTAACACTCGTCCTTTATAAAAACCTTTCCAAATTCTTTGCGGGTAAGATAAGGTGCCAGTGGTGTGTGCCACGTGCCTACCTGACAAGTGGACTTGGTCTCCATGCAGATGCGCTAGGGGCTGGACTGGAATCAGCCGGTCTCTGTTTGTTCTAAATCGACCTGTGGGAGAGAGCAGGGTAGTCTTTGCCGCCTAAGATTTTTTGAAGTTCCTAACTTATGTCTGTTTCTGGTGTCCACCGGAATCGAATATTATATACATACTCCAGCAATAAAAAAATGTTCTAATATCTTCCACGAGTACGCCAAAGTTGGATTGTATCTAGCGCGCCACGGATCATCCACGATCTTATTTTCTCAGTCGCTTCCATTGCAATCCCTAGGTGCCAATGACCTTAGCAGGTAATGCACCGAACAACAACAATCTAATCAAACTCGACTGCGAGGCTGTTGGTTCTTAGCAGCGGAAAGGGTGCCTGGTGCGTTGGGATGGCGATTATTACAGGAGTAACTTTTTACTTCCTCGTATACGTACGTATATACAGAGTAATATACGTAGTATAGAGAAAGTAATGTAATTCTGCGCGCAAAACGGCGGATTTTCGGCGGAAAAAATTCATTGCCGGCTGTGACGAAAAAGTGCATAAAACCAGTTACTTAATTAAGAGAAAAATCTTCTAAAACGTGGTGTAGCTAGAATCAATTTTGTGGGCCCTTGATGCCGAAAAAACAATTAGAAGCCAAAAGTCCGTCCGTCCGCCTGTCTGTCCGTCTCTGTCTGTCCGTCCGTCCCTCTGTGAACACTCCTAGCGCCTCCTACCGTTAGTCGAGATTGGGCAACACTCGCACTTCCAGAAAGAGCACTCTTCAGGAATTTCCACAACGTTCGTTAGACCGCGGAGCTTCTTTTCGCGGGAGGCAGAAACTGCGGTGAATTTTGTGGAATTGAAAGAAAACCAAGGCGAATGGTTTATTCGTACGATCTTCTCCAAATTGAAGAATCCCGTATATCTAAATCTAGTTAAAGCTTTGAAATTTTGAAAAACATAGTTCAAAATTTGGGGATACTTTACACGAAGACCCTCGGACATATTCAAAATTTCCCCAAAAACAGATCCAAAGCAGAGCATAGAAGTTGCCGTATCAGTGAATCAAGTGAAGGTGGTCGCTTCTCCGTGTCCACTCTGACGCGCCCGGGAGTGCAGGTGTGCGTGGCGCGTGTGGCGCGAGGCGTGGCGGGCGGCCGTGGGTGGCGGCGCGGAGAGACGCTGGCGGAGGCGCCTACGCGAGGAAAACCTGCGCCTCGGCCACGGCCACGGCCGCTGCGCTGTCTGCTCGACCACCACGCCCCCCTCCCCACCCCCCACCCCTCCCGCTGCGCTGCAGTGCTCCGAGCGGAGGCGCTCGCGGCGCAAGTCCAACTTCTCCTTGCCTGCGCCTACTGGCTCAGAGCAACGGCAACTGCCACTGCTGCCACTGGGCGGGTACGGATTATTGGAAGGGATGGATCGCGAGATTCAATTCTATCGCTGACTGGGGGATAATTCTAGCTGCCCGCTGCTCTAATCGGTAATTTTCTCTGGCATCTCCCGTAAATACCAGGCGAATGCAGAAAGCTTAAACGGTAACAGGCCGCGCACGATCTTCCCTTACTCATCTTTCCCTTTTCTTTTCGCCTGTCAGACACACACATACAAACATTTAGTTTAGTTTAGTTAATGCCTTATTTTACGTGGCGAGACTCGGGCCATCAGGTTCGCACTTCCGTCTAACCACGCAAATTTCGTTACGCTCGTTTCACCTATTAGGGGATAAAGAAGGTATTACTTGGGCGACGAAACAGGCAATTTGAATTTGGGTCAGAGGCTTCATTTAGGCTTGCGGATCTTTTACATGCAGTAAATCTACTACATGGAACAGTCGGCTTTACTTCCCCTCCAAACGAAGGCACTACACTAAAATTTACATGCACTACACTACCATACATGACGGATGACTAGTCAATAGCTTATAATTTGCGGCAGCTGGAACGGTGGCCGGCTACGGAGATACTTGAGTCTGGAAACCCCTGCAAGCTGACTTGTAAGTCGGCGCCGGTTCTCACGATCTAGCTGGGGAGAAACACCGGCATGTTCTGAGCTGTAGCACGCACCACATTGACGGGGTCAATGACCACGATAAATGATGCGCCCTAATACACCCTTGACGTCTAACACCATCAAGCGACCATGCGTTTGAGTGCTGAAGAAACGCTGCTACGTTCTGCATGCAAACGGGGCGCTCCACCTTCCGTCTCCCTAGTTCAGGTTCAGAGGAATCATTGCCGGTACCGGGAGCGGTAGCTCAGTGCAGCGCCTCTGATGTCACTGCAGCGCCTCTGACCGGGAGGCCCTAGGTTCGAGTCCTGACGGCGGTAGGATTTTCCAGCTAGGGCGAATTCAGTCGCTGACTGGAGGAGAATTCTAGCGGTCGGCTGCTCTGATCGGTAGTTTTCCATGGTTTCTCCGATCAACACCAGACGAATGCCGGAGCACTACCCTACCGTACGGGCCACGGACCGCGCGCGATCTATCCTTCCTCTTCCTTGTCCTATCCTCTCCCCTTAAACACACACTTACACTAACATGCACTACACTACCACATATCCCGGGAGGTCGGTCAGGAGCTTAGAGCTTATCCCGGCTGGGGCGGTGCCCCGCTGGTGGGAGAGTACTGGTTAGGGGGAAACCCCACTAGCCGACCGTAGGTCGGCGCCGGATGTCGCCATCCAGCGGGAGAAAATCACCGCCATCTCCCGAGAAAAAACGTGCACTACACTAACGGGACTAACGACCAAAGCAGTTGACGCGCCCAGAAACACGAAAAAATATATCAATCAATCAATCAATGCCGGTCGTTGGCTCTGCTTCCTGCAAATTCACGAAAACGAAGCCGGGTTGAGGGGTCCGTGCAATGTTCTGCAAAGACCGACAAATGACCGGATGCCAGCGACCAGAGCGGAGGACGCGGATCTGCGACGCTGATCACAAAGCAATCAGCGTGAATCCCGCTTCGAAAGCAATATTTCCGAGTTCATCCGAACACCACACATTTCGGGGAGCAGAATGTGCTACCTACTTCTTGGAAGAAAGACGTCTTTTCCTCGTTGTTATTAAGGCTGTGTAAAAAAAACAATACATTCTTTCATGGTTTACTAGTTCATTGCTGTGTGTTTACGGACCTCAAAAAAAAACACGTAACGATATTGTTAATACCCGTGCGGATCTTTCTGATTCTTTATGCCCTCGGGCCTTTTGAATACTTCATGGCCCGCTCTAATACCAACAGAACACATACAACATTAAGTTATGATGCAATAAAAAAAAAGAAATAAATAGCATAATGCTGAAATAAGTAAAATTACTTGCTATAAACCTTATTTTGCTTAATTGATACGAAAATTGCAATTTTGGAATGTTTCCGCGAATATACAATTGCCATCAGTCACTCATATTTCACTGTTATGTATCACATTTTTTTTAGAGACATAGCTGGTGCATCTTGAGTAGCAGTACTACTTGTAGAAACATGATGTATAAGGCACAACGGCTAACATCCTCGAAATGTTATGGTTTTTGGTGTTCTGCCATATTCTAAATAACTTTTGGCAATAGAAGCAAATGATCTAAAAGTACCGTTTCATCAACGCAATTTACACTGCTATTCGCACTGTTATATAACTCTCTAATACATCATAAACAATTTCATATATTTTTCGAGATTTTACTGGAAACCACTGTCCGTAGTTTTGTTAGCTCTTGCGAGAATTACCGCAGGAACTTCACAATATTCTTTCATTTTGTACGAACAAATCAGCCCAATAACGATTATGCAATAGTAATTAGATACACACAGATAAAGTTTTGTATGTACCACGGGGGTTACTAGATGTTTTTGCCCCTCAGGCGACTTCCAACCCCTCGGGCCAAATTCCGTCGGGTTTGGAAGTCGCCCTTGGGGCAAAAACATCTACTTAACGGTATTGATACATAAATAACTATTTCATCATTAGGTGGTCCTTACGGTACTGTCTTTTGGTGTGCGTAGGTCTGGACATCTAGAGACTTCTTCTTCTTCTGCGAATGGAACTACACCATGCGACGTCTCTCGCACCCAATCTTCTTCTATCTTGCCAATCATCGTCTTGGATGTGACGATCTCTCATTGTCTGTCACATACCATCATACCACGTGAGTCTTGGTCTACCTCTCTTTCTGTGCATTGGCACCTGCCACCTCCAACTTTTTAATGGCCATCTTTCCTCCAGCATTCTTCTAAGATGACCATACCATTCTACTGTATCCATTATATCCGACATGACACCTATTTGCTGCTTTATATTTTCATTCCTGATTCTTTCCATTAACGTTACACTACAGCTGCGTCTCCAAAACTCCATTTCCATAGCCTTTAACTTTTTCTCATTACTTTTTGAGATCTCCCACAACCCAGCACCACACAGTGGTATACTTTCCACAATTGCTTTATAAATTCTAATTTTCACTTTAATAGAAATAGTTTTATTCCATATTATTGAATGCAATTGCCGAATAGCAGCATCCATCTAGAGACGCTGAATTAATTCCTGCGTTTCAAACATGGAGGACAGCGCCCCCTCGAGCGCCCTCACGTAGAGGCCCCTGCGTCACCCCCCCTCCCACTCCCTCGGCGGACAGTGGGGCGATTGATTGAACAGGAAGGAATGATCGCGCACGGCCCGTGGCCCGTTTGTTAGGGTACTGCTCCAGCATTCGCCTGGTGTCGATTGGAGAAACCACGGAAAACTACCGATCAGAGTAGCCGGCCGCTAGATTTCTCCTCCAGACAGCGACTGATTTCGACCTAGCTGAAAAGCTAGTACCGAAAATCTTGCTGCCAGCAGGACTCGAACCTAGGACCTCCCGGTCAGAGGCGCTGCAGTGACATCAGTTGATGCACTGAGCTACCGCTCCCAGTGACAGTGGGGCGAGCCATTTTTATTCTGCGTATTATTTTGTTGAAATAATCTACCTCAAAATGTCGTAGATAGCTAACTTACGGTATCATAGATAGCTTATCCTTCGCCCCAGGTCTGTCTTTGCGAGAGCGTGAGTGTGGGAACGCGAGGGGGGAGGGAACCAGTCCGCGCGAAATGTCGCCTCGCGCCAACTGGTCCTTCCTCCGCGCCGCGGCGCTGCGCTGGAGGTCGGGGACTTACCGTTAGTTGAGATTGGGCAACACTCGCACTTCCCGAAAGAGCACTCTTCAGGAATTTCCATCAACGTTCGTTATACCGCGGAGCTTCTTTTCGCGGGAGTCAGAATCTGCGGTGACTTTCGTGGAATTGAAAGAAAACTAAGAAAAAGTCTTGAACGTATCTTTCTTTCACAGCAGAATTCGTATAACACACATACACTGATATATTCTATACATAGTGTACGTATATTCATTTTAATAACTTTAAAAATTACTGACGTAACCTGTAAAAATCACCGACGTACCCTGTAAAAATTAGGTCAAATGAATCAATTTGAAAAATCATCCTGCGTTGAAGACGAAATGGGTTGCCGTCGTTAATTGACGTCGAAATTCCTATGCAAGTTGCGCCGTTTGCCACTTGTTTGATTGCTCCGTGAGTTGTGATATCCAAGTTCAAAGTATTGAGCTCAGTGGAGACTGCATTCCGCTGCTGGTCTTGCTCTGCTGCGTTCATCGGCAAACGACAGAGCTACGCAAAGAGAGCAAATTGGAGGCTGAGAGAGAAGACGAAAAACAATCCTCTCTCTCTCTCTCTCTCTCTCTCTCTCTTTTCCCTTGAATTATTTTCAGTACATGTCTTACCAAACTTTTTACAATAATGAAGTCTTTTAAGGATAACTATACCCTTTATTCTCAGAGGCAACTTCGGTAACAGCCACCTGAAACGCGATGTATAAAGAACCACCAGTGTAATTTAGACATCCAGGGCCTATCGATTAGAAATGGATACAAACTACCGCAAAAAACACATAATGACCATTATCCAGCCACTCATTAATGTAAAGGTGGGCCCTAATGTCCCAAAGATTTACAGGTCACAGTTTGAAGGTTTTTAACTAGTGAGATGAAAGGCAGAAGAAGAAAAAGGCCGGATGCCCTGAGGCCTTTCGAGGGAGGACACGCACACACGACCGCCAAACGGCCCCCTCCCCGTCTCTCTCCCTCTCCTCTCTTTCTTTCTCTCCTCTCTTTCTCTCTCCTCTCTCTTTCTCTCTTTGCTTCTCTTTGTCTCCCTCTGTCTTTCTCTTTCTGTTTCTGTCTGTGTCTGTTTCTGTCTGTGTCTGTGTCTGTTTCTGTCTGTGTCTGTGTCTTTGTCTGTCTCTGTCTGTCTCTGTCTGTCTCTGTCTGTCTCTGTCTGCCTCTGTCTGTCTCTGCTCTGTCTCTGTCTGTCTCTGTCTGTCTCTGTCTGTCTCTGTCTGTCTCTGTCTGTCTCTGTCTGTCTCTGTCTGTCTGTCTCCGCCTGTCTGTCTCTGTCTGTCTGTCTCTGTCTGTCTGTCTGTCTGTCTGTCTCTGTCTGTCTCTGTCTGTCTGTCTCTGTCTGTCCATCTCTGTCACTATCTCTATCTCTATTTCCAGGGAAGGTCTTATTACTTACTTAGAATTTTTGGATATGCTCCTAACACTCAATGTATACTTAGTCAATCCCGAAAATAGTAATTTATATTTTTAGGACAATAGAGAGGAACGTCCATTATTTGTGGGACACGTTTTCGTAGTATCACCTTCTTATAAAATAAATGTGTAATAATAAGAAACACGAGTACCTTCTCTAGGTACAGTGATGCTCATACGCCCACTTCAGCTACAATTCGATTGTCTCGATTTTCTGAACGTACGGCGGACTGTTAAACCCTTACCAGACAACGGCTGTTCAGAGCGGTTTTATTTTCGTCTATATGGTTGCGTTATGTCGATATAACAGAACATATTACGGACAAGAAGAAAATATTTTGATAGTGCCTTGAGCGCCTTCTCTCTAGGGTAAACAATAGGGTCATATTCAGACGCGAGCAATAAATATCTTACTAAAAATAATCCTACTATTAACCCTATTGTTTATTTATTTATTTATTTTACGTCAAAAACAGTTAAAAACTGCGTATGACGTGCTATAGGGAAAAGTGAATTGTGTGCACATTTTCACAATTCTGTGATCCCTACACTAAGTCTTATACTACTTAAATTTTGAATTTTGAAAGGGAGAAAAAAAACTCCCATGTAGTAAAATTATTTTCAAAAATAAATAAGCAGTAAATTTTGAATTTTTGTTTTTTTATTAACTGTATGTACAGCATATGACAAGCAGGATATTAAAACAAAAATTTATTTAACTCACACAACGAAATGTGTTAAACTTTTTAGGCAAAAAAACTGACGCAAGTAGAGCGTGATTAGTAGGGAACGGACTTTATTGTAATATAAAAGGCAAAAATGTACATATATATGTACTTATTTTTTCAAAAATATGTAAGAAAAAATAGGAAATATGTGAAATAAATATTCATTATAATGTTTACAATTCCATTCTTCAAGCGTTTTCCGAGCAAAGTACGTTGCCGATCAGAACTTTACATGGATTCAGAGAGGCCGAATGTAAGTTTTACATCTACAGAAGCAATTATTCGCTAGTTTCTTCCGAAACATAATACTTTCGTATTATACACAATATTTATGAGGAGCCGGAGCTCTTGTGAATAGTACCGTGTAGCCTGTGATAGAAGAGAGGGGGTAAAGGGAGCATACTCCTCCCCCCCAACTCCAGAAAAGGAATAAGACAATGATCTGATTTTCTTATCGAGTTACGCATGGGGTCTATGAAACACGAGTAAGCACGTGGTTGAAGTTCCCTCTGCTTCACATACTACATCCGCTCATCGTTGATCCCGACTACGCTGTTTCCCAGAAGCAGTGGGGCGGGAGAAATAAAGTGTGGCAATTAATAGCGATTGCATATTAAGTACTTCAGAAACTAAGTCAGTTTTCAAGTAACATATATTTCAAACGTCACAAGTGAAATGTTTATTTTCGACCTATAAATATATTAAAATGTAACGAAATATGTAGCTATAGATAAAATATGTAAAAAAATGTAATTATACCAAAATATGTAAAATAAAAATGGGGTCAATTAGTTCAGAATGTCGTGTTAAGTGTAAAAAATATTAGTGAATATAGGTATCTTGTCCCTGTAAAAATATGTATTAACATTAAAATCCTTTCCCTAGTGATTAGAATGGAAGGGGCTCACCGTGGATGTCGTCGATGCAGACGTGCAGGTCGTCTCTGAAGACGGGCAGGTGCGGGAGGCACTGGCAGGCGCAGTCGGCGGCGGGCGCGCGCGCGGCCGTGCCTCCGCTGGCGCCGGCGCACGCCGCCGCACGCGCCGCGCACGCCCCCTCCGCCTCCGCCTCCCCCTCCCCCTCCTCCGCCCCCGCCCCCGCCACGAACATGTCGCCGCGGTGGTGGCGGTTGATGGTGACGGACAGCGCGTCCGCGTCGCCGCCCGCCGCAGCCGCCTCCGCCGCCAGGAGCAGCACCAGCAGCACCAGCAGCCGCCCCATCGCCCCGCCGCTCACGTGTCGCCCGCGCCCATCGCCCTGCGACAGCACCAGCAACTGGATCAACTCTACAGTATTACATACAGATGATACAGGAAATGGAAACCCCAATCAAATTCATGTTTCGTATCGATACATATTATCTAAGACTAATGATATGTGCGAGTTTTTTTTATTTTATTTATTTTACGTAAAAAAACAGTTTAAACTGCGTATGGGGAAAAGTGAATTGTGTGCACATTTTCAAAATTCTGTGATCCCTACACTAAGTCATATACTACTTGAGTTTTGAAGGAAAAAAAGCTCCTATGTAATAAAATGTATTTTCAAGGATAAATAAGCAATAAATTTTGGGTTCTTATCCATGTTGTCCTTCAGAATAATACTTCCTGCCGCGACAACATGGAAACAATAACTTGAATAATTGTATTTCCCACTGAATTCTAGAAGACGTGCACAGAAAATGAAGTTACATTTATGTCCAGAAGCAACACTAGGGGCCATCTGAGCATTCGCTCAATGGATCAGTGAAACTGGACGAAAAACCTGATCGAGATGGGGTTTACCCGATCGAGGTTTACAACTTTTGTAATAATACAGTCCTTTCACTGTCAACATAGAGTTAAACATGTTTCTGAAAATGTTTTTGAAATGCTTTGATTCATTGATTGGTGTTACCGGACGCATCATCAGCTAAGGTCAGTAGTACCGTATTTGTAGTGCATGTATTTATCGCGGGAGGTAGCGGTGATCTTTCCACGCTGGATGGCGAGATCCGGCATCGAGCTACTTCGGCTTGTAATGATTTCCCCTTCCACGTATCCCTCACCAGCGCGCAGAGGACTAAATGGCGAATCTAGCCATAAATCTATTGATTTAAATGATGTATGGATATGGAATGGGATGTTAGGGTTGTGAAACTGATTCACATTAAATATTCTTCATTTTACATATTAATTTTTATTGTTAACAATAATTAGTGTTAATTTTTTTTAATGTAAAGAACACTTTGAAGGTAAGGTACATTATATTATCAGTAACTGGATAATCAGTAATAAAATTAAAATTAAAAAGGAGTATCTAAAGCATATTTCAAAATATCACAATTTTAAACTGGTCTCAAATTGTTTTCAAAATAATTAAGAATCAGACTTCTGATGCGCATTCCGAGTAATCGATGAAATCTTCATTTTCAGTCTTGTATAAAGATGGCTCTGATCAGAGCATGAAGAGGTGATAAGCCAAATGTGTAAGTTTGAGAATCAGAACTAACACGAGCAAGATCTATATTATTCGTGTCCTTAGGCGCTGCTCCGCAGACATAGCATCGTTATGATTCATTTTGAATGACAGTGCTACATATTTTCCCGTCCACCATGGTCATTATTAACAGTGGAGTAACTGAAAATTCAATTCCATTGACCAATATGCGTGTTTGGGCCAGCACTTGATTCTGCCTTTCAATTACTTGTATTTCTCTGATAGTTATTTTGGGCGTCTCTATTTCCAATATAATTTTAACTGGCCTACAAAATCTTTTCCCTGAATTGAACAGCAATATCTAGCCACCTTGAATACTTTTTAATGAAGAGGGGCTCTACGAAGCGGCATTTTCTCCACATACTCACAAAATCGCCATAAAATACTTTTAATGTGTCTTTTAAGCATTTCTCCGTTTTTCTGTGCATTGTCGTAAGCCTAGGTTATCCTTCACGAAACACAGTAGCTCAAATTTGACGTCTTTTCAGCGCGCAACGGGAAACAGATCACGGTGGGTGACTACAGGACTCACGCCGTCATCTAAAATGAAAGATGATTTTCTTATTTGAACGTAGTTGGACGTGAAGCTCGATGTATTATAAATTACTCATTCTCATAAATAAAGTGATATATTTTTATCGTAATACTGATTAATCCACATAGTTGAAAATCTACTTGAAAACCGGAAGGGGTAAAATTTAGCTCGCGCGCCAGGGGATAGTACTTACGTGACTGAACAACTTCCATATCGAAGAGCTTCGCATTCACCTTTCTTTTAGAAACAAGCACGATTATAACTTCGGCCATCTGCCGAGCGACTGACTCGCGCTGTGCTTCCTTTCAGATAAGGTTCGAAATTCGATCTCCCAAAGTGGCAAACGTGAGCCACAAAAATAGACCAACTATCAAATCTCATTCTGCCAGGATTAATGATCAAATTCACTAATACAAAAATTCAATTTAAAATGTTGGGGAAGGGAGTCTAATTCCGCCTAGATCCGCCTTTTAGACCTCTGTGCAGCGGGGCACCGCTCCAGCAAAGAAAAGCATGTTTTAGTGTGTGTAAGGGTTGGTGAGGACAGGTCAAGCAAGAGAAAGGAAAGATTGCGCGCGGTCCTTGGCCGGTTTGCTAGGGTACTGTTTCAGCACTCATCTGGTTTGATCGGAGAAACCACAGGAACTTTTGGGGCAGCGAGATTTTTCTCCAGTCAGCGGCTGAATCCGACCTAGCTAGTTAACTTGTTTCAAAAATCATGCCATCTTGGGGACTAGAGCCCTAGGACCTCCTAGTCAGAGGCAGTGCAGTGTTATCAATTAGAAATGTTTTCAACTGACCATGATCTCGACATACGAGTATATACTACAGTGAACTACAGCGGAACATCCTGCCAACCACCTTAATTTAGAAACGTAAACCATCAATATTATTATATTCGTTGAAATTGATTTGTGAAGGAGAATATGCTTCAGACCATTGCTTGACATTGCATTTATATACAGTCACTAATCTCTACATTTAAAAGCTCTCAACCTTTGAATTTAAAGGACTTGCTACTTCGGTTCTCTAGTTACCGTGAGGTTACAGTTGTAACCTCATACTAATCCGCATTTCGCTCGTTCTATTAGACATCGAAAGGTTTCAATTGACCGACTTCATCTCACTTAACCAACCGACTCGACGCAATAGACAAACGACTAGTTAAGCTTACGCAATAAACAAATGACGAGTTAATAGAGTTAAGCTTAAATCTATTAATTTTAATATATTATTAAAATTTAACATTTATAACGTGAAAACAGTTAATAACATATCTGGGGCCCTACTAACTTTCATTTAAAGCAAAAATCACTAATTTGGTTGAGTAGAAAATTCAAATTTCTTTATAAATGAAAACCTCTAGTGCTTTGAATATAAAGATAACTATAACAATGACAACTACACTGCTACTACTAATAATGTGACGAGTCTCAGGCTATCAAGCCTTCTCTTCCGCCAAATCACACGATACAAATTTATGAATAATTAAAATAACATAATAAATTAAATTAACACAATATAATAAATAAAAAATAATTAAAATAAGTATTTTCTAGGATATATTTATGAATACTATAAAATAGAACGAGTAAATTGCTTTTGGGATTTAAAAACACGAAAATAATGTGCCAGAATTTGCCTAAGCAGTCTAGGAAAGTAAGGGAAAATGAAGGACAAGGGTGAGTTCTTTAATTGTGAGACGAAGTGCAATATTTAAAGGAATTCAAATATAATACAGGTAAGGGAAACACTGAACGCGACAGTAACACTCACACACTCACCCACCTACCCCCCCCCCCACACACACATTCACACAGGAAGCACGAAGATGCCAATCAAATCCTTCTGCAATACTTCTCCCATCAACACTGTCATAAGCTTAGAGTTCCAAGTCAGCTTACACGTTTAGGAAATTCAAGTAAATTTACAGGTGAACATACTAGAAAATTTGGGAGAAATCTATATCGCAAATTTCAAAACACTGACATCTCTTAATATATCGTGAATAGTTATCGCATATCCATTGCACTGTTAACTGCAATGTTCGCAAACCGACCAGGGAGTCGGCAACAGTTGCGCGGGAAGCTGTACAGAGATCTTTTTTTAATTGCATTGATTGATGTTTTTGGGCGCGTCAACTGCTATGGTCATTAACTACGTAAGTAAAGTGCATGCTTTTCCTCGAGATGTGGCGTTGATCTTAACCCGCTGGATGGTGAGATTTGGCCGACCTACAGTCGGCTAGCGGGGTTTTCCTTAAACAGGTATCACCGGAAGCGGTAGCTCAGTGCATCAACTGATGTCACTGCAGCGCCTCTGACCGGGAGGTCCTAGGTTCGAGTCCTGACGGCTGCAGGATTTTCGACACTAGCTTTTCCGCTAGGTCGAATTCAGTCGCTCTCTGGAGGAGAATTCTAACCGCCGGCTGCTCTGATCGGTAGTTTTCCGTGGTTTCTCCGATCAACACCAGGCGAATGCCGGAGCAGTACCCTACCAAACGGGTAACGGACCGCGCGCGATCTTTCCTTCCTCTTCCTTGTCCTATCCTCTCCCCTTATACACACACTTACACTAACATGCATTACACTACCACATATTCCGGGAGATCGGTCGGGAGGTTAGAGCTTGTCCCGGCTGGGACGGTGCCCCGCTGGTGGGAGAGTCATGGTTAGGGGGAAACTAGCCGACGGTAGGTCGGCGCCGGATCTCGTCATCCAGCGGAGGAAGATCACCGCCATCTCCCGAGAAAAAAACAAGCACTACACTAACGGGACTAATGACCAAAGCAGTTGAAGCGGCCGGAAACACGAAAAAATCAATCAATCAGTTGAACAGGTATCTCCCACCAGTGAGGTACCGTCTTTGTCGGGACATGCTCTAAATTCCCAACTGGTCTCCCGGCGTTTGTGGTGGTCTACTAAGTAAGAGATGTAAGGGTAAGATGTGGTAGTATGTAAAAGATGAGGATAAGTCCAGGAAAGGGACGAAAGATCGCGCGTGGTTTGTATCCCGCCTATTAGGGCACATTCGCCTGGTATTGATCGGAGAAACCACTAAAACTACCGATGAGAGCAGCCGATCGCTAGAATTGTCCTCCAAAATGCGGCAGAACTCAATCTAGCTACCGTGAGCGGCAGGATTTTCGACATTAGATTTTCAGCTAGGTCGAATTCAGTCGCTGTCTCGAGAGAATTCTAGCGGCCGGCTGCTCTGATCGGTAGTTTTCCGTGGTTTCTCTGATCAACAGCAGGCGAATGCCGCAGTATCTTACCAAACGGGCCACGGACCGCGCGCGATATTTCCGTCCTCTTCCTCGTCCTTGCCTCTCCCCTTACACACACACACACACACACACACACATACACTAACATGCACTACACTACCACATATTTCGGGAGACCGGTCGGGAGCTTGGAGCTTGTCCCGGCAGGGGCGGTGCCCCGCTGGTGGCAGAGTCCTGGTTGTAGGGAAAGCCAACTAGCCGACGATAGGTCGGCGCCGTATCTCGCCAGCCAGCGGGGGAAGATCACCGCCATTTCTCGAGGAAAAAACATGCGCTACACTTACGGGTCTACTGACCAAAACATTTGACGCGCCCTGAAACACGAAAAAATCAATGAATCAATCTAGCTATGTAGCTAGAGTCGAAAATTCTATCACGTCCGTTGGGACTGGAATCATGGGAACCCTGGTCACGAGCACTGCAAGGTCATCAGTTTGTGCCCTGAGCCTTCTAAGCCGGGCTTACTGACAATTCATTTGCAACGCACATCGGGAGGTAAAACACACGCACATAGTGTTAGCCACCTATCGGAAGGGCCACTCTTGATCCGAGCTTTAGATCCTGTTCCCATTTGTAGTTAAAGCGTTTTATTTTCTCTTTCACGTGACGTGAGATACTTAGTTCCCGAGTACATCTATTACGCACGAGGCCTCGTGTGAAAAGCTCTTTGCTGTCCATTGGGAGCCGCTGGACGTGGCCTTCTGTCTGAGTGGCTGAGTGCGTGTGTGAGAGGGGGCAGTGAATCGCTTTCCCACTCCCGCACAGCACTCACACGCCGCAATCGTGCACTCCGGCAAAATATTTATAGTTCACCCAGTGGCTACAGTAGCTTGTTAGTGTAGCTTGTTTGTGTTTATTGTAGCCCTGAGGAAGGAATTACATATTCCGAAACGTTGGCAAACTAATGTGTTTTATTAATTCACCAATTCCGTGATCCATATCTCACTGTAAACAAACTAAACATAATAATCTCATATATTAATTAGATACAAATAATAACTCATTCTCAGTCGCGGCTCGTGGTTTTCGAAGTGAGGAAGGCTGCAAATGAATTGCACCATATTCCATGCATTCTGTTTCTACACAAAATCTTTTGCGATACTCGCATAACAGAGTAGCGCTCCTACCGCATAATGGGAAAACTAGTTGATGTTCAGTGCTACTCGCTGAGCTGCATAGAAACGCTATCTGGTGAGCACACCCTTCTTCAGACCCTAGGCCCCACCCTTGAAGGCTGCCTGGCCGCAGGCTTCGTCCGCCTGTGCAGATGCATGACGTACGCCTCGTTGTTTTACATAGGCCTTATGGCAGAATGAAGTGGGAGCCTAACGCTTTTGTCTTCCCTGTCAACAGCTTCAAAAGCGTTACGGATGACCGTTATCGAACTCATAAACAAACATTTTGATATGATTGCTATATAACTCAGAAATCCATAATTAATAAATAAATTCATTTATAAATATATTTTTAAATTTCTTTTGGAGGGCGATTTTTGTAGAAGACGCTTCGCCTTGCAATCTTTAATGATGAGCCGTGCCTGCTCATTCTAGAATTACAAAAAGATTACCCAGAAATAAAATCCCCCCCTAATTACTGTAAATGGAAAGAAACACTCTACTGCTGATAAAAAGGAAGTATTAGCTAATTATTTTGCAACAATTTTCACGCCAAATCTCATTCTTCCCCACCCCGATCATGTCGTCGCCAAATTCAAGTCGTCGCCAATTCGCCTTATTTTCTATGTACCACGAAAAATTAAGTATAACTCTCCCCAAGAAACTCGAAAGATTATAAAATCCCTACCAAATAAAAAGGTAACAATAAAATAAATAATGCCATTCTCAAAAACCTACCTACCTCTGCCATAACTTTCATTTTAAACATATTTCATTCATCTTTAAAAATTGGCTGCTACCCTACTACCTGGAAACATTCTATCATTCTTCTGATCCCCAAAACCAAAAATAATCATATTATCCCTGTTAATTATAGGTCCATAAGCCTCCTTCCCACTTAAGCAAACATTTTCGAAAAGTTAATTCTAACACGATTAAACAATTACCTCAAAAATACTCCTCATAGCATTCTATCAATTCAACAACAAACTATCCACAGTACATGCCAGATGTATACAAGTACACAGTACATACAAGATAGACACATTAACAAAGTAAAATATAATGAAAAGTCAACTAGAATAAAAACCAGGCATCCCATCCATTCTTTTCTGCACATATTTTCCAAACTAAATGATTTTTAGAGGTGCTCTGTCAATTGTAGTAAGTTAACAATACAAATTAAGAGTTTCATGAAAAACTGAACTTTGTCCACCGATTCAAGGGCAAGTAAAGTTTATCCTTTTGTGGCGTATCCCTATATACGAATAGTATTTGTACAATTCCTGAATGGTGTTCTATATTGTCAAGTTGCACAGTAGTTATTATGCAAGTTAAGCTTATGTTGTATAGTGGGTTTGCCTTTTTGTGCGTATAGGATTTAACACTTCGTTTCGTTGCTTCAGGATTTATATGATACTTCGATAAACATTATTAATGATGGCTAGAGGGGTGATTGGAATGCATTTTATCCTTTATGATCAGATTATAAGAGGCTAATTGAAACAAAATTTTCTGACAATGGAGTACTGTGTTGGTAATCGTTCGGAAGCTCGGGAATATTCCAAATAATTCTGAACTTAACAATGTATTATGAATGAGAAACATCAGTTTCACAGAAAAAAATCACGATTAATAATTCCTATTAAGTTTTACTATCTATTAATTAAAAATTAAATTTGCATCCAATATGACTAACACATTAATTATACCAAATTCATAGAATAACTGTAAACTGAGTTATGCATTCTCTCAGTCTATCTCAGTCGTTCTTCCTCCTTTCTCTCTCTTTTATCTTTCAGCTATAGGATTTGTCGTCAATATTAAATACAAATTGTTAGGAAGTTTTTATTCCTTTTTTTATTGTGGAACTCTAAGGTAAAAGTTTTTTCCATTTAAATGAGTAAACGCGTATATTCAATGATTCAGTTCATTCATTTCGCAAAAAAAAAAAATGCCCGATACTTGAATAGAATTGATCTGATTGAATATATCTGATTAGATAGAAGTGCGATCTCTCAACTGCCACTATCGCTGGTGGAGTGAGGGGTGGGAGAGTGAGAGTGGGGAAGCGAGCGTGTGAGGAGTTGGAGAGGGGGCTCGTGCCAGCGACCAGCGAGTCGCCGCGCGGGGGTCGCTGGCCGCCGAACAGTTATGGCCCCGGGCGCCTCTCCGCCTCGCGCGGCTGGCGCTCCTCTGCGCGCCGCCCGCCCCCGCCCCCTCGCACCTTCAATGGTCATTCTATTCAAGTGTCGGGCAAGGTTTTGCGAAAATGAATGAACATTTAATTTACACGTTTACTCATTTAAATGGAAAAATCTTTCCTTCGTGTTCAAATCCTATTGTATTTTCATCTCAATTGAAGGCCGCTGTATCTTCTTAACATCGTATAATGTAGTTTCAAAAACGCAAAAATTTAAATTTCTACACATTTTTACTCATAGACGCTATTATTCCTTTGATCATAACATTTGTGATGAATTGCATCACACTTTGACCAAAAGGCATATTGTAAAAATGTCAATGTTTTTTAGCATTTCAAAAAGGTGATATCTTTAAAATACCAAAAAATCATTGGGTGACAGAAAGGGCGCATTCCTGGTAGTCTAGTGGTTCTATATAATGGCACAAAGTTTCTCGTACTAGCTACTTTCCAATTCTCTTGAATCTGTGTTAGAACTATTTTTTTAAATTCTTTATTTTAAATTGCTTTTATTTCACGCAAGCTTACTCGAAAACTACTCATATTAAAAACATGTCCATCACATGATTTAAAGATCTGATGTTAAGAACATATTTCATTTAGAAAATAAATCTCAATATTCAGTATTGTAGTGGTAGGAAGCCTCCGAAAGAAATTCTAACCTTTGTAATTTTCGAAAATTAAGAGTTCAACGAAAGTAGGACCTGCGCCATTTTCATAAGTAGACTTTGCTCTCTGAGAAATAAAAATAGAAAATTTAGAGCCATTTTAGAAAAAAAAATGAAAATGTGATTGAAGTTTAATGTAAAGTACTCCCATGAATTAAAATATCCGTTTCAAATTCGGAAGTCCGTGATATGAGCCAAATTGATCGAGGAATATCAGTTATGTTGAAAATACTACCTACGGTCGCTACTCTTGTTCACAGATGTAATGACGCAAACAATTTTTTCTGTACCAAGGGCCCACAAAACGTGAGTTCTAACTACACAATGTGTTAGAGGAAGTTATTTACTACGTACGAGAATATAAATTATCCACATTTTTATTATAAAAAACCCACAAAAGAAGTTTTTGTCGAAACATTTTGCCGTTTTTTGCAGCAGCATCACAAAACTTTCTCTATACTACGTAAGTAATAAAAAAGTAAAAATTCCTCACCTTCAATATTATAGTAGGAAGACCGTAAAAACACTGAACTTTAGCCATTGTAGAAAAATCGATGAGTTCAACGAAAATGGAGAATGTGTGAAAAAAATGAACATGTTGTGAGACATGTCAAGAAGCTCCAAAAGTCAAAATATCCGTTTCAAAATCCCAGGGCCTTGACTTCGGCCAGAGCGATCGGTGGATATAAATCTGGGAGATAATTGTCTGAACAATTTAGCCTCTAGTATTGATCCGACGGACAGTCATACTTTTTGCTGTAGAGCGATTTTTCGATTCCAAGAATTTCCAAAAAGGCGTAGGGAAACGATTGAGAATCAGTGGCAATAGGTGTGATGTAGAAATTGTAAACTGTCATCACAAGCAGAAAATGATGAGATGTCAGACATATTTAATGATTGTGTTAATACTGATTATGCTTTTCAATAATTTATCATGTAATTAGGTAATATTATTTTTTATTTTCTGTACATAGTTTCATTCTTTTTTATTCTTACTTATATTTTTATTGTAAGGTCGCGGTTTATTTTTGTGACATTGTCTTTATGGTAAAAAATAATTAAATACTTTACAAAATAAATGAAACATTCTGAATTGATTTTCTTGGTATAATTTGCATGTTCCACAGGAAATCATTCCAAGAGGCAGAAATATTAAAACCCTTATAATAAACTGGTCTGTTCAAAATCACACAAATTATTAGCTTATTTAATAGGTTGCCGCGCCGCCCACCAGCATACAACCGGCCTTGGAGCGCCCTAAGGGAGAGCGCATGCTTCCTAAAACTCGCAGAACAATTCATGCGTTTTTATTTCTGCCACGTTTGTAGGCAAGAGTTATGAAATCATGAAAAAATAGAACACAAAATACACATTTTGAGCGAAAATAGAACACGAAATACACGTAATTAGCATATGTAGAAAACGTTTGTTTTCTTCGAAGGTGGGCCTGTCTATATATTTTTGTATTTGTGTTCCTTTTTTCAAAAACCTGGTTCAACTCGGTGCTCTGATAATTTAAAAGAGAACTAGTGGTGCTACAGAATGAGAGAAACTTTCTTGTACTATTAAATTTCTAATTTCTTTGGTCTGGGCTAACTTGACGGTTTTTCTCCATCCTCTTTTGCTAGATGCCATCTATCGCCGTCCAAAATAATTTTTTTTGAAATTTTCTCAATTTGTCGGTTTCCTAGTGGTAGATTCGAAATATTACTTTTAGAATATTAAATAAGAGTAAAACCTTGTCCTACGTGGAAATTTTAGTTGAAGAATCTTAAATAATTTTCTAGAAAAAATTGTTTAAGCTCTAGTGTAAATCCGAAATTTGAATCACTTTTTCACAGGAATATTTTGAATTTTCGAAAAACTTCATTTGAAGTCATTTAAAGAACTTGTACTGACAAGTGCAATAATGTATCCAAATTGCTGGATATGTGCATATTGACGGTGTGAGAGATACATTTGTGAAATACAGAAAAAAATACATTTGTGTATTTTTTTTAAAAAACAAAAGAATACAGCCAAATTAATTTTAGCTCATCTTAAACAATCCAATTAACACTATCCGTTCGAAACCTTTGAAGATAAAATTGAGAGCCATTTTTTGAGAAAATGGGGTTTCAGCATGTTGAATTTTGAGCTCGTCACAGAAAATTTGAGTTTTGGAGAAATGTTATTATATAAATTATAAAAATTATATAAAGCATATGTTCTTAAATGCAATAATGCGAACAAATCGCCATTAATGTAGTTATTAACGACATGAGAGGCTAGTAAAAAAATGCATTCTTGTATTTTTAAACAAATGAATAGAGCAATATGTCGTTTATGTCATCTTATAAGAGTATATTTAAAACTATCCCTACCAAAAGTTTAAAGAATAAATTTAGAGCTGTTTTTGAAAGTCTTTTTTTTTATTTAATTTATTTTCGATCGCCGTATAAGTACATGATCATAAGCGACGAACAACTATTGTACAATTTTACATTATATCAAAATTTACGTATTTTATTTTATAACAATATTTCATGACATTATCTTTTAACAATGTAATGCATTCACAAATAAATTCATGTAATAGTACATGCATGTAATTTTGTTTTGGAAATACCATATATATTTTTCTAATTTTGCTATACGTAGCAATCGAATAATTTTGTCACCCTACAAAGAAGAATTTAATAAAGAATGGATATCAGAACCAAATTTTAAGTTTTTCCTAAGATCGCTTGTGAAAGGATATTCAACTAATAAATGGGATGTAGAAATAATTCGGACATTGACTTGTTTTAAAAAATTAAATGAAAAGGTCAATTCGGATTATTGATGAAATAACTTTTTGTTTTCTTTTGAATTTGAAGAGGAAAAGAGGATCTGGTATTGAATTCCTAACTTGACGTAATTTGACGTGTCACGAATAAATCTTGTTTTTGTTATTTTTTAAAATTGCACGCAATATTGCGCGAAAACAACTAAAAGTTTAATTTTCGACACGAGCCAGATCAACAGGGGTTTCTTCAATTTGGAAAATCCTACGTATAATTAGGGCGCAAGTGGTGTTCACAGTCGGACGGACGGACGGACAGAAGGGCGAACAGACGGGCGGACATTTTGGAGTCAATTGACTTTTTAGTATTAAGGACCTAGAAAACAAATTCTTGCTTCACCACATGCTAGAGGATTTTTTTCTTAATTTAGCAACTGGATTTATCCACTTTTTCGTTATCAGGGTCCGGCAATGAAGTTTTTTCTGCCGAAAATCCACCGTTGTTTTTTTTTTTCTCCCAGCATTACATAACTTTTTCTATACTCCGTATTACGCAATTTATACGTACGTATACGAGAAAGTAAGGAGATTGGAGCGGATTTAGGAAATTTTAGAGTTCATATCTCTAATCACACCTCACGTGAAGGAAATAACTCATTACTTCGAGAAAACGAAATGGCGTCTTCTAATCTAATACTTTTCAGGCCCATTTGACACATCACTACGCATGTCCGGGTTGTCGATATCCACCTCCGCGAAAGAAAGTAATTTATTACTTATAGAAATAAGGTTTATCCATTTTTTCGTTACCGGTACCAGGCAACAAGAGTTTTTCTGTCGAAAATTCACCGTTTCCCGTACCACGATTTCACTTCTTTCTACTTACAATGTGCTGAAAGTAAAAATTGTGACCGTGAATGGAAAAACGGAACATTGATCCAATAATCCACTTGCCATGCCTATGGACTACGCAAATATATCTAAAATGGCTAATAAATAGGCTAATTAGCGAATTAGCCGGCTAATTCACGCATCAGCCACACGGGTTTAATAAAATGTGCGAATGACGATGGCCGGATCATTTCAAACATCACCCGGATACTGCGAGCAGTAGCTGGCTAAGGAAAGGTGATTGTCTGGTTGTGAGGGTTTTTGTGTGTTGTCGTAAAGTGAGTTGGCAATTACGCTTTTCCCCTACGCTGCCACGTCGCTCCACGTCGGAAGTGTATACACTTCATCAACTGAGCAAAGCATCAACTGAGAGAGTTAGTGACATTATGTGAGATGGTGTCGAGGAAATATATTTTTTACAACTGACACAGTGGAACTCAGAAACTATACACCTCATCTCTCCCTAGCTTTAAAATCAACTGATTCTCGTTTATCACATATTTTTTGTTATCCCCGTAACCATAACATTAGTACTTTGCTTAAGGCTAGGTATCTTGTGTTGGATAATGTGTATTTCATTTCTGAAACGTTTGAAGCATGCTTCGAAGCTGTTTCTTCTTCAGACTTTGTCCATCCATTTTGGGGAAGGTGATCATTATAACCACTAAATTGCGAGTTAGGCAGATTCGGACATGAACTGTAACATATGAATTAAATGTAGAAAATACATTTTTCGTATAGGCAATAGTTTTACACGGTTTTATTATATTTTATTGTTAGCTCGTTTAATTTATTTAGCGTAGAACACTTTTGAAAAAAATTAAGTTTTATTAGAATCGCATTTTATCAAAAACCGGCAATGATGGTTTTCAATACGCCATACCATCATCATTCAATGACCTTATTAATCACAGACACCAATTTAGCAACGGGATTTATCCACTTTGTTTCTCGTTTCCAGGGCCTTGAGTTTTCTGTCAAAACTTCGCCGTTTTTTTCGCGTAACATTACATACTTTCTCTCTTCTCCGTAACGAGAAAGTAAAAATGTGATTTTTTAGCTCATTACTGTTTTATTTTTGTGCTGATTTTTTATCCGGATTCTACTAATAATGTTTGGGATGACAATACATTGTTACAGGCCATGCCTGGTTGAAGGAATCGACTGATTTCGATTACAAGTAGACGCAGACTTTGCCTAAACTTCGTGTGCAGCTAACAGGCGACCTCACACCGCCGTGTACACTTCCCGCAAATCCGTTCGGGAAACACACAGCCGCAGAGTGTGCGAAACTGATAAAGGAAAAGGACGAGAAGCGAACCGTGTCATACGGTGATCTAACGAACGAGCGCGCGCCGGCGCTCAGGAACTACCAGAAAGAAGTCGGAAGAAAATATTTGGAGAGTCCCGCGGCCGGTTTCTCCGCTCCCCCCTCCGCCCCCTCCCGCGCTCCGGAGGCATCGGCCGCGCACAGACCGCTACGCGCAGAATCCCGTCAGGTGCCGGGGCGTGCGTGCGCTCGACCGGTTGCATTTCAGGTGCGCGGCGGCGGCGGCGGCGCGGGGGATGGGACAGGCATGCTGGCTGGCTGGCAGGCCGGCGGCAGAGCCCCGTTTCTGGTTTCTCGCTGCTCCGCCAGACGCGTCCTCTGCGCTGCGACGGCGCTGGTGAGGAGCGGAGTGATAGCCCTCGCGGAAGCTGCCTTCTTTTACTTTCTCATATACATACGTATATACGGAGTAATGTATGTAGTATAGAGAAAGTTATGTAAAGCTGCGGAAAATCGATTTCGTGATTTCAACGAAAATATACGCTTTGGGGGTCTCGTAATTCCGAAAAAGTGTGTTTTTTTTAAACGCCCGTCCGTCCGTCCGTTTGTCCGTCTGTCCGTCTGTCCGTCTGTCCGTCTGTCCGTCTGTCCGTCTGTCCGTCTGTCCGTCTGTCCGTCTGTCCGTCTGTCCGTCTGTCCGTCTGTCCGTCTGTCCGTCTGTCCGTCTGTCCGTCTGTCCGTCTGTCCGTCTGTCCGTCTGTCCGTCTGTCCGTCCATCTGTGAACACTACTAGCGCCTAATTCACACATACGATCTTTTTCAAATTGATCTGGCTCTAGTTATTTTTTTATTTTGATACGTAGTCAAGGTCACATTTGGTTCAAAAGCAAAGGTTTAGCTGCGGAAACAAATTGGAAGTTTCTAAACATAAACAATTGAAATGCACTATTTTGAATGTAATTTTTGTGCTTGAAAGTTCCATTTGCTTCCTTTCGATTAGACATTTTTTTAAGAAGGCTGTCGCACACCTCGGTGGATTCTTCTCCCTCTCAAAATAATACCGAAAATAATGGCTATTTCAGAGTAACTACCAGTTTATTTCGGCATGTAGAAGTTTGCATACTAACCATAGATTATCTTAATTTAAACTGAGAAAAAAACAATCTCACGACAAAAATCGCCGCGTTTATAGTTCAATCCATGAATAGAATGTTTATTACTTTCGTCTCTGTCTATTAATAAAAATCGTATTACACAAAAATATTGCCAATTAAAATTAGTGTACACTCACGCAGTAAAATTAACGTCATTCATCTACGTCCTAAAGTTGTTGTTTCGTTTGTTGTCTGAGACACTAAGTGAAATCTGCTTCTCTGCGTTTCACAAACTATTCGTTTACCAGGTTATTAGGTAAATGAACTTGATGCAATATGCTTCAACTTCAAAGAGTTTGCCGCCTTTTCCCGGGTTGAAAATTGAAATAAAAATAATTTCTGAAAGTCCTACAATTCGAAGTATAAACTCACGAAATAGATACAGCGGCCGAGTTTACAAATGTTGCTCGAGAAGCCGCGGACAATTCCCGTCTCGCAATTGATCAGACAGTAGGCACTGAACTTTAGTTTTTCACACGAGAAACTATAAACACCGCATTTTATATGTTATATGCCGAGGGACACAAGTCAGTTAGTCTCGTTGTTTTACACAATACTAATAAAGAGTAAATGATACGCATAGAGAAATATCTACTTTATACTTAGTTTAGAAATGAAAATGAACTCTAGTAAAATTTCACATTCCTTGCCCCACTTTCTTTTTTCTCCGAAACCCTCTTTTCCTGCCCTAGCTTGTAGCTCTGAAATTTCTATTCAAAAGGCTTACAAACCTTACCCAAACAACTTGTGGGTATCTAAACTTAATGATACTATTTTCTACATATATACATTAACTTTATGATAATACAAACTATGAAGTGTCGTAATTTTAAAATTATTTCAAACCAGGCTGACATGTAGAAAATAAACACATCGTCAGTCACTCTGCCATTCATTTGAATGTTCAATTTCCATTTCTGAAAAAGTTTTTTGTCTGTTAAAATTAGCTTTTTTCTATTACTATAGGGTTGTTTTTTAAACAATATTTGCGGTAGGGCAGGTCAGCGGCTTCCTGGACCGAGGTCCCTTCCGCGGCTCCCCGCCCTTTAACAGGTTCTGCGCACAATTGGCTCTTTGCTTTGTCACGCGATAGTCGCGGTCTGTGGATCTCTGGGAGTTTGTGCGACTTTCTGTACAAGTGAGGATTGGTCCCGTAATTACAATGAATAACGTCTTAAATTCTTTTAGCGATGATTCACGTCTTGAATCTATTCAACTCAATCAGATATTATTGTACAAATAAGACTAGGAAAGTACTTTCGCCGTGACACAAACCAAAGATAATCTAAGGAAGGAAGAGTCACTTTCCTCAAATCTAATGTTCACTTTAAGTATGTTTTCAGCAATCAGATCAGGCATTTTTTTTAAAATCACTCGATGGTGATCGTGGTAGATCCCGGTTTCCTTTACAATCTTCTAATTTTAACTTTTGCCAAGTGATTCGGCTGTCTATTTGATTCTTTCGTTGCATTGAGATTTCACTGGAGGCAGGGGGGTAGCTGTGTAGGTTGATGCAACCGATATCCCGCACGCGGGGCCCCGCACATCGTGCAACAAAACAGAGCGTACGGTGTCTATTTCCATCATTGCGGCAACCACAACTAGAATTTGATTCTTAAAGGTGTATAAAATGCCAAACGAGATATATGGCTATTCTTTAGAGTGGTTCAAAATATATAATCTCTTTTGGATTTAACCTTGTGCAATGGGAAAATTTCAGAGCCAGTTGTGGTTCATTATCACGAGTTACATTGAAAATTAATCTTAATAGCAGCACAGAAAATTCTTGGATTTATCAATACAAGGCCAATTTAATTACTTTAATTTACTTAATCATTAACTTACTCATTTGTACTTACTGTCATTACTTTAATTTATTCAATTATTTTTATTTTGAAAGCCTTGTTACTTCAGTTTGGCAAGATGTAAATTATAATTTTAAGTGCTTTCTCTTTAGTCAAATGAAAATAAATTAACATCTCATTATTTTAATTTGCACTTGTAACACCTATTATGTACTCTAATTATTTACGCTTTATTTAATTTGTATGTATTATATAATACATTTGTATATACAATACATTCTTTTTATCAATTTGATCTGAAACTCCTTTTCTCACATTAATTAATCGTAGCTAAGGGCTCCATTTCGACTTTAAGAAGCTGGTTCTTCGAGAATGCGCCATTAACTGAAACGTGTACCCACCCATTGTGAAAAACGACTTCCAAGAAAACAGTTTTTATTTTAGGTGTTACTAGTGACTTACAGCAGCAAAACTACTGCTAAACAAAACCACACAAAATGGTTTTCGCAAAATAGCACCCACAATACTCAAAAACAAAAAAATAAAATACTGTCGTGAAAATACGCAATAATTTATATATTTTAACAAAAACAGTGTTTACGGATACTGCAGTAAAGTAGAGTAGAATATATTGTACCAAATGAGTAAAGTAAATAATAATCAATGTGAAGTTGATGATTTTTTTATATAAATATGTAGATAAATAGAATTAAAAGAAAACTTGTCACTTTTAATGTTTTTTACACACCCTTGAGGATTTTGGCACTTCTACATTGAATAAAAATGTCAGGCACATTCTCTAGTCATTTAGGGAGAACCCTACTTAAAGTAGTTATAAAAAATATGTTACTTATGTGATATTAATCTGTGATTGTTTTAGATTTTTTCAAACACATTACAGTAATATTTTGTAAATTCCATAAATTTAGAGGAACTTCTATATAGTTCACGAAGGTACTGATGTACCTGTAAATGATTAACTGATGAGAAGAACCATGGCGTTGACATAATGGTATCACGCACTGATTTGAAACAAATGTGATATACATTATATTAGCAACAAAGTTTTTTAGAGTTTAATATCACGAAAATTGCAGTAATGTTAAATCCACTCACAACAAAACCTCAGAAATGAACATCCGGAAATACATGTTTTTCGTGAGAGTCTTGGTTGTGCTTCTGGGAACGGTGGACCTAAAGGATTAAGAACTCAAGAAGGAGCAGTGAAGGATTCATTTCACAGAACTGCCATTACGAAACCATTACAAAACATTAACGCAATAATGCTTTTTCAACTAGTGCTAAATTTACCTAACAACAGCGAGTTTCTTCGCTATATTTTGCACAATGAACTTATTTTATACAGACTTTATTTACACTTCATTTCTTCCCGTTTCAAAGGAAAGAGGCATAAAGGACTCGGAATGTTTGCCAATGAAGAACCTATTCGTCGTGGTGGGCAGGTCCGCCCGGAAGAGCGAAGGACCTTCATGACGCACTGGGTGGAAGCGCATGTCCCGCGAACGAACATCCGCTCTTGGGCACTGACGATCACGTTTCAACCTTTGCTACATGGACGTTTGGGAGCTTTGCATCTCTTCCCGAATTCTGTCACCCCTTGCTGATATCGGCTGAGATGAAAGCAAGCACATTACCAGCAAAGCGACTCTGACCGGGCGTACGAGCCTAATGGGTGGCGGATTTTCGACTCTAGGTAGATCCCGACGCTGGCTGCAGGGGAATTCTAGCGGCTGGTTGCTCTGATCGGTAGTTTCTCGTGGTTTCACCTACCAACACCAGGCGAATGCCGGAGCAGTGCCCTAGCAAACGGGTCACAGATCGCGCACGATCTTCTCTTCTTCTTCCTTTTCTCTCCCTCTCCCCTAACACAAACCTCACACACATTCACGCGAAGTACTGTTCCACGTATATCGGGAACTTGAGCTCCAAGCTCTGGGGCGGCGCCCCGCTGGTGGCGATACCTGAGGATGGAAACAACCGCTAGTCGACTAGTAGGACGGCGCCGCTTCTCTCGTTCTGGGGGGGAGGAGCCCCACCACCTCCCTAAAAATAGCATGCACTACACTTACGGTACTAATGGCTATATCAGTTGATGCGCCCGGAAACACAAAATAATCAGTTCCTTAGTGGCCGCGTGGAGGCGAGCGAGGGCACTACTCACCCCGGCAGTCGTCCCGACGAAGAGGGCGCTGCGGGCGGCGGCGGAGCACGGCCGGGGAAGGCACGGTCGCGAGAGCCACGCTCTCGTCACGCACGCACGCACGCCCGCACGGCCAGGGGGGGGGCGTCCGTCCCCGGCGCGATGTGGGTCGTACTGGCCCTCTCGCGCAGCCTCCGCCTCCCCTCCTCCTCCCCTCCCCTCCCCCGCTCGCTCTGCCGCTCCGGCCAAGCACCTCGGCGCGCCCCGCGACGGACCCAGCGGTCAGCCTGCGCCCGCTGTGCCCGGTTATAAACGTGTTTTTGAAAACGCAGTAACCCGGCAGAAGTCAATTTCGGAGACAGAGGAATTAAAGAAATACCAGTACGATTGAATGGGAGGCGTTTTATGTATGAAGAAATGGGTAATACTCCCCAACAAGTACGAAATCCCGTTTGAAATTGTAGTTTATTCTTGAGTTATTTACAAACTTGTGACAATCTAAATATCTTGCACACTGGAAAAAACTATATGTTTTTATGTGTTATAGTTATTTGCAAGAGCTAGCCAATTTTTCTACTGCAAGTCTGTTAATTATAATTTTTGTATCCGCAGGATGTTTTGACACAAAAAACAACAGAAAACAAACTCCAGTACTGGTCACTTCAATAACATGTTATTTTGAGCTGTTATAACCATAAGGTGAACAATCGGAATAACGTGATTCCGGTTATTTTTGTAGTATCCACCAGCGTTAGTTAAACTTCATAAGATGAATGAGAAAATATCCTGAAACCTTTCCGATTTTATAAATTAATCTTCAAATGCTTCTGAACGAGTATACGAACATTTTGTGTATAAAACTTTTCGGGCGACCCTAAGCACGCCCCGAAGATTCTAATATGAACGAAGTCTAAAAAGTTCTAATGCAGACCTGTAGGTATTTTATGTAATAAAGTTTTTATAAGGTTAGAGTATTGTCTCACTATTGTAAACACATTTATAAACTCGTCTTTTCCTATGTCCAAATTATCTATCTGGATTGTGTCCTTTCCATCATTAGTTAATTTATATTTTTGTTTACTTGTAATGATATTACAACGAATATATTCACACTACGCCCGAACACAAGTCTTGACTTCTTTGTGCAGTGTACTAAAATGTATGAAATAATAAAGTACAAAAATTAAAGGTAATAAATGTAAAAATAAAATGGAATAGCTCAATAAATTATCATTAACATTACAATTATTATTATTATTATTATTATTATTATTATTATTATTATTATTATCATTATTATTATTATTATTATTATTATTATTATTATTATTATTATTGACTACTTATGCTGAGACCATTTCGCCCATTGTTGCTGTTAAAAGGAATGCACGCGGTCCCTAAAGAGACTTCAGAGACCTTCAGAGATTTAAGATCATTATGACTCTCAAAACTTAAACAAAAAAAGTCTACATATCAGTAATTTATTTAGAGGTTGCTATTTAGTTTCTCCTCATATTCTGTAATATGTTAATGTAATTTTTCATAGCCTGGAAAGACAAATTTTTGTCGAACAAGGATCAATAATATTATTAAAAAAAGGGACCTTCAGAGACCTGCGAAATTGGAAGCCCTTTCTCACAGAAATCTATTGAGTTTTCGGAAAACTTCACTTAAAGTCATTTTAAGTATTTCCACTACCAAATGCAATAATGTATACAAATCGCTGGAAATTTGCGTATTAATGGCGTGAGATATTTCACAAAAGTTCTATTTTTGTAATTTTGGAAAAAACAAAAGAATACAGCAAAATGAACTTTACGTCTTATTAAACAGTGCAATTAGCACTATCCGTTGGAAAAATTAGCAGAAAAAATTGGAGCCATTTTTGAAAAATAGCGTTTGAGCTGTTTCGCAAAATGCGGAATTTAGAGCTAATTTTTACAGAAAACTGTTTGCGAACTGTGAGTTTTCCAGAAACTTTATTTCACATTATTTAAAGCGCTAATAAATCTAATGAAGTGAAAAGATCTGGTGTAAATATTTCCGACGCGAGAGACAAAAAATATTACATTTTGCACGAAAGCTACTAACATTTTCAAAAAATCTACATTACCTTAATGAAAGACATATTTATGGACAAAAAATTTATTTGTAGATAAAATCTTCAATTTTATACGTAGTTGTAGGAAGACGCCTTAATAAAATTAAAACTTTTGGAATTTTCAAAACTTCAGAGTTAATCGTGGAAATCGGACCTATGCCACTTTTATAAGTGTATTTTACTTTGTTCTTAAAAGAAATTTAAAGAAAAAATTGGAACCGTTTTTGAGAAAATTTTGAAAAGATCCGTGGAAAATTTTTCAAAATTTCAAAGCATCAACTAAAGATGGACAGGGGTTTCTTTAATTTGGAAAAGATCGTACGCGTGATTTAGGCGCTAGGTTTGTTCACATATGACAGACGGAAAGACAGAAAGAGAGAAAGTTTTTCGGCTTCAAAGACCCACAACACAGGGATTATGGCTACACCACATATTATGGAATTTTTTTCTTAATTTTTATCCACTTTCTTGTTTCCCGGAAATAATTTTTTTTTCTGTTGAAAATTCGCCGTTTTTTCGCGCAGCATTACATAACTTTCTCTATACTACATCTATTACTCCGTATACGAGAAAGTAAAAAGAGGTCCTCAGTTCTGGAGAACACCCCGCATTCGAAACAATCTGCAATTTGCGCTGTTAGCTGTTAGTGCAATGCTATGAGGGGACAATTCCGTCACATCGGATATTGACTACACGGCAGATTATATGTGCTACTTGGCAAGTTTAAAAACGCACTAGTGAATGTAGATGCACTAGTGAACGCGATGTAGAAAGCTCAGTACGTCAGTACAAGACTGTTACTAGATAATAGGAAAAGTTTCATTGCTGAAAATTTGAAAACATATTTGCTTTTTGTTTTATTTATTTATTTTATTTATTTTACGTCAAAAAACAGTTAAAAACTGCGTATGACGTTTTTTTTTAATTTTGAAAGGGAGAAAAAAAACAAAAAAACTCCCATGTAATAAAATCTATTTTCAAGGATAAATAAGCAATAAATTTTGAATTTTGAAAGGGAGAAAAAACAACAAAAAAAACTCCCATGTAATAAAATCTATTTTCAAGGATAAATAAGCAATAAATTTTGGCTCTTATTACTTCCTGCCGCGACAACATGGAAACGATAATTTGAAGAATTGTGTTTCCCACTGAATTTTAGAAGACGTGCACAGAAAATGAAGTTACATTTATGTCCAGAAGCAAAACAAGGGCCATCTCAGCATTTGCTCAATGGATCAGGAAACTGGACGAAAACCTGATCGAGATGGGGGTCATTGACCCGGAAGCTGTAGTACAATAGTTGTTACAGGTTGTTTATACTCATTTATACAGGAAATAAGCATTATGTATCATTGTTAAAATTAATGTTACTTTTCTTGTGATGCTCAGTATAGTCTCTAATTGTATAGAAACAGTTATGCAGCAGAAAAGATTTCACTTGGGATTTAAACTTTTCTATTGAAGTTAATCGTTTAATGTCATCTGGCAAAGTGTTGTAAAATAATGTACATGTATTGTATGTGAATTTTTTGTAATGAGCTGTTGATACTGTCACCTGGTGAATATGATTTCTACGTCGAGTGTTATAGTAATATTTTTTAAAATTTTTGAATTTAGATTTATATAATGATTGGAAGTGTTTTTTTACAAAAACCACTGATTCGTAAATAAAAAGACACGGAGATTGTTACGGAGATTGTTTATATAATAGGATTATGAGGAGTGTAATGTAATGTGGTCTTTATGTTAATGGAATAGAGCACTATACACTTAGTTCAAAGCATTTTAATATAAAATAATTGATATAATGATTTTTAATGTTATATATTTTAAACTTTTTAGTACATATTTTTGTATATTATAATACATATGTACATATTTTCCCAATTTTTAGTACATAATTATCCGGGACATAATAATGACATTTCCCCTTCCAAGTACGAGTGCTGAATTGTTTATGTAATATAGTATGGCTCCACTACCTTTATTATTACAATTATTATAACGATGATAAGGGGGGGGCGAATTTTAATGAAATGTTACTTTTTTCTTTTCAGTTTAGAAAAAAATGCCGTTTAATATTGAAATTCATTTTGTTATGACAAAAGGAAATGACCCATTTTTATACGTCATGTTTTTGCATTTTTGGTCGATTTTGATTAATAAGTCATTTTTTAACTTTTATTGCTTTTCGCTGTTTTCATCGATTTTAATGGTATTTGCTTCAAATAATATTTACGAGATGCAGCAAATGTTCTTCACAGTATTTCTGAGTACCTATACCTGGTAGCCTATTCTTTCTTCGCTCAGAAGTTGTCATGTCAACCTTTGCCAGTAAGTTATCTTTGGGTCCTGTGACGTCTGTCAGCACCACTGGCGGTTCAACTGATTTCGGGATAACTAAAGAGAGAGATTTTCCGGTAAAGAACAGTCCAGACTCAAAGTTTGAAAGCTGAGTTCACTTGAACGAATAGCAGAAGCCTCGATTACATGAGTAACGTTATCCAACAACTTGAACCGAACTGCTTTTGATAACATTTTTTACGTAATTTTTCTTTGCTTTTAGAGCGCTTTAAAAACATTTTAAGAACATTTTATTAATGATTTTTGGAGATGTATTAAGTCATATAAATCCGCCCCGTAATGATGATGTGTGAGTGCAACCCTCCTCCAAGGCAGTGCCGGGGCATTGGACGGGCGGCGGAGGGGGGGGGGCGCTGGCCATCTGCCGGACCGTTGCTCGGCCGCTGAGGCCGGGGGCCGCTGCCCGCCTCTGCGGCAGAGCCTCGCGGCTTTGCTATAACTCGCACTTTAGTGATTTCTGCCGACCTGTTGTTTAAGGGAGGCCGGAAATAATCACTGACACGAATTAGACGTTGAAGTTGAGGCATTCTCTTCAGGGAGGGCCTGGAGGAGAATTCTAGCGGCCGGCTGCTCTGATCGGTAGTTTTCCGTGGTTTCTCCGATCAACACCAGGCGAATACCGGAGCAGTACCCTACCAAACGGGCCACAGACAGCGCGCGATCTTTCCTTCCTCTTCCTTGTCCTATCCTCTCCCTCTTACATACACACTTACACTAACATGCACAACACTACCACATATTCCGGGAGACCTGTCGGGAGCTTAGAGCTTGTCCCGGCTGGGGCGGTGCCCCGCTGGTGGGAGAGTCCTGGTTAGGGGGGAACCCCACTAGCCGACGGTAGGTCGGCGCCGGATCTCGCCATCCAGCGGGGGAAGTTCACCGCCATCTCTCGAGAAAAAATATGCACTACATTAACGGGACTAATGACCAAAGCAGTTGACGCGCCCGGAAACACGAAAGAAACAAACCAAACCAATCTTCAGGGAGGCATACTCGTAGATACTGGCGTGGGCCGATTGACTCCCGCCGCGAATGAAATGGAGGTGGCGGTGCGTTGGCGGAAAGGGGGCGGGTAAGCGGGACTTGGCAGGGTAGTGGGGGGCTTGGTGGGACTTGGCTGAGCACAAGCGTGACGTGAGTGGGGCGGGGAGGTGGCAGTGGCGGGGCGGTGACGTGGTGGTGGCGGGCCGGGGGGGTGGGGCGAAGAGGAGGCGAGGCGGTGGCGGGGAGGTGGCGGGGAGGTGGCGGGGGGGGGGGAGATAGCGGGGTAGTGACGGGACAGTGGCGGGGCGGGGCGGTATCGGCGACGGCGGGTTCGGGGCGGGGGCAGTGGCGGGTTCGGGGGCGGGGACGGAGAGTAATGGCAGGGCTGTGGTGGGAGCATAGGCGTGAGAGTTGGCGCTGCGCTTGCCGAGAAAGAGAGCGATGAAATTCATCCTGCGCGAAGGAATTTCACTTTATACGGTAGCGCTCCTCAACGCACACGCAGGTTATTTAATAACTGTGACAGCTCCGTCTCCGCATCAAGTGCCTGCACTTTCCCTACATTGAGTCGCATCATTTGCCCCTTCCATTGAAGTACATGAATACGCCTTTACGCGCAGATACAGGCAACGTTGGAGAGGCGTTATATCTGGCTTCCACTGAGTTCATTATTTAAAAAACAAATTAATATTTAAATACAAGTAAACAAATAAATGTTTAATACACTTTGAAAATAAGTCTTTTAAACGTTTTCTGTAATGTTTATTGCAAATTCCTCATATTTATGAGGAGAATATACCGTCCGCAAAACCATGTTCTTGTGCAGCTCTGTACTACGCCATAATTACCATAAATATCTACAAAACTCGACCACTAAAGAACTGGTTCTCGGTTATGTGATGTTGCTTTGTGTTTTTACAAGTCTCCCACTGATTTCTAGATGGTTCATACTGCGACAGCGATTATGAGTCCTAGTAACCACTTCGATAACTATATTGCAATCGAGAAGATGTGAAAATAAAGTATTACTATAAGAACACAAAATTGAGAATGTCATTTTACGTTTGTAAATGAAGATCTAAACTTAGAATGACGGAAAAAATGAATGTTCAAAGAATGCACTTTACGAGTAAGTTGCTTTTGATAACTGCCAAGGTGGGGTCAGATGCTCAAATGGGAGAGATGGCGTGGAGAAGCGGCGGGTGATTCCGTCTCTCCCTCAGCGCTTATGAGGCAGCTGAAAAGTGCACCACAGAACACAAATGCACATTCAGAGACCTCGTACTTCCGACATCATTCAAATGTAGAAATGAAACCTCTCTCCTAGAACACTGACACTTCCTAGGTTTAAACTTTTTTCTGGAATTTTTAAATTTTAAAAATTCATACATTGTAATCGCCTTTTAATTTTTATTAAAAAATTCTGACACCTTTAAACGGGTGTATCTCCTAAACTATTAGTCCTAGGACCTGAAATTTGTATTGCAGATTAACAATTTTCTCCAATATTTTCGAAGGTTTAAACCCGTTTTTCTGGAATTTTTCATGAAATTAGAGTATGCCAAGCCTCTTATGGAAAAATGCTCAGTACCATTGTAATCGCCATAAAATCCCCAGTTAGGATGGCAGTTTTCAGAATTTTTAAACATTAAAAAAATTCTGATACCTTTAAACGGCTGTATCTCCTAAACCATTAGTCCTAGGACCTGAAATTTGCATTGCAGATTAACAATATTCTCCTCTATTTTCCAAGGTTTAAACACCTTTTTCTGGAATTTTTCATGAAATTAAATATACAAAGCCTTTTATGGAAAAATGCTCAGTACATTGTAATCGCCATAAAATCAGTTAGGATGAATTTTCAGAATTTTTATACATTAAAAAAATTCTGACACTTTTAAACGACAGTATTTCCTAAACTATTAGTCCTAGGACCAGAAATTTGCATTGCAGATTAACAATATTCTCCTCTATTTTCGATGGTTTAAACCTTTTCTTCAGGAATGCTTCATGAAATTATAATATACAAAGCCTTTTATAGAAAAATGCTCAGTATCATTGTAATTGCCATTAAATATCCAGTTAGGATGGAAGTTTTCAGAATTTTTATACATTTAATAAATTCCGACCCCTCTAAACGGCTGTATCTCCTAAACTATTAGTCCTAAGACCCTGACATTTGTATTTCAGATAAACAATATGCTCCTCTATTTTCGAAGGTTTAAACTCCTTTTTCTGGAATTTTTCATGAATATAGGATATACAACATCTTTTATGGAAAAATGCTCAGTAAATTTCCCAGTTAGGATGGAAGTTTAAGAATTTTTATACATGAAAAAAATTGTGACACCTTTAAACGGCTGTATCACCCAAACTATTAGTCCTAGGACCTGCAATTTGCATTGCCGAATAACAATACTTCCCTCTGTTTTCGAAGGTTTAATCCCTTTTTTCTGGAAATTTTCATGAAATTAGAATATAGAAAGCCTTTTATAGAAAAATGATCAGTACCATTGTAATCACTATAAAATTTCCAGTTAGGATGGAAGTTTTGAAAATTTTTATACATTTCATAAATTCTCACCACTTTAAATGGATTTATCTCCTAAACTATTAGTCCTAGGACCCTGAAATTTGCATTGCAGATTAACAATATTCTCCTCTATTCTCAAAGGTATAAACTCCTTTTTTTTGATATTTCATGAATTTAGGATATACAAAGCATTTAATGGAAAAACGCTCAGTAAATGTCCAAGTTAGGATAAAAGTTTCAAAATTTTTTATACATTATAAATATTCTGACACCTTTAAACGGCTGTATCTCCTAAACGATTAGTTCTAGGACCCTGAAATTAGCATCGCAGATTAACAATATTCTCCTCTATTTTTAAAGGTTTAAACCTTTTTTTCTGGAATTTTTCATGAAATTTGAATATACGAAACCTCTAATGGAAAAATGCTCAGTACCACTGTAATCGCCATAAAATTGCCAGTTAGAATGGAAGTTTTCAGAGATTTTATACATTAAAAAAATTCTGACACCTTTACACGGCAGTATCTCCAAAACTATTAGTACTAGGACCTGAAATTTGCATTTCAGATTAACGAAATTCTCCTCTATTTTCGAAGGTTTAAACCCTTTTTTCTGCAATTTTTCATGAAATTAAAATATACAGCCTTTTATAGAAAAATGCTCAGTACCATTGTAATCGCCATAAAAATTTCCGGCTAGGATGGAAGTTTTTAGAATTTTCATACATTTAATAAATTCTTACCCCTTAAAACGGCTGTATCTCTTAGACTATTAGTCCCAGGACCCTGAAAATTTCATTGCAGATTAACAATATTCACCTCCATTTTTGAAGGTTGAAACCCTTTTTTCTGGAATTTTTCATGAAATTAGAATATACAAAGTCTTAATAGAAAAATGCTCATTACCATTGTAATCGCCATAAATGTCCAGTTAGGATATATGTTTTCAGAATTTTTGTACATTTAAAAAACTCTGACCCTTTTAAACGGCTGTATCTCCTAAACGACCTTGGACCTGAAATTTGCATTGCAGATTAATAATATTCTCCTCTATTTTCGAAGGTTTAATCCCGTTTTTCAGGAATTTTTCATGAAATTAGAATTTACAAACCCTTAATAGAAAAATGCTCATTACCATTGTAATCGCCATAAATTTCCATCTAGGATATAAGTTTTCAGAATTTTTGTACATTTAAAAAACTCTGACCCTTTTAAACGGCTGTATCTCCTAAACTATTAGTCCTTGGACCTGAAATTTGAATTGCAGATTAATAATATTCTCCCCTATTTTCGAAGGTTTAATTCCGTTTTTCAGGAATTTTTCATGAAATTAGAATTAACAAAACCTTTTAGAGAAAATGCTCGGTACCATTTTAATCGCCATAAAATTTCCAGTATAGATGGAAGTTTTCAGAGTTTTTATACATAAAAAAATTCCGACTCCTTTAAACGGCTGTAACTTCTAAACTATTAGTCATAGGACCCTGAAATTTGCATTGCAGATTAACAACATTCTCCTCTATTTTCAAAAGGTTAAAACTCTTTTTTCTGGAGTTTTTCGTGAAATTAGGATACACCTTACCTTTTATAGAAACCTTTTTATAGTGTTTATAGTATAGTATATTTATAGAATACCTTTTATAGAAAAATGCTTAAACCATTGTAATCGCCATAAAATTTCCACTTGGGATGGAAGTTTTCAGAAAGTTTACACATTAAAAAATTCTGACACCTTTAAACTGCTTTATCTCCTAAACTATTAGACCTTGACCCTGAAATTTGCATTAGAGATTAACAAAATTCTCCTCTATTTTTGAAGGTATAAACTCTTTTCTCTGGAATTTTTCATGAAATTAGGATATAGAAAGCCTTTTATAGAAAAACGCTCAGTACTATTGTAATCGCCATAAAGTTTCCATATAGGATGAAAGTTTTCAGAATTTTTATACTTTAAAAAAATGCTGACACCTTTCAACGGCTGCATCTTCTAAACTATTAGTCCTAGGACCCTGAAATTTGCATTGGAGATTATCAATTATCTCCTCTATTTTTGAAGGTTTAAACCCTTTTTGTGAAATTTTTCATGAAAATTAGGTAATACAAAGCCTTTTATAGAAAAATGCTTAGTACCATACTAATCACCATAAAATTTTCAGTTAGAATGAAAGTTTTAAGAATTTTTATATATTAAAAAAATTCTGACACCTTTAAACGGCTGTATCTCCTAAATTAATAGTCCCAGGGACCCTGAAATTTGCATTGGAGATTAACAATATTCTCCTCTATTTTCAAAGGTTAGAATTCTTTTTTTCTGGAATATTTCTTGAAATTGGGATATACACAGCCTTTTATGGAAAAATGCTCAGTAGCAATGTAATCGCCATTAAATCTCCAGTTAGGATTGTAGTTTTCAGAATTTTTACACATTGAGAAAATACTGACACTTTTAAACGGCTGTATCTCCTAAACTATTAGTCCTAAGACCCTGAAATTTGTATTGCAGATTAACAATATTCTCCAATATTTTCGAAGGTTTAAACCCTTTTTTTCTGGAATTTTTCATGAAATTAGAGTATGCCAAGCCTCTTATGGAAAAATGCTCAGTAACATTGTAATCGCCATAAAATCTCCAGTTAGGATGGCAGTTTTCAGTATTTTTAAACATTAAAAAAGGTTTAACACTTTTAAACGGCTGTATCTCCTAAACTGTTAGTCCTAGAACCCTGAAATTTGCTTTGGAGAATACCAATCTTCTCCTCTATTTTCGAAGGTTTAAACTCTTTTTTCAGGAATTTTCCATGAAATTAGGATAAACAAAGCCATTAAAAAGTACCATTGTAATCGCCATAAAATTTCCAGTTTGTGTGAAAGTTTTCAGAATATTTATACATAAAAAAATTCTGACACTTTAACTGCTGTATCTCCTAAACTATTAGTCCTAGGACCCTGAAATTTTCATATCAGATTACCAATATTTTCCTATATTTTCGAAAGTTTAAACTCTTTTTTCTGGAAATTTCCATGAAATTAGGATATACAAAGCCTTTTATAGAAAAATGCTAGTACCATTGTAATCCCATAAAATTTCCAGTTAGGATGGAAGTTTTCAGAATTTTTATAATTAAAAAAAATCTGACACCTTTAAACGGCTGTATCTCCTAAACTATTAGTCCTAGAACCTTGAAATTTGCATGGCATATTAACAATATTGTCCTATATTTTCGCAGGTTTAATCTCTTTTTCCAAAATTTTTCATGAAATGAGTATATACAAAGCCTTTTATAGAAAAATGCTTGGTATTATTGTAATCGCCATAAAAATTCCAGTTAGGATTGAAGTTTTCAGAATATTTATACATTAAAAAAATTCTGACACCTTTAAACGGCTGTAAACTAATAGTCCTAGGACCCTTAAATTCGGATTGCACATAAACAATATTCTCAATATTCAACTTTCGAAGGTTTAAACTCTTTATCTGGAATTTCCCATGAAATTAGGATATACAAGGCCTTTTATAGAAAAATACTCAGTACCATTGTAATCGTGATAAAATTTCCAGTTAGGATGGAAGTTTTCAGAATTTTTATACATTAAAGAAATGCTGACACTTTTAAACGGCTGTATCTCCTAAATAATGAGTCCTAGGACTTTGAAATTTGCATTGCAGAATAACAATATTCTCTTCTTATTTCGAAGGTTAAAACTATTTTTCATGAAATTAGGATATAGAAAGCCTTTTATAGAAAAATGTTTATTACAATTGTAATCGCCAAAAAATTTCCACTTAGGGTACAAGTTTTCAAAATTTTTATACATATAAAAAATTCTACCACCTTTAAACGGCTGTATCTCCAAAACTATTAGTGCTAGGGCCATAAAATTTGCATTGGAGATTGACAATTATCTCCCTTTTTTTGAAGGTTTAAACTTTTTTCTGAAATTTTTCATTAATTAGGATATACGAAGCCTTTTATAGAAAAATTCTCAGTACCATTGTAATCGCTATTAAATTTTCACTAAGGATGAAAGTTTTCAGAATTTTTTTACATTAAACAAATTCTGACACATTTAAACGTCTGTATCTCCTAAACCATTAGTCCTTGGACCTTGAAATATGCATTGCAGATTAACAATAATCTCCTTTATTTTCGAAGGTTTAAACTCTTTTTTCTGGAATATTTCATGAAATTGGGATATACAAAGACTTTTATAGAAAAATGCTCAGTACCATTTTAATCGCCATTAAATTTCCAGTTATGAAGGAAGTTTTTAGAATTTTTATACTTTAAATAAATTTTGACATTTTAACGGCTGTCTCCCAAACTATTTGCCCTAGGACCCGAAAATTTGCATTGGAGAGTAAAAATTCAATGCCTTGGATGGAAAAATAATCAATACTATTGTAATCGCCATAAAATTTCCAGTTAGGAAGGAGCCTTTCAGAACTTTTTAACATTTCGAACATTCTGAAATCTTTAAAAGGCTGTATCTCCTAAAACTATTAGCACTACAACACTGAAATTTGCATGGCAGAATATTTATAATCTGCTCTATTTTCGAAGTTTCAAACTTATTTTGTAAGATTTTTTTCATGATTTTAGAAAATTCAAAGCCTTAGATGGAAAAAAATTCAATTCTATTGTAATCGCCATAAAATTTTCAGATAGGAAGGAGGTTTCCAGAACTTTTTAACATTTCAAACATTCTGAAATTTTTAAACATCTGTATCTCCTAAACTATTAGCCCTACCACGCTGAAATTTGCATTGCAGAATATTAATAATCTGCTCTATTCTTGAAGTTTTAAACTTATTTTTGAAGAATTTTTTCATGATTTTAGAAAATTCAAAACCATAGATGGAAAAATATTCAATTCTATTGTAATCGGCATAAAATTTCCAGTTAGGAAAGAGGTTTTCAAAACTTTCGAACATACCAAACATTTTAAAATTTTTTACGGCTGCATCTCCTAAACTATTAGTCCTACCACGCTGAAATTTGCATGACAGATTATTATTAATCTGCACTATTTTCGAAGTTTCAATCTTATTTTTTAAGAATTTTTTCATGATTTTAGAAAATTTTCCTTAGATGGAAAAATAATCAATACTATTGTAATGGCCATAAAATTTCCAGTTAGGTAGGAGGTTTTCAAAACAATTTAACATTTCGAACATTCTGAAATCTTTAAACGGCTGTATCTCCTAAACTATTAGCCCTACGACGCTGAAATTTGCATTGCAGAATATTAATAATCTGCTCTATTTTGGAAGTTTCAAACTTATTTTTTAAGATTCTTTTCATGATTTAAAAAAATTCAAAGCCTTAGATGGAAAAATAATCAATACTATTGTAATCGCCATACAATTTCCAGTTAGGAGGAGGTTTTCAGAACTTTTTACATTTCAAACATTCTGAAATCTTTAAACGGCTGTGTCTCGTAAACTATTAGCCCTACGACACTGAAATTTGCATCGCAGAATATTAATATTCTGCTCTATTTTCGAAGTTTCAAACTTTATTTTTTAAGAATTTTTTCATGATTTTAGAAAATTCAAAACCTTAGATGGAAAAATAAACAATACTATTGTAATCGCCATAAAATTTCTAGTGAGGATGGAAATTTTTAGAATAGAAATTTTAATACCTTAAAAAAATTCTAAGACATTCAAACGGCAGTATCTCCTAACGTATTAGTCCTAAGACAATGAAATTTGCATTGCAGATTAACAATATTCGCCTTTATTTTCGAAGGTTTAAACTCTTTTTTCTTGAATTTTTCATGAAATTAGGATATACAAAGTCTTTTATGCAAATAGCTCAGTACCATTGTAATCGGCCTAAAAGTTCCTTTTAGCATGGAAGTTTTTAAAATTTTTATACATTAAAAAAATGCTGACACCTTTAAACGGCTGTATCTCCTAGACTATTAGTCCTAGGACCCTGAAATTTGCATCGCAGAATAACAATATTCTCCTCGATTTTCGAAGGTTTAAACTCTTTTTTCTGGAATTTTTCATGAAATTAGAACATACAAAGCCTTTTATGGAAAAATGCTTAATACCATTGTAATAGCCATAAAAACTCCAGTTAAAATGGAAGTTTTAGGAATTCTTATACATTAAAAAAATTCTGACACCTTTATACGGCTGTATCTTCTAAACTATTAGTCCTAAATCCCTGAAATTTGCATCGAGATTAACAATATTCTTCTATATTTTCGAAGGTTTAAACTCATATTTCTGGAATTTGTAATGAAATTAGGATATACAAAGCCTTTTATGGAAAAATGCTCAGTACCACTGTAATCGGACTAAAATCTCCAATTAGGATGGAAGTTTTCTGAAATTTTATACCTTAAAAAAATTTGGTCACCTTTAAACGACTGTATCTCGTAAAGTATTAGTCCTAGGACCCTGAATTTTGCATTGCAGATTAACAATATTCTCCTCTATTTTCGAAGGTTTAGGCTCTTTTTCTGGAATTTTTCATGAAATTAGGATATACTAAGCCTTTTTTGGAAAAATGCTCAGAACTATTCTAATCTCCATAAAAATTCCAGTTAGGATGGAATATTTCAGAATTTATATACATTAAAAAAATTCTGACACCTTTAAACGGCTCCCTCTCCTAAACTATTAATCCTAGGACTCTGAAATTTGCATTGCAGATAAACAGTATTCTGCTCTATTTTCGAAGGTTTAAACCCTTTTTTCTGGAATTTTTCATGAAATTAAGATATACAAAGCCTTTTACAGAAAAATGCTCAGTACCATGGTAATCGCAATAGAATTTCTAGTTAGGATGGATGTTTTCACAATTTTTATACATTAAAAAAATCCTGACACTTTTAAACGGCTGTATCTCGTAAATTTTAAGAAAAATCAATCTTAAAATTTGGTAGTTGGAGGAAGACCCTGGAAAAAATCAAACTCGAAATTTCGAAAATTCTGAGGTAACAGTGCAAAACAGACCTTTACCATCTTTGTAAGTGTATTTTACTCTATTCTTTCAAAAAATTTTGAGCCAATTTTTAGAGAATTTTGAAAATGTCCCAAGGAATTCACGTAAAGTACCCCAAAATTTTAAAGTGTGTTTTTCAAAATCGCAAAGCTTTAACTCAAGGCAGATCGATCTGGGAATATCAATTTTGGAAAAAAAAATCCTATGTTTGGTTTAGGCGCAAGTGGTTTCACAAACTGATGGACGTTTTGAAGGAAAAAATACTTTTTCATTTACTATTTAACAGTTTAGATACATTTATGACTGGAACAAGGAGCCACCTCAGCATTTGCTCAATGAATCAGGGAAACCACAAAAACCTCGCTGAGATAATTTTAGAGGGGCACACCAACTTAGTTTCTCATGATTTATTTCTCAATGAGCATTTGTAACATTGTTAACTGAGAAGTAAAACAGCTATGAGCTTTGCCTGCGGAACTGCATAATAAAAGTTGTTATTAATCAAATACAATCAATGAAAAAATGTACACATCTGCTACCATGAAACTACGACGGGCACATGCAATTAACTTCTTTGTGAGCCAGATAACATGTTGCGCCATGTGCTTCAAAGAATGCCGTAACCAAAAACTGATTAGTGACTATCTTTTTAGCAGACTTGAAACATAAATTTTTATAAATGTTTTCACAAAATATAAGTTTGCATTCATCGAATTTACAATAATATAATTCATACAACAAATAAGCGGTGCAGAAGTGGTAAATTAGATGCCAAAAGTGCTAGAGAAATAAAATCATTATCTGCCGGATTTAATGCAGCCAAAGAGGACAGAACAGGAAAGAAAAAATGTGACTGCCCAACTGAACAGGTACAACAAAATGTGACTGCAATAAAATGCATTATGGAGTAAAAGGAATACAAAGAAAGCCTTGAAATATGGAATCCTGTAACAGCAATTGAATTTTATTGAAGGCAAGGGAATGTAAATAACCTTGATTGAAGATATCACTAATATTAATGAAATATATACATATAGAAAATATACAGAAACATATGTTCCTAAATAATTCACTTATTGTCAAATACAGTATTCAGAAACATTGGATTTTTCAGAGACATTTATTTTCCAAATTTTGAAGTTTTGTCAACATAAAACGCATTAAAAATTTAAAAATTTAGTCAATACTAATTTTGAAATTACAATCAATACTTGATACATTACGTATTGCATATATTTTGAATACACATAAATAATAATACAAAAGAAACACTAAAATTGAATTAAAATTAATCTTGGCCACTTTCAGTTTCCAATCACTTTCACAAGTGTATCGATGGTGATCACATCACTTGTAGATACAAAAGTTAACTGTACAAGGGTATTCGACTAAACACCAAGAGACGATTCTTCTGTCGCAATGCTGGATCTTGTTGCATGTTAGCAAACCATCGAGACAGGTGTTGGTATTGCTCTTTCTCCTGAAGAGTCAGACCCAACTGTAAGAAAAAATAATAGTACACACATTACCTAATGTTTATAGTCACATTTGGTACAGAAATACATACATCTTCATTTTATCCATACTAGCAGGCTACTTTCACGGAGTACTGAACTTCAGAGACTATTTCTTTATACTGGGATACATTTTCATTTTTATCTTCTTAATGCTTGACTAAATCAATGCCTGTCAATAATTTAAATAATACTTAATAAGTATGTCCACAATAATTACTAGCAGTGACATTGCTTGAGAAAATCAAGAGACACGTCACTCAACGGTACAGATATTTTCCAGTAACGTAATAAAGAATCATTTACATGTGTTGTTTTTCTTCTAATTGAAAGTATCATTGTAGTTATGAAAACTATAATTTGTTTTGGGCAATTTTTTTTATTACTGATTGTAGTACACAATTGTCTTTCTTGGAATCCTCTTGAACGGGGTTTGCATATCAAAAATCCAAGAGTATCTCACCATTTTCATAACGTGGCAGGCGAAGATTTTCTTTTGGTAAGGAAACAGGTCAAATGTAAATCTGATAAAGAATTTATCCACAATAGTTACATCCATTAGAAAGGAGGAAAAATACATTCTATCCATAGTGCCAAATGGAAGTAATTGAAGTTTTAGCACATTAATAACATTTTATTTTTACTACCTTGTTTATACTGTACATTGGCACACAGAAATGCACTTTTTAATGTGAAAAATATGTTCTAATATTCATTTCAGTGGCACAGAAAATATTTTCTAAGAATGTTTAAGATATTTGTCTACTAAAAACTTCATGAAAATTGTGAAAAAATTGGAGGTTTTTTCTGCTGACGAGAGCAGAGCGAGGGTGAGTCTCCGGCAACCTGAAAATGGGAGCTTTGGAATAAGGAAAGGAAACCCTGACAGAAAACCAACCTGCTGCCTCGCAGGGAGGAGAGGGACCTCCAACGGCTAGGGGAGAAAACCCTGAACAAAAATCACAGAGGCCCAGAGGTGGATAGGGGACATCCCCACTGGGCAGAGTGACATAGAGCCAATCACTCACTCACTCTTATAGAGGATTCAAAAAAACTCAAATAGCCTCGTTGCCTCGGACAAGAAAGACAATTTTGACGACCATGCAAGGGATTGGACACGAATATAGGCATATGGAATATTACATCAATAACAGGAAAAGAAGTGGAAAGAGTAGAAGATATGGAAAAGAACAATTTAAAGATTTTGGGGATTAGTGAAGTTCAAAAGAAGGGGCCAGGAGAGGGGAAATAAAGGGTATGTAATGAGATATAAAAGAATAAATTAAAGGAGCCATGAACATATAAGCACCAGCCAAAGATAAAGATTCAATAGAAAAGGAAATATTTTATTCTGAACTTCAGGGAGTAATAGAACAAACACAAGGGATGAATGATCACGATGTGATAATAGGAGACTGAAAATAAAAGAATGTAGTCAAGAAGAAAATGAATAAATACACCTTTGAAACAAGAAGAAACCACATGATAGTTAAAAGTATGATTGATTACTTTATATACACAGAGTCATTTCAATATGCACTAATGGATATTAGGGTGTATAGAAATGTGGAATTAAGCACGGAACATAAATTGGTGGTGATGAAAACCTGTATTAAATATCCACCTAGAGAATGATTTAAGAAATATTTTAAATTAAAAGTTTAAATTAGAAGTGAAGAAGGCAAAGGCGGAATTGTGGGAAAGGTTTGCAACAGAATTGGAGAAAGAGTACCCTAAGAACAAGAAAGACTTGGCAGGTAGTAAATGGATTAAGAGGGAAACACAAGAAAATGGTCAGAAGCATAAGGGATCCAAATAACAACTTAAAGACAGAACAGACAGAAGCACTAGAATCCTGGAGGAAGTATTATGAGAACATCTTTAATGATAATAACAGGACAACTACTGGTGACTGGAGGGAGTTCAGTGAGAGTCAAAAACTCCATGAGCCACTGGGAAATGGGAAAGGTGAATCGAACCTGGTGAGTGAGTGACACCAGGGAAGAGGAGCAGAGGTGGAGGAGGATCCCATAGCAGAAAGAGATGTAGAAGAGGCAATGAGAAGAATTCAAGTTTGGAAGGCAGCTGGTCCAATACCACCAGAAATGATCAAGTATATTGGAAAAACGGGAAGGACATGGATAACAGCATTATGTCAACAGATAAATATGGAAAAGAAAGAATACAGTGAGAATGGGAAGAAAATACACTAGAACCTCTACATATAAAGAGTAGCCCTGTCAACTGTAAAAATTACAGGGCGATTAGTTTGTCATCCTGCATAAGTAAATTATACTCAAGGATAGTGGAAGTAATTGAGGACAGATGTAGAAGATGATTTGGAAGAGGAGTAAGGGATCTTTAGACCATACAAACACAAAACCATATTCACACTTTAAGAACCATAATTGAAAAAGCACTGAGTGGGGGAAAACAATAGGCACTGCCTTCATAGATTTAAAGTCAGCATTCGATACAGTACCCAGAAAAGAACTATGAGAAGCACTGGAGAAAGTGAAGGTTGCAAGCAAAATAATGAGGATAATTAAAAGCATAAATAAAAATGAGTATGGTACTCTAAGGCTGGATGGACAATGGGAAATTTAGAATGGGCAAAGAGGTTATACAGGGAGACTCATTGGGCAAAGAGGTTAAACAGGGAGATTCCTTGAGCACTCTACTATTTACAATCTTTATGGGGCAGGTTATCAAACAAACCAAAAGGCATACTAAAAAATGTAAAATTGGAAATTGAAAAAGGAGACCGGCATGGATACAAGCATTGGTATATTTGGACGATGTTTTATTGCTTGCCAAAAACCCAAGAGAGTTGCAAAAGATGGTAATTGAATGGGGATATGCACTGGAGGATTGGGGTACGAGGATAAACATCAATAAGAGCAAGGTTATGTGTAATGGCAAAGAAAAGGAGGAAATTAATATTAAGTGGAGAGGAAAACATGGAGCAAGTAATAAGTTATGAGTATCTAAGAACAATAATTTAGGAAGACAGAAAATATGAGGAAGAGCTGAATAATAGAGTGTGTGTGTTTGTGTATGTGTGTATGTATATATATATATATATATATATATATATATATATATATATATATATATATATATATATATATATATATATATATATATATATATATATATATATATATATATATATATATATATATATATATATAAGACACACACACACACACACACACACACACACACATTTATATATGGAACTGAAAGTATGCCACATAACACAACAGAAAGTAGAATCAGCAGTGGAAATGAAATTCCTACCCAAGTTAGTAGGGAAACAAGTAGAGATTGGATAAGAAATAATACAATTAGAGAGGAACTAAAAGTTACACCACTACTAAAGAAATGGAAAACAAGGCCCTGAAGTGGTACAGACATGTTAATAGAATAGCAGAGGATAGAAAGCTTAAAAGAAGAAGAGGAAGAAGCATAACTGTACCATCAGACCATATCTGTACTATAATTTTTAAAACAATTATTTATGAGTACTGGTATCTATGTGATTTCTTATTAAAAATGAAGTGGTTTTCACTGCTCCTTACTTTAACTTGATGACACTCACCTCCCTCACAAATGTGACCAAGTGTTGCAAGATAAAGGAGTAGAAATACCCCAAAGGTATTTAAAATACACCTAACTAAAACTTACAAATAATCTAAACAAAGGAATGAAAGTCCCAAAACGAGTCATTGTTAGATTTTTGTATAGTGGGAGATATAATCTTCACAATCTAATTAAACATCCTCTTATCTAGACTTACAATAAAATAATGTCAAAAATTTTAATTTTGACATTAAAAATTCAGAGATTTCACATGAGCGATATTTTTATTTAACTACAAATCACATAAAATCCAAAAAAATGTCTGTTAACAAAATTATAACAATCTTCATTTTATATTAAAATGTTGACCTGGACTTGGATTCTGATGAGATCTGAGATTCTGATTGAGATCTGAAGGATTCTGATGATCTTTTCATTGGTGTTCATTGGTTTCATTGGTTCATTGGCATCCTAGACGTGGCTAACTTTTAAATTAATGTTTATCACAATAAATAGGTGATGGAAATGTATAGTTCTTGTGTCATTTTTGCCATTTTTTCATTTTCAGATTTTTTTTGACATTTGCATCATTTTTGTCATTTTTAGACATTTCGTTTCCTTTTTGTGATTTTTGTTAGTGAATGTTTCATGAATTTACAACGACACAAGAAAACCAAATTTTTACTGCATCATGAGTTCATGGTGAAATTCATCACTGCTGTGGACTCTTTTTCGAACTCGAAAAATTACACTATTTTGGGTAACTTTCTCGACCTTTTAAAACTGATGGTTGGAAGATCGAAGCTTCCTAAAATAAAGCCATTATATTAAATATTCTTTGTTATAAAAACATTTTATTTAAAATTCTAAAATTCATTGAACAAATAAACAAATACAAAAACATTCAAATTTCAAATAAATTCTTGAGTAATAAATAATTAAAAAATTAGCCTATTTTCCCCTTATTTTTAAGTCATTTAGTCTGTTTACAGATCTAAAAATTTACAAAAAATTTTTAGGTCAGAATTCGAGCCCTGGTTATATTTGTTATCATTGATCAATTTGGAATCCTTCCCTTCCTTCTTTAGAGTGTAAGTTAACAGTTATCAAAAAAGAAATTTCTTTGTTGGTTCAAATTTTCCAGCACCAATTTTTTTTTTTTTTTTTTTAAATACCAAACTTAACATGAAACCAAAGCAAATAATACCTTGATTATACTGTAATTTAGTAGATATCCATTATACCACCATCACAATTTCATACCCTCCATTCCATAATTCTAGCCACTGCATCTGGCAACCCTAGTGTGCATGCTTCTTTTTATTTCTTTACGTAAGGGGCTTTCCATAAGTTTATGTAACGCAACTTTGGAGTATTTTGAATATCCTCTCTCCCCCTTGTAATGCAACCATACCACGCTCATGAACTCCCACCCCCAAATAATTACATAACCCTTGTAACACCCCTCCGCTTGTAAATGCACAAGTGAAAATAAACTATAGCATAGTAAAAACAATTTGTATTTATTTTATTTGAGTTATGTATTAAAATGTATGAAAGTTAAAATTGGAAATAGTTAGCGATGCTGACAGCATGTAAGACTGGGGGAAAGTTGTGAGTGAAATAAGGACGCACAGGCAAGAAACTTTCTGATCACAAGCTGTGCACATACCATTGTGGACGGCGCAAGGGCGAGAGTCTACTGCACCAATGTAATTGGCTTCTAAAATATACTACAGATCAGTTTTTTATTATTTTCTCTGTAATCTTACAGATTCAATAAACAATTTACAAAATATTTTGATTTATTGGAACAGCTTCTAAAAAGTATAAGTTATTCATGTTTTTACAACAAATTGGTAAGTTAATATTTTAATGTTTAGTATAAAATCCCAAAAAGGTAGTATTTCAGCAGATGTTGAAAAATGTAAAAGAATAAATAAAAACTAGCATACCCATGCCAGAACTGTCGCATGCCCCCTCCTCCCTATTTTTCCATTTCCATATTAAGCCTGTAATATATATTTTTCTTCAAGATCCTCTTATCCTCCATCACTTGTTTTGGTATATGTCTCATTGAAATTGAAAATAATACAATACACCCTTGTCAATACAAACTATTGTCTTCTATATTGTTTCAATAGTATACATACCTGTGGCTCTAACAGGCAACCAATCTTTATAAATGAGGTCTCTAAAGAAAGAGAATTTAATGGAGACATTACGAATTGCACTTTGACTTTAAAAATATGAAAGATTTATTACAAAACACTCCAGCCCCTAGTAATAACGTTAAATAAAAATAAATATAAATAAATTTGATTATGATTGAAGATAGTATTGACAAGGGTGTATTGTATTGTTATCAATTACAAGGAGACATAAAGAATAAGTAAGGATAAGAGGGACTTGAAGAAAAAGATATATTACACACTTAATACAGAAATGGAAAAATAGGAAAGAGGGTGGGGTTTAACATGCGAGAGTTCTTGCATGGGTACACTAGTTCGTATTTAACTTCTGAGCAGAGACGTACACTCGTGTCATTCAATCTCATGTTATATCAAGAAATTAGTTTAATTTCACATTCAGTTGCAGATTCTGCATGTGCCTGAGCAGGTGGGGTAATATCGAAAGCACCAGAGCAGCAAAAGTGTAATAGAATGTTCAGAAGATCTTATCCTGTAGATTACAGTGAGAGGAACATTTCTCTGGGCCTTTGGCCTCAAAATATTAGTTTTTAAAGTCCTAGAATGCTTTGTTCAGGAGTTATTTAATGACCTAGATTAAAAGAATGCTATCGAGTGTAGTGGGTTGCATTTAACATGAATATTTAGATGAATTTTTTTAAACAAATCCTTCATATTTTTAAAGTCAAAGTGCAATTCATCATTTCTCCATGAAATTCTCTTTCTTTAAAGACCTCATTTATAAATATTGGTTGCATGTGAGAGACTCAAAGGTATGTATACCACTGAAATAATATTGCAGATGATGTTATGAAACCATAAATGAATACCCGTCTCCTATGTAACACTGCCTTAAACCCCCTCCCACTCCTTTAGCGTTACGTAAATTATGGACGACCATTTTTATCATTAACCACTTTCTCTCCTCCATCCTAAACCTTCTTATATTTTTTATCTTCTTTACTTGGAAAACCATTTTATTTGGTTCTGTTTAGCAGCATTTTTGCTGCTGCAAGCCAATAATAACAATTTTATTTCAAGATTACAAATTTTATAAGAATTTTTTTCTAAGATATCCAACACTAGAAAATAACTAAATATTAAAATTAAATTTGAACCAAGAATGTGATTTTCAATATATTTCTATATTATTAAATCTTCCTCATGCTCATATTTTAAACAATTCTGTTTTAAAGCAGGTTAAAAACATAAGTACTAACAAACAGATAGGAATCTTAGCCAACTTCAACTCACATAATCAAATACAAACTTACCATAACATTGTAGAGAATATAATATAATACAACATCTGCTAAGGTTTGATAATTTCCTACAAAGTATGCTCCCAAAGAAAGTACATCATTCAATTCCTGTAATAAAAACAAAGCGAGGGTAACATCCAAACATCACTGTCATAGGTGTTTCAAAAAGATAAGACTTACTTCAAGAACTCGTCGAGATGATGATGATTCAAGACATCCACCATAACAAGCAATATATTCTATCCATTGTCTCACAACAACTTCATCCTCTATATTTCTTCCAAATTGTGGAGTTTTACTTAACTTTGCCAGTGACAAGACAATTGTCGCAAAGCCGGTTACAGTACTGTTGGACAGAGTTGCAGAGATCTACAAAATATTTTAAATCAATAGCTTGGATTGTCCAATTGCTTTGGAACTTGGAATCATATCATTAACATTGCAAATCAAAATATTTAAAATATAATTAAAGCGACACACAATACTTTTTTTAAAGTGGCAACTGTATTACAAGAATACAAATTAATTTAGGGACAAAGTTCTGGTTGATAATAAAGTTTTGGAAAAATCGCATATATTTCTGATGAATGAAGTTCCAAGTAGCACACACGCTCACGTGTAATTCAAAGCCTTATAAGTTTAGTAGTTTTCACGTAAAACAAACATTACAGTCATTGAACACGTGCTAACCAAATTTTGTGTAGGTTATGTTACAATGAAGTTTATGATTACTTACATTTCCACCTACGTCAAATGCCACTTTTCCCAAAGGCGCATTTAAATATTGACTAACTTGGCGAATACATTTTTCATCGCAGCCCATTTTTAATGACAAGTTATGACGAGCCAGAGAATAATTTATCCACGCATGCAAATCTGAAGTTTCAGTATCATTCAGGACCGACCACCGACCAGGACACTAAAAACAATGGAAGAAACAAAACACTATAGGCTCAGTAGTTCAGAGTGAGCAACATGATAAGCAAAAAATAAATCTGTAATCATGTTCTCAATTATTTTCCATTATTCTTAATACGTACATTTTACATTACGTAGTTTAGATGAAGATACGAATCGGTGCAGAACTCTGACGAATTAAACTGTTTAATTTAAATATTGCTAATTCGTAAGAACGGACTTTTATTTACGTATCTACAATGTTGCTAACCCTTTCCATTCGCGGCCGTATGAAATTCCAATGGTCACTCAAATGTTGTCCAATGTACCGTGCCATGCTCTTCGACAGAATCATCTACTTCATTACTTCCGTTGCACTAATTAAAAAGGCCAATTTGAAGTAAACCTATCAATATATATACATATCATTTATTTCTACAAAATAAAGATTGATTCGAAGCACTCTTGTCAATTCATTTTCCTGAAACCTAATGAAAATGGAAACCCGCGGAATCTCGGTCAGATTTTTAACCAGTTTCCCTGATCCATTGAGCAAATACTGAGAAGACCCCTTGTTTTGCTTCCGGACATAAATGTTGCTTCACTATGTGTACGCGTTTTGTTGAGCTCTCCTTTTGCTAGTAGGTAATTTGGTGGTAAGTGTAGAGCCGGGAGGATGTACTATCATAGGCTAAGGAGGTAATTATTTTCTCTATGGTACTATTTTGTTTGCAGTTCAAAAAAATCAAATCCGCAGTTCGTTTACCGATGCAAGTAAGTTTTCTATAATCCGGGAGCGAAAATATCTAGTTTTTAAAATGTTGCCGATTTCGCGCTTTTTTAGTTTTATTTGTATTTATTATTATTTTTATTGTTATTATATTTTGTATTTATTTTTTTAAACTTTTATTCAGCCTTCAACTATTTATAGTTAAAATATTGGGAAGAGATCCTGGAGCTCAAGAAAAAGTGGGAAGTAGGTACTTCTCCCCCAAAGTCACATAGAGTTTTTACTGTTTCTTTTACTAAATAAATGAACAAAAACGTAATAGACGTGTGCAGAAGGAAGGTCAAGAGGCTTTGTAGTACATATATGCAAAAATTGCAAAATAATTCCACATTTGAATAAAGAATGAACTTTCGATTTTAAATTTTTCTTTCGAAACAATGGTACCTGAAAATGAATCTGAACATTTGTAATTTGTTAAGTATCTACAATATAATTTCACCCCCACCGAAAAAAGGAATTGTGCACTTGTAACATATGGGCGTTTTTATAATTTTTCTTTGTATACACTTTATTAAGTCACATTAAATATACCTATTAAATAAAAATTATGAAATATGTGTGACATTTTAAAATTTACCAAAAACTAAGACAAAACTGTAAATTGTGTACACACTATGCAACGGACGAATTCGAGGCAAACCCGTGAAGGAACTTTCGATTCTATTTTGAAAAGCAGCCAGTATAAATTCTCCCCCAAAAAAACTTAAAAATGCGTAAAAAATAGAAAAATGGCTGAAAATAGCCAAAGATGTCGAAAAATATAGGAAACTATCCAGAATAAATACGGCAAAAACAATAAGCAAAAAATTAAAATTATACTTAATTTATTGTAAAAGTAAAATGTTATATGTAAATGAAAAAAATGAATAGACAAGTGAGTTCAGAAATTAAATTGGCCTCCTAGCACATGCATTAGCATGTAAATTAGTAAATACTAAACAATGTTTTGATCAAAAAGTTATGTTCCTTTTGAGTGATGAACATCAATTCAAATACAAAGATTCATATGATTTTTACGTATTTCATTGATTCCCGCAATATTGAGATGGGTAAAATCATATTCTATTAATAATGATTAATATTTTCTATAAGATGCTTTCGCATTTATCTCTTTGCTCTGTAATTATCGAAATAATTACATATCTTTTTGGTAATTCCACGATTTACTGATCTCTTTGAATAGTAGAGGATATATGGAAAATGGCAAAATATATTTTCAACTTTATTTCGTACATTTTCTTCGTTTTTGCTGCTTATCGCAGATCATGCATCAGGATGGCACTGTTTTTTCTTATTGTTTACACCAGCAACCAGTATCAGCGTGATCTCTGCAATGAGAAAAGTCATGAATGATGCATTCAAAGGCATCCATATACACAGACTGAATAAAACTTATAGAGCTCTACTCAAATTATATCCCCTTATTAGTAAAAGGTCATCTTTAAAAATTGAAAATTCTTAGTTTCTTTACAAAACAGTCCTAAGACTCCCAATAACTTACGCAGCCCCAATTTGCGGAGGTGCCACTTCTTCCGTTATAAAACCCTTACAAACCTTTCAGAATAAAATCCTTCAGACAATTACCAATGTCCCGTGGTATATATCCAATAAACAACTTCATAGAGAACTAGTTGTAAATACCATTCTCTTCATAGAACCAGTTGTAAATTACATTTCCTTACTATTGTAACGTCGTGAGTAGGGATCTACACCACAAAGAAACAGACACGAGTGGGTATTTACAATTTATTTACAATAAATTATGTACACTATTTACAGACCTCACTCTAAGGTGTTTGTCGGAGCTACCTGCAGCAGCCCCCCTCTCCCAACACGCGCCTTGCGGCCGTGCCTGTGTTTAGCCAACTCGGCCGAGTCGCAAATGGCACCTGGTGTGCCTCGGCAGACAATCTGCCCCGAAGTATCAAGCATACTTCACAGTGCTCGAGACTCGAACACCTACACGTGCCTACAGCACTTCCGCGCCAGACTTGGCCGGACAAGTTTTGCGGTGTTTTGCCGCGAGGAAACCAGAAATTCCTTCCCACTTTGTCTGCTTTTTCCGTTGCAATTTGCACCCGGCACCTCCAAGCCCTCTCCCCTTTTGGACTTTCCCTGAAGGGTTGGCCTTTGTTCGGAAGCCAATTTTTGGCTCCCTCATTCCCATACCTAGCAACTTGTCTCTCTGGAGCAGGGAGTCAAGTCTATGACGCTACACTATCATCCAAATTATTTTGCAACCTCCAAACTGTCCCTTGCACCAGCCACTTTAACCTCGGAAATACCAGCATTGCTCTTACAAGAATTAAATCCCATCTCTCAAAAGATCTGTTCCGTCCCCAATAACTTAGAGAAATTTTTGTCTCATCTCTCATTCTCAATCTTGTTTCCTTCACAAAATTACCAACAATCATCATGGAGGTACCCAGTGGGGATGTCCACGATCAAAAATAGGTTTATGGCAGTGTGCAAATTTAGAGTTACTTGTAACTTCGAGCCTCTATTATAGTTATAACAAATACTCACCTGCAAAGTGGTAATCCCACTGATCCGGTTAAATACATTTTTTAAACCAATTTTTTGAATAGATCTTATGGTATAATCTGGGAACTCCTTAGAAAGCAAAACCATATTTCTTTAAGGTCCCAACAAAATCAAGTGTTTGCCTGGCTTTTTCTACTTTCTTAAAAAGAGCAGGTTTGTAATATACATTAGAGTGACCGTAAAACATTTTTTTTAGGTAATCATTTCCAAAAGTGCCCCTTTTATAAAAAAAAGTTTGTCATGCATCATAAGCCTTGGTGATAAAGAAATAATGTGCCTCTATCGATAGACGTCAAAAAGAGGAATTTTTGATGTATTTTAAAGAAAAAACAAACAATTTCAAGTGTTTCATCAACATATTTTAATAAACAATCAAACACCAGAAATAATAACTTCACTTGCTCCATATTTTGTTCATTTTTTAAAATACTATCTAATAGCATTTTCCATTAGTTGCATCGGAACCCACCCTATAGTGTTATAATGTTGGACAAAAACGTCGTCACTCCGCAACAGTGCAGCCTCACGCACGTGAAGGGCAGCCACAAATGAAACGGATTCCGGAAGTGAGTCAGTGCGTGTGCGCTGCGCAGTGAGATTATAGACAACCGTTCTTGGTCTGTCACACTGATAGAACTCGAAAAAAAAAAAAAAAAAAAATGAATTATGATCGTTGTTATAATTTTTATAATAATTAGCATTATTTTTAACAGAAATTTTATGAATTATTTTGGTAACTCTTATTCCTCAATTCATAAATTAAGTGCGATTTCTTTATTTAAGAACTAGAAAAAACTTCAAACACCTATCTGTCGAAATTCCATTTTTCGAGATTTGCCCGTGATCGATATAGTACACAAGATTTTGAACCGAAAGGCTTCTACAGAATTATTTGGTTACTGAAAACCACCGTGTAAGATATATTTCTTACACCGTGCTGAAAACCACAAAAATATTAACATGAGCATTTTCGCTGGCGAATGTACGATCGTGCGAGAAACATTTCTTGACACAGATTTGAATGATTTTGCATTAGTCACTATTTTTATTTTTATTTTATTAGCGTTTCAAAATTGAGACGTACCTCTACTTTGTTTACTAAATAGCGCGGGATTTATTAACATGAAGTTATTCAAGGTTGAATTTTAGGAAAACAAATTGATTTTTCCAACTTCTCGTAAATAACAAAAATTATTTTAAGACATTTGTTATAAAATATTATATACTCCCATCATTAGAAGTGTCCCTGTGTGACAGAAGATCCTCAATGCCTTCACAATCTCACCACAAATCCAAATCAACATTCATAACTTCCGTACCTAACCTCAAAATGGCTGGGTGCAGTGTCAGTGCAGGTAGGGCGCTCCGAGTGCGTCCTGGTTCAGTGTCAATGTGCGAACATCCAACGAAACATACGCTCCTTTGCAATGATGCGCCCTAGCGGTCAAATGGAACACAGCCCTGAGCGGGCACTGAGTGCGCACCTGTGCGGCGAATGGAAAACGCTATAAATGATAAAAATTAATAGAAACATCTAAAATGATAACTTCAAACAAATAGTCTTCATGTAAATAGCATTTCTAAAGAAATTGAGCATAAAAAAAGAACAAGCGAAATTATTATTTCTGATGATAAAGTTGTTTTTTCATTAAACTACATCAAAAATTATTTTTTGGTGTAAATCGCTAGAGGCACATTATTTCACTATCACCAAGGCTTACGATACACGCCAATCTTTTGCATCGCCATCTTTTTTAATATAAGTAGCACCTCTGGAAATGATTTCCTTGAAAAAACGTTATGACCACCCTCAGATGTTCATAACAAGTATTTTACTGATCTGCAGACTCTCGCAATAAACACAACGAGTAAGCAAAAAGTAGTCGCTTACCCAAGCGGGACAGGCCCCAAGGAACACATGACACAAGGGACAGTAATGTCGTACGCTGTGGCAACACGGCATAAAATGCAGCATCCAACAACACCTGCAAAATGCAGTACCCCAAATATTGCTAAGAGACTAGAACTATTCTCGAAACAGTACTACAAACAGGACAGAACTATACACTTAGACTTTCAGTATATGTGAAATCATGAACATATCCTTAAGAAGATCTGGAGCCGACGGATTTCATCACGACAGTTTTATCCGCCAACTTGTGGCCACCGATGTTGTTGTTTACCGGAACGGATGAAACGGAACGGGTCAAATTGCCATTTATACCGAATGTGTGTAGATCTATAAGGTTATCATTTGTCTTAGAGGTTTATTGTGGAAGGTAAAGTTACTATTCGTCCCAGAGGTTTCTCGTGGAAGGAAAGGGGTGTCATTTTAGTTGTTTTCCCCCTCACGCATATTTTCGATAACCATAATATCGTTCGTGAATTGCAATAGTGACACAACTGAAACTAGGGGTGCTACAGAATGTCACAGACTCTCTCGTAATAAAGTTTTCTAATTTCATTGGTGTGGACTGGTCTTGCCTTTCCTTATTGCTTGCTGCTATCTATCGCCGGCCAAAGTACATTTAAAAAAATATTTTAACTTTTTGGTTTCCAAAAAGTAGAACCGAAATATTATTTTAAGAATATTAAAGAAGGCTAAAGATGTGTTCTAAATAGCAATTTTCATTGAAAAATTTGGAGCCGTCTTTACGAAAATGGGTTAGGCGTTACTATAAATGAGAAATTCAAAGCTCTTTTTCACAAGAAGCCATTGGGTTTTCGAAAACCTTCATATGAAGTCATTTAAAGAACTTCCATTCCAAATTCAATTATATATATATATATATATATATATATATATATATATATATATAAATTCATTGAAATGTGCGTATTAACGGCGTGAGAGATATTGAAAAAAATTACATTTGTGTAATTTTTGAAAAACAAAAGAAATACACCAAAATGAACTTTACGTCATATTACACAATGGAATTAGCACTATCCGTTGGACAAGTCTGACGCAAAAATTTGGAGCCATTTTTGAGAGAAAGGCGTTTGAGTTTCTAAAAATGCGGAATTTGGAGCTCATTTAACAGAAAACTGTTGAATTTTCGAGAAACTTTATTTGGCATTATTTAAAGCATATGTACTTATAAATACAATAACGTGAAGAGATTGCCTCTAATGTAAATATTACCGACGTGGGTGACAAGTCAAAAAGTAAATTTTTGTAATTTTTAAAACAACAAAAGAATATAGCAATAAGGAGTTTGTCATCGTCTAGAGTCCGTTTGGCACTAACCCTACAAACTATTTAAAGAAAATAATAATAATAATAATAATAATAATAATAATAATAATAATAATAATAATAATAATGGATTATAATCGGCCGGACATAGTAGTTATCAATAAAATACAAAAGTATGCAACAATCATAGATGTAGGCTGTCCACTGACAAAAAAATTGAACAAGACAGAATCGGAGAAGATTTCAAAATACCAGAATTTGGCAGCAGAAATCCAACATGTTTGGCAACTGAGTAAGGTTGAAATAGTGCCAATAATCATCTCAGCCACAGGAGTGGTGGCAGACCGATTTGCTTCCGGTCTTACAAAAATAGGATTATCAAAAGGAATCTGCATAACCATCCAAAAAGCTTTAATCCTACAGACTTGCCATATTGTGCGAAAAATTTTAAATTGAAGGACGGATAAAGGTGAATTTCTACTCCGTCTTTCCTCAGATCTGTCATTACCAGTTGCATTTGTTAGAGCCTAAGTCGTATGAATAGATGAATGGTTCTCAATGCTTACCGAGAAAAGTACAGAAATAATAATAATAATAATAATAATAATAATAATAATAATAATAATAATAATTATAATAATAATATAATAATAGTATTGCTGTATAATAACAACGTGTCCGTCACTGAGGGTGAGAAAGCACGTGCTGATGTAGCACTCGTTGTTTAAACTTGGAGAAGATATAGGCCGAATTCCATTCCTATAGGCCTTTTTGCCCATTTACAAATTTATCAAATGAGTTAATCCTTCTTTGTGGAGTTTTGGTACATGTTTAGCAAGTTCTATTGGAAAGTCTCCTGGTTCATTTTCCGTTTTCGATTAAAGAGAGCGATTTCTGTAGATTTTAAGTCGTTATTGGCACATTCGATATTTTGTACGTCTCTTATGAGTTTTCCCCAGCTCCGTTTGATTGACTAGTGATTCTGGACGCGTCAACTGCTAAGTTCATTGGAGTTGATGAGCAGTCGACCGAGCTTCACATTGACTTGCGGACTTTTCCCTAACAAGGTATTTCCCACCAACGGGGCATCGCCCTTTCCGGAACAAGCCCCAAGCTTTCGAATGCTCTCCCAATATAGTATGTAGGAGAGTAGTAAGTGTAAGTGTGTAGGGGGTGAGGTTAGGACAAGGAAGAGGAAGGAAAGATCGCGCGCGGTCCTTGACCCGTTTTTAGGGAATTTTTCCGGTATTCGCCTGGTGTTGATCGGAGAAAACACGAAAAATTATCGACCAGAGCAGCCGGCCACTGGAATTCTCCTGCAGAGAGCCACTGAATTCCACCTAGCTAGTGTCTGTCCACTTGAACTTGAACCTCCCTGAAAAAAGCACTGCAGTGATCCATCTACATTTGAATTCTTTTCTATCCTCTGTGTAAAGTACCTCATAATACTTAAACCAATCGTAAGCATTTATTAACTGAATTTTTGCACTTCGTCGTTCGTCTTTACTTATGTAATTTCTTTGAAGTTTTCCATGCCATTCCTATTTTAGAACCTCCTGTACATCGACCTATTTTTTCAATATATCTTCCAAAACTCGATATTTTAATCGTATTTCCTGTCTCTTAACTTCTTTATTCAATATTGTGTATGCTATTTTTCCGACTTCCTCTTCTTGAGGTCTCAGCCACTTTCTATTAATCCATTCGTATATTTTCTGTAACTTCTCTTGTCCACATTCTGAATAGTTTTGGCCTCTTGCATTTTCCCCCAAGTGCATTCTTAGCTTACTGTATTTAATTTAGATGGTAGCTTAAATCATGAAATGGTCTGATAGACTGATACGAATTCGGAGCTCTCGTAAACTCTTACGTATGAGGTTTTTAAGTGGAAAGCTTGTTGTTGAATAGTTTAATCAAAATAATAGAAGGGATTTTTCTTGTCGGAGGACACCAGATGTGTTTATGAACGCATTTATGCTGAAAGTATCCATTCATTATTTTCAGAGAAAAGGTTTTGCCAAGTCGATTAAACGCTGACCGCTGGCGTTAATAATGTCGTCTCCATATTTGCCTTCGATGCTTCTTGAACCTTGCTTGCCGATTCTGCCATTCAAGTCACCTAGAATAAATATTTAGGGCTGATACCTGAAAGATCTGTCAATTCTGAGTAAAGCACATCTTTAATAATTCCCTCTGCGTCATTTGTAGGAACATATACCTCCAAAACTACAATAATTTACCCTCTTATATTAATCTTTATCAGTATTAAGCTATCTTCCTGTAAGCTTGAAATATTATTCTTCAAATTACTATTTACTGTGACAGAAACTCACCTTTTTGCCCTTTGTTTTTGTTGAAAATGTAAAAATGCAGGCATTCCTGTTTGTTCATTTGCTCTGCCTTTTTTCTTTGTTTCTGTGATCAAACATAGATCTATAATGTGCTTGCCAGCCCTCTTGAAACACTTGTCAAGATACTCTGCCAAGACTTTGTGCGCTCCAAGCTGCTGTGTAGAATGTTTATCTTATCTTTTTCGTTGTACATTGGTTCTTTTACGCGACTGATTGTAGACACTTTTAGCATTTGCTTTTTTTTAATGGGGACGGGAATCTGGCTCATTGATACAACCTCCCAACGTGCACGACTGAAGATTTATTTTTTGGAGTGGAGTAACTACATGTTGGCTTTCCTCTCGCCTACAAAACCCTTTCCTTACCAATATAGAGAAATTAAGGATTTATTCCATCTTCGGGATAGGAGAAAGATAAGTATGAGAAAGGAAACCTTGTGACTGGATCCGGGAGCTTCCGAGCTACTTGATTCACACGTTGGTTCTTGGAGGAAGGAAAAGCAGGTGTGACAAGAAGGATATTCTTGTGAGGAATTAGCTGCCTCTTACGAAAGGGGAATACTCATGGTGCTACTGTACCAAACCGGGAGCGGTAGCTCAGTGCATCAACTGATGTCACTGCATCAGTTGATGATTCTGACCGGGAGGTCTTAGGTTCAAGTCCTGACGGCAGTAGGATTTTCGACACTAGATTTTCAGCTAGGTCGGATTCAGTCGCTGTCTGGAAGAGAATTCTAGCTACCGGCTGCTCTGATCGGCAGTTTTCTGTGGTTTCTACGATCAACACCAGGCGAATGCTGGAGCAGTACACTAACAAACGGGCCACGGACCGCGTGCGATCTTTCCGTCCTCTTCCTTGTCCTATCCTCTTCCCTTAAACACATACTTACACTGACATGCTATACACTACCGCATATTCCGGGGGACCGGTCGGGAGCTTAGAACTTGTCCCCGCTGGGGTGGTACTCAGCTGGTGGGAGATTCCTGGTCAAGGGGAACCCCCATTAGCCGACGGTAGGTCGGCGCCGGATATCGTTATTCAGTGGGGAAGATGACAGCCATCTCCAGAGGGGAAGAACATGCACTACACTTACTAATGACCTGATCTCTTGACGCGCCCGAAATTACTAATCAACCAACCAACCAACTATTGTACCAAAAAACCCGGTCACCACACGGACATGCACTACACTACATGACGGGAGACCAGTCGGGTACCTAGAGCTTGTCTTGGTTGGGGCGGTTCCTCGCTGGGGGGGAGATACCTGAAGGTGGGAAGTCCTCCACAAGCCAACGTTGGCACCAGTTCTTAGCATCCAGCAGGGGAGGAACACCGCCACCTCCCGCAATTTGACATTCCCTATACCAACGGAACTAATGAGAGTCGACGTGCCCGGATTCAATCAATCCTGGTCAGAGACACAGTAACAGCAACGGGTGTGGCCACAGAGCCATTCCAGCTCGTCGGAAGCGGAAGTGGATGGCGCTTACCACACGGGCGGCACCAACCACGAGAAGCCGAGGGCGCGGCGGCGGAAGCCGTGGTTCACCCTGGTGCGCACTAGCGCCAGGCAGCAGGGGCACGTGACCAGTTGCGATCGCCTCCCCAACACCGTGGAACCTGCCACAGCGACGTAGGTTAAGAATCGTTCGCAATGAAAGAAGGGAGTTTTACCACGTTCCGGGGTGTATTGTAATGCAAGCTCAACATTGGATCATTTTACTTCTTACCACTTCTTACGTAATACGTAAGTTCGTGTATATACTAAGTACTTACGTTGCAATGAAAAAATATTGCAAACCTGAAGCAAAAATCGGCGATTTTTTTACAGAACGTAAACGTTTACGTGTATGGGTTTTCGGTCTAGTTCTCCGGCGATCCAAGATCAAATGCTGAAATCCTATTTTGCGGCTTAACGTCTCTTCCCACTTTTGCTAGAAACTCTCATAGTAGTATGCAATATAGTGTCACGGTCCATTAAGACGCGTCTTAATGTTTATTTTTTTTATTAGAAAAAGACGCTTAATTTACTATGCAAAAACATGGACAAACAAAGGAAGGTACGTTAGTGAAAATTAATAAATCGCAATTATTCACATTATCGGAAACGAAGATTAAAATAGATTATGGGGACAGCAACAAATAAAATTATGGCAATTTTTGACGATAAAACATGTCACCAAGTTGTTACGTTCAATAGGAAATAGAATACGTAATGATAAGAAATATTATACATTGTAAGAAGACCGTCAGATGTTATAAAAAGGTGACTAACAGAACTGTATTTATTTATTAAAGAAAAGGAAACCCGTGTTTTTAAATGAACCACGGGCAATATCATTAACTGGGAACATTTTGTGGAAATTGTGACAATACCGCGAGGTTTATTGAGTGAGTAACGTAAATAAAAGCAGAAAAAACGAAAGAACATCGTAATGAACAAGTCGCCCTTTGTTTTAAAAAAACAACAACGTGGTCAGAAGATATAACTTCTTCAGACGCAGTGGAGCCGAGTTACGAGGAGGATCGGTGGTTAAGGCGCGGACGATGGAAGTGTGTTAGAATTCGAACGTTGAAATGCAGCGGAAAATAGAGGATGTTCCTGTTTACAATTAGTGTGGATTACGATATGCATGGTGGAGATCGATAGGTCGCAGAACTACAGCAAAGGGAAGTGTAAACAAACATTTATTATTCAATTATTTCCAGATTATAACAAGGTCAAGAATGTCATTTTATTTTAAGGTATTGAGAGAACATGGCTATGCATAAATTTATTAAGAATTAAATTAATTGTTGTTTGAATAAATTGACAAAGTGCACTTGCTGAATGATGAAAATTTCGATTGGTGAAAGCAAATAAAATTAATTGTAAATATTATTGTTAGAATATCGTAAAAAAGGTTTTACTTTTTTTGTCTGTTATTTGTTAAATTACTACAAGTAGCGAGAAGATTCTTGCCAATATTAAAAAAAATGAACGAAAATTGAGAGTAAATTCAAATGAATTTATTTGATTTTAATTAGAAAACTTATGAATTATTATTTCCGACGGTACTATCTCAGCAAAATACGAATAAATTTGAATTCATGTATCTTTCCAAAGCAGTAATATTATTATTTTCGATTCCCTGTATTGGGTCGATTTGCGTACCCACGACTTCAAAGAAATTTGTTAGAATGGTGCTTCGTAACCCATGGGTACATAATTACGTACGGGTTTATTTATTTGTGTGATTTCAGGAAGGCATATTTAGAAGGGGTTGCGGGATAGATATATTGAAAAACCATGCCAATAGTAAATGTGAAAAAAAAACAACTCACTATGCATATATGGCGGTGGGCCTGAACAACAGCCCAACGTATACTCCATTACGTCCAAGTCGAAATCTTCTTGCTGTCCCTCAGAAGGTACACAATAATATTCCTTGATCAACTGATACCTCTGGATTCCCTGAAGGCGCTTTCTCTTGTCCTGGCGCGGTAGGTCGAGATCCCATACTGCAAAGAAATGTTTTGTGTTACTTATCTCTCCTGTACTTCGATTCATTCCTTCATTCAATAACTTTTCCTGTTTCCGGGAACGTCAAGTGCTATTGAAATTAGTCCCGTAAGTATAGTTCATGTTTTATCATGGTCGGTGGCGGTGTTCTCCGCCACCGGGATGGCGAGATTCGGCTCGCGAACTTTTACTCGTCCAGGTATCTCCTACAAATGGGGCAGTGCCCAGAAACAAGCTCCCAACAAGTGCGGCAGTGCAGTGCGTGTGTGTGTAAGGGGAGGAAGGAAAGCTCGCGCATGGTCCGTGGCCCGTTTATTAGGTTACTGTTCCGACATTCGCTTGATGTTGATCGGAGAATCCAAGGAAAGCTACCGATCAGAGCAACTCGCCGCTAGAATTCTTACCCAGACAACGGCTGAATTCTCTCTAGCTAGTGTTGAAAATTCTGTCACCGTCGGAACTAGAACCCAAGGACCACCCGGTCAGAGGCACTGGAGTGACATCAGATGATGCACTGAGTCACATCAGCCGGTCTGAACTTTGAAATTAAAACGAAATTCAAATATAGTTAGTCTTTTTCTTCAGAGTTACTATTATGTTATAAGTAGGAAACCGATGTTGATAGGGGAATTGCAACAACAACAACATTTGCTGCTAGTAGGAAACTGAAAAGTACTTTTTAAATGACTACCAAAAAGAAAGGAAAAGTTTCAGAAATCTGACTGACTCAGATGGCATTAACAACAATAAAATGAGGGAATCATGCATAAGCCTTGGGCAGTCTACTGGAAAGTGATGCAACATTTTTTAAATGTGATTTTTACTTTCTCGTAAACGTATAAATGTTGTAGAGAAAATTATATAATACTGCTGAAAATTGATTTCGAGATTTACTCTCAAACGGAAATACACGTTTCGGGGTCCGCTGATACCGAAAAACTGTTCTTTCCATTTCATCTAAATTCCATCGTGTCATTTATACCATAATTTTATTTAAATGAAAAGAATTGTAAAAGGAATGTTATGGTAGAAATGAAACTATGGAATTTTGATATACTGTATTTAATAATGGTTGCCAAAATTCAACTGAAAAATGAAAAATATTAAATTATAATCAGGGACAACCAAATCAAGACGTGTTCTGGTTTAAGTTTGCAAAATACAGCTTTTTATTATTAAAAAAATCATTATTTTGTCTCCTTGAGCTTTATGTGCGATACGAGGATTTTAGATCCTGACAGGATTGGGATTCGGATTTAAGAAAATTTGTTTCTCTAATCCCTCTTTCCTCGTAACGTCGTCAGTTTCACCAAGTTGTTTTAAGAAACACTTCACCTCACTCTTATTCTAGTCGGCCATGACACATATCGCTGACCAGGGTTGATCTTTGACTTACATCTTTCAGACTCATAGAAATTCAGACTCCTTCTGACTTATATCTTCGACTATATTATAAATAATTAAAAAGCAACATATTTAATAACGCCAAAAATAATCTTACCTGTTCTTATCCGTTGCGACATCATTACATCTTCTGGTATTGCCATTTTTGTAAATGATTTTGAAGTTCTAATGATACTTCCGTCTTCACTTCGAACTGTTGACGCTCGACCAATTTCTAAGATTGATACTGAACCAGTACGATGTACTGAGGCCAGATCTGACGAAGAACTGCGATGGGCATCTTCCTCCATGGTTAGATAGGTGTTGATATGTCTCAAGATGGATTAACTTTTGTTATATTAAATTAACGTTTGTTAGAGCCGTACGGTTTCTTGACAGTTCAGCATAATAAGTTTCAAAATCATGTTCTTTTGTTCTCATCATTGTCGGTGTACAAATTATATCAACACAATGTCTTTTTACTGTAACAATACGTGTTACCGAATCGTCTTATTCACAGATATAAAATTATAATTACATCTGTGACAAAACGTTTTTAGAAGAAAAAAGAAATTGCTGAGGTTTTGTAGTAGGTGGGAATAAGACTTTTGGCTTCAAAATTCCAATAAAATTATTGGATGGTTTGAAACAAAATGTACCAAATATAGTCTTGTATGATTGTATTAAGCATAAATGTTGACACGCAAACCTATCATATAAATAAAATTAGAATGGTTGTGATTTCAAAATAAACGAACTTTTTACAATTTATAGTTATTTGCGAGTTATAAAGACCAATTCAAACGTTTTTACTAGTTGTATGTGTGTATGTGATCGGGAACGGCTATACAGATTTTGATAAAGTTTTTACTGGAAGTTGCGAGTATTATTTCGGTCAAAAGTTAGGCTACCTTTTCAGGTAATTATTTTCTATTATGAACAAACGAATGTTTGTCTGACGACAACCAACAGTTTTATTCTGATCTTAATGAAACGTCGTACACATGACCTTCAAAACAAGAAAAAGTTACTGTTTATAAGTAATTTCGTAAAAATATCACATCTCTTTCCAAACTTACAAACATAATCGTTATTTTACGTATCTAGTAACAGCGTCGTAAATATTTATTATACGGTGTCTGTTAGAATATGATTTCACAGAATGCACGATCCGTTGAGCCGATGTCTTTGATTTCGATATAGTGGTTTTTGGTGTTAATTTAGTTCAGTTTAGTACTGTTAGTTGTAGTTATGGATGTTTGTTATGGATTTGGTTGAGTTTGTGATTCCTGGTTAGTTGGATTAGGCATCGTTCAGATTGGTTTGGTTTAGTTTGTTTAGTTTGAGTTTGTTTAGTTTAGTTTGGTTTAGTTTAGTTAGGTTTGTTTAGTTTGGTTTGTTTAGAGTTTGGTTTGTTTGGTTTAGTTTGTTTAGTTTAGTTTAGTTAGTTGTTGTTAGTTTATTTCATTATTATTAGTTAGTTATTCTGATGTTATTTGATTCATTTAGTTATTTATTTAGTTTAGTTTCATTTAGTTCTTATTATTTAGTTTAGTTTATTGATTTAGTTATTTCATTATTCATGTTTATTAGTCTAGTTGCGTATTTCATTTATCTGGTTTGCATTTTAGTTTGATTTAGTTTATTTAGTTCGTTTATTCAGTTTAGTTATCATTATTCTAGTTCTGCAGTTATCGATTCTATTCATTCAGTTTGGATTCATTCATTCATCTTTATTTATTTCAGTTTAGTTTATTTAGTTTGTTATCTAGTTATTTGATTCTATTTAGTTTATTTAGTTCATTATTGTTTATTTATTTCAGTTATTGTTATCATTATTTGTTAGTTCATTAGTTTTCATTTATTCATTCAGTTTATTTATTTATTAGTCTTGATTTATTAGTTTATTTGTTAGATTAGTTAGTTTGAGTTAGTTAGTTTTAGTTAGTTATTTAGTTGTTAGTTTGATTAGTCATTAGTTAGTTTATTTGTATTAGTTTATTCATTAGTTTATTAATTTATTGTTTGATTTCATTATTTAGTTATTTAGTTCATTTTAGTTATTTGAGTTGATTCTAGTTTATTATTCTAGTTTAGTTTATTTATTCGGATTATTCAGTTTAGTTTAGATTAGTCTTATTATTTGTCATTAGTTAGTTATTCATTTTAGTATTATTTCTTTATCTTGTTTAGTTAGTCTTAGTTTATTCATTTTAGTTATATTATCTTAGTTATGTTTAGTTATTTAGTTTCATTCATTTCATTAGTTATTTATTTGAGTTAGTCTATTATTTATTTAGTTGTATTCTGAGTCTTAGTAGTTTATTTGATTAGTTTAGTTTGTTTATTCTATTAGTTTAGTTCAGTTAGTTTGATTATTTATTCAGTTCTATCTTCGATTAGTTTATTCAGTTGATTTAGTTTAGTTTATTTTAGTTTGTTTGATTTAGTTTAGTTTATTTGTTTATTTAGTTTATTTAGTTTAGTTTAGTTTAGTTTAGTTTAGTTTATTTAGTTTAGTTTAGTTGGTTTAGTTTGGTTTGGTTTAGTTTAGTTTAGTTTAGTTTAGTTTAGTTTAGTTTAGTTTAGTTTGGTTTAGTTTAGTTTGATTTAGTTTAGGTTTGATTTGTTTAGTTTAGTTTAGTTTATTTGATTTAGTTTAGTTTAGTTAGTTTGTTTGTTAGTTTAGTTTAGTTTATTTAGTTTATTTAGTTGTTTAGTTTAGTTTAGTTTGTTTAGTTTAGTTTAGTTTAGTTTGTTAGTTTAGTTTAGTTTAGTTTATTTAGTTTAGTTTAGTTTGATTTATTTAGTTATTTAGTTTGATTTAGTTTATTTAGTTTAGTTTAGTTTATTTAGTTTATTTAGTTTAGTTTAGTTTGTTTATTTATTTATTTGAGTTGTTTAGTTTGATTGATTTAGTTTAGTTTAGTTTATTATTTAGTATTTAGTTTAGTTTGTTTGATTTAGTTAGTTTGTTTATTTAGTTTAGTTTGGTTTAGTTTAGTTTAGTTTAGTTTGATTTAGTTTAGTTATTTAGTTTGTTTAGTTTAGTTTAGTTTGATTTAGTTTAGTTTGTTTAGTTTAGTTTGGTTTAGTTTGAGTTTAGTTGTAGTTTAGTTTAGTTTAGTTTAGTTTGTTGTTTAGTTTGGTTTGGTTTGGTTTGGTTTGGTTTGGTTTGGTTTGGTTTGGTTTGGTTTGGTTTGGTTTGGTATGGTATGGTTTGTTTTTTTCGTGTTTCCGGGCGCGTCAACTGCGTTGGTCATTAGTCTCGTTAGTGTAGTGCATGTTTTTTCATCGGGAGATGGCGGTGATCTTTCCCCGCTGGAAGGCGAGATCCGGCGCCGACCTACCGTCGGCTAGTGAGTTTTCCTCCTAACCAGGACTCTCCCACCACCGCGGCACCGCCCCAGTCGGGAATAGCTCTAAGCTCCCGACCGGTCTCCCGGGATATGTGGTAGTGTAGTGCATGTTAGTGTAAGTGTGTGTATAAGGGGGAGAGGATAGGACAAGGAAGAGGAAGGGCAGATCGCGCGCGGTCCGTGGCCCGTTTGTTAGTGTTCTGCTCCGGCATTCGCCTGGTGTTGATCGTAGAAACCACGGAAAACTACCGATCAGAGCAGCCGGCCGCTAGAATTCTCCTCCAGACAGCGGAAAATTCGTCAACCCACGTAAGCATATGTAAGCATAAAAACCATCAAATTAATTATCGAATATTCTTTTAATATTGAAGAAACAGGTACACTGTTGGTAATCAGATTGAAATTTATTTCCACCCATCCTTGAATATAATGGTAAATACTTGAAACATAAGCCAACAAATATTATAGCAAAAGAATTTAGTAACGTGCCGTAGGTACCAGCACAGTTACATGCATGTTTACATGAATATTCGATGTTATAAATCAATTGAACGGGAATGGAGAGTAAATAAACACATAAAACGCTTACTCTATACCAGAGATATAGTAAAAGTGTTTCAATATTAATACATTATCTCAAACAGTGAATATCACGGATCATACGTTGTTTATAGTGGTACTTAAGATTCAATCATGACCATCCCTTTCGCTCCTTATACACTTGCCTTAAATACATTTCAATACATCATAAACATATTAAATTTGAACCTCGTATACAGAATGCGAATCGGAAATTTTCTGCAGGGGAGGACTTTCAATCTTCCAGTGAGGGGCTAATCGACGAATGAAACAAAGACCGTCGTTCTTCTAATACGTTGAACAGAGTGAAGAAATCTTAAGAACGTTCTTGGAAATGTTTTCCTTTCAAATTTTCTTGATTATAATTCCTTGATTTGAACATTTCAACATGGAAATAATGAACGATGCACTTATGTATGATTAATTGTGTTCCTACGAGACACAGAATTACTAGCATTCCATCAGGGGACGTCTCACTGTCTAGAGGACAATCCCCTATCATCCTATCGTCAATTTGCACCCTGCTCATTTCCCTCATGCCTCAACCAGCCATTGACTATACCACATCCTTGGTCGAATGAGGCAGGGCTGAGAGGACACCAGCGACCGCGGACCACCAGGGTGGGCTGCCCGAGGAAGAAGTAGCTCCACAGGATGTGGCTAGCCCCTCCGACCCGCCCCCTCGCCTGCAACTAACCACCTGGGCGTAACGCTCCCACAGGACCGCCCCGCCACCAGCCACCCACCTGGCACACGATCGATCACAATAAATAAATAAATAAATAAATAAAAATAAATAAAAATAAATAAAAATAAATAAACGAATTAATAAATACATAAATATATAACAAGTGAACAAATGAACAGGTGATCAAGTAAACAATTGAACAAATAAATAAGATTATGTCAGTAAAAGAAGTCAAAAGCAAAAGTTTTCAACTTAAAACAGTCTTACTCCTCGAAATAAAATAAGAATTAAGAAATGATAAATGAGTAAATATTTTAAATAGATATATCGTTTGTGTACTGCAATAGTCACACAACTTAATCTAGTGCTGCTAAAACAGCGCGTACTTTCTCGCCCGTACTTTCACGAATAATTACACGAAAAGTACTCAAATTTTAGAAAAATTGTACAAAAACTTCTTTCTAAATCTATATTTAAGGAACAGATTTCAATAACGGAAATATAACCATCTTTAATATTTTAGTTGTGGAAAGACTCCGAGAAAAATTTGAACTTTTGCAGTTTTCGAAAAATTAGGGTTTTCAACCACCATGAGACCTGCACCATTTTCTTAAACTTCCTTCACACTAACCAACAACAAAATTTAATCAAAAACGATGGAGCCATTTTTTTCAGGAGGTTCATGTAAAGTACCTCCCAAAATTAAAATATCGGTTTCATATTCAAACGGTCGCGACATCAGCCAGATCGAATGGGGAATATCAATTTTGGAGAAAATCGGCTTAACCGCTAGCATTGTTTAGCGGTTTAGCCGCTAGCATTGTTCACAGACGGACAGAGACGGACGGACAGACAGACGGACATTTTGCCGTCATTCAATTTTCCGGTATGAAGAACCACACAACATGGATTCTGACTACACCACGTGATTTATCCACTTGTTTGTTACCAGAACCCTGTAATAAGAGTTTTTCTGCCGAAAATTCGCTGTTTCTTCGCGCAGCATTACATAACTTTCTCTCTACTTCGTAAGGAGAAAGAAAGAATCAGGTGGTGAGATAAATGAATTTGAAGTTTTCACCTTTATTGAAATGCGACATTATTGCATTCACACTTCTGCCGTTTGTGGGTGAAATACTGAACTGTAAATGCTGCTGTTACTGCTGGAAGGTAGACCAATCTGCAATTTTGGAGAGTGCATTACCTCAAAATTGGTATTTCTTTTAGTTGTGTTACTATTGCGGCTCACGAGCGTTATGGGAGATGTTCGAAAATGATTTTCAAAAGCACTAATCTGAACAATGTATTATTTTAAGCTTGTTGGATGACCAACTACTGATATCGTAGGCTTCCGCGGCCAGAGTCCTGATGTGGGCTGTCCGGGTGACGCCGTGTCATACGGCCCTGAGGCAGTACAACCCTGCAGACGACCACGATATGTCGGTCGAAATGTCGGCACCTCAGCCTTCGACGCGGCGTCACCCAGACAGCCCAGATCAAGACCAACTACTACTCCACTTACGACTGTCTTTGCTAAATAAAACATGTAGCCACAATGAGGATCCTTCTATTGGCGATTGGTCATCTTGAAGTCCTGTACCTCAGCGCGCGTTGTCTATTGACAGGTAGGAGTTAATATAACGAGTATTAAAAAAAAGAGCCGGAAAAAAATATGTCAGAAGTATTGGCCTTGACTGATGAGGCACTTGTCCCAATACGATACAGAGCGGTGGATGTCTATCTCGTAAAATTCCAGTAAATCTCGTAAAAAAATTATGCAAGATTGCTGTGATTATGTTGGTCGCATGAGTTCTTGCATTGTCGTGGAGCAGAATGACCCCATGGGGCTGCAACGGCCGACACAAACGCGGCACTCTTGTAGAAATTCAAGTGGGAGGTTCTCGGTCACCATCCATACAGCGCAGAGCTCTCTCTCCTGGTGATTACGCCATTTTTTGTTACTTTTGGGTCTGTGGGGTAAACGATTCACCCCGGACAACGACGTTTAGCAGTTTGTACGGAAGTCGTTCACAAAGCAGCCCCGGGAATTTTACGAGACAACCATTCACCGCCTTGTGTCGCAATGGGACATGTGGTTCAACAGCCAGGGTCAATACTTCTGACATACAGGTCCTGTTTTTGCTCCTGGGCCTCCGACTCGTTTCTTTTTGAATGCTCCTTATTGTAAAATGGTTGGAGGAACGGGAATATGAATCGGGAATCGCAACCACAATTTTCTCATGATTTGATTTACAAGGTTCAGATGTGCGAAGTAGTTACTATATCTACACCAAGGATCGCTGTAGATAAAATGGTGAGCCACCGGGTCATTTAATTCAAGGCGGTCCCGATTCCTTTGCTGTAGCTGTTCCTCTCGCCGTCTGTGTCGTCACTCCTGTCTCTGATCTTGTCTCCGTCCCACTTGCCGTACCGGGAGCGGTAGCTCAGTGCATCAACTGATGTCACTGCAGCGCTTCTGACCAGGAGGTCCTCGGTTCGAGTCCTGACGGCGGCAAGACTAGGCGAGTCCTGACGACGATTTTCGACACTAACTTTTCAGCTAGGTCGAATTCAGTCGCTGTCTGGAGAAGAATTCTAGCGGCCGGCTGCTTTGATCGGTAGTTTTCCGTGGTTTCTCCGATCAACACCAGGCGAATGCCGGAGCAGTACCCTATCAAACGGGCCACGGACCGCGCGCGATCTGTCCTTCCCATTCCTCCTGCCCTTCCTATCCTCTCCCCCTACACACACACTTATACTAACATGCACGACACTAACACATATTCCGGGAGATCGGTCGGGAGCTTAGAGCTTGTCCCGGCTGGGGCGGTGCCCCGCTGGTGGGAGAGTCCTGGTTAGGGGGAATCCCCAATAGCCGACGGTAGGTCGGCACCGGATCTCGCCATCCAGCGGGGGAATTCCACCGCCATCTCCCGAGAAAAAAACATGCACTACACTAACGTGACTAATGACCAGAATAGTTGACGCGCCCGGAAACATGAAAAAATCAATCAATCAATCCCATAAGTCTCTGCCTATTCATGTCACTGTTAGCGACCCTGGCGCTGCCCTTGTTTCTCTCCCTGTCACCGATCCTGTAGTCGTCCCTGCCCACCGTCTCTATCTCCATCCCTGTCGCTGCCCTTGCTGCAGTCCCTGTCGCCGTCCTGACGCCATACCTGTCAGCGATCATGTCGCCGCTTGTGTCTGTGTCCCTGTCGCCGATTGTGCTGCTGCCATGCGTTTTGTCAATGTTGCTGTCTCTGTCGTCGTCTCTACCAACACCACCACATCCTTCCCAGCCCCAGCCCGCATTCCTAGTTCCTTTTTATCGGCGTTCGATCCGTGAAATAGTTCTACACGACATGGGGTGAACGAACACCTAGGACACTAGACGTCTGCTAGAAATTTGGTGAACTCTTCTTCCGCCATTCCTGAAGTTCCTTCCAATGGATGAAAAGTGGTTATGTAAATAATGAATGAATGATGCGTGAACGAAAAATAAACTAGTAAAAGAACCACGTAGAAAACCACACAAAAACATTTAGAATTAAGAAAAAAAATAACAATAACATTTTTCGTGTAAATTAAGTATTAGATTTAAGCTAGAATTAAGTTAGCTTTAGTAAGTATTAGATTTTTCTTTACCTCTCCCTTAGCTGCTTAAGCCGCAAGGCAACAGCATAATTTGTACACCAGTAACTAAATAAATTCCCGCCTCCTCAGGGTTACTGTGGAGGGGAAACATGAAAAAAAAAACAGTGGATGAAAATGTTACAAGCAAGCACTAGTTGTTGGTCACTATTTTTATTTCTATTAAGTAATCAAAAGATGTACATAATTGTTTAATACCCACTCGTAGTACACATTTCAACTATATATGATTCCCCCTATTTTCCTTCTCCCCGCCGCCGTCACCGCCACTCGTTCTCAACACGTCATTAGTCGGCGTTTCTTCGCGTCCCGCATCGCTCCATTCCTGTCCGGGAGACCGATAAGGAGAAAAGTGTGGGGCGAACAAATTGGAGGTGGGAGGGGAGGCCTTGGCGAGTGGTAGAACGCGGGGAGCGGCTGAAGTCTTTGCGGCTACCCTCCTCCCTATTTAGTCTATGGTCCAGGCCTTCTGGGGAGCAGAGGGGCGGGGTAAGATCCCCCATCCACTGCCGAGGAAAAGGAAACGCTGATTTTTATTAGTGGTCGTGGGTCCGCTGTGGAGAGGCGCTTTCATCAATTGCGGTTGTTTCGAGACAAAGAGAACTTTAAACTTTACTTTCGGTCCGATGATGGGAAAATAACTCAATGATTGATATTAAATATGTTCACAAAATTTCGTTGTTGACGGCGCTGAATTTTTATTATTCCATTTACAATGCTATTTTCATAGTTTTATTTATCGTCTTTTTATTTTGTCCGTTGTATTTGATTCTTCATTTCACATATTTGTATTATTAATTATCACAGAATGTTAATTATTTCATTCAAACACTAAGAGAAAATAATGTTTGCAACCAACAGATTCCTGCATGCTGCATGCACGCTGATAGTAAAAAATGGTCGAAAATTGTATTCAGTTTGCTATAAAATGATCACGTAACAATGCTTACACTTAATCACTTCAACATACATAAACTAATCAGTTCAATCAAATATTTCCCTTTTTCTTATAAACATTATTTACAAACTTCATTCTAAATATATAACTATTTTTTCTTAGACATTTCATTCTAAATATTTGTTACAGATATTTTTTTCTCGGTGAATTACTTTAGTAATGTTTTTTAAAATGAAATTCTTTCTTATAAAGGTTATGACACAATAAATAATACACGTATGACTAGATTGTTTACTAAAAGTAAAATTAAATTATTCATTGATTACTTGATGCAGGAGTCATGGGAAACGGTTTATAATACTGCTGATACAAACGACAAATATAATTCTTTTTTTTCAACCCTTTCATTTCATTTTAACACTTGCTTTCCTCTTCAAAAACGAAAATTAAATATTTCACGGAAAAGCAATTCTTGGATAACACAAGGGATTAGGACATCTTGTAAAAACAAGCGAATTCTTTCTTTCATTTCTAAACGTCATGACGTATCTCAAGATTTCCTTATCTACTTTAAAAAATACAAAACATTGTTACGAAAAGTCATAAGGCAGGCCAAAATCATGAAAACGATCAGGATATTTTGAACTCAAATAATAAAACAAAAGCAATGTGGAATATAATAAAACATATTACCAAATCAACTAGAAAACCCGTAGAGAATGTTGTTTTAAAATATAACGATATAAATGTGAACGATCCGGCAACAGTGGCTAATCTCTTTAACCAATACTTTTCGAGAATTGCTGCTAATCTCACTAAGGTCTTCAGGCACAAAATTCAAAACAGACAGTTCACCCAAAATTTTAGACACAATGTTCTTTTCCCGAAACTTCTTCCTATGAAATTCTCAAAATAATCGGTAAACTAAAAATAAATATTCGTCCGGTTTAGATGAATTCCCGGATTCTTTGTTAAAACTTGTGCGTATGCCATTATACACCCGTTAACCCACATATTTAATGCATCTTTATGCACTGGAACGTTTCAGATATTTTCAAAACAGCTAAATTAAGCCGCTTTTCAAAAAGGCAACAAAATGAAATTCAAAATTATCGGCCCATTTCTCTTCTATCAGTCTTTTCAAAAATATTAGAGAGACTTTTCTACGTACGAATGGAAACCTTTCTCACTAAACACGACGCGCTTTCAGATTGCCAACATGGATTTAGAAAATCAAAATCAACGGAAACAGCCATATTTTCTTTTCTTAAAGATGTCGCCTCATCATTGGATCAAAACGAGGCACCTATTGGATTATTTTAGATCTCTCAAAGCTTTTGACGTCATTGATCATGACATTTTACTTTCCAAATTACCTTCATATGGAATTCGTGGTATTGCTCTAGATTGGTTATGTTCGTACCTTAAACAACGATCTCAGAGAGTTGAAATACCTTACTGGAATGATGGAACATTACGTACGCACCTTTCCGACTCTTTGCCCGTTGCATGTGGAGTTCCTCAGGGATCGATATTAGGCCCTATTCTGTTCCTACTTTACGTAAACGATATGCCCTCGACGATTCGAAACGGAAGAACGGTTCTCTTTGCGGATGATACGAACATCCTTTGCAATAAAGAAACAGTAAATAATACAATATCAGATGTTTCAAATTGGTTCCGAAATAACAAATTAATAGTGAACGAAAAGAAAACGGTTTTAATGCAGTTTTCCATTTCAAATAAACAATTCAGTGCTCCATTGAAAATGAACAGTGTACCATTGACTGATGTTAAGGCAACAAAATTTTTAGGTCTCTCAATTCAGTCAAACCTTAAATGGAACGTCCATTTAAATGAATTGAACACAAAATTAAGTTCATTATGCTACGCGTTCAGAATTCTTGCAAATTCAGTCAGCCTTCATACTGCTCGTTGTGTATACTTCGCGAATGTTCATTCCGCCTGAGATATGGCATAATATTCTGGGGAAATACATCTTATAGCTCCCAGACTTTTAGATTACAAAAACGAATTGTACGAATAATAACCAAATCCCACCCACGTGATTCATGTAAGCCTCTCTTCATTAATCTAGGAATTCTACCATTACCGTGTCTTCTTATTTACGAATCAGTGATTTTTGTAAAAAATGACTTGCTCAAGGGCGGAATATATTTTCAAAAATGCCGACGTCTATTACTATAACACTCGACGTAGAAATCATATTCATCAGGTGACAGTATCAACAGCTCATTACAAAAATTCACATACAATACATGTACATTATTTTACAACACTTTGCCAGATGACATTAAACGATTAAATTCAATAGAAAAGTTTAAATCCCAAGTGAAATCGTTTCTGCTGCATAACTGTTTCTATACAATTAGAGACTATACTGAGCATCACAAGAAAAGTAACATTAATTTTAACAATGATACATAATGCATTATTTACCATTTGGACTGTATAAATGAGTATAAACAACCTGTAACAACTATTGTACTACAACTTCCGGGTCAATGACCCCATCTCGATCAGGTTTTTCGTCCAGTTTCCCTGATCCATTGAGCAAATGCTGAGATGGCCCCTTGTTTGGATTCTGGACATAAATGTAACTTCATTTCCTGTGCACGTCTTTTAGAATTCAGTGGTAAATACAATTATTCAAATTATCGTTTCCATGTTGTCGCGGCAGGAATTAATAAGAGCGAAAATTTATTGCTTAAAAATTTTATTTTATTAATTTTTTCTCCCTTTCAAAATTCAAAATTTAAGTAGTATATGACTTAGTGTAGGGATCACAGAATTTTGAAAATGTGCACACAATTCACTTTTCCCCATAGCACGTCATACGCAGTTTTTAACTGTTTTTTTGACGTAAAATAAATAAAATAAATAAATAAGTGGAACAGTAGTTTATCATTTCTTTACGATTATTACTCAACGTTTAATTTCTAGTCATTTACTGCAACACTTTTGCTTTGACTTCGTTTTGATTAATTAATTATTGCGTTTTTTACAATTCCCATTTTACTCGTTATTTGGGTTTATCGCCTCTGAATGTTCATTAAACTTGTTTTAGCATTACTTTTGGACAATCACACACTGTTCTCCTGATTGTGATAGAAAAACATCCCTCTGTTAGCATGCCTTACTTTTACGTTTATTGTTATTGTTGTTATTATTATTATTAATAATAATTATATAATAATAATAATGATGATAATAACAACAACAACAACAATAATAATAATAATAATAATAATAATAATAATAATAATAATAATAATAATAATAATAATAATAATAATAATAATAATAATAATAATAATGAATTCGACTTAGCTGAAAAGCCCGAGTCAAAACTCCTGCCGCCACTCGTTGCAGGCAACGAGTCAAAACTAGGACCTCCCGGTCAGAGGCGTTGCAGTGACATCAGTTGATGCACTGAGCTACCGCTCCCGGTCTAACCTCATAGGTAAAGCGACAAATATTTGTTGTTATGTTTTATTTATTACTGTAACTTATTGGTTTTCTTGCGTTTGCGATGCTAACTTGATATCAAGTTAGCCGAATCTTTAATAGCAGGGTCAAACGATGGGCGACAATTTTTTTTTTTTTGCGTAACAAATTAGCAACAAAAAACGCGACAAATTTTGAGTCTAATATCAATAATTTTTGAAAAGTTTGCGATGCTAACTTTACGGAGGTCCCTTCAGGGCCCGTTGCTGGCTGTGCACCGCCGCCGCCGCTCGCGGGCGATGGGATGGGGGATCGCCTGCGCCCGGGCTCCTATGAAGACGTTCCCGGTAAAACCAGCCGGGGAGTTAATCACCGTCACTTTCGCCTGATTACAGAATGCGGGGCCGCGGGCCTGCCGCGCGAGGCCGTGCCGGGCGGGGGGCGGGGCGGTAGGGGCGGGGCCGGCGCGGCCGTGTCGGCTGTCTTTGGAGAATTTAAAGGCGGCGTCGGCCGCTCCGTGTGCGGGCCGCGCGCGGACTCCGCCTTTGAGGGAGGGCGGGGAGAGGACGCGGGTCGTGCCACACACGCCACCGCGGTTCCACGGCCTTCGCCGGTGACGTCGCCATCGCCATCGCCACCGCCACCCGGACACCACCATTGCCATTGCCGTTGCTGTTCCTATCGTTGCTGCAATCTTGTTGCTGTTGCCGTTGCCATCAACTTCGCAAGTGCCACTAAGATACCGCCGCGGCAACGGCACGCCGTTGTCTTTGTTGCCTTGGTAGTGTTGCCATAATCGATTCTCTTGCCATTATCATTGCATTCCTGTTGCTGCTTACCTGCCTGTCATATTGCTGCCATTGCCGTTGTCATCACCCTTCCCATCCCCTTCCCATTGTTGCTTGTTGGTCATCGTCGCTTTTTTTCCTTTAACGCCTTGCCTTTTGGTTTGGTTGCCTCGCTGTTGTCATCACAGTTGTCAACACTGTTGCACCGCTGTTGTCATCACAGTTGTCAACACCGTTGCACCACTGTTGCCATCACCATTGTATTTCCTGTTGCCATTGCTATTGCCGTCGCCGTTGCCATCAGTGTTTCCATTGTTGTAGCAGATACTCATGCTATCACACAAATGATTCTGTTAACACTACCATATCCCGTTCTCATTCAACGAAACTGTGATGCACCCCTCCCTCAGTTTTCATCGCAAAAAATGCAACAAATTAGATTGCATGCGTTAACTACCGAGACTAAACGAGAAAGATCTATCGGCTCTCCTGGTTACATTTCTGTCAGCCTACGTTGAGAGATTTCATCATACTCCAGGTGCTATACCCATGTTCTGACTCGTCCTTGCCCACAATCCGTCAATGCCCACGATCCGTAACTCACTGATCAAGTTGAAAGGAACGCATGTAGATGGCAGACTAAGTGAGGAGGGATCCTCCCCTGAGCTGTGTATCTCCATTTCTTTTCCTCCTGTGTCCGCAGATGCGCTTTAAGTTATGGGCGATTAACATACAAGAGGAGGAAAAACTGACATTTCCTCCCCACCGCAATTAAAGCGTTTTCGCGTCGTTGAAAAGCGCCCTTTGTTTCAAATTAGTTCAAAGAAAATTTCCTGATAGCTATCAACAAAAAACTACACATTTTACATGAAACATCAAGGTAAATATTGTGTGAGAAAATTACAAAGATATTCTGTAGATCACATGCAAGGAAGAGTTTTTTCTCTTCCCTCGGACGGGGAAGTGTCGGAGGAGATGGTGGGTGAGGGCTTTTGCGGTGGAGATGAAGAAGGAGGTGGCAGTGAATGTAGAGGTGTTATCTCCCACCAGTGGAGCACCACCCTAGCCATGAAAAGCTCCCGACCGGTTTCCGAGCATGTGTAGTGGTGTAATGAATGTATATGTAAGAGTGTGTTGGGTGGGGATGACGGTGGATTCATTGATTAATTCTGGACACGTCAACTGTTAAGGTCATTAGTCCCGTAAAGTTTGGTTTGGTTTGGTTTGTTTTCTTCGTGTTTCCGGGCGCGTAAACGGCTTTGGTCATTATTCCCGTTAGTGTAGTGCATGTTTTTTCTCGGGAGATGGCGGTGATCTTTCCCCGCTGGATGGCGAGATCCGGCGCCGACCTACCGTCGCCTAATGGGGTTTCCCCCTAACGAGGACTCTCCCACCAGCGGGGCACCGCCTCAGCCGGGACAAGCTCTATGCTTCCGACCGGTCTCCCGGAATATATGATAGTGTAGTGCATGTTAGTGTAAGTGTGTGTAAGGGTGAGAGGATAGGACAAGGAAGAGGAAGGACAGATCGCGCGCGGTCCATGGCCCGTTTGGTAGAGTACTGCTCCGGCATTCGCTTGGTGTTGATCGGAGAAACCACGGAAAATTACCGATCAGGGCAGCCGGCCGCTAGAATTCTCCTCCAGACAGCGACTGAATTCGACCTAGCTGAAAAGCTAGTGTCGAAAATCTTGCCGCCGTCAGGACTCTAACCTAGGACTTCCCGGTCAGAGGCGCTGCATTGACATCAGTTGATGTACTGAGCTACCGATCCCGGTAGTCTCGAAAAGTAGTGCTATTTCTTCTTCGGGTGGTGGCGGTGATCAGCCCCCATTAAATGATGAGATGCCGCGCCGACCTACGTGTCGGCTAACGAGGTTTTCCTCAACCTAGAGGCATCTCCCACCAGCAGAGCACAGACAAGACAAGCTTCCGACCGATTTATCAGCATGTGTGGTAGTGCAGTGAATGTAAGTGTAAGGGTGTGTATGTAAAAGGTGAGGATAGGACAAGGAAGGGGAAGGAATGATCGCACGTGGTCCGTAAAGTCCCGTCTGTTAGGGTACTGCTTCGACATTTGCCTCGTATTAATTGGGGAAACCACGGAAAATCACCGATCACAGCAGCCCGCTACTAGTATTCTCTTCCAGACAGCGACTGAATTGGACCTAACTGACAAGCCAATATTGAAAATCTGGTCATCGTCGGGGCTCGAACCTAGGACCTCCCGATCAACGGAACTGCAGTGAGATCAGTTGATGCCCTGAGTCCTCTCTCCCGGTGGGTGGCGGCGGAGGTAGAGGGTGCGAGAGATGGCGATGAGGTGGAGAAGGAAGGAAGCGGAAGTGGAGGAAGGGCTGGGCCGGAGGGCGGGTGCGGCAGGGGGCGTCCGCTGGGGTGAGGCGAATGCGGCGGCGGTCGGAGGCGTGGGTGGCCGCATTCTTAGCTGCCAACCCCGCGCCGCCCCGCGCCTTCTCTTTTCCTAACAACGGGCTGCGGTGGAGTAATCGGTACCCTCGTTATCGCATACCGCTCGCCCAAGAAGCTGCCACCCGGGGATGGATCGGGCGGGCGGCTGCACGGGTGGGAACTCAGTGGCGAAATTACCACGAGGCTAAGGGGCTCATAACGTCCTAATGTAAGGATGGGGGGAAGCTTCGTAAATATGACCTAATGAGAACCTTGTTAATATAATATTTTGGTTAAGACGTGGACGTGAGTTGATTTTTTACATGAAGTACAATATAACTTTAAAAGGTTATGTCATTAATGTGTTTAACGTTATTACATGGTCATAAGTAGGGGCGGATTTTTATGACCTAAAACGTCGCCAAAAATGATCAATATTTAATAATTATTAATAAAATAAATTATCAATATTATAAATTCTTGAAATGTTTTTAAAATGCCCTAAACGCTCAGACAAATGACGTAAAAATGAGATCAAAACCAGTTCGGATGAACAACTCAAGCTGTTGAATACGTTACTGATATAATCGAGGCTTCGTTCTATTCGTTCAATTTATTGATTGCTTTTTTCGTGTTTCCGGGTGCGTCAACTGCTTCGGTCATTAGTCCCGTTAGTGTAGTGCATGTTCTTTTTCCTCAGGAGATGGCGGTGATCTTCCCCCCACTGGATGGCGAGATGCGGTACCGACCTACCGTCGGCTAGTGGGGTTTCCCCCTAACCAGGACTCTCCCACCAGCGGGGCACCGCCCCAGCCGGGACAAGCTCTAAGCTCCCGACCGGTCTCCCGGAATATGTGATAGTGTGGTGCATGTTAGTGTAAGTGTGTGTGTAAGAGGAGAGGATAGGACAAGGAAGAGGAAGAGGAAGGACAGATCGTGCGCGGTCCGTGGCCCGTTTGGTAGGGTACTGCTCCGGCATTCGCCTGGTGTTGATCGGAGAAACCACGGAAAACTACCGATCAGAGCAGCCGGCCGCTAGAATTCTCCTCCAGACAGCGACTGAATTCGACCTAGCTGAAAAGCTAGTGTCGAAAATCCTGCCGCCGTCAGGACTCGAAGCTAGGACCTCGCGGTCAGAGGCGCTGCAGTGACATCAGTTTATGCACTGAGCTACCGCTACCGGTACCGGTCGTTCAAGTAAACTCAGCTTTCAGACTTTCGATTTGGACTGTTTTTTACCAGGAAATCGCTCTTTAGTTATCTCGAAATCGGATGAACCGCCAATGGCGCTGGCAGGCGTCACAGGAACCTTAGATTACATACTCTCAATGGCTGACATTACAACTTCTGAGCGAATAAATTTAACAAGCTACCAGGTATAGGCACTCAGGAATTCTGTGGAAAGCATTTGTTGCATCTCGTAAATATTATTTTAAGCAAGTACCATTCAAATGATATTAAAATCGATGAAATATGCAAAAAATTGCATTAAAAATGGCGGGAAAAGGTAAAAAAGTCTTACGAATTGAAATAGACGAAAAATGCAAAAACATGACGGATAAAAATGGGCTATTTACTTTTGTCGTAACGTAAAATGAATTTCTATACTAAACGGCATTTTTCTAAAGTGAAAAGATAAAAAAAAACATTAAAATTCGCCCCTAATCATAAGGTACCACATGAAAAAGATCTTTAGCAATTGTGATATTGCGAAGCATTTGGAGTGTCGAACGAAGTATTTACATAATATACTAAAGTGTATGCAATGGTGAGATATTTCAACCACCACAGGAGTTAAGCTTAACCAAACCTCCATTATGCAAGGAATTTTCGATTTCTGGTTCTGCGCGATGAGTACGCAGTATGGGATTTCGAACTGGCTTTTCTTGAGAATCTAGATAATATATACTGACAGCGTTTGTTCTAACAGTCATAAAGTTTAAAGAGAATGGGGGAAAAGTTTACAATATCCTATGAGCATCATTTTAGTTTTACCCTTAAATTAAAGCATTTATTTGAAATTTGAAGGGTCTTAAGTGGTGCCAAACCGATTGTAGATTTTTCAGTTTTGGGAAAATCCTGTGTCCAGATGTCAGTGTTGTTCGCAGAGGGTTCGCATATTAGTCGTCAGAGACATCAAAAAGAAATATTTCTGTCAAAATAGTAACACTTTTATGCAGTTTTACATTACATTTTCTTTACTACGAATATACCCGGTGTGTTGTAGTATTTGAGGAAGTAAAAGTAACATAAGGATTAAAAATAAGAGTAGGTATGATTGGATAAAGAAAATTTCTTTTTAATCTTGTAAATGTAATTACTAATCCTGTTTCTTATCCGATAAGAAATATTGCTTAATTTTCTTTATCCGAAACGCTGCAAATAGCATATTCATTCATACATGCTTAAGTTCAATACTTCCTGCAATAATGTAAAAGTCTAGTCTAAATTGTGTGAATAGAGAGCAGTTTTACCACCATGATGAGAATCATTTGAAACGAATTTCGATGTAATGTCTTTTACCCTTTCCCTGAAATTCTTCCCATTCCTCGTATTTCTTGTCTCTCCATTACTAGAGACTACATGAGATTGGTATGCGATACGGAGAGGGAGTTCAGAAAAACGTGAGCAGCGGCGTGTCTCTCTCACGCTTGCTCACTGCTTGCCCTAAAACAGAAATTGTGTTTCTTGAGAGGGCACATCTAAAACGCTTTGGAAATAATGTTTTAGTATCTTATATCTCTTCGTTCTCAGAAAGAAAACGTTAATTTATTTTACGGAAGTGTTTTCAAAAATTCGAGGAAAATTCGTTCATTCACGATCGAAACTTATTTGGTAAAGCTGAATTTCTCTTTACTACACTGTCAGAAATTACATTAAATTTAATGTAAATTTAATTTTGTACATGATGTACATGAATTTTAATTACCTTGAACATTAAAGGGAGATTAATGTGCATATACATTAAATTTAAGTTAAATTAAAATCAATGTAGATTTAATGTACGACTTAAGTTACTTGTCTAAATTAAATTTAATTATACACGTACATTAAAATTAAAGTACACTTACGTTAAAGTTACTGAACGTGTACATGAATTTAATTTACGTACATGAAAATTACTTTCATGTACTTCAGATTGAAAGTAATGCAGAAATTCCTGACAGTGTATCTATTAAAGAAAGGAAAAAGTAGTCTAGTAAGACTCCCACGCAACTGTTGAAGAAGCCGCAAATCACGATCGGAAATAAAAAACTTCATTCACGAAATTCACTACAATATAGCACAATCAGGAAAGAAAATAGTGAGTGCTTGGATACGGGGTCACAAAGAATTTATTGGTAATGAAATTGCTGATTTAGAGGCCAAAGTTGTTGCAACGAATGTTAACCAGATTTACTCAACAGGAACAAATAAATTTGAAGATTTCTGGGAAAACATCAATCACAAACTAAACCTTCATTGGAACAGCTTTTGTTGCAAATATAAATCCGGAAACATCCGTCAACGAGCACATTTTTCTCATTAAATATCAATAATAAATTGGCCGCAAGGACCAAACAGTCCTTTAAGAATAAGATCTGGACATTCCAAATTAAGTCTTTACCTATTGCAAAAATCATCTCCCCCGACAAGGGAACTTTGCAATACCAAACTTGACCACGATTAGATCTTCAAAATATGCACTAGACAACCATCAGAGAAAATAAATATGATGCCCATTTTACATTCATCAGAAGATCAAGTTAAAATAACCAACTTTTATAAGTCTATCAATATATTTACTGAATTTTAATCTCATTGTTTTATATACGCTTATTGTTCCCAAGTATGATTTAATACTAGTTAAAGTAATTAATTTTAAAGATAAATTGTAATATTGTTTTGGTCAAATTTGATTTCTGTAATCACACCATAACCTAACACAATATCTGCAATAGTTGCTAATAACCAAGTTGTTGAAGCAACTATAAATAAATTTAATTAAAAAAGAAAGCAAACATTTGTTTTTGCAAACAACGAGAGGAAACATTTTTTTCTGTGATATTTCACTTAAAGACGTAGGTAGTACTCAAAATAATTATGTGTTGTTTCAATCTCAGAAGGTTGAATTGGTCAATATAAATGAAAAGTTGATTTCCCATTTCACAATTTGTTTTGAAAGTATGTAGAACATAATAAATACCTTTTTGAGTAAAAAAATTCAGTTCATTAAACATTCTCGTTTTTCTCTATCAGAAATGTAATTTAGAGACATAGTATCTTTGAAATAACAATGAAACAGTGATAAAAGATGCATTTTCATAACTGTTTTAGATCATTCAACTTTATGATATTATTTTCAGATTAAAATCATCAATCAATAAATTTCTTGAATGATCACTTATAGGTGATTATTTACCAAAAACTTGTCCCTTCCGAAAAATCTCTTGTCTCAAACACCTTAAAGACTTAAAATGCCGTAAAAAAAATATGAAGTCTTCAAGTTTCACTCGACGTTTCACAGAGTAATTGAGACAAACTTTCATCAACTGATGTCACTGCAGCGCCTCTGGCCAGGAGGCCCTAGGTCCTAGGTTCAAGTCCTGACGGCGGCAGGATTTTCGACACTAGCTTTTCAGCTAGGTGAACCGCGCGCGATCTTTCCTTCCTCTTCCTTGTCATATCTTCTCCTCTTACACCCACCCACCCACACACACACACACACACACACTAACATGCACTACACATATTCCGGGAGACCGGTCGGGAGCTTAGACCTTGTCCGGGCTGGGGCGGTGCCCCGCTGGAGGGAGAGTCCTGGTTAGGCGGAAACACCGCTAGCCGATGGTAGGTCGGCGCCGGATCTTTCGCGCCTACATGGAGAGTCGTGCATACAGTTTGAATGACACTGCTATAGTGTATAGAGAGTGCATTATGTATAGTTAGTAATTTAGAGTATGTAGCTATTACTAATAGGTACAGCAACCATTATAATTAAATTAACAATTTTCTACATATAATAAAATTTACGAAAATGGCATCTAACACCATTTGGATGTCTCTTCAAGAAAAGTAAAAGGTTGAATCTAATTTACCAAGCTATCTTAACATTGAAACTTTACCAAAAATTCTTGCTCTCCCGCTCTAGTTAGCATGACGGAATGTGACACACGAGAAAAATGTCTTCAAGAACTCACTTCAAAACCGTCCGAATCCAGGATTCGCAAACAACGTGCATCCCTCGGAGAGAGAGGCAACTCAAACTACTTTACCTTCTTCTTCCACTTCTTTATCAAGAGTACTAAACACAAAACTCGTAGAATCGTCGCCCACCATATTTCCGGAAGTTGACCGTCTGCCATGAAAAGCAGAGGAAGTCTCGCGAACTAAGTTCATCGCGGCAAACATCCCCGATAAGTCGGTCGCACGATGGGGTGGGTCTGGGAAGAGGTGGGGAGACGGAACGGGACCAGGCGGACCGAGAAAGGGTGGGTTGGGGCAGGGTGGGTCTGGGAGATGCGTTTCGGGGCGGAGGAGGGCGGGGCTCGTCTAGCTTCGGGCACCAGAGGGCAATCCAGCGCAACTGGCGGAAGCTTGCGGAACCAGCTACGAGCTTATCACACGCGAAACTTCGAACGCATCTACAGGGAGGCGTCCGGTGGCCGGATGAAGCAGTGGTGACGGCGGAGTCGGTGGTGATAATCACGGTGTCAGCAACGGCGACACAGGAGAAGATGCTGATGGAAAAGACGGCGTAGAAATAGCAGAGCAAGAACAGGCTTTCTAGTGGGATTTGCATAATCTAGAGTTTTTAAGTCATTCGAAAACCGAGAAAGAACCACACCAGAGGTTTCCAATAGGTTCGGCCGCCGTGGGGATCGATGAAATTTTGAAGGAGGGTCAATGATTATCAGGGGTTCCATTGGGGTGAACAGGCGAATTTAAATTGATGACTGTCTAGTATAATCAAGATACCATGGATAACAATAAAATATTCATGAACTTTATTATTAATTGTTTACTGATATAAAGCAAGTACACATAGACTGAAATTAAGTTTCAAACCTGCTCCGATTCTTTCGCATCCGTCCTTCATCATTAGAAGTTGAGATGTTTAGAAAACTCAAATTATAACTATGTAATGCATTCACAACGATAATCTACCACACAAGAAAAAATCCTTGCAATATCTACTGAAGAAATGAAATGGCTAATTCTGAAAAACACTCGTCGTTTTGTAAACATTTGCATTACAATGAAGATTAAAAATTCAGCTATTGAAAAGTGGAAGCGTTTTTGAATATTGAAAACAGAAATATTTACGAGAATATTGGTTTACGAAATTCTTGTCTTTAAAGCATTTACAACGCTTTATCTTGTGTACTGAAAAGAAAAAGTACGTGGTTCGATGAAGCAAATCGTTGTCGTATCAGCGATTGATGAAAGAAAAGGCTGACTAAAACTTATTAAATTAAAAAGCCTTTAAAAAGGCTTAATCCCTGATCTAAACAATCAATTTTGGACAGTGGGAGGTCACGATCTTATCAGAACGGGAAAGGCTTGTGAGAAACCTTGAATATTTTAAGAATGGAGAATTGATTATTTCGTGTTTCCGGACGCGTTAACGGCTAAGGTCATTAGTCCCAAGCGTACTGCACGTTAAAAACTTGGGAGATGGCGGGTTGGCTCTCTTTGAAATTTTTCATTTGAATAACTCATTTACGTCGTTTCTCTAAATAAAATTAACAATAATTAAGAACCTTTAATACCTTTTCTTTGTGTCTACGGTCATTAATATTGTTCTAATGGTATGGATGTGGGGTTCGGTCAGAGAGCAGGGAAATTGGAAATTACAAGAACAAGCACCGACAAGACGGGTGCATTACCAAAGGCATGAATAAACAATGATAGCAAGTGAACATAATGGAGGGTAGATGGACCGGGTGCCAGGGGAAGAGGGATTACTCTGCAAAAACAGCAAGGCTCGACAGCTGTCCGTCATTGGCTGGAGTGCAATTCAAAACTCGTTTTCAACTTAAATGAAAGTAGAACTAGTATGTAATTTTGAGACAGTATTGTCGTACTGCAAAAAATTGCTATCCAGATTTTGTTGGAAATTTTGACGGTTTTAAGATTCCTGGTACCAAAAAAAAAATTTCAGCCTGTCCGTCTGTAAACAACACTAACGCTGAAAGCGTAATACACAGGATTTTCAAAATTGATATTCCCTATTAATATAGCTAATGTAAAACAGATCTTTTAATTTTTGGGGTTATGGCTGAAGAATTAATAGAATAATATTTAATCAATTAATAATTTCTCATAATAATTTAAAGTCTTACAATACGCCTATACAATCTTACTCTTTCTTAAATATAAGTATCTACTATTTATTTAAAAATAGTTTTAGTTTTCATTGTGGTGTAAGATAACTCTTACATCGTGGTTTATACCATTAAATCAGTGATATACACAACTTTTTGGGTCGCCGGACACTTTTTTGTCATAGGGAACATTCCGTTCTTGCTATGTCACTAACTCGTGATATGTCTACAAGAAAATAACTACTCCGAGGAAAATTGGAAAGGTAGAGAGACACTGATTCGGCAAGTTTGGAGCTATTTATTCCAAACTCCATGTTGGCAAGACACGCATCCAAAATAATTGATGATCAGAACATAAAACAGTAGCTACAAGACGAACAATAGAGATGTGAACACTCGAAATAAAAGATGCATAAATTGTTGGTTGGTTGCTTGCTTAGTGATTCCAGACGCGTCAAGGGCGTGGGGGCATTAGTCCCGTAAGTGTAGTGCATGTTGTTTTCGGGAGATGGCTGTCATCTTCCCCCGCTGAATGGCGAGATCCGGCGCCGATCTACCGTCGGCTAGCGGGGTTTCCTCCTAATCAGGACTCTCCCACAAGCGGGTCACCACCACTGCCGGAACAAGCTCTAAGCTCCCGACCGGTCTCCCGGAATATGTTGTAGTATAGTGCATGTTAGTGTAAGTGTGAGTAAGGGGAAAGGATATGACAAGGAAGAGGAAGAAAAGACCGCGCGTCGTCCGTGGCCCGTTTGTTAGGGCACTGCTCCGGCATTCGCCTGGTGTTGATCGGAGAAACCACGGAAAACTACCGATCAGAGCAGCCGGCCGCTAGAATTCTCCTCGAGACAGTGACTGAATTCGACCTAGCTGAAGAGCTAGTGTCGAAAATCCTGCCGCCGTCGGACTCGAACCTACGACCTCCCGGTCAGAGGTACTGCAGTGACATTAGTTGATGCACGCTCTCGGTAATAAATTGTAGTTTCATAACAGTGAACTAGAAATGTGACGTTGAGATAATATTCACTTTCTTGTCAATATATTTATGTGAAACATACAAGGTATTTTATACCGTAAGTGACATCGCCGTGACACGTGCGTGTGTGAACAAAGAGATCTTTCGCCGTGACCCTCGTAGAGCTGACAAGAGAACGGCAAGTGTTAACAAGTCGTAGAAAAGGCAACGCCTCCTGAAAAAAGATGGGTGGAGAATGAGGGGGAGGAAGGGCGAAGTGCTGACCGTTCTCTCTATCGCCTATGTCGTCGCTGTACTCTCAAATTGCATCACTGACCTAAGGTAGCGTCTGAAAATATATAAGGGAGAACAAAATGTATTATATTTATCTATCACGCGATTTGAAATCATATCCTTTACCATTATTCCGTGTTAGGTTGCAGAATTTCGTCAAAATTAATTTTTAGATATTTTTTCAGTTTACTTGTTTGTGGTAACATTACGTTAGTACTATTTCTCTATGTTAAATTGTTACTCTATTTCTTACTTACAATGTTTTTATTAATATTTTTTTAAAAAATTTAAAATATGATAATAATTATACTTTTTATTATTATTCAAAATTAAAGGAAATACTTTTTCGAATACTGAATTTACACTAAAATCTAATTTATATTAACTGATAATATGATCATTTCAAAGAATATTTATAATATTGCAAGAATATGTTTTAAAATTCTGTACATTTTCAAGGGAGAGTGGTATGGTCAGACTCTCCCTCTTGGAACTGTCCTTGCTTGCGTAGTGCGTCTTTAACGAACGAACCGAACAGCTGCTCTGATCGATAGTTTTCCGTAGTTTCTCCTATCAATACCAGGTGGATGCCGGAGCTATTCCTTAACGCGGGCCACAGACCGCGTGAAATGTTCCCTTCCTCTTCCTTGACCTATCCTCATCCTTTATTTACACCCACATTCACATGCACTACACTACCACACATGTCGGGAGACCGGTCGAGAGCTTCCCGACTGGGGTGGTGCCCCACTGAAAGGAGATACCTGGTTGGGGAAAATCTCGCTAGCTGATGGGTAAGTCGATGCTTCCAGCCATCCAGCCGGAGATCTCTGCCCACTCCCTAGCAAAAACATGCACTAAGCTTATGGCCTTAGCAGTTAACGCGCCAGGAATCATCAATCCACCAATGGACCGACGGTCCCGCCTCTGCTCATGAGCAACGAGCATGTAAGCGAAAGTTCAGACTGATAAGACAGGATAATGGCACTTTTGTCGTTTCGGAGGTCTTATGTTCGAATTCTGCCGGTGCTAGCTTTCGGTAGCAGATAAAATCCTCACCGATCAATTAAAATGCATATTAATTTCGAAAAGACGGTACTAGTCTGTTTCGATATATCTCTTTGAAATTGTGAATAAGTACTCAAAGTTTATTATTGTAAAATTCAAAACCGGTTTCATTGTTGTAAGGAAGTCATAAAATGAAATACGTGTGCTCTACTATAGTAGCTATATCCTAACGAGGAAGCACCTCATAATTGCAGAGAAGCTGATATATGGCTCAGATTCCATCTGTTGCCAAGGCAAGATGATTCGAGTCTCAGAGTTCGAGCACTGACGGTCGCAGATTTTTACTTTCTCTCTACAGAGTAGAAGTATAAGTTGTGAGTACGGAGTTGAGAGAAACTTATGTAATTCTGCGCGAGAAAACGGCGAATTTTCGGTAGAAAATCTCTTACTACAGGGTTCTGATAACGAAAAAGTGGATAAATTCAGTTGGTAAATTTAGGGAAAAACCTCTAACACGTGGTGTAGATCCATATTTTGTGGGTCCTTGATACCGAAAAATAGAATGACAGTAAAACGTCTGTCTGCCCATCCGTCAGTCTATGAACAACGCTAGCAGCTAAACCGTTCCGCTGATTTTCATCAAAACTGATATTCCCCAATCAATCTGACTGATGTCGCGACCTCTTGAATTTGAAACCGATATTTCATTTGGGGGGGGGGGAATTAACATGAAGTCCACGCGACATTTTCTCCATGTTAAAAAAAATGGCTCCATCGTTTTTGATTAAATAGTGTTGTTGGATAGCGTGAAGGATGTTTATGAGAATGATGCAGGTCTTATATTCGTTGAAATCTCATTTTTCGAAAATTGCGAAACTTCAAAATTTTTTCGGCGTCTTCTTAAAACTAAAATATTAAAAATAGAGAAATTCTTTCTTAATGAAATATGTTCCTTATATATAGATTTTGAAATAAAATACATTGCGTTTCATTTGCGCGAAAATACGGGGGAGAAAGTAGGTGCTGCTTTGCTCCACTAGTTTACTCTAGCTACTTAGCTAGGTCAAATTTATTCATTGCTTGGAAGATAATTTTAGCGTCAAGCATCTCTGATCGGTATTTTTCAAGGTTTCTGCGATCAACACCAAGCGAATTCCGAAGCTGTTTTTTTTTTTGTTGTTTCCCCTTCACAGTAACCCTGAGAAGGCGGGAATTTATTTTACTTTTGGAATACAAATTGCGCTGCTGCCTTGCGGCTTAAGCAGCTAAGAGGGAAAGGTAAATAAGCTAATAATAACTAAAGCTAACTTAATTCTAGCTTAAATCTAATTTAATAATTTTATCGTAGCACTTTGGCATACTTAACTTACACTAGAAATATTGTTATTTTTTTTTTCTTAATTCTAACTAATGTTTTTATATGTTTGCTAATTGATTCTTTTTTTTATTTTATTTTTCATTCACTCATCATTCATTCATTCGTTATATACATGACCATTCATTCGTTGTATACATAACCATTCATTCTTTATATACATAACCATTCATTCCCACAGCACTGCACTGCACAGCAAGTTCTTGTTTTTCTGTTCGCCACGGCACTGACTTGGCTCAAAGTGTCCGTGGCGCTCAGGCCCATTGGGAGGTGTGGCAGGAGAGGCGCGTCGTCGCGTTGCCCACGCGTGCCTCGGCCGAGGGCGAATCTTCCCCTCCGCGTTCGGCTGCCTGAATTCCGAAGCAGTACACTAACAAACGGGCAACGGACCGCGCACGGTATTTCTTTCCTCTTTCTTTTCATTTTTTTTTTTCATGTTTCCCCTCCACAGTAACCCTGAGGAGGCGGGAATTTATTTAATTACTGGTGTACAAGTTACGCTGCTGCCTTGCGGCTTAAGCAGCTAAGGGAGAGGTAAAAAAACAAGCTAATACTAACTAAAGCTAACTTAATTCTAGCTTAAATCTAATTTAATAGTTATGTTGTAGCACTTTGGCACACGACTTAATTTACACGAAAAATGTTATTGTTATTTTTTTTTCTTAATTCTAAATGTTTTTGTATGGTTTTCTATGTGGTTCTTTTACTAAATTATTTTTCGTTCACGCATCATTCATTCATTATATACATAACCATTCATTCATTCATTATATTCATACCCATTCATTCATTATATTCATAACCATTCATTCATTATATTCATAACCATTCATTCATTATATTCATAACCATTCATTCATTATATTCATAACCATTCATTCATTATATTCATAACCATTCATTCATTATATATTTTCGTATCCTCTCCATTCACTTACTCATACTTACACGTACGTTGACTATTCTACCTCCCATGACAGGAAGATCAAGTTTCCAATTTATAACATAAATTTCCGCCAACCAGAGATCTTCTCCTGGGGGGGGGGGATTGAAAACATATCGAGAGGCCAGTCGGGAACTTAGAACTTATTCCGGCTTGGGCGGTGGCTCTTTGATGGAGGTACCAGAAGGGGATGTGAAACCCCTTAAATCTCACGTGTAAGCCGGTGCCACATCTCACGTTTCTGTGGGGTAGGAACACCGCCACCTCCCGGAATATAATATTCCCTACATTTATGCCACTAATGGCTAGAACAGTTGACGCACCATGAAGCACAAAACAGTCGTGTAAGAGAGTTATATGCCTGTGACAGATTTGCGAGTGGGAGGAGTAAATTTGTAGAAGGAAGATAACAAACAAAAGCCATTTTGTTGAATAAGAGTTTCAGTATTTTGGCACTGACACGGAAATTGTAATTTTTCTCTTGTTTGAGTGCATCAGGGAAAGATAAATATTGATGGGTGTCTGCTCTGACAGCCGTGAAAATGTCATAGCCAAGGTGTTTCCCGTCACAGAAATTTCTCCGTGGGTAATTTCCTCCACTCTTCCCCCTATTGCGACAAAAATGGTGCAGGTGCATGGGCTACCTCGACTCTCCATTTTGCTTCTCCTTTCTCAATATACTTTCCTTTCTCGTCACGTCTCAGTCAATTAGAAGAACCACGGAAATTCTCAGTTCTTTCACATTAACAGATAGTGTAATACCATAAACTATTTGCAAAATATGTTAAGTATTAATTAAGCTGCGAGAAACACCTTTGTCAGTACGTCTTTCGTTATAGAAATCAATGTACGATGGAAATGTTGATTCAAAGAGTAAGAATGTTGAAATAATTTCAGAGAAGGTGTTATTTGTTATAAAAAACATGACACTGCATTCTACAAATTTAATCTATAGGTTAATAGTCAATAATATTCTATTATATTCTTGGTAAATTATGTTGCATACTATCAAAAATGTTTTGTGTATTATCTGTGAAGGACCAAGGAAAGAACTTGGTGAAATCAGATTTGCTTACATAATACTGGTGATTTAGTATAATTAAAATGGGTACTTAAATACGGGGTAATGGAATTTTACCAAAAATTTCTGACTTTTTCTCTGAATTTTCATTTCCAAAAACTACTTTGTGTGTAATTTCGGATCTTTGGAGAGATCTATTTCCGTTCTCGGGACATTGGTATATTTTCCAAAGGAATGAAATCAAGTTATATTTTTACTAAGTAAATTTTACAGAATAAAAATAAATCTTTTTTAATATAAAAAATCAATACTAATATGTAATGTTTCTAATCCAATTTTGAGTTTCCCATTTGCTAAAACCTTGAGGACGAAATTAGAGATAAGAGGGACGAATTGAAAAGTGTATTTTTAAAAAGTACAAGGTCTGATTTCAACTTTTAATTTTTTGTTCTTTATTTTAGAGACGAACATTGATAAATGAATATCCGGACACTATTTCGGACTGCAAATATTTTTTTCTAGATTTTAAGATTGTTCGTTTTTGCTTCAGAAAATAGAAATCTTACAGAAACCAAGCATATGCGTTACCACATGGATGACGCGACCGACGAGACATACGAACACAAGACATCCTACTGCGTGATTTTTGGATACGAAGTAAGAAAGTTTTATTACGTGAATGTAAAAGCCTGGCAGATAATTTAGAACTGTGAACACCTTCCAAGAAAATACTGAGTGCGACATCCGGTCTCTGGCGCTAAGTAAGCAAAACGGCACTTCAACCGTTCCTGAAAATGACACCTCTTTCCTTTTATCTTTTCATAAAAGATCTGATATTTCCAGAGGAGCTTAGGACAGGTGGAGGGTTTAGGACACGGAATATTCCTGCTTCGAAAATCGCACTTCAACGACCCTCTTTCAGGAGAGCGTTTCCGCCCTTTTGGTGACCAGCGAAGGCAGGAGGGGAGAGGGGCGTGAATGTGGAATTCGGCTCTTACTCCGCTTCCGCCCGGGGACGCAAATCGTCTTTGCGTAAGGGACCCAATCCCCAGAACTTGCCAGCCCGCGTGCCGCCTGCACCACTGCGCCTTTCCGAAAAACAGCACGATGGTCCGAGAAGAGTTACTTCACGGGCCAAAAAAAAAAAAAAAACCTTTACATTCTCCCTGATCTGGCTGATGTCACAGGCCCTTGAATTTGGAATCCATATTTTCATTTTGGGGAGAACTATACATGCAGCGTCAACAATTTCAAAATTTTCCCAAAAAATGGCCTCCAATTTTTTAGTTATTTCTTCCCTCTTGAACGGAGCAAATAATGCTTAAAGAAACGGAACAAGTCGCATTTTTGTTAACCTCTGGATTTTCTAAAATTGCAATAGTTTTCTAAAATTTTTCCGGTTACTACATCCACAGTATTGAAGATAGAGATTGTTTTTGTCATAAAATTTGTTTTTCTAAGATCTTTAAATAAGATCCTGTGCAATTTATCGTAAATATGAGCAGATTTCGCAAAATTATGTGTAAAATACAGGCAGTTAAAAAAAAAATAACAAATTGCACCAAAATTCTCTTCAATTTTTTTCCATGGACAGGGCAAATAATGCTTAAAAATGATGCAGGTCTTATTTTCTTAGACTATTGAAAATTGCAAAAGTTAGCAAGAATGCGAGAAAGTATGTGCTGTTGCAGCAGCACTAGTTATGAAGGAATCACTTCGTGAATCAGTTAGTCCATGATTATCTCAGTTTATGTAATATTATTATTTACATTGTAAACTTTTTATCAATACACAGGATGATCTACTAACAGCTTATTATTAAATTATAGATGATCTTATCATTGAAGGGGTACGTATGTTATTACGTTTTTGACAAAGAATGTCACAGCCACTGACAATATTCTTATCATGAGTACTACTCGTCCGCTTCCATGGAAATAGAGAATTGAAATAATCTTACCAATCAAAAATGGCAGGTGTTGAATTCAGACTTACCCAAATAAAATCTTCTTGAATAATTGATTCATTGCTGAAAATGTCTCAGTATATATCATTTTCATCTTATTCATAACTCAAAGATAATTTGAAAGTCGATTAAGACATCTAGAAGAAGTTAGCAGCCAAAGTTCATTTTTAATGAAGGCGTTTTGGGGCCAAATCCTTATCTGCTGCCCTGCTTTTTCTGCACAAAATAGTTTTATGTTTAAAAATATAGTACCAATACAAAAATGATGAAATATATTTCATATTCCGAAGAAAATAACAATGAAAAAATTTGATTTGATCTTAAAGAATCAAAAAATAAAATAAAAAAGTATTTTTATCTCAAAATACAATTACAAGAAATATTGTAGTACGTAATTATTGTAGTACACGCAGGTTGAAACTGGAATGGAGGTCCGATGTGTTTTTGTACGATAGTGTTGCAGAGCATCACATTAAGTTTTTAATGAAAACAAATGAATTATATGAGAGGATTAACTATTGAATTCCTTCTCTGAGTTCCCGATTGTCATTTACAAAAAGGGCGTAGTGTTTAATACTTTTGGCCAATTTGTTTATTTCATATTTTTTATCCTAGTCAAATGTTCCTCGGCTATCAATATCTTTGTCAATTCATAATAAAATTATCCCAATATAATCAGTTTCTGCAACTTAATGAGTAACTGTAGATTATGCACCTAATTTATAATGTTCTTATTTGTACAATTTGATACGCTATTTTTCTATAACAGTATTATACAGATTTAAGGAAGGGAAGTTAACTTGATGGTGTAATTTTGGACCCGTGTTATGACGTCATGCATTAGTAAACAACAAATTTGTTTACAAATGTATTTATTGTTCGATTTAAATGTAGTGACTCTCCAAGATCAGGAGTTGGAAGGAGACGGGGACTCTTGTCATCCAATTGAGAGCTTCAATAGCAAAAATTTAAGTCGTAACGAAGCTCTCGATTCGATGACAATATCCTCCTCTCCATTCAGCTACCGACCTTGAGAAGCCACTATTTTAAATCGGAAAATAGGTTGAAAGTTATGTTTTTAAAAAGTTATGGATACTTTGAAAGATAAATATTGGTAACAGCTGTAAAAGCAGAATATATTAATATTAACAAGTCTTCCAAACTTCATGAGAATTAAATCAAAGTTCAAGAAACGGATGAATGGAAAAGAAGCGAAGAAAATAATTTAATTACGTGGAACTCTATAAAAACATTTCATTAAGACTTTCATACGTTAGAAACAATGATCTATTTTTGCTTTAGAATCGTGTTAAATGCAGCTGTAATTCAGTTGAAATTAATTTATTTGGGAAAATTGCAAAAACAATATGGCGAATTATTTAAAACTACCAAAAATTACCAGAAACATACCCTGGGCAGCTGATTCTTACATTGAAGAATAAGTCAAGAACAAAATTAAAATAGTGAATAAGATATTGTTGTGTGCATAAGTAATAAAGAAAAAAACAAGCGCAGTTGAATTAAATTCTTCTTTTTCTGCGTCGTTCACAAATTTAAACAACTGTAATATTAATATTCATGTACATAAAAATGAATCAGATGATCTTTGTTATTATTGTTCTATATTCGGAAATAAAAGCAACATGTACTTTCAGAAGAGTACATAAATGAATAAACCAGTTTTCAAAAGTGTAAATTTTTTCACAACTTTTTCATCTTAATTTCATTCTTCTTCTTTCACAACATTTTATTCCTTGACGAAGGACAACATGAATAAGAGCCCAAAATTTATTGCTTATTTATCCTTGAAAATAGATTTTATTACATGGGAGCTTTTTCTTTTTAAATTCAAAATTCAAGTAGTATAGGACTTAGTGTAGGTATCACAGAATTTTGAAAATGTGCACAGAATTTACTTCTCCCCATAGCACGTCATACGCAGTTTCAACTGTTTTTTGACGTAAAATTAATAAATAAATCTTACTGGGAGCAGTGCATTCTATTTAGTACATGATACCACTGTCGTTTTGTGGAACGTCAGATATGTGAACTGATATAAAAGTGTCGTAGAGCATAATGTTTCGAGTGCTACTCCTCAGACTTTAACAATAAAAGTGTATGCAATTAGTTTAAAATGTTAATCGTTATTGCATGAGTACATGTTTTCAAAACGGGAGACGTTAGGAACATGTTTTCAAATTTGTACGAATGCAATAAAGCCACATTTTAATCGAGTTGCATCAACTATTTAAATTTTAAACAAAAAAATATTTTTAACGAAATCAAATTTGTCGGATTCATCAGTTTGTTTGCATCAGATTTGTGAATTCTTGTCTATTTTATGTACTAGAAATTGGTGAAAAATAACCAATTTACTAGCTAAAACTTTCGTGAGCGTATGTTTTTTAAGCCTGTGCCAACCGCAGCGTTTTCGGGAATCCGCAGCCCCCAACGCGGCAGATGGGACCCGCGATAGACGACCATCCTGCGAAGACCTCTTCCGGGCTTCGGCCTCGCCCACTTCCTGTCCGTGCGGGTGGGCGAACCGGGGAGTAGGGGGGTCCGTCCCCGACCCCCCTTCGCTGGGTTTCGCAGCGGTGGCATACCATACTCTCTGAGCATACCTATGGCTTCGGTCCGCCAGGTGTGGCGGTGCGTTTGTTCCCTGAGATGTGACGCGCTCCGAACTGCTTTTGCTTTCGGGCTAACGGTCCCCAACGGTGAGCAACGGGCTCTTCTAAATCACCCCCAAGTGCTTGTTAAGGGCTCTTCAGTTGGGTTTTCTAGTCCATTTACCCAGCGTCTTTCCGATTCTGACAGGTATTATTGGTGGGAATTCTGATGGTGGACGGACATCTTGTGGTAGGTTTTGTGAAGTATGAAAGATAATTGGCGTTTTCCATGTATAGACAAGCAACATTTTACGAACTTTTTACAGGAAAGCAATTTTTTTACGAACTGATGTCTACATTAAGATAACAGTTGTAGTATAATATATCGATGTATTTCTTAGTGTTCCGTATCACCTCCGACCTTCGGAATTCTCCCAACGTCATCAGTATACTAGCCTGAAGTACTTGTGTCGTAAATTAATCCGGATTGAAAAGTCGCAGCTGACACATGTTCATAATTAGATATCATGTGGGTGTTCTTTGTATATATGCTACTTTGAATCCAGAGAAACTGAACAAAATGCGATACCCTCGTACTGAGATGTGCAGTGTTGAGTTGAGCCAAGCAGTTTAAATAAACAGCGATTTGTGAATTGCAATGAAGACGTTTTCTATCAAAATCAGCTCCGTTCATTATTTACCAAAATGCACACATTGCTTTTAGTTTAGAGCAGGCGCGTCAAACCGCGCCCGCACGAGCTACTTGCTCGCCTGGGGAGTCTGGCACTCCTACGGGCAAGGACATCTCCTGACTCCACACTTATTTCCCCTTAAAATCCAGAAAGGGGTGTACACGCGCGAGCTGAAGCAGTGCGAGGTAGAAAATAGTGGCTTCATACGAAAATATGATTGCCTGATTTTTCTATCAAATAACCGAGAATTGTATTGTGCTTATATTCTTCACAACTTATAACTATTTCATGTTTATTCTCTTACTAAATTCTCCTTTCTATAAACATCTTTGCTAAGTGACAGAAATATGTTTGAATGGCGAATCCTTTCCTTGTTTTAATTTTGTATTGTGATGTTAAATCATTCAGTTATTTATTTATTTAGCAATAATGTGAAATAAATTAACAGATCTCTATAAGTTAAGAATTATCGTTTACGGACGGACTGCCCTATTAACAGACCAGAATAGTTAAACCTTTTAACGTGAACGTAGAAAGTTCATGCTTTTATGTCACTCTTAAGTAAACAGTATTACAAAATCAAGATACATATGATTCAATTTTTAAAAATTTAACCCTCAGTTGAAAATTTGAAATCTGACTGATTTATAATTTTATTTTAATTGATAACTTCTTTGCCATAATGAGAAAATAGGAATTAATATAGCTTAATTTGTGACAATAACTGTCAAGTAACTTCTCCCAAAGACTGTCATGGTTCAGGTGTTCAGTGACAACCGGCATTCCGTTGCATTTGTACAACCCTTTTAAATCTCGCTCCAATTTCTCTGGACGCAGTGCCCGCGAGCTTGTTACCTTGTCCGCGACCTTGACATGCCTGGTTTAGAGGTTTCTTCATAAACTCCCCAAGAAATTAGCAAAATTCCATTCTCCCTAATTTCTTTTCCGTCATTTTAATGTGACGTATTCACGTACCGTTTCTATCAAAGCTCTTGTGGACGCCATATTGTTGTTTCTTTTGTTTTGTAATTGAATGAGCTAGTCAAAGAACTCAATGAAATACGTATTGTGATATATTTCACAGTAGGAAAGAAATAAAATAACAGGGAAGCTCGTCGTAATTATTTCTGACATGACAATAAACATCATTAGTATGTAATCGAATTTATCACATTTCGAAAGTTTTACAAAATAATACCATGTTTTAAATAATAACACGGCCACCTTTAGTACTGAAGATGGCCGTGGCTGAAATAAACAACTCGTTTTAACTTCTTATAAGCAAATTTGGCAACACTGTTTGTAATGGGTTTTTAATATGTCAATAATTGTTGAAACGATTAAAATTAGGGAATAAAGGTAACAATGGAAGTTTAAATGACTTCCAACGTTTTTAATACAAATCAATTTATGTTTCACAAAAATTTACCACACTCACATAGCTTAACATTACAAACATTCAATTATATAATACTTTTTAAATAATTTGTCAAATTCAATATGTTTAAAATGTTAATGATATGAACGATATGATTATAAGCTTTCAATTATTCCTGTCTCCATTGCAAACTAATGCATAAGTGTTATAGAAATTCCTTGCCCATAGATACACGTTCTTGATAGTGGTGTACTGAACGCTCATATTTTGATATTTACTTCGTGATTTTTACTGAATTGAGACAGTGAATTGTATTTTTTTTTGTTTATGCATTATGCCGTCTGTCTTGTTAACAGAATCTATTTCAGTGGAACTTGGATGTCGTGAGCCTTGGCCAGGTGACGTAAAATTTTTTCAGCCGTACCTTATGGAACAGATTTTACTTCCCGACAATGCAAATTGCTTAGCAGTTCAAGCTTTTCTCAAGATGTGTGAATTACATTTTACAATAGAAAACAGATGGAATGCAGAATACATGTCACCATCCGGACGTGTGCCTTTCATAAAGTGTGGTGATTTTGTAGTAGCGGAGTTGGATTCTATTGTATCGTTTGTGGGAGCAAAAGGAATATGTCTCACTGGTGAACTTTCTGGACCTCAGAAAGCTGAAATGCGAGCATTCATGTCCCTTATTAATTGTGTTCTTGGCAATGCTGAAATCTATGTGACGTGGAAAGATGATACTGTGTTCAATGAAGTCACCAAACCACGGTATGGATCTGTATTTCCTTTTCCTCTTAACCGGTTTCTCTGTTGGCAAAAGAAGACAAAAAATCTCAAAAGATTAGCAATTTTAGGATGGGGTCAAAAATCATTAGAGGAAGTGTACAATGCTATAGAAAGTTGTTGTAGTGCATTATCTGAGCGTCTTGGAAGAAACATGTTCTTCTTTGGAGAGCACCCTACAGAACTAGATGCCCTTATTTTTGGACACATATTCACAATTCTGACAACGCCTCTTCCTAACGCCGTTTTCGCGAGAATTGTGAGAAACTATTCAAATTTGATTGAATTGTGCAAAGCTATTGAACGAATGTATTTCGAACGCAGAGATCCAGAACTTGTTCCATGAGAATTTTAATGTCGCAGTGCGTGTTTTCTGTGTATTACCGATGTGAATAAGTACAAAGGAGAGAAAAGACAAAGTTTTGAAGGGTTATTGGGACAACTTTATTTCTTTTAGTGTATTAACATTTTTTTTATTTTCGCTATGCAGGCCATAAGATGCAAATGGTTGTTTAATCATCCTTTTATTTTTTCAAGAAAATAACTATTACGTTTAGTTTTGTAGTATCAAATAGTTTCTACTTTGAATCTTCGCTATAAATTTCAAATATTTTAAGAATTTTTAATTAAGGTTCACGGTTTTCAATTTTACTCATTCATTTATTTTGAAATAAAAATAATATGAAGTTTGGACATTTAAAGCACATAAGTAATAAAAGTGTGATTTTTTTGCTTTTGGTGATTTTATTTATTCGTTTCTTATAGCACGGATGTAATGAATCATTTGTAGCCTTTAGGATGGCATATCGAGGTATCCTAATGGATTCACAAACTTACTGCAACGGAGTGATGGTGATTAGAGTTTGAATATTATATATAACTCAAGTTCTGGGATGTCCTATTAAAGAAATAATTTTGAGATTTATCTCAATTATTGCTTTCAAAGATGTGTCATGTTACGAGAGTTACGAAAAAAATAAGCAATGTTTCTGCAAACAATTGTCATGCACACAAATAATTTTAAATTACGAACACATTGTTCGTAATTTGTAATTAATAAACTCAGTTGAAAATTGATAAAAAAATAATAAAATTGAAGCATTATAGTAGGAGTTGAACTCAATTTCGATCGGGTTTTTTGTTCTCTACAGCAAAATGTTGAGATGCTCCTTAATATCTCAAATTTCAGGAGAGCGAAAAAAATTTAGAAAGCTCATTTCATCCAAGCAGCATTATCGAAGCAATAAGATCTCATTCTAAAGAGAAAACAAATCTGATTCAAATAAAAGCAATAAAGTAAACACGGAGAATTTTGACTAAAATATTTTATACCGCCATTATACACGCTTATATGTTAAATAACGAATACGAATGAAATTTTAAACACGTGTTTACAAAACAAAAATATAGAGAGAATAAGAGAGTAAATATATTTTAGAATAAAATTCCATTAAATTTAATAATAAAGAAGAAGTACCCTGCGATCGTATATTTACCATAGTCATCTATAATTATGTATTAATATTAATTATAATATATTTATAATTATAATAAATGGCATATCCAATCTCTGCCCTGCCCTGCGCTGCGCTTCATTGCCCAAATCCACCATGCTCCTTCCCCCATCCTCGTCCTGCTCTACCCTGCCTCTCCTCGCTCCACCTTGCCATATTCACTACGATTACTGTTGCCATGAGCACATGGAAACATGCACCAGGCAAACTTTCAGTATAGATTTTTTTTTCAAAGTTCAGTGTCGTTATAAGAGTGAATTCAAAAGTATTTAATAAGAAATTGATGGATTCACTCAACCTTTATGGAGATTTGATGAATTTGCAAGCTCTTTTCAAAATATTCGCAAAAATAAGAAATAGTGCTCCTTTTAATTTCACTCTAAGGGGTAAGAAATGGAGAAAGTGGTAATTTTTACAAAAAATATGTAGACAGTAACTTTCGTCTTGTTTTGAAGTTAACACGGGTACAAAATTTCACTATAATCGGAATATAGGTTTGTATGAAAAAACAAATAAAATTTTTTTATGCGAGAGAACATAACAATTTGAAAAGTAGTAGCTTAGGTAATAGCTGACAAAACACTACGCTTCAATGGAAACCCCAGCAAAATCGATGCAGACGTTCTAGAGATGAGCCAGAACAGACGGACAAAAATAGTCAAAACTATATTAAATTGCTTCTTATATAATGTAAATATGCACATGAAATTACACAAAAGCAGTTACTTTCAAATCAGAGGCAGACATTCCATTGTTGTTTGTATAAATATTTACATCAAAATACGATGTTTAAAATACTTCCGAATCAAATCATTCATCTGCAGATTGTAATGACAGATTGCAGGGATGGTGGAGCAATTGTTAAAGCCCATACTTATCACCATTTTCCCTCAGATTTATCTTTCTATCTAACCTTAAGTGCGACATTTCCCAATCCATATTTTAAAATCATAACGGAAAGATTACGTTCCTGAAACGTTTAAATATCTGTGAGAGTACCTGTCAAAATAATTTTATGTTCTTTTAATCCGTTTTGAAGCAAGGTGAACGCTATTTTATTAATGTCATATAAAGTCACTACTTTTTAAAGTAATATAACTAAAGTGCGACTAAATATTTTAATTAATTTCATGTAGCCACGTCCTTAAAATAGATAAATATTGAAATTAAATTACGAAAAATATATTCCGCAATAATAATTTTTTCAGAATTACATAATTTCCGGATTTCTTAAACATATTCGTTAGGACAATTTATTTAAAGTCCGATCAACATTTTAATTTTACAAAAATTATGAAATTTTCTAAAACAATTTACAATTAAATTACAGTTTACTAATTTACATTAAGTCAGATTTTGAGAAGTGTCTATCTACACTGGAGACCTCGTTGGTTAGCGTGCTCTTTCCCGGGTTCAATTCCCGGTCAGGGCAAAAAGTAACTGCGGTTTCCTTGCAATGTCCCAGTATCCTGTATTGCTGTGTGACGATGAGAAAGCTCACTTCTCAGGTTGAGAAGACCAGCGATATGACGTCGGGATCCTTAAGTACCCCTCACCCCATGGCCGCAAGGCTGGGACGCCGTTGGTAGGCATTAGTCCGTAAAGATGTGATCAAGAACATACATACACTGGGATTAAATGACAGTAAGTAAATTGTTGGCTTCACAAAAGTTTATTATATTAATTTGATCTTTCGAATCGATCCCATCGGAATCACGATTTTACTCAACATCAATATCAGGCGTCGGCGGGTGTTGGCGAGGTCGAATCCCACAGTTGCAACGGTCATAGTCGCCGCCCCCACGCCGTCCGCACCTTCCTTAAATGAAGCGGTCGGGAAGGCGGATGGACGACGTGTCCGCGAGCGCCTACGACGCTCAGCTCTGCCCTGCTCTATCCCACTCCTCCTCGCCCCTTCCCGCCCAGTCCTTCCCCGCTGCGCTCCACCTCGCTCCACCCCCGCACCCCCTCGCCCCGCCCCTGAATTGATGGCTGCATTGGGCATTCATGAATTCCGGCCTGCTGTCCGAAGCCATCTCGCAGCTCGTGCATCAAGAGCCCGCGCATATACCACCGCCGCCGGCTCTCGCGTCTGTATTCATCGGAAGGCGATCTTCCAAGGAGGGGGGGGGGCGTGGAACAAAAAATGTGCTTGTTCGGAGAGCAGACGGCTCGGCGCGGGCTGGAAAGCGTTTAAATGCGCACCTGGCGGCGAACGCATTCGTCCCGCCACGCCCCGATCCCCCCCCCCCCGCCGCGGTCGCCAAAATTACTCCATGACACAGAGATTAGAATATACAAGAGCAGCAGCAGCAGCTAAAGCAGCTCCACCATAATTATATTGGGTGACGTTTTAAACATTCAATTAAAACAATTTAAATGATAAGGTGTAATTCCATAGTAATGAACATAGTAGGTCAATAAACAGGAGACACCGACTGATCTGCTATTTGTGTTTCCGGACCAGCCGTGAAGGGTTCAATACTTTTAGTAACACGATACCATTGTCTTTTAAGAAAAAAATAACAGAACAGTATTACGAAAATGAATGAAAACCGCTAATAAGGTAGTTCTCTATCGAAAACAGAAATCTCAACGAGGGTAAAGCTTTGCACAGAAGGTGGTGCAGGGAAGGTGTGTAATACTTTTGCAAGAAATAATAGAGTGAAAATACTTATTTTCCAGTTCAAGCACTCATTCAGAAATTCCTAGTTTATTGAATGTCGCGTCAAGTGAAAATTGCACGTAAATTGCAATACAGCTATTTTGAATGAAGGATTCCAGAATATGAAGTTTCCTTGCACTTGTAATAACTACTTGAAATTATCAGCATAAATATATGTTACATACACACAATTACACCCTTTCAAACATTACTTGGGTAGCTTGAGACTAACGTACAAGACATTGCAGCTCTACATTTTTCTATTGATTACATTAAGGTGGCCGAAATTATCTTTAGGGAATTTGTATTTGATTCTGGTTGTGTTGGAATTGTTCCTAAATGAAAGTCTGGATAATGGTAAACCAGGTTTAGTGTAATCGTGTGCTAGGGGCTATTGTTTTTTTAATGTAGTCTTGCAGGTAGGAAATATTTAATTCGCTGTGGATTTGATCACTAGAGATATACCAAGGGACTTTTAATATATTCCGGAGAGTTTTACTTTGAATGGTCTGCAGTTTTTTAATGTGCGAGTTGACAGCACCGCCACATATGGGGAGGACAGCATAGCATTCCATTTTTCTAACCAGTCTAAGAAAACGAGAATCTGATAAACGGTTGAATATTGTTTCCAATTGAGTGGTTGGAATCACTGTTCTTATATATTTTGTTAACCTTTCTACCAGTAGTTTTTCGGAGAAAACCTAGGTAAAAGAGGTATGGATCTGTAGTTTCTTGGGATTAGTTCCCTGGTTTTGCTATAGGTGTGATTTAAGAATTCCTGGTTTTGCTATAGGCGGGGTATGAATGTTTTCCATGGTTTTGGAAAGTAACCTAAACTTAGAAATCCGTTAAACAAACCTGCTAAATAAATACTGGCCATTATGGGTAACTCTTTTAGAACTTTGTTAGGTTTTAGTTCATTCCCGATTGAGTAGGTTGGTTGTAGATTTTATATTCCCTGTTCAATGTCTTGTGGCGAAATTAATTTGGTGTTTTTTTTTCAGCTGTGAGAGTGGGCTATGGCCATTAATTACGAATTTCATTCCAATGAAATTCGTGAAGTTGCTTTCAAAACTTGAATGAGTTTGAATGTATCCGAAAAATGTTTTGCACGAACGTTTGCTTTATCTTGATCGGATTCCGCAATAATGTTATTGTGGAAGGTGTTACGTGGAGGATTTGGCTATTTTCTTTTGTTTTTTATAGCTTTCCATTGAGATGTAGTGTCTGGGTCCATTTTTTGCAAAAATCTTTGAAAATTGATGGATCTGTGTGGCTCAGTTCTTTTATGAGTCTTCCCAATTTATTGATTTCGCTCTTAATGTTCTGATATCGTGCCTTAAACAAAGTTTTGTTTTAATTATGTTTAATATACATTTTTGAATTTTGTTTTTATGATTTTGAATTACTTCTTGAATCAGCAATAGCTTTTTAATGATTTCGAAATTATTCATGTAATTGATATTATCTGGGGAGTCTAGGGGGGTTTGGTAAATGTAATTCATTATTTGTGATGGTCCTAAATTTCGTCCAACCTATTTGACCATTTATCAGTTTTGGTCGATAGGTTATTGGCGAAGTGATAGTATCGAACGAAATTATGACTGGGGTATGGTCAGAATTTAGCTCTGGGATTGATTCTTCGTAAATGGGTTTGTAGAAGTTGTTAGAACAACATCTAGTATGTCTGGTTTAGCTGATTTCCTATACGGGTAGTGCGTTGGGCTTGTGGGGACATGTATTTTAAAATTGTAATTGTCTAAAAGTTCTTTAAGTTTTCGACCTGCATAATTTGCAGTTTTGCACCCGCAACTATGGTGTTTAGTATTGAATAATGCTGGATTACTTCTATTTAATTTGTAATATAAATTAGAGAGTGGGAAATTTTTGCTAGGAGGCCTGTATATTGTTTGAACTGCAAGTTCATATGATTTGTCTAACTGCACATTTGTCCCTTTTCTTTTGAGTTCCTTGTTTGAGGAAGTGGCAGTGGGGTAGCATGGAATATTTGACCGGACCATAATAAAAACTCCACCGGATGCTTTATTGGCGAATCTATCATTTATCTATGTCGATAAATTCTAAAACCACGAATTTGAAATTTTGTGGAAGGGTATAGGTAGGTTTCCGTTTGGCTTACAGAAGCCAAAGTTATTTTGTAGTCCTTTAAAAATATTTTTAATTATATTTGTTGAATTACTTCATTGGCTTTCCAATTTAAGATGTTTAATCTATTTAAATTATTTAGTGAGAATTTCGGAGAGAATTGATCTTGTTGTTGTGTGACAAAATTCTTTAATTTTGTTTGTTATTAATTCGATAATGCCTCCGAAAGCTTCATTCGAAATTTTGACATTTTTTGAGAATGGAACCTTACCGTGTCTCTCCAGACACGGGATGAGTTTATTGCTTTCGCGTAGGACCAATTATTTGTGCCTTGAATGGCGGTAATTCTATGAGTTGTACATAAACAAGATAATTCTGTTTGGTGATCAGGTAATACTTAATTTTATGAGGATTTAGGATAATGTGAAATAATACAATCTCTGATTGATTTTTTAATTGTACACTTGCCATGATTTGCAGTGTGCATTCTTAAGCAGTTCACATATCTAGGAGGTGTCTCTTGAGATTTCTTACATTGTGAATAATAGTGTGGTTCTAGGCATTTTATACATCTGGGTTCACGATTACAATTAGCTTGAGTTTGACCGTATTTCTGACATCAATTACATTGAAGTGAGGTTTTTGTCCTGTTCCTATGTTCAACCTTGACATTTGCTAACAATAAATGGTCGAATTTTAATATTTCTTTCATGTCAAAGTTGTGGTCGAGGTGGATGAAACATAAGGGAATGGATTTTTTTTGTACAATCTTATTGTTCCTACAACTGGATAGTCGACGGCAATGAGTTAATTCATTATTTATTCATCACTGCAATCTATAGTGTGACCGCCCGTTTTCTTAGATTCCGAAAACGTGTCACATACCGCCCTAAGAAAGCGAGGGAAAAGAATATTTTGAACGCGCGCCAACGCGGATGGATATTTGGAATGATAATTAGAATTTAAAACAAGAGGACCAAACCTTAGACCAAGGGCGAGACCGGAGGTCGGATGAAAGAAAAAGTTCTTTCTGAAGGTAGCAGCTGAACTGGGCGGACGTATGGAAAACGGTACGCCAGGAAGTGACATTGCAGCGGATTTCAGATTTGCAACTTTTCTGAGGAAAACTCTTCTAGAAGACCAGAAGAGTTTTTTTTTTTCTCTCTCACATGCTTTTCGTATATTTAAATACTCTCTTGAAGTTGGTGCTCATATAAAAAGGGGTTCCTCTCTCACATGCTTTTCGTATATTTAAATACTCTCTTGAAGTTGGTGCTCATATAAAATAAAGTAAAATTCATATGAGAGTATTCAAGCATATAAAACTTGAACGAGAAGAAGAGCGATTTCTGAGGGAGCAACGGCGTTCTCAACCCGAGGCCACGACGCTTCAAGGCCGAAGCAGCTCGGTGGAAAGGTGTAGAAGGAAGCAAAGTGGACTGCTCTACGCGGCCGAGAACACAGTAAGGTCGTTCCAAATAAAATGTTTTGTAGGGATAGGAGTGATTCAGTTTAATAAGAAAGCTCATTCTGTATCTATCACGTAGAAAGAAAAAGGAAGTAACAGATTTACCACGCTTTAAAGATAAGAAAAGTAAAAGTACATTTGTTTCCGACTTCTAATACGTGAGAACAGAATCAATCTTTTCTTTCAAAAGGATTTCAAGATCAAATATTGTAATATAGTGATTAAGAGTTTGTGTAAGAGTATAATTATAATAATAGTAATTCTCTGGATTTTAGAGAGAGAAAGAGTTTCCTTTTATTAAAGTAATGTTAAGGGAAAAGTTATTAATTTTGATTTTCAATGTGTGTTTCTTTCACATTTTGTAAAGTAATATTTAACGATTCTTTCGAATTTCTGGAAAGTGTGTTTGTTAAACAATTGGGTTGTAGATGAGCAGGAAATTGCATTGTGTTAGTGTGCTTTTTTTTTTTCTAAGAGTATTCTGTATTTGATTTTTTCATGCCATTGTATGATTTGTCAAAGAATAATATTTTTAGAATATATTCTGAATTTAGTGAAAAGTGATTCTCACCTGAGTTGTTTGTAATTCAAAACTGAATCCATAAACGATCTTCACGACCCTGCCCCCCATTTTTGTATTTATATTGTGTCCACACTGGACGTCTATACCGGAGTTAGGTCGACCACATCTGGTGAATTGTGTTCACCACTCCCCTGGGTGAGCGCTCCAGGTCGGGTGCTGGCCTTACGGCTTGTACCGCACACGACTGTGGCTCGCAATTGGCGCCCATAAGCGGCCTGATTGCCGGATGCATTTACGACAAACTCGATTTGGGTATAAATGAGACTCAAAATTTGCGTAACTAAAATTACTAGTACAATTGAATCAGCAGTTCCCAATAAAATTTCTGACCAGGTTGCAGAGTACAAGTGTGCTGAGTAAAGTGCGTTATTTCAGGAGGGTTTTTTTCAGTGATATTTATTATATGAGAGTTTTGATTTGGTTTCAAATTAGGTTCAGAGCCATGGGTGTGAAATATTTTGTGAGAGGTGTATAAAGTCAGGGAAAAGAATTGATTGATTCTAGGCAGTTAATAGATTCAAAATGGCAGATAAGTATAACGTGGCTAGAATTTACCTACCGGAAGGAACTTCTGAGGAATCAGATAGCGATAGGGAAACTGGGGACAAGCACCAGGTACGATGATCGGGGAGGAAACGACAGAGAACCAGGAACGGCAGGAGAAACTAGTGCGACGTCGCCGACAGAATCACAGCCAACGCCAACACGAGATCAGGATGAGGAAGAAACGAAACTCGAGAGGGCTTAATTCAATGATGCAACGGTTAACAGTCAATGGCAACAATTATGAGGTTAGTCATGCAGGATGAAAAACAGAGGAAACACATAAAAAAATTAGGTGCTACTTTGGAAACTAAATTAGGAGAAGAGAATAACTCTGGCAATAAATTTGGGAAACCAAATTAAAGATGTAATAACCTCTGGCAATAAATGCACAAACTAAACTAGAGAGAGAACAAGAACACTTAAACTAAACTAGAGGAGAACAAGGTTACTTTGGAAACTACAAACTAGAGGAGAAATAAGCACATTGGAAACCAAATTAGAGGAAAGAATCGGGCAATAAATGCATTGGGAAACAAAATTCACGGAATTGGGACACTGAAATTAGAAGAAATAATAGAAAGAAGAAAATTTAAAGTTATTGCTTGCATTGAATTAGCGGAGCAGTGGAAGGTCGAATTTAAGAGCGAGGGTTCAACAAGCACTAGCACAGGAACACGAGAACTTAGAGAAAAATTCATGGAGCTGGGACTTGAATTAGAAGAAAAAGTGGATCAAGTAACGAAAAAGAATTTGAAATCAATAGGATCGAAACACACCGGATCTTTATAACCGCCGCATCCGACAGGTACAGATTGAGTGTAGAAATGTGTATGGCAGAAAAGTTCCAGAAATTAGTTACTAGAATGTAAAGTCTAGGTTCGCCACAAAATTAGATAGTGGAATAAAGGTCTTTCTCTGAATGAGGATGGCGTCTGCACAAACATCAAATTAATGCATACAAGAAATTGTAGCGCAGAACTGAAAACTGTAATTGTAAAACTTTTAAATTATCGAGTGGAGGAAGAAAACCAGCCCACGTGAAGCGTTTCATTACCGTGTAATTTAATTTGTGTGCAGCGGAGATGAAAATCCATGTGTATTACATATGAAAGTGGAGGTGGAGATGTGTGAGACTTTTCGTTAGCAACTGTGTTCCGGGACAGTAAGAAAACTCAACTGTTTATCAGATGTTGCAGGGTAATGTGCATTTAATCTAAGCAGATAGTTTAGAGAGAGTTTCCAAACTATGGCCAGAACTTTCAAAGAAAAATTTTATCTGAGATATTGAATAACGAAAACCTCAAACTGGTTTAAAGTTAACAATGTATGGAACGTGGAAGAAGGGCATGATGTCCATGCAAGTAGAATATAACGGAGAAATTAGCTTGTTTCAAATTATGCACTCCGACGATACCGATGGGCAGGAAATTGTCTTGTTTATTAATACATTAGTTTTCTTCCTCGACAAATCATGCTTACAATCTCTTACCAACGTCCACCTGAAAATTAATAACGCAGCTTGAGGATTGTATGGGATGCCACTTTCGTATAATGAAAGGTTGCAGAGCGCAGCAAATGCCACGAATCCGTAATTTGGTCAAGATAGTAGATGAAAGCAAATAAAGATAATAAGCAAACCAGAAACAGGAGAAACGCCGCATAAACCGAAACATTACCAAGAAAAAATAAACTGTTAGACAAGACAGGATTCTCGTCTAGGGATAGAAGAAAAATTATTGATAGAGGAGTTTTTCCAACCCAGAAAGACAGTGACCTGGTATATTAGTCTTTGTGACATGAGTCGGAAAATTAGAAAGGTTTGTTTCGACACGCCATCCTGCCGCAAAACCAAATAGAACAATCTAGTGAAGAAGAGGTATGATATTATCAATCGAATTAATCATTTGATGATGAACTGTGGAACGGGGCAGAATTAAAATGCAGATCGGATCCAGGAGGCAGGTCCGAGAATTCAGCAACGAGGGTGTTCATACTTCAGTATTAGTAGATACAGGTTGTGTGCAAACTCCAACAGGCTGGAAAAGTTTGTTGCATGAATTAAAGAACAAAGGAGTGGAGGTACCTACATTGCCGCTCGTGAAATCTTTTCTGATAGGTGCGAATCGGAAAATCAAACCAGCTAATAAAGACAAGTTCATTTGGAAATAGAGATAGCAAGAATAAGCACTGTTGCGTGTTCTGTAGCGTCAGAACTTTATATATCCACCATACTGGGAGTCGATTTCATGAAAACAACACGGAGCAGTACCAACTTAGAGAACAATACTTAACTTGAAACCGAATAATCAGCAGGATCTTAACTGATCTATTCACGTGGGACTATTGGGAGGCTAATTGTTCAGCGTAATAAGATGAACTCGGCACAAATTGTTCGAGTGTAAGAGAAACGATAACTCAATGCATATCAGAAAACAGTTAACTGAAGTATTACTTAGAATCAAAAGCAGGTTTTGCAAAACAAGAATCCAGTAAAAGATTTTCAATTCGAAATAGAATTAACAGATAAAACACCATCTCACGTTACCAATATGTCATTCCAGAAAACATATGAAGAGGCATAAGTCATTGCTACCATGGTCAAAGATGATATCACCAGAAGTCCAAACCTCTTATCTAAATCCGATAGTGCTGCAGAAAAGAGTAATGGAAGATATGCTGTGGCGCAGAATGCGCGCGATTGAACTGGGTTACCTTAACGGTACAGAGACAGACCGTTGCGTAGAGGATTTAACTAACTGGGTCTATCCGGCATCAAGTGCGGTTGAGTCTTTAACTGACTTCACTGCATCGTATTGCAAATAGCGATAGCACCTGAATGGTGTAGGACAATATGCTGCGATTTATTCACTGGGAATGTATGTCTTCAAAAGAATGCCATTTGACTCAAGAACAGTGCATCTGCTCTGTACAATGCCCAGATAATATCAACATTGGCAGAGATGTCCAGCGATGTTTTTATCTATATTGATGACGTAAAGTTTTGTGTATTCTAAGACACGAAGAACACATGACTGCTTGATATTTTGTTGAAACGTCTAATTGAAAATAATTTACAACTGAATTTGGAGAAAAGTAATTTCTGCACTAAACAAGTTAAGTTCCTGGTTATGATGTGACAGTTAACGGAGTCAAAATGAATATGGAAAAGATGCAAGATACAAAATTGCAATCACAAAACACGTAAAACAACTAAAAGCTTGTTAGGTTGCGTCAATTATTACGCCAGATTTATTCCTTTGTACTTCGCTATGCACATTAAAGGAGTTTCTTCCGTTGCTGCGAAAGCACACTTTATGGAAGTGGACAGAATAACATGAAATAGCTTTCAACAATTTAAAAGCAATGTTCCATGAGTCGTGTATGATAGCTTATCCAGATTTCACTAAGCTATCTGATATTGCAGATCAGACAGTAGCAATCTGAACAAAAGCATTCTATTTCAAGAAATTGATAACCAAGAGAAAGGATTATAGCACCAGAAATGTATTTTTGAAAGAACCTGAAACTGTTTCACGTATGACAGAAAAGGAAGCTAATGCTACTGTTTGGTCAATAATAACTGATTAAGAGAATACCTTAGGGAAGATCATTCACACAGAATGATCATAAAGCTTTAGTTTTTCTAAAAGATGTCACCTGAATAACGATCGTCTACTAAGGTGATAATTTGGTTACAAAATAATTTCTTTTATGCGGAGTACTGCCCAGGCAGATGTAATTTGTTGTCTGATTTACTTAGTAGAAATGTCACTACAAACTACAACTAATGCCCAACATTTTGTTTCCGGCTTCACCAATTCATTTGAATGTAATGAGTATGCCAGGTCTAATCTGTAGGAAAACATTGCAAGATTTCAAGAATCTGATGCCACGATGGAAAAGTTAAGGAGATTTGTTAGAGGAGAACCTGGACCTACTGATCCAGATGGTAAGACGGTGGACGGCCGACCTGTTGAAATGGAAATTGGTAGATCAAGTTTTGCTCATAAGAGAGTGCAACAAAAATCCATTACTTTATCAGAGTTTGATACCGCAAGCGTTAACAATCAGTAATCATCTGGCTAGTGCATACATCTTTAGCTCATTTTAAATGAGAAAGTAAAACTACAATTATGAAGTTTGTTATTGAAAGGATAGAAGAAAGAGTTAATGAATGATTGCCAGCCGTGAGTGTGTCAGAAAAATCATAATCTTAATCGATACATTGGGCGCTATGTAATGCAATAATCCTTCAAAAGAAAACGATAGTTGCTATAGATTTGTGGTCCTTTACCGAAGGCCAAATATGGGTATAAACATATTTTGGTATGCATTGATGTTTTCCTCCAGCTAACGCAAGTATACCCTGTTATACAAAGGAATACGAAAAACTGCCTGTATCAACTTAATAAGTTCTTTTTCCAATTTGCCGGTCCATATGCAAAGTGCTGACAGATCACGCAGCCCAATTCACGAGCGAACCCTGTTACAGGCCATGCAAATATGAATGTCACATATATGTTCTAGCATTAGACATCTACAGTCTAATCCTTCAGAGAGAGTTATGAAAGAATTGTTCAGCTATTCAGAGTTCACGTGTCGAGTAAGTAAATATAACGAGTGGTCACTAATTCCACACATTAACAAATGAAGTGAATCAAAATCTACCATGATTCGATTGAATGACCCCATTTGAAGCCCATTTCAAAACTAAAGCAGAGCATCTTATTGCAAACCATTATGAAACCAGAGATAGAACAACAAAACTGGGTGCTTAATGAAGATACTTCTGAAAAGTTAAGGAAAGCGGCGGGACCAAAGAAATACCATAAAGCTCCAGGAAACCTTATGAATTCGAAGAAGGGCAGAGCATTATTGAGGTTCCAAAAAGTTCGGATTTGATTCAAACAGCATCATAAATTTTCAGATTGTTTGAGGGACCGTAACCTAATTAGTCAATTACAACATCCAATGTGAATGTTGAAAGATGAAAGTGGGAATACACCGAAAGTACAATTTGCTGCCTAACTATTTAAAGAATGAAATATGGCAAATGATGAAACAAATAAACAGATAAAGTAAACTGACAAGAATCATGTTAAAAGGAAAATAGGAAAACAAGAGGGGAGTAAGAAGGAGGAAAAGGAAGAATAAAGATGAGGAAGAAGAAAAAGAGTAGGAGTACAAGAGGGAAGAAAACAAGATTGCTCGACATTTGTGAATCAAGAAAAAGAAGAGCATACTTTAGTGAAAAGATTTTAAGGCATATGAAATCAAATTCCATAAAAATCTTTTTCTGAAAGAAGGCTCAGGACCGCCTGCTTTCTTAGATTCCAAAAAAACGTATCATATACCGCCCTAAGAAAGCGGAGGGCGAATATTTTAACAACAAAGCGCCAACGCGGATGGATATTTAAATGATAATTAAATTTAAACAAGAGAACGCCGCCACTCAGACCAGATGGGCGAGACCGGAGGTTGATGAAAGAAAAAGTTCTTTTCTGAAGGTAGCAGCTGAACTGGGCGGACGTGGAAAAAATGGTACGCCAGGAAGTGACATTGCAGTGATTTCGGGATTTGCAACTTTTTCTGAGGAAAACTTCTTCTAGGTAAGACCAGAAGAGGTGAATTATTCTATTATAAATTGATTTAAACATAATCTTAGAAGAAAGATAATAAGAAACGTTATGAATTTATAATGGAAGAATTAGGGAGTGGAGTTTTTGAATAGATGGCAGGAATAAATAGCTGTATCTATTTCCTCTTCCAGTTTCTTTTTTCTCTCACATGCTTTTCGTATATTTAAAATACTCTCTTGAAGTTGGTGCTCATATAAAAAGGGGTGATCTCTGGATCTGGTCACTTTGAATGATCCAGTTAATATTAACTGTAATCGAAAAATAAAGTAAAATTCATATGAGAGGCATTCAAGCATATAAAACTTGAAACGAGAAGAAGAAGCAATAGATTTCTGAGGAGCAATCATGTTCTCAACCTGAGGCCACGACGCTTCAAGGCCGAAGCAGCTCGGTGAGGTGTAGAAGGAAGCAAAGTGGACTGCTCTACGCGGCCGAGAACACAGTAAGGTCGTTCCAAATAAAATGTTTTGTAGGGATAGGAGTGATTCAGTTTAATAAGAAAGCTCATTCTGTATCTACGTAGAAAGAAAAAGGAGGGTAATAGATTTACCAATGCTTTAAAGATAAGAAAGAATGCATACTGTTTCTGACTTAATACGTGAGAACAGAATCAATCTTTTCTTCAAAAGGATTTCTAAGATCAACATTAGTGAATAGCATTATGAGTTTGTAAGAGTAATTATAATAATAGTAATTTCATGATTTATGAGAGAGAAAGAGTTTCTCTTTGTTGTAAAAGTAATGTTAAGGGAAAAGTATTAATTTTTGGATTTTCAATGTGCAGTTTTTCCACATTTTTGTAAAGTAATATTTTTAACGATTCTTTCGAATCTTCTGAAAGTGTGTTTGTTAAACAATTGGGTTGTAGATGAAAGTAGGAAATTGTGTATTGTGTTATTAGTGTTTTTTTTTTCAAGAGTATTCTGTATTTGATTTTTTCTTATGTGCCATTGTATGTATTTGTCAAAGCAGCCAATATTTTTAGAATATATTCTGAATTTAGTGAAAAGTGATTCTCACCCGAGTTGTTTGTAATTTTTGCATCCAATCCATAAACGATCTTCACGACCCTGCCCCCCCTATTTTTGTATTTATTGTGTCCACACTGGGACGTCTATACTGAGCTAGTCGACCATCTGGTGAATTGTGTTCACCACCCCCCCAAGACGTCTCAGGTCGGGTGCTGGCCTTACGGCTTGTACCGCACACGACTGTGGCTCGCAATAGGTATACCTCTAATTACTACTTCTTCAGATTTTGTTGATGGATTTTGAAACGAGAAAAAATCTATACGTTTTTTTCTTGACAAAAACGAATTATACTTTTAAAGTCCTTGACGCTGGTAGTTTTAATTTTTACATTTTTGTTGATGATTTTGGCAGTAAAATTGTTACAGATTCACTTTTTAGGCCCGTAATTAACATGTTGTAATGATCGACGTTATGAATGAAAATAGGTGGTGTGGACATAGGTGATTCAGAAGTATAATCGTATTTGATTAATACGAGAGCTGTCAATCTGTTCCTAGTTTCTACATTGTGTTCATAACTGTGTTCATAAATTTTCCCCGCCCTAACGTTATTGATTGATTGATTAATTCACGTCAACTGCTTTGGCCATTAGTCCCGTTAGTGTAGTGCATGTTTTTTTCTCGGGAGATGGCGGTGATCTTCCCCCGCTAGTGGGGTTTCTAGTCGGCTAGTGGGGTTTCCCCCTAACCAGGACTCTCCCACCAGCGGGGCACCGCCCCAGGCGGGCCAACCTCTAAGCTCCCGACCGGTCTCCCAGCATATGGGTAGCGTAAAGCATGTTAGTGTGTGTGTGTGTGTGTGTGTGTGTGTAAGGGGGGAGGATAGGACAAGGAAGAGGAAGGACAGATCGCGCGCGGTCTGTGGCCCGTTTGGTAGGGTACTGCTCCGGCATTTGCCTGGTGTTGATCGGAGAAACCACGTAAAACTACCGATCAGAGCAGCCGGCCGCTAGAATTCTCCTCCAGGCAGCGACTGAATTCGACCTAGCTGAAAAGCTAGTGTCGAAAATCCTGCCGCCGTCAGGACTCGAACCTAGGACCTCCCGGTCATAGGCGCTGCAGTGACATTAGTTGATGCACTGAGCTACCGCTCCCGGTCCTAACGTTAATATTTGGGGTTACTGAGTCAAGTCATTTGGACTTGGTTGAATTTTTAAGTTAACGTCGTCGGCAGGGTCAGGTAGGCTTTTGCGCGAACCTCTGGCGTGCACGCCATTTGGGTTACGATACCTTTGAATAGTAGTAAATGGCGAGGTTGCTTGAAATTCTTCTAATGAGTGCGTATCTTTGGCTCACGGGTTTCCTTCACCAGCCGATGCACTTCCATTTGTTGTGAGGGATCAGGAGTTGAAGAAGACATGTAGAATTGACCGGCAAACGGCAATTCAAAGAATCCGGTATTGCCGTTCACCGCCACAAGGCTTCTGAAATGCTCTGGCCGAGGACAGGGCATGTCGGATATTCAGTGTTAATGGTTTTAGAGCGAAGATACACTTCACGACCACTGAACACAATCAATAAACACTGTATCATTGAAACACACTTCATCACGTAGGCGAACACAATACACTGAGGCCTGCGCCGGCATTGGGGGTCGAACCGTGTCCAGCGCGGAGCGATAACCAGGGCCTTTCAACTTCCATATAACGTGGTGGAGACTATTACAGTGGCGCGCTGGCCTCTATCACCTTACATAACATACGAACTGCTGCCAACAATACTTAAAACGTGCGTTGCTGCTGCGTGGGTTCCCGAGACACAAGCAGGCACGTAATGTTACAAAAGAAATCGTCGATGTTCGCGCTTTCATCAGCGGTTTCTTATATGTTAATATTAATAACTGAGGATATAGAAGACACTTTTCGTATTTCTCACAAATTAGCCAATTTTTATGTGCGGAAGTTGGCGAGCCTAGTCTGCAGCTGTACCCGGCGTTACTAGCGCCTCCTATCGTAGCACCCTTCAGCATTGTCCCCGGTTTTGATGGAGAATTGCATGGCCCTGACGATAAATTTCGCCGTTAGCGGAGCGCACTGGGCAGCGAACTGCTCTGTTCCGCGGTCGCAGCAAGAATGAGGTTAAAATTGACAATCAAAAGGTGACATTCAAGAATATTCCGTTTTTACTTTTAAAATATCCTAATGGTACTTGAACAAAAGCCGCAATACGGAAGTTCATTTAAATTGCTTGAAAAAAACTTGTCAAGTAAAAGACCCGTCACATAATTGTCAATGAACACTTATATAAAGACTTGCAACGTCTCTTACTGAAAATGATTACCCCTTCAAACAAAAAGAACGTCCATTTTGATGATGTAACTATAAAAATACCTTTAAAAATGTAGGAAATAACACATCAGAATTGTGAATCAATAGGTCACCCTATTTTCTAGAAGTTACAAAGGCCTCTGAGATACAAAAACAATTGATTTTTCAATACCACTCAATTAACCAATTGGAATTACCAAACCTATACATTCAACTCAGAAATTTTCCTTTTCTGTATCGAATGAACGTTATGTAGCGCATTAGTTAAATATTCACTACTTACACCTTCATTCGAATAAGTTACGAATACATTACCGCTTGTTCCACGTTATACTGTTTTAAAAGCTGTATACATATGATATGATTATATCAACGTAACTATCATAATCTTTATACTGCATATTGTGTTGTTAATATTTAGAAAACAATTGTTCCAAATATATTTTAAATGTAAAGTGAAAAGTCAACAGTTACTGAGGACAGTAAATGCAAAGTTGAGAGGAGTTATTCCACAGCTGTGTTACAGCTCTGCGCCCCCCTCCCCTCATCCGAAGTGCCGCATTCTGATCAGCTAGGATAGAATATTCTTTAACGAGCACATAATGATGGCAATTATTCACAAGTTGAGGTTTACGTCACGAGCGACGTACCAGCGAGTGTTGTAAGTTCTTCGAGTGAATAATAGCCATTATGCGCGAGTACAAGAGTGTACTTTCTCCACGACCTTGAAATATTCAGAATAGATTTTGAACAGATTTTGTTTTATTTGAAACTCAAGTATAAGGATTACCAACCAAAACATCAAACATTTACTTTGTTGGGTATGCACATTGTGCAAACATTAAGATATTCCATAAACTAGAGAGTTCAAACTGTTGAGAAAGTTTTGTGAAGTAGGTCAACAAAACGTTATCGCGAAAAGAATTCACCCTATTACTCTTTCTTCACTCCATAAATGTTGTATATGATTGTTCCTAATACTTTCATGATTTTTCTGGCAATATATTGTAGTTAGCAAATTCGCAATTTTCTGAATTTTAGGTACAGTAGTGTAAATTTCAATGTCACTGTCGCTGGCTTCAAAATTCATTTTCTGTTGAATGATCAATGCTTAATGTAACGAGAAATACGAGTACACCAATGTCTAGGTTACGTACATGAAACTGCAAAATCTTTGACTTGTCTACTGCCGTTCAAAAGAAGCGCAAATTGCAAAGAGAATGCAATTCCGCACTTGGATTCCGAAAATTCTAGGAATGTGGTTGGTGGATTCCGAACTGTAATCCACGGGGTGTGTAATCGATGTCATTCGTCAATTAAATATATCGCAGGAACGTATTATTAAATGGTCATAGATTGATTAATTTTTTCGTGTTTCCGGGCACGTCAACTGCTTCGGTCATTAGTCCCGTTAGTGTAGTGCATGTTTTTTCTCGGGAGATGGCGGTGATCTTCCCCCGTAGGATGGCGAGATCCGGCGCCGACCTACCGGCGGCTAGTGGGGTTTCCCCCTAACCAGGACTCTCCCACCAGCGAGGCACCACCCCAGCCGGGACAAGCTCTAAGCTCCCGACCGATCTCCCCGAATATGTGGTAGTGTAGTGCATGTTAGTGTAAGTGTGTGTGTAAAGGGAGAGGATAGGACAAGGAAAAGGAAGGACAGATCGCGCGCGGTCCGTGGCCCGTTTGATAGGGTACTGCTCCGGCATTCGCCTGGTGTTGATCGGAGAAACCACGGAAAACTACCGATTAGAGCAGCCGGCCGCTAGAATTCTCCTCCAGACAGGGACTGAATTCGACCTAGCTGAGAAGATAGTGTCCTACCGCCGTCAGGACTCGAGCCTAGGACCTCCCGGTCAGAGGCGCTGCAGTAACATCAATTGATGCACTGAGCTACCGCTCCCGGTAAATGGTCGTAGAGAAAATATAATTTATTAACAGTAACAAATATAATTTTATAAATTAATTATTGGGAACTTACCACGCAGGAGAAGGCGGCTCCACGGTGCATTCTGCCAATCCACTCAAAACACAGACTCATAAGCACACGAGCATAAGTTCATACGTCGAGACACGCATGAAGTTCTCCTCAAAAGTGTGAACAGTTGCATAGGAGCCGAGTATGTGCCATGTGGCTGTCGGCGGCACGTGGATATTAATTAATCACCCGCAAGGCGGTGGGTATTTTAACAGAGAGCTCCCTATTAGAAGCCGGCACAATGAGGCGGGAGAGGTGGCTCATGATGTCACTGCTGTGCCTCTGACCGGGAGGCCCTAGGTTCGAGTCCTGGTTATAGGATTTTCGACGCTAGCTTACTACTGTGTCGAGTTCTGTCGCTGTCTGGACGAGAATTTCTCTGATCGGTAGTTTTACGTGGTTTCTTCGACCAATACCAGGTAAATGCCGGAGCAGTACCCTAACAAACGGGCCACGGACCGCCGGATCCTTATCTTATCTTCACCCGTAAGGAGTGAGAATATACTTACATGCACTACACTACCGCACATGTTAGGGGACCAGTCGTGAGCTTAGAGCGTGTCCCAGCAGGGGCGGTGCCCTGCTGGTGGGGGTTACCCGGTTGAGGACACCCAGCTATAGAAGGATTTTCCTAAGGATGAGCCAATGTGACAGCTAGTGCTGGCAACATAACTTTAGGTCCTGTGGTTGTTGCGCCCTCGAGCCCATTAGACTCCATTTCTGCATTCGTTCGATTGTAGTTGGCTAACTTGTAAATGGATTCGACGCTTCGTTTTGTGATGTCCTCGTCCGTCGAAAATATGGTGCGCTTTGAGAAATAATTGAAATTAGAAAGTGCAGTGTTATGTGCTCTTCTGTAAAAATTCTTTTTTCTATTAACATTACATTGAATTTACGTTTTGGGTGATAAATATTATGTTTAATATTTTAAAACTGAGATCCGTACTGGTGCACGTGTTTCCGTCTATTGTGCTCTTGTGTGGCGAACTGTAATTGAGAGCTTTCTATTTACATCCGTGGCAGTTTTCTTTTACTGATTGTGAGAGCATGTTAAGAGATTTTCCACAAACGTAATTAAATTTAAATATTTCCCGGACTCGCGTTCGTGCATATCTCTCAGCGAAACTCTTAGATTTCTTCATAGGGAAGTTTTCACAGAAGTCATGACCTAAGACTTTACGAAGAGGCGTGGCTGAACAGCTGTCGCGGCGGAGGGATACTCCACTGAATTACATGTGATGTTCACTTGTTACGCGAACTGTGACTTTGGTTCATCCTTAGGAAAATCCTTCTATAGCTGACGGTAGGTCGGCGCCGGATTTCTCAATCCAGGACTAACGACGCTGTCAATTGAGGAGCCCAAATCATCAATTAATCTAGTTGTAAGTTCTAACTTACCAGTTCATTGTGTATCATCTTTTGAAATAAACTGCCGACGATCTGAACTGGTTTGCTTGTCACCCTGAGCGCGTTGTGATGCTAGCCTGAGTCAGTTGCAGCGAGATGTGCGGACTTGGACCGCACTCCACTTTCTATCTTCTTATATATTATTTCTCAAAGGGCTGTTTTGTCTTTTCAATAAATTGGGTGACATACGAAACCGATCTGTATAAAGAAGCAATGAATTGAAAAATCGTGTTTGTTTTCACCTGCACATGGGGCATTCTTATTGAAAAAGTGTGTTAAAAATACGTAAATATAAAAAAAACGTTGATTTTGGGATTGTAATTTTTGATTGCTGTGCGATCTTTCGGAAGAATATTACACTGTCGGACGGTGGCGGGAGCACACAGCGTTCTGGCTTGCCAGAACCAGTGCGCGTTTCGTGCACGTAAATGTGATACGTGTAAGCACGTAAATGTGATTTTCTACATTGAATAATCATCTTGAAACAGAAGAGGTTACTGAATTTTAATTTTTGCATACATACAATACATTATTTTATTAACTGATTCCATCAACTTATTTATATACGTAGCCTTTGAATGAAGGTTACAGAAATGCAGTATTATTATTTTTTCACATATATTACGTGTATTCAGAATGTTCACGTTCACAGCGTTTTTGTTTGTTTCAGTTTTAGTCTAGGTTGTATAAGCATGTGAACATTTTGTGCGATTTAATCGCTGTCGATGAGGGTAGCAGTGCGCTCTGTTTAGCTCCGCAGAAAAGGAGACATAGTTGGTATAGTCAGTGCAACTGAAAACTGCAGCACTGCCCCGTAAAACTCCAGAACAAGGCCCCGTATATAAAGCTCTCTTTTAATGTCATTTTATTTTCAACAATGTCCCTACTACATATACTAGAATATTTTCGGTCTTTGATTTTAAAGACAGAACAATATTCTAGTATATTGAAGAAATATAGACAAAAATAAATAATTTTAATATCGGTTACCATTTAAAATAATGGACAAATGCAGACGTTTTGGATAATTATATTAATGATAACAGTATGAAGAATGGAAGTATTTTGACTTCCTAAAAGTAACTCCTTATTCCAGCTATGCAACACAACAAATTCTACAACATGAGTACATGATACAAATGTACTCGATTTAATGAAAAACATCCAGGAATTTCTTTAACTTCCAGATTCATATAAAATACAACTTAATGTACGTGTTTCACATCGTTAATGAGTTATCAAATTATAAAGTGATGTGTGATTAACGTAATGTTTCTATCTAAAGGAAAACTAATTTGGCTGATTAATTAGCATTAGGTATTGTTATTCAAAAATGTTTTATTACTTTGGAACAGGAACATGAATGTACCAGACTATACCATTCCGGCTCTAACGCGCGACGCAACTGTCGCTGTTGTTAGTTATCAAACTCACCTGTCTCTCTTCAGTCCTACACTTTGCTTTTTAACTGGCATGTGGTTATAACTGACATTTTCACACCACAACAAACACAGTTTGAGAATTCATAAATTAATTCCTATTTCGGTTGAGAAGATAGCTCTCAACATATTTCTCGTTCCATTAGTGGCACAGTAGCAAAGCTCACTGAAAGTAAGGACACTAAAAAATACATCAACTCGTAAATAATATAACTTGAATTGTATTCGTTTATGGTATTTATACATACAGATATTATGTACAATTTTTACAAAGTTTCATACATACTATATCTCTCCCTAAAATGACTTACAAGCTTTTTACAATATACACAAAATGAAAATAAATATAAATTTCTATATTCAATGTACACACTTATATATACAATATTATTCTTGGAAAAGAACGTTACAAAATGCCTCCAATTCACACGCCAACGACCCATACAATATGGTAACATGCTTTTTCTCCCGCACATTGATTATCGTGAGAATTAAATCAGGAAATTATTGATTCAATGCAATTTTATTTACTTGACACCCGCATTTACTCGACGGCTATCGCGCAAGTTCGTACAAAATACTATCAATTCTCTAGAAATTGATTTAGAACGTTTTCAAGAGAAGATACTCGCATTTCTGTTCAAGCAATGGAAATATTCCAAACATAAATAGCATTGACAGCTCAAATTTAACAAGATTACCATGTATTTGTATACAAGGGCATTCAAAGAAAATTTTTAAAAAATATGAATTTGGAAGAAAAATAATCTGGCCGCTACATAAAATTTTATTTCAGTTCATTGGTAAAATCACTTCATTATTCACCTTCTCAGAATGCTAAACAAAAATGCACAAGACAAAGAAGTTAGGAAGATATATGCCGAGAGCAGGCTGGACTCGTTTCTCATTTCCATCATCTACGACTAATACCGTTTTAGACATGACTCAGAACGCAGAGATGTATAAAAAACGAGAATTTTGAATTCATAACGGTCCTGAGACTTGGACATCATTCCACCAAGAAAACAATCTCTAAAGCATACCTGTCATTTGTATTTATGAAATATAGATTTATTGCCTTCTTGATTTATTGACGTTCTTCTCCATTCATCGTATCACAAAAACCAACCTTACGGAATACTTGTTTAGAATTTCTGTTCAAAGGACGAACGTGCGTTTTTCCTTGGTAAAGAATGTGACTATCATCTACCATCATCGTAAGACCCAGACAGTTGTTTATAGACGGTTTTGTCTGGCGTTTCAAAATTTCGTCTACTCAATAAAACTTTCTCATTACATACATTTCGTTAATGATTTTCTTTGGCTTTATCAGTACGGTAAGACAATTTACTGAATGTTGTGAATCTTCTGAGGCATTCAATGAAATGAACAACAATTTTTCGTCCCTTCAGAGTGCTTTAGAGAGCTATTACAAAGAAATAAGTTAAGATATCACTAAATTGTAAACAAATTACAACTATCACACTATTCGAATATCACAGAATATTAATATAAAGTTTAGTGGAAAAGAAAATGAAAGGAGGACACGGTGACCAGGTCATCAACATTTATTTGAATAAATATTTTTAGCCATTTAACCATTGGCAGATTAAACAAAAACAAGTTTCACTTCTGTAATTTGTGATTACCTCCAGTTTGACCATATAATTTCATTACAATCATACATACCTGGTGCTTATTTAATAACGAACTCTGTTTTTTGAATTACTTAATCAACATTTACTAATTTAGTATAAAAATATTACCTAATACAAGCAAACATTCGTTTTTCATTGGGTCAGCTAAGCGATTGTTTCGGTTAAGGCTTTATTCATTTAACCAAAGTGAATGACGCCTTTTGAGCAAACATGAGATATTCGACAACCTGAAACTTGCATTTTTTGATTGACAAGTCAGCCAGCTCTAGAAGCGAATCCGGAATTTCAATGAGAAGGATTTATCAGTTACAACTCCCTTAAAATATTTTGAAATATTAAAACAATGTTAGTTTGAAGCAAAGAACGTTTATTCATAACGAAAATATTCCTTCTGATTTTCTGATATCAATCTATGGTCATTATGACTCCATAACCTAGTGGATCTCAGGTTCCACGCCTCCCCTCCCCCTGGATCCGCCACTGCCGAGCTCCCGGCTTCATAGCGGCACGTTAGTGACTTGAACAGTTCGCACGAACACGCGGCGTGTCCGGAGGACACGGCTTCAGCCGAAGCCAGCTGCTGGCTGACGCTCGGCGGCGTAACTTCACGGCACCGGGGTCCTATATTTCCACGGCGGACAGCACGCTGCGGCGACCGACGCCGTGCCAACCGGCTACATGGTCGATTCTCGAACCGGACAACTCGCCTGCGGACGACCGTTGGCCCTGTCCCTCCACAAAGAGAGAGACAGAGAAAAAGAGAGAGAAAGAGAGAGAAAAAGAGAGAGAAAGAGACAGAGAAAACGAGAGAGAAAGAGACAGAGAAAACGAGAGAGAAAGAGACAGAGAAAACGAGAGAGAGAGAGAAAAAGAGAGAGAGACAGAGAAAAAGAGAGAGAGACAGAGAAAAAGAGAGAGAGACAGAGAAAAAGAGAGAGAGACAGAGAAAAAGAGAGAGAGACAGAGAAAAAGAGAGAGACAGAGAAAAAGAGAGAGAGACAGAGAGAGAGAGAGAGAGACAGAGAAGAGAGAGAGAGAGAGAGAGAGAGTGTGTGTTTTCAGAAGTAGTCAAGCCATGGCCCGCAAGCCATTAGTGACCTGAATGTTGGAAACGATATTTTAAACATTTTGTATTTACCAAATATACGCTAGCTCTAGTACATTTCGTATATCAGTGGCAGAGTGAATTTCATTGCTCTGCTAAAATTAGAACGTTCGTTTTAATAGAAGAGATCAATATAATCGAGTGTTTTCTCAGAGTCATTGACAAATTTGGAGGATTGGAATGTCATGAGCGTGTGATAACAATGCTGAGGAAATTAAACTCACATTTGAACAGCAGTTACAAAATGGATTCTATGTTGTTAACATTTATCACAAAAGGAACAGCACAAATAAATTATGCGAGACATCAGTTATTATTACTTAACGTGCCTCACGTGAAAAAAATGCATTTGCTATAGCAAAAATGGGGTAAATGGTAATACAAAACCGCAAAAGAAATGGCGACTTAAACACGGTGGGGGAGAAATCACACTCAAACTTCTCTAATACTTTTAAGGTCCACTACGAGATTTCGCTACGCGAGTCCAAGTGACTGAGGAGGGTACGGTCTCCGATCTCTGGGATAAACACAAAACGGTCTTGAATCTAGCGCATTTTATGGCAAGATTTTTTGTAGTCGAACAGTTTGTTGGGGGGGGGGATGGAAAACAAATTCACACAATGTAATGAAGAAAATGACTGACGTAATCGAGAATCTACTATATTACATTGAGCAATTGTAAAAAGCTTTAAAAAATTCTTGATGTTTATCATCACAAATTCTTCATATCCGAACGAATATAAATTTATATTCACAGCATGGTTATTCTCACATTGCCTTTCTTAATGCACAATATTGTGTTTTTGGACAAAATTTAAAACTGTCTCATTGCTAAAACAAAACTTACACAAACGCTTGAAACGAAAAGGTGCAATTATCGTAGAATTAACCTCGAATTAATGTTAATTAACGCCTCTTGTTTCTAGGCTGCGCACACCTACGTCCCTCGATTGCGTACGACACAATTTTCGCCATATAAATTACGAGGTGTAACTATTTTCTGTACTATAAATACAGTGTATGCATTTATTTAAAAAGAAACACAGAAGTGGGTATGATAACTTCAATTAAACTTTTTAGAAGTAAATTATTTAAGATATTTTAGGATTTACTCTAATGTATTTAAAGCTCACAAATAAAACTACATAGTTTTGGAATGAAGAACATGAGTTGAAAATTAAAAATGTATCACATAAATTTACTTTACTAACTGAATTAAATATTATTTACGAAAATTCACCTTACTCTAACAAAATAAATCATGTAACAAACTAAATAAGTTCGGTAGAAAGATACTTCATCTGAATAGATATTCAAGTCCATTCACTGGCATCAATTTTACGATATGTAATTTGCTACAATAAGTGCTACTTACACTGAAAATGGGGCAAATAGTTTTCATTGAAGAAAAAATATAAAAATAAAAGGTTTTTCTTCCGTATTTTTCACGTACACTTTAGTTTTTATCAAGCAGAACGGGAGATTTTTTTCACTGCGGGGTTCTTTTCCTAGTTGTTGCGTTGTTCCACCGCTCAAAAGCCACTGTCTGCAGTATTATTACAAAACTATAGTACACTCTTGGAAGAAAATACCTTAAAATGTTCACCTTAATAAATAGAGACTTTTTAAGCGGGCTCCACGATACATGGAAAAAGCAAAATTATTGGTGGGAGCAAATGAGTTGTGATAGAGTATCGTAAGTGAAGCCGACACAAGAAAATCTTTCTACTTAGCAAAGAAATTATTCCAGGTGCAATAACTGAATGTGATGGCGGTCATTACAGAGCTGAGGATACTATGTAATTTTCTCTTGAAGTTGTTTTACGAAGTAAAAGCAGTTTTAGAAAGTAATATAAGAGAGTAGACATTTGATGATCTTCACTTCTTTTCGAAGAGAAAGCAGTCTGCTTCGAAAGAGTGAGAAGTCTAGGGGAAGCAAAATATATCAATCATGGCAACAAGTTACGAGGTAATAGTTTTAAAGTAATTTGAATAATTGATTCTAGTTTGAATTTACAAAATTTACACAAAAACCGTCGATAAAGTTGAAATACTCTTTTATTAACAGTTCTGCATTACTAAATTATTTTGATGTGTTTTATGAGGCAAAATTAGGAGTAACTGTTTTAAATTAGAAAGTATTTTAAATTGTATTTTATTTTACTACATTCAAGTTTTAAAAAATGTTCTAATTTCCTATCATTTCCAATAAAACGTTTTGAATCTGCCACTGCCTTCAGGAAAACCTACATTCGAACCTGCCCAGTGCTACACGCAAGATCGTGACAAAGAGGCGAGCTTAGCAACGACCTCTACGGGCAACCTCATAATTAGCATCGAGAACAGGAATGCGAGCTTCTCGTTAGGGGACGTAGTGCGGGTGGCAAATGAATAAACATTAATCGGACGGATTATCTGAAAGATAAATGTTAAGTTGGAGTAATTGAAATGACTTAATGCTTTCTGCAGTAATTGGGCCGGGATCTACAAGCTGGCTAGAGAATGATACAGATCTCGTTGGTATGCAGTTCCTTTCTCTTTCAATGCCGACTATCAATTGGGCAGGTTAAAGAATGGGACGGTGTGCTGTAGGTCTAAGAAAACAGCGTTCTTGACATTCTTGTAGAAGCGGACGTCGGTTGGGTTGTTTCATGAAGTCCACTAAATGAAGAAGATATTACCATGCCTTCTGACTGCTTTCGCAACTGGCGTCCGGATTTTCCAGAACGCAGATGGTTGCACATTGGCATAGAAAATGCATTTACTTGCAGTTAAGAATCTGCTCATATTCTTTCGCATTTGGATGCGAAGAAGTGTTTCGTCAACCACTCGCTGACATCACCGGTAGTTTCACTGTTATGGAGCGTGTCGATCGTATCCACTTTCAAAGATCAGGAATTGCAAACTTGCCAAAGGCATTCGTGTAAGAGACATCAATCAATTGAAGAACATTTCCATTATCATCCTTTCATTAGGATACAATTGTCCAATCATCTCAGCTGGCATGCAAGTCAAAAGTACTTTGCGCAACGTCAAAACAATTTCCCGTTTGTTTCTTCCAACTCGCTACAATTTTATCACTAGAATAAATTCATTTAATTACGTGACTATCCCTCAGTCATTTTTCACCGACACATACAGAAAACATGAATCACAAACATACACTTGTGTACTTTGCTTTAATTGTTTTTTAAACAGTTTCAATACGCAGCAATAATATGAAATGAACTTACGGTTCATGACTACTGTGATTGACAATATCCTTGATTTATCGCATTCTCTTCTACTGATGCTATAGTCGTTCACACGAAGTTCTGATTGTCTCAATTCACTAACATCACTAAGACAGTTATATTTGAGCATTTCCTAAAAGTGGCGTAAGAAATGTTTTGCGCGATAAGTATCCTATTAAAGAACGCTATGCATTTGTAACGTTTGCACACACTGAAAATAACTTCATCTTCTTCACTTCCTCTTCCGCCCGCACATTCACGAGATTCGTCACCCACACGTACAGCCTTTCATTTGCTGTGTCCAAACGCAGAATGACGAACGCTTCATACATCGTCACGAAAAGTGAGCCGTCCTTTGGGCGAACACGTGCACGTCCGCGGCAGCGCCCGTTTATCGGCAGCCGCAACCGATCACCGCCATGTCCTGGTAGTTCTTGAGCACCACCTTGTCTTCGTCGTCGAGGAAGAGCAGCGAGATGGACGACAGCTGCGTTGGCACGCAGCACGGGCGCGGCGCAGCCGACGGGTTGAGCGAGTGCACCAGCGTCTGCACCACCGCGTGGTTGGTGGTGTTCATGTGAGCGGGCAGCGGGAACGGACACTCCCCTTGGCAGTAGAAGGCGTCGTACCTGCGACAAAGGTTCAAGTTTGCTTTTAACTTTTTTTGTTCCCCCAGGTCTTTTATCCAGCCAACAGCCGGTTATCCGTTACGACCCGATGGGATGCATATTCAATTATACACTAGATACCAACACATTTGCGGGCTCCTCTGATCTGGGGTCAGCAGAATGCGACATACAGTTGGTAACTGTCTTGTTTGTACAGTCCATAATTTGCTCGAAAAATATGAATTTTAAGTGGAAAATTATTCAGTTATCTTGTAATATATTTTGAGTTAGTATCAATTTTACACTTAAAATTCATGTTTTTCGAGCAAATTATGAACTGTACGAACAAGACTATTACCAACTGTACACATGAGAGACAAGGGGTAAACAACCATGCCTTCCTAAGGGAGGGACTCGACCCTGCGACCTTTCGGACTGAGTCGGATACGCTCTTAGCCACCTCAGCCATCCAAATCGGCGCTTTAAATATACAGAAATAATTTCATGATGATGTGACGTTTACTAGCGGGTAGTAAATTATGACAAATTTGGAGGCTTATTTCTGAACCTGCTCGTGTTCACTTATCGGCTTCTGACGTCATGAGATCCTTGAACGCAAGTGAAGAAAGGCAAATGGAAATCCGCGGGGGCATCAAGGACAATCCGTTGTTTGAATCCGCGTTGAAGTGCTTCGTGTTTACTTTCGTAACAATGACCTCTTTTAATTTTGTGCAAACGAAGTTTGTTTCAGTAAAAAGAGCCTACCCACACTAACTTATGCTTACCCAGTGTGGAGAAACGCAGCTCCTACCACCATTAAAATAGTCCAAAATAAAGTCCTTTGGAAGTCAATTAAAGCTCCATGGTTTATACAGAACCATCGAATTCACAGAGAACTCCGAATTGATACCGTGATAGAATATATAAAAAAAGTAGCAAATAAGTTTTATTCTTCGCTCCTCTCATCTCACCCCGCTCTCAAATTCCATCTAGGACGAACGGCAAACATCCAAATTTGAATCAAATCCAAATTTTCCAAAAATATGCTTAAACCTCCCTAAACTAATATCAAGTAGAATCTTGGCCTTTTCCCTTCTTATTGCTCGACAAGGCAATAATAAGAGCTTATGCCTCCCAGTCAAGATTCAAACTCAATAGCATCTAAAAGAAAACTATTTATTTAAATAAGTCAGAGAAGTTTAAACTCAATTTGTCAAGGAATTCCCAAATCCCAAAAAAAGGCAGCATGTAAAACAGAAATCCCTTGAAAGACCTTAGGTCGAACGAGAAAAAATTAATTTAAAGAAAGTAGAAACAGGTTTGGAATTTTTTTCAAGAACACTATTGTGTTCAAAATAGAAAATAATAATTTTTCAAAATAGAAAAAATAATTTCTATTTTGTACACTATTGTGAAAAATGGATTGACAAAGAAGTTACTGAAGATGTTTTCATTAGGAAATGGTAAAATAGCTTTGAAAGAATTCTTGGTGTCTTTTGCACATAGAACATATTCACAAATTCTTCACCCCGAAACAAATATTCGCAGTATGGTTATTCTGGCTCCACCTTTCTTTGTGTACAATATTTTGTACTTCATTCCTATTGATATTGAGATTGTTATTGATTGATATACTCTTTGATGCGCAAAAATGCTATATTTAGAATGACTCACGACGTTTGATCAGTGAGAAGCGGTTATTCAATTGGGAGTTTCAATTTTAAAAATTAAGTCGTAAGAAATGTCCTGACTGGTTAACCGCGTCCCATCTAATCAAACGTCAGAAGTATGTACAAGGCCTAAATGAATTTATTTGACAAATTATACTTTTGTCTGCTAGAGGTGTTCAACAAACCTGACCCCTGTTTTTATTATCTATGCCTGGCAGTAGTAAGGGTAAGGCAAGCAGGACGAATTCCTATCATCTATCTCGTAACATGCTCTCACAATCAGTAACAGAAAACTGCCATGAATGTAAATAGAAAGCTCTCAATCACACTTCGCCACACAAAAGCGCAGTATCCGGAAACATGTGCTTCAGTACGCATCTTAAATACAAGTCTCGGTTTTAAAATAAACATAATTTATCATACAAAAAGTAAACTCAATGTAATGTTTATAGAAAAAATATTTTTTTACAGAAGAGCACACAATACTGCAATTTCTAATTTAATTTTTTTCTCTTGGCGCACTATATTTTTGTCAGACGAGTACATCACAAAAGCAAGCGACGAAGCCATTTACAAGTAAGCCAACTGCAAACGAACGAATGCAGGAAGGGAGTCTAATGGGCTCAAGGACACAACAACCACAGAACCTTCAGTTATGTTGCCAGCACTAGCTGTCATTTGGCTCATTCTTAAGGCGGCTCCACACATTCGTTATTCGGCGTACACCGAGCAACCGCTCGCCGAATCCCGAATAGTGTGGATGAGTTGCTATTTGCCGAGTGACGAACATGGAATTCGGGGTTCGCCCTACCCACCGCGTGTCGGTCTTTTGGACACATCAAAGGGAGCGAACATTCACCGAACACGTCAACTGCTCGGGATTGGGCGAGCAGTAGCTCGCTGCTCGGCGATTGCCGAATGTGTAAAGCCACCTTTAAGGCGGCTCCACACATTCGTTATTCGGCGAACACCGGGCAACCGCTTGCCGAATCCGAATAGTGTGGATGAGTTGCTATTTGCCGAGTGACGAACATGGAATTCGGGGTTCGCCCTACCCACCGCGTGTCGGTCTTTTGGACACATCAAAGGGAGAGACCATTCGCCGAACACGTCAACTGCTCGGGATTGGGCGAGCAGTAGCTCGCTGCTCGGCGATTGCCGAATGTGTAAAGCCACCTTTAAGGCGGCTCCACACATTCGTTATTCGGCGAACACCGGGCAACCGCTTGCCGAATCCCGAATAGTGTGGATGAGTTGCTATTTGCCGAGTGACGAACATGGAATTCGGGGTTCGCCCTACCCACCGCGTGTCGGTCTTTTGGACACATTAAAAGGGAGAGACCATTCGCCGAACACGTCAACTGCTCGGGATTGGGCGAGCAGTAGCTCGCTGCTCGGCGATTGCCGAATGTGTGAAGCCACCTTTAAGGCTGCTCCACACATTCGTTATTCGGCGAACACCGGGCAACCGCTTGCCGAATCCCGAATAGTGTGGATGAGTTGCTATTTGCCGAGTGACGAACATGGAATTCGGGGTTCGCCCTACCCACCGCGTGTCGGTCTTTTGGACACATCAAAGGGAGCGAACATTCGCCGAACACGTCAACTGCTCGGGATTGGGCGAGCAGTAGCTCGCTGCTCGGCGATTGCCGAATGTGTAAAGCCACCTTTAAGGCGGCTCCACACATTCGTTATTCGGCGAACACCGGGCAGCCGCTTGCCGAATCCCGAATAGTGTGGATGAGTTGCTATTTGCCGAGTGACGAACATTCGGGGTTCGCCCTACCCACCGCGTGTCGGTCTTTTGGACACATCAAAGGGAGCGAACATTCGCCGAACACGTCAACTGCTCGGGATTGGGCGAGCAGTAGCTCGCTGCTCGGCGATTGCCGAATGTGTAAAGCCACCTTAAGGGCTCACACATTCGTTATTCGGCGAACACCGGGCAACCGCTTGCCGAATCCCGAATAGTGTGGATGAGTTGCTATTTGCCGAGTGACGAACATTCGGGGTTCGCCCTACCCACCGCGTGTCGGTCTTTTGGACACATCAAAGGGAGCGAACATTCGCCGAACACGTCAACTGCTCGGGATTGGGCGAGCAGTAGCTCGCTGCTCGGCGATTGCCGAACCCCTTTAAGGCGGCTGCGCACATTCGTTATTGGCAAGTAGCGAGCAATCGCTCGCCGAATTCCGAGTAGTGTGGATGACTTGCTATTTGCCGAGTGATGAACATTCGGGGTTCGCCCACCGCGTGTCCGTCTTTTGGACGCATCAAAGGGAGCGAACATTCGCCGAACACGTCAACTGCTCGGGATTGGGCGAGCACTAGCTCGCTGCTCGGCGATTGCCGAATGTGTGGAGCCACCTTTAAGGCGGCTCCACACATTCGTTATTCGGCGAGTAGCGAGCAACCGCTCCTCGAATCCCGAGTAGTGTGGATGAGTTGCTTGATATTTGCCGAGTGACGACCATTCGGGGTTCGCCCTACCCACCGCGTGTCGGCGATTACCGAATGTGAGGAGCCGCCTTTAGGAAGACCCTTTTACATAGTACTTCTTACCCTTGAGGCGCGACGATCCAGTCGCTCCAGCCGACGTCCGCGAAGTCGACGTAGAGCGGGCGGCGGCGGCAGGTGTCGCGCGGGGCGGGCTTGAAGCGGTGGCCGGAGCCTCGCTTGGAGCGGCCGGCGCCGCCCCCGCTCCTGCGCCCGCCGCCCCCGCCGTGGCGCGGCGCGCGTGCGTTGCGCCCGTCGTCCGTGTAGGTGAGCAGCAGCGGGCGCACGCGCAACCAGTCGGCGTGCGCCTCGCCCGCCGCGCGCCGCAGCCGCACGCGTGCACCCGCGCCGCCCTCCGTCGCCGGCGCCTCCGCCTCCGCCAGCGTCACCTGCAACACGCACCGCACGCTCACGCTTTGCTCCGACGCCCCAGCACATCTGTGTCACTTTCGTCGAGCTAGCATGTACTACATACACCGGGAGCGGTAGCTCAGTGCATCGACTGATGTCACTGCAGCGCCTCTGACCGGGAGGTCCTAGGTTCCCACTCCCCACGGCGGCAGGATTTTCGACACTAGCTTTTCAACTAGGTCGAATTCAGTCGCTGTCTGGAGGAGAATTCTAGCGGCCGGCTGCTCTGATCGGTAGTTTTCCGTGGTTTCTCCGATCAACACCAGGCGAATGCCGGAGCAGTACCCCACCAAACGGGCTACGGACCTTGCGCGATCTTTCCTTCCCCTTCCTTGTCCTACCTCTCCCCTTACACACACACACTTACACTAACATGTACTACACTACACATATTCCGGGATACCGGTCGCGAGCTTAGAGCTTGTCTCGGCTGGGGCGGTGTTATATATGTGAAGCATTTTTATATATTAATAAGATAACTTTTCATCAAGATTTTACCAAAATCATTATGTTAACATTTACGACTTGTGCAAGGCTTGCAGTTACAAGTGTGGCCAATCTTGTTTTTGCCCCAAGACCTTCATTGAGATAATAAATTTTAAAACTGTCAACATCTTTATCATAGTTGGAATGAACGTTTTTGAATGTAAAAGGGGAGTATTAGATTGAACTGATGTCTGATTAAGTGAGCAGTGTATGCAGTTATGAAATAAACATACACGTTGGAACAAGAAACTAAATATCTGTTTAGACCGATTTTCAACTACTGCCTGTTTGCACCATACAGGAATCTGTCGACCGCGAATAAGCATTTGCCCAACATTCCTTTCAACTCGCATACTACCTACAACGCATTGCCAGATGACATTAAACAATTAAAATCAGTTCACAAATTTAAGTTAAAATAAAATATTTTCTGCTGCGTAACTGTTTCTATACTGATCATAAAAAGAAAAATAATGCTTATTTTAACAAAACAATGATATAGTATAATGAATTAGTACACATTTATATTGTACATTAAAAAAAGACTTAATATGCCTGCAAGTAATGTAATTCAGCTCCCGGGTCAATGACCCCCACCTCGATCGGGTTTCCCGTTGTCCCGTTTCCCAGATCCATTGAGCAAATGCTGAGATGGTCCCTTGATTTGCTTCTGGACATAAATGTAGCTTCACTATGCACACGTTTTGTTGAGCTCTCTCTTTGCTTATAGCGATAGTAGAGCTTAGGATGAATAACTAGTTTGTTAACAATACATAAAAATCAAATCTGAGTTCGTTTACCGTTACAAATACGTTATCTATAACTCGGGAACGAAAAAACCTAGTTTTTGTAATGTTAATCCCGAGATTTCTAAAATATTATTATTATTATTATTATTATTATTTTATTATTATTATTATTATTATTATTATTATTATTAATTTTTAAAACATATTTTCATCATTCAACAATTATTAGTTGAATTGTTGGGAAAGGATTCTGAAATTCAATAAAGCGAGCGCAGATGATTTTCTCTACGTCGCATATATTATTTTTTACTGTTTTTCGACTACATCAATTTCTAAATATGTAAAAGATTCTGAAACTCAAAAAAGGCGTGCGCAGATGATTTACTCCCATACGTCACGTACAGTTTTTGACTGTTATTTGACTGAATTAACATCTAAACCTCATTGCAGCAGCACTCACCTCCACGAGCAGCCCGTGGTTGCCTCGGGGCGTCTCGCGCCACCTCTTCACCGCGGGCAGCACGTCCAGCTCCAACACCGCCTCCGCCACCACCTCGTCCTCCTCCTCGGGGGGCGTGGCCGGCGCGCCGGCTCGCCGCTGGCGCCGGCGGCGGCGGGCGGCCGCGGGCGGGGGCGGCAGCAGGCGCGTGTCGAGCAGGCGCAGCAGCGGCGCCGAGTCGCGGCGCGCCGGGCGCACCACGTCGTGCACCAGCACGCGGCGCGCCTCCCCGGGCCCGTCGCCCGCGTGGTGGCGCACCGCCAGCCGCAGCTCCGCCGCCGTCAGCGCCTCCGTCGCCGGGATGGACGACACGTCGAAGCTCAGCCGGAAGCGGTGCTCGCTCGCCGAGGACGCGTCCGCGTCGCGCTCTGCAACAACACGCGCACCACACCCTCATGAGTCTCTATTCGCAAACACCGTAGGTAGTGATTCCGGGCGCGTCAACTAGTATGGTTATTATTCCCGGAAGTGTAGTTTGTGGTTTTGCTCGGTGGTCTTCTCCCGCTGGATGGCCAGATCCGGCGCCGACCTACCGTCGACTAACGGGGTTTTTCCCAAACAGGCATTTCCTACCAGCGGGGCCCTGCCCCAGCCAGGACAAGTTCTAAGTTCCCGACCGGTCTCCCGGAATATGTGGTAGTGTAGTGCATGTTAGTGTAAGTGTGTGTGTAAGGGGAGAGTATCGGACAAGGAAGAGGAAGGAAAGATCCCGCGCGGTCCGTGGCCTGTTTGGTAGGGTACTACTCCGGGATTCGCCTGGTGTTGATCGATGAAACCACGGAAAACTACCGATCAGAGCAGCCGGCCGCTAGAATTCTCCACCAGACAGCGACTGAATTCGTCCTAGCTAAAAAGCCAGTGCCAAAACTCCTACGGAACTCAAACCTAGGACTTCTCGGTCAGAGGCGCTGAAGTGTCATCAGTTGATGCACTGAGACACCGCTCCCTGTCAAACAAACACCGTAGTCTAGGCGTACGCCAAGGGGGAGGGAAAACTCTTCTGAAAATTTTGAAAGGGGCCCCGTTGCCATTTGTAATAAAATAGTTTAATTCCGTAATTCTGTCGAATGATTTATTAGTGATTCCGGGCGTGTCAACTGATAAGGTCATTAGTACTGTAAGTGTAGTGTAGTTTTTTGTTGTTGGGCGTGATCTCACGCTGAATGGTGAAAACCGGCCCCGATCTACTCGTCGGCTTGCGGGGTTTTCCCCAACCAGAAATCTCGCACCAGCAGAGCACTACCCCAGGCGGGACAAGGTCTAGACTCCAGAGTGGTCTCCTGGCATGTGTGATAGTATAGTGCATGTAACTGTGTGTGTACGTAAGAGATGGAGATAGGGCAAGGAAGAGAAAGGAAAGTTCGCGCGCGTCCGCGGCCCGTTTGTTAGGGTTCTGCTCCGGAGTGCGTTGGGGTACTGCTCCTGGTGTTAATCGAAGAAACCTATTAGAGCAGCCGGCTTTTAGAATTCTCCTGTCGAAAATCCTGCCACTGCCGGGACTCAAACCTTCGGATTTTCCGGACAGAGGCACTGCAATGACATCATTTGATGCCCCGAGCCACCTAAGATGGTGGCATTCCCCTTGGTACACGCTATGAACCCTCCTTTGACCCCTCCAACGGTAGGCTAAAACGATACCGGAAATGACCACTCACACGAGAATTTGGGAGTGTATTCACGTGACTTCTGCCAAATCTTAAGTAAGGTTGGTTAGGAACAAACACTCATTATGGTGTTTGCTCCCAATCAATGAAGTTGCACCTCCAAAAATTCCAAAATTTCTATACAAGTTTCCAAGATTTCCAAAATTCAATCTTCAAATATTCTCAGCTCAATGATACACACTTCGCTACTTGACGTTATAGTAACTAAATACACATATTGTCTATTAGTCGCAGAGAATATAAGTACAAAAATATGTGTCTGCCTGACAGTGAATGAGACTAAGCAAGTGATTTATAACGCAATAAATGATAATAAATATATTATAATTTCTACATAATAATTGAAAATGCAAATATTTATATTTCTATGTAGTAACTGTCTTTGACTCACGATTATAAAATGAAAATAAATATAATTAGTAGTTGATGGTTGTTCCAACATTGTTTTTCACAATTAGATCTCAATAATATGACGAATGATTTCTAATTTCTTCCGAATCACGTTCTAATTTAGAAACAAATCCCTGTTCATGGACACACACACACACACATGCGTATATACGGATACATCGTATATGAAGATTAACACGTCCTTTTCAAATAAACTTTCGTGCGTTAATAAATTATACAACACCCGCTCTGCATTTGCGATTAAAAACACTCATCTTAGCTTAGCCGTCTGCAGAGATGACCCAGAGAAAAGCAGATTAAGAAAAAGATCGTGCAGCGAAGCAGACGTGATTCTAGACCCGTTCCGTGATGTCACGTTTTGCATGCGTAAATCTTCTGTCGCATTTCCAGTTTCCGGCAGCAGAGGAGGTCGGAAAAAATTTCCGGTTGGCTTCGCCCACTTTTAATGAATCAGCGACATCTACCCAAAATGTGATGCAATCACACTCGATAAATTTCATCTCCCGGCGTTGGTGAGTTTATAAATGAATCCACTGGTCCGGGACCGGCTTGCCACATTCTGAGGAACGTAATGTATGCATAGCAAGATAACGTGAATTAGAATTACATAAAGAAATAATAACAATAATTTACTTTACAGAAGTGTGTGTGTATGTATTATTTGATTTTATTATCTTGCATTTGCTTTAGTAAATAGTACAACTTTTAAGACGTCGGGTTAAATAGTTTTCGATGCCGCTGCAAGGGGCGCTCGCGAAAATAAAATATTTTATCAGCCATAAACTATAAAGAGGTACTTAGCAACACATTATTGCCTATTAATAAGCGTCTTTTCAATTCCGAATAAAGTAATAATCATTTAAAATAATAAGATTTTTTAAGGGATCAGTAAGATCCCGAAGCATCGATTGAACCTAGAGATATAATTTTCAAGAGCTAATAAAAATATTTACTCTCGTATGATGTAGGTAGGTTATTGTGAATGAAAACGAGAACGTATGCACAAAGAGTGTTTACCATTGTTCCAAAGTAAAGCATCTATCATAGTTTTCACAAAACTGTTTTTAAATAGATGTAAACCAATTGATGCATGTGTTTGCATTAAATGAATTGGGAACATATTTTTTATCACTAGGGAATATAAATGGTAAGCACAAAGAAATAAATAACAATGTTTCTAGTTATAATGAAAAGTACTACAAAATTCAAGATGTACAAGTGAGCAAACAAATCAGAGCTTTATATTTTCATTGATTACAACGTGTTTTGTAGGTTTCAAGAAAATGTACTACAAGAGCCAAAATGTTTCCTTCCCTGGTCGCCCGTTATCCTAAATTCGGGACTGCGTCTGCGAAGCCTTCTCTCGAGTCCAATGGAAACTTTTCCATGTTTGCCGTGACCAGCCACACCACTACAGTGAAGAAAAACTCGCCACTAGATGGTCGAAATTTACACAGGAGTACAAATTTCTCTTGTGAATCTAGAAAGAAGTTTTGCCGGAAAACAGCCGTTTAAACTTGACTGTTGGTACTAGAAATATTTCGTACGCAAACTTGGAAAATTTAATACTGGAGTTATTCTTCTGGGCTTAAGTTAATTATTTTTTACGAGTTGCACCATGAATAAAATAATGCAACATTCGTAGAAATTGCACAATGTACATCTTTAAAAACACAAATCATTCAAGGTGTAAATATGATGAAATGAATGTGTATTCTCATTCATTCCAATTAGCGTAAATTCTTAAGTTTTTTTTGTTTGCGTTATTTAAGATCGCATCAACATATAGGCCATTAGCGACCACTATTGGTGTTAACTATAGTTAACTGTAAGGTGAAACGATATCTTAAGTATTGCGTCAAGCACATATTACCTTAATAACTTTAATGAAAGCAAAAGTATTGTTAACATCGTTTAACATAGGTGACTACCCAAATGAGCAACTTGGTTAAAAATATTAAAAAAACGTATTTTGAAAATAACTACTCTCTGATCGGGAGGTACTAGGTTTCGAGTCCCGACGGTGGCAGGGTTTTCGACACTAGCTAGCTAGTTAGGTCGAGTTCAGCTGCTGTCTGGAGGAGAATTCTAGATGTCGGCTGCTCTGATCCGTAGTTTTCGGTGGCTTCTCCAATCAACACCAGGCGAATGCCAAGCAGTTCTATACCAAACACACCCCGGACCGCGCGCGATCTTTCTTTCCTCTTCTCAGTCCTATCCTCACACCATACACACTTACACTTACATGCACTATACAACACACACATGGTGGTAGACCATTCGGAAGCTTAGAGCTTGTCCTAGCTGGGGCGGTGCCTTGATGGTGGGAGATACTTGGCTGCGGAAACCCCCTCTAGCCAACGAGACGGTCAGCGCAGGATCACTCCATACAGGGGGAGAAAATCGCCGCCATCTCCCACAAATGCACTACACTTACGGGGCTGGTGACTTTTGCCGTTGACGCGCCCGAAAACAATAAATGAATGAATGAATCAGTCCAACTTCCCCTCCACCGACACGTCGTCCATGGACCTCCGGAGACATCCTCTAACGCAACTATCACTTCCAACACATCAGCCACCTCCATTACCTCCACTACCACCACCCCTACTACAGAATCTAATACCACAGAATCTAATGTCTGTCATGACTACACACCACTCCATCTTGCATCAACACACCTACCCACCGCCCTCACAACCACTCAACTCCATCCAACCGCATTCTCAATCGGCACCACAACCTTATCCTCCACCGTATCAGCAATTCAAGGCCGGTCTCTGCTATCACCGACGGCACTACGGACACTATTACTATGAGAAGCCCGCCGCAGATCTACTACGGAATAGCGTCGTGCTGACCTGGCCGGTGAAAACTTTCCAGTTTGGACTTTGGTGTGTGGCTGATGCTCAGACGCACAGGATTTCGTCAGAACGACCGCGAGGTCTTCTAACCTTTTTGCAACGCAACCGTAAAATAACAGTTAGGAAATGCGTCCAGTGAATAACATCGCATAAGATCTGTTCTCTGCATAACATTCGTCGCTCTCAAGAAAAGAAAAGAAGCACTCAAAATTTGATGAGAAGTATGGTTTTATCCTGACTGGAGCAGTTTTTTTGCGGCCAAAGTGAAGTTTTTTTCTCGTAATATTGCATGTCTTGTGAACTCATTTTTAGTAATAAAAATACACTATTTTCTAAACACATTTCTCAACTCAAAAATTACCAGAGAGGGAGGGAGGGATGGAGAGTGGTGGGAGAGCGGAGGAGAGCACGGAAAGAGTAAAAGATGGGGTAGATGGAGGAGCGAGAATTTTATTTGTTTAAATTTTGCTTTGGACTACTGTTCAGGTAAAATTCAATTACAATAAAATATAGACTTGTTGATTAATAAATTAGCACTTCCGAGCTTTTTGACCACTCAAAGCAGAATGACTAGAGGTTCGTTTGGTGGGATGAACGGTCTTCAAAATGTTAGATTTGAACGTTTAAGACATTAAAAATACTCTAAATGCACACTATTTTCAGAAAATGTATCATATTTATATTGTAACATTTTTTAGTTCAAAATTCTACCCGAGCATTTGCGTAATACTACAAGTAGACATGTTTCATTTGATTGCAAATTGACGATAATAGATAGCATTAAATAATAAAATACCTTTCCGAATACATTTATTCAATGTTGTAATGAATTAACTAATATTATCCCTGTAAATGACTTTAACGACTATGGTACACTATTTCACGAGAAAACTTACACAATATTAGTACGAAATAATGGAATATATGGAGAAATTCCATTCAATAAATAGGCTTTGTTTGCCCTAAACAATCTCATATACAAACGATACCCGAACCTGTAAATTTTGATAGGTCTTATTTACAAATTAGCAAATGAATGAACATTAAAATGTTCATTTACATACAATTATATCAATCTTCACAATCCCCATTTTGTTAAAAAGTGTAATCATGCTCTCGAAGAAAACTGTGCCGCAGTAATTTGCTCCGTAAACCGCAAGGACCAAGAGAAACTTCTTCACGTTTTTACACAAAAAGAAGGATGTTTCGACCCTATCTGGATAGCTAGATCGAATTCAACCAAGGTCTACAGGAGAGTTATAGCGGCTGGCTGCTCTCGTCAGTCATTTTCCGTAGTTTCTCGGATTAACACCTGCATACCCTCATAAACGGGCCTCGGACCGCGCGCGATCTTTCCTCCCTCCTTTTCGTACCCTACCTCATACACACAGACTTACACGCACAGCACTACCACACACATCTGAAGACCTGTCATGAACTTAGAGCTTGTTCTGGCTGGGGCTATGCCCCGCTGTTGGGAGATACTTCTGGGGTAAAATCCCGCAAGTTGACATGTAGGTCGGCGCCCGATCTCACCATCCAGAGGGAGATCACCGCCATCTCCTTTGATAAAAACATGAACTACCCGAACGGGGCTAATGGCCATAGCAGTTGACTTAGTACAGAATAACTAATCAATAGTACAGAATAACTAATCAATCAATACACAAAAGACTATTAGTCTGTTTTCTGAAAATGTGTTTTTTTTTCTCTGACGAGAAAAAACTACCCACTTTATGCCTCGTGAGATACGCCACTTGACCCAGTGTACGTCGTGGCTCGGGTGAGCGTGCGTTTGGACCCCCCCCCCCCAGTTCGACAAGCTCTCTGGGCATTCCGCCGGCCCAACGTAATCTGAATACATATGAGGTGACACCGTTAATTTAAACAAATCTTATCGGGGCCAGTTCTCGAAATTTCTGTGTCGTTTTCCTCGTGGACCGCGTCTCCGAAGGCGGGGCTCCACTCTCGCGCCCAAGTTTCTCCTCTGGCGCACGCGGCGAGAGACGTACAGGAATTTACTGTCTCCGCCGGGACAAAGCGGTGATCACAGGAGATGTGAGAGACATTTAACTACACTGTCAGAAATTACATTAAATTTAATGTAGATTTAATATATGACATGCATTTTAATGTACCGTGTACCTTAAAGGGAGATTCATGTACCCGTACATAAAATCAATTAATTAATTTTCTACATTAAATTTAATTGTACACTTACATAAAATTTAATGCACACTTTCATTAAATTTAATGTACGCGTACATTAAAGTTCCTTATGTGTACAATTAATTTAATGTGCGTACATGATAGTTACTTTAATGTACTTTACATTAAAAGTAATGCAGAAATTTCTGAGAGTGTAGCGTTTAGTTAGCGATAATCACCAGGGGCTGGATAAAGATAGATTGATTATTTCATGTTTCCGAGCGCGTCAAATGATGTGATCATTAGTTCCGTAAGTGTGATACATGTTTCGTTATGCAAGATGGCTATATTCTTACACGGCAGGCTAGTGAGATCCGGCGCCGACCCGGCGTGTGTTGGCTTGCGGGATTTTCCACATCCAGGTATTTCACAGCAACGGGATATCGCCCCAGGGGGAATAAGATCTTTGCCAGACTGGTTTCCCGACATGTGTGATAGTGGAGTGCAGGTAGGGGTACGTATGTGTAAATAAGGGGAGAGGATAGGGCAGGAAAGATGAAGGAATCATCGCGGAATCGGTTCGCGGCCCGTTCATTAGGGTACTACTCAGGCATTCGCCTGGTTTTGATCGGAAAAACTTTGTAAAATTTCATTTTATTATCAGAGCAGCTGGCAGCTAGAATTCTTCAGACAGTGGCCTAGGTATCTAGCTTGAGTCAAAATTCCGACACCGTCGAGGCTCGAATTCCACACCGACAGAAATGTCAATAAATATAATGTAGATCAATGTATTGTACATTAAACTCAATGTAACATTGTATATTGAAATATACTAACACTGTTGTACAGTAATTTTAATGCATAAGTTAAAATCAGTGTAGATTTAATGTAGAGGTTCTCTCGTTTCCCTTGTCTCTCATCATTTATTTTATGCATTCATAATCATCAGTTCAAGATCATTCTTTCATTCATTCCAGATGACTCATGATGATCATTTTCATCTTATTTTTTATTCTCAAAGTAATGGTACTAAATCTAATCGTGCATGGAAAATAACGTTTTAAGATAATAAAAATTACAATCATTTTCTTCAAATTTTAAAAAATGTGAAGTAATTGACGGTGATTCTACTTTGCATGTAGATCAATATGAAATCGTTTCGAAAAAAATAATAATTAATATTATAAAAAATGAAAGATTTGGGAGGGGGAATGTATCCCATTGGTTTCTTGTATCCGATACTGATAATTACTTTCAGAAAATATGCTAGAGAAAAATTGTTATTTTCGACCAGTTTATTCGGATATATACACTCAGCTTCTTGTATTTATTTTAAGATGACAAATATCGAAATCCTTATCAGCAAGAGAGCGAGGTCAACAGCGGGATTGCCTAGCTTAAGTTCTGAAATTACAAATAATGTCGATAATTCGTAACAGTTTCAAAGTAAACTAAGATGGGATTAGGAAAATGGGAGCTGGGAGCTTTATCTTCTAACTAACTCTGTTCATTTCCCGTACTCAAATATTCTCAGTAAATAAGAAAATATACTTAAATGGTAAATACATATTCAAGAAAACATATACAGAACAATGTAATAAATAGTTCTCCTTTTGGAAATAACTCGTTGGATTTTATGAGGAATAGGTTTTCTATTGCTTTAACATTTTTAATGTCACTTCTATGTACTTGTTACTGTGTGTTACTATATAAACTTATTTTAATGTAATTTCTTTGTACTACCCGGAAAGTGCTGAGTTTAAATTCTAATTTTGGAATAGTCATTCATTAAAATAATATTTTGGAAATTCTCATTTGGAATGAGGGAAGATCACCGCCATCTCCCGAGAAAAACATGTACTACACTAACGGGAATAATGACCGAAGCAGTTGACGCGCCCGGAAACACGAAAAAATCAATCAATCAATCAATCAAACGACCAGAGCAACCGTCCAGCTTGGCGACTGCTGACAACCGTTCTCTCCGTCGTCAAATACTATAGACAATACAGGACAGCTCCCGGTTCTTCCGCGCAACCGATATATCGCGAAGTGTCCTGTATTGTCTCTTTAGTATTTGCCGTCGCCCATCCTTCCCTTTGGCTCCGCATGGCAGGAAATTCGGGGCGAGATAAACTAGATTATTTAAATAGATTTGATCACAAATAAAAAACTAGAACAAGAATACAAAGAACGGACGTAGGGAAATTCTCCTTTGTAAACAGAGCTATAGTAGATCGGAACGATTTGCCTGCGGCAGTTTTTGTGTCCTTTCCTTGCTCAGTGCGAGGATTTAGAAAAATATATATGAAATTAGTCAATAGGGTGAAACCGTATAGTGAAATGAAAAAAAGGTGCGATTATGCGTAGTCTACAGTAAAAAGTATTGAACAATTAATATTTAGATAAAGTTATAAGCAGTGCAGTGAAGTGAAGTGATTTTATTTCTTCTGAATATGACTGAATAAGTTCTGACTGGTGTGTATGTGAGGGTTCCTTCGTTTTGTATGAATGTTTTTTTATGTATGTAAATGCCATCTGCATATAAAGAAAATGACAGTCAATTTGTTTATATTTATTTTTTATATATTATTATTTTATTTGTAATTGGAATTTTGCATTCTGCCACCGGGCATCATCTTCCCAATTGCAGAATAAATTTCTATCTATCTTTGCGTGCAACGTCGCGGGTGCCTCGGGAGGCGCACCGCAGAGGCCCCCAAAGGAACTCCAGAGTGCGGTGGGCCGCTTAGACGCGCTCAATAACCGCGGACAAAGCGGCTACCTGCCGGCGTGCGCGCGCGAGTGCGAATCGTCTGCCGCGTGCCCTGCCCGAAATAAGCACCCCTCCCTCTTCCCCTCACCCTGTCCCGGGCGGCGTACCCCGTCACATGCAGCTGTCAACATTCTTACCAAGCTTAACCGCCAAATCTGCCACGGGAGGCGATGTGCTCTGCAGATAACGGAAGATTAGGGTCTCGGGGAGGATCCATTTGATACGCGCACGGTCGGCGGGGAGGTATGTCGGCGGTGCCAGTGGCCGCGTCCCGCTCGGGGGTGGACAAAGCGCGAGCCGCCCCGCCCGAGACCCTTGGGGGACACCAGAAAATGCATCCGGGCGCGGGAGCGCTGTGCATTGCATCCGCTTGCTAGTGGTAGCTGAAATGCGAACTAACGTGCATCTTTTTGTGTCACATCATTTTGTGATCAATCAAAGTCATTTTAGTGATTGATTTTTTTCGTGTTTCCGGGCGCGTCAACTGTTTCGGTCATTAGTCCCGTTAGTGTAGTGCATGTTTTTTCTCGGGAGATGGCGGTGATCTTCCCCCGCTGAATGGCGAGATCCGGCGCCGACCCACCGTCGGCTAGTGGGGTTTCCCCGTAACCAGGACTCTCCCACCAGCGGGGCACCGCCCCAGCCGGGACAAGCTCTAAGCTCCCGACCGGTCTCCTGTAATATGTGGCAGTGTAGCGCATGTTAGTGTAAGTGTGCATATGTAAGGGGAGAGGATAGGACGAGGAAGGAGGACAGATTTGAGCCTGTTTGATAGGGAGGAAGGAGGACAGCCCGTTTGATAGGGTACTTCTCCGGCATTCGCCTGATGTTGATCGGAGAAACCACGGAAAACTACCGATCAGGCAGCCGGCCGCTAGAATTCTCCTCCAGACAGCGTCTGAATTCGACCTAGCTGAAAAGCTAGTGTCGAAAATCCTGCCGCATTCAGGACTCGAACCTAGGACCTCCCTGTCAGAAGCGCTGCACTGACATCAGTTGATGCACTGAGCTACCGCTACCGGTCATTTTAGTAACACAACTATGATTTTTTTTACCCTTCTCTTGGCATATTGACAAATTTATTTTGTTCAAAGTTTACATGATTCTACATAGTATTGTTCTCCTGTGGGTCCAAGGAGTTCACGTAGTACACATTCAGCATAAGGTTTGTGGTACGATTTGTTGGTGCACACGAGGGAGAGGTATCGGTCTATCGCCAGATGTTTGTGGTTTTTCATTTTGTTCTTTTCGAAATTGACCTCCATTCACTCAATCTATCGTAGTCTCAATACCATAAAACACCAGTCATGTTTCCTGATGGCGTTCTCTAACGAGTGTTTAGTCAAATGGGAATGTCGTACAAAAAGCAGAACTTCCAGGCATCATTTTCCATTGAATATTCATCACTTTCCTAAGAACTCACAAATTTGAGAAATGGTGCCAATGTATTATATCATCGTATTTAAAAACTTAACATCAAAACGCGTAGCAAGTATTAAAACACGGAAAAAAAAAATTTTGACAAAATGAATGTGAATTCTTATTTCTCAAAATTTTGAAAAAATACTTAATAGGAGCTTTCAAAATTCCTTGTAAAAATATACAAAACGTCATACATAATAATAATAATAATAATAATAATAATAAAATGACAATAATAATATCTTAATTTTATTTACAGTATTATAGTTGTTCAATTATTTAACACCTGCGAGGACAGCAACTCAGAATAAGTGTATGAAACCATACCGACATTCACGCTTGCAACTATAAATAATTAATTAAAATCATATTTTTGATAAAACTGAAATCGTTAGTAATAAACTAGTTAAGCATTGCCCCCTTGCGAGAGCTCTCTTTGATTCCCACAGGGTGACCGAATTGACATATTTGACTGATTGCTAGTTTTCGAACAGTAAATTCACTTGCCCTTTGGAGATGCCTTTTGTGGTACAATGAGAGCTAGTGGTTGAAATGGAGTTTTCAGAAGGGACTTGGATGTTACCAATTGGACACGAATAGTTTACGGCTATTTTCCGGTTTCATTTCAATTACCGACATATCTTTAAAACCAAGGTACCAAGACCGTCGGTCATCGTACCACTTAAAATCTACTAAGAAATCGCTTAAGAGATATAAAACAACCCATGTGATAAATGACAGCTTTTAACTGAATACGGCTTGTAATTTACAAATCCATGGATAATTGGCAATTCAGAGACATCAGTTTCTTCAAATTGACTTTCAATATTTTACTTTTTTAAACTTAACTTCTGGATTGTAAGAGGAAGATATTAGCGGCAAAGATATGAGTGAGATCATGCATTTAAATACATATCTTGAATTATTGTAATAAATTTAAATGTGTGAATGTAGGGTTTTTGTAATAAATTTATATGTGAAATGATGAAAATTGAAAGTAATTAATTTTTAAATAAATTCCAGAGATTTATCTATCAAAATACATACGTATTCGTTGTTTCCTTCCCATAGTTGCAAAGTAAATATTCGTTCAAATATATCCATATATACTCGTGCAAACCATGTTTTGTACATATTTTTGTCTTTACAAAATTGTATCTGATCTTTCATCATTCCGTAAGTTCATTATACCATAAGTGGCTAACGCAAATCCAGTTTAGAGTCGTCACATTTGGATGAAAACTTATCGGCTTTCCTATTCAGTGCGCGACATTATCTCCATCTCGAGGACCTATGCTTGCGAACTTTAAAACCAGTTCCAGAAACATCTGACAGATAGAGAGGGCCCCGGTTTCACGTTGCTAAGACCTTCAGCGTGGATGAGTCAAGCCGTAAAGGAATGTTGAAGGTTGCGAAGTGTCTGTCCTGTTTATATCAGTTATTCCAAGAGAAAAGAAATGTAACTTTTTGTAGCATAAAAGGGATGTAGTCTATACATAAAAATATTACTGACGTTTTCACGGTCTTACTTTAAAAATAAATCATAATTACAATGATATTTTTTCTGAAGCAGTAAAATATTGATCTCAGTAACCGTCCAAGGTTTAGTTTGTCGTACAGGATCTCACGGACGTTTCTAGTAAAGAAACATAACACCCGTGTAAGATGTTTTCGGCCATCATTGGCAAACCATGTTTTCGCTTATTAATATTATTACTACCATTTCGTCCAAAGCATTTTTTGGCCATTGTTAGCATATTTCATAACTACAATTATTTGTGATACCTACATTCATTTTTATTTAACTAATTTAATGTTTTGTCTATTTGTTTCTTCGTATTCTTCTTGTAAAGAGTGGCAACATTATTAATTTCTTGTCCGTAGTTTTAATATTAAGAAAGTTGTGTAATTATACATTTGCCTATATAAAAATACAACAAACTACAATCACGTAACACTCTCATACACAGAATGAGTCATTTCATTAAAAAATAAAACACCCCTGTGGGTTCCTAATGACATTAACAAATATTCCTGTATTGTTTCAGCCTCAGAAACAAATAATTGTAGAATGTGTTTTCTTTAATGTTCCACTTTCATTTCTGTCCGTACAATGGAACTTTGCGCGCATTTCCAAGGTTCAAAACGCTGACATAGACGTAGGAAATCATTAGCGTCATTTGTAAACAGCGAGTGCATTGCAATTCTGGTAGATGTCTGGCAACGTCTGGCAAGACCACAAGGCCGCGTAAGATACAGAGCTAACGTATGCACTCCAATTCTGCCAACTCACAAAATTTCGTTTTTCTTCATTGGTATCCGTAAGAACCTATGTTTTTCTTAGTCAGTACTTAGTATCGTATCCTCAGTCCTTCCAAGCACTTTAAGCACAACCGCCTGGACATTACAGAAGAAGAGAAATATTTAAGAAAGAGCTATGCAGTAACGAAGCATCTAATTTGGGAGACCGTACTATAAACTAAACTTCAAACATGGTATAGGTATTACGTAATACGTATACTTCCATGAGATGAACATTTAGCTTTTCCACTGGCGCGTGCCTAATTGACGACAAAAGAATGGTTCCGAAAGCAAATTTTCTGCGCTTCCAAAAATAACTTCCCTTCCGCAACCTTGAGCACTTGCGGAAAAGAGAATGGAACAGGAAGAAGAAACAGGCGTTCTCCAATTAGAGTTGCTCTACAAAGAATGTCAGAGCGTCTCCCTTTTGGCCAAATAGCGTTTTACTGTCGAGACGATTGGACGTGAAAGTTACAAGCAAAACAAATCAACGAACAAAATAGCAAGTAGCTAATCATGCAGTCAAAATAGCGAGTAGCCTGAAGCACGATTACTGGCGTCATGATAAGTTTTTCAAATCTGATGACTATCAGGCAGGCAATTACTGATTCAAAGGAGTAGTTTTTACGTACGATTGTATATTTTTTATGCGAAAATATATTAAACATTTTTTAGACTAGCAAGAATGCATGACTTCCTACATCAAAAACATTTTACATTATTAAACATTCATTGCACATATTTGTAAAATACCATACATCTAGTGAACCCGTGAAACAGTTTTATCCACTTCATTAAATAAATAAGGGTTGTGTGTAATAGTGTTTTAAATAAGAGTAAATGAGTGTTAAGTGCAAATGAATGTCCAATAATTAAAAAAATACAAATTGAAAACTGTAAATGAAATTTAAAAGCCTGCCAAGCAAAAACATGAGAAAAGTCCAAAGAAAAATTTCACACGTAGGTTACATTTTGTTGTCATTAAGTTAGTTTTTAAGATTGTATTCTAGTTGGTTTGTGAATTTTATTCCATCCCAAAACTCTTTGATCAACTAAAGTTCATATCTCCAATTTTCCGGCCGATTCAGATACGTTTCCTCTGTACTGCTTATACAAGTACTTATACTTTTAGACAAAGAAAATCATCAAAACCATGCAAATCTCGAATTTCAATTTTTGGTCCAATTCCACTTTTCCTTTGTACAGCATCTCTCCACCTCTGTATTCTTAGCGACGATGAAAAGCAAGAAAACTGTTGACCACCAAAACACCGACGATCGAAATCTCGACCTCGAATTTTGGCCGTTTCTCTACACCACAGTGAGCGGGTAGTAACAAAACGGATTTGGCTACCAAAATATCGGCATCAAATTTTCGACCCGAATCTAAAACTGTTCCTCTATACCGGCCCGTCAAACCGCGCCCGCACGAGCTACTTCCCTGCCTGGGGAGCAAGGCGTTCCTGCTGGCACGAGCAACTTCCCCTGACCCCGCACTCACTTCCCCTTAAAATTCAGAAAGGGATGTACATGCAAGGCGGTGAATAGCGGCTTCGTACGAAAATATGTTTGACACATTTTCTTCTATCAAATAATCGAGAAATTTATTTTGTTTATTTTCTTCACGGCTTATTACTGTTGATGACTGCTTACTAATTGATGTTTATTTTCTTATTGATTGATTGATTGATTGATTGATTTTTTTCGTGTTTCCGGGCGCGTCAACTACTGTGGTCATTAGTACCGTTAGTGTAGTGCATGTTTTCTCGGGAGATGGCGGTGATCGTCCCCCACTGGATGGTGAGATCCGGCGCGGACGGCGAATTCTTGTTTTCATCTTATGTTGTGTTATTAAATTATTCAGCTACTTATTGTACTAAGCAATAATGTGAAATAAATTAACAAGTCTCTATAAGTTAACAATTCTTGCAAACGGACGGAGAGTGCTTTTAACTGGCAAGAATATTTGTCTGTTAAACCTTCTAACCCGAACACCAACTCTAAAAGAAACAAGAAACGAAGATAAGTTTGATTTAATTTTTAAAACATTTTCTCTCAATTGAGAATTTGAAATCGCACTGATGTATTATTTCATTTTAATGGATCATTTCTGTGCCTTCAATAGAAAATGGGTATCAATGTAGATAATTTTTTGTCAATAACTGTCATGTAACTTCTCTCAAAGACTGTCATGGGCCAGGTGTTCAGAGACGTACTGCTACACCTTAGCATTTGCACTACCCTCACTTTTAAATCTCGCGCCAATTTCCCTAAAAGCAGTGCCCGCGTGCTCGGATAAGCCTGTGCTCTGTAACACACAGTAGAGAAAAACTGTCTAATCGGGTTTGATAGCCGAAATCTCGACAACAAATTTTCGAGGAGATTCCAGTACTTAACATTTATATTATGTAATAGCTGAGGGGAAAGTGACGTAAACAACTGGCTGATATTGATCAATTAGAACAACCGTTACCGCTCCAACGTCTCTGAGCCGGAGGTTCTAGGGTAAGAGTTACGACGATGGAGGATTCGATATTAACTAGATATTGTGGGGATTCTGGTTAGGGGTTGTTGACGTTCCAATGCGAAGATGACCTTTTATTTCTTCGCATTAACTAGATAGCTACTTGGTTGTCCGGGAGACGCCGCGTCCTAAGTACAAGTGCCAACATTTCGGCCACCATTCTGCTACCTTCCTCAGGGCAAAATGCGTTGATTGCAGAATGGCGGTCGAAATGTTGTACCTGTTCCTAGGACCTTTTAATTTCAATCAAAAGATTTTATGCCGAATTAGAAATGATAGCCCAAAAAAGAATTGCATCTCAGATCTCTACTGTTTACGTTAGTACAAAAGTTGTGCAATGAGTAATATTATTAGAGGCAACCAGTGCTCACCAGACTATGTATGTTGCACGTATAAACGCCACATCTGGGCACGTCTGTTTTTAGATAAAAATTAATGAAGATGTGCCGATTCTAAATGTGGAAAACATTGTTGCCCAACAATTCTTTTATTGGATATATTTATATAAAGTGCATGGATACATGCGTATGTATATATGTATGTGAAAATGTGTGTATAATAATGTTGATCCTAATTTTGCGTTTCAGATAATAATGTTAAAACTGGGAATATACAGTTTTTTAATGTTACTGATAAATTAAGAGGATGGCTTTTCAAACATTTTATTGTGATAGTTACAATTATTGATTAATAGATTCATAAGAGGCATTGAATGAACTGATTGTATTTTAAGTTCCTTTCCAATTATTAATAAGTAACAAGTCGTGTTGACAGAACAAAAGCGTATTGTAAGCGACATAGGCACATAGGTTGGAGCAACCGCTCATGGACTTGTGACTGCGCTGCGGTTTATCGCCGCTTGCGGCAGAAAGTTTGTAAATAACTACTTCTGTTTGTGCCTAGGACGCAGTCTCCCAGACAGCCTAGTAGCTACTGACACCGGCCGCGGAAGCCTACGCTCTCGTTAACTAGATAGGTAGCGCGCGATCTTTCCTTCCTCTTAGTTGTCCTATACTCTCTCTCTACTTTCACACACACACACACACTTATATGCTCTACACTACCACAAATGTCGGGAGTTTAGTTTGCTCTGGCTGAGGCAGTGTTCCTCTGAAGGAGATACCTGGAGGAACACTCCACAAACCGACGTATAGGTCGTCGCTGGATCACACTTTCCAGTGCGAGAGTAACCCCGCCATGTCCCTGGATAATAAGCTGCTCTGCACTTACGGAACGACATAAGTTGGCGCGTGCGGAAACAAATAAGGAAGCAATGCGTACACAATAGAAAACATAGAAAGAGAGAGATGCTCACCGACGTGTACAAAACTGCGCACAGTGTCACTTACGGAACGACATAAGTTGGCGCGTGCGGAAACAAACAAAGAAGCAATGCGTACACAATAGAAAACATAGAAAGAGAGAGATGCTCACCGACGTGTACAAAACTGCGCACAGTGTTGGCGTGTCGGGTGAGCCTGCCGGGCAGCGGGAGGGCCGCCGAGTCCAGCCCCCGCTGGCGGTGGTACAGGTCGAGCATGGCCTGCGGCACGTGCGGCGGGTCGGCGCCGCGGCGGCGGGGGCGTGGCCGGCGCCGGAGCCCCAGCAGCGCCAGCAGGCCCTCCCGAGGGCGGGCGCGGGCGCGGGCGCGGGCGGCGATAGCAGGAGCACCAGCAGCGGGAGCAGCAGCTGGCTCGCCAGCATCCTCCCCTCAGCGCCTCCTCACGCACCTGGCGACCGACGAGGATCACATATACAGGATGTCCGGGAAGGAAACGTCGAAAAATCGAAAATAAAACAATTTTAAGCCTACGTAGATATTCCGAATGGTTGAGAAATTTCGAAAATAAGCTCTTAATATAATTTAAACATATTTTGTCTTATAACTACTAGATATTCCGAATGGTTGGAAATTTTCAAAAATAAGCTCTTGAGATAATTTTTAACATATTTTGTCATATAAATTACTTGGATACTCCGAATGACTAAGCCGCAATAAGCTTTCAAGTGTTAACTTAAAAGAATGATTTCTATGCAAAAATTTGCCTTGTGGAAGCCTAGAAACATGTTAATTGTTTATGAACAAAATAAATGAGAAAATTGTTCAGAAAGAAAAATTAAATCAGAAATAAAAAGCACCCAATGTACACAATTCGCCTGTTATTTTTTCGGATTAATTTAATTGTGGACTTTCCTTATCGGTTCCCAGTGAACGTATTTAAACAAGAGAGGTATCAAAAAAATTGAGAGTGGATGTCACTATGTATTGAATAGATCACAGCATTCCTTTTATTAATGAAAGGCTACGAAATGTGCGTTGTTTGAAAAGCGCGGCTAGAATGGAAACTGGAAGATGATGTCATGCGCTAATTGACATGTTCTCAGGAAAAGGATGAGCAGTTGATCATGCTTAAAGGACATCGAGTTGTGTGATCGTTAAAACGATTGTTTGCAACTATCATTCGTAAGTATTCAATGTACTTTCGTATGTATCATTCTTGTGATATCTACGGAAAACATCAATGAGGTGAGGAAGTTCTGATCATTATTTGGAAATTGCATTTCATACACTTTGCGGCATATATATTAAAGTAAGGTTAATAGCACGATTTTCTATTGGAGACCAAAACAATATTCATTAATATAAGTGTAAAATAAAACAAAATTTAAACATAAATACAAAACATAGTATATTCATGGGAACACAGTATTTTCTATTGTAGCTTTTCTACACCACTTCCTTCTGTGCGATGTAATCGCGCGATTCAACTAGTTTATTGTTTGTAGCAGGGATTCCCAGGAATTTTTCTTTCATCGACCCCTTTTAAAGAAGTTGTTGGTTCAATTGACTTTGTTATCTTCACTGTTGGGCAATGGTTACAAAATATTGAGCGTTTTCCTACTGATCATAACATTTCTCTTGTGCATATTGCAGGGAATATTTTCTTCCGCGAACACATAAATATAATTTGTTGAATTTTCTAAACATCCTAAAGGATGGGAACAAGGATGAGAATGAAAAGATCGTCAGCACGTCATACGCAGTTTCAATTGTTTTTTGACGTAAAATAAATAAATAAATAAATAAATAAAGATTGGGCGGGGTCCGGGTCCTTTTCTTAGCGAATACCTCCGCCATTCACCTGGTATTGATCTACGAAACCACGAAAAAATCCGAATTAGAGCAGCCTTCCGCTAGAATTCTCTTGAAGACAGCAGCTGAATTCGACCAGCTATGCATCTAGGGTTTAAAATCGCCATCGCCGGATCTCGAATCCAAGAACCTGCCAACCAAACATGTTGCAGATGCGCCGGTGTCCATTGAGACATCGTTGCTAGTCGGGAGGTCGGTGGCGGGAGGGGTGGATGCAGAAACAAGGCAAGAGGTAGGATGCGGCGAGGTGGGTTGGGTGAGGCGGTGCAACCGCAAATGAGGGAACTCGATCCGGGCGATTGCGGCTGAGTCACACGACGTAAGACGTCAGGCCTCAAGCTCAGCTCAGGCGTTCGCCACCGCGGCGCCTGGGCCACCTCACCTGCGCCCCAGCGAACGGCGGACGAGAAGCTTTTCCTCACAAACAGCTATTGTATTTGCATAAAAATAACACATGTGGATTGATTGATTGATTTTTTTCGTTTTTCTGGGCGCGTCAACTGCTTCGGTCATTAGTCCCGTTAGTGTAGTGCATGTTTTTCACCGGAGATGGCGGTGATCTTCCCCCGCTGCATGGCGAGATCCGGCGCCGACCTACCGTCGGCTAGTGGGGTTTTCCCCTAACCAGGACTCTCCCACCAGCGAGCATCGCCCCAGTCGGGACAAGCTCTAAGCTTTCGACCGGTCTCCCGGAATATGTGGTATTGTAGTGCATGTTAGTGTAAGTGTGTGTGTAAGGGGAGAGGATAGGACAAGGAAGAGAAAGGGCAGATCGCGCGCGGTCCGTGGCCCGTTTGTTAGGGTACTGCTCCGGAATTCGCCTGGCGTTGATCGGAGAAACCACGGAAAACTACGGATCAGAGCACTGTTCTGAATTATGGTGTAAAACGCGTTGGAAAATTTTGTATTAGCTGAATTCAACGATGTGTGTTATTCAGGAAGGGCAAAGGCCGGAATCTCACCGTCGACTTGGAAATGCACGAAAGAAGCGACTAAAACTAGTCGCTTCAAATTAGCGTTTATTTTAGAAAGCTACCATATACCAGTGACGTGAACTCTAACAACTTTTTGAGTCGTCACCCATTATATATCCTATTCCATAAGTGTTCCGTTTGTCTATTTTCTGTTTGCCGGCGTCGGTGGTTACTTCCGCCTCTCAAACAATCGCTTGCGTCACAAAAATCACCTTCACACTTGGAAGTTCCAAGGACGAGCCAATTATAGCAAAGAGGCTAAGAAAACTAACAAATTTAAAACGTCGGTTATTCCTGTAGGATATGACTATACCATGCCATTTATCTAGTCTGTTTTCCCGCAAAATAAATTTCGAATTCCATTGCTTAATCAAGGCCTATGAACCAATTTGAATTGTTCTTATTTGCATAATCAAAATTCACGGAGCTAATACGCTCGTGTTTGAACAATCGAAATGAACAGCCAACCACCAACACCTATTTAAACCCAACAAACAGACAGACGTCCCAAATCCCACCTCTAAAACATTAAGGAATGTTTTCATCATAACGGTTAGAAATTAATATTTACTGTGGTTTTTGTTCTAGTACATTTAGTTTATAATTGAAATTAAATTATCCAACAGGGTTTTTGAATTTAATAATAGTTTTCCATTAATTGTTTTCTGTATTACAATTTTACTTAAATTGCGCCTAGAGAAAAGTGATACAAATTATAATTTATTCCAGAATTCACGATTGAAACGATTATCAAACACTTCCAACGTAAAAGGAAATCCTGGAATTAATCCAAAGGGGTAGTCTATTTAGCATCTAACCCAAAGCGCCGGGTTCGAATCCCATTTGTTACGTCGGCTGCGAGAGCAACGCGGCGTGAAGGAGCTCTTAGCCGCCATCTCGCCGGTGACGCGAACATCCTTTGAGTTGCGTCATTAGTATTCTTCACGTGTCGAAGAAGATTAAAGAGGGCGCTCTTTATCGCCGTGGAATTCTCTCGGCTGCGCCAGGGCATCCCCGAGGAGCATTCCGGCGGCGGCGCTTCGAGGGCCGTCCCTTCCACACTCCGCACTCCACGCTCCCAGACGCCAGTCATCCCCATCATTCCACAGGCGGTGGACGCCTCCGAGGGCGACCCCTAACGAAATTATGGGCTGCACAACGAGCGATGTCTTGTAATTTAATGGGGATTCTTTCTAGTTCGAATTTTGGGGGTAAATGATTGGCATTACTACCCCTACTGGGCGACGTTGGGTTGTTCGTTAGTCGTTGGTTATGTGCATGACGAAGTTGATTGCTTTTAATTATACAATTTAATATTACTTACTATATATTTTTAGTAAAAAAACATGTATCAAAGTAAATAGTATACGATATTAGTAGTAAATAGTATACGATATAGTATCCGTACATATGTTAATTACATTTTTTTCTGAATTCTGTCATGATAATCCTTGCGACATAATGCGAAAATACTGATATCCGTAATCCGCAAGTAATTTACATTTTATATTTAGTATTTATGTATCAATCGTCAATATCAACTTGCCCCCGTTTTAATATTCTCAGAAAACTAGTAAAGTTCTAAGACATTGCCCATTGCCATTGATAGAGAGACGAGCGAAAACGTGCTGCCCAGAATGAAGTAGTAACTCGAAACATGGGAAGTCCCAGGTCTTCCACCTCGGCTGTAGTACTGAGTTTATCCGCCATAACAAACTTCCCGTCAATGAGAAAGAAGTGTTGGGTTTTTCCCGCGGTTGGAGACCCGAGCGGCGGGCGTAGTTGCTACGCAGATGGAGGGAAATGACCTGGCCGTCTAATAAGCTATAGTTGTTAAAACCATCTTCACGTTTGACATCTCTTTTCCGCGTGTACGTTTGGAAAAAGCTATTGGCGAAACTGGGACCAATTGGAACAATCTAATGATTCACACGCTTCCTTTTCTTCGTAAAAAGTTAAAAAAATGTTTACAAACAAATGAATTTGAGGATTAATGTGAAAATCTCAAATACTCATGGCCCGCAGTATCAAAAATGCTGCTGAACATGGTAAACACAGTAAATGGTTTTCTAAAACGTAGCCCGAATACTGTTCAAGAACATATAAAAGATTTTTTCCTGATTTATCTAATGCAATCGTACAGACGTTGCACACAGCCAGAGGCTGAAAATTGTTTTTAAAAGTGTTTCACGCATTGGAAATCAGTAATATAGATTTGTTGGATGAGTTAAATATTCACAGTTATTTCTAGATACTATTCTTGCGAATCTAAAATATATATCTAGTAGGTTTTCTTGAAATTTTCTCAACGCAATATTCACTCGTTTAGGAAATCGGGAAGAAAAAGATCCATCTCTAAGATATCAAATTATTTACTTTTCTTTTATCTTGAAGTTCGATAATTACAATTACAACTATTTTTTGCTACGTTTTTCCAAATCTCTTCATGCAAGTGTGTAAAACTGTTCAATCATTCCCAATAGCATTGTATTCTTTCATAAAATCAGGATATGTTTCAAAATGTAGCCCTCACGCAAAGATAGAACAAACTAGCAGCAACTTCGGAACATTATTAAATTATTTTCGTATCACTTTTAAAACTATTTTTCCATAGTTGTTTTTTCCAAGAAGTACTTTTAAGAACATTGTGTGTTGTAATCGTAATTTCATTGTGTTTTTCGCGAAGCATCAGCAATTATTTGTAATTACGACGAAGAGTATAACAGTATTACGGAAAATGATTAGTATTGAATGCAAACAAATGCAAAAAAATGATTAGTATTGAATGCAAAGAAAATGCAAACTTAGACACGAACATTAAATAAAACTGAAAATTCCTTTAAAGAAGCATAACGTGTTGCTTCTAGACGTTTCTACACAAGAAAACGGAGGAATATTCTCCTATTTAGAAAATATTGATGCCTACGTATGAAGTAAGGTAGGAAGAGGTGGATTGGCTTAATTGAGAAAGTAACAAAGGGTTAAAGAGCTAATGGAAGGAGAAGAAGACGTGAAATAAGGTACAAGGTAAATTATAGGAACTTGTACGTCCCAAATAACTGAATTATTGAGAACCATCTTTTCGGTAGCCGTTTTTAGGAGAGACTGGGCAAAATTTTGAGAAAAAATGGGCATTGGAAGGTGTGGACTGGCGACGAGGCCCACTGCACCTCCAGGACAAGGAAGCCTCTCTCTCGGTGCGGTCCGCAGAGTATTAATACCCGTCGTTGAGCCGTCGCCTGTTCTCTGCATTGTCCTGGGCTCAGGTTGTGCTTGGTAATGAGGAGAGAGAGGTAGGCGGTAGACGGGAGGGGAGGAAACTGCCCTCTGGAGGGAAGCAACGGTTCGACCGCCTGGATGGTGCTGGATGCCAAGGACTAGGACAGAAGCTGTTCCTTCTGCTGGAGGTGCTCCTAAAAAAATCTCGATCGTTTTTGATCATTCAAATAAAGTTTCGGATCCTGAGATTTTACCAGGTGGGTTGAATAATAATAAAAAAAATTCTGAAGTGTGCTGATGTTTTGGAAAATATAGTTTTATTTTCACGGATATGAAATACGAGAAAAAACAACTCTTGACTTAGGACATAAAGCCAATGTTACAAGTCTTATAATATTATGTTTAATATTGTTTGTATCCTGCAATAATGAATTAAACTTACAAAAACACAAATAATATAAAATTAGCCCATCACCAATGTTTGCTGAAAAACTAGTCCAAATTGCATAAACATAAAACAACATCTTATATGAATAAGAAAATCGAGCTAATATATTGAAATACGCGAAAGAAACTCCTGTATCATGTCTTAAATAAGCACTTCTGGTCAAAATATTATCAAGTCATTTAACACTAATGTGTAGACGTTTCTAAGAAAAAAATATTAATATCTTATTAATTTAATTTTTTTATTATTTAGCCTATCTCATCAAATCTCCTGATTCAAAACCTTCTTTGAAGTGTGTCCCTAATGTATTTAAACACTTTCACCATTAGGTTTCTCCTCGTACAAGCCATTTGCTCTTTTTCTACACTCTCAAGCGGGATTTGCAAAGAATTTTACCACTGTGGGAACAATGCTACGAACTATGACGGCATGATGTAAGTAGTCCTTCACATTACAAAGGGGTATCTCGAACTTTACACTGGACACTTAAGTTGGCCATGCACGGCCAATACCGGTAACCTCAATGAAGCAAGTAGTGGAGATTACTTTTGTAACCGGCGCAAGCCAGGCTTGCGGGCAGAGCCTGTACAATGAAACACGTACAAGAGTCAACCGCTTCTCTTGAAGGTTTCGAACCAGCCACACTTTGGACCAAGGTGTGGAGCTGGAACAGTTTCTCACCATTATGAACATTCAAATAGTTTTTAATAAGAAATTTAATATAACAACGTAAAATGATAATTCTATTTTAGATTTTGAAACTGTTGTCACCAACAACTTTGCAGTGACTTATGAGATCAAAAAGTGCAGGGACAAGTACAGAAAATTTCCCAATAAAGTGAATCAGGTACGTACAGATGACGATGCAGAAGAGAAAACTACGAAAACTGTTGACTCAACCGGCATTTTTAAATCACTGTAATAAAATGGATTCACGAAATAATACCAAAACATCAATCTTCTAAAGAATGTGAAGTTCAACATGTGATATTAAGTCACGCCTTTTCTCACAACAACAACAACAACAACAACAACAAAAGTACGTGATTACAAGGCTTGTAAGAATTATATTAGCAATTTCTGTACCCCGGCATCATGATTTCGTTGTTTTAATCTGCTAGATTCTACCTTCATAACCAGGCACCTGAAATGGTCTCTAATTTATGTCTTCATTAACATAATATTTTAATTTCTCGTCTAAAATTTAATACGGACATTTATGCGAAAGAGGGACAACTTTTTGCAATCAGTCATCTAAGATGAATCATCATAAAAGCCTCCCTCTGACAGCTCGGATCTGAAGTAGAATATATTTCTGTCTACAAAACCTGTGTAATGAATCTTGATAGCTGCTGCAGAGTGTAACCCAACAAACTAAACTCCAAAGCCGTCAAAATATCCGTTCGCAAGTTGTTTGTGTTCCAGATGCGATTGCCCGGGCCTCGCCTCGCCAACGCGTTCCTCCGACTGTCCTCCCGCTACTGGCTTGGCAAGGTTTCACGTTAATTCCAGGCGTCTAGCGGCATTCCTGGGTTATCGGGTGCTGCGACGGAGCAGGCACCTGGCTGACGACCACACCCACCGTCCAGGTACGCGGCCCCCACCCACCCCGCCCGCGCCCCCGCCCCCACCGTCGCTCGACGCCCGCCCGCCCGCCCGCTTGCCCGTCGGCCCAGCTCCCGATATCTGCTCAGAGAGGTCGGGAGTGCGCCGGCCGTGGGAACTCTCCTCGGTCCATTAGGAGCCCGGGTCCCGCGCCTGCCCGCAGACGACCACCCCAGACGAGCCCTAAGGGCACCCCCACCCCATATTCGACTTCTGCCCTAAATGCTACTCATGGGAAGTTTCAGGGTGGAGGAATGGGAAAGTATACATTGTTTCGATGAGTCGCTGAGAACATTTTATTTTTTGACACCAAAGTGCAGAAAGCAATTCTGCTCCAAGATGTTTTTTGGGAGTTACAGAAGTAGATTGCCCAGTCCAATGGTGCAAACGACTGCGATACAAACTGGTTTGGGCCGGAGCTACTGGTTGAAATCCTTCTCAAAATAATACGTATGTAATTTTGGCGTGGGAGTTTAGAGTAACTCTCAATGCTTTCCATAATATCAGACACAAAATCAAGTATTATACCTTTTTTCAGTATTTGGGTGCCATTCCCGTCGAATAGAAAAAAATTGAAACGGACTGTCCGTGCCAACGGACATTGAGGTTATTGAGACAATACCTCAATAACTGAAAAGAATGTTATCGTATTTACTGATGAATGAAATTTGTTTTTTTTTTCTCGAAAGTGAAAACATGAAAGTATGATTCACCTTATAATATATCTGCAGAGATGGTGAACAATTTTTTGTGCTGAAAAATATCTTCACCACTTGCGGCTCCATTGAACATGATTAAATTATCAAAATAAACCGAATTTTTGCATCAGGTAGAGTCGGCAAATACTCCTGATCATATTACATAACTATAACAGTGACACCATTTAGTTTTATTACATGAAATTACACACTTATTGCACAAAAGATTGATTATATGCACCCCACATCTGTTCTGTTAGTATACCACTCAACGGATTTTGGATGAACCTTTCAGAAACGTCAGTGCTTTTGAGATAATATGTTGAAACATCACACTTTCCCAAACGTTTAAGGTCGCACGTATACTACCGAAGGGAAAGCAGCGGTATGACGTCAAGAGGAAGTTTGAGTGAAGAGAAGAGTGCGGGGGTTCTTCGGGGCATTAAACTTCCCTAAAAGGGCTAAGAGGGCAATAGACTGCGAACGATACATATCGTTCACAAACAATTGAGAGATTCTCTTCATTCCATAACACGGGAATGGTGTAGAACCGAAGGTAAGACGTTGCTGCATTTCTGAGAAATACCATTCTGGCAGAAAGCAGTATTCACGCGTAAGCGGTTGCTATGCAATTGCTTTAAAATATTTCATCTTTGTAAAAATAAAATAATTTAAAATGCGAAATGATTGCTATTGTATGAGCATTGATGTGAACTAAGGAAAGATCAAACAAATGTTAATGCAGGGCACATAATCGATGTTGCTTCTCAAACCAAAATACGCACCTGGCTCACTATTTTAATTTTTTAATTTATTTTATATCCAAAAAAAAAACAGCTAAAAACTTCCTATGACGTGATATTGGGAAAAGTGAATTGTGTGCTTATTTTCAAAATTCTGTGATTCCTACACTAAGTCATATACTACTCAAATTTTGAAAATAATAATAATAATAATAATAATAATAATAATAAAAAAATACAATTTTAAAAAGATAAAAAAAGCTCCCATGTAATAAAATCTATTTCCAAGGATAAAAAGGCAATAAATTTTGGCTCTTATCCATAAAATCTGTACTAAGTGAGAGTACAAGCAAGAAAGATGAAAATTTTGTTTTAATTAGAACTATTTAACTAGTACCTACGGATCAGAGTGAGAAAATAGTCTGCCTGCGAGAGTCAATGACTCTTGGGATTGAGAAGAGCAAGAGGTAGCATTTACATGGAAATGGAATTTTAAGTATTTGGTGGAGGAACACTACTATTCGCGAATAGTTAAAACTTCTACTCTGAACAAATTACACTCTTTGCGGGTTTTTTCCCGTCCAAAATTATTATTTACGTGAAGTAAAATACAGAGATATGGCGTAGAAGTATTATTGGTCGCATGCTCCCTAGATAACATCAGAACGCCCAGATAATCATAGTTCCGTGTAGTGAAGAACGGTGAGTGATACGCAGAATAATTACCAAACATTGTATATAAACTACGCAGATATACTAGAGGCAAAAAAGGACCATGCAATCCGTCCTTTTCGTTTTAACAACAGCAAATTGCACAGTGCAATTACGTCACTTCCCATGAGCACTTTGATCTCTGCGCATATAATTTTTCAGTTGTGGCCTATAGGAAAGGCGCATTATCCGGGCAATGTCTTCCGCCGTTATTCCCAATTTTCCTTTTTTTTACTGATTTCAATACCCATCCCCAGAATCTTTTGCGAGGTAATTATTTACATATTAACATTATGAGCAGTACAAATCTAGGTGCGCGTATTATCGGCAGAAGCGAAGGGGAAGAATGATTTAACCTAGCTAAAATTAACCTTGCAACTACCTTATAACTAACATCCCTTAAACTAACCTGTTTTCAGATTTATTTTTTGGATATTTATCTATTTATAAAAATATAATTTATTATTTTGTTAAATACTGCCTTAATTTGAATTGCTTTTTCTATTTACCAATTCACTCTCACATTTACAATTATTTATACACATATTCTACCTAGATACAGTAGTAGATGTGGTGACAGTGCCTGTCAAATGGCACGACGCAGCAAGTGGTCCGCGGCTACGGATGCACCATTTTGTCCCCACCCTCACTCAAAAATGTCTCATCACATCACGTCACGTCATATCACTCAACGCTTGGCTCCACCAGGCCTTAACCCTGTCTCGCCATACCATGGGAGGCTCTGCCTGATGCGTCACTTCACGACATAGCCCGTTCTGCTCCACCGTGCAGCAACTTCGGCCAAAAAGTCCTAAGAGTCGAGACCCGACGGTGACGTATTTTTGACACTAGCTAGATGGCTAGGTCGAATTCAGCCGCTGTCTAGAAGAATTCTAGCTGCTAGGAACGGAAGTTTCCCATGATTTTTCCTATTAATACCAAGCGAAATCCGGAAAAGTACCCAATCAAAGAGGCCTACGTACCATGCGCGATCTTTCTTTCCCTCTTCCTCGCCGTCCGCAAGCACGCTTACACTTACATTTCCGACACTACCATACATGATAGGGGATCAATCAGGAGTTCTCTGTGCCCGCTGGAGGAGATATCTGGAGATGAAATACTCCGCAAGCCGACATGTAGGTTGGCGCTGGCTGTTAGCATCCAGTGAACAAGAACCATCGCCCCTACCAGAGAAAATACTTAACTTCACTAACGGACCTAAGCACGGTTCACAGCAGATGACACGCTCGGAAGAATCAATTAATCGATCAATTTTCTTCCCCGCCATGTCAGTTTTCGTCACCCTCTCTCACGTGTAGTTCTGTCCGCCCGGCCAAGACAGACCCCAAACCCGTCCACGTGACTCCGCACCGCACCGCACCGCACCGCACCGCACCGCTCCGCACCTCACCTCACCGCACCGCACCGCACCGCACCGCACCCCGCCGCGCCGCGCCGCGCCGCGTTTGAGCTAGGTCTTCCAAGAAGCCTGGGGTGCGGAGCTCATTCTCACCCAAGGGGAGGCGGCGGAGGCGGCGGGTCGTCGGCCTCGCGGGGGTAACGGATCCGCGATGCACACACAAAGGGTGAGAGTGCCCACTCAGCGCGACTAAGTAGCACGTGCCACTGGCGGCGTTGGTAGCCGCCCCGGCTGCGGTATGCCACCGCTGCTCCTGTAAAGATTCCACTGGCGTCACAGCCTGTCAGGCCCTGTCACAACCCGGGGGATGGAAGGCTGCTGAGCAACTGGAGGGGAGAGGTAGGTTGGCGACCGCTCAGTGGTATGCAGTGTGAGGTTCCTAATGAGTTTTTCTGACGTTTATTGCTGGCAACTTACGAAGAGGGCGTTGTTTAGCTGTACAGCAGATATTTACATTCCATTGCCGCTTCTGTACAAGCTTCTGTTCCGCTTGTACAAGTATTGTTTTTTTTACTTGTATTTGATGGTGACCTGCTCAGTTTGCATCGTTAACAGGGCGAAAATGATGAACAAATGTATTTTTTTAGGATAGGCGTAAATACTTTAATAATTTCTTGCAATGTTTGCGAAAATTTGGGGAAGATTTGGTAGTAATGAATGAAATTACATTATTTTGATCTGGGATTGATAATATATATTGATAACAACCGTGTTTTAGTAATATCGTCAGTTCAGAAAATGGTCTTCTGATATGAAAGAATCTTGGGTGACATTGTTTATAATGCTATCTGTCTTAACCACAAAAAGGTACCAAGGAAATTATAGAATTTTATGGTGTTTAGGGGCTTGTGGTGCGGTGTGTTATTTTACGAACGAAATGACAGATATTAAATCTTCACTTGACTAATTTAATGATTTAATGGCAAAACGTACTAGTGATAACTTGAAAATTTACTAGTGATAACTTGAAAATTTACTCGTTAATTTCAAATTACAAATACTTGTCTCCTAAATTTAAAATTACAAAATACTCGTAAATTTCAAATTTTATGTGAGGCACTCTAGAATCTTTGTACTAAGACACTCCCAAGAACGTTACCTTCCACAAATCTATCTCTAAAATTAATGATTAATCTGATGATTACTGATTAATAATTAAACATTATTGCCTTAACCAGTAGTAAAAATTGTATTAGATTTAATTTAAAAAATCTGCAAGGAATTATTTACTAATTATGTCAAATTCTCTTTCTTGTAATGCGTTTTAGGAATAACATACATGCAAGCTAAAATAAAAATACTGTACAATGATACGATAATGAATGAAAGCATGTTTTCTAAAAACATCACCAGCTTTTAATTAATGGCTATCCTTGAATTTTGGTTTCGCAAACAAATGAAATACCGTAGAATAAAAAAAGTAAACAACGAACAGTGTTTCTCAGGGAATGCTCAACTATCTCCAGGGTAAGAAATCTTTTCATTAATATTTTTCCATCATTCATAAAATATGAATACATCAAAAGTAAACAGCCCTTCCTCTTCTTGCATTACGGAACATTCTCTTCCGACATGCTTCATCCGGGACACGCTACACGCAAAATAACACGCCCATTAACCAGCCGACGTGCGTGTCCTTTCTTCTCATTTGCTTCATAAACTGCAGACCCTCCGTTCCGGCCGTAAAGCACGAACAACCGCCCGGAGCAGTTTCACAGGCGCCGACTTCTAACGAGGCAACGCGACCCGCCCTCTTCCACGCTCCAAGCCAGCTGGCGGGGCGGCGGCGAAGGAGATCATCCATGCGACCTGGGGGGCGGGGCCCGCGTGCAACTGGGAGGAGCTGGGGGACGGGTGTGGAGACAGAGAGGGGTGGTGAAGATGGAGGAGGAGGATTGGGTTTGTTTGTTGATTCATTGAAGTTTCCGGGCCCGACAGTTGTTGTAGTCGCTAGCCTCATTAGTGTATTCGATGTTTTTATCACGGAATTTCATGTGGATGGTGAGATCCGATGCCGACCTACATGTCGGCTCGTGGAGCAATTTCTCTCTCAGTTATGTCCCTCAGCTTGGCATCGCCGCAGACAGGGTATGTTTTAAGCTTCCGGTTGGTCTCCCGTGATGTGTGGTGCACGTAAATGTGTGTGTAAATAACGGGCGAAGAAAGGATAAGATAGAGGAAGGAAAGATAGCGCGAGGAATGAACGAAAGTCCTTAATCTATTTCTTACGATACTGCTCCAGAATTCACCTGGCATTAATTGGAGAAACCACAAAAAAAAAAAAACTTATGAGAGTAGCCGGCCGCTAGAATTCTCCTTGGGAAAACGACTGAATTCGACCTAACTATACAACTACTGTCGAAACTTCGCCACCGTCGGGACTCGAACCTAGGACCTTCCGGTTAGCGTCGCTGCAGAACCAGTAACAATCCTGGCAATGAGCTTAAGTGAAACGTTACGAGGGTGGAGTGGGTGGGTGGCGACGGCAGGCCAGGAGGAGGGTGTGGATATGTGGTGGGGCGGGGAAAGTAAGGGAGGATGGGGTCTGTGGATAAGATACGGAGTGGATGGGAGTCAGGGAGAGTAATGGCTGTGGAGTGTGTTGGGGAGAGTGTGCGGGAGATGTGGAGGAAGGGAGGGGCGGGCCGTGATGGAGACAGGGCAGTATGGGTGTGGGTGGTTGTGTTTCGCAGTGGGGACGGAGGTGGAGGCGGGGAGGATGGAGACAGGGGGTGAGGGAGGGAGTGGTGGAAGTGGAGCAGGATAGAGGTTGGTATTATCCGCGAACTTTTTCTTGAGCCTTCATTTGACTAAATCTAAGAAGATTGAGGATTTTGTTTATATCGATGCCGGATCCATTATATCACGTATATAGCTTATTTTCTACGCAAAATATTTTCTATTTCACAGAAGGGGCAATTTATGATAAACAGATATTGCCAATATTGTTTGCTCCTGTCATTTATTATTAATTGAACTAATGTTGGATAAAAATGTATGGACTCTAGGGCAAAAAGAAAATTTCTGAGGCTACTAGGTGGCTCGCGGGGAAGTGTGGAGCAGGATGGTGGAGAGGGCGATGGCGCAGGCGAGGCAGGCTGGAAGCGGTGGATTTGCTCTGCGGCGGGTGCGAGAAGGGCGGGGCGAGGGCGGGGTGTTTCCGGGAGCGGACGCTGAGGTGGGGAAGGATGCAGGTTCGCCTGAGCTGCAGGGCGTCGAACCGAAGGACCGGTCTCAACTGAAGCCGGAACACGTTGCATTCAGCTGCGAGCGAAATGTGTTATTTCCGGGGCACTTGACAGATATTACTTGGCACACGTTTGTGCAGTCAGAATACTTTGTAGTTACTCATTTGGACTATGTATGACCCTAGATTTTCATATTTCACGTTTAATGTCTGTACAATATTCTAAGTGATTTTTTTTAAACCCCGTTTCTGAAATTATCATGTTTCGTGTCTGTTTTGTGTTTCATCTTGTTATACCTCGGAATCAAATTCCATTACCTTCTCTTTTGTTGTTAATAAAATCATGTTTATACTCTTTTGTAAGATAGTTTCTATTCAGCAATGAAAAATGATCAATCACTCCAAAAAATATTAGATACTTCACTTATACCTTCTTGATTTTACACGGTAATCAATAAAGAAATGTAATAAGAGAATGAGTGAGTGTGTGTGTGTGAGAGAGAGAGAGAGGGAGGGAGAGAGAGAGAGAGAGAGAGAGAGAGAGAGATAGTAAATACAGCTTATCAAGCAATATTAATACACTGAAATATCGTCGCTTCAGGGGCTAAAGTTCTTCTCTTGCGGGGAGGTTTTTTTTACTGTTCTTTATTTTTCCTGTTTGGTTGTCAGTGTACCCACCAGCCTCTTTTTGTGTGCACTCCTAACCTTTTCTATTGAGGCAATTCATGAGGTTGCGTCTAACTGCATTCACTGCTGAAACATGGGTTCAAGTCCCGGTCCATTCATCTGGAATTTGTGGCGAACAAACAGGTTCGCGGGAGGTTTTCTATTCTCCCATTCTCCCTGCTTTTCTTTTCACCATTGTTTCATCATAGCTCATATTTTATATTCATCTATTCATCAAATTATTTATTCTTTTCAGGTATGGAAATAAGCCTTATATTTTGGGATTATGAAGAAAAAACCGTTGCTATTTGACTTAATTAATTATTTCCATTCTACAATTTCTTATTTCGTATGTTGGGTCTGACATGTGGGTAGTCGTACTATTTCCGGAGTCTTTTGATAGATTGATGTTTCCTGACACGCGAGCTGCAGTGGTCATTAGTCCCGTGAGAGTAGCGACTATTTTATATCTTGATAGCTGTTGGCGTTCCACCAGGCTGGATGGTGATATCCGGCGACAACATACACGACGTCTTCCTGAGAATTTCCCTTTCCAAGCATGTCCCCCAGCGGTGAAACTCTGGTCGGATTGATTGATTGATTGATTTTTTCGTGTTTCCGGGCGCGTCAACTGCATTGGTCATTAGTCCCGTGAGTGTAGTGCATGTTATTTCTGGAGAGATGGCGGTGATCGTCCCTCGCTGGATGGCGAGATCCGCGCCGACCTACCGTCTACTAGTGGGGTTTCCCCCAACCAAGACTCTCCCACCAGCGGGGCACTGCCCCAGTCGGGACAAGCTCTAAGCTCCCGACCGGACTCCCGAAATATGTGGTAGTGTAGTGCATGTTAGTGTTAGTGTGTGTGTAAGGGGAGAGGATAGGACAAGGAGGAGGAAGGAAAGATCGCGCGCGGTCCGTGGCCCATTTGGTAGGGTACTGCCCCGACATTCGCCTGGCGTTGATCGGAGAAACCACGAAAAACTACCGATCAGAGCAGCCGGCCGGTAGAATTCTCCTCCTGACAGCGACTGAATTCGACCTAGCTGAAAAGCTAGTGTCGAAAATCCTGCCGCCGTGAGGACTCGAGTATAGGACTTCCCGGTCAGAGGCGCGGCAGTGACATCAGTTGAAGCACTGAGCTACCGCTCCCGACTCTGGTCGGACATTTGTCTGATATTGATCGGAGAAACATGAAAAACAACTGAGCAGCCGGCCACTGATATTTTCCTACTTAGTGGTGAATTTGACCTACCCAGTATCCGCTACCATCGGGGGCTCGAACCCTAGAACTTGTCGGTCCAAGTCACTGCAGAAACCACGGCAATTGGAGTCTTTTTACGTCATATGAAAGGAATGGGAAGCGGAATCAGCCGATCTTCCACTCCTACGGTTGTGAAATGAGGTATGAAGAAAGATCTTCTGGCTGTCGACCTGCGTTATTCTCTATTCGCCTGGAATATTAAATAGGAAAAAATAACAAAAATGATGGATCAGAGAAGTCTGACAATACTCATCTAGTCAATGTGATCGTCCAAAACAGCCATGTAACTGGTATCGGAAACCCCACTAGTACTTGCACTGGAATCTAGAAGGACGCTCTTGCAAACTCGTGGCAACACACTCGTGGCGTATCTGTCATACATCCATCATCACGGAGAGACCTGGCACGCTTATGTCAACTTAGTTTAGTTTTTCTCTGTTTGTAGCAGCACACACTCAGTGAGAAGAGACACAGCTTTTGGGAGCAGAAAATTCTTCATTTTTGGCCTTCTTTCTGAAGAGAAGTAAAGAACTCTCCCACGAATTTTAAATGTGAAGTTACTTATACGTATGCGGAAATACGTCAATGCTTGTAAAAACTTTAAAATGATGCCTAGGACAAAATTTAAATTTAGCCACATATTTTTTTTGGCTGTAGCTGTTTTTATTTATTTTTAGATGGTTACTCTAAAATGACGTATAGGGGCAACATTTAAATATGGTCACATATTTGTGCAGCTGTAGCCGTATTTATTTACTCTTAGAAGTGGTAACTAAAAAACGAACCTAGGGACAAACTTTAAATTTGGTCACATATTTGTTTGTTTTACTGTAGCCGTATTTATTTATTTTTAGATGTAAAAAAATGACACCTAGGGGCAAACTTTAAATTTGGTCACATATTTGTTTGTTTCATTGTATCCTTATTTATTTGTCGATGGGGTAACTCAAGAAAGACAGCTAGGGGCAAAACTTAAATATGGTCAACGATATATTTGTTTGTTTCGCGGTACCGGTAGCGGTAGCTCAGTGTATCAACTGATGTCACTGCAGCGCCTCTGACCGGGAGGTCCTAGGTTCGAGTCTCAACGGCGGCAGGATTTTCGACACTAGCGTTTCAGCTAGGTCGAATTCAGTCCCTGTCTGGAGGAGAATTCTAGCGGCCGGCTGCTCTGATCGGTCGTTTTCCGTGGTTTCTCCGATCAACACCAGGCGAATGCCGGAGCAGTACCCTAACAAACGGGCCACGGACCGCGCACGATCTGTCCTTCCTTTTCCTTGTCCTATCCTCTCCTCTTACACACACACTTACACTAACAAGCACCACACTATCACATATTCCGGGAGACCGGTCGGGAGCTTAGAGCTTTTCCCGGCTGGGGCGGTGCCCCGTTGGTGGGAGAGTCCTGGTTAGGGGGAAACCCCACTAGCCGACGGTAGGTCGGCGCTGGATCTCGCCATCCAGCGGGGGAAGATCGCCGCCATCTCCCGAGAAAAAAACATGCACTACACTAACGGGACGAATGACCGAAGCAGTCAATATTTGTTTCGCTGTAGCAGTATTTATTTTTAGATGTGGTAATAGTGAAACGCCATGCACGTGGGCGCGGGCGGGCGAGCGGGTCCCACGGAGCAACGCTCCCTCGCTGCGTCGGGCGCGGCCACGGGCGCGGGAGGGCGCGGGAGGCGGGGAACCCGTTCCGGGCGAGGCCGGCCCAGCCCGGCCCAGCCCGGCCCGGCCCGGCCCGGCCCCGCCGTGCCCGGCCACCTGCAGGCTCTCGCCGCGGATTACCCGTATCTCATAACTGAGCTGCCGCCGCCGCAACCGCTGTCGGGGTCCAGGGGGCCGTGCGTGCACCTGGCCGCTCAGGAGGAGCAGAGTCGTTGTTGGCCCGGCCCGGCCAGACTCGCCTCCGCGGCCGCCTGTGCTGCCGGCCTGTCGTCTGTCTCGCTATCTATCTATTTATTTATTTATTTATTTATTTTACGTCAAAAAAACAGTTAAAAACTGCGTATGACGTGCTATGGGAAAAAGTGAATTGTGTGCACATTTTCAAAATTCTGTGATCCCTACACTAAGTCATATACTACTAAATTTTGAATTTTGAAAGGGAGAAAAAAAAACAAAAACTCCAATGTAGTAAAATCTATTTTCAAAAATAAATAAGCAATAAATTTTGAATTTTGAAAGGGAGAAAAAAAACAAAAACTCCCATGTAAAATTTTGAATTTTGAAAGGGAGAAAAAAAACAAAAACTCCCATGTATAAAATCTTTTTCAAATAAATAAGCAATAAATTTTGTAAAAAAAAAAAAAATATACAAAAAAGCCAAAAATTGGAAATGAAAAGAAAAATTATGTAAATGATATAAAAATGCAATAAATTTTGGCTCTTATTACTTCCTGCCGCGACAACATGGAAACGATAATTTGAATAATTGTATTTCCCACTGAATTCTAGAAGACGTGCACAGAAAATGAAGTTACATTTATCTGCTTGCCTGTCTGCCTGTTGGCCTGATGCCGACCTGTCTGCCTCTGCACCTGCCATCCTGTTCGCCTCTCTGTCGGTCTAGTACGTCCGATATTAGAATTTTGCTCCATATGTTGGGACCCTTATCGTTTAGGCCAAATAAAATCTCTCGAGAAAGTACAAAAATATGCTGCAAAATTTGTTGGGAGAGGACGTTCAAATTCTGAATTTATGTCGTGGGAACCTTTGGAAAAACGCAGAGAGAAATCGCGTCTTTGTGCATTATTCAAAGCAATAAGAGGGGATCGTCCGTGGGGTAAAGTACGGGAAAGACTATCAAAACCAACTTACGTCGCGCGGAAGGATCATGGTTTCAAAATTCGGCAAAGAAAACAGGGAACAGATGTAGGTAAATTCTCACTTGTAAACAGAACGATACAAAATTAGAACAAATTACCTGCTGCAGTGCTGGAGACTTTCAAATTAGACTAAGTACATATGGTTAATAGATTAATTTTGTAAAATTGTATTTGGTAACATGTTAATATTTTAATGTTGTTTGATGTTTGTTTTGTGTATTTTTAGTAATTTCTTAGAAAACGCTACCACCGGAAATATTCTATGTATTCCTAAGTAGCAAAATAAATATTCTATTCTATTCTGCCTGTCTGCCGGTCTATGTCAAACTGTCTATCTGTGTGCCTGCCGGCCTGTCTACAGGCCTTTCTTCTTGCCAGTCTCTCTGCCTATTTATCTGTATGCCGTGCTTGCCTGTCTGCCTGTTTATTTACTTGCCTACCACTCTGCATATCTATGTTCGCCTTGCTGCTCGACTGGCTTGTCTCTCTCCCTGTTTATCTGACTGCCCCTTTCTGGCTACTGGGCTACGGGAGGAGTATTCGATTCGGCCGGGATTCGGACTAGTGAACTCGCGAACAATGGACAGACACGCAATCGGGTACGACATCGTAATAGGTAGACAAATTGAAATGATGATGTGGATCCTATTTATCCGGACACAGCTTCAACACTTAAGATGTCATCGAGCGTTGCAGGACGAACGTACATAATGATTTTAATAGTTAATTTACTAAATACTGAATTAAAATACCTATATTAATTTACTAAATATTGTATCAGTGAAAATTCCGGACAGTCTGAACAAATTTTTTTAAAACGGTACCGCTATTTTTTTAAAAGACTCAGTACTTTAGCTGAAAAAGGAATTTCATTAGAAAAAATACACATACAACGTAATCATATATAATTCAAAGTATGGTAATATAATATAAATATGAATATATTTTGTTATTTTAGTAATAATGACGCGGGTAATACGAATCAAGACTATCTCTATTTGGGCGTAAAATGCTTTAAATATTTTAGTATGGTTGGACTCGGGTATGTTTTACGTGAAGAATCACCTAACCAGAAGTCTGGAGCCTCACGATTGACTCTGAAATAAGCGACCAATAACAGTGAATTAGCCGCATCACATTGCGAATTTACATTACCTTCTTAAGTTTCTGAATTTAATTGGTTCGCTAGATTAATGGTTTGGAAGAACATTCATCCTCCATATTCGGAAATAAACAGACTGGCTTTCACAACAAGTACAACCGCGCAGAACCAATACGCACTTGAAAACTATTTTTTTTTAGTGACAAAGAGATGACTTTCTTTACGTAGTTTCAAAAACCACCATCAATTTTTAGTTTCATTTGTCATATCCTTGCAGTCCAGTCATGACTATTTTCTCCATTTCCGGCGCGCATACATAATTTGCTAATTACTAGTTGAGTGCGGCCGCGAAATCTCTTTTGTTCCAAGTATCGCTGTCGCAGCTCCAGCTGTACACACGCTAGTTCACAGGAACCGCACGCGTATTCGGCAGCGATTTTCCCGGAACGAGATCAACGAGTTTCGATGGAGCTTCCAGTTTCCGTGAAACCACGGACGCACTTTCAATCACCAACGAGGCAAAGTGCAGGTGCAGGGCAAGAGCAATCAACGGTTCCAGGAAACTAGTCGCTGGGCGCAGAAGCGATATTGGAAACATTCCCAATTAGCGAATACAAGTAGAAGCATTCTCATCACACCTTGGTACATGTCTAATGCAGCACTCCATCGATACCTCAATGTTCAAACAATTCAAGAGAAGATACAAGAAATTAGCCTAAACTACAATAAGCGCCTGAAAACCCATCCAAACCATCTAGCCCTAAACCTTTTAGACAATAGTCAAGAAATATCTCGCCTCAATAGAACCTCCCCTTTGCAACTTCCGTACTGCTTTGGTATTTGACATACACAACACAAAAATAATTCTCCGTTTTGTGTTATTATTATTCTAATATTTGTTTCTCATTTGTGTTATAGTCCTTGTGTATTGATCCTGGGAAGTACCAATGGGGGACTTTTCTGCACGTTATTGTTTCTTTGATCATTGTATTTTATTTTTATATTGTATAAGCAATTAATTATCATATTTACTTATTATTTAGGAATGAAATAAATTGTAAATTTTCATTGTGTAAATAAAAAAATCTCATCACACTGTACTTGGTGACATCTAACCAATAGGGCCAATAAAAACGTACCTATCGTAACGTAAAGTCTCCATCAAAGCTAATAATAATAATAATAATAATAATAATAATAATAATAATAATAATAATAATAATAATAAATTGTCTTTATTTGCGGCGAGTCTCAGGTCTTAAGACCTATTCTTCCGTCTAATCACTAGCTATGGGGATGCTGGAGCTGTACAGTGCATGTGAACATGTCTTGATAGCTTAACTTTACTTTCGAAGGAATCTCCTTTTCACGACTCCTGGAAGATATTCTAAAGAAACGTCATTGGATTAATAATGTATGTCGACCTCGTATTCCTCAATATTTTTATCAACATCACTAGGTGAATACCCAGTTTTATCAGAGTATTTGCCATCCTCGCCCCGTTCACTTCCGTCTGCTCTACCCTCCATGCCGCTCGGCAATTGTCAGACGGAAGATCTTGTGTTGGCAAAGCTATACAAAACTGGATTAGCATTCAAATTAAGCTAAAAATGTTGGTCAGAATCAACGTGCCATTTTAATACTGACTTGATGGGCATCTTTTCACATAGCATTTCATAAAACTTACGAAGGGATATAGAGGTCGTTGATATAAATTATATACTTTTTTATCTAGGATGTCAATGTAGATTCATTTAACATACGTAGTACCTAGGCTTGCCTATATTTTTCTCTACAATCTTTCTCTTGCGGCAGAAATGAACCTGCGGGAAGAACGTGGGTTGCGAGGTTCAGTGGATGACTCCGGGAAAGGGGGAAATAAGTAGAATCCCAGAAGTAGATCTTGGACACAGGACCGAGGGAAAACTCTCATAGCTCTACCAGTCAATTCAAAATATCTCTGGTGTAAATCTCTCTCACCTAAAATACACTTTGAACGTACGAATAATTTCAACTGTTCAAACATAATTCTGAGAAAAGGGTATTTTATTTTCAGTACGGTTTTTAAACTTTGGCCTTTTCTAGTAATAGACTTCTTTATATTTCATGTAGGTGTATACAATAAAGATGTCCAATAAGCTTCTTTACTGTATTGTTTTTCGGAGTTGTATACCCACAAGGGAGGGCCTTGGCGATTCATCCCTCCCCTCCATTTGAAGCCAGTGATACATATTCAAATGTATACCTTTTACTAATTTTCTATAATGACAAAAGAAATTCAATACATCCATTATTAACGTTATAAATATTAACAATAAGTCAACAAATAAAAATACAATTTATATTCAGCATAGATGAAATACTCATCTCCACTTCAACTGAACGCTTACATTCTTCACTGAAGCGTCGACGTGACGACGAGAGATCGTACATGCAACCTGCTGGTTTCCTTCGTGAATGAAGCTAATATCCACTTTCGAGAACTGGGCGGCGAGTTCCAATCTCTGCAGTGAATAGTAGTAAGACGTCTTTCCCGGGAATACGAAATTGCTTCCTGTAGTTGGGTGCTGTGTTCGGCTGCGGTTGCCTGAATATTATTGCCCAGTCTGAAATCTCTTTCGAGTACCTGCAGAGCGTTCCGACCTTCCCGGAATGAACTTCGTGGATGGTTCATGATCTGTTGTTAAAAGCCACTTTGTATTTAACCGTTACTTTGCCACTAGAAAATGTGAATGTTTGCAATTGAAAATGACGAAATTTGTTTGCAACTTGTATAATAAATATGACTGGTGAGAATTAATTGTGGGCTGGTTCAATATTATTTGTACACGAATGATATTAGTTTGTGTCTTTAGAAATTGGTTTCAAATAAGTTTAAAATCGAAATGAAATAATAGGTCCTCTTTTGACGATCAGATTTCCTTCCCAATACAAATTATAACTTAAAATAATATCTTATTCAAATCCAGAAAAATCCCAACTAAATTATTGAAAGAGTTCATACTTCTAATTACAAACCGAAAAATTAGTATTCTTATTCTATAAACTATTAATAGGTACTGTTAATAACAATATAATTTGGCAATATTATAAAACTGTGTTTATGACCAAATAACAAGTAATCGACTACGCTAATGAAACACGTTTTATCCCTTAACGAGGAGCATTTAGCTTAATATGTGCATTCTCCTCTTAGTTTTTCTGTAATTTTCCCACTACTATTTGTACTTAGACTACATTGCAAAGAAAAAATTGGGTTCACAACTTTAATTTCGAATAACAGAAAGAAAATGCATTATCTCGTCATCATCACTTAGTTCGGAATATGCAAAAGAAATGATGCGTTTCTTTTGCATATTCTAGGTGTCGAAGATACTCACGAAACAATTTCAGAATTTTCTGAAGACGATCGTAGATCGGTGAGTTAAAGGGAAATGAAAAAATAAAGAATAGAAAGGGGAAGAAGATTCACCCCCTCCCTCACACTTTTCGTCTTTAATTCTATTTGTATTTTAACGAATCACGTTTCAGTAAACTTTGCAGATATACGTATTCTCAATAATTATTAAACAATTATATTACAATTGTTAAATTCCAGCTCCAGATGTGTGAGAGATTACTGCAAAATTTGATACTGCCATAATAATTTCTAATCAGGGATGATGGAGAAGTATGAGTTTTCTCTTTTCGGTGCAGGTGATCTCGATGTTCTCTAGAGGGCGGATTTTGATGACCTAAAACGTTGACAAAAATGATCAACAAAATGCTCTTAAAATGTTTTTAAAATGAAAAATGACATAAAACGTTGATCAAAACCACTTCAGGTAAACAACTCATGCAGCTGGATATGTCTTCGAGGTTTATTCCTTTCGTTCAAGTAAACTCAGCATGCAAACTTCGGTTTGGACTGTTTTTTACAAGATCTCTGCCATTGTAAATCGCGAAATCTGCCGAAATGACAATTGCCCCGATAGGCGTCATAGGAATGTTAAATTTGGTTGGTTTTTTCGTGTTTCCGGGCGCATCAACTGCTTTGGTCATTAGTCCCGTTAGTCCCGCATGTTGCTTCTCGGGTGATGGCGGTGATCTTCCCTCGCTGGATGGCGAGATACGGCAGCGACCTACCGGGGCTAGCGGGGTTTCCCCCTAACAAGGACTCTCCCACCAGCGGGGCACCGCCCCAGCCGGGACAAGCTCTAAGCTCCCGACCGGTCTTCCGGAATATGTGGTAGTGTAGAGCATGTTAGTGTGTAAGGGGAGAGGATAGGACAACGAAGAGGAAGGACAGATCGCGCGCGGTCCGTAGCCCGTTTGGTAGGGTACTGCTCCGGCATTCGCCTGGTGTTGATCGGAGAAACCAGGGAAAACTACCGATCAGAGCAGCCGGCCGCTAGAATTCTCCTCCAGACAGGGACTGAACTCGACCTAGCTGAGAAGATACTGTCCTACTGCCGTCATGACTCGAACCTAGGACCTCCCGGTCAGAGGCGCTGCAGTGACATAAGTTGATGCACTGAGCTACCGCTCCCGGTACGACTCTTAGATTACATATTACTCACGACATTAGACATAGACATTACAATACATGAGCGAAGAAATCGAATTGTATACTCAGAAATTATATGGAGAACATTTGTTGCGTCTTGTAAATATTGTTTGAAGGGAATACCATTAAAACGATGTTACAATCGAAGAAATCAGCGAAAAATGCATTAAAAAGATGTAAAAGTTAAAAAAATGACTTATTATTCGAAATCGACGAAAAATTCAAATAAACGACTTATAAAAATGAGTAATTTCCTTTTGTCATAACAAAATTAATTTATATTCTAAACGGCATTGTTCGAAAGTGAAAAAAATGACATTTCATTACAATCCGCCCTCTAATGATCACTAAGTTCCATTGTACGAAGGTGATCATGAAGGGTGCATTATAATGTTTCGTACTGGTTACGAATGGAAGGACAATTCAGGAGTGTACCACGTAACGATACCATGCAAACCTGGTGAAACCACCAATTGCGGGACTTGACTCAGTTGATCTATTTTACAACCTGTCAAAACAAACGTCAGCAGATCCCACTTGAGTATCCAGTATACAGGCTAACGAAAACGAAATTTCCAGCACGCACGAAAAAAACACCGACTTAAACGGCACAGGGCATCAATTGACGCCACTGCAGTGGCTATCACAGGGAGGTCCTGAGTTCGAATCCGACGCCGGCAGGATTTACTACACTAACTAGATAGCTGGTCGAGTTCAGCTGTTGTCTTGGGAATTCTAGAGGACGGCTAATTTGATCGGTAGTTTTCCGTGGTATGTCCGATCAACTCCAGTCGCATGCCGGAGCAGTTCCTTAACAAACGGGCTACAGACCGCGCGGGTTCTTTCCTTCCTCTTCCTTGCACTAACTTCACCCCCTTACACACACTCGTACATACAGCACACTACCACACAGCAAAAGAGAAGTCGGATGTTTAGAGCTTGTCCCGGCTGGAGCGGAGCCCCGCTGGTGGGAGATACCTGGCTGAGGAAACTAAGCCAGCCGGCGTGTAGGTCGGCTCCGGATCTCACCATCCAATAGGGAAGATTACCTACATATTCCAAAGAAAATACATACACCACACTTAGGTGTCGAATGCCCTTTACCGGGAGCGGTGGTTCAGTGCATCACTGATGTCACTGCAGCACCTTGACCGGGAGGTCCTACGTTCGAGTCCTGACGGTAGCAGGATTTTCGACACTAACTTTTCAGCTAGGTTGAATTCAATCGCTGTCAGGGAGAGAATGCTAGCGGCCGGCTGCTCTGATCGGTAGTTTTCCGTGCCGGAGCAGTACCCTAACAAACAGGCCACGGACCGCGCGCGATCTTTCCTTCCTCTTCCTTGTCCTATCCTCTCCCCTCACACACACATGTATACTAACATGCACTACAATACCACATATTCCAGGAGACCAGTCGGGAGCTTACAGCTTGTCCCGGCTGGGGCGGTGCCCCGCTGGTGGGAGAGTCCTGGCTAGGAGGAAACCCCTCTAGCCGACGGTAGGTCGGGACCGGATCTCGCTATCCAGCGGGGAAGATCATTGCCATCTCCCGAGGAAAAACATGCAGTACACTTACGGAACTAATGACCTAAACTGTTGACGCGTCCGGAATCACTAACCAACCAACCAATCGAATGTCCTTATCAGTAGACGCGTCCGGAATCACTACTTAATCTGTCAATCAAACGGAAAAATCACGAAAACCATTTTCACTGGACAGCGCCACAGAGCGACAGTGATCGCGGAGAGGCGCGCACGCGGAAGAGCAAGGTGTCCCCCGGAAAGAGCGCGTCATAAATTTTCCCTCAGGAGCAACTTTCGAGGTCTTGTCGCGGAATGACATACGGCTGTAGGCCAGCCCTGCCCGCCTCGCGTGGCCTGATACCCTCGTTCCGGAGCTGTCGAGTAGCAGCAGCTCGCCGCTCGGGGGGAGGGGGTGGGGCTACAGCGATCAAAGCTCGCGATAACGCCTTCGAGCGAAGGGGGCTGTTGCCAGCGACAAGTTGGGGGAACGAGGTTTTGTTGCGCGACCCAACACTCTGCTGTTCGAGACGTGTCACTGCGTGTTCCGGGCAAATTTAGGCTGTCGGATCATTCTTCTTCTGAAACACTTTGAAACTGTTTACGAGCTATTGGCAACGTGAGAGCACGGGAAGGTTACTCGCCTCCTAAATCCACGTTTTTAATATTGCGAAGAAAAAAGACGGACACTATGTATATTTTTGGAAAAATATGAAAATAAGACTGGCCTGCAGCCGGAAAATGCTACTGAACAACAAAACTACACAAAATGGTTTTTCAACAATTTGTATGCACACTGTTCAAGAACAACAAATAAAAAACTCTTGTGTAATACCAAAACAAATTAAATATTTTAACAAAAGTAGCCTTTACGAATACTGAAATATGGTACTGTGTATATACAATTAAAACATGCAAAGAATACCAAAAAAGTTGCTATTTCATAACTCAAAGATAAAAGGAAGTTTTAACGACATATGACATTCTCCTTCAGACCTTCCTTGGTGTGACTGTATGCTGTGTCGCTAAGAGAGGCACTGAGTATGAGAGCACAATCGGGACGCGCAGTATGAGAATGGAGGGAACAACTCAATCAAATATTTACATTTTTCTGTCAAAATCGAAACTAGTTTAATTGTTTTTTGATTTTCTCCGAGTTTTGAGTATCTAAGAAAACCATAGACCTCTATCGTCGAAGGCTGCATAGTTTTGTTTTAATTTCTGCGTGTTGGATGTTAGAATTAAATTTACATATATATGATTTGATTACAATGGCTGTCAAATTGTACGTGGTTGCAACTGAGGTACTAACGAATCGTAGCCCGGGGGGACGTAGATTTAAGTCCGAACGGCTTGCGAATTTTCAGCACCAGAGAACAGCCGATAAGGTTTCTTAAACACTAAGCGATGGACCGCGCGACATTCTTCTTTCTTTATCCAGTCCTCTCTCCCTATATTAGGGCCGAGAAGGGTTCTGATCCACTAAATCGAAGATTGGGTTTATTGATTATTTCGTTTTTAAGGGTGCGTCCAAGACTACGGACATTATTCCCGTAAGTATATTTCATGTTTTAATACGGGAGGTGGTGCTGTTTTTTCCCGCTAGATGGTGAGATCAGGCGCCGAAATACATGTCAATTTGCGTGGGCTTTCCTATCAAGGTATCCCCCCAGCTGGCATCGCCCGGGTCAGAACAAGCTTTACACTCTCGACTCATCTTCCGACATGTGAAATCATGTAATGCGTGTATAAGTATCTGTACAGTAAGGGGTGAGGATGGGTCAAGGAAGAGGAAGGAAAGGTCGCGCACGGGTCGCGATCAGTTAGGGTACTGATCCAGCATTCTACCGATCGCTACAGCTACCGATCAAAGCAAGAATTCTTCTCCAGGCAGCGGCTGAATTTGACTATCTAGTGTCGAAATTCCTCCCCAGCCGCGAAGATTCGAAATTAAATAACACAGTCGAAATACGACATGTGATTAATGTTTAGATAACAGAAGATAATTATTTCTTAATCTAAAAAGCGATTTAAACACAGTTTTATTCTCTTGTGTGAATTATATTTCTTGAGCCACCGCGTACACGATCTAACTATTCTATTTGACACACAGTGAACACGTGTAAAACTTTAATTTTAAACCATTTGTCTTTGTTTTCCCTTATTTAGATTCAAACGTGAGTACATACTTTTGTCACATTGACTCAACGCATAGTTACTGCAATTTTCCGTAGCTGTACTGCCACCTACAATTAGGAGATAAGCAGAAGGCAGTTTTACTTGTATGTCGAAGAATGAAGACGGTATATGACGACTGACAACGACTTATTTTCCACCCGTCCTTATATTTCATTCTCCCGGCCCTTCATCATTTTTACCGTGCTCCTTTAAATTCGGTGGCAATTAGGACTTAATCCAACAAATAAAAAATGTGATCCAAGCTGCTCGCGAACACGTCCCATCCGCCTTTGCTCTTCGGAACCTAGAATTCAAACCGATGAATTCAATAATTTAATATATGATTGAAATTGCATTTAATTTCAAATTTTATTCATTTCAAATTAAATTAGTTTCTGAAACGTTATCATCGAGTTACCCTCATTTTATTATTCTAACGAGTCTTCAAAATGTTGACGAACGGATGTAGTTTTGTTCTCTTCGAAGAAGCCCAATAAACAAATATTGAAAAGGAACATTTTTTACTTATATTTAAATGTAGCATACAGTTAAAATACTGTAATTTTGTCAAACTTCAACATCACTGGAATTTCCCCATTTAATATAGAATTAAAAGTACATAATTAATAAAAAGTATAAGCTAATTGTCGTAAAAGAAAGCCCTGTGCAAATATTCTGAAATAATAAATTTCCGTAAAATGCTTGTTGCTATCAGGGCCCATTGTGTAGACATCAGAACAATTGCAAGAGAAAAATTCGTCTTATTTATTTCCATCGCAAACCTACGCGATTAATGTAGCGTGTAAAGAAACTATAACTCCACATCTTCTAAAACTGCCTTTCATCGGAGTCCTTCATCTCTTCAATGAAACGTTGTACCGAGGCATTGTTAAAAGTTATGACGTCGTATGTTCCAGCGACGTGAGCATGTAATTCATGGGCTTTGATGTTACAGTCAAGGCACTGTAACTGCCCTGTTTATTATTGGGGATTCTCATATTCGCAACACTTTTCTGAAACGACGTTATAGAGCTGAAGAGAGCGGCTGGCAAATATATTTGGAGAAAAAATACTAACATGAACTTTAAATACAATGGTGTCTGGCATTTTTCTTCAAATGCACAGTTCAGTTAGTACTGCCTAAAGATTTAAGCAAGAAACTGATTTTTATTCCAACTCTATAATTCAAACATTTTCAGTTGAAAACATCTGTGAAGTTGACATTTGTTAGTGGTAGAGGGCAAAGTTTTCTCTCCCTCTACATGTTCGTACACAAAACACTCTTCCTATTATAGAGTTTTATTCATTAAAAACTTACAAATCGTGACAAATATTTGTTAATAAATTTATCATTCTTATGGGCATATGAATAACATACAACAATGAATCACGAAATGACACGATTCCCAATTATATGTTTGGATTCACTATAATTTATCCTTCATTCGAAACGTTTAATCACCCACCCGATTACATTTTCTTAAAAGATGTGTTTCCATTACTAGTATATGCGTAAAATATTAATATTTTTCAAATTATTTAAAAAATAAAATATAAATAGTTAATATTTTTAAGAACGAAAATAGAAGTATAAACTTTCAATTAAAATATTTTTTTCAAACCTATCCGTTGAAGTTATCCATGTACCCCTAGAACCCCACCACATATCCCTGAGGAACGCCTACCACAAATTAAGAGCCGCTTGTTTATGGTACAAAAACTACCGAAAGCGCGCACATTCCGGTCCATACACGCGGCCAAACGCATTACTTCGTGGCGAAGCGACCGACCATCCGTCGGCTGCAGCGGCGGGAGCGACCAACCAACCACTCGGCTGGGCCAATGAGCGTGCGGCAGGTGCCGGGAGAAAGCCTATTCCGCCAATCGGCCTTGGGCTGGCGCGTGGCCCGCTGAGGCCATCGCCCGCCCGCCCGCCCGCCGCCCAACATCGCCCCGAGCGCTTCGCAGCCACCGCGAGTAAAGTCGGGCGCCGTGGCGATCAAGACGAAAGTGTATAAAGTGTACATAGTGAGCATGAATGTGTTTTCTAAATATAGATTAAGAAGCGTGAAGGAGATTAAGAATGAAGGATAGTGAAACATTAAAAGAAGAAAATAAGAACAATCTAAAGAACCCTTTTACAGTAAAAAAATAATAACTTTGTATTAAATCACTATATTCCGTGTTTATGTATATTCGTATTTATGAATAAATTCCCGCTTTGCCAGGGAAACTGGCGGGAGGAAAATTGAAGAAAAAGAAAGAAAGAAATCGCAGCCACCGCCAGCGCCAAAGCGATTCGGCGTGGAGCTCCGTGGTGCTGCCGAAACATGTGGGTCACCTCGTGACTGGAGAGTCTTTGCGCAGCGTCGAGTATCGTATGATTAACGATGCAAATCTGCTTTTGAGCCTCTGTTCATGCGCACACTCTAACGTTATCTTAGCGTTCTGTCTTACATTGATACTTCACCATGATATAGTTTTTGCGTAGCGTTTAGAAGCATATCGTATACGAGACAAACCCACTTTTTAGTCTCTGGGCATGCGTCAGCTCAACGTTTTGATAGGGTTATCTGTTAATCGATATTTCACGTAGAGTTTTCTGCACAGAGTGAAGCATCATATCGTATACGATGCAAACCTTCTGGGAATCTCTGAGTTCTAACGTTACATAGCGTTATATCTTAAAACGATACTTCACTAGGATTACAGAGGTTTTGCACAGCTAAAAAAAAAATTTTAGTCTTAGTGCAGCCCAAACTTTAGCGTAGCGTAAAATTATACTTCGCCAGGATGAGAGTGTTTCTGCAGGAAATTAACGTTAACTTTATATGTAAAACGAACTTCACCACGATGATAGAGTTTTCGCGCAGCATAAAACACTATACCGTAAACAAACGCACCTACTTTTGAGTCTCTGCGCATGCTTAAACTTATACATCGACGACAGAGTTACTCAGAAAAAAGATACACCTCCAGAATTATAATTTTTGCATAGTTTGAAGCACTATATAGTTGATTCAGACACGTAAGCGATTATTTTGACACATTCTTGTGAAACAACATTGGAGAGAGTGTGCTCGGGAACACGTAATCATCGATAATTAGATATAACGTCATTAAAATTAATAAGAAATTATGCGCATTCATTTTAGGACCATTAGGTAACATGTATTGGGAGCGTGGTTCTTCCTCTTTCGCGAAATGGAGAAGGTTCACATGAAAATATTATATGTTAGATTTCAAGAAAGGGGCATTCGAAATTTTAATTGAAGAAATATTATTAATGACAAAAACACCACTCGCGGCCGCTTCAAGAACAAAATTTGAAAAATAACAATTGAAGACCTCCCACTTACTGCAAACTTGCCGAACTGGAATGCCTTAAAAAGCGAGGTGTAGAGCGATGATTATTTATTTTCCTTTCTTTTATACACAAAGAATAACCTGAAAACATCTTATTAATTTTGACACTGAAATAATGTAACATGAACGGATACATTTTTGGGGTTCAAAATGTTTAAAAAATGTTAAGGTAGTAGTCATTACTAAGTCAAGTATTTCATCATTGTCAAAATCTTGCAATTGATGTCATCATCATAATAACATTACAAACCACTCCTCAAAATATTTCGTTCAGTTCAGATATTGCTGTAATACTAGGAACTGGCATTCAAATTCAGATTTCTCATCATCTACTGTTGTAAACCCACAATTTTGAAAGGGAACAAGATGATTGATTGATTGATTGATTGATTGATTGATTGATTGCACGCCAACTACTAAGGTCATTAGTTCCGAAAATGTGGTGAATGTTTTTTCCTCGAAAGGTGACGATGATCTTCCCCCGCGGGATGGCGAGATCCGGCGCCGACCTACCGTCGGCTAGTGGGGTTTCCCCCTAACCAGGACTCTCCCACCAGCGGGGCACCGCCCCAGTCGGGACAAGCTCTAAGCTTCCGACCGGTCTCCTGGTGTGGTAGTGTACTGCATGCAAGTGTGTGTGTGTGTGTGTGTGTGTGTGTGTGTGTGTGTGTGTAAGAGGAGAGGATAGGAGAGGAAAGAGGAAGGAAAAATCGCGCGCGGTCTATGGTCTATTAGGGCACTGCTCCAGCATTTGTCTGGTATGATTGGAGAAACCACGGAAAACTACCGATCAGAGCAGCCAAGAAAACTACCGATCAAGCGCTAGAATTCTCCTCCAGACAGTGATTGAATGGACCTAGCTCACAAGCTTCTGACAAAATTCCTGCTACCGTCGGGACTCAAATATAGGACCTCCCGATCAGGCCACTGCAATAACATTTATTCATGTCTTGAGATACCTCGAAAGGAAACAAGAGATCAGCCACATCTAACACTACTCAAGAGTGCACTTTTTTAAAAATTTTCCATGTATCCGATTTAACGTAATCACGTTCGTGTCCGTTTAGACACTTCACTTTTTGGAGCTGCGCTCTTTGCCATATAACACACGTTGACAATATAAAAAAACAATAATTTATTGAATATTAATGTCAGAATGTAAAATAATAACATTTTTATTAACGATCCATAATTTCATGAAGACTATATTATAATGTAAGAAAAGTATTGAATTTATATAAAAATATCAAGGTTTCGCCAATATTTCGTCTTCTTTTGTTTTCTCATGTAAATTAAACCTGTCACAGCCCCCGTTTGTTTAAAATTTTTATCATTAATTAAACAATATCAATCCAGAAATGTCCGCTACCTATAAACGGACAGGTGACCAAAGAAATTTATATATATATATATATATATATATATATATATATATATATAAACATAACGGATTATTTAATTACGTAACGTTTATATTTGGGGAATTTTATCGAAAGTATTAAGTGCCCTGTTATCCTAATAAATCAGGTACATCATCTAATTATAACATCCACAGTAAAGCCTAGTCGGTTGCGGGCTTCATTAAAATGATTAATGTGGCCTCGACGACCGTCTCCTAAAAGGTTGATGTAAAGGATGAATTTTTGCATGCCGCGCCAACCACTGCATTAACCAAACAAACCAACCGCGAGCAAGAGATCAATCACCCCCCAACACCCCAAACACGCACGCGTGCCTTATTTTATTTTTACTTTTCGCTTCCACTGACGTGTTTGCGTTCTTCGCGGCTTAGAGACTTCATTTTCGAGAGGCGCGCGTTTGCTGGCGTGTAAACAACACCACACACGCGCACGCGGCCCGTGTTCGTGTGTCACGCACGCGAGCGGGGCCGCGTGCCGAGCGGAAGCGAATTTCCGAGGGGCGTTGAATCATCGCCGGATCGATGCTGCTCCGCCCCGCGCCGCGCCGTGCCGCGTCACGGGCAGAATTGTGGGGTCTCTCCTTTGAGGAGGTTGAGCGCTCCGTCGCGTCTTCTGGGAAACGACGCCGCGGTGCGAGGAGCTCATGACTCACGCGGAGGATGCACGGCGGCCAATTACGGAACGAGACGTGATGTTAGGGCCACGGGATGTTTGAACAAATTGAATTTATTTATTATTTATTACTTATTTATTATTTATTTAGTTAACTATTTATTGACTGATTGATTGTTTATTTATTGCAATAAGTGATAATACAACATTCAACCATGAGGTTTCTCAGTTGTAGTAAGCCAACCATTTAATAAATGATAATATGAAGGCTACGACAAACTCCCTCTAATTTTTTTATTTATTTAAAAAACATTCATTTTTTTTTTTCTTTTTATTGCAACAAAATAATGATAATACAACATTCAACCATGAGGTTTCTCAGTTGTAATAAGTCAACCATTTAAATAAATGATAATATGAAGGTTATGACACACTCCCTCAAACATTAAAATTAAAGGAATGCTGATTACGAAGAGGAATTAACATTTGTAGTTTATTGAAGAGAGGATTGCTAACAAACATATTGTGAAATTCAGAAATAATGGGGGAGAGAATTATTATCAGATTTATCGTTGAATTCTAGAATCATTGAGGAAAGTATTGTTATCAAACATTTTGTTAAATTCCAAAATCATTCGGAATTGAAGAGCTTATTTCCAAAAAGTGGCGACCGGCTTAAATGGCCCAGAACATCATCTGATGTCACTACAGTGACTCTGACCGGGCGAATGCCGGAGCAATGCCTTAACAATCGGGCCATGGACCGTACGTGATTTTTCCTTCGTCTTCCTTGACCTTTTCTCACCCCTTTCTTTCAAACACACTATCACACATGCCGGGAGATCATATGGAAGCACAAAGCTTTCCCCGACTTGGGCGGTGCCCGTTGTCGGGAGATACCTGAAGAGGGGAAACCCCGCATGTCGCCGTGTAGATCGGCGTGAGATCTCACCATCCAGCGGAGACAGAATACCGTCGCCCGCGATAAGGCACGCACGACACTTAAAGGACTAATTGCAGTTGACGAGCCCGGAAACACGAAATACTCATTCAATAAATCCTAAGTTACGTATTTTCATTTCCGTTTGTCTCATAGTTTTACGTATTAATATAAAGCACTTCTTCATCCTACAACCAAATAGTGTTGAAAAATTGCGTTTCTTGCTTTGTAAAACGGTATCCGAAACCGTTGAATTGTTGAACAACAAGTTTAATTTGAATTTGAATGCTTTCCCTTCGTGACAATTGTACTTTTTAGAGATATATCCCTTTGGAAATAAGCTCTTCTAAGGATCTCTCCTTCGTTGAGGTTGCAGTCCCCGTCTTCAGAGAAATGACGAGCGAGGGGCTCATGACCCACGAGAGGCCGTGCGTGGCGCGTGGTCCAATTACGGGACGCGGCGTGGGTCACGAGGTGATTGAAAACAAACTTTTCGGTCGACTGCGGGAATCATTGGAGTTTGGAACTGAGATACTCAGATATGAGAGTTTCGCAAATGAGGCTAAAAGGAAAAGATGAGGAGCAGGAGCTCGGGCAACTTGCAACACACGTTACGCTACAACACATGTTACTATCAGGTATAACTCGGAAACGATATGTTCTAGACTCATAAAACCCGGTTTTGTGACCCCTAGAGGTCTGTCTTAAAATGCAAGATATTTTCACTTGTAAAATAGTGTTTTAAAAAGTGTGGAAAGTTCGCTCGTATTAAACTAGTATTACAATCTAAATGGAATCAGTCAATCGAGTGGTTATCAAACTCTACCAAGCGGCCCCGTTTGATAATTCTCCTATTTCATATTGAAATAAGACGCTTTACGAAGAAAACTGCTTGCTTAAGAAGTTTAAGAAACTTATTTCTAAATCAATAATTAACAAATAATTCATACGTTAGTAGTCTTCGAGTCTGCGAGGTTGGGATAATGCTTGGCGAGACGTGGCGGGGCACGGTCTGGCATGGCGGGGTAGGGCAAGGCCTGGCTTGGTGGACGGGACGACGTGAAAAGGGGTGGCGTGGCAGGCCCTAGAATGGCGGGGCAGGGCCTGGCGGGGGGGCGGGCCGGGGGCGGGGCATGGGGACGGAAGGGGCGAAAAGCGTGGCGGGGCGGGGAAGGGCCTAGAATGGTGGGGCGGGGGGGGGAAGGGTGGGGGCGGGCCGGGGGGGGGGCCCGGTCGGGATGGGGCGCGAAAAGGCGTGACGTGGAGGGACAGGGCATAGAATTGCAGGACAGAGCCGAGAATGGCGGGGCAGGATCTAGCTTGGCGGACGGGACGGGGCGTGACAGGGCGTGGCGGGGCGGTCGGGATGGAGGGTGAAAAGGCGTGGCGGGGGGACAGGGCTTAGAATGGCGGGGCAGGATCTAGCTTGGGGACGGGACGGGGCGTGACAGGGCGTGGCGGGGCGTGGCGGGGCGTGGCGGTACGGGCACGCGCCTGGGCGGCGCGGGCGGCGTGACCCAACGACGCGACAAAACGAGTCGGCGGGCGAGAGGGCGGGCAGGCGAGCGCTGCTGCGTGCCACTTTGGTCCACCTGCGGGGGTACTGTTAGAAGAAGGCGGCGGCGGCGGTGGAGGCCGAAATAAGCTTCTCGGCTCCACGGACTCCGAGCGTCCAGCGTCCGATAGAAAAGGCTTACGGAGAGAGAATAAGCCAAGCTCGTGTAGTTTTGACTGATCAGTGATTCCGGGCGCATTAACTGCTAGCAGATAATGAGCCAACTATAGCATTGAGTGTTGTGTGAGTGTAGTACATGTTCTCGGGAGGTGGCAAAGGTCCTCCCTTGCTGGAATGTGAGATCTGGCGCTTACATACGTCGTCTTGCAGAGTTCCTCCCTCAAGGAATCTCCCCCAACGAGGCTAATCGTCAGCCTCTGAGCTCCCCAAAAGGGTGATAGAGAGTTTGTATAAGAGTGTAAGGGGAAAGAAGAGGTTAAGGATAAGAAGGAAAAGATTGCCTGTTTGTTGAGGTACTATTCCGAGATTCGCTTGACTTTGATTGAGGTATCCGCGGATCCAAATTACCGATCTGAGCTGGCGGACGCTAGAACTCTCCTGCCGATATTGAATTCGATCTTGTTATGGAGCTAATGTCGAACCCTAGCACCTTCGGGACTGTGTTGCAGATGAGTGTCGGAACAGCATACTCCCCAAAAATGTCCAAAATATCCACTAAATTTAAATTACTTGTGAATGTTTTCACTTCGTGACTGTGACAAAGAAAGCCACGGTAAACCAACACTAACGGTATAATACCATCAAATTAATCATTCACTTTTTTTAAAACCGATATTTCACGCTTCGCACGAACATTTATTGGGATACTATAGTTTTACTCAAAATGAAGAACACATTATACAGTGAGCGAATTATAATTATTTCTTGTCCGTTATTCAAATCCATTAATGTAATAGACATATTAGATTCCCATCTTTCATAAAGTGAAACAATCTCGATTTTGTTCAAAATGTTAAATGCTACCGAACACCTCATTTTACAATCCTTTAATAACACTAAATATATAAATTTTCAGGTTAAAATTCAGGATAGCAGAGGTATCAACCGCTAGTAGTATTTGTAGTACACTACTTGTGATTGATGCCCCTGCTATCCTGAATTTATAATCATAGAGTATCACAATATCTCTACTGCCACTAAGGAATTTTCTGGTAGTAAACATTACGTCAGGGGTGGGCACAACAAATCAATGCTTCAGTGGAATATAATTTCTTCCAATCGAAGTTCAGCCATAGAAAAAGAAATTCGGAACAATTCGAAGTTTGGTAACTGACCGATATCCCAATCGGCAGAACAATATTTACCAAGAGCAGAGTTGGAGCAGAAGTACATTTAAAATAAAGAATTTTGGAAAAGGTTAGGGGGGAAATGTCCAGCGCGTTGTAGCCCTCCAGTCGCTTATTACAAACGGACATCGAGCACTAAAATTATTGATTTTTCTGATTTTGTTAGTGAAGAAAATTTTGAAAATGGAAAGTCAAATTTCCGCGTTTGAGGGATTGACATAATTAGTATCTCTCAAAAAACTGGTGCAATGCGTTTTAGGGGCTAGCCTAATACTAGGCTTCAGGTCTAATGATATCTGAAGTAGAAATTTTTTGCACGAGTGCAATACACTATCAAAATTAATACTTTCTCTACATTTCTCAGACGAGAAAGTAAAAGTGTGGTATACTATAAACACGTCACAAGTCGTCATAATATCCCAATATTCCTCATTATAAAATGTCGTGCTTCATTAGTAAACAAGTGTCATAATGACTTGGAATGAAATATTTAAAATATGCGTTCGTTCCCGCTATATCTGAATGGCTGATATCTTTCTGTCTAATGTAATAATGCCAAAAAATAACGTTAATTACAAGATCATGAGTGCTCAGCTATCACGTGTCCTACGATAACTGTTTACTGATTTATTTTAATAATATTAATTTTGAATTAGATAATATAAATAATAAAATTCCTGCAAATGGAAATTTTAGAATGAAAATACTTCCAAATATATAAATATTTAAAAAAAATTTATTTCTTCCAGTAATCAATATTTTCAATTTTGCATTGTATTTAATATACATTTAAAAAGAATACATTCACTGTATAATTATCCTTAATATCCATTTAAAATAATGCCATCAATATAAAAAAGAATAAAAAGCTAGTACAACAATAACTACTATAAACAATATATTTTAATTCTGGATACCCAATCTATTAACATTAGTATTGGTAACTTAACATTGATTTCATAACCACCGAAATTGTCGAGATGATTATTAAATAGGTACTTGTAATGTTTTCTATTAATCATTATATTATCTAACAACGTTTCCTACATAATCTAGGTTTTACATTTTTTTAAAAGAAAGTAATTAGTAATATAAAAAATTTTTAAGTACTTAATGGGAAAAGTTATGAAACTCGTCTCACATGTATTATTAAACAGTTTTAAAATGTATCATCCAAATGTAACTCAACAAACTCACCAAAACCTTGATTACTTAGGTGTCTGTTAACAGATACACTCTCTTTTTCCTGTGTAACATGATATCTGACCTGGAATGCAGTAGTTGGACGAAGTATAACATTACAAAATACCGCGTCATCATTCAAGAACAAAAATATAAAAAATTTTAATGGCGTACCAATACAACGAAATGACATGCTAATTCAGAATGTTCCACATCCTACAAGAAAGTTTACAGTCGTAATTGCTAGCAATGTTAGCGTGGCTATGTGCATTCAGAATTTTTCCTTAGATTTGTAGTACATCCTCTCACCAGACCATGCCGTGTCGTTCAAAATTCCAGAGGTCCTCGGAGGCACTTGGGAAAGTCCGAACCCGGTCTGAAATATCCGGTTATGCAGTCTAGAATTACGGCTTCTGCTGAGCTTGCGCAAGGTGCTTCAATCGCCAACTGACTGCCCTCCTGAACTGAATTCGGAGCGGACGCCACCACGCAAATGCACTCTCCTGTTGCTTCTAGATCAGATCAGAACCGAGAGAGCTTCCATCAGGGAATTCCAGGGGTAAACGCCTACATAAAAGTTGTGGAAGGCAGGTGGCGAACAGATATTATCTAACACATGTTTGATGTGATAAATTCTACACAAGGCGTAAGTGGCATTGAAAAAACTTAGCAGATGCTGTGTCAACACTTAAATGAGGATGGATTTTTCCTAGAAAAAGCCATTTGACTTTTACAGACCTTCTAATGCGTTTTTATTGGGGCGAATTCCAGAAATTCATACGCGCTTTTGAGATAATAAAGTCACCACCACGTCAACAAATAGCGAGGTGTATCGTGAAGAAGACAGAGATTTTCCAAAGCAGCGGGAACGAGAAATGGTATTTTTAACGCACACGAAATCACAAACAGTGGGCCACATGGTTCTTTTCACTATAATAACATTTTTAACGACTTCATTCATTGCTAGGAGATAGAACAGTAAACAAAAATAGTTTTCTGTCAACGCAAAATCTTCGGAAAAAATAGACAATACAAATAGATTCGCAACTATCTACACACGAGAGAAGTATAGAGAAGACTATCTCGAGGTTCATGGGTGAGCACTGCGTGTAAGGTGACAAGTGCCGTGCTGTACCGTGCCGTTTATCTCAACGCGTGGAGAAACCTTTCCAACGCGACCTTTCGTGGAAGTCGAGCTGGAAGAGGCCATCCCGCTCGTGGAAAACGGCGGGCAGGAAAAGCGTCGTCAACTTGGCATCGCCGTGCGGTGCCATGCCTGCACCCCGAGCCCCTTACCTGCACAAGAGCGGCAACGGCAGCAGCTTCTTCGTCGTCGTTGGGGCGGGCCGCGCGGTGAGCTCTCCATGAACGCGACCTGGGCGGCGACCACGTCCTCATGGGGCAGAGCCGGCACCACGCGGTGGCGGCGGAAAGGCCTGGTCACCCGCGCGTGGGGCTGGAGGAGCGGCGCGAGCCCAAACAGGTTTCGGTCAGCCAGCGAGCGAGCGTGGCGCGGCGGTCGCGGACGGGAGAGCCGAGCCGGGGCCGTGTACGGCGCGTTGGTCGGACGCACACTCGAATGACAGGCCGACGGCGGCGGCACCCCCCCCCCCCCCGGGGGGGGGGGGGAGTGTGCGCTCGGCCCACCGGAGCGGCCCAGCCCAGCCCAGCCCGCCCGGCGCGGAGCGGAGCCCGGCCCAGCCCGGCGTTTCGTCCTCCGAAGGCGGCGGCCGAGCGCCAGACGAAGAAATGGTTTTCACGGAAATTTGGGGTAGGTAGCGGACGAGGGGGGTGGAGGCTGCCGCTCGAGTGGGAGGGGCAGGGGGCGCACTGCCCGCCGCCGACATTCCGCGTGGACTGCGGATAGGGGTTTCGGTTGCTCTAAGGAGCCCGGCACTGCATTTAGCTAAACAATAGTTCCGCGGTCTTTGTGCCCGCGCCGCGCGCGCTCCATTTCGGAAGAGGCGCTCCCCGCGGCCCTTTGTGGAAACGCCGCCCACAGCCCCACACGCCTAATTAAAATTCGACGCGACAGTGTAACAAGCAAGGGTTTCGGTTTTCGGATGTATGGGGATGTTGGGATACTAGGTCCGATGTGATGTTTCGTATCAAAACCTAAAGAAAAACCGACAAAGCATCGATACCTGGATGTCATCGAAACTTGAGTGTCTCCCCCTTCTGCAGCAAACATCCAGTAAGGCTGCAGAATTCGAACAGATTTGTACATCTCCAAAAGTTAAATTACCGCCTCACCAAGGAAACTGGAAGGAAGGAAAACGAAAAAAGTTTCTATATCCCTTGCAATGATTGTTAAAGTACGGAGAAAGTTACGCGTGTTAACGAAAAATCAATTACTTTTACGAATATTTTAAATTAATTTTACAGGTATTTACAATTCACAAATAGTTTAATTTATAACATTGAAATTTGTCAATGAATATTTTTATTTCATATTCTAAGTTCAAATAAGCTAATAGTGACAATCAATCAAATGGACATAGTGACAGCCGTCTTGCATCTCTCCTATTCATTGATCAGTTTTAATGCTTATACCAAAAGTATCGCAAAAAAACAGTATCGTTATTTCAAGTAAGGAAAATCAGTGTAACATTTACTTCATTGGCATGAAATAATAACATATAAATGGAAGATAATTCGTAAGAATGGAGGACTTCTTTACCAAATGAAGGACGGTTGGCAACACTGAGTATCAGATTACTGAACGTATCGGATAGGCGAAGTGGCGGTTCGCAGACTCTCATGTAAGCTCATTGAAAAAACTTGACTTCCTTCCCACTTGTCCTTTTTGCTGTGGACCACAAAAGATGATTCATTCACATAGAAAACACCACCTTTTGTGTGAGTCACTACGGCAGTCACGCACAGCATTGTCTTTCTAAAAATATCGATATGCAAATGTGCACACTGGTAGGGAACTGTCTCGTTTTTCATCCTTGATATGAGATCAATAGCCCTTTGTATTTTTTTTTGTACATGGAACTCTACTTAATAATAAAAGCTGAAATTAATTAACAATTGATTAAGAGTGCAATTGAAATTATTTCCCAAAAACTCACTTAGAGAAGTAAGCGAAAAAGTAAATATTTTTCGATTGAATATAAAATACAAAAAGAAATATTTACATACATTTTTTCTATGAAAGAGCAGGCATTGAAAAAATACTTTTTATAATTTGATTAACTCAAAATTAACTAACAATTTCTTTACCATAATCTCTTCCAATCGTTCTGATTTTTACATATCTCGTGACCACTTGCCTTGAATGATTTGGAAAACAAATTGCAAAGTATACATTTCAGTTGAAATAAATGTTATCAAAGTAAATATTTGCATAAACAATTTTCAACGTCAACAATTTTTAAATCGATTGGACATTGTTGTGAAATTTGAATACAACTATCAAAATGCATTATCATACATGAAAAACGTGAATAGAAGCTGTGATAAACAAATTTACATTACTATCTGGTACCATTACAGTCTTTAGTTACACTATGGCATAATACGCAGATAAACCTTTCAATAAGGGATTATTAATATCGTAGATGTTATGATAGACTGCTAAACATTCAATTCTCATGACCAAATACATCCATTAATTTCCAATTTACCATACAAAAAAATTAAATCCTTATACATTCCTCTACATTTGTTATTTATAGAGAGGTTAATAGATCTTATTTCTGACGATAGAAAATTCAGGTTCTGTAGAATGTCACACATTACAGGCGAGCTTGATAAATGAAGCCGGTAGAGATTAAAATACATGAGAATGAGAGATTTCTGAATATCAGAGTAATGTTATTGCCGAAAACATCAAAAAGGAATGCGCACTGTAATTTAAATTTTTGTGAACGATTGTAGAATACCCATAATTTTTAATATTATGTTCTTAAATTAAGAAAATGGTAAGTTCATGTTTTATATTTTCAAAAAGCTTCGAATATACGGGGAACATGTTTTCAGTCTTAACATTAAGGTTACGTGATGAAAATGCAACTTACAGCAACTCATTTTCATACAAAAGCTTTAAAATTTGAACGCGAAATTCGCCTTGACGAAAGTAAAACACGGATCTTTTTCTAAAGCCCCATATTGTTCGCAGAATTTTTGCGTTGCTTATACATTTTTAAATTGAGTTCTATGGAGGGATGTATTTTGAACGTCAATTACAAACCGAAGCTATAGCAAAAATGGATGCCACTATTTTTTAATGCATACCCGCTTAAAATTGATTATCTTTGACCTTAAAATTGATTGAAAATGAAATGCCATGTTGGGTTTGTTTGTAAAGAAATATTACTGAGTCAGCAGTGATAAAATATACAAACTATAAAAGCATTCTATGTAGTATTATATAAATGTCATTTACTAAAAAGAAATACGTAACTGTGTGGTTACTGTCTGTATCTTCGATCTCCTATGCATCATGTCTTGAAACTTACTTCATCATTATCCTGTCAAGAATAGAATAGCTGTGACTGATTTATCAGTTTCTTGTATAAGTGAAAATAAAAGAAATGAATGGCACAAGTTATTTTCATGTAAGCGCCATTTCTACTGCAAAAAAACACCAGTAATTTAATTAGGTTTTGTCGTTACATAAGAATACAAAGTGCGTTACATAAGAATATTTTTGTTTCTTTCTTCATATACAATACAAACATTAATTTGGTCGAATACTGTTTTAAGGTTGGCATAATGAATTATTATTTTCGTTGGTTATTGGAACCAATAACTTAAAATATAAATGGAAAATGACAATTGAAACTTTAAAAAATATATAATTTGAACTTCTTTCCACTCTTGGGAAACCACCACAGATTTCGGACTGATCGATGAATAGCGTGAATATCATGAAAGCAGGAATATCTTCTACACCAGTCTTAATTCCAAGGGAGAGTGACAATTACACTTTGGAACAATGTATGACCTATATTTATAGGTCGTACATTGCTCCAAAGTAAAATAAAAAAACCCTTACTATAAGTTCGTGAATCTATCATATAGGTTTTTCCACTTCTAGATACCTCTCCCGGTTTGGACTAGCTCTAAGCACCTAGTTTCTTAAAATGTACTATAGTACAGTTCGTATAAGTGTGTATAAAGTGGATGGAGGAAACAAGGATGAGAATGATAGTATTTCGCTTGGTCTGTGGCCCTTTTGTCAGGGTACGACTTCGAGATTCACCTGGTACGATCAAAGGAGCCACAGAAAACTACGGAACAGCTGGTCACTAGAGTTCACCTCCACACAAATGTCAACAGTTCTTTTCGACCCTGCTAGGTGGCAAGTGTCGGAAATCCACCAACGGCGGGTCGGAAACCTGTCAACGATGCTGCAAATGCAATGATGTTTCTGCTGAATTATAGCGGTTGGAGAATTGTGGCTTGCTCAATGGATGAGTCTTCCTGATTTCCCTCGTCTTTTCTTTCTCTTGTCAGTTGCCGGCTACTAGGTAATCGTATGTTCGCATGAACAAACTCAAATTAATTTGGTCGAATTTCTCTTTTCACTTTCTACCCATTACTTTGTAAACAGATAAAGTATTGTAAACGTGCTCCGGAAAAGTACATTCGCCGACCATAAACGTGCGCCGGAAAATGAAAATCCCCGCCTGAAATATGGCATAATATTCTGGGGAAACTTATCCTTTAGTGCCCAGACATTTAGATTGCAAAAGAAAATTATCCGAATATTGAAAAAATGCCATCCACGTGATCCCTGCAAGCCTATTTTCATTGAGTTTGGAATCTTACCATTGCCTTACCTATTTATTTCCGAATCTGTAGTATTTGTCAAAACTGACTTACTTAACGGCGGTAACACATTTTCATGTAATACTGATATTTATAGTTACAACACACGACGTAGAAATCATCTTTATACAAGCTCACTACAAGAAATCCACATACAATACATGTACGTTACTTTATAACGCATTGCCAGATGAAATTAAACAATTAAAATCGGTACACGAATTGAAGTTAAAAGTAAAATCTTTCTGCTGCATAACTGTTTCTATACAATTAGAGAACATACTGGTCGTCTAAAAGAAAATAATGTTTACTTTATTAAAACAATGATATAATAATAAATTAGTTTACATTTGTATTGTATATTTTTTTAAAAAAGACTTAATATGCCTGTAACAAGTAATGTACTACTTCAGCTTTCGGGTCAATGCTGAGATGATTTGCTTTTGGACGTAAATGTAGCTTCACTATACACACGTTTTGTTGAGCTGTAAGGTTATATTTTGTTAGCAATGAAGAAAAATCGAATCTGCAGTTCATTTACCGTTACAAATAAGTACTTTATAACTGAAACGAAAATATCTAGTTTTTGAAATGTTAATCTTTCGCTTTTTAAATATTATTATTATTATTATTATTATTATTATTATTATTATTATTATTATTATTATTATTATTATTATATTCATCTTTCAACTATTAATAGTTAAATTGTTGGGAAGGGATTCTGAAACTAAAGAAAGCGTGCGCAGATGATTTTCTCCCCAATTCATCACATACAGTTTTTTACTGTTTTTCACTAAATTAATGAATAAAAAGTGAATGTTCGTTGAAAAAATTCTTATTACCAGGCCCTGGCAATGAAAAAGAGGATAAATCTTGTTTTTCTGTATAGTAAATTACATTCCCAAACATGTTGTGTAATCAGAATTCGTTTTTTATGGGTCCTTAATACCGAAAAATCGATTAAAGGCCAACCGTCTGTCTATGGTCAACGCTAGAACTAAACCGTTTGGACGATTTTCTACAAAATTGGAATTCCACAATCGATTAAACTGAAATTGCAGCCCTCTGAGTTTCTGGGATATTTTGATTTTTGGTGAGTTCATTATATGAAGGATCAAAAAATTTTCAAAATATTCTCAAAAATGGTTCCAAATATTTATATTAAGCCTATTTATATTAAGCCCCTCATTGTCTTGATAAAGAGTAAAGGATGCTTAAAAGAATTGCATAGTCTTCATTTTCTCTGAATCCCTGAATTTACGAAAAATACAAAAGTTCAAAATTTGTCTGCATTTTTCTACAACTACAACATTGCAGAAACACATTTTTCCTAAAAATAATCTGTTTAGTGGGTCCTTGATACCGCCGCGACATCAGCAAGATCGATTGAGGAATATCACTTTTGGAGAAAATTTTCTGAACGTCCCTTCTTCACAGAGGGACGGACGGGCGGACGGGCGTTTTGCCGCTATTAAATTTTTCGGTATCAAGGATTTACAAAACATATTTTCTGGATACACGACGTGTTTAAGAACTTTTTTCTAAATATATCAACTTGATTTATCCACTTTTTCGTTACTAGGGCCATGTAATAAGGGTGTTTTTTTACCCAAAATTCTTCGTTTTTTCGCGCAACATTACAGTCATGTGACCGTCAGTCATGTGACCGTTTTGTTTACAGCTATTGTTGCCAAACCTTAGGGATCGTGCCAGGGGGAAATGGTCGGTGATTAACACGCAGAAATTATTCATTTTTATTTCACGAACGTTGGCTAACTTGTCTTGGAGACGTGGGACCTACTGTACTCTCATTCCGCTAAAGGACTACTGCTTGTTCGGCTTGAAGCACCTAAATTGTGGTTTAATAGTTTTTTATTTTGATATGTCATTTTATATATTGTTCTTAACAAACTGTCTATTAGTTTTTGCCTCTTGACCATGACTAGATAAGAGTAGACAGCGCTGCTTGAGCAAAGGTTTAGACAAAGGGAAAAGATATATTCTTACATACAGGTGGTTTCAGGTGTAGAATTATTATTCTCTCAAAGTGACAAGAAATAAATGACTATTAAGGAACTATAACAGCAGAGGTGTTTCAGAAGTGGATGAAAGTTTTCTACCTTGATCGTTAGAAACATCCATTCATGTAAAGGACAATGCAGCTATTCATTCTATGCTGGTGCGTGATGTTTTTCAACACTAATTCTTTTAGGAATGTGGAAAACACTCATTAATGAAATTAATTCCATAGTTTTTAAAAATAACAGATTATAAAACAGGTATTGCTACTATACAATTCAGTCACAAAAATAGTTGTTTGAACATTATCAGAGAGTGGAGTACAACATAATTAAATTCAGTTGTGTTCAATGATGTTATAGTAAAATCAGTAATACAATTTTAATTAGGACAAATTTGCTAATAATGATAAAAGTTCTGAGACTGTTGTTCAGAAAAGTTTTCACTAAAATAAGCACTAGTTGTGTTGAATTAAATCATAGAATAACACAATTTTATTTTTTGACTTTTTTTAATATATTGCTTGTCAATATTCTTACTATTTGATAAATCATTCTAGTTGATGTGGGGAAGATGAAATGGTAGAAGAAGTTGATCATTGAGTTCTGAGTCTCCTCTTCCCCTTATTGTCACTATTAATATTATATTAGAATAATTTTCCCCACTAATTACAGTATTGAGAGGTATACTTCTCAGAAGTTATAAGTAGTCACATCATTAAATGGTTAATATTTGTATATTTTTTAATTAAAAAATTAATTTTTTTTAAAAGGAAGTACTTTTTCAATTATGTGAAGGTAAATTTTGATATGCACGAATGTGAGCTGAAAATATATTCTCACTAATTACACAATATCAATCAAAAATTTACATCAGGTAATAGACATTCATTGAAGAAGAAAGAAAGAAAATAAGAATATTTTTCTAAGGAACTAATTGTGAAAAATATTCTTCCTTTTAATAAAAAAATAATTAGAAATGTAGATTAAATTCAAAGAACAGTTTTATGTTTTGAGGAGTATATTACTTACTTATGACATAAATATCATAATACATCTTAATTGAGATTAAACGTTAGTTATCAAATTACGCTGTTAGGTCAGGTTTAAAATTTAGGACACTTTTAAAATTTTCAATGTCTAGTTTTTATTTCAAAATAGAACATTTTACTCCTCATTCTGGCAAACTTGGCAATCGGGGTTTTGAGGTAGTTAACAGTAGGCCATGTACTTTCAAGACATGCGTTCTAAAAGTATTCACGAAAGTAATTTCAATTTAATGAAAAAAAAAATCATTAAACTTCGAAGATGTTCGGTGCAAGAGATATATTCTTCAAAGACATCACAACACAAATAAAAAGAATTATTTTTCATTTGTAGGTTTGCTTTTATGATGCCTTTTCATCCTCTTTCGAAAGGACTTTATTTGTAGATAATAACGTTATTGTAGATATGAAACTTCCATTTCTTAAGTCTAAAATTTTCATCGTGAAAATGGAAAAGCATTCATCTCTCATAAATTAGAATTTATTTTTTAGTATCCTATAACATCATTTTAATAACAAGTACATCAAATAATTCAAAGCACTTTTTAACCCATGATGTACCTTATATCCCAATTTTAAGAAATGACTGTTAGTTTTCATATTTAACAAACTTACTTGTAAGTTATTAATCTTTAGATTAACTATGTGTATTTTGATCACTGTAGAATTTATGACCATTAATAAATTGTGGGATATGAATCACGGGATTAGTCAATTAATAAAACACATTAGTTTGCCAACGTTTCGGAATATGTAATTCCTTCCTCAGGGCTACAATAAACACAATCACAAGGAATGAAGACAACTTCTCTGAACAACATTATTTAAAATCGCACAATATATACTTTAATATTTACTTATATATATCTATATATATATATATATATATATATATATATATATATAAATAGATATAGATATAGATATATAACTGTACACACCTTACTAATATACAGAACGGTCAAACTTCATGTCTGCCTCCAGACCAACTCCAACATGGGGTTTATACAGCACACAGGTTCATTGCACACCACGTCAGGTCAGGGCCACGGCCCGAAAGTAAGTGAATGATTAAAACCGTGTTGTGTCAGGACCACGTGCTACAGTCACTCCATGCCAGAACCATGCGTATCCGGTCGACCACGTGTTTAATTTGCAATATAAACAGACGACTCAATAATGAGGATTGTAATAGGAGTCATTAAAGTCGTGTACTGCCCTGAACGTTCTGAACATAACTTTCTCTTTACTCCGTAGGGTGAAAGTAAAAATGAGTAGTTTGCACGTAATTTCTGATTGAATTAATGCAAACTATTAAAAATACATTTTTTTTCATAAACCGATAATAAATTTGTTCTTCAATTTTTTTCCGCACTCACAACAAGGAACCCTAAAAAAATGACGTAGGTTTCATTTTCGTTAAACTCTGAATTTTCGTAAATTGTAAAATTTAGAAATAATGCGAGAAAGTATGTGATGATGGAGCGCTACTAGCTACATAATAATTTTAGCAAGAGGAGAATAGGAATCATCCCAAAGTTCGAAACCGTGGTATTTCAAATTACGCCTTATTCGGAGGCTGAAATCGAAAGCTCACCGCCAAAATCTATTGCGAAAGCTTCAGCCCGGAGAACACGCTGTGGGACTTCGGTCTCTACCGCGAGGTAGTAGGAGAAAAACAGGAGTGGGAAACAAGGAAGGTTTACGGACGGATGGCCAATTACGGACCAAAATTACGGACGGATCCGCATATGCGAATATTACTGTGCAGGCGTACTGAGATTTGATTTGATTTGATTTGATTTTTTCGTGTCCGGCCGCGTCAACTGCTTTGGTCATTAGTCCCGTTAGTGTAGTGCATGTTTTTTTCGCGGGAGATGGCGGTGATCTTCCCCGCTGGATGGCGAGATCCGGCGCCGACCTACCGTCGGCTAGTGGGGTTTCCCCCTAACCAGGACTCTCCCACCAGCGGAGCACCGCCCCAGCCGGGACAAGCTCCAAGCTCTCGGCCGATCTCCCGGAATGTGTGGTAGTGTAGTGCATGTTAGTGTAAGTGTGTGTCTAAGAGGAAACGATAGGACAAGGAATGGGAAGGACAGATCGCGTGCGGTCCATGGCCCGTTTGGTAGGGTACTGCTCCGGCATTCGCCTGGTGTTGATCGGAGAAACCACGGAAAACTACCGATCAGAGCAGCCGGCCGCTAGAATTCTCATCTAGACAGCGACTGAATTCGACCTAGCTGAAAAGCTGGTGTCGAAAATCCTGCCACCATCAGGACTCGAACCTAGGACCTCCCGGTCAGAGGCGCTGCAGTGACATAAGTTGATGCACTGAGCTACCGTTCTCGGTCAGGCGTACTTAGGATCTCTCAGTAGCTTGATATTACATTCGGACTAACACAGTGGGTAAAACAAACTATTCTAAATTGTCTGTCCGTGTTGTAAGTAACCAATGGTAAGCAAGAATATATTCAAAAGTAATATCACAGCACTTCCAGTGATATTTAGTGTGACTATTTCACGAATTAAGACATTACTATGAACAGAATGAATAAATAAAATCAGAGAAATTACGAGAAAGAGAAATATTACTGAAAATTGCTACTAGAATATGTGAAACTTTCATTCAGCTCCGAATCATCACTACCTCCTGAAATAACTTATAATCAGGTAAAATATGAAAAACAGGATAATGCAGAAAATGATTTCAAATTTATTTCGATTTTATGGTAATAAAACTTTTAAAAAACAATTATAACAAAGCTACTTGCAAGAACATTTATTAAAAACACAATTATTAAAGTTGTAGGTTTTCCATTGAAGTATTTGCAATGTAAGATGTTCAAGCTGAATTTAGCACCAGGATTCGTCAATTTCGAATGGATTGAGCACATGCGTGTACTCATTAAAGTATTTTTCTGAAGAATTTTGGTTGTAACATTCCACTTAGTTTTCATAGCACATTCTTTGTACTCTTCATAATCTAATCTTCGCATATTAATTGCCTAACATATTGTAATTTCTTCATTTGTTTTTTTGTTTTTCTTTTAAAAATTTTGAATTTTCCAAACTTTCTCTGTTTCTTTCTGTTTTTCGACTCTGAATCTTTAATAATATATTTTATTTCTGAATTTTAAACATTACCAAAACGACACATTTTAATATTATATTGATGCTTACAAGCTACTATGGACCTAAAAAAATTTAGATATTTATTTAGTCAAAAACATTAAAAAAACTGTGTGACGTATGGGGGAGACAATCATCTGCGATCATCTTCCTTGAGTTTCAGAATCCCTTCCCAACAATTTAACTATTAATAGTTGAAAAATGAAAAGAAAACGTTTTAAAAAAAATTATTAATAATAATGATATTACTAATAATAAATTTAAGGAAGCCAGAGATTCACATTTCAAAAACTAGGTATTTTCATTTCCGAGTTAGACAAAACTTATTTTTAACCGTAAATGAACTGCAGATTTGATTTTTCTCTATTGCTAATAAAAGAGAAACTCACCCTAAGCTCGACTACCACTGCAAGCAAAAGGAAAGCTCAACAAAACGTGCCCATAGTGAAGCTACATTTACGTCCAGAAGCAAATCAAGGGGCCATCTCAGCATTTGCTCATTGTATCAGGGAAACTCGACAAAATCCCGATCGTGATGGGGGTCATTGACCCGGAAGCTGAAGTAGTACATTACTTGTTACAGGCATATTAAGTCTTTTTTTTAAATCATACAATACAAATATAAACTAATTTATTATACTATATCATTGTTTTAATAAAGCAAACATTATTTTCTTTTAGACGATCAGTATGATCTCTAATTGTATAGAAACAGTTATGCAGCAGAAACGATTTTACTTTTAACTAAAATTTGTGCACCAATTTTAATTGTTTAATTTCATCTACCAATGCGTTGTAAAGTAACGTACATATATTGTATGTGGATTTCTTGTAGTGAGCTGTTGATTCTGACGCTTGATGAACATGATTTCTACGTTGTGTGTTGTAACTGTAAATATCGGTATTACATGAAAATATGTTCCCACCGTTAAGTAAGTCAGTTTTGACAAATACTACAGATTCGTAAATAAATAGGCAGGGCAATGGTAAGATTCCAAGCTCAATGAAAATAGGCTTGCAGGGATCACGTGGATGTTTTTTTTTCAATATTCGGATAATTTTCTTTTGCTATCTAAATGTCTGGGCGCTAAAGGATAAGTTTCCCCAGAATATTGTGCCATATTTCAGGCGGAAATGTACTTTTGCAAAATACACGCAACGAGCTGCATGAAGGCTGAAATAATTTGAAAGAATTCTGAATACGTAACATAATGAGCTTAATTTAGTGTTTAATTGCTCTCTTTATCTTAAAAATGTAGCGTAAGTGTTTACAGCGGGTTGCAAAAGGTACAAAAAGTGACAATCACATGGCGTTAGATATCTGGGATTGGTTTAATTTGAATATATTCTTGCTTAGCATTGGTCGCTTACGGCAGGACCACAAATGAGTGAAATAGTCATAGCTGAAATGGCACAGACTATCTCATACTAGTTAGTTTTCTATTTTCTTTGGTCTGAACTATATTTTAGATTTTACTCCACCCTCCACCCAACTGTTTTTTAATAAAAAAGAATGCAGGGCAACGACTTTCATGTCATGTTACAGAGCATTTATCACTACCCATAGAGTAAGTTTAAAGCAAAAAATTGAAGACAATTTTGAAAAAAAAAAGTGGAAAATGTTCCAGGGGCTTAACGTAAAGTACCTCAAAATTTAGAGAATGTTTTTAGAGATACAGATGATGCGGGAGAGGTTCCGGAAATATTCTACAAATCTTTCTTCCTCTTCGTTCTTTTTCCGTATACGAGTACTATGAAGGACGAGCCGTATTGATAAGGGGGATGAAAAGAAGATGATGAAATGTGAAGCTTAACAGGTTAGCATTTGCTATTCGATATACAGAATGTCTACGGATGCGGTGCTTTAGACTCCAGGTGTTGCGCCTTCGATTCTGCGGGCGATGTGCTTCCTTACCTCGCAGGGGATGCTGAAAATGCATTCCGCCTACACGCCCATAATTTAGGCTCCTATAAAATACCTTCATGTTCTTTTATTAAAATCATTTTATCAATGTTAAACATTTCTTTCAATAGTGTGTTTCTGAAACACCGTTATTTTGCGTGCGCTGATTTTGTGTACACTGTACTTCAGCACATCCTACATCACAGATCGACGTGACACCAATCTGGAGATCTCACCGGCCAGACTAAGAACTATTCTCTCTTGAATCTCTGTTAGTTCACAAAACGTCATAAAATATCTTTGATTGGAAGTGATGCAACCTGCACGAAGTGATCTTATTGGCACAAAGTGATGCATTATGCTATCGGCAGTTTATGATTTGAATTCGGACATCACCTGTTCGTTCTTTATTAACATCTGTGAAGGAAGATGAAGTACAGGTAATCAGCTTTGAGAGAAAACTTGGAAGTTTGTGTCGGCAGCAAACAAAACCGTCTCACGAGAGCGGCTCTCTCCGCCGTGTCAGGGGAACGCGCGGAAACGCGTCGGCTTGATCGTGGTGTGGAAGGAAGAGACGGGACGGGGCAGGGCATGGCGTGGCGTGGTGAGACGGGATGGCGCGGGGACAGGGCATAGCGTAGTGGAACAGGACGGGGAGGGGAATGGTGGGAGGGGGGGGTTGGGGGGGGGGGGGGACGAACAGGCGCGTGGGACAGGACGGAGTAGGTCGGACACGGCGTGGAGGAACGGGGCGGGACAGGGCATGGCGTGGTGAGACGGGATGGAGCGGGACAGGGCATGGCGTGACGGGACGGGACAATACGGGGCACAACGGAGGAAGGGAGGTGGCGGGAATACAAAATGCTGACCTACGTAAAGCAGAAGCTGTAAAGAAATGGGTGCAGGATGCAGGACGCGAAAAGAAAAGCTCTGCAACCGTTCGGCCTGGAACGAAAGTTTGTTGATTTGCAGTAAGGCATGACGGATGTTTTCAGCGGATATAGTGGTGTAGAAGGTAATAGCAAAACATCAAGAATCGTCAATCAACGACAATCACAACGAGAGAAGAAGGAAGATAAATAAGGGAAAGAAGAAGAAGAAAAAAAGAACGCAAGACAGCAGAAAAAAGAAGAGTGTAAAAGAGGATAAGAAAAAAGAGAGAGGCTAGAAAAAGGGAAAGGAGAGAGAAATGAAGAGGAAGAAAAATAAGAAGAGAAAAGAGGAAGAGGAGTTAAAAAGGGTGATAGAGTGAAAATAGAAGTGAGAGTTAGGAACGGATATCTAGATGAAGGGAGGAATTTTACCAATTTACTTTCAACTCTTATCCCTATATAGTATTTGACTACCTTCCGAGCGTGCGCAAGTTCGGATGTTGTGTTCCGTCACTCTCGGCTAGACCATTTCCCGTGCACCAATCGAAACATATCAGGTGTCTTCAACGCGTGACGGTGTCCTGATGGGAAATTGATAATTTGTTTTCGGATTCGGCCATAAGATTCAAAGAAATTTTTAAAATAGTTTTTTCTTTTGCATGTTTTCGTGCTATGATCTTAGTGAGTAAGCCGGAAATTGAACCAACGATATATAAATATAAGTATGTAGGAGAAGGCATTTTCTCTCAATACGCCATAATCTTCTTTCATGACGTTAGCAACACTGATGTTGACATCTTTAAGTGAACAGGCGAAGTTATTTTGAAGACGTTACGGCATATTTCAAATTTTATCCATAAGGCCTATTACCATATTTTTAAAAATAACTTTATAAAAATATACGAACAGTATTGCCTTGAAATTTATTAAAAATTTGAAGAATTTCATATGAATACAGAGTTAACAAAACTGTGGGTAATGATAGAGAATGAATGAATGTTCTACGTTCGATTTTTCATTTATACGTTCCTAAGTGTGCCAATACCGATTTTCAAATGACTGTGGCCCAGAGCTTCAACTTAAATAACACCTTATTCAATTAAACGTACAAAACAATCGTCTTTTAATGTTTATATGTCGCATGCGAAACGATTAATAGAGCAAATGCAGAAGTGGAAATGAACACAAATTAGACCGATTTTGTGGAGTTTTATTATCTCTTCAAAAATGAGGGGAGACAAATATGGAAGTGTTAAGCAATAGTGGACAGAATTCTCCTCCACTTCGAGGGCCGAATTGGATCTAGCTGCACAGACAGCGTCGACACTCGCTACTGTCGGGACTCGAAACCTAGGACGTACGTAGGGACGCGGAAGAGGCAACGGCAATGTTGCCACTGGGCCGTCGCGGCCGGCAGAAGCCCTGAGAAATCCGCGTCCCGGCTCCTGCCCCTTCGCGCCGCGGGGATCGCTCCACCTCCTCCTCCGCGGGCGGCGGCGGCGGCGGGGCCGGGGCGGGGGCGGGGGCGCGCCAATTGACTGCCTCCCCCGCCCCCGCGGCGGCGGCCGGCACCGTTATTTTTTTCCCCCCGCGGGCGCGCCCTCGTCCTCCGCCGAAAGGCCCCGCCGCCGCGCCCCCCCGGGAGGCGAGGCCCATCGCCTCCTCCAGGTGCGGCGGCGGCCGTTGGTTCCGAAAACGACAGTCGTCTTTTTGTGCGCCGGGGGGCCCCTTTGGGAGGTCGGGAGGGGGGACGGGAGGCCTTTTGAGCGATAAAGATGCGACTTTCCCGCCGTTGGTTTCGCCCTGTTGCGATGTGTTCACTCGAATCATTGCCTCCGCTGAAGACCACACGTGGCTTCTCCAAATAAAGACTGGGCTGAGAGCCGGGGAGAGTTATATTTCATTTTTTTTTGTCCGGGGTTGGAGTGGCGTGTGGCCTCCGGAAAGAAATGTTATTTAGTCGGGGAGCTATATTTTTGGGTTAAGTATGCTTTCTAGTTCGTGAGTGTGTAACATTTATGGTTGTTCGTATCATTTGGATGCATTATATTCTGAAGTGTTACCTTTTATTCGTGGTAATTGTAGCGTGGAATTTTAATGGACTGAAATGACACGGGGAATGAATTCCTAAAATTGTAAACATTCTTTGTCTGTGAATGGACCTCTCAGGACTCTTGTGAAAATGTTGAGTTTTTATTCGTATCAACAGGCATTCTATCTTTATTGAAATAAATACTTGTAGGTAAGTTGTTATTTTGTTGCAATTTTTCAAGAAAATGCGATCTAATTTTTTAATACAAGTTAATAAATACAATTGTGAGTTAATATTTGAGTACGAACAATCGTATGTAAGAAGGAGAAAATTGTACCACTTTATATTGTTCTCTACGTTCACTTCTATGCAAATTTTTATATCTATAAAATATGCTTTAAAACATTCTAATTATCACAATATCAGCTAATAAAAGCGTTATGGATAGATGAAAAAAAAGAAGGGTTGAATTAAAGGTTCAGAATTTTCTTTATTTTTAAATTGGAATTTAATTTTAGTGGGTTTCTAAAGCATTAAATTAAAAATATTTAAAGCACGATTGCGGGCGTTTTCTTTTAGGAACAACTCGCGACTCCGCAACTCAGGCTTCCCAAAATGCTGAACGTGCCAGTTCCTGCTTTAACTTTGACAAAAACGGTTTACATTAATAATAATAATAATAATAATAATAATAATAATAATAATAATAATAATAATAATAATAAAATAATAAAGCCATTGTTGGGCAAGGCCTTCCACTTAAATAGTGGGGTGGCTCAAAATTGTAATGGCTTTTAGGTGAGCTAGTCCTGAAGAGCATTTATTCAAAGCGAGTTGTCCACTGTCTATATTATTGACCCCTGTTCAATTTATTCACTGACCATATTGTTACTGACTGTTATCATACTGTTTACATTACCTGCCTATTATTAATTATGCTCCCGATTATTAATAATCGAAGTAATTTTTAAAACAAAATCTATAGACGTTTTACAGTCAGGTTTTTCTAAACGCCTTTCTACAGATGACGAATGTTATTGTTTCTTGTAAATGTGTGAGTGTAAAAGTATTATGAATTATTAAAACAAATATTATACTCTATATACTACCGCTACAATTTTTCTAGTTTTAATTTCTGCTTAAGAAAACAAGGTCCAAAAGGAATTTCACCACTGTCGGAACGTCATTACCTGGGACAGAACTTTTCTTTTTTTTCTCTCACCTTTCAGATTTAGAAGACACGTTGCTTCTGTTTCTTGAACATTCCTAGTACGTGTCATCCCCCAAAATTACAAAGATGACTTTCTTAGCTAATAAAAAATATTAAACTTTAAGTTTATTTATTATGAGGTTGTCAAGTATTTGTTTCTCCGAATTCATTGAATTTTTATACATACATACATATCGTTATTTATAATGTTTTTATAAATATGTTGTTTTTAATATTCAAGAAAAGTAAACATAGTGTGTATGAATTTCCATCGTCAATCTCTTGACCCATCCCCACCTTCAATGAATCCGCTACCCCAAAGCAATGAATCAATGATCCCAGAGCCGCTGTCCCCGCCGATGCCGACGTCTCAATTGCTGCCTATCCCCTCCACTCCCGTTGCTCTCACCTCTTTCGCTGCTTTCGTCGACTCCACTGCGCGCCGCCCCGCACGGACTCTCGTTTTCACCTGCTCTGTCGCGCCGTCCGCCCCGCCCCGCCCCTGCCGCCGCCGCCCGCGCGCGCGCCATCCCTCACTCAGGATCTCGGGGCTTATCTGCGTGGGGCCGCGCGGCGCGCCGCTTCCGCTAAGTGCTCCTTCGGCGGGCCGTTTGTTAGGCGCGGCGCAGCGGGCCGGGGGGGGGGGGCGGACGGGGGGGCGGGCGGGAAGCGGCGGGGGGGTGGGGGGGGGGTGGCGGGCGGGGGGGGGGGCGGGCGGGCGGGCAGGTGGGCGAGCGGGCGGGCAGGTGGGCGAGCGGGCGGGCAGGTGGGCGAGCGGGCGGGCAGGTGGGCGAGCGGGCGGGCAGGCAGGCGGGTGGGCAGGCGGGCGGGCAGGCAGGCGGGCTGGCGGGCGGGCTGGCGGGCGGGCAGGCAGGCGGGCAGGCGGGCGGGCAGGCGGGCGGGCGGGCGGGCGGGCGGGCGGGCGGGCGGGCGGGCGGGCGGGCGGGCGGGCGGGCGGGCGGGCGGGCGGCCGGCCGGCCGGGCGGGCGGCCGGGTGCGGGGGTGGGGTGGGGTGGCGTGAGCGGGCGGGGTTGGGTGCGAAGGGGCGGGCACGGGTGAGAGCGGGCGGGCGCGGGTGGGCAGGCGCGCAGGTGGGTGAACGAGTCGCGATATAGGCGTTCGCGGCGCGAGGGCAGCGCAGTTGGATGTGAAGTAGACGTTCATTGTGGAGATGGGTTTGTCAAGCAGAGGAATGAAACAGTGGGATGGTAATGTCTACGTGAGGGAAGCTTGGAGAAGGCGGCAACATAGAATGGCGAGTGGCGGGAGGCGATGAAGCAGGCACATGGATCAAGAGTCCGAAGCGGAACGCAAACGATCCAGCAGCAAAAATAATATAAAGGCTACTCAACGGGGGAAGGCAGGTTCCTCAGAGATGGAGGCGCCCATTCGCCAGCGGGTGGTCCAAGCGGAGCCGGCGAGAGGGAGCGAGCGAAGGCGGACCCCAGAGCACGTGCTCGCGGCGAGGCTCCGTGCTACTCGCTCGGTTTGATTGATTGATTGTTTTCGCGTTTCCGGGCGCGTCAACTGCTTTGGTCATTAGTCAAGTAGTGCATATTTTTTCTCGGGAAATCGCGGTGATCTTTCCCCGCTGGATGGCGAGATCCGGCACCGACCTACCGTCAGTTAGTGTACTCGCTCGGGGTTGAGTGCGTGCTGGGCGGGAGCCGGGACGAGGCCTCGTCCTTTGCGAAGGCGTGGGCTAGGATAAGTACAGAAGAAGAGGGCAAAAGCGACGTTGTAAGCGAGGGCGAAGTCGTGAGCGTCGGAGAGGGTGAAAGGTGTGGGACAAGGATAGAGATGACGGAGCAGAGTGGAAGGTACGGGGAGGAAGGGATGAGGACGAGGGAGCAGGCGGGGTGAGGGAAAGGGTGCGGGCGGGAGTGTCGATGGAGATGAGAGAGGAATGAACACAGGTGAGGTGTGAAAGAGTCAGGAGTGGGAAGAGGTGACAGCATGGCATGGGCAACGGGAGCGATGGCGAGGACAATTAAGAAGTCTGAGATGAGGATGGAAGGGTGGGTTGGTTGTTTGGTTGTTAGTGATTTCGGGCGCGTCAACTAATATGGTCATTAATCCCGTAAGTGTAGTGCATGTTTTCGTGGGGAAGTGGCGTTGTTTCCCCCCGCTAGATGGTGAGATCCGGCGACGACCTACCATCAGCTAGCGGGGTTTTCCTCAACCAGGTGTCTCCCATCAGCGAGGCACTGCTACACCCGGGACAAGCTCTAAGCTCCTGACCGGTTTCCCGTCATGTGTGGTAGTGTAGTGCATGTTAATGTAAGTGTGCATGTAAGGGGTGAGGATAGAACAAGTAAGAGGTAGGAAAGATCGCGCGCGGTCCGTGGCCTGTTTGTTGTGGTGCTGCTCCGGCATCCGCCTGGTGTTGATCGGAGAAACAATAACAAATATGAAATAAAAAATAGTGACCAAAACATGTCCATTGGAGAATATGGGTCATGTTATTTTACAAAATATGACTTGTTTTAAAATTCCACCTAGTTAATTGAAAGAAATTTCACGTATATTGATTTCTATACATTCCAAAGAAATATGCCCAATATAAGAAAAAAATCACATTTTAAGCAAGTATCTTTTCGTGATTGAATTTATGAGCCTGGAGGTCAGAAATGTAACAACTCCCTTCCTGAAATACATTCAGGATTTTTCCCCGATTTTACCGCAGTAGGGCGTGTTCGGTACCAATGCTGCGTGGTAACGGATGCTAAAATTACTCTGATTCATCACCGGGCAGGGGGGGAGAGGTTGCCAAAGTTACGATGATTCACAAATGATGCAGCGCTGGAGCAGTGACTCAGTGTGCCTTTAATCTTAGGATCAGCTGGCGATTAGAAGGTTAATGAACTGCATTGCTTGAGCGAAGTGGGCCGAGAAATAATTTAGAAGTGTAAAAAGAAGATAAAATAGCACCATAAACTAGTGGTGCTACATAAACATATGCTTTTTTGTATTATTTAAAACCTATGCTCTATCAGGAATAAAATTAGCGAAAATGTTGGAGCGGTTTTTGAGAAAAATGTTTTGTTATAAATTGCATTAACTTCCAACAAAAATTACGCGTCTAGTTTTTTTCTCAAAAGAGTGTACGTGACCTATTAAAGATATATTTTTTAAAATCGATGTCACTGAGGAAAAAATCATAATTGCCAATATTGTACTTGTACAACGTTAATTTTTTGCAATTTTAAAAAACACACAGAGAGAAGTCTATACTCAATCGGAGGAAATTTATTTTAAAAAATGATGGAGACTTTTGAGAAAATAATTGTTTAAAAATTACCCATATTTCAAATAAAATTACGATGATATTTTTGAAAATGTTTACATAATCTTATTTCAAGATGTTTTGGAAGAACGTATCTTATTAATGAAAACATATCTACCTTCAATGAATTGAACGCAATGTACTGTAGTCATAGGAAGACGGTGAAAATTGTTTAAACTTTTGCAATTTTCAAAATTTCAGAGACATCACCGAAAACAAGACTTCTGCCATTACTTTAAGGGCTACTTGAGGGAAAATGTTCAATAAGAAACTTAAGTGAAATTTTTGCAAAAAGTTTGAAAATGTTAAAGCTTCATGTAATGTAATTTTCATAAACGAAAATAAGCGTTTGAAAGCCCCGGAGCCACCAGTTCGCCCAGAGCTATCGAGGAGTATCAGTTTTGGAGAAAGTCATTTGAACGGTTTAGGCGCTAGTTTTGCCCTGAGACGGACAGGCAGACAAATACCTGGATAGACACACGAAAGAATAGAGTGACAGAGGAACTGACAGACAGACGGACGGTCAATCTGAATGCCGACGCATTGAATGATGACTAGGTGGATTTCAGTCGCTGTCTGGAGGAGAATTCTCGCGGTCGGCTGATAGAAGATAGCTGAAGAGGATCGGTAGTTTTCCAAGGTTTCTCCGATCAACACCAGGCGAATGCCGAAGCAGTACCCTAACAAACGGGCCATGGACCGCGCGCGATCTTTCTACCTCTTCCCTGTCCTATCCTCTCCCCTTCCACACACACTTACACTAGCATGCACTACACTACCACATATTCCGGGCGACCGGTCGGGAGCTTACAACTTGTCTCGGCTGAGGCAGTTAGCCGCTGGTGGGAGATACCTGGTTGGGGAAAATCCCGCTAATCGACGGTAGGTCAGCGCCGGATCTCGCCATCCAGTGGGGAAAATCACCGCCACATACCGATGAAAAACCTGCACTACACGGGACTATTAACCTTACGGGACTAATAACCTCAGTAGTTGATCACTAACAATTAATCAATCAATCAACAATCTTTGTCTTTACTCCTTAAGATTGTAGTAAGATGAGAGGGGTAAAAATACTTCTGAAAAAAAAAAAAAACGGCTGAGATTAGCTCAGAGGTTGCCACTGTCTCTCCAGCGGCTTTGACCGGTAGCGGTAGCTCAGTGTATCAACTGATGTCACTGCAGCGCCTCTGACCGGGAGGTCCTAGGTTCGAGTCCTGATGGCGGAAAGATTTTCGACACTAGCTTTTGAGCTAGGTCGAATTCAGTTGCTGTCTGGAGGAGAATTCTAGCGGCCGGCTGCTCTGATCGGTAGTTTTACGTGGTTTCTCCGATCAACACCAGGCGAATGCCGGAGCAGTACCCTACCAAACGGGCCACGGAACGCGCGCGATCTGTCCTTCCTATTCCTTGGCTATCCTCTCCCCTAACCCACACACTTACAGAAACATTCACTACACTGCCACATATTCCGGGAGACCGTTCGGATGCTTAGAGCTTATCCCGGCTGAGGCGGTGCCCCGCTGGTGGGAGAGTCCTGGTTAGGGGGAAACCCCACTAGCCGGCGGTAGGTCGGTGCCGGATCTCGCCATCCAGCGGGGGAAGATCACCACATATCCAGAGAAAAAAACATGCACTACACTAACGGGACTAATGACCGAAGCAGTTGACGCGCCTGGAAACACGAAAAAATGAATCAATCCAGCGGCTCTGTTGGCGAAGTGCTGAAGTTTAAGTTCATGCGGCGGCGGATTTTCGACTCAAGCTATGTAACTTTGTCGAATTCAAACGCAGTTTGGAGGAGTATTCTACGAGCTAATGGCAGCTCTTGTCGACAGTTTTCCGTGATTTCTTTTATTAATACTAGGCGAATGCGCATAACAAACGGATAACAGACCGTGATCTTTTTTTCCTCTTCCTTGTCCTATTCCGTCCCCTTTCACACACACTCACACACACACACACACACACACACACACACACACACACACACTTTATGCTCCACAGTACTACACATGTAAGAAGGCCAGTCGGGAGCTTTGAGATGGTCCAGCTGAGGTGGTACACCACTGGAGGAAATATCTGGAGAGGGAAGGAACTAGTGACGATAGCAGTTTACGTGCCCTAATCTATCATTTAATCAATCCATACGAAAAATAAAGCATATACATAATTCTAAGAAAATGCAACAATTATAGTAAAGAAGATTTGGTGTAATAAATATTTATTACTAATAAATTGTTTGAATGAATATAGTTTGTTAGATGTTATTTTTGATGGCTATTAACACACCAATTGTAGGAAGACCGAAAAATACTGTTAAAATCCTTCGGTTTTCTTTCCTTAATTATTTTGATTGTACGTTTTTTTAATCACAATGATTACCTGTTGTAAGATTTTTTATATATTCGGAAAAATTGCCGGTGATAATCGTAGAATTTCTTAAACTCCTAAAATATTTTATCAAAACATTAATTGCAAAGTGAAAATGCAATTCCTTCACGAAACTACATACTAGTAAACTATTAAATTGTTTCAAATTGGCTCTGAGATTTTAAAGTACTTGATTCAGTTTGCTATTAAGTAGTTAATTATTTACTCCTGCTAGTGTGCAGTGTTTAATTTGAATACCTCTTCCGTGTATGAAACCGATATGCAAACAGAAAATATAATGCTAATGATAATCTAATGTTTTAGCCCGGAATATTTTGCAATCTGTTACGAATTTCCGGTCACATTGACACATACGAAACGAAGGAAAACAATTACTCATATTTAGCTCAAATAAATCATCTTTCCTTAACAAATAACGGTAACATGAGTACGTGAAACTCTGAATATCTCTGCTTGAAATTTAACACATTGGTTTATGAAGTAGATTTGTGTTTAATAATTGTCAAAACACATAAGAAACCTATCTACCGTTTAAATATAAATCTGAAGATAATGAATGAGATCAACAATTTCAATACTAAAATAAATGTTAGTTATAATGATCCAGAAGAAACACACATTTCGTAAAATTTGTTTCATTTGCGATTCAAATTAGACTAAAAGTACGCATTTAGATTTAGTTGCAATAATATGGTTGCAAAACAGTATAATTAAATTTTGTTCCGTAGTAAAAAAAAAAATCTAAATATTTCTCATTCCAAATGCTCAAGTGAATCACGTATGTTCTCGTTTAAAAAATATTTTTTGTAGCATATGAGGTGTAAACAAATGTATCAATGAAACATGTTAAACTGTGCAAAACAGAAATAGAAAATACTCCAGGAGTTAAACATAGCGTCTCAATGAAAAACTAAAATTGATGAAGATTTTTATAGATATAATAAATAATTATGCGTTGCATTTACAAAAAAAAAATCTAAATAAATCGTTTACCTGTTTCTGTAAGTTGCAGAAGTTCTGTGGCCACACTCAGTTGAGTGAAGTGTACGTCGGGCACAGTTGTCAACGCACAGCCGATGAAGCAATGCTGGCCGCGATTTACGAGCCTGGGAAGAGATCTGTTATCAAAGTGGCGGTCAAAGATACACTGGGTCCTGCTGAACTGTAGTCGGCCTCCCTTGGCAGCAGTCGCGAGGAACGCCTGCGTCGCTGCAAAGACAGCGGAGAATTTGAAACTTCGCAATTTGAGACGTAGATTCTTCTGGGAAGAAGAAAGAGACTTTATTAGACACCGGACACCGTATGTGCGTATCTGAATAATGTTACGTTCGTAAAAGAGGCCACTATACGAAAGTAATCGTTTGAACTTTATTTACAGATTGTCTCAAATGAAGAATATTTTTTTTTTGAATTGCTATCGAATTTCTCGTTTGAGATATGCTAATAATTACTTCACGCGCAGAGTTTTAGTAACTTCTGTTTATATATTCATCATCGTTATAAAATATGAATATTCATAATTTATTGCTTTTATTTGCAATTAGTGATTTGAGATTTTATTGATTGTAATTATGTAAACGGATTAAAGTTGAATTACATTCGTAAAATGCTTACACATGCAGATAAGATCATAACATGCAGATAAGATTGAATAATGTATTGAAATTCTGATATTCTGTGATTTGTGAAAAAATCAAAGAGGTAAACGGAAACAGTGCAATGGTTTAAATAGCTCATCTGATGTTTATTGACATTACCCTGTATTCGTACTTATAACGCGTGTCAATTGCCTATTCGGATCATGTAAAAAGCATGTGTCACAGCAAAATGCCAAAGAACGTTAATGATAGCCCACGTGTAATATGACGACAGCCAGTTCAAAAGATACTGGTACATAAGACACCCCATTTTTTAAAAATTAACTTTAGGTTAAGTAAATAGGTTGAACACTGCAATAGGGCCTGGGTTGTAACTTAAAAATTAAAAGTAATTCATTTTTAAAGGACACTGATGTAGTACATACTAATTTTGTGTTTAATTGTTTTTTAAACTACATCAACTCGAATTATTAGGAAAAGTTTATCGTGAAATGTACATTTAGTTTTAATTTTTTGTAAAATAAAAAAAAAGAAGTAAAATAATTTAACAAAAATAAAGGCACGATTAACGAAAGATCTTACATTGCAACTCAAGAATTAAAAATAATTAAATCATCAATTGCATTTCTACATTAAAATTGAAACGAAACAATCATACAAACCATCTCCAATGACAATGAAACTACAAGAAGAAAACGAATAGTGAACAAGCCCCACGCAAGCAACCTACTAAGGAAAATTGGCCACGTGCTAAAAACACGTTAGGGTTTCTCCGTGTGGAAATTGCTGCCTGCGGCGCCTGGCCGTTCCTGTGGGAAGAGCGCGTGGAAAATGGGCCCCCTCGGGCAGGAATGCTCCTCGAGAGGCGGCAGCCTCTCCGGCGGGGCAGCGAGCAAGGGGCTCTGCCAACACCTCCGGGCGGCGCTCTCCTTGGAGCAGGTAGCCTCCGCCCCGCTGCCGGTGGTGGCGGCGGCGGAAGTCGAAATTGTGGTAGTGGTGGTGATGAAAACCGGCGTTGGTTTGGTTTGGTTTTTCGTGTTTCCGGGCGCGTCAACGGCTTCGGTCATTAGTCCCGTAAGTGTAGTGCATGTTTGTTCTCGGGAGATGGCGGTGATCTTCCCCGGCTGGATGGTGAGATCCGGCGCCGACTTACCGTCGGCTAGTGGGGTTACCCCCTAACCAGGACTCTCCCACCAGCGGGGCACCGCCCCAGCCGGGACAAGCTCTAAGCTCCCGACCGGTCTCCCGCAATATGTGGTAGTGTAGTGCATGTTAGTGTAAGTGTGTGTGTTAGGGGAGAGGATAGGACAAGGAATGGGAAGGACAGATCGCGCGCGGTCCGTAGCTCGTTTGTTAGGGTACTGCTCCGGCATTCGCCTGGTGTTGATCGGAGAAACCACGGAAAACTACCGATCAGGGCAGCCGGCCGCTAGAATTCTCCTCCAGACAGCGACTGAATTCGACCTAGCCCGATGTTGGTAGAGTTGGTGATAGGTGATGGCAATAGTGATATGATGATGGCGGCGTTGGGGTAGTGGTGGTGATGAAGGTGGTGATAGTAGTGGTAGGTAGAAGTGATGGCAATAGTGATATGATGATGGCGGCGTTGGGGTAGTGGTGGTGATGAAGGTGGTGATAGTAGTGGTAGGTAGAGGTGATGGCAATAGTGATATAATGATGGCAGCGTTGGGGTAGTGGTGGTGATGGATTTGGTGTAGTAGGGGTGACGTTGATGGCCGTAGTAATGAGATGATCGTGGCGGCGGTGGGGTAGTGGTGGGAATAGTAGGGGAAATGATAATGGAAATTGTGATGGGATGATGATGGCGGCGGCAGGGTAGTGGTAATAGTAGTGGAAGTGATGATGAGGGGAAAATGAGATTGTGAGGTTGGTAAGGTTTTGCTGATATGAAGGTGATGGAGATGGTAAGTTGGTGTTGGGGGCGATAGACGTGGTGATGGTGGCAGTAGTAATGTGTTTGTGGTGATGGTGGTGCTAATGTGGCAGTTGTATAAATATGCTAGGGGTAGTCATGATGGAGCGGGATGCTGTTATTGGGGAAGCTAGCGGCTGTAGTCGTGGTTCATTGTGGTACTGCGAGAATGGAATTTGGTTATGTTGAACATTATGGAAAATTGATGTAAGTTGATGTGGAGGTGTGTAGTTGCGGTATGAATGGGGGATTTGGTTCACGTAAGAGTACCAATATGTCAATAATGGAGTAGTTGGAAATAGAAGAAGCCCTAATCATGCCTTCAAATGTTTCCCCTCTCCATTTCTATGGAGGAGGGCAGTTTATCTACCTATTAGACGTGAGGATGTGGCAAATACTTGTATGTCGGTAGGTTAATCAAACATTATTTAATTTAACGTCGTTGCAGACACAACTTATATCTTTGTGTTTTCAGGACGACAATATGCGGTAAACGCATTTTATTCTCTAGAATTCTTACGTAAGAGAATAATAATATAAGTAATTTGTTGTTATTGTGTGTCAGTACCCGAAAAATGAGACGTCAAAAAAGGACTATTACAGGAAAAATTAATCAGTTTAAAGAACTCTTGTCATAGAGGCTGTCAAGACGGCAGAAAGGAAGAGGGAGTGGAAATAGGTAGTAACGATGGTAACAGTGGCTGACTGACGTTGGCGGTGACTTTGGTGAGGGTAAGAGGAAACCTAGAATTCGTAGGTACTGCGTAAGTAGCTGAAGATACGAAGCAGAAGTACGGTTAAAAAGGTGTAAGTTATTTTAATTAAATAAAACGATTATTAACTGTTACAATGGTGGCGATGGAAGCGACAGGGATGGCGGCGGCGGTTGCAGTGGCGGTGATAATGGTGTTACAGTCATGGCTGCGGTAATGTCGATGTGTAGATTTGTAGCGAGCCTTTTTTTGGACAAACAGCTAAATCAGTAGGAAAAATGCAAGACGTTTAGAAATCACTGTATTTTTGATGGTGATTCAGTAACTACTACATATTAGAGTAGTTCGGACAGCTTAGCAAAAATAAAAAGTCTCTAATTAGACTGGAGTCGCATGCGCAATTCCAAGTTGACGGCGAGTCTCCGACTCTCAGAATTAACATAAAACGTCCTTGAAACCAACCAACGCTAAATTTCCATCGCATTTTCAACCAAAATACAGATACAGATTATTTTTACTCGTTCCCTTTTCGAAACTACTCCCAAAGTACTACCTCTCCTTTATTAAATGCGCGCATTCCCTGTGAGTCCGTCCATTTATCCATACACTTTAGCTGTTTGTCAAAAAAAAAAAAAATTCCTCACGGCCTTGACAGGGTATGGATGAGCAGTGCTCGGGAGGGGGAAGGGAAGGGAGGAGGGGGTTGGCCCGGGGCAGGTGCGGCGCGGTGGCGAGCGGGCCAGACTGCTCGGCGGCGCCCCCTCCCCCTTCCTTTCCCCCGGGGGCCCCACTCGCATATTTCGAGGCCCCACGCTTCCTCCGCTTCGTCGCCTGGGCGCCGCGCAGCGCCGCGCCTCTCTCCTATCTCGAGCGTTGTGCAACGAGAAAGGGGAACTTCGCTTATCTCCTGAAACTGCTCACAATGAGTACGCCAATGACTGAGTGTTCGATTGGTTTTGGTTTGGTTTCTTAGTGTTTCAGGGCGCGTCAACTGCTTTAGTCATTAGTCCCGTTAGTGTAGTGAATTTTTTTTCTCGGGAGATGGCGGTGATCTTTCCCCGTTGGATGGCGAGATCCGGCACCGACATACCGTCGGCTAGTGGGGTTTCCCCCAACCAGGACTCTCCCACCAGCGGGGCGCCTCCCCAGCCGGGATAAGCTCTAAGACCGGTCCCGACCGGTCCCCTGGCATGTGTGGTAGTGTAGTGCATGTTAGTGTAAGTGTGTGTGTAAGGGGAGAGGATAGGACAAGGAAGAGGAAGGACAGATCGCGTGCGGTCCGTGGCCCGTTTGTTAGGGTACTGCTCCGGCATTCGCCTGGTGTTGATCGAAGAAACCACCAAAAACTACCGATCAGAGCAGCCGGCCGCTAGAATTCTCTTCCAGTCAGCGACTGAATTCGACCTAACTGAAAAGCTAGTGTCGAAGATCCTGCCACCGTCAGGAATCGAACCTAGGACCTCCCGGTCAGGGGCGTTGCAGTGACATCAGTTGATGCACTGAGCTACCGCTCCCGGTCTGAGTGTTCGATGTCTGCGGGCGCGACAGCTATGATCATTATAGTTAGAGTTTTCTTAACGTGTTGTCTCAAGGTCACGCGCGAATGAAGGAGAGGGAAGGCAGACACCAATAAGGAGCCGCAAAAATCGGAGCTGTAGTGACGTTCCAGCTCCTCATTGGAGTCTACCTTCCCTCTCCCTCCTTTGCGCGTGACCTTGAGACACCTCGTTAAGAAACCCCAAGTATAGAACTGGGAATGTTATAGCTGAGATGTGGCGGTGATTCTCTCCTGCTAGAATGTGATGACTAGAGACCGGAAAAATATGTAGTACGAAACGTCAAAATATGTACGTAAATATGCAATGAAAACAGTAAGAATATGCAATAAATGTGTAAAATTGAATATAATATGTAATTTATTAAAATACACTACTTATAAAGACATTTACCTAATACGAAATTATATTTATCAAAAATTCCTTGAACTAATTTTAAAAATAATAAGTTTTAAAATTCATTTAGAGAGCACAAATTGATGCACATTTTGCACCATTTAACTTTCCCGTCAGTAGTAAAAGCTTCATCTATTGCTATCTATGACCGCAGTTTAGCAATCAGACTTAACACAAAAAAAGCCCTCGAACAAACTGCCGATATCTACAACCAGATATCACTGTAGTATGCAGTATTCTCTTCGAAGTTTTTACACGTCAGTGATGGCCAAATTTTCTCGGAAATTAATGTTAAAGGTCACCAAACTCGGTGTCAGCTTTCTTACTAAATTCTTCCTTATGTAAACATCTTTTCTAAGTTGCAGGAACATGTTTGAATGGCGAATTCTTTCCTTGCTTTCGTTTTGTGTTGTGTTATTAAATCATTCAGTTATTGATTATACTTAGCAATAATGTGAAATAAACTAACAAGCCTCAATAAGTTAACCCTCGCTTATGGACAGACAGCACTTTTAACAGGCAAGAATATTTATCTGTTAAACCTTCTAACCTGGTTGAAAGTTAATATATTACTTATTTTATATTGCATTAAGTAAACAGAATTACAAAATCAAGATTATTTTGATTCATGTTTTAAAATTTTACTCTCGATTGAGAATTTGGAATTTGAATGATGTATTATTTTATTTTAATGGATAATTTTATTGCCTTAAAGAGAAAATGGGAATTAATATAGCTAAAGTTTTGATATTAAATGACAAATAACTTCTCCCAAAAACTGTCATGAGCCTGGTATCCATTGACGTACCGCCATTCCGGAGGAATTTGTACAACCCTTGCTTTTAAATTTCGCGCCAATTTCTCTGGATGCAGTGCCCGCGAGCTCTAGTAAGCGTGTTACCTTCCCGCGACCTTGACATGCCTCGGCTAGACAATATACTTGTAGCCTCCCCTCTCCCCGAGAAAAAAATCCTGGGAGCTCCTATAGTTATATTCATTAAAAATATGCCTTAAAGTTCAGTGTATAGGTCAGGCGTTTCTTACAATAGACGTAATATATTTTAATGTATTTAAACATTAAACATATTCGTAAAGTATTGTAAACATTGAAATAAGGGTAAGAATTAAATAGAGGTAAATATTTTTCTGAAAACCACAAAATTAATTAAGGTACATCCTCTTTTTTTTTTTGTTTGTACCATCTTGTGGTAGAAGAGTTTAGGTGCCGTGTCTATCATCAGACTAAAATAGGAATGGCTACATTTATAATAATTTTTATGTTTTATGGAAAAGGTTAATTGTATCCAGTAGATTCAAACGCAATGTTAAATGACTTTCAGTTTTCTTCAGAAAGAATCCTCCAAAACCAGGCTTTGAAAATGATTTCTTAAAGAGCTCTGTTGAGTCAAATGCAACGTTAGCAACTATGAAATGTCCTTTGTTCCTTTTGATGATTTACGTATCTTTAGAGAAAAGCTCTCTTTAGAATAGTTTGTTTGAAGTTACCTTTTGAAAGCCGGAAATGTGAATAAGGAAAATGTGCGGATTAGTGCCAGAGAGAAAAAGGAATGAAGACCGTGGCAGTGGTTTTGTTATCTTTCGCTTTCAATGAACCAGGAATATCTTTGTTAGATTCCATCCACGTTCTCAACCTAAAGAACCAGAGAACTGATCGGCACACAAACGATTAGTCGGCATCTAATCAGATCTGTGATTGTCACACAAGAAAAAAAATGCTCCCAATATTTTTTTTACATTTATTAGTTGTGCATAATCACAGTCTTTTTCATACGCCCAAAAAGGATGAGCATTAGAGCAAAACATGATTTATAAGGGACTACAATAATAATAATAACAAAATAATAAATTTCATACTTACGTTTCATTTTACTTTCATTCAATGTGGGTGTAGAAATTTTCTTTGATAGATATTCGTGAATAAAACTGATAGACACATCTAATTAAGAAAGCGACAAAATTTACCGTGTTTATGACAGGTTGATCTGTTTCAGATATTTTGAAGCGATATTACAGGAATGAAAAAATACTAAAATTTGGAAAAACGCTTGTGGTAGCTTGTAAAATAAATTATTATAAGTATATTGATGTACAATTATTGAACTACTATTCCAATCAGGTAAAAAATATTAAGTACAAATGACTTTAATAGGATGCCAATGCAACTCACTTTCATACTTGTGCAAAAAATCTCATACCTAAACATAACCAAATTCATGAGAGATCTATGGATTTTTTGTATATGGAGAGGATAGATGAGATGTTCGCAAAATAAACACATTCAGTTAAACCTCGTTAAAATACTCCAAAAGATGAGTTTTTATTTTATTTTCTTCAGTTCTTGCTTTGCAAACGACTCGCACTTTAAGTGCCCTATAATCTTTAATAACGATTCTTAATTTAATTGAACGTTTTATTGAAAAGTTATTGAGTTTTGCGATTTAATATTTCACGGCAGTTTTAATGTTCCTGTCCTGTTCTTTGGCTCGATACCGTAGGCCCGTAGAGAGCTTGGGCGATCAGCAGTGACCCAGCCTCTCGACCATGTGATAAGGAGTTCTTGTGGTTAACACGAAGACATCCCTTCACCGTATATACTGGTCTTCATAGCCTTTAGGTGGGCTTCCTCATCGTCACAAAACAATAGATACTGAAAAATTTGTAAGAAAAGCACACAGGAATAATTTTGTCTCGGCCGGGAATCAAACCGGAGTTGCACCGAGGAAATCGAGCACGCTAAATAACGAGGCTTCGTAACGTTCAGTTGAATGAATTGTAGATTATGAAGTCGAGGATCTGACTACATTCCTCTAGTTCTTCAAAAACCATAATTATGTCGATATCCCTTAAGTACTGAGTACGCTACGCTACGTTTCTGAGCTTCTGTTTCCTGGAATTACGATAAGCCAGAAATACCGATTCCTAATACGCTACCGCCAGTCCTTTCTCTGCCGCCTGAGAGCCAGTACGCATCTTTCTTTGTGTCTGGTAAGCTGTGAGCCACGTCTTCTCTTCTTCGTGTGCATCTTGGTGTATTCAGTACGCCGCGCGCCCAGTTATGTAAGTATGTTTATAATTTTAATTTTTTTATTACAATGTTCGCGTAGATTCAGTGACGTATTTCTAGATTTAAAACTTACTTTGGGATGGAATCACAATTGATTTAGGACCAAACATCATGTAACTTTTTATAATTTTACCTAGGTCTCGTGGAAAACTGAATGAAGCGGACATATTTCGTGTTCTTCAAGATCTTTCTCATGAAGAACAGATCGACGATACTCATCTGATAATGAATCGGAAAATATTGAAATATCTGATCACGATAGTGAATCTGAAGAAGACATACGCACATTACGATACAATAGTGATAGCAATAGTGATAGAGTAGCGATAGGTGAATTATCAGGAAATAATGAATATTTTTCTAAAGTTTTTAAAAACATTAAACGTCCGGAAGAAAAAAATTAAAAATTATAAAAACGCCCTTGAAAAGTAAATGTTCTATAAAACCGCAAAAAAATATTTTGAAGAAAATTCTTCCCGCCGTAAAAACAAAAATTGCAAAAAACGTGAAAGATGAACTCTGCATTTATCTCTTTCATCGATATAGACATTTTAGATGAAATAGATTTATTCACAAATAAGCACATCACGCAAAAGAGACTTTCTAGCATTTATTCCAGAGAAAGAGACGCTAAAGATACATATCGATGTGAATTAATGGCTTTTATTGGAATCCTCTTCTTATTAGGATTCAAAAAAAAAAAAATGAACAGAACAAATCTTTCAGAAGTTTGAGCAAATGACGGGACTGGAATAGAAATTTGCCGTGCCGTTATGAACCAGAAAAGATTTCTATTTCTATTGTTAGCTGTGAGGTTTGATGACAAAAGCACCAGATCAATTAGCAGAGAAACAGATAAACTAGCCCCAATTAGATCTGTTTTAGAGAAGTTTGTAGAAAACTGTAAAAGTTCCTATTCCCCTGGTGAGTTTCTCACAATAGACGAGAAACTTGAACCTGTTGGGGGGCGGTGTTCATTTATTCAGTTCATGCCACAAAAACCTGAAAAATATGGGCTGAAAGTATATGCTTTAGTGGATTCTTTAAGTATTCTGAAAGTATATGCTTTAGTTCTATTGTGGTAAGCAACCGGAGGGGCCATATTATGAATACACCATTTGAAATAGTTCACGGACTACTGCATCACCTGAAGGGCTCTTGTAGGAACGTAACATGCGACAATTGGTATACAAGTTATCCACTTGAAAAGTCGCTTTTGAAGGACAATATTACTTTGCTCGGAACAATGAAAGCCAATAAGAAGGAAATACCAAAAGAATTCCTCCCTTCCAAAGATAGAACTGTTGGTACCAGTCTTTTGGTTATCAGAATGATGTGAGTATTGTTTCTTACGTTCCAAAGCATAATAAAAGTGTGATTGTTCTTTCAACCATGCATGATCAAGGCGCAGTTGATCCAGAAACTTTCAAACCGGAAATTATTCTGGACTATAATTCTACGAAAGGAGGAGTTGATCAAATGTGTGCTGCCTATTCTGTTAGTCGAAGGATAAGAAGATGCCTCTGGCTGTGTTTTTTCCATTCTAAATGTAGCTGGAATAAACACAAACATTCTTTGCCGTGCTGTCCTCAATTCGGAGTGTAGTCGAAGAATATTTTTGAAAAACTTATCACTTAGTCTCTGCAAACCACTTTTGCACGAAGAACATTAATCAAGTCACTTCCAGTTAACTTGAAATACATCATAAGAAAACATATCAGCCCTTATACTGAGTCTTCTAATGGAAACATTCTAAATAAGCAAAAAAAAAAAAAAAAAAAAAAAAAAGACGTTGCACTACGTGTGGGCGCGCCAAAAATAATTACACAACAATACAGTGCCGAACTTGCGAACAATTTACCTGCAGATATCACATTGTAAATATTACATATTGTTCTGCAACTTGTGACCAACATAATGAGGAAATTGATGAATGAAGGGACAATTCTGTGAATATATCAAATATTTTTGTTTAAATAGTTAAAAAGTTATGTGTAGACGTGAAAATGTTAAATATTTTTGGGCAATCAATACGTTATTTTTAATTATTTAGTAACATTTTAGTTGATCTATATCAAGCAAATGAAATGGCGTACTCAGTACGCCGCGCGCCCATTTACGTGACTTTGGCTCGCACGCCTACTTACGCTTTGAACACCGGTAAAAATCAATAATTTCCGTTTTTGATATGATTTGTTAAGGAAAGGAAATGACCGATAATTTTTACTTGCAATACCAAAGATTTATTCGTCAAAGACGCTTATGAATACACTACAAATATTCAATAAATTTAAAAATCACCAAACAAACTAGAATTTTGCTAACGAGGAGGAAAATATGATCACTTGATCGTTATTTGAATTTGAAAGACGGAATAGATTTCAATGCAACTTAATTAGATAATTTAATATTTCTGTATAAAATGTAAACAATATGAAAAAACCTGTGGTATGTTTTCAATTACGCCATTGAATGTCACCGATGGTATGTTATTAATTACGTTTCATTCGAATGCTTGGAGTGGGGCTTGCGCAAATGAGATTTTAAAAAGTCAGGAGTCAAAGAATTTCATTGACAAGGATCCCGCAATGACAATGAAGCGAGTGGGAAAGTTACGAGCAAGGCGAGGATTCGAGATGTTGAGACAGGTGTATTCCGATTGCATGCGACGGTCAACGTTTCTTCAGCCTTTTACCTACCTGCGCAAAAACCCTAATTGCATCCCGTTTGATTTTCCTCCTGAGAACGAGGAATTGCTCGCCCAGGCATAGCTGCTTCCAAGATTGCGCTTGCGCTTTCATGTTTGAAGAACATGAATGAGAAAAGAACAAATGTTTCTTTTATCTTTGTTCATTTTGTATAACTCTAGTATTGTTTAGCGTCGTGTTGCTAAAACAGCGTGGGCACGTGGCGCGTGGTGTGCACCGGAGGCGAATACAAAGGCAGAAGCTATGACGCACGGAGTTTTTCCGACAGGGTGTGCGCATCGCTAGGGCGGAAGCAATGGAGGCGGCGGGCAGCGTCGCGAGGGCTATTTAAGGGCCGTGAGAACAATTCTTCTTTGTGATCCTGGCAGCAGCGGCAGCGTAGGTCGTCCGTGAGAGGTGCGAACGTGGACGCAAGGAGCCGGCAGTTATTGTCGTGACTAGTGAGACATGTAGTCGGTCTTAGGGCAGGCGGTACTACGCACGGCGAAACATTAGGCAGTATGTTGCGGTGTGGTAGCCGTTGTAAGTATCTCTCCTTGCAGTGGGGTCTATTTAGTTAGTTACAGTGCATTGGTTATTTGTGACTACGGTCTAAATTGTGAATAAACCGGTTTTTGGTGATTCAAGAATTCCAAGACGGGAAAGACTCACTTCTGAAGAAAAAAGGAACATCTTGAAAGCATCTATATCGATTCCTCTTTATACGTCTTTCAAGCGACTGTCTCTCAGCGATGGCTTCTGCAGCGGATCGTGCGTGTGATTGCCCAACACGCCAGCTTCCTCGGCCGCCCCCTCCTCCGGCCGGTGAGTCTCTGGTGCTGCCGCCGCCGCCTCCGCCTACATTCCTGGGAGCCCAGGTGCCCAAGAGTAGATTAATTATTGTGGAGGCTTCTCCACAGACACGGCGGCGGCAGCGGCGGTGGCGGCGGCAGCGACGACGACGGCGGAGGCGGAGGCGGAGGCCGGGGAGGGAGGCGCGGCGGGGAGGTAGAGGCGGCGGCGGCGGCGGCGGCGGCTGCGGTGGCCGGTGGCGGCGGCGGCGGCGGGGGAGGCGGCAGCGGCGGCAGTGGTGGCGCGCCGGGGGCCACGGCAGTAGGTAGTGGGGGGCGGTGACGACAGTGGGGGCGGGGGCGGAGGTGGTTGAGATAGCGGTAGTGGAGATGGTGCAGGTGTCTAAGGTGGTGGCGGTGGCGGAGGCATGAAGAGTTGGTTTGTTTTCCCCTTGCCTGTATCTCTGGAGAGGCGGGAGTTTATTCACAAATGGGGATATAAGATACCTCCAGCCAATTAGGATTTTGCAGAACTGTAAGGGGTATATCTTAAATAAACAAGATAATTAAAACTAAACTAAATGTAACACATAACTAATTTAAAATTACTTGGGCTATTTTTGTTACCTATTTGGTACTGAAATTGTTTTGAAAACATTGCTCTTCTTTCTTTGGCTTGATTGCATTTGCAGTCACTTTCACTCATGAAACTAGGTTTGGGTTGAAGGCTGAGGCGTTGGTCTGGTAAGGCAGTGTGGTGGTGGCAGCGGCGGCGGCGGCGGCGGCGGCGGCGGCGGTGGTGGTGGTGGTGGTGGTGATGGTGGAAGAGGCAATGGCAGAGGCAGTCGCGATGGCGGTGGCGGTTGTGGTTGTGATGGTGGTGGAAGGGGCGGTATCGGAGATGGCGGTTACGGTGATGGCGGTAGTTTCGGGTGTCGGCGGTGGAGGGTGGTCGGAGAATGTTCGGTGGCGGCAGTGGTGGCGGGAATGGAGGTGGCGGTGACGCCGGAAGTTGTGGCGGTGGTGGTGGAGGTAAGAGGAGGCGGATGTGGAGGTGGAAGAGGCGGTGACTGTGGCGGTGACGGCGTGGTTGTGGGGTGAAAATGGGGGGATGTGGAGGTGGAAGTGGCGGTGACGGCGATGGTGGTGGAGGTGAACGAGGGTGAATGGTGAGGAGGAAGTGGCGGTGACGGCGATGGTGGTGGAGGTGAACGAGGAGGTGGAAGGGTAGCGGCGGCGGTGCCGGAGATAGATGTAGCGTTGGTGGTATCGGCGGCGGCAGCGGTAGAGACGGTGGGGGGGGGGGGGCTTGGGCGGTGCACGCGTTGATCACGTGGCGCGCGGGTGGAGCTGCGCGGCTGCGAAACGACCACCTGCCAAAGGCGATTCGCCGGCGTCGTCCGTCCTCCATCAGCCAATGTTCCCTACCTGCCCGGAGGTCATTCTAATAATAACTAGGTCATTATTAACGTGGCAGGTCCTTGGCAATAGTCGTAACGTAACTTCATCCTGGTCACAAATTCCGAAGTGGTTTAACCCGTATAATCAGAATATTAAATTTTCTTTGAAGAATGAACGTAATGTATCGTTCAATACCTTTTTTATGTGGTTAATTTTGTCTTAGCAGAGGGCAAACCCGTGGAAAGACATTTGAAAAGGCCTGATGGAGTGAAGAAAAGCTTAATAAAACTTTACATACTCTTACATACATACTTTATGCATTACGAGTAAGGTTTAAAATGTTACAATCCACAATTTCATAAACTGGAAAATTATCTTTATATAAGTCATAATTAGTTAATCCTTGTACATAATAGGAAGTAGTTCTCAAATCCTCAATGAGAATATACAGCGTGATCTTCCGCATGAATATTTTTAATTATGAGACAAAATCCATAAACATTTCTGTCAAGAATTTTCTATGCTGTAAATAACTACGTATTGGAAATTTATATGTAGTAAATAACTACATATTGGAAGAAGAATAACTAACTTTTTCGGTATACGGTTTCAGACAAACGAGTTTTTCTGTTGAAAAATCGCCGTTTTTTTTTGTAGCATTACAACACTGTCTCTATACTACGTATGTAGTTTGCAAGAAAGTAAAATATTATCCTTCATGTTTTGTTTGAAACATTTAATACTCGTAAAGCAGTTAAATAACTCATATCAAAAAGCAAAAATAGTTCTGACTCGTGAAAACACCAAAATCTAAATAGCGCTAAAATGCGAACAAATTAACAATTTGTATGTAGCTTATCACTTTCATTGTCGATCAGTGAATGAAATGTGACACCAAACGTACGAAAAAATATATGACATCTCTATCTCCTGCATGATTTGCGATAACGAAAATGCATTTTTCGATCTGACTATATGCTCATTGGTTCTAACTACTCTCTGCAATATTCGAAAAATAATACTCGAAATGTGTACTGAATGAAGTGGACTATGAATGTGGAATTATGAACGTCAAGTGGATATGTAAGCTATGTAACTGTAGTACATATACAATTTTACATCTGCAATCTTAAATCACTACTCTGCAAGGAAGATATCAGTTTTGTATATTCCATATATTTTTACAAATGAAAATGGAAGTATTACATTGTTTGTTAAAAGTTGTAGGCATATATATTAAGTTAAGACTTGGTTCAGTGTATTGGGATTATTTAAGCAATATTTATCACAACAAATTTCTGAATACAACGTGAACTTTGAATAATCGAAATTTCAGTACTTTTAGTGTAAAAAGAAGTTTAAAAAATAATATAATATACTTAAGATGCTTTCAGTTATTTTGTGAAATATGTTTGTTTGTCTTATGAAAAAACGTAGAAGTCTATGACTCAAAACCGTATGTAACTCTGTGCCTTTGCAAAAGTCAATTTACTACCGTCATCTTTCTCCATTTTGCTCACGTTATACAGGCAGTGACAACGCCTTGCTGCAAAAATATCTTGAGTCTTCCTAAATATACATTTTCCGTACAAAGGGCCGAGATAAGGAAATTAATAGGCCAATTTAGAGAGGCTCGTCGTGAACCGGAGGGCGGGTCGAGTGCTTGCCCGCTCGTGCCGTGCTCTGGCGTCGCTCGTCCGAACCACGCACTCAACGACCTAGCAGGTGGCGCGGACCGGCGGCAGCCGGCAGTACCAGCGCGCATTGGAAATTCGCTGGTGGTCTTGGGGATAAACGCGGTCGACGTGCTGTTATGGAAGATTTCGGGAACGTTTATTTAAGATGGCGGGAGCGGAATATGGAAACGGGCGCTGGTCCGGGGATGGAGGTTATGGGCCTGACGTGGATAGGTGCTGCCTACGCGGGTGGGAATATTCATGGGGCACTGCGGAGCCTGGAATAAGGGAACGCGAGGACAAACCGGCTGCATGTGGAGGTAACAGTCGGCGCGTGCATTAATCTCGTTTTAAAGTTGCGAATTGCGTTGTATTTGCTGCCGCTGAAAACGGGTGTGGAGCGTGTAATTAGAATGTGTGCCGGGAATATTTTATTTTTCCTCTTTAAGGCAAGCACGCGAGGGTACGTTTTAAGGTAATGGCTCCTTCTCTAAAACCGGAGTACTAAGGAGGAGAAGCCTAGTAGTGGAATGGTCTAGGGGAAAATCCCACTAGCTGACGTATAGTTCGGCGCCATATCTCACTATCCAGCGGGGGAAGAACACCGCACTCTCCGGTAATAAAATTGTGTACTACACTTACGGGAATATAAACCATGGAAATTGACGCTGTCGGAGGCGAAATAAGTAATCAATCGTAGAAACAGATCAATACTTGTAATATTGGAAGGTCTCTCACAAACATATTAGGAGTTAAGAGTAACTTTTCACATTAAATTCAAATCAACATGAAATAAAAAAAAATTATTGAACCCAATAAATAGTACATTAAAAAAATTCCAAAAAATTAAAAAAATATTAGCTAACCGGTACCTTTATTTCTACATTTGAAAGCAAAAATGTGTTAGCGGAACGTTTTCAAACAGAACTCGAAATGTCGCGCGCCCAACACTTGCCACATAGTGAGAGAATCCAAAAAACGCGATCCGCAAAAAATGTAATAGATATCCCAAAACATCTCATTATTTATTACACCATGAAAACATTACTTGAAACTTCAACAAGCATATTTTTAAGATGATACTACGCACCTACTGTAAATTAAACTCGATCGATATCAAGAAGCAGATAGTTAAGCTGGCCATTGTATTCCCGATTTTACTGCTTCTAATTTAGAAGCAATTTTTGCTAAATACAAGTATTTACATAACGATATGATCCGAGCAGCCGACTGCTGGAATTCTCCTCCACAGCAGTTGAATTCCAGCCAGTTATGTATCTAGTGTTGAAAATATGCCATTCACCCTAGAACCTTCCAGGCAGAGGCACAGCAGTGACATCAGTTGATGCCCTAAGCCACCTCTGCCGATTTCATGGTACCACGATTTATACTATATTCGTTTAATCAATAATTGTATGAACAATGACAATTACATCAACAATGCTATGGTATTTATAATTTAATAAAAAAGCAAAACATGTTTAAAAAGGATATTTCAGTATTTTTCTACAACGGGAATAAAATGTGAATAACACATGACAGAAAAGAAAACTCTAAGTTACAAAAAGTTTTGAATTGTGAGAAATAGAGAAGAGTCTGATGTTTCTGAGTATCAATTGAAACCCTTTATTTTTGTTAGTTTGATTATTTCGCAATAACAGTTCGCTTTAAAGAAGATAAACGTGTAAAATGTGAATTTAGTTTAACTGCTCCTTCGCAGATGACTGCCTTACAAAAGACCTTTGCAAGTGACAAACGATCGCGATTTTATCATGGGACACAGTAGTTTTCATCAAATGCACCGGGGAAATCCGAAAAGGAAGTTAGTGGCGTTCTGCGCCCCAACAGACGGGTATATTTCTTCTGATACAGGCAACGGAGCGTAGAGAATGTTTTTACGCTCCACGAATCTAGTTTCTAGAAAAAAAAAAGAGCCACTAAACCCTGCTCTAGAGTACGATCATGTGATTCTTCCTCGTGACAAGAATGAAGACGTAGAGGCATGATGGCGAAAGAGAACCACGGGAACCGGAGAGCGGAAGCAATGGTAGCGCCATCTCCAAGCTGGGGAAATGCGCCTTTCGTTTCACAGTTGAGGTTACTTGCCAACTTTATTTCAATTTTTTTTGTGCGCCATCATTATAAATAACCTCTTTCGATACACAAATTGTTCATTGATTGAGTAGTTGATTGATTTTTTCGTGTTTCCGGGCACGTCAACTGCTTTGGTCATTGCATTTGTAGTTGTAATAGTCCCGTTAGTGTAGTGCATGTTTTCTCGGGATATGGCGGTGATCTTCCCCCGCAGGGTGGCGAGATCCGGCGCCGACCTACCGTCGGCGAGTGGGGTTTCCCCCTGACCAGGACTCTCCCACCAGCGAGGACAAGCTCTAAGCTCCCGACCGGTCTCCCGGAATATGTGGTAGTGTAGTGCTTGTGTAAAGGGAGAGGATAGGACAAGGAAGAGGAAGGACAGATCGCGCGCGGGCCGTGGCCCGTTTGGTAGGGTACTGCTTCGGCATTCGCCTGGTGTTGATCGGAGAAACTATGGGAAACTATCGATCAGAGCAGCCGGCCGCTAGAATTCTCCTCCAGACAGCGACGGAATTCGACCTAGCTGAAAAGGTAGTGTCGAAAAATCTATCGCCGTTGTCCGATTGTCCGGACTCGAACCTAGGACCTCCCGTTCAGAGGCGCTGCAGTGACATCAGTTGATGCACTGAGTTACCGCTCCCGGTCAAATTGTTCATAAAATGATCATTTGAACACGTGATGAATACACGTAAATAGAAAATCCCTTCACTCGTACGACTGCTGACATTATCAAGGTCGAAGAATAATAAAGATGAGTAATTTATTTCACATTATTTCTATACACAACAAATGAGAGAATTATTTAATAAAATAAAACACAAAACGGAAAGAAGCAAAGATCCACTTACATACCGGCCTTTTGGCAAAAATGGCAGAATTCAAAAAGTAAATAAACACGACAGAAAGTAATAAGAAGTAAAGAATACAAACAAAATCCAAAAGTTGTTTGATTGTCATCATCAGGAAAATATTTTCATACGAAGCCGCCATTCTTCGCTATTTTTTGAGTACGCCCTGCGCTTACATTCCCCGCTCCAGCCCTTTCTAAACTTGCACGTGGGGGGGGGGGGGGGGGAGCCGAGTCGGGGAAGTTGCCCGCAGAAGCGTTCGCCTTTCCATGCGGGCTAGTACAAATAATTCGTTTAGGCGCAGTATCACATAGTTATTGTAGATTGTCAATGGGCCGAAAGTATTGTTTTGTAGCAGATTTGTTTGGATATAGCCCGTTAATTAAGTATTAAGTGTGTGTGTGTGTGTGTGTGTGTGTGTGTGTGTGTGTAAGTGTATGCATGTGTTAATCTCTATTTTTTCTTATGTGTTACAATTTACATACAATTTCATAACATAAGAAAAATCAAGTTTATAATATATTTATAAAAACACAATATATAAAATAGTGCATAAAATATGTTATTGATTTTTGAATTAGAAATGCATACTACCCAATAGTGACGATGATTTCATAAATGATACATTTGTCGATTCCAAATTTGACCAATTTGAAGTCATGAATTAGAAACAGTTGACGGAATGATCATATGATGTTCATAAATATTCCATACTTGCTATTAACATTTATTAATTTATATAATTCAAGGAAAAATATTTTACTTTAGGTCTTTTGAAGTCGAATAATTCGAGGACAATTGGGGTAGTGATTATTCTATTAAATAGTGATCGGCAGCAGCAAAAATGCTGATGAGCAAAACCAAATAAAACGGTTTTTCAAAAGGAAAAATGCATTCTACTCAAGTACAACAAATAACAGTATTCACGAATGCTGTAATAACATAGTGTAGTATGCAGTTCTTCAGACCAATAATTTGAAAAAGTTGGTGTTATAAAACGCAACACCATGTATTTAATTGTGGGCGGCCTCTTCTTTGAACCTTGCATGACCGCAGCTGTTCGTAATGATGCACATACTCTCCCTTTGATGGATAACTTCTCGCTATCCTAATGGGCGGACAGTGAAGCCGAATAGCCAAGTTGCCCGGCAAAGGCTGGGAATGTCAATTGTAATGGCAATTTGGATGATATTTACAAGGTTAATACGTATACATTATATTTGTTAATGTGGTACAGTTTCATCATAACAAAAGCTCTAAACATAAATAAACATTTAAAATTGAAATATAAGATAATTTAAATGAAAAGAATAGAAACAGCATTGACGTAAATGTGATCAAAAAATAATTCTTACCATCATATTGAAGAAGATTGTAAATAATAGTTTCAATTGAAGAATCCAAAAATATTTTAAATAAAAATAAGTTCAGTAATATAATGAGTTTGCAGTATATTCTATTTGTGGACATTTTTATTTAAATAAAAACATTAAAAAACCTTTTTGCAGGAACAAACAGATTGAAAATGTTCCTTTCAGCATACAAAAATATATTACACAACAAATAAAAATATTTCTTCTAATAATCCAAATATTTTTACATGAATTGCAGTACCTTAAGGTAAATTGCATCTTATTACTGAGCATTCTGTTATCAAACTCTTTTTTTGTATAACATCAGTATAAACCTAATACTGGTTAGACGCTTACCATTTCATTTAAAAAATGTAAATTGTTTTAATAGACCGAATAATTTAATGACTATCTTCCCAAGCTATGTGAGTAACACTTTTAAAATGTTGAGAGATTCTTAAAAAAATTAATGGCTTTTCAGCATATATCTAATGGCATTAGTTAATATCAGTGATTTAGCTATCTCGGATTATTCAACATCTTCAGCATTAAGGAGTTCGAAAACTTGCTTGTACTACATTTCGATTAGGATGTCTACTTCTATTGAGAACATAAAATTCGTAAATTAGTGCAAATTAGGATTGACCAGACATGTGGGTGCGGGGCCGTTAATTGCTTAAAGTCGGAATATCTTTTGACAGACCGTCAACTGTTTGAGTGCGTTTTATAAATGTTTAATTAATTCGCCTCGGTTTTTTCTTTCTGAAACTTAATGTTTCAGAGGACAGTAATTGTGATATAACTATTATGGCAAAATAATGGCAAAATTTAATATAAAATAATGGCAAATTTTTAAAACTTTTATAAGTTAGACATAACACACCACTCACTGATTCATTAGTGATTCCGGACGCATCAACTTCTAACGCCGTTAGTCCCGTACGTATAGTGCATGTGCTTTCCTCGAGAGGTGGCGGTGATCTTTCCCAGATGGGTGGTGAGATCCGGCTGGGGATTGCGGTGGTTTCCCCAACCAGGTATCTCCCACCAGCGAGGCACCGCCCCAGCCGGGACAAGTTCTATGCTCCCAACAGATCTTCCGGCATGTGTGGTGGTGTAGTGCATAGGTGTATGTAAAGGGTGAGGATAGGTCATGGAATGAGAAGGAAAGATCGCGCGCGGTCTGTGCCCTGTTTGGTAGGGTACTGCTCCAGCATTTGCCTGGTATTGATCGGAGAAACCACAGAAAATTATGGATCACAGCAATCTGCCGCTTGAATTCTCCTTGAATTCAGTTGACTTCACAAAGCGACTGAATTCGACCTAGGTATGTAGCTAGTGCCGAAAAATCCTGCCACCTGCGCGGCCTGGCGCGGCGCGGCCTGCGGCGGCCTGGAATCTAGGATTTCCCAGTCAGAGGTTTTGCAGAAACATCAACTGATGACTTGAACCACTTCTCTCGTACACATCACAGTACAAAACACACATCAAAGTACAAAAACTGACTCAAACTTTCCGCACTTTCCGCAATTTCATTCAATGTTTTTGCCGCGCCAAATGGTGCTATGGTGCTTCTTCACCAAACAACCCATATAGTAGTCAAAGATTTCTTCCGGGCTGAAGGACCGTGGTCCATTGGAAAACATATTTCCAAACGTTTCGTCCGCAACTACGGCAGACATCCTCAGTGGCGATGTGGTCTCGGACGAAGAATCCTCTTTGAAGGTTTCCCGGTGACGGTGAGTCAGGACGAAACGTCTGGAAATATGTTTTCCAATGGATCACGGCCCTTCAGCCCGGAAGAAATCTTTGACTACAACTCCGGCCGTGAAAGCCTACATTGTTTTGTTAACCCATATAGTAGTTAGTACATACATAATTGGCAGTACCGCACTGAATATGGGAATGCAATCAGGAGCTGCGGTATGATGACAGACAGAATAATACAGCAAAATCTTTGCACTTTTGAGTTAAAATACAAACTGTTTAATTGTTTTTGATTTTTACACTCTCGTATACATACGTATATGCGGAGTAATATACGTTGTATAGAGAAAGTTATGCAATACTGCGGAATATCGATTTCGAGATGGCGGTGATCTTCCCCCGCTGGATGGCGAGATCCGGCGCCGAGCTACCGTCGGCTAGTGGGGTTTCCCCCTAACCAGGCTCCCGACCGGTCTCCAGGAATATGTGGTAGTGTAATGCATGTTAGTGTAAGTGTGTGTGTAAGAGAATAGGATAGGACAAGGAATAGGAAGAACAGATCGCGCGCGGTCCGTGGCCCGTTTGGTAGGGTACTGCTCCGGCATTCGCCTGGTGTTTGTTGATCGGAGAAACCACGGAAAACTACCGATCAGAGCAGCCGGCCGCTAGAATTCTCCTCCAGACAGCGACTGAATTCAACCTAGCTGAAAAGCTACTGTCGAAAATCCTGCCGCCGTCAGGACTGCAGTGACACCACTGAGCTACCGCTCCCGGTAAAGGCAACGAATTTCTATACATTTAACACAATATTTGTATTGCGTAAAAAATAATAAAAAGCCAGTGGTAGCTTGAATGACGAAATCTGCTACACACATATTGATGTTGCCATTATGGACATAAAAATACATATTTTTTGAATGCATTAATATCATAATTCAATACTTTGCCACGACAAAACAAGCACATTTACAAACCTATTATCAGATTTTTATCACAAAGTTCTGTTCTTAATTTGCTTCCTTCATTCTCACATTCTGCTGCAAGAGTTCCTTTTGAAGTCATTGAATTATTTTAATTACATATCTTTTAAACGAAACTTATTTTCATAAAATGTCAATGAAAATATTTTGTCTACAAAACAAACCACTTGATATTGTTTCAAACCAAATTTAATGTAAGTTCAATAAGTATAAAATAGCAACACAACGCTCGGTAAAATTATGAGCTCTCAATAGAAGGGTGAATTATTAATTTCTTTAGAAACAAAATAGCGTACGCGAGTGTACGTAGTCGTGCCATATATACAAGGAATAAAATTTTTAATGATGTGCTTTAATCCAACCCTTTACGAATGGACAAAAGGCACCCCAGGTTGCGCCAGCGCGAACACATTCCCTTTAACTGCCGTCCACATATATATTTTGAATTTAATATTAAAGGATCATGTAAATATCCACCATTACAGCTTGTATGTGCGGGGATTAAAAAGTACCCATGTGCCTAAAACACTGCCGCTCATATTTCAAATACGTTGTTTTGCAAAGCAGGTAGGTAGGGTGAGTTGTATTTGCCCGCTGCCGTGCTTTCTCTGACTGCAGGCCATCCACTCGGCAGGGCTTGTGGAGTAGGGGCCGAAGGGTGGGACGGTGTCTGTTCCGGGTGACGTGTGTGTGGCGGGGGATGCCGTGTGAGCTCTAGGGGATTCGAGGACCAATGAAACAGCAGCGCGCGAAAAACAGGGTGAAAGTTAAGGCGATGAAGTTCGTAGGAAACATAGGTCATCATTAATATTTTTTTCAAATACCTAATATGCCACTTTTAATGAATAATGATAATAAATTTATATATTTAATAGGATTTTTTAAAGCTGATAATGATGTAACATCATGGTAAAAAAATTAAATTCATGATCGTTAAATATCAAATAATCAATATATTTTATTGAAATGTGATGCATTTATTTGTTCCGTATATTTCTTTCCTATGATTTACTTGAAATTTAATTCGAAGAATTCGTAAGGCGAGAAAGTAAAAATGTAAAAAATGAGAATAAAATGTTAGAATAAGAGAAGTAGATTACCTGAAATATATAAAATTCCTTCTTTATAAATATCGAAATACAATAATGTTCATAAATTTTGTATAAGGATTTGGAGTTATCAGTTCAGAACTTTCAAGGATATAATTTTAGTACATAAAACATTCAGGGTGTTACCAGAAATGAGCCAAGTTTTGTAAAACGATTGCTCGTTGATCAAACCCTTCCTCCGCTATTCTTCCATTTTTTAAAAGTAAGCGCCATATCACTAAACATTGTTCCGTTTTCGGTATTTATATTTTCTAATAATATATTTATTAATAAATATAATATTTGCATTAAATTAAATATTTTAACAGAAACAGTCTTCACGAAAACTGCATTAACTGGGATATACAGATACAACAGTTATTTACTACCTGTTAGTTACTACCTAACTGTACAACAGTTATTTACTACCAAGCATATAAACAAATTTCTGTTCCATAACGCAACACGTGAAAAGAAAATATTTAATGGGAGCGGCCTCTTCCTTCGAGCCATGCTGTCTCATGACGTCGCATGTGGCGTAAGCAGTGACGTAATGAGTATTTTTCAGTCGGTATGCGCAGTATGAGAATAGCCGAAATAACACAACACAATCAAATATTTGCATTTTTCGGTCAAAATCTAAACTGTTCTTTTCCTTTTGTACTTTCCTGAGTTACTAAGTACTTAACGAAACCATGGACACAACGCCCATGGTCGGTGATTGCATAGTTTCCTTTTAATTTCTGCGTGCATTGGAAATTAGTAATATAGGTTCACCAACAGTTATACTAATTGAGATGCGCCGGCGTTGTTTACGAACGTTCTTTTACGGGGTTGAGGTGTAACGACAAAGGTGAGAGGAAATGGTTACTTTAATGAACAAGGAAATAAACGCGAGGGTGAAATGAGGATCAGGAGCATTGGGGAGGAGTTGGGCCTGGTATGGTAAACGTGCAAAACATATTTTTTCTATCGCAAATTTCCCGCATAGTGATCGGGGTTGGTACGCCGCTTCTGAACGGTAGTACAAAGTCTTTGGAGCTGTAGCTGATGCTGATGTTGAAGCGTTCCAACAATTTACTGACATCAGATAAAAAAAGGAAAAATTGTAAACACATATACTAATGTTTGAAACATGGGACAACATTTTCATAGTAGATTTCGGAAAACGATTGCAATGCGAGTTAAGGATTGTGCATAACACCGAAACGAACAAAGCCTCAGTAAAAGGTGACATGTGAGAACGATGCGAGAAAAAAATGTTTTTTGTATACTAGCATTATAAACGACCTTTTCTGTTTCAAGAATTCGTTAGTAAAAGGACATATTACGGCACAAATCATGACGTATTAGCATTTAACGCATAAATGATTGCGTCATCACACATTCAGCTATGGTGAAGCCAGCGGTAAACGAAATAGCCGACCACCGTTTTCTTGTACAGATGTCAAATACCCGAAACGTCACAAGAAAGTTGTTTCGCAAAATTAGGTTTAATCCTCTTATAAATTTGTAATACTGTTATAACCTCTAATACTAGAATTAAAATATATCTTTAAGAATATTACAAAAAAGTAAAACAGTCCTAGATACCAATCTTCATTGACAAAATTGGGGCATTCTTCAGAAAAGTTCGTTTCCGTGTTTCTGAAAATGCGCAATTTTCTCTTGATTTTCACAGAAAAGTTTTGTTTCCGAGAAACTTGTTAAGAAATCATTTGAAACACAGTATTCACAAAATCTAATAATCAAATGATTCTAATGTAAATATTAACGACGTGAGATATATTTTAAAAAATCTTTGTGATTTTTAAAAAATAAAAAAAAATTAAATAAAATAGTGTACATGTCATGCAATTCAGTGTATTTACCATTCGTAGAAATGGTTTGCAGAAAAAATGGAAGCCATATTCGAGAAAATATCGTTCGAGCATTTCTGAAAATGCGCAATTAAAATGATTTCTGATTAACCTAAATTAATCTAAGCACTTGAATTTACAAATTCAATAATGTATAAAAAAGTCCGAAATATGGATATTAACCACATTGAGTGATATATATAAAAGAACCACATTTGTGAAATATTTAAAAAATCTAAAGAATACATCAAAATAGAATTTATGTCAGGTTATTTAGTGCATGTGGCAATATCTGTACAAAAGGTGAAGCCATTTTCAAGAAAAAAAAATTGAGTCCTTTTTGAGAAAATTTTGTTTTGTGCATCATATGCCCACTGGTGGCCGAGAGCGTTTCGTCAAAAATCTTCAACGATGCAGACAGCTCGCCGAACGGGCGCAGTTTTAAATTGTCACTTCGTGGAGAGTGATTGATTGATTGATTGATTAGTGATTCCGGGCTCGTCAACTTCTGAGGTTATTTGTCCCTTAAGTTTAGTGCATATTTTTCATCGGGAGGTGACGGTAATCTTCCCTCACTGGGTGGCGAGATCCGGCGCTGACCTATCGTCGACTAGCGGTGTTTTCTCCAACCACGTATCTCCCACCAGCGGGGCACACCTCAGCTAGGACAAGATCCAAGTCTCCGACTGGTCTCCCGGCATGTGTGGTAGTGTACTGCATGTTAGTGTAAGTGTGTGTGTGGGGGGTGAGGGTGAGGATAGGACAAGGAAGAGGAAGGAAAGATCACGCGCGATCCTTGGCCCATTTCTCAGGGTACTTCTCCGGCATTCGCCTGGTGTTGATCGGAGAAACTACTGAAAACTACCGATCAGAGCAGCCGGTCTCTAAAATTCTCCTTCAGACAGCGACTGAATTCGACCTAGCTCACAAGCTATTGTGGAAAATCCTGCCGCCTTTGAGACTCGAACCTAGGACCTCCCGATCACAGACACTGCAGTGACCTCAGCTGAGCCACCGCCTCCCGGTTTCGTGGAGAGCCGGCCGTGCAGATGCAGTTAGTTTGTTGACAATCGGCCGGTCGGTCACACCTTGAGTTCCTTTCATGAACGAGTAGCCACCGGAATGAGAAGCCGCAGGTACCTTCGCCGACTCCACCAGCGCGTCGTGCGCGAATCCGCGTACAGTCTGGCATGTTCTTTTGCAGAGCGCGCAGCCACGTGCCAATGATCGCTGCAGAGGGGGTCGCAAGGTCGCAAGATCGCTGTGACGCCAGTAACAAATCATTTGCTTCCGGGAGACCCGATGACGATCGGGCAACAAGGGCCGATGGACCGTGGACAGTTTTCTAACGGTGGGTTTGATTGATTCATCAGGGAGTTCTGGTGTACCAACGGCTAAGGTAATTTGTCCCGTAAGTGTAGTCTCTTTCCTTGCTCAATAGCGAGATCCGCCGCCGACTTCAGTGTTACCACCCCGGTTGGGGCAAGCTCTACAGGTAAACTCCCGACTAAAGTGTGAACACGTTACGACTGACGTTCAAAAGAGTGCGGCCGCTATTAACTCTGGGTTATATTAGAGCATCCTTTATAAATATATATTTTAATTTCAATCACTCATTAAATGAAATGAAATGAACGCTCATTTATTTGTTTTTCTTCAATGAAAAGTCTACGCACTACCACTTCTTAATCTTTCCCATACACCGCTCGATTTCACCTTGGGCTCTTGAAGTATTATTTTAATGAATGAATGGATGGATAAAATGCATGCGTGCAAGGCAGGAAGTGGGTGCAGTTATCGGGTACATTAAACGAAATAGGTCTGGAAGCATTGAGAAAAGACATTTCAGCAAGAAGTGAGAGAAGCCGCGGATGAATGATCAGTTAATAATTTCAGACTCATGACCTGCAGAGGCTGAACACCCCATACAAAATGGTTTTACAAAAAGTAGCACTACTTTTCTCAATTACAAATTAAATTCTATCGTAACACTGCAATAAATTAAGAATTTTAACAAAAACCTTCCTTGCAATTTTAAAATGTTGGTACTCCATAAAGGAAGCCGTTAATAGCAAATATTGAATGGCGGGTGACGTCTTCTGCAGAGCCTTGCATATCGTGAGCTGTGACGTATGCAGTGATGTACTGAGAATGAGAATTCAGTCTGAATGCGCAGCATACGAATATTTGGAATATCACAATAATATACTTCAATTTTTCAGACAACATTGAAATTGTTTCATTGGTTTTGTATTTTTTTTTAGTTTTGGAGAATTTTCAAAACCAAAGACACATATCAAAAAGGTCGGGGATGTGCATTGTTTTCTTTCACTTTCTGCGCACATTGAAATAAGAAATACAGATGATTCAAGTAAATAGTTGGCAACTCTCACTTGTTTTATGATCCAACCCACTTGAATTGTACCCCTTACACACATTCGTTGTTTAGCAGTCCTTGTCCCTTTTAGCGATTCTCATTATCACGAACACTGACACACAGAGAAGAAGAAAAATACTTAGATGGGGAAAGAGAAAATAAAGGAAAATAATCAGAAAAAGAAGTAGAGAGAAATCTTTCGTCTTAGCTCAATATTTTGTGTTCTGTATTCAGTTAACGAATCAAGGATTCTGCACATTGTTATTTCTCGCTAATGAGGCATAGGTACAGCGGTTGCCGACAGTTAATATGATGCAATATGAATAATAACAAAACAGTGAAAACGAGTCATTCACATATTGACCATAAGTCAACAACCACGAGAAAACACGTAAGAAATAGCGCGAAGGTGAGAGTGCATGATATAGATCGCGAGGGCGAGAGCGTGTGCGTGGATGAGAGAGCACTTGGGTGACAGCACGAGGAAGCGAGCGCGTGGGGGAAGGGTAAGACGCGAGGGCGGGCGTGTGCGTGATAGCGTGGATGAGAGAGCATGGGTGGATGGTGTGGGGAAGCGCGTGGGAGAGCGCGAGAGGTGTGGGAGAGAGCGCGTCGAAGGGATCGCATGGGAGAGCTTGCGTAGGAGAGAGCGTATGATAGAGATCGCGAGGGCGAGAGCTGGTGAGAGGCAGGGGGGGGGGGAAGCGTGGTTCTGGGGGGGACAGCGCGAGGAAGCGAGCGCGTGGGGGTGACTGCATAAAGGAGGGCACGGTAAAGCAGGAGAGATCGTTTGGGAGAGAGCACGTGATAGAGGTCGCGTAGGAGGGAGCACACAGGGAGAGCCTTGGGGAAAAGGGCGAGCAAGAGAACCGGGCGGGAGGGAAGCAGACAACACACGGGGGCAGGGGGCGGGGCAGTTGGGCCCCGGGTGCCGGGGGGGGGCGGGCAGGCCGTATTTCCCGCGTGGGATCGGGGTTTACGTCGGAGCGTAAATCGGCGGCTGGAGCCTCGGAGGACGCGGAAATTCCCCTAAATGGAAACCAATTGCGGCGGCGGAGGCGCGGGTTGCGGCGGGAGGGGGAGGGGCTTGGCGGGGCGTGTCACGAGGAGTGGAAGGGGAGAGGAGGGAGAAGGGGAGGGCGAGGCGGCGAGGAGACAAACGCTTCCCTCATTAGCGCGAGTGACCGTCCGTTAGGCGCCGCCGTGGTCCTCTGGGCGATTGCCATTTTTCTCGAAAGATGTTATTACACCCCTAAGCTGAGCCGCCGTGTAGCAGCGTTGTATGTGGAGCCTGGCTGCCGGACTGTCCGTCCCGCCCGTTTGTTCCTGGCGTTTTATTCACGGTTGAGTGTGAGGGTCGGAACTAAGATTCCGTCGGAGGGGAGTTCTTGCCGGCGCGAATGTAAATGAAAAAAACAAGGGCGGGTGAGAATAGAGACGTAAAGTAAAATTGTCTGCGAATGGGAAAATTATTTTGTTCTCTTACAAGCCGACTGTGAATGTCATTAGTTTGTGTAGAGAACACTTCAAGGGTTCTTGTGTGTTTTAAGTTAAATTTGCTTAATGTCGTGGCATACAAAAGTAAAAATATTTTAGTTCAGGAAATTACGCTAGCCTTTAGCTCGCAAAAAATGTAATTAGAATGATGAAATAATGCACTTCGTTTGAATTTAATGGAATGAACTTTCATCACTTCTTATGGAGTGAACAATATTAAATAATCCTTTTGAACAACCATTTACAAGGGAATAGACAATGGCACGCCAGTAAGCAAAATTGATATTTTTACAGTTTCCGTTTCTACTAGAGGTTGGCAAACCTCTGACAAAATAATGTAATGCAGTGAAATAATTTATTAAGATCCTTTTGATACAATTATTATTGGGAAGAGTTTTGTGCTGATCACCTTCTTTACAGATTTCTTTGGACTTTCAATTGATTCTCCTGTACATATCACTTAGAGCGGCTTAGTCCCAATTTAAAAAATAAATTCTGTTTTTTTTAAATTTCAAGTTATATTTATTTTACACAAAATATTAATGTACAATTAAGTTGAAATACCATAAGGAGAGCATTAATAAATGCGGACAATATCTTTTGTACATTTGTATTATACAATGCTGCATCAAAGCTCGCAGTGAACTGGCTTGTAATTGAATCGAAACAGAACGCGCTGGAAATGCAATTATATTGTGTAACTCTGTTTACAAATGCCTGAACGCATTGATGGCGTCAAATGCGCTTGTGTATTTTTGTAATTTAAATTGCGTTATGTACAAATATTGCAAGTGATGAGAACTAATACGCAGAAGCTATAATATGATCCAGTGTAAGTAAACCGTGATACTGCTGTTGACCAATTAGTGAGTTGATGCCATTTCATAAATACACATATCTTTAAGAATCCCAAGTATCTATGTTATAAATTTAGTAAAATGCAGATTTGAGGCCCAGAAAACCGCTGGATGGATTAGTGTGAGCAAGATGTTACAGTGTTGATACACACCCACCCACACCCATATATATATATATATATATATATATATATATATATATATATATATATATATATATATATAACATAAACGGAAACGATGAACCGTGTCGAACTCGCAAAGAAGTAGTGAACCCTTAGGACTCCATGCAAAGAAGATAGAAATTTGATTAGTAGATGCTCCCTGAATTTAGAAATATATTCAATTCCTTGAGCATTTTTCGTACGGAAACTATTTCACAAATATCGAAAACAATTTAAACGTGATTAAGTTTGTAAATGCTTCATGTTTAATTATATTTCATTGTTTTGAATATTAGTATCACGAACAAGTTGCTAGAGCATACTGGAATAAAATATCTTTTATTTCCATAAAGATCCTACCATTTGAATCTTGGAAACCTACTTTAATTCCATTTAAGAGAAATGCCTCTGACTTTAAAGGGAAGGTATTACACATTTCAAACATATATCTTTGTGTTAGTACTAATAATTCAAAAATGTACATTACATTTCAATGGGTGATTATTTTTTTTTTTTTAATTTGTTGCGTCTTCAACTTGACGCAACTCGTCTCCAAGCCCCTTAAGGGGCGTTGAGCGCTTTGCACTGGGGAGTAATCCGGCATTAATGTGCTTTTATTTTTGGAGTTATCTTCCGTTACTGTGTAATTATTACACTGAATAATTACTATATTTGTCAAGTCTCGTCACGTCGCAGTCAGTCAGTGCCTTTTATCCCTTCGGTCAGGGGCTCGACGCAGTTTGATCCCGGGGTTCCTGGCCGGTCACCCAACCAGGAACCCGCGAGTCTCGAATTCGCTTAACCTTCGTGACTTCACGGAGCGTAGTAAGCGAATTCGGCTAGCGCCGCCGGCTAGTAGATTGTTAAAAGGGATATAAGTATTTTCCGCGCTCGTTTTCTTGTGACCTCGCTACGAAAGTTGCGTCAGGAGTGCCTCCTAAAAGCCGGCTATCCCTAACAAATGCCATTACAATTTATAAAGCAATAGTCAGATCATTAATGCTCTACGCATGTCTCATCTGGACCAATGCATTTATTTTAACATTAATAAACTTCAAATTGTACAAAATAGATTCCTCAGATTAGCAACACATGCCCCATGATTCATCTCTAACGCCCAACTTCATAAAGAACTGAATATATCACCGATCATCAAACACATTGCCCATCTTTCCAATAATTTTTACTCCAACCTAAATACAATAAACCGATCCGTCCACTACAACCTGGCTACTATAAATGACTTCCATACTAGAATTAAGAATAGATTTCCTTCCGAAACGTTCTTGAACATTTTCTCTACTAATTGTTCATAGTAGGGGCTCTTGTAGTTTCCTACACCTCTAGTAAGGTAATTTAGTTTTAAGTTTTTAGTGTTAAGTATTGTATAAGTTACAATGTAGGCCAGCAAATGCACATGAGATAGTAATTTAGTACTGATCTGTGTAATTTACAATCACTCAATAAATAAATTAAAATTAAAAAAATAGGAGTGCGTCAGGTTATTTTCACAAAAGGAATTTTATATAAAATTTTTAGTGTGTTTTTCGATGCAAAATAGTTTCTATTAAAAGGGAGCAAACATTTCTGATTATCAGATTTTGCCTACAACGCTCGTTATATTAATACATTTTTAATTCAACTAATGTTGACAAAGAAGTGGGGGTAGGTATACCGGGGATGAAGAAAACGGGCGCGTATAATAACTGTTGGAAGGGTTTGTGGAACAAGAAAATCTATCCTCTGCATTTTGTTCCAGACAAGTGGAGTTATTTGAGGAAATAAGTAACAGAGTATGAATTGCTGGCCACATTGTCCCAAGACCGTTTTAATGTTTTTCGAGAATGTTTTTATAATACGACAACCTGGGTACTTTTTAACAATCAAATCAGAATTTATTACTTCTGTGGCACATTAAATAATTGTAGATTAAAATATTATGTATTAATAAAGATTAATAATAATAATAATAATAATAATAATAATAATAATAATTACGGTCTTGAATCGCTGTTACAATGTTTTTGAATTTTTGTAATTCTCGAAAAATCAAGGATTTCACCAAAAACACTTGCAAATTCTCTCAAGCGTCCTTTTTGGTATTTGAGTCGAATTTTAATAAAATAATGTGGTGCAATTTGTTTGAAAATTTTGAAAATGTCCCAGGGCTTCTTGTAAAGTATCCTGTAAAATTAAAATATCGGTTTCAAATTCAAGGGACCGCAGCATCAGCTAGACCGCCTGGGGATTATCAATTGTGGCGAAAATCCTACTTATGGTTTAGTCGCTAGCGTTGTTCACAGACAGACAGACATTTTTCCCTCAAAAGATTTTTCGGTATCAAGGACTCTCAAAATGTGGGTTATAACTTCACAATTTGTTAGAGGAAGTAATTTACTATATATAGGGACTATATATATATATATATATATATATATATATATATATATATATATATACACATTTTTTTATTATCACAGTTCGCCAATATGTTTTTTTGTGCCGAAAATTTGCCATTTTTCTGCTGCATTACATAACTTTCTCTCTATTGTGTAAGCATTAATGAGAAAGTAAAAAGTATTTAAATATCAGCTACTTATGAATTTTGGTCTACAAAATGCCGCAACACTCACACTATGATCCACTGGCGGCTCATTTACCTCACGTGTATTTTACCACAGGCAATGCTTCTTAAGCAAAGCACAATCAAAAAGCACAAAATTAAAATTAACGGTACTTGATGGTGCTTGATTGAATGTACAAAAATTTAAATCAAAGAATTTTTATTTATCCTGAAACACCGGTCCAATATATTTGCTACGAAATAAATCTGTTTTGGAAGACAAGGAAAATATCCACAATTCTTGCATTTACAAAACTGCTATTTCTGTAGTTATCTTCTCAGTAAGCTATCATCGATTTTTCGCGGGTTACCACCAGACTATGTAATAGTGGGCCAGACATTCATCTTACATCACATACAAGACGTTAACGGGAAGTTGTCTGGAATAAACAAAGTTTAGAAAGAATGGAGCAATAGAAGATTTTGTGCGTAATTCCAAAGAAGACTCATTAGAAAATATTTCGGTAAGTCATCCTACCAACATTGCGTTTTAAAAGATACCTTAATCAATGACTGACGTTCCTTCTTACAGTCAAATCTAAAATTTCATTGGCTCGTGCTTGGTAGAAGGGAGGACGTTTCACCACTGAAATATGTATCTACCCATAAGGCAACTTCACACATTCGGCATTTACCAAGTAGCGAGCAAGGCGTTCGACCAATCATGAGTAACTGATGTACTTGGGAAATGTTCGCTTCGTTTGATGTGTCTAAAGGACTAACACACGGTGGGTACTGTGAGCACCGAATGTTCGTCGCTCGGCTAATAGCAACCAGCCCATCCACACTACTCGGGATTCGGCGAGCAGGTGCCCACTACTCGCTAAATGCCGAATTTGTGGAGCTGTCTTTAGACTGGGACATTTCGAATCTGGGATTAATTTCAAAATACTGAGTCATAGACGTACCAATGGAATTTTGTACTGAGGTCGTCAAAACCACTTTTGTAGGAGCTTCATATATTACTTTTTAGCACCACGTCTTGAAAACTAACAAGTGGAATAATTTTCGATGTGTTAGGTGGCCGCCACTTAGAGTCATGACTTCCCAGTGTTTTGTTTCACGTAGCAGTACCCTGTTGTTATGGTGGCCATGATTTCCTTGCGGTACGCATATAACAGACTCTATTTTACTCTACAATCCATAAAGACTGAAGTTAAGTACCAGTTTTCATGCATGCGTCTTTAAAAAAAACTATTAAAAGGACCGGAGAATGTGTGGAAGGAAGCGTAACGAAACTCAAATTTTCATTACACGTATTGGCTTAATTGACTCTCGAAAGAGTAAAATCTGTTGCTTGTTTAGCAAAATTTACAGGGGAAGAGAGAATTTGACGAAAGAGATTGCCTCGCCCGCGCGGAATGGACGTCCGTCGAGTACGGCGCGCTTACGAGCAGAGCCACGTGCGGACAGGTAGTATTATCATCGTACGTTCTCGCGAAACGCGGCTCCGCAGGTTGGAGAGTGCACTGGAAATTACGCAGAACAGTTAATGGACCCATATTGCACGGACGCGTGGAGCGTGATAGGTGTGCGGTTTAATCCACGAGCAAGGCACGCGGTGGATTTGGGCTTTCTGTTCTCGTCTCTGGAACTGATGACGAAATTCGGAACTGCTTCCGTGGCTATTTGTGGCCAGAGTTGTCTTAAACATGTTGTTCAAATCATTCTATAGTGCATTGTGATTTAAACATAGGTGATTAGTAGAAGCAGCAAAAATTCTGCTGAACAAAACCACATAAAATACCTGTAGTTTCACATAACATAGCGGAAACACTACCCCCAGAACTATTGTGATGGGTCATCTGAGAGCCATAATAAATTGTAATTAAAAATAAGTGTTATTGGAATATGTTTCAACGACCAATGGAGTTCAACAATATCTGTACAATAAATAGGAAACAACGGGGAATTAATGGGAGTGGAAAATGATAAATAGGCCAGGGAAAATAGTGTAAATATTTAGTAGTGAATACATTATGTACACGTGAGAACTTTCGATGAATATAATTAAAATTAGACAATTACAGGGAGATCGGATGTCACGGAGTAAAGAGTATAAGATGCAGATAGGTAAGTATCCAATCAGGAGAAAATTTAAAAGGGGGAGAGCATTTGAAAAAGGAACAATTGTGAGACAAATATTGTGCATCAGAAAGGCAAGTGAGCGACACGGATTAGGAACTGCCGGGTCAGAATAGCTCAAACTTGGTCGTGAGTGGATGTGTTAGCTTGCGATGAATAGTCAGAATAGCTTAAAGCGTAGCCGCGAGCAGACGTGCTTACGAGACAGTAGGCAGACATAAAAAGTTTAGAATTTGGTTGTGAGCAGACGTGTGTGATAAAAGTAAGACGTGTAGATATGTGACCGCGAGTAATTGTAGTGGTGGAAATAATTTTCGAACGGCGAATATAAAAATTTCGGTGAAGGGAGAATTATGGGACATAAACTTGAACTGAATGGGACGACGACGACGCGTGGGAGGACATCTCTGAGGACCAGAGATCCAGAGGACGGCAGAAAACCATCGAACAACTATGCGGAGGAACGAACAGGGAAATGAGAAATAAATAATGTATTTACAATATGTAGGAAGATCAAGTCTTGTAATTAGACGTATGTTTATATAAAGTTAACATAGTAAGGTAGCATGGCCATTTATGAATGTGGGAATCAAAGAGTGTGTATACGTAAACACAATGTAAATGAGAAAAGATTAGAGGGAAATATTTTTTTTTGTTTTTGTGAAACGTATTGTATTTGTTTTTTTTTGTAAGCCAGGAAAGAGAAGCCTAATTATAAATGTTTTATAGAAGGCGGAATATTTTTTGATTTTCTAAAGGTTGTTGCAATTCCTATAATTCAAATATTTATTAAAGAAGAGATTCCTTACGTAAAATTTTGCCCGCGTAATTCCGTAAGGACGAATTGTCCTCCAGACACCGAAAATAATATAATATTTCAAAGTATAATATTTACGACATAAATAATGCAAAACATAGTTTAAAACATTAAATACCAAAGGAATTTGACCCGGATTGCCTGTCGCATCCCACGCCATCTTAAGGTTTCACGCCGAAGTGACTTCTTTCGAACGCAACCCGTGTCACATTACATAGCGTTAAAAGACACCTAGGTAAAAGTCACCTCGTCGCCTATGCGGATGGATCGGCAACACAGGGCAAAAATCGAGTCCAGGCACGGAGATTCCACTTTATTTGTATCCTGCGACGCTACACAACTAGCTTTCTTATATATCTTCATTTTGTTACGCGCATATTACGAAAAAAAACTAACTGTATCATGAAAACGCAGGTTTACACGTCTTTGGTTTGTCCCATAATGGAATACGGAGTAGCTTGCTGGGATCCTCAGAGGGAAGGACAGATTAAAGGAACGAATGTAAACAAGGGGGCAAATGTCAATTGAGGATCATTAGTTATCCACAGAAAGGCAGCACGACTGTCTCTCCTCTTCAAAGCAACCGGTATGGAAAGCTATCAGTGAAAGACTTGACATGCCCTGTTACTTAAGTAGGGGTGGCACAAAGCAAAATGCAGAAAGGAAAGGACAAAATAGGAAAATTCAGATTTGTTAATAGAACCATTGTTGAAGGGAACAATTGACATGCAGAAGCGCTAGCGACCCTTCCCAGAAGCACGCGAGTTACGCGTTATAGAGTTTCCAAGAGCGCAAGTGTAGAGTGGCAACGCAGAGCGTCGTTTAGGATAAGGAAGGGCCAAAAAAGTGCGGGCAAAGTGCGATGTGTATACTTGCCATTAATATATCAATTACATGTTACAGAAACGTGAAGTGAAGCAAAGAGATAAATTCAAAACAATATTCGAACCTAATTTAGAACACTTGTGGAAACGCGCGGTATGACAAAGCTTTTCCCCCCTCTTGGTTTTATTACTCAACAGTTACTCAAATGTTTAAAAACGTGCATGGCATTATTTAAAGATCTACAATTGAATCAATTTTTTGCAGAAAACTTACAAGCCACAACAATCAATATGATTGAAAAATAGCTTAAAATGTTGGGAGATCTTAAAATTTCGCGCAGAAACGATTCAGTTCAAAAATTAAATATGTGTTAAATATGTCTGCAAAAATGTTAGTAAAGTTTTACATCTTAACTATAAAAAATATAGAAAATCTCCAAAACATTGTTTCTCGTCGTTCAGTGTTAAGTCTAGAAGACTAATGAAATAAGGGAGATTTGCGCATTCTGGGACAATTAACCTAGAGTTCAACATTTTTATTAAAATACTAGCTCTAACCGTCACTTCTTTCGCATGGAGTCTTGTATTAATTCAGACAAGTGAATTAAAAAATAGAAATTAAAGTGTGAAAATAATTATTTGAGATTTTTTTCACTAATAATACAATGAAACCTACAATAAAGCTTCGTTATACACTATGTTTTTGGTTTTACGTTCAGGAGTAAGGACCAATACTTTTGTGGAATCACCCATTCGAGAGCGTGGTACATATAGATTCCTATTAGCAACACAACTTTTATATCAATATACGCCTACTTTAAAAAACGGGACGGCGTCCTTGAGCTTTATTTATTTTCTTCCAATACAATTTATTGGTAAAATGAAGTCTCTTGAACTAAAATTGGGTTATATTGGAATTCTTTCGGAATATATTTCTTAGTAATGTTTTGACTCTGAAACGTTGCGTTTACATACATTCACAAAACTTTGAATTTAAAAACACTCTTCAAACTTAAGAAAACTAAGTTTGATTTTTGAAGAAGAGGAAATATTGAATGCTTTCAACAGTTCGATTACAAATCTCACAATGAAATAAATGAACAAACGAGGGCGGTTCGTCCTGTTATCTTATGATTTTATTAAAATTTAGTGTTTATACTTCAATAACCCATTAATAATAGCTACTTCCCTTCACTTTCCTAACCCACTACCCTTCACTTAGAGCAACAATCTAGAAATTGGTTTGAGTAAGAGCCATTTCTAAACGAAAACCGTTAGTGTTTTAAATTTAAACATTTGTGCAATTGTCCACATGTGAGAGGTTTTAATGAAAATAGGAACACTACTATTCTTATAAATACACCTTCTTCTATATGAGCAAAACATTTAAAGATACATTTTCTGTAATTTTTCAGAAAATTTTGAAAATGTCATAGGAGCTTCATGTAAAGGGCCCCCTCCCCTCAGAAATTAAATATCTTAATGATCTCCAGAACGACACAGATCTTACTTTTGACGTATTTACAAAGTTTCAGCCCAAACGCTTCCAATGTAAGAGAGCGTGACATGACGATTCGTCCAAATATTCAAACCAATTTTCGGGTACAAAATTGAAAGCATCTCCTCACCACAAGCACCATATCTTTAAAACAGCACTAGTAGACCTTAATCTTGGCGTGTGTGTGATGTTACAGATGAAAAGAACCCTAAACACGGAATTTACGACCCATATTCAAGATGGTGTTGTGATAATTCCAATAATTTTCCTATATATGTGATACCTACCTATACCTATACGATAAAATTGGGGTGAAAAGTAATACAGTAAAACTTGCTCACTGCGAAACGTGTATAATGCAAAATCTGTCTAATGTGAACATAAATCGTGGTTCTGAGAAATATAAATTCTATAGTGTTACAATGAATAATGCGGAATCTGGTCTAGTACGGAAAAATACTGGTCCCTTGAGATTCCGCATTGGGCAAGCTTACAATATATTCGGATACAATAAACGGGGTAAAAATTAAATATACAATAGAGTTAAGCTCTAAAAGTTGGAAAATAAAATTATCATTGGAGGGAAGTGTAATTTCTACTTCTGGTAAAAAGATTCTGTTCAGAATCAGTTTCAGTTGGTCACTTAAAACTGGGAGCAACATTTGGTTCAAAAATTCATTTATGAAAGAAAAATTTTGTCTGGTGTCATTCTCAACTCTGTATCCACCTCTAATTACTTTATTTTCAGTTCAAAATTTAGAAATGTTTAGTGTCTTTGGCTCAGAAAAAAGGCATAAAACGGCAAATTTAGTTTGATTCTCTCACAGTTGTGCAGTGGGAATATATGCCACTGAAAGAGCAATTTCTGTATTCAGTTTTCGAACGTTATCAGCTCCTTTTTAACAAACTTATACTTATTTAGTTTTAAAAACGCACTAATAAGTGAATTATTGTCCTTTAAAATAAATATGTCCATTATTATGTAATTTTACCCTCTTTATCTGCAAAATGCAATGGTGTGCGCTTGGCTATGATTTCATCTGTTTTCCTTTGTGTAAAATGAATTTTGTTGGTGGGACCTTTGAACTACTATAATGAATGAACACTAAATGAAGTTTATTGAAGTAATTTTGGGAGTAACTTCTTTACATGTGTATAATAAATTACTGACGATTAGTGTTCCCAAGGTATTGTGACAATGGACAAGTCCACTTGATGCCAAAATTTTAAAAATGTTTAGAAACATAACGAAAACTTTTACACCACTGAATAATTTGTAACAAGTTGGATAACGCATTCAATGATTATTATAAATTCGTTAAACATCGTGACATGTAGAGGAAACATGACACTTTCACGCAACCCATCCATGTCACAGTTTTTTGGTTATTTTTTGATTCGCTAATGCTCACGGAATGCATTATCGCAAGTTACTAATTAACATGTCAAAATAAATAGTGGTGTTTGGTTCTAACCGGCAAATAACTATCAAATAGAGTTGTTTATTGAAGAGCGGCTAGCGTCACTGAGACGAAAATAGTTACACAGCACCCACCGCAAACTAAATTTGTAAACTGTGTGATATTTTTTGTGTGTGTACCCGCAAAAACAATTAACCGACTAAAATCACATTGCAGGGCGAATGATAGAGAGCGCTGAACATCGAGCACGCCCAACTTGGAACGAGATGCATTTCCATCTTATGGAGAATTCACAACAACGGCATTACCAAATCCTAGAGAATTCAAACCAGACGCATTTCAAACTAGATATTTAAAACCAACAACATTACAAACTCCTAGAGAATTACACACAAACGCATTACTACCTCCTAGAGAAATATCTTTTATGTTTTCTCGACTGGAACGTAATTTAGAAAACTGCAACTGTTTATGTATTCATAAAATGTTAATGATTAGGTGTGGATCATTAGTAATCACGAGAATCAAATGACAACTTTTCAAATACATGAAAATAAGGTTGAAGGTATTTATTTATTATTTATTTAGTCAAAAACAGTCAAAAACTGTATGTGACGTATGGGGGAAAAATCATCTGCGCACGCTTTGTTGATTTTGAGAATCACTTCCCAACAATTTAACTATTAATAGTTGAAAGATGAAAAATCATAGTAATAATAATAATAATAATAATAATAATAATAATAATAATAATAATAATAATAATACATTTAAAAAAGCGAGGGATTAACATTTCAAAAAATAGATATTTTCGTTGCAAAATTACAAAAACCCGATCGAGATGGGGGTCATTGACCCGCAAGTACATTATTTGTTACAGGCATATTGAGTCTTTTTTAAAATTATATAATGCAAATGTAGACTAATTCATTATACTATATCTTGTTTTTGTTAAAGTAAACATTATTTTTCTTTTTGACGATCAGTATAGTCTCTAATTGTACAGAAACAGTTTTGCAGCAGAAAAGATTTTACTTTTAACTTAAATTTGTGTACCAATTTTATTTGTATGATTTCATCTGGCAATGAGTTGTAAAGTAACATTTAATTGTAAGGTAAAGTAACATTTAGTCAATTCGAAAACTAAATTTCGAAAATTCAATCAGCAAACTAACTCATCAAGAATATTTAATATTTTATGTTGTAAGTTTACAACATTTATCATGATACTGATTTGCAATTTTCATAAGTATTTTATGTGTCTGCTGTAACTTCAAATTGAACTCTTCTATCTCTTTGATTCCAGGTTCGAAACTCTAGGGAGTGATTACGGGCGCGATAATTCCTAAAGTCATTAGACCTATTAGTGCCGTGCATGTTTTTATCGCGGAATGTGGCGGGTTTTCCCCCCCGCTGGCTGGCGAGATTCGGCGCCGACCTACGTCGCCTTGCGGGAATTTTCCCGACCTACTATCTCCCACCAACGTGGCACTACTCCAGCCGGGACAAGCTTTAAGTTCCCGACTGGTCTCTCGACGTATGTGGTAGTGTAATGCATGTTAGTGTAAGTGTGTGTGTAAGGGGAGAGGATAGGACAAGGAAGAGGAAGGAAAGATCGCGCGCTGTCCGTGGTCCGTTTGCTAGGGTACTGTTCCGGCATTCGCCTGTTGTTGATCGGAGAAACACAGAAAACTACAGATCAGAGCAGCTGCCCTTTAGAATTCTTAGCGGATGCACGCAGAAGCTGAATTCGACCTAGTTGTCTAACTGCCACCGCCCGGACGCGAACCCAAGGACATCCTGATGAGAGGAAATGCAGTGACATTACTTGAAGCTCTGAGCTACCGTTGTCATTGTGGGTATACTTGAAAATTACTTCACTATTTAATCATCTCGTGGAGAGTATTATCATTTTTTACCATTACAATCTTATGAGTATGTTTTAAGTATATTTTAATTATGTATTCTAAGTGTAGTATCTTCTGCGGCAATTTAATATGCTCTTCTTTATATTCAGGAAAACTTTTCTAAGAGTATACGTTAATTTCCTTCTCATTTCACATTACATTCCAATAATGTATTAATTCCTTATGTAAAAGTCTTTAGTAAAATTGTATAGAATTTTTTTAATGGTGAAAAACGTGTCACTCTTATACGAAAATATATTCTACAGGACATTTATTTACAACTTGAAGAGACTACTAAAAAACGAAAACATTGAACACATACTTCCACGACAACACTGCAGTAACCAAACATTGATTGATTGATTGATTTTTTCGTGTTTCCGGGTGCGTCAACTGCTTCGGTCATTAGTCCCGTTAGTGTAGTGCATGTTTTTCTCGGGAGATGGCGGTGAACTTCCCCCGCTGGATGGCGAGATCCGACCTACCATCGGCTACTGGGGTTACCCCCTAACCAGGACTCTCCCACCAGCGGGGCGCCGCCCCAGCTGGGACAAGCTCTAAGCTCCCGACCGGTCTCCCGGAATATGTGGTAGTGTAGTGCATGTTAGAGTAAGTGTGTGTGTGTGTAAGGGGAGAGGATAGGACAAGGAAGAGGAAGGACAGATCGCGCGCAGTCCGTGGCCCGTTTGGTAGGGTACTGCTCCGGCATTCGCCTGGTGTTGATCGGAGAAACCACGGAAAACTACCGATCAGAGCAGCCGGCCGATAGAATTCTCCTCCAGACAGCGACTGAATTCGACCTAGCTGAAAAGCTAGTGTCGAAAATCCTGCCGCCGTCAGGACTCGAACCTACGACCTCCCAGTGAACTCCCAGTGTTAGTACTCAGACGTTCTCTATAACCGGAGTCGACTGTACGTGACTATTAGTGTCACGGTGCGTTTAAAGTCAGAGCTGCAAAGAAATTGCAAACGTTGCAGGAACGGGCGCCTATGTGCGAGCGTTGTCCGCACGTGCCCACGCCTGTCCTGGTGGCTGGGCGGAGCTCTCTGGCTCGTGCAGACGTTTGTGGTCAAATTGTATTAAGCTACTTCAAATTCATCCGCAAAATGAAGGGACGAAAAACAAACAAAACATGTTTTCATGTTAAAAATATTCTCATGGAATACGAAATTTCAAAGACGTTTGTATAATACATGAGTAAATTACCTTTCAGGTATACTGTAATATTAATTTAAGAGTTGCGAAACGGAAATAATTGTTAATGTACTTTCAGCCACTCGTTTTCAATAGAACCGCGAGACTTTAAGCTTGCACGAATTGCTGTTAACTGCAGTATTGTCGTGGAAGTATGTGTTCAATGTTTTCGTTGGTTTAGTAATCACTTCAAGTTGTAAATAAATGTCCTGTAGAATATATTTTCGTATAAGAGTGGCACGTTTTTCACCATTAAAAAAATTCTATACAATTTTACTAAAGACTTTTACATAATGAATTAATACATTATTGGAATGTCATGTGAGATGAGAATGAAATTAACGTATACTCTTAGAAAAGTTTTCCTGAATATAAAGAAGAGCATATTAAATTGCCGCAGAAGATACTACACTTAGAACACATCATTAAAATTCATACCATTTGCACAGAGATAAATTTAAAATATTCTTGTACTAAAATGAATATTTAAAGCTCCTAGTGATTAAATACAAACTTTTCCATTTAAGTCGCTTATCCGCGCTAACCAAAGAGTAACCGGAAAGCAAGCCAGCGCTGCAGCGACAAACACGACGCCAGTGTATCTAAACGCGCCGCTGAAGGATCCCGCCGTGCAAAGCACTCTCCCGCAGCCGCGCCCACCGCCCCCGCGGCAAGGGCGGGGGCGGCGGCGAGGGGCGGAGCAACCGCAGAGCCCGCGCGCTGTAACTCCGCGTTAATCCACGCGCCGCGCTGCTGTCGCGCGCGTTTAATCAGCGGGAGTGAGCGCACGGCGGGCTGCGCTGCGCCAGCGAACTGCCCGCCCCGCCCCCCTCCGCGCCGCCTCGGCCCGCCCCACCCAACCGCTCAGCTCTCCCCCCGTGCTGCCCGTTTCCGACCGCCCCAATCCACTTGGCCAGCCCCGCTCCGCTACGCATGCTCTTCCCTGCCCCGTTCAGCTCCGAATCACCCAGTTCCTTCCCCCCTCATCAACGCCCCTACGCTCTCCCCCCTGCTTCCCTGCCTGTTCCGTTCCGTCCGCTAGCTCCACCCCGCTACATCCCGTCCTGCCCTCACCGCCCCGACCCGTCGTGTTCCCCTCCGTGTCGATTCGCCTCGGTCCACCTTGTTCAGTTCCGCTCCGCTCTACCCGCTCCAGCCCTCTCCGGCGTATCCTGTGCCTCCTCGCCCCTCGTGATCTTCCCTGCCCTGTTCCGTTCCGCGTCACCCACCCCCGCACTTTGTCCAGTTCCGTCCCGCTCCAACCTGCCCTGTTCCACCTCTCTCCACCTGCTCTTCCCCGTCCCATTGCGTTCCGCCTCATCCAGCCCCTCCCCCCCGGGCCACGCTCCGGGCTGCACGCGCCGCACACGCTGCTGCTCCCCTGCTGCTCTGTGCCGTGTCGCCTCGCCCCGCCCCGCCCACACGCCGCGCGGATGCACGCAGTCCCGCCGGCGCAGTTCTCCCCGCCGGCTTCTCTCCCACTTCCAAGCCACTCGCCCTGCAGTCTCACCGGGTCGGCCCATCTCTTCTGCTCGGTCTCATTTCCTGATCGGCCGTTCCCCTTTCCCCCTCCGCGTCATTTCCGTCCGCACTCCCGCTCTTCCTCAAATCTCCTCTTCCTGTCCTTCCTCTTATCGTGACAATTCACTTACCTGTTCCTCACTTTCCTGTCGTCATCTCTTGCACCATCCTTCCATCTATTCTTTTGCTTTTTAATTTTCTGTGTCGTTTCTCCATCCTTTTCCCCTTTTCTTAAACTCCTTAACTAACCATCTCCCTTTTCTTTTTCTATTGCTCCTACCTCCTCCCACTTCAAGGTTCTTCCTTTCTCTGTCCCACCCCTGCCGCAATACTTGTAATCCGCCCGCCCGCGCAACTACGAGTAGTATTCACATGGTACGGACCACCCACCTGGAGTCGCTCTGTGCAATCCCGTACATTTCGCCTTATTCTCAACACTCTCGCGCCGCTTCCACCTCTCCTTCCATTCCGCACCACCGCCTCCTTGCCAGCTCTGACTTCCTAACATGGCCTTATTCCGTGGACGCGGCATTGGCCACGGGCTATCGTATCAGCTACTCCCTGCTCCGCCTGCGCCGTTCCGCGCCAATCGCGCCAACGGTTGTGAAAGACGGAGTTAGAAAAGATAAGATATTGCAGCTGAGTACCACTCGGTGACAGTAGTTAACAAAATAAATCAATATAAATATAATATTAATGGCAACAACTATATTATTATTATTATTATTATTATTATTAATTATAAATGATCTAAGGGTATTAATAATAATAATAATAATAATAATAATAATAATAATAATAATAATAATAATAATAATAATGAGTAAGAGTAGGGGCGAGTACTGATTACGAGGTCGTAAATTACTTAGGGCATTAGAAACGTTAGTGAAGTGCGTGTTATGTCGCGAGCAGTGGCGGAATTTCTTGCCTGCCTGGAACATGATATCCATGGCTGATCTACACGTCGACCTGCAGCTCTCCTCCTCCTGATATCTTCGGCAGTGAGGCACTGCCTAAGGTGGAACGTCTAGGTTCGAGTCCCGGCATTGGCAAGATCTTCGACACTCGCTTGTCAGCTAAGTCGGATTCAGTCGCAGACTAGAGGAGAATTCTAGAGACCGGCTGCTGTGATCGGTAGTTTCCCGTGGTTTCTCCGATCAACACCAGGAGAATGCCCGAGCAGTACTCCAACAAACGGGCTACGGGTCGCGCGCGATCTTTCCTTCCTCTTGCTTGTCCTATCCTCACCCGTTACACACACACACACTAACATACCCTACACCACCACACAAGCCGGGAGACTGGTCGGTGACTTAGAACTTGTCCCGGCTGGGGCGGTGCCCTGCCGGTGGGAGATACCTGGTTGGGTAAAACCCCCGCTAGCCGACTCTCGCCACCCAGCGGAGGAGATCACCGCCCCCTCCCGGGGTAAAACATGCACTACTCTTACGGGACTAATGACATAGGTTGTTGACGTGCTCGGAATCACTAACAACGAACGCTAAGCTCCCGACATATATGGGAGTGTAATGCATGTAAGTCTGTATGTGTGTGTGGAAGAGAAGAGGAAGGGACAAGAATAGAGAAAGAAAGAATCTACTACAAAATAAAACGTAGAGTATGATTTTCCACAAGATATTCAATGAAAATAATCAACAAATTATACGGGGTGTTGTTCCAATGCACTATTATGACAAATATAATAACCTCAATGGTGGTTTTAAAAGTGAAGAGAATGTTTTTATAAAAATGTCATATAAATATAATTCATAAAAATGTATAATTAGATTTTCTTTCAGAAATCCACGGAGAGATATGTATTTCAGGAGAAAGTTTAAGGCAAAATTTGGAAGTATCTAAAATAACAAATAAGATGAGCCTCAAAATGCTTCCGGTCCTGCTATAAAATTTAATGAACTTTTGTGAGCTCTATTGCGACTCAAAAACTAATATAAATGAATAAATACATCTTATATTCATTTCTATAGATTTACGAAATTAATTTCAATGGATCAATAACTGTATCCATAAGAAAATTTGGGGAATGGAACTATTATTAATCGAGACAGAGTTTCGAGAACAATAATTTCAACCTATTACGCTCAATAGGATACGTACTAAGGAAAATAACTGAGAGAAATGCCAAAAATAAAGAGTAATTAGATCAGGAATTGGTTGGTCAAGCAAGAATCACCCTACGCCATCCCAATAGCAAAACCCATGAGGTACACATCGTCTGAAGAGCCTCATTTACCTAAAGGATTGCTCTACAACCTTGTTTCTTGAACCGAACTTCTACTTCTCACATTTTCTTTCACTTACATCCACTTCCGATCTAACCTAAACCATAACATGAATTCATCTCTTCGAACAAGGACAACAGATTAATTTAACAGGTAGATCTTTAAAGTAGTATCTGGCAAAATATTGTTTTAACTAGCGCTAAAATTCTTTAGCTTTAGCATTTGACAGAACATGGACTGTAGTTTACGGGACATATCGAAAGAAAGTCGCCAAAACCTTTTCAGAAGGCACCTGAGACTTAAACAACAACAGATGGCGCCGAAAAGGTGCGTATATAATCTTTACACCAACTCCAACAAAATGCTATCACTTTTTCAAACACCGCACATTTGACGAAATGGACCACTTTCAGGACTGAACTATTGCACGCGGAAAATCCGCCCGAACTGGCCATAAAGCGAACTCCTCTTTGCTGTTCACTTCCGATCTAACACGCGGTCACAAAACGAAACCGCTCCTCTTCGTAACAGCAGATCCATTTGCAGATTAATTTAACATGTTATAACACTATGCTGGGTAACCGCATGTTCTACAAAGAAGCTCAAGCACCACCATTGGACAACTCTGTTAATCGATTCTGCGCAGTCCGCTATAGGGAGTACCTAAGAAGATGGTCCATAGAATGGTAATTGATGAATAATTACAGTAAAATGAAAAATGAAGTAAAGCCATTTCAGAGTGATTAAAAACCTGCACAAGGCTCTGAAAAAGCACAGTTGTAATCTCTACAACTTCACCATTTAAGAACCAACAGCTATTTTAAAGCGCTCAACAGACGAACAGAATCTCTGCGCGCAGAGATTGAAGGCAACTCAAACTGGTAGACTCTATAAACCGAACCCTGGCTAGCAGTTTGCATCAGATCCACCATACGGTCACAACGTGAAATGATCTCTTCGGAAGGGTAAATTTCCAACGATTCAAAACCGATTACAAAACAATTTGACACTTTGAAGAGCTCAAGCAGTATAATTTAGTGACATAACCGCAACTCCGAAATGAAAGTCGCGCACAAATGATATCAGATACTTCCATAAATGCTATTTGCACGAGCGCGACTACAGCGCACGAAGCGACGTGCAGTACAATTAATCCGGGTGGAAACCGGTTAAAGAGTCCCAAGTGCTCCGAACTCGAGTTTGACTTTATGCGCCGTACTTAAAGATAAGGGTGATATCAGTCCAATCACGCTGACTCCATAAACCATATAATATAATTTTTTATTGAAAATTGTTTGAACGTTTTAGGTGTTAGCATTGATCACAGAGACAGATTGACGGACAGACGTTTTGGTGTAAATCAATTTTTCGGTATCAAGGACACACAAAAAAAAATTATCGTTACAGTGTTAGAGAAAATAATTCACCATATATATAAACGAGATTTATCCACTTTTCCGCTATCGGGGTATAATAACAAGGGTTTTTATTTGGTAAAATAGCCGATTTATGGCACACTATTACAAAACCCTCTTCTTACAAAGTAAGGCGAGGCAGTAACAACGGTTTAATACTATTTGGATTTTTGGAGAGCTCTAGCAGTAAAATTTAGCACTATAACAATTCCGCAATACAAGTTGCAAACAGGCTACCAAACAGCCCAGCAACGCCCCTTTTGCTGGGGTGGGACGATAATGACTGCCCGCAAAGCGAAACAAAATGAATTCGGGCGGTAATGGGTTAAAGAGATTACAGATCTCCATACTCCGTTCAACTGACAAACGGAACTTTTGCAGAATACAGAAAACTGGCAAGCTTAACATTATTCCAAACTGGCAGCCGAACCATGCCACGGAGTTCGCACCTGGCCCACCACCATCCACCCGCAACGCGAAACGATCACTTCGAAACGGCGCGTATGTATTTATTATTTATTTATTTTACGTCAAAAACAATTAAAAACTGTGTGCGATGTGCTATGCGTAGAAGTGAAGTCTGCGCCCGTTTTCAAAATTCTATAATTCCTACCCTAAGCCATATACTACTTGAATTTTGAATATAGAAAGAAAACGAGCGTTTTTTGCAAGGATTGTTAACAAAATAGTCGCTCCAATGTAATAAAATATATTTACAAGGGTAAATCAGCAATAAATTTGGGCTCTTATCCCTCTTCATATCCTTCGTTAAGGGAGAATACTTCCTGCAACATCATGGAGAACATATTGATTCAGTGGTGAGTTGTAGTTGACATTTACATAGTTGAAATGATTGAAGGCGTTGTCATTGTCAACAATAGTATTTATTTCAATAATAGCAGCTTTCGATGGCTTAGTCATCATCATCAGTTTTCTGATACAAGAAAAATATAAAATTAGTATTAACAGAGTTACCTAATTTAAAAAACATCTTAAGAAATGAAAAGAGAAGAATTAAAGAAAAGATGATGATGGCTAAGCCATCGAAAGCTGCTATTATTGAAATAAATACTATTGTTGACAATGACAACGCCTTCAATCATTTCAATCATGGACCACGATAATTTGAATAACTATATTTCCCAAATAATTCTAGAAGACGGGCACAGATAATGAAGTTACCTTTATGTCCAGACGCAGAACAAGGAGCCATCTCAGCATTTGCTCAAAGGATCAGGTAAACCGGACGAAAAACCTGATCGGGACGGGATCGGTTTGCGCTCTCGTGTGCATGTGCACGCGCCCGCAAACCGCCTGCATCGTCGCGCTCATCTGACGTCGGGGTAACGCTCAGCTTCGCAGCGGCGCCCATGAATAAGTGAGGCTCCATGAAAGGGCGGGCCTCCGCTGTTTACTCTTTGCCGCGCGGAACCGCGCCCGGGAGAGCAGGTGACTAAATTAATTATCACGCGAATCCCGGGACGCCGCCTCCGGCGACCCTCGCCCTCCGCCAACGACTCGCCTCGCTGCCGCTACGCCGCGCGCGTGTTGGCGGTTGCCTCTGGGGCAATGGTACACGTATGGCGGTTCACAAGTGGAATTTTTACTCTCTCGCACTTACTTCGTAAGAAGAGAAGGTTATGCAATAGTGCGCCTAAAAACGACGAATTTTCGACAGAAAAACTCTTATTGTTGGGCCCTGATAACAAAAATCCGAAAGTTCATGTTGTTATATTGTAATGCATGTTGCTGTATTGTATGTTGTATAGTAAATTACTTTCTCTATGACGTAGTGCAGCCAGGAAACATGTTTTGTGGGTCCTTGATACCGAAAAAATTGATGGACGGTAAAACATCATTCCGTGGTCAACGCTAGCGGCTAAATCGTTCGAACTTAAGGCCTTGAGAATTCCAACCAGATATTTTGATTTTTGGGAATACTTTATATAGTAACTCAAAAGCATTTCCAATTTTTTCTCCAAAGTGGCTCCAAATGTTTTGATTAAACTTTGTCCTTGGATAGCGTGAAAGATGCTTAAGAGATTGGTGCCGGTCTCCTGTTCGTATAAATTCCAGATTTTTCAAAAATTCGAAAGTACAATTTTTTGGGCGTCTTCATACAACTATAATATTAAAGAAAGAGCTTTTTCCTTAATTAGCTCTGAGTTTAATAGTTTTCGTATAATTTTGTGCGAAATACACGTATTTAAAATTTTTTAAACTATTTTTTCTCAAAAACTGCTTCAAGATTTTTCTTTAAATTTTCTCCTCACATATATCAGGGGACGGTATCAAGTTCCTTTTTTGGCGAACCCTCCATTTTTACGAAAACTTCAAAAAGTTAACATTTCAAAACTACAAAATTGAAGATAGCACTTTTTGGCTTAGGCAAAGTCTGTTGTAAAACATCAGCTCATTAAAGAAGGTCAGATAGAATTTTTGAAAAAAACAACAACAACAAAAAGCGAACTGATTTGAGTTTACTTGTGACTGCAATATACGAAAATTATTTTCTCAAAAACCTTTCAAAATTTTTTCTTCCTATTTTTTCCACAGATAGAAGAAGGATCATTTAAAAGAGTGGCGCGGGTCTCATTTTCGTTGAACTCTCTGAATTATTGAAAATTGCAAATTAAGTAATTAAGGAACAAAGTATGTACCGTTGTAGTATCACTAGATTTTTTAAAAATTTTAACCAGATCTGTGCGATTCCCACTTTACGGACGAAAGTTTGTTTTTATTTATATAATATAATGACTATTGTGACCTGAAGGTACGAGACTTATCTTTACTAGCTGAATCCGAGAAAAATTGTTGAACACTGTACATGTGAGAAGGGACTGAAGCTCTATATTTCTAATATCAAATGCGCCTCAAAACTTGTCGCGGCTGTGAAGCACGTTTAAAGAGCGCGCCTAAAAAGCAGCGCTCAGCGGCGGTCAGAGCAGGCAGCGGAGGCAGCGGAGCGATAAGACGCCGCCCAAACCCGGAAAGCGAGCTGGTCGGAGAGCCAGCTTCGCAGCAGCGAGTCTCCAGCGCCGCCCGCTTTAAGAGCGAGCGCCGCCAGCCGAGAAGCACGAGTAATTGGCTAGAGAGTTGAGTGAGAGCGTTAGTGACCGTGCGCCCAGTGAATTCGACGAGGAGATTGTACAGTGGATTTCTGATTACGACATTGCTTGTTTCTTGGTACATCTCCCGGACTTTTGGTTTCTAGATTTTGGTTTGTGACTCGGTACGCTCTTTGGACTTTGGAATTGTAACCTTTGTACTTTCGGCAGTTGATTACAATAAATGTTTGTGTATGTAAAGCGTGCAATTATTCTGAACATAACAAAACTGAAAGAATGCTATGCAGTTTTTGGCATGTAGAGAGGTATGAAAATCAATTGCAAAAGTTTGAATTTTATTCGGTACACAACTACAAAATTGAAGACAGAGAGTTTTCCTTCAAATGAAATTTGTTGTCCATAAATAGTGTTCATAAAGGTCATGTAGATTTTAGTCTTCGTGCAATGGTGCGTGCAATAGTTGCAATTTTAAAAAGTTACAAAAACAAGATTTTCTTAAGGACTGAACCAAATTGTTTCTCTACATTTTTGGTACGTTTACTGATAAACGAGTTCTATACCACGACATAAACGCCATATTGCTTTATTCTTTTGTTTTTTCAAAGATTACAAAAATGTAATTTTCTTGACTTGTCTCTCACGTCAGCAATACTTACATTAAAGGAGATCTTTTCACAATATTATATCTATGAGTATATTTGTTTTAAATAATGCCAAATAAAGTTACTCAAAAACACAAGTTTTCTGTAAAAATGAGCTCAAAATTTCGCATTTTCAGAAACGCTCAAACGCCATTTTTCAAACTTTTGCAAGGGACAGTAGTAATGGCACTATTTAATATGACGTAAAGTTCATTTCGGTGTACTTTTGTTTTATAGAAAATGTTTTGAAAAGAGATTCAAATTTCGCATTTACAGTAATGCTTAGTCGCCATTTTCTTAAAAACGGCTCCAAATTTTCCCATGAAAATTGCTATTTAGGACGAGATCTTGGCCTTCTTTAATATTCTTAAATTAATATATGGTTTCTGCTATTTAAAAACCGAAAAGATGAGAAAATTTGAAAAAAATGTAATTTGGGCGGCGATAGATGGCAGCAGGAAAGAAGGAGGAGCAAGACTGTACAGTACCAGTCTACAAAAAGAAAATTAGAAAACATTACTACGAGAACATGTGTGCCATTCTGCAGCACCTCTAGTTCGATACCGAGGTGTCTATTTCAAACACGAGGCCCGATGGATTAGCGCAGACATTTGATATTCGGTCTCTCAGCAGACAATGCCCGAGGCAGCGAAAAGCTCTGCTGTCGTGCAGACACCCGTTTCATAATATTGGAGCAAACAAAACTGAAACTGAAGCGCGTTAAATTGTGGTTTGATTCGCCTCGCGTTAATGATATCTATTACGTAACGTAAGGTATCTATTACTACGGACGCAGTGCCGCAGGAGTTGCCGGCCACGCTGAATTCCAAAAATATTTTGTGGGAACTCATTCTTGAGAAAATACTCTTATCGTTCACAGCGTGTGTTTTCTTTGAAACTTTCGTGTTTGTTTCATACTTAGGTTGTATGCTGTTGTGGTTGTGGAGGCTATGATAAATGATGAGATATTATAAAGGCTGCAAGGGATTGCAAGGCGGAGCCTTCCGAAACATTAAAAGACTAATAAAAACTGATCTCACAACTTCATAATGTGCTTATTGATAATTTTATTTCATAATTTCTACGTTTTACGTCTGGTTTTCAAGGTTGAACATCCCGCTTAATTGCGAACTTTTCCGTCGTAGGAGGAAGGCTCTGCCGTTCAGAGCCTTCAAAACATGCGCAGTACGTGTGCTCGCGAAACCTAGATATGCTGTTATTGCAGTCGGCAACACCGAGCGGAAGGCTGGCCTATCAAGAATCCTCGAGTTCGTTCGTGGTCTGTGGTGAACCCACGCTCAAACATCAACACGACCGTCGTGCACACACACTACACAGCTTATAGGAATGATTACCCTCTTGTTGAATCCGAAGACTTGAAAGAGGTGACCGGAACAGAGGACCACAAGAAGTGCAATAAAATGATGGTGCCGTTAATATACAATTTGTTACCTCACATTTTTGGGGAGCAATATCTTACAGATAGTGTGAATATTTATTCTAGGAATTTACTTATGAATAAGTTAAATGATTTATGATTATCTTATCTTCTTCTTCTTCTTCTTCTTCTTCTTCTTCTTCTTCTTCAAGCATGAGAACTTTCGTTCCGTTGCGTCTCATTATTGGTCCATCCATCTTCTCTTCTGTCTTCCTATGCTCCTTTTTCCTCTTGGCTTGTATTTCAGAATCTGCTTTAGCATTTGCGTGCTTTCCATTCTGTCTATGTGGTCTCTCCATGCATTCCTATATTCGTCAATTTTTTCATTTAGATTATAAATTCCTAGGTAGTTGCGTATCTCTTCATTACAAATCCTGTCTTTCCTTGTGACACGAATACAACCTCTTAAAAACTTCATTTCGGCAGTCTGAATCCTGCTTCTAATTTTTGTGTCCATAGTCCAAATTTCACATCCATATAGCTAAGGTTTTATAAAATTTCATGAGTGTATCATTCCTGACTTTACTTTTCAGTGTCCTCCTAATAGTTTCACACATTCTGTTAAATTTTTCAATTTTCTTATCAGCATCTATTTCTCCTTTGAAAGACAGATCACAACCTAGGAACTTGAATGAACTTACTTGTTTGATGTTTTGGTTGTTAGCCACTAACTTGCATCTAACTGGATATTTCCCTTGGAATGCCATTGACTTAGTTTTTCGAACAGACATATCTAAATTGTATTCTTTTACAATTATATGAAGTTTATACAGAGCTCTTTGTAGAGTGTCTTCATTATCAGATATCAAAACTTGATCATCCGCAAACAGAAGTGTCATTATAAAATTTTTACTATTAAAATTATCTGTAAGATTTAAAAACTTCATCTTCTGCTTCCATATTCTGATAGCATCGTCAAGATAAATATTAAAAAGTGTGGGTGACATACAGCACCCTTGTCTCACTTTATTCTTTGAGGATTTTACCTGATTTTGTTCTTACATTAATTTGGGTTACTTACTTATTTATTATAGAAATTTAAATATCTTTAAACGACTCGTGTGAGTGAAATGAACAAAAGAATGCGAAATAAATTAATTAGTAATTACATTAAAGCGGTTGTTTACCTATTTGGTTCTATAATTTTTTTAAATAAGTATTTTCCAGGCAGTAAAATAAGTATTTAGATTAAACATAGGCTGTCTGTTAATAAGTTTTTGTGACTGTCTATAAAAAGGAATTATTGGAACTTTTATTAAGAAAAAATAAGTACCTATTTCTTCAACATCATTAAGAGAACTATCCTGGCCCGAATTATCAACGGCCGTCTCCTAAAAATGCTTGACAATTTTTTCAAGAATCTCTCTTAAAGTCATCTTACTCTCTGGGGTGTGTTGCTAGGAACTATGATTTTCTTAGTTGGGGTACCTAAGTAATAATTAATAATAATAATAAAATAATAATTATTATTATTAATAATAATAATAATAATAATAATAATAATAATAATAATAATAATAATAATAATATACCAAACATAGGATGTTTAGAAAAATTCCAATTATATCGAATGTTTATGAAAAGTTGTTAGTATATGAGCACAAATTATAAAAAAATGATCAAGTTTTATTTTAACTTTTCTAACGTAAATGGATTTTGAACTTATTTACTATCTTTTTAAATACATTTAAAATATTTATATCTCATTCTCTTGGGTAAAAATAAACGTTTAAATAATTTTCAGTTTATGTACTCCCAATCGTTATCTGTCGGTAAGAATCCTTCACTTTCTTGTGTAAACTCAAAATATCATTGGGTATGCTTGAAACATTCTACGTCTTTAGAAATCTTGCACAATTAAAAGAACTTCAAGCGATGTTTCTTGGATGAGCGCTGGACTCAGATTCCGGGCGTAACCCAAACACTCGCGTGTTACAAGGCAAGTCAATAACCCTCACTTCCGACATTGATGCCGCTCCTGATGTTCTTCCAGGATGGTAAAGGAAAGAAGACTGTTGAAACAAAACGCTCCCTTCAAATGCAGAAGGTTCGACGCGTCACAGACTGGGCGTCTCTGCGAGACATCGCTGCAGACGGAATTCGGGAGAATTCCTACGGTCGTTCAGGGTATCAGCTGCCTGGCAGTGTCGACGGTTGGATCCATATGCTCGCACTCGCGTTTATGCGTCGAGTAACATTCGTCTGGTTTTTCTCGTTCACGGTCGTAATTAGCGACGCCACGTCGCACAATTCAAAGTTAACAAGACCCAGTGCAATTCAATTTACGTATTCAAATATTTTTTCGTATTCCTTTACATGGACGGCGCATTAAAAAAAAAAAGTGTGGTTTCTTTTCGTCGTGCAGGATCATGATACCGAGAGAACATCAGTGAAGTCGTAGGCTTCCGCGGCCAGAGTCTTGTAAATGATCTTGGCTGCCCAGGTGACGCCGCGTCGAAGGCTGTGTTGCCGACGTTTCGACCATCTTGTCGTGGTCTTCCTCAGGGCTGTTGTGCGAAGATCATTTACGAGCAAACATCAGTTTTAAAACCTCTTCAGTTGGTGAAATTATGCAAACTACACCAACTGCATCGCACCACAAAACAGATGGTATAAACAAAATCTGATAATGCACGTTTGGAATCTGTAAGGTACTGTGAAACATTTCAACTAAACTTTCAACATTCCTAGCATCAGCAAGACACGTGGTTAAAAGAAAGAACGGAAAATGCATGTCACACTTTGCATTTCAAATTTAAGCTTTATTCTGTTAGCAATTCATGTACATAATTTCAAACCCTAACATGTGTCAATGTGTCAGTAAAAACAAATTATACACATCGCATCATTGTATGTAACAATAAATTCAACGATACTGCTAGTTAAATTTTGTTCATTGCATCTTAAATTACATAACTTACTCTTATTTACAACCACTCATTTTATTCCTTCCTGCGTGATAATTACATCCAAACTAGTTAGTCTGAATTTGTATACATCGAGTTTTGATGAGCTGCCAGAGAACCAAAGACGAAATCAGCAATTCAGACTCAACATCTGTTAATTCAAAGAATTAAAGGTTAGGTCACTTTCAAATTCGCTATCACATTAAACGAAATGAAGGGAGCAGCCGAGACACCATATCAGTGACCTTGGTTTCTTTTTACTTGGTTCCCGGATACCTCCCGCACTCCGATTGCCTCGGGAATGAAGTTATGGCCCAGGACATATCGCGCGAATGCTGTTTACATCGCCAATTTTGGTCTTAACTACAGAAAATTCGATGTACTGTATTCTTACAATGTTCCTGGTAGTGGTTGCTTGGAAGCCCTGTTCGGTGGAACGTGGAGATTTAAATTTTACTCGGTGCGCCGAAAGCTACTTTATTACAGTCTTATTTCCAATAGCGTGTTAAAAATACAACAGAACGTACGAAGTAATAAGTTAAAAACATGATAAAATTGTTTCACATTAATGGTTAAGGCTGTTTCTCACATCCTTAATGAAGTTGATGATTTCGTTTGGTTGAGGAATAATTCCTCACTTCTGGTAGAAGTTCTTGAAAAGTAGAAAAAAACAAAACCTAGCCATAGCCGCTTGATGAAAAGATGTGATAAAATCTATGATCTAAAATTCTGCTCATGATTAGGAACAGATGAGAATAAGATTTAGACACTATTTTACTATACTCTGTCGGTATTAACTCTTATTATAACTGCTCGCAAGCTTATCTATCTTTCTTGCTCTCCAGCTGGTTAAGGATGTAGTTCATAAACAACCTGTTTCTCAGACTTTCTGACTCAGATATCTAAAGAAGACATCGAGAGACACTGCACTTTTAGCCAAAAAAAAGCCAAACTTTCATATCAGAACATCAGTAAAGAGTGATCTAGAATATTGGCTGATAGTTTGAGGACATCGATTTTGTAAGGCAAACGTGTATTAAAATCGTTCAGCATCGGTTCTTCAGAAGTCATTTATGTTTCAGATGAAAAGGAAGTGGCAGTTTTTTTAAACATTGCATCACTTTGTACAAACTTTGCATTACTTTGTTCATATTCCTGTAAGATCTGTTTCGTGGCAAAAAGAGAGCTGATTGAGGCCATCCAAAGTAGAAAACCAACAAAGATTCTTTTCTGCTTCATGTGAAGGTATGCTGTCCTCTTACATGGTTACATTCAGTAAAGTCATGTCATTTCATAAAAGGATATCAATTTATTTAAAACATGTCTCATATTTTTTACATTTACTCTTCTCCTTTGACTTTGGTAATAATTCTGAATGATATCCTGATATATGTAAGAGGATGTAAATAGTTTAAAACTGGATAGAACCTACATTTCATATTAATTTAAACCTTATTTCTTTCAGGACATTCAGTTATTCTACGAGAAGCTCAGTGAGAGAAGACTCTTGAGAAATTTAATTACTCTTCAACTCATTCCTGTTGTGGCGGGCATACTATTTCCTCCAGGTCATTTTTGTTTGACTGCCATTTTGTTGCTAAACTGAGATTCTGCTGCCCTCCATTCCTTTCAGTTAATATGTTTCAAAGTGGCTCTCAGGCCTACAGGAATGCAAGTCGAAACCCCGACCGATGACGAGGTATTTCTTAATTGCCTAATTGTCGAGTCGCTCAGGGTGCTATTCATCGTCCCTACTGTGGGATTTTCGGAGATTTTGTGGTTTCTACTGTGACCGTCCGTTTTCTTAGACTTCGAACACGTGTCACATCCGACCTATGAGAGCAAGGGAAAGGAGTATTTTGAACGCGCGCCAACGCGGATGAATATTAGGAATGCTAACTAGAAATTAGAACAAGAGAGACCGCCACCATAGACCGAGGGCGAAACCGGAGGTCAGATAAAAGAAAAAGTCTTTCTGAGGGTAGCAGCTGAACTGGGCGGACGTATTGAAAACGGCACGCCAGGAATTGATATTGCAGTGGACTTCAGATTTGCAACTTTTAGGAAAACTCCTCAGGAAGATAAGAGTTTTTTTCTTTTTTTCTTATATATATATATATATATATATATATATATATATATATCACACACACACACACACTCTCTTAAAGTTTGTGCTCGTATAAAAGGGGGTGTTCTCTGGATCCATTTTAACTCTGAATATCCAGTTGGTCATTAATCGTAATTGGAAATTAAGTAAAATTCATATGAGAGTACGCAAGAATATGAAACTTGAACGAGAAGAAGAACGCGTTTCTGGTGGGCAACTGCGTTCTCAACCCGAGGCTCCGACACTTCAAGGCCGAAACAGCTCTGTGGAAAGGAGTAGAAGAAAGCACAGCTGACTGCTCGACGCGGCCGAGAAGAGAATACAGTAAGGTTGTACTAAATAAACTGTTCTTGTAGGGATAGGAGTAAATCATTTTAATCAGAAAGCTTATTCTGTATCCGTCACGTAGAAAGAAAGGGAAGCATGGTAAACATATTTACCATGCTTAAAAGATAAAAAAAGTAAAAGTACATTTGTTTCCGACTTCTAATACGTGAGAACAGAATCAATCTTTTCTTTTAAAAAAGGATTTGAAGATCTGATATTGTAATTTAGTGATGAAGAGCCTGTGTAAGAGACGAATTATAATAGTAATCGTTCTATGGATTTGAGAGAGAGAGAGAGAGAAAGAGAGAAAAGAGAAAGACAGAGACAGAGACAGAGAGACAGAGAGACAGAGAGACAGAGAGACAGAGAGACAGAGAGACAGAGAGACAGAGAGACAGAGAGACAGAGACAGAGACAGAGAGAGAGACAGAGAGAGAGTGTGTGTTTCATTTTTTTGTGAAAGTAATGTTAAGTCAGAAGTACTAATTTTGATTTTCAATGTGTTTTTTCTTTCATTTGTGTATAAAGTAATACTTTAACGATTCTTCGAATTTCTGAAAGTGTGTGTGTGTGTTAAAAAATTGGGTTGTAAAGAAGAGAAGGAAATTGTGTATCGAGTTATTAATGTGTGTGTGGGTTTTTTCTTACAGACAGTCAAGAGTATTCTGTATTTGATTTTTTCTGTGTGCCATTTTATGTATCTGTCATAGCAGCAAATATTTCTAGAATATATTCTGAATTAAGTGAGAAGTGATTCTCACTCGAGTTGTGTGTAATTTTGCATCCAATTCCAAAACGATCTTCACGACCCTGCCCCCCTATTTTTTTAAATTTATTGTGTCTACACTGGGACGTCTACACTGAGCTAGTCGACCATCTGGTGAATTGTGTTCGCCACCCCCAAAGACGTCTCAGGTCGGGTGCTGGCCTTACGGCTTGTACCGGACGGAACTGTGGCTCGCACTACCTACAATGAGAGTAAGTAGAGGTACCGTAAGCCTTATGCTTGACTTACAAATATGAATAATAAAGAGGAGCAATTGAAAAAAATAGTTTTGAATGTCCTATATGAAGGATTGCATATCATTACCCAATAAGAACCCTACCTACAGTTCTCGTTATTAAAAGTATGTGGAATCGTAAAGACACTCTACGTTCGTACGTATTTGATTCATTTCCAAAAATTGGGAAAATTCTTAATTATATGTAGTCATGATTTGCACTCACTTAATGAACGTTGCCTTTTTGGGTCATGTAAGCGGTTCTTTGCAACCCAGAGGTGATTGTTTGCTTGGGAACAATTTACCTGTTTCTAGAACTGATGAAAGGAGCACTTCAAGCCTCGTTTTGGAAAGAAATATTCTTCACATGGATTGAAAGAATAAATTCACTAATCTTCCAATTTTAATAATTCAAGATTATATATATATATATATAAATATATATATATATATAAATATATATATATATATATATATATATATATATATTTGTGTGTGTGTGTGTGTGTGTGTGTGTGTGTGTGTGTGTGTGTGTGTGTGGTGTGTGTGTGTGTGCGTGTGTGAGCGAGTGAGTGAGAGAGAGGACACACGGATGAATAAAGAAATATTGCGCGCGGTCCGTGGGCTTTTTTACGATACGGCCGTGGTTTGATTGGAGAAATCACGGACGACCGTTGATCAGAGTAAGACGGTCGCTAGAATACTCCGCCAGAAAATGATTGAATTCGAACCTGTCAATCAGCTGTTGCTGAATATATGCCACTGGTGTGACTTACCCACGGATCTCCCGGTCGGAAAAGCTAGTGCCAAGAACTATTGCCCTGAGTCGTTTCAGCCGGTAATATTATTGAAATGCTGAAAATGAGTAATAATGGTGGAATGAGGAGCAGGGGAAACGGGAGAACCCCGAGAAAATCTGCCACGAATCCGCTTTGCCCAGCTCAAATTCCACATATATTTGCATCCCACATAGGTATACTCATAAGATGAAGGGTCTAACCACTTCATAGCGAGTCATCCTCCACTAGACGAACTTTATTATGATGACAATATTTAAACCTTATAGGAAACGGGAGAACTCCGAGAAAATGTGCTGCGTACCCGTTTTGTCCACTACAAATTCCACTTGGATCGACCACGATTTAAACCACGGAAGCCAGCCGTGGAAGGTTAACGTACTGACATCATGGCACAGATCACACCTTAACGGAAGTAACTTCTTCTTCTTGATGCTTAGACAATATTGCCTGTGGCACCTACAGATCTTTCCGTCTCTTTGGTGGTCGACCAACATCATCTCTTCCTTGTGGAAAATAATTCTACATTGTTCGTGGAACTCTTGAGGCATTCATTCTCTTTACATGCATGAGCCATTTTTTCTGTATGTTGTTCTTTTCATTGTTTTAATGTTCATTGTAGATCAAAACCAGACGGAAATTACTTGAAACATGTAATTCGAGTGCTTATTTCGTGTACCGGGGACGTCAACTGCTATGGTAATTAGATCCGCTAGGTTAGTGCATTTTTTGACGTGGGAGATGGCGTGGATTTCCACATCCAGGTTTCTTCTACCAGCGGGGTACCACCACAGCCGGGACAAGCTCTAAGCTACCGACTGGTCACTCAACATGTATGGTAGTGTAGTGTATGTAAGTGAAAGGGGTAGCAGAAGGAAAGATAACGCGGGGTGTATGATCCATTTGCTAGGGTACTACACCGGCATACGCCTGGTCTTGATCGGAGAAACCACGGATAGAAATTCGAAATGAAAGCCCCGCTCTCCAGATGGAAACCCAGAACGCGGTCGCTTCAGCGGCGTTGGGTCGGTCGCGGGACGGGTGGAAACAGTGCCACACGCCACATCCGCCAGGTCGCTCCGCCACCGCCCTCGCCCACCCACAACCTCCATCAGCCGCCGCCACCGCGCAGCGAATTTCTGCCATCAGAAGAGCTCTCTGTCAGCATCGCTCGCCCGCTCGCCCGCGCGCGTAAAATGTAATAAATGAACCTAAAGGAAGGTGCTGAAAAATTAATTTCAATTTGGTTCGTGTCTCTTTCCCTTTCATTGCAATAATAAACAATTCTTACTTCTGTACTGGTCTAGGACACGGTCACAGCTTTTGATTACGCTTGTTTCAGTTACTGATCGAATTCGGAACCTCGGGTTAGAGCTTTGGTTTAATGAATCAAAGTAACTAAATAAATGTTTTAAAAATTGAATATTGGTTTCATTGCATGCACTAAAAGCCTAAATTTATAGTTGGTTAAAAAATATGACGTCTTGTCAAAGAAATTAATGCGAAACTTATTAAGGAAATATTGAATGCTGTTAATAGAATCTACATTATATAGAAATGGATATCAAATAGTTTAAAGGCGCAGGTGAAAATGTATTTTGGAAGTAAATGTTTAAGTTAACAATTTTTTCTCACGTTTCATACAATTTTTTAAATAATTTTACTCTTCATTCGTCTTTTTTTACATATTCATCAGCTAATCTTAGCTAATTTTTCGCCTGAGGAAAGCAACAACAGGAGATATTTCTCTTGTATTTGCCACATGCTGATATTTAGATAACATTTTTACGTTTATTTTCAGAGTATATGAATTCATTATTCGGAAAACATTTGAGAAACAAAAACGTAAAATTGACCTTCATTTATTGTTGATCTCTTGATATGGAAAAATCTTGAACTTTGTACTTTATAAAGAATGAAATGAAATGTATGTTACGAAAAAAATTACGACAGTAATGACAGACGTCACAGAAAAACAGACAACAAAATGTCATATTTTTGTATTTAGAAAATGCACTTTTTATATAAAATAATATATTTAAAATAGTTTGGAAATATTACAAAAAATTGGTTTACATTTTAAAAGGATATGCTATCATTAAATTCAAAATAAATCTTAAAACTAGAACATACATTTTTCCAACAGTAAATGCGAACAGCGAAATAACCTTTTGTTTAAAAGCCTTTGGGCAAGAACGAAGAACGAATTAAATCACTACATAATAGTTTAATTCCAAGTAGTACATTTTAGCAAGAAATTCAGATATATAACTCTGAAACCCAACGTATTTTCTTCTGTAAAATTGAAAATGTGATAGGATTTATTATGAAGGAGGTAGTGAGGGTAAAATATTACTTCATTCGAAAGTGTTTACCAATTATTGTGTCTGATTTTAAAACTTATGAAACATTTGGAAGTATTGTTATTATGCGTCAATTATTTTCGGATGCAAAGAAAATATTACTTAGCAAGAGCAAACAATGGTCATGATTCCAATCAGTTAAATACAATAATCCATTTGTTTCATCAAATTGTAATACATTATTCAAATTATTTGTCAACAATAGAATAAATAAGATCAAATTAAATAGATTTTAAACATATTTATATTTAAAACTCAATGAAACTATTTGAATTTTAATGTTTTCTCTTCATACGAGAAGTATCTTCAAGGAGCTCGGAAATTCACTCTTGAATGGAATTTCAAAAACATGTAATATTAATTTTATTGCATTATTTATCACACTTTTTCGTCTTTCCAGGAGGCGACACGAAGACTGATCAGCTCCTTTGTCCATTCTTCCCCCGAGCTCACAGTTTTTCAGAAATGTTGATTTGCTGATGTGGCATGGCAATATGGTTTGGCAATGCGTTCGAAATCAATACTACTGTTAACAAGCGTATAGTGATTGAGGGGAATTAATGTTTCTAACTTAAGCATAGAAAGCACCATTTCATTTGCTTTCAGTTTTGATTCATGAAAACTTCGATCAGATAGGAAGATAATATAAATATGAGAAAATTAACTATATTACTGTACACGAGATTTTAGGAAAAGAAAAAAAATAATAGACTACGAATTAACAAAAAACTTACAATACCAAATACTTAAAAGTAAGTATAATACATGAAAATTGAAATATGTTTGTTGAATGCAAAATAATAATAATAATAATAATAATAATAATAATAATAATAGAAGAATATAAAGAATTTACTCCTATCATGAAAACTTCAAAAAATTATAATTTGAGTTTGTGCAAGTAAACTTGGTTCCAAATATTATAGTAAAAGCTGAAGCAAACAAAAAACAATTTAAAAACGTGAATGATCGCTATTTATTATAATGTTTCTAATATTTTCGTGTTAGAAAAATACTGCTTAAATTGTAACTTGGATTGGCAATAAAAAAATTGAACAAAGATACTCAAGTATCACGGGATATAATATTATGAGAGAAAACATGTAGTGAGCTACAAAACCAAAAATTGAGAGCTGACGAGATGAATGTGAGCAATGGAGCCAATAACATCTTTTTTTATTTAATTTATTTTAAGTCGCATCAACGGCTAGGTCATTAGCGACTAAATAAATATAATATATATTTTACATTGTCAATTTTTAGTTTTTACAATATTGAGGTTACAGTACAGAGATGATATGGATATAAAAACATAAAACTTAAACGTAAAAATTACATAACTGTTAATTACTACAAAAAGGAATAGGAATTACGTTATTGTAATACAGTTAAATATTTGCTGAAATACCTATTTCATTACAAAATTTTAAAACATTACTTTGGCATTATCCCTTAGAATGGTACTAAATCTTTTCTTATCAAAGAATTGAGGTCTCACAGAATTGAATTGGGGGCATTCCTGGAGGATGTGATTAGATTTTATCATAAGGTTATCAGCCAAAATTGAAGCTTTTAAGTATATGACTATTCCACCAGAAGCATGAACAGTGGTTCTATTTTTAAAGAAACATTGATAATTCTTAATATTAGCTGAGTGACTAGCCTTGAAATTTGTTTCTTGCAAACAAATGATATCTGGGTAATAGTTGCAGAAACTCAAGACGACAATAGTATCCATTAATATTTCATTGGAGTATCTTCATTTGTTTGCTTGAAATTTATTTAGCAAGGGGGGAATTGTGTTTTTTAAGAGACCTGAATTAAAAAATTTAGTGTCAGGTAGTTTCCATACTGGATTCAGACTCAGATGTGTCTGATTCCGGTAGGTGTTTCTGCAGTTTTTTTTATTATTCTGGTGACTCTGCCTTTGATAATTCTATCCTTTAATACAGGGTAAATGTCATTGAGCATTTTTATAACTGCTTGAATATCATTGGAATAGTCCTTTACTATGGTTAGAGGATCAGCAGAGCCCAGAGTATTTTCTAGTAGTAAGTGTAATTGATTTGCTGACAGAGGGAAAGAGTTTTGGTTCATTTCAAGCATATCTTTAGTTGGGCTGAGCATGTCTTCAATTGTTTTATCAGGATTGCTATCTTGGTCCAGTTCTTAATGTTTTGAAGAATTTTTTTTCTGTGTCTTTTTTTTAGTTTTTTTAACATTATTATCTTGATTATTATCTTTAACATTATTAGTTGCTTCAGATCGGGACGAGGATTCATTGGGAAGGCTTCTTTTAAGAAGGGGAGGAAAGTTCATAGGGTCACTGGTGGAGGGGGCAGTGGGTGTTTCAGTTATGGTAGGCTGTACTTCCATATTATTAGAAGGGATAGTTGGTATATTTGTACTGGGAATGTCCAGAAGGCAATTCTCTTTGGGGAGATTTTGGGGGCAGTTACTAGCAGTATGGCCTTCCATTTTGCAATTGAAACGAGTAATGTTTTCAGCAGAGAAAAAGATTCTATATGGTGTACCTTCATATACAATCACTGATGACTGAGGGAGTTTGTGAAGTTCCTCAGGTTGGATAAATGTTTGCCTTCTGAAGCTCATAATGTGACTGAGGTTAGGATCAGACAGACCAGCTCTGATGAAAGATATACTGGAGGTAGTTTTCATGTCATGATTCTTGAAAATATTTGTGATTTCCTCGTTTGGAATAAAAGGGTATACGTTTGATATTATGATTCTCTTGAGTTTGTTAATTAGGGGTCTCACATTAACAGTAGTATTTTTAATGATCAGAGTAGGGTATTTGTTAGTTATAAGATCAGCATTGATCTTCGAGTTCAGAAACACACATATTCTGTTGTTGGATATTCTTGATATAAAAGTAATGGCACTGGGGGGGACAATTTCGGTTAGTTTACTTATATAGTCTTTGACAGATTTTCGCATGCGTCCAGTAGTATAGATTGTTCATTTGATGGAAAACTCACAGTATTTGCAGCTCCGGCGTACGACTTCGTGGGTTGCTCTTAGAGGTTAAGTGACGGATTCTCCTTGAGGTTGGCTGGTACTGCTTTATTCATGTGTATACGTTGAGCCAGCCGGCAGGCCGGCCAGAGAAACGCTGTACACTGCTTGGAACATTGATAGCACTTTAAATAACACTGTTAGGTAATATTAATACTGAAGTGTTTTGGTTCGGAGATACAGTGTTTCGATAAGCTGATAGAGCGCAGCAGTAGTTGTTGCCTCGAACGCTGTTGAACTACGACTGATAACGTCTTTTATAATATATAAAAATACATTTTCAAACTTCGGATTATTTTTACTTTCTCGTATACAGAGTAATATACTTAGTATAGAGAAAGTTATGTAACGCAACGGAAATCGATTTCGAGATTTCAACGGAAATACATGTTTTTAGGTCCCCTGATACCGAAAAAGGGGGTTGTTTTTAAAACGGATATCCGTTCGTCGGTCCGTCTGTCTGTCTGGTGTAAGTGACACTAGCGCCTAGACTATGCGTACAATTTTTTCCAAATCGAAGAAATACTTGTCGGTCTGGTCTGAGGCAAAGCTCTGCGATTTTGAAAACATGCATTAATTTTTTTGAGTACTTGACGAGTTTTTACTCTTCTTTAATATTCTTAAAGTAATATTTCAGTTTTACTATTCGGAAACCGGAAAGTTGAGAAATTTTCAAAAAAATGTGATATGGGTGACGACAGATGGCAGCTGGCAAGAGTATGTAGCATGTCAGAATAACCCAGACCAAAGAAAATAGAAAACAATATGAGAAAGCTGTGTCAATCTGTAGCACCACAAGTTACATTTTTGCTTGAGTTTGTGCTTCACAAAATAAAATAAATCTTAAAAAAGTGCACATGCAAGAAGCAATTTTAGAAAGCAAATCCAATAAGGAACATCTAATTGTATAAGCTATTGTAACCAGCAACTTGTCATCTCTAGTTTGTCATTGAGAAAAACGAGTTAATAACAAATGTTTTGATAGTTCCTTATAGTAATTTGTGTTGTCAGTAAACAGTGGTCAGTTCATTAGTCATTATGTTTACCTAGTCTAACTTCCTTAGTCTTCAATCGTTTCCAATGTTTCGAGGGTCACCCTTTGGTTTTCCTGGAACATTTGTAACCACAAACGTTTAAACAAACATTGAGAATTTGTGAGTTGATTGATTACAAAGATACTCGATATTAAAAAACTAACGCTTATTTCCATTCCAAAGTAAATAATTTAGTTAAATTTTAAAAACAATGTTACTAAATGTTGGCAGCTATCAATGAATAAAAAGCTGTGAATTTATTGTAGTTTCTAATATCAGAGTAATAACGAGTGATTATCAATACTAAAGGAATTGTCAATACATGTCGCGAGTTTTGAGATTGTTCTGAAATGGAAGGGTGTCTGCTTGGGAGATAACTAAAGGGGGAAAATATCACAAACCGAAGGGTCTTACGTTCCAGCGGCTCTCACGGACACAATAGGAACCAGACATCTCATACATGAAAGATAAAATTAAATCATCCATTCAAAGAAAATCATCTAATTTCGTCCTGTCGATCGGCTTAGGGCATCAACTTATGTCAATGCAGTGCCTTTGATCGGGAGGTTCTAGAATCGAGTCCCGATGGTGGCAGGATTTTCGACACTAGCTAGATAGCTAGGTAGAATTCAGTCGCTGTCTGGAGAATAATTATAGCGGCCGGCTGCTCTGATCGGTAGTTTTTCGAGCATTCTCCGATCAACACCAGTCGAATGCCAGAGCAGTTCCCTATCAAACGGGCCATGGGCTATCTTTCCTTCCTTTTCCTTGCACTATCCTCACCCCTTACTTACATACACACACGAACGCACACTTACATGTTCTACATTATCACATGTACCGGGTGACCGATTGGGAGCTTAGAGCTTGTCCAGGCTGCGGCGGTGCCCCTCTGGTGAAGATACCCCATAAGCCGAGGGGAAGGTTAAGGAAACCCCATAAGCCGAAGGGAAGGTCGGCGCCGGATCTCAACATCCAGCGGAGTGAAATCACTGTCACCTTCCGAGGAAAAAATCACTACACTTACGGGACTAACGACAGCAGTTGACGCGCCTGGAATGAGTTTGTGAAAATGAAATCTATCAACCGTCTTGTCAAGTTTCGAGGTCCAAGAGAGGAAGAATATTGAAATTCAGAAAGCCCAATTTTAATGATGCCGTAGTCTTGATTAGAAATTCAGGCAATCAATTTGATGTAAAAGTAAGTACAAACATAACAATATATTTTAAAGTTCTCTTAAAGTGATTGTATACAAACAAATTTTCTTGTCGTGACGCGAACACCACCATACAAACTACTACTTCCATATAGAAATCACGTCACAGTTCACTAATATTTTTCATAAAACTCTTTTCCGGAAGTATACTTCAAAATATAAAGAGGGTGCTATCAAGTTCATGTGGGAGGGGGTTAAGACTTCCAATAAAATTGGTGAGTATAGAATCAGCAATAGATCCCTGCCTCTTCGAATAGGAGACAAATCAAGGCTGTCTAAACGATTTCCCGAAATGGATATCAAACAGTGGCTACAAAAAATGTACCAGGGCACAGAACGTCTTCAACTCTTGAAAAGTATGCTATCCGTTGAGATTTCTTTTACATTTTGTGCACTTGGTCTTCTCAATTCCAAGCTTCCTTTAGTCGCAGATAAAAGACTTCATGAATATGCAGAGTATTCAAATTGGAGCAATCCTTTGTTAATCATTTGCGGCGTTCGATTTTGCATTAATGGCAAAGAAGTAGAAGAACAAAGCAGATGTGGTAATCATGGTCACTTCTTTTTTTAACCAGAACAGAATCTGAGATTTCTTTTGAAACAGAAATCCTTTGTTAAAGCAGACGTCCGGTAAATGACATTAAATGTGGGAATGATGGAGATCTCTAAAATATAAGTACTTGGTTTCACTGCGTAAAAACCCTTGAATTGTATAATTTATTGAAAACTCTATCATCCAAGATGTATTTCTTTACAAACTTTGTAGTTAAATACTTACAAAATATACTATTTATACGGAAAGAAAAATTGTAATTTATTAATTAATATGTATTAGAAAAAAATTCAATATGTTCGGTTTGACAAACATTTGCTTACGATCTCTGTCTCATATAAACCTGTTTGCGTAAATTGGCATGAGAATTCATTTAAATGTTGTGAAAGAACGTTTTCATTGTCTTCAAATATTAATATACAATATTAATACAATCAGGAAACACTTTGAAATCGAATGTCACTAAACAAACAGGAAAGTAAATTCACGAATTAGGTCCATCAATTTCCTTGTGCACAAGGAAGTTTGCTCTTAATTCATCTAATCGAAGGATACCGGATCCAGTGTTATTGAAATATTTGGAAAATTATTACGAAGACGTCAACTTAGATGAACGATTCAAGGAATATTCATATCTCTTATTTACATTGCTGTCTTTTCACAAAATTCATCTACTAGACGCAGTAGCAAAGTACTGCTAATGTAATTTATGAGGCAAACTTCTACGAACAAACAACTTTAGAACTCCTCAGAGCATGAGTGGGCAATACCATTCACGTAAAACACAGTAAGTAAAAAATAGATAATGCTTTATAAGTCCCATAAAGTTGTATTGGCATTAATACAAACATTTTCTCTTATTATAAACTTATAAATTAATTTCAATATATAACAAATGCAGCAGAATTTTACATTTAAAAACACTCATCTGCATCAGAGAAAATGACGATAACCCATTTCAACCGATGAAGGGAATATACCCGAAAGGATTCATCCGTGAAATAATTCCTTGGGACGTTTTTAATTCCCTACAGTATCCCTTTCCAAAACCGCCCATAAATTTCAGCAGACAAATGTTTGGATCAAAAGACGTCACCCCCTGTAGCGAACCGATGCCGCCAATCCACCACGGAAAGCAGGGGCTCGGGGAAGCGGTATCGGCCCCGCGTTGCGAAGTTGTTTTTCACTCAGTCGGCAATTTCCATGCAGGTGATGCCTCGCGCAGAGGCACCCCATCCACTTTATCCAATATTCAAACGACCGCCCGTTCGATACCTCATCTTGCGGCATCCAATTTTCCTGAGTGTAGACGAGGCTCCACGATAGTTGGGACCCGTCGTCCTGCCCCCCCCCCCACGCCGCCTCCGTGACTTCCCGCCGCAATTATTATTTCGTGGAGATCCGTGCTTCGCGCGATTTTCTGATACTCCGCATTCTGCACCAAAATCATAACACTTGCATCAGCTTAGCGAAGTGAATATGAGTCTGAAGCTGCAGAAAAGGAGAAGGAAGGAACTTGTCGTTTTTATTTATTTCGCGTTGAGTTGTAGTGTGAGGCGATGGCTCGAGATGGTTTTGCAATCTTTTAACCCAAGGGATTTCCTTCGCTGGTGAAACCGAGGCAGCACTAGAGTAATGGTGAAAATGTACTCAATGTTGAGTGACGAACGTAGAAATGGAAAAGATTATGGGAAGGCTACTGCAGTAATTCGTGAAAGATGTTGCGAATATGTTGGTCTTTTATAAATCTGAGACGCAGTGGTCGAGATTCAACATTCACCAATGATGACCAAGGTATAACAAATTTGTTTCCATTTCTTTAATGAAAGGTAAGTCTTTTCATTGTTTGCCAATTTACATACCGATTGTTATTTATATTTTGAATAGCTATGAAAGCTATTCCTTTTATTATTCTACATACATGTCAAAATAACACTAACAAAATACTGATGAAAACTACTTTAAAAAGTCTTCAACTTCAGATTCTTCATTTTTCTATCGTACAGCCTACGTATAACGCAAATATCGTCTGTATCATAACTGTGTTCGGAAAATATAAATTTCCTGGAAATAAATGCAAAATTTTTACCTGAAAGTCCTTTTCTCAATGTCACCACGAAATAAATAGCCACATACTTCTTGGTCTCGGATGTGGAAACCTGGTGTCAAATGTTCTCTGCGACAGACCATTTTCAATAAGTATATTTGAGACATCTGCATGTTTACACTGCAATGGTAGGCGTAGATGTAACAGGCAAAATCGTTTATGAGTCTGTGATTACCTAAACGAGTTTTAATTTCATTCATACATCATCCTTTTTTGTTCCTTTGTGAAATGACTACGTGCTAACGTCTGGGTCGTCTAAGATCAACCTTTATCTGGGGTATCATGTGTGACTCCTTAGATCAGTCGGCAGATGCATTTATCTGATCAACGGAAAATCCCGTGTTTCGTTCCCGGAGGAGTCAAATATACTAGGACAGTCCATTTCATATACATTCATCCTTGTTCCATCTTAGCTTTCGAAGTATGTAAGAGAATAATTAAATATGAGTATGAGATATTATTGAGGAATATTAACTCTTTAATTATATTTTATCCGAGAGAAGATATATCTTAAACAGATGTAAAACTTATCTTTCTGAATTTTCTGCTTCATTACTTTCCGAAAAAATTGTAAAACTTCTCTGTTTGCTGGCAATTTATTAAATCAGGCATGTATAATGCCGTAAAAGTTTCAACGCAAGGAACCTTGACTTTGAGGCAATTAATTTCTCAATTGCCTGCTTCATGTAGCAACAGAGCAATCATCCGACTTAGTTTTATCGGATACAATATTCCGCTTCGAAGCGCAAATTTAAAGGAATGTGGTTTCAGCATTGTGAAACGAGGAGAATATTGTGGAGATATAAAATGTAACTCTCATAAACTCTCAACAGGCCGTTTATTAACAACACCAAACTGCTTACGTTAGCAAAGGATACGAATATATATCGAACGAGGGCCTTAATAAAAGGAATTGGTTATGAATTGCCCCAGCAACAGCAGCAAATCGTTGAATAAAATTTCGTTCCGTACTTACACACTCCTCCATTATTCTGCAATTTATAGTTGCGAAAAGAACATTTATTTCAATACAAACTTTTCGGTTATCTCGCGTTGAAATTAGTCGGTGCAAAGCGAATGTTCCTTCTGCGGGACAAAAAGAAGGTGCATCAGTTGCAGGTTTAAACGTGTGGAAGGTTCATTGGTGTATTTCATTGGCTCATAGCGCCCGGATGCAATATACCATGCCCAGAGAAGTAGATTTCGGGGAGGAGCGGTTAATTACCCCCTCCCGAAATGTTCGAAGAAAATACATTTTTAATTTGAAAAACAATTTAATTGAATGTACTTAAAATGGAAGGAAATTATTGTTGATATTTGATATTATATTTTGATGATATTCGATTAAAGTTTTATTATTATAATTGTTGCCATTATGTAGTTCCTTTATCATTTTATTTCAGCTTTAAATTCACAATTGGTAGTTTTCACATAACTTGCATAACATACTGAAATTCTGCCTAGCATTGTTCTTTCCAATGTTAGACCTTAGATATCGTAAAGAACGCTTAACAGAATGGTGCAGGTTTCTTGTTCATTGAAACGGTAAATTTTCGAAAATCGTCTTCCCGCAACTACAATTATGAAGATACAATTTTTTCGTAATGTAATGTGTTAATTAAAAACAGATCTTTAAATAACGTCAAGTTGAACTTTAAGAAAATATGAGCATTTTTTGTGTACATCAAACTAAGTCGCTCGGTCCGGAAATCCTACGCTTCGTGAATGTAATTTTAGAAGTCTTTTGAGGCAGTTGAATGCTACGTACGTTATGTGTATATTATTTCATATTTCTTTCTTCATTTCTTACATTCGAGCTTTTTTATAAGTTTACAAATCAATATTTTAGAAATTATTAAAAATCTCATTGAAATATGTGACTCGAATTTCTGCGAAATACGTCTCATTGTTCTTACATGATTTAAATGTATGAATAGCAGTTATAATTGTCACATTTGTAGTATATTAGCTTGAAAATATTTAGTTTTCTCATAAAATGTTTTATCATTTTTAATGAATTTTACAAAAAATGAGGACTGAGACGTGCTCATTCGGAGAGAAATTAAGGTATACATAGTATTACATAATTATTAAGCGCAAGAAAACACGTGAGTTTTAGCACCATAGATATACTTGCTATTTTGAATATATATATTTAGCAAATTTGAAAATAGATTTGAAAAGTCTTGTATTGACAACTTCTTTGAAAAGCTATTATACAAGTTCTCTAAAATGCAATTCACAATCCACCTGGCCATCATTATTGCACGACGTTGTCCTGAGACGCGAGGTGAGAATGAGAAGGACATGTGGAGAGGGCGGCACGGAAAGCAGAAAGAAGAGAGAGAGAGAAAGAGAAAAAGAAAGTGAGATGGAACAAGAAAGAGAGGGAACCAAAGAGAGAAATGGAACAAGATAGTGAGAAACAAGAGAGACAGAAGGAACAAAAGAGAGGGAAAAGAGAGAGGAAATGAGGGGAAAGAGGAAGAGACAGAAGGAACAAAGAGAGGGAAAAGAGAGAGGAAATGAGGGGAAAGAGGAAGAGACAGAGACGGAAAAAGTGGAGAGGAAACGAGAGAGGAACGAAACGAGAGAGGGAAACGAGAGAGGAAGAGGGAGGAGAAAGAAGGGAGACAGAAGGAACAAAAGAGAGGGAAAAGAGAGAGGAAATGAGGGGAAAGAGGGAAGAGACAGAGAGGAAAAGAGAGAGGGAAACGAGAAGGGAACAAAAGAGAAAGGGAGAGAGGGAAACAAGAGAGAGAAGGGGAAAGATGGGAACAAGATACAGACACAGCATAATAGAGAGGAGGGGAGAGATGGGAACAAGATACAGAGACAGAACAAGAGAGGAAAAGAGAGGGAAGAAGAGAGAAGGGAAAGATATAGGTAAAAGGGAGATATAGAGATGAGAAAAAGAAAGGAAGGCGAGAGAAGGGAGAAGAGAGAAAGGGGAAGAGAGAGAAGGAGCAAGAGAGAAAGGGAACAAGTGATGCAGGGGGAAAAGATACAGAAGTAAAAAGGAGAGAGGGAGGGAAAAGGCAGTAAGCGAGAGAAAAAGAGCGAAGGAAAGAGAGGGGAAAAAGAGGGGGAAGAGAAAGGAGGAAATGAGAGAGGGAAAAGAGAGATAGAAATAATGGGAAAAAGAGAAAGAGAGGGGAGAGAGAGATATGGACAGGGAGAGGGGGAGAGGAGGACTATGTCTGCTGAATTCTATTAGTCTAATGTAGGAAACTTTCGTAGCCGGAAACGTCTTCTGTAGCCAGTAAAATTTGCTATTGCTTGGCGACTACATACTTCTATCTTTCGTTGTAATATAATGGGCAGAAAATATTACAATATTGAAAATAAACTCATACATCCCATGATATAAAATTATAAAAGAGTACGATTTTAAACCAAGTTCCATCATAATGAAATTGTTGCTTGTTTAGAAAGTGTGTCAGCAATAAATTGAAAGTTACATTCAAAGGAGCGAATCAAACACAAAAAAAAAAAAAAATAGATACATATTGACCGAAAATTCACTTCCAGCAAAGCATTCTCCCAACAAGAAAACTTCAATTGCGGGAGCGCTTCAGAGAATTGCCTGGCAAGCGCGCCGTGACTTATGTCCAATCCTAGGTACCCCCCTTGCCCTTGGCACACAGAACGCGCCGAACACTCGGATGACGCCAAGTTATTTCCTCGCGCTACAGCGGAAAGTCCCTCCCAAATCTCCTTCGCCTCGGCCAAGTCACGAATTAATCCTCGCGCGGTGCGCGACAAGCACGCTCCAGCGGACGGCGTCTGCAACACGGCTTCTGCGAGGCGTCTGGGCGCCGGAAACGCTTTGACCTTCGACAAAGAATCCGCGGAATCCGGCGCCCGCCGCCGCTGATAAAAGGAAACGCGGAGTCCCAAGACTTCCGCGTGGGGGGGGGGGGGGGTGGGGGAAGGGCGGCGCCCGGAGAAAAGTGGTTCACTATTCTTGTTCTTATTTTAACCTAGCTGATGAGACTTGATCTGCTGTCACGGTGTCATCCAATCGAGAGCTAAAACGTCATCACGGAGACGTCACTGTGGTGACGTTTAAGCTCCCGATTGGACGAAACCGTAACAGCTGACCAGGTGTCATCAACGAGGTTTCAGAAATCCAAGTACAGTAGCAGAATTAGGAATGGGGGTGAGCAGCAACGTGGTGCTGGTGATGAGTGAGACTTGGGGTGATAAAAGACACGGCGGGAACTGGCTGGTAGTGGGTGAGACGGTGGTGAGCAGTAGATTGGGAAGTGACAGGTTGATGGGCGAGAGAGTGGTGAATCACACGGCTGAGGAAGACAGAGTGAAGAGTATCAAAAGCAAATTGTTGGCTGCTGACGGGAAGTCAACATGAGTTAAAGAAAAAACTATTAACAAACTGACAGTAGTAAGAGGTAAGAGAGAGTACGGCTGGGGTAGGAAAAGGAATGATTAGGTATTTAGTTAATGCATTATTTTACCTGGTGAGATTCGGGCCATTAGACCCGCTTCTCCCTCTGACCTGACAAATTTTGTTCACTTATTCGCCTAGCGAAGAAAGAAGGTATCACTTGGGCGGCGAAACAAGCAATTTGAATTTAGATCAGGCGCTTCTTTTAGGTTTGAGGATCTTTTATACGTGGTAAATCTACATGGGGAGCCGGCTTTACTTCCACTCCGAAGAAAGACGTACAAAGGATTTTTTCGCACTTAAAAATCCATGGCTTCGATCGGGTTAGAATCCGCAAACTTGGGTGACGAGGGAGTGGGAGGATGAGATCGTTGGACCCCAAAGACCGGCTTCAGTGCCGAGAGATTCAGCGTGTTGCGTGCCGACGCCAACATCCAAACAGATGCACGCCGTTAGGTAAAGTTGACGGTAGCTATAGCGGTGCATATTGGCGTGGTGGTGAGATTGGGGTGAGTAGTAACCCATCGAGAGAAAGCGAAGAGCAGAGGGCGAAGTGTGATGCATTTGATTTATTACTAGTGATTACGGACGCGTCAACTGCTAAGGTCATTAGTCGCGTAGTGACAGTTTTTGGCTCGCGAGGTGGCAATGATCGTGCTCTGCTAGACGGCGATATTCGGCACCCACCTACCGTCGGATATCGCACATTTTTCCTAACCAGGTATCTCCCACCAAACGGGTACCACCCCAGCCGAGACAAGCAGTCTCTAAGCTTCCGACTGTTCTCCAGGCATGTACGGTAGTATAACGATGGCTAGTGTAAGCGTGGGAGGGGAAGAAAGGGGAATGACAGGGCAGGGAATGGAAAGAGAAGATTGCGTACGGTTCGTGGGCTGTTTGGTAGGATCTTGTCCCGGCATTCACCTTGTATTGTTAGGAGCAACCATGAAATACTACGGGCGGGTGAGCACGGAAGGATACGTGAGCAGTAGAGGGCGGGATGGTGGACGGTTGGGCGGCAGGAAGAGATAAGAGCCTACTATAGTATATGTATATGCGTGTGTGAATACGCATGAGCATATATACCTCTGTGAAAATGATTGATTGATGATGATGATTGATTGATATTTTCGTGTTTCCTGGCGCGTCAACTGCTTCGGTCATTAGTCCCATTAGTGTAGGGCATGCTTTTTTTCTCGGGAGATGGCGGTGATCTTCCCCCGCTGGATGGCGAGATCCGACGCCGACCTACCGTCGGCTAGTGAGGTTTCCCCTAAACCAGGACTCTCCCACGAACGGAGCACCGCCCCAGTCGGGACAAGCTCTAAGCTCCCGACCGGGCTCCCGGAGTATGTGGTAGTGTAGTGCATGTTAGTGTGTGTGTGTGTGTGTGTGTGTGGTAAAGGGAGATGATAGGACAAGGAAGAGCAAGGACAGATTGCGTGCGTTCCGTGGCCCGTTCGGTAGGGTACTGCTTCGGCATTTACCTGACGTTGATCGGAGAAATCACGGAAAACTACCGATCAGAGCAGCCGACCGCTAGAATTCTTCTCCAGACAGCGACTGAATTCGATCTAGCTGGAAAGCTAGTGTCGAAAATCCTGCCGCCATCAGGACTCGAACCTAGAACTTCCCGGAGAGAAGCGCTGCAGTGACATCAGTTGATGCACTGAGCTACCGCTACCGGTCCTATGTGAAAAGGTTCGAGTGGATGGCGAAGGCAAGCGGCTGGGTGGGAGAGGTGGGCAGGTTGGCTAGTGGTGTGGACGGGCAATTGTAACTGAAAAATGTTTAGTCAAATAGGTCGAGGAAGGAGAAGGCACATGCCTAGCTTCTGGTAGACATTGGAGGAGTACGGTGGAGACATTAGGTGGGCGAGTCTGCCAACATATGTGAAATTGAGTCGTACTACACAGAAAGTAAGGAACAAAACACAGTAGATGCAAAGAGCAAAACGGCGGCGAAACAGAGATATGGAATCCAAGCACAGTGGCTTCGGAGCTGGATGGAGTGGAATTCTGTGTGACTTGGCAGATAGCTTAGCGAGCGAGCGAACTTTGGTGCGGAAAGCTTGGGAGGGAGATTCGGGTGAGTTTGCGGGCGGGTGAACGGATGAACGCCCGCTGTCGAACAGCAAAGCGTGGGAGAACTTGCGAGAGCATCAGGGGGGGGGGCGAGGGAAACCAGGTAGTTCAGTGCAGGAGACGGGGAGCCGAAAGGATAGGAAAAGGGATGGGTGGGTTGGTGAGTGGGTGGAGGGCGTAGGTTAAACGGTGGGGACAAAGACGATATAATGGAGAGAAGAGAGCGGGAATAGAGAACGCAGAAGTGAAGGAAGATTGATTGACAGAGGTCTCCGGGCACGTCGACTGCTATGGTCATTAGGGCCGTTAGTGTAATCAATGTTTTATCATGAGCGGTGACAATAATTCCTTCCTCCCTTGATGATGAGATACGAAGCCAACCTAAACTTCGGCTTCAGGGGAATTTCCACATCCAGATATATCCTTGAAGTGGGTCCCCACCCTAATTGGAACAAGCTCTAAGCTCCTGGTATGTGTGGTATTGCAGAGCATGTAAATGTATGTATGTGAATGAGGGGAGAGGTTGGGACAAGGAGGAGAAAGGTAAAGATCGCACATGACTCGTGGCTCGTTTGTTGGGGTTCTCGTCTCGCATTGAGCAGGTATTGATCGCATAAATCACAAAAATCTACCGATAAAACCCCACGGCTGCTGGAATTCTTCTCGAGACAGCGGGTGAATTTGACCTAGCTTTGTAGATAGTGTCGAATATCTGCTTCAGTCGGGACTCGAATCCTTGGACCTCTCAGTCAGAGCTCCCGCCAATGTCTCTGAGCTAATTAATCTCAGCTGCACAGAAGTTAATATTTAAAACAATGAGTACAGGGCTGAAGACACGAAGAAGACGGTGCAGGGAAAGGAGAGAAAAACTGGTGGGTCGATTTAAAAAAAATCAGATGGGGCGAAAAGTGGCGCATGATGATGAGCAAAAGAAATTTATTGTTTATTTACTTTAGACTGTCCAGGAGCCGCTCAGCTGCTTCAGTCATTGAAGCGAATGAGTAATGACCTAAAATGTAAACAAGAGCAGCAATTATATTGAGATGAGTAATAACGATGCTACGATGGAACGAGAGGTAGGATAAACGAGAGAACCACGAAAAAAACTGTCACGAATCCGGTTTGCCCACCACAAACTCCGCACGAATTGCCCACGATGCTATGCGGTAGACATTACGCCACAAGCGCGCTGCAAAATGTATGAATGAGTAAAAAGAGAATGGCATGTACAACACACCGAGCGCAATAGAGGAGACCGAATGGGACGCTGAAGTAGAACGGATGACATCGGGCTTAGCGTGAAAGGAGAACGGAGAGCGGAGAATAGTGAAAATAAAAACACTGAGTATTACTCGCACATATTTTCTGGAATATCTACCCCCACTCCTTTACTACAATTAGTTGAATGATAGCAACGAACATTATAGAAAATATCTGATAACCAGGAATATTCGCCGCCGAAAAATTGGAAACTATTTTGCATCGAAAAAGAGCTACAAATTTTATATAATTTTCCTTTCGTCAAAATAATCAAACTCCCTACATCTCCCGGAAATCGTGAAAAGAGGGCTCAAGAAACCGTGGGCGGATAATATCCCATTCAGCGCCATCTGTAGGCGAAAATCACCTAGCCTGAAGTAACTTCCGATCAGCTGACCATCAGCTAATTTGGATAAATAAAAATAATAATTCTCAATTATTTTTTATTTAAATTAGGTTGTAGATGCTTGCATTATCTCGATCAGTATCAATTTAAAAGCTCCCAATTAACCTTCTTCTACCTTGATACTTGAGCTTCTAGCTCGATAAAGGCGCGTCATTCGCTTGAGACCACAACGCAATATTTCTGTAGGGCTGAGGACTGAGAGCGCCTGGCGGCCACGAAAGAGCGCGGTGAACCTGAGAGAGGTAGAGGGAGAGAGGGTGGGGGTGGGGAAAATTCGAGTGGCCGGAATCCGACATCCGGGGTGGTCCCCGATAAGAGGTGGCGCTGGCGGACCGGCGGGTGGGGAATGGAGTTGTTTGACCTAGAAGCCGCCGCCGCCGCCCTCCTCGTCCTTGTTTCCGGCTCCGGCGCCTGAGAGCCACTCCCCGATGGCGGCCTCCCAGTGTTTCGGCGTCTTGCGCTTTGGCCAACTCACCGGCAAGGCTAGGCGAATCAGTTGATGACTCTGCAGTATCTCTACCGGAAGATGTTAGGGTTCGAATGGAAATCATGGCACAATGTTCGACAATAGTTAAATAGCTAGGTCGAATTCAGCCGCACTGGTCGGTGGTGTTCCTTGGTTTCTCCGATCAACACCAGACGAATGCCGGAGGAGTACCCCAACAAACGAACCAGGGACCGCGCGCTATCTTTCCTTCCTCTTCCTTGTTAAATCCTCACCCCTTACTTACACATACACTAACATACATCATGTTGGGAGACCAGTGGGAAGTTTAGAGCCCATTCCGTCTGCGGCGCTGCCAGGATGATGAGAGAGACCTGCATGGGCTCCTTGCTAGTGAGGGATGCCTGCAATCCGACATGTAGGTCGGCGCTGGATCTCATCTTTCAGATAGAGAAGAACGCATCCAGCTTCCGCGATTAAAATATGCCCTACACTTATGAGACTAATGATCTTAGAATTTGTCGTGCAGGGAAACGCAACAATCAAGGTTGGTTGGTTAGTGATTCCGGGCGCGTCAACAGCTTATGTCATTAGTCCCGTAAGTGTCTGTGCATGATTTTCCTCGGGAGATGGCAGTGATCTTCCCCCGCTCGATGGCGAGATTCGGCGCCAACCTACCGCCGGGTAGCGGGGGTTCCCCCTAACCAGGCCTCTTCTATCAGCGGGGCACCGCCCCAGTCGGGGCAAGCTCTAAGCTCCCGACCGGTCTCCCGGCATGTGTGGTGGTTTAGTGCATGTTAGTACATGAGTGCAAGGGGTGAGAATAGCACAAGGAAGAGGAAGGAAAGATGGCGCGCGGTCTGTGGCCAATTTGTTAGGGTACTGCTCCGGCATTCACCTGGCGATGATCGGAGAAACCACGGAAAACTACCGATTAGAGCAGCCGCTAGAATTCTCCTCCAGACAGCGACTGAATTTGACCTAGCTGAAAAGATAGTGTCGAAAATCCTGTCGCCGTCAGGACGCGAACCTGGGACCTCCCGTTCAGAGGCACTGCAGTGACATCAGTTGATGCACTGAGCTACCGCTCCTGGTCGCATCAATCAATCAATCAGTGGTTCAACTGTTCAGGGGGATTACTTCCAGATCATTGCTTTTCGGATGCTGCTAATAATTACTATAAATACATCGGATGTTCTATGAAATTTGAAAATTAATGGAAGGAAAAATAACTTTTTGTGGTATTTATTACTGTAATTCATAATTCCATTAACTTCAAATACACAAGACGCTTAGCAGTTTGTAGGCTATTCAAATGGTAATGAAGTTATATCATTCCCTATAATCCATATAATCAGTTTGATTTTCTGAAGAATTTTGGCGACCTGATCGGCAAAAGGCGGCAGGATTGTCGACACTAGCTTTTCAGCTGCTGTCAGTCGTCTGGAGGAGAATTCTAGTGGCCGACTACTCTGATCGGTAGATTTCCGTGGTTTCTCCAACCAACACCAGAATGCTGGAGCAGTACCCTAACAAACGGGTCACGGTTCGAACGCGATCTTTCCTTCCTCTTCCTTGTCCTATCCTCACCCCTTACACACACACACACCTACACTACCACACATAGATGGAGGTCGGCCAGGAACGATGAACTTGTCCTGGGTGGGGGGGGGTGCCCCGCTGGTGGGAGATACCTCGTTGGGGAAACCCCGTTAGCCGAGGGTACATCGGCGCCAGATCTGGCCATCAAGCGGGGGAAGACCACTCCAAATAAAAACACGCACTACACTTATGGAACTAATGACACAGAAGTTGAATCACTAACAATCAAACCAAGATTCCCTATAACACCTCCCGAAAAAAATTAAGATCCACGAAATCAATTTTAACTTAATTAAATAGGAATTAACTTCTGTAAAACCACGAAATAATCCTAAGGAATATTGTGTATCGCAAAGTTGGCAGTGCCGGTCGGTCACGTGGCGCGGCCTCGCCCCCTCCCATCTGCAACGTAGAGCGCCGAGCGCCGAGCCCGCGCGGTGGCAGCGCGTAGGTGATTTGTTGGCGCGCGTCTCGCCCGGACGGGCCCAGCGCTCTCCTCCAATGCGCCGAGTAAATTTATCGGGCTTTTACGTTAGGAAGCGATAAATCTCGGGCGGCGCTATTGCCGGGTGGCCGGCGGGCGCCAATCGCCCGCCCACCGCCCACGCCCACCGCACCGCACCACCTCCCGCGCACCAGCCATCGCCCTTCCCAACTGCTCTCCCTCGCCGTCCCCCACCCATGTCTAGCCATGTTGCAGCACCACCGTTCCCGCTGTAGTGATCGGCCTGCATCAAACCAACCAACGCCCAGAATAGGAATTTCCTTTGCCATCTCTCAACACAACCGTCACCGACCGGGCGAACTTTACCGTGATAAGACCAACTCTATTAACCCAAATTTTTTAGAGATTCCAAGCGTCAACTGCTAAGGTCATTAGTCCCGTAAGGATAGTGCATGAGTTTTCCTCGGGATGTGGCGGTGATTGCTCCGCAATGGATGGTGAGATCGAACGCCGACCTACCGTCGGCTAACGGGATCTACTGTCCCAAGATAACCATGGAAAACAGAGTGGCATGTTGGGATCCATTCAGAAAGTCGCACCGGATAAACCTAGATAGAATACAGAGGAAAGCGAATAAGTTTTTCGATAGAACTAACGCAATAAAATGTCATGGGAACCTCTAGAAACGAGAAGAACAAAGGCGAGGTTTTGCGCTCTTTATAAATCGTACGTACCAGCTTGGAAGGAAATTCAGGTTAGACTAGAAAAACCAAATTATTTCGGCCGAAGCAATCACACTCACAAAATTCGAACAAGAAAACAAAATTCAGATCATGGGAAATTTTCCTTATGTAACAGAACAATTAAAGATTGGAAGAGTTTACCCGTAACAATTTTCAAACCTTTTCCTCTAAGTGTCCGAAGTTTTAGAAATAAGTTAGAACAATATGAGAGTGATAGATATTAAAAGAGTAAGTGCTGTGAAGTGATGGTCAGTGTAATTCAAAGCAAAAACAGTGTAGTGTAGCGTAGCGTAGCGTATTACAGTGTAGCGTAGCGTAGCGTAGTACAGTGCAGTGGAAGTGCAGTGGAAGTGCAGTGGAAGTGCAGTGGAGTGCAGTGGAAGTGCAGTTGCAGTGGAAGTGCAGTGGAGGCAGTGGAGTGCAGTGGAGTGGAGTGCAGTGCAGTGCAGTGCAGTGTAGTGTAGTGTAGTACAGTGTAGTGTAGTGTAGTGCAGAGTAGTGCAGTACAGTGTAGTGTAGTGTAGTGCAGTGCAGTGCAGTGCAGTGCAGTGAGTTAGGTGTAGTGAACGCAATCAATGAATTAAAAAATCTAATTTAGCCAATATTTGTGTAGCTTGTATTAAATTTTAGCATCACCAACATATAATTATTGGATATTATGACAGAGTTGAGATAATTGTTATAATACTTAATATTAGTGATAGTATGATTATTGCATCAGGCTTGTACTGTACTTCTTTATTACTATTGTTATTATTATTGTAATTATTGTTATTTAACTGCCACCGTGTCATATCCAATTGAAGTTCAAATAAATGTATGTAAGTATGTATCACCTTCCTCCACTTCCTCAAATCACACCTTGCCCGTCCTTACCTTGCAAGTCCAATCTATGTCCCAACTCCACCGCTCTAACGTATCCACTACCGCACCCCATTTCATGAAATAACACTGATCATTCTTCCTTGCCACTCGCGTCCTCATGCTTATCCTGACCTAGAGCCTCAACCCTGCTTCATCACTTGCAACTTAGCCGTGCCTCGGCACTGCTGTGGCCACCGACTTCCAAAGTAAGCGCCCTGTTGTGTCGACCTCACTCAAGACATCCTGCTACATTTACACAAATATCTCCATGTCTACCGGTCCCGCCTTAGCCATTGTACTGCTTTGCGGTGCGTCAGCTCGCCCTCTCTCACCGTTCCGTCATCAGTCTAGTTACGAGTGCTCCCAATTCTTCCCTAGCCACCGGCATGTTTCACCGTCTCTGAATTAAACGCAAATAGTGGCCAGAGCGGCAAATTTGCTGTTAATTTTTTAATAAAAAAGACACAAAATGGTATGCTAAAGATCAGTACGAACAACGTTTAAGAACAACAAATAAAATGCTAATGTTTAACACCACAAAAAATAAAATTTAACTAAAAGTAGTATTCATGAATATTACTATCACCCAGTTTACAGTATATGATTCGTAGTACAACAGATCTTTACACGCAAAGATGAAAAACAGTTGCTGTTCCTATACAAAGGCTAGCAACTATATAATGGCGGCCAACTTCTTCCTTAGAGTTTTGCTATCGCATAGCTTCCGCTGGGTCGTATGCACGGACACACTAGTGAGAATTCAGTCAGTGAGTGCGGAATGAGAATAATACATCGAAATATATGTCTTTTGTAGAAAAAAACGAAACTGAAAAAGGGTGTCGACCGGAAAGAACGCAGGTGCAAAGAAGGCGGATGATCAAGAATGACTAATAAGAGGGTGAGAAAGTGAAGCTTTGAGCGGCGGGAAAAACAGTAAGCTAGATCTCGCGCGATATTTCAGTCCTCATCCTTCTCAACTCCCATTCTTCAATTGGGAGATGGATACACTCCATATCTTCATGTGGCCTCCCACACGATCCCGAAATCCTACGGTTGTATTGGGAGTACGTGGACGTCATGGGAAACACGACTTGGGCGGGTCTGGTTGAAAGAAAAAAAAATATATATTGAATGTTCCTTCTGTGACAATCTCGCTGCCGGCTTCAGCGATTTTATTAATTTATTTATTACGATTAGACATACTTCACCTAATTAGGTCATTGAAGACAATTGACTTCATTAGGTCATTGAAGAATGATTATATAATGATTTGACGATAGTGATATTTATGAGATGAATTACGGAATGAAAGGTAGAGGAAACTACTACTACAACAAAAACCCGCAGAGTGCTCGCTTTGTTCCCAAAAATCCCACATACACTGACCAGAAATCGAACACGGTTGGTTTGTTTGTTTGTTGTTTTCGTGTTTCCGGGCGCGTCAACTACTTTGGTCATTAGTCGCGTTAGTGTAGTGCATGTTTGTTTCTCGGGAGATGGCAGTGGTCTTACCCCGCTGGATGGCGAGATCCGGCGCCGACCTAACGTCGGCTAGTGGGGTTTCCCCCTAACCAGGACTGTCCCACCAGCGGTGCACCGCCCCAGCCGGGACAAGCTCTAAGCACCCGACCGGTCTTCCGGAATATGTGGTAGTGTAGTGCATGTTAGTGTAAGTGTATGTGTAAGGGGAGAGGATAGGACAGGGAAGAGGAAGGATAGATCGCGCGCGGTCCGTGGCCCGTTTCAGAGGGTACTGCTCCAGCATTCGCCTGGCGTTGATCGGAGAAACCACGGAAAACTACCGATCAGAGCTGCCGGCCACTAGAATTCTTCTCCAGACAGCGACTGAATTCAACCTAGCTGAAAAGCTAGAGTCGCAAATCCTGCCGCCATCAGGACTCGAACCTAGGACCTCCCGGTCAGAGGCGCTGCAGTGATATCAGTTGATGCACTGAGCTACCGCTCCCGGTAACACGGTCGGCAAAGGTGAAAACCAATTACGCTAGTCACTACACATCGAGACCCATAACCCTCCTTCTACAAACTGATTAATTATTTCGCGTTTCCCGGCGGGAAAACGCCGAAGTAATTCGTCCCGTAAGCCTAACGCATGCTTTTACCACGAGAGGTGGGCGCCTTATTTACCCGCTGGGTGGTAAGATCCGGCGCCGACTTACGCGTCGGGTAGTGGGAGATCACCCCTACGGGTATAGCGCATACAAAATTATCAATCAATACCGCGCACCCCCTCAGCCTCGGGACAAACTTTAAGCTCCTGACAAGTGTAGTTGTGTTTGGAATGTAAGGGTGTGGGTAAATAGGTGGTGATAATACAAGGAAGAGGAAACCGGTGCAATCAACTGATGTTACTGCAGCGTCTCTGACCGGGAGGTCCTAGGTTCCAGTCCTGACGGTGGCAGGATGTTCGACACTAGCTTTTCAGCTAGGTCGAATTCAGCCACTGTCCGGAGGAGAATTCTAGCGGCCGGCTGCTCTGATCGGTAGTTTTTCGTGGTTTCTCCGATCAACACCAGGCGAATGCCGGAGCAGTACCCTACCAAACGGGCCCCGGACCGCGCGCAATCTTTCCTTCCTCTTCCTTGTCCTTTCCTCTCCCTTTACAGAGACACACACACTAACATGCACTACACTGCCACATATTCCGGGAGTCCGGTCGGGAGCTTAGAGCTTGTCCCGGCTGAGACGGTGCCCCGCTGGTGGGAGAGTCCTGGTTAGGGGGAAACCCCACTAGCCGACGGTGCCGGATCCGTTCCAGCTCGCTGTCTAGCTACCGAATCCCGCCCGCCAGCGCAATCAGGGGGCCGTTGAGCCGGGGACGCGGCTCCTGATTGGCCGGGGTTGCGTGATCCGCCGGAGGCAGACGCGACCAGAGGTCCGCTTTATTGCAATTAGAGGGTATCCACAGAGGATAAGAATTACAATTAACAAAGACAATATGAGCCAAGGCATAGTACAGGATAAAAATTACAATTAACAAAGACAATATGAGCCAAGTCATAGTACAGGATAGTAATAGCACAGGATTTAGTACATGACATACATTTCTGAGCAAATTAAAATACACTGCGGAATTGTCCACGTAAAAATAAGTCACAGAGAAACAACAAAGCGAAAAGCGCGGCTTCCATCCCAGTTCGAAAGATGTCGCAGCTGAATCTGGGAGTCCAGGTACAAGGGTAATCGCCTGTAACAGAGACAAAAGCACACGAAAACAAAGTAGCGTTCCAGTGGACGTGGAGTACAGGCTAGGAGGCGGTGTTGTGAGAGCGTTCCACCGGTTCGAAGGCGTCGTATGAAAGGCGCTGCAAAGCGTGAGGATTCCGTGATGAGCCTGGCGAGCGGGTAACTCGAATTGGTGGCTATGGTTAACCACCCCAACATACCGGCCACAGAGGCCGCGAAGCGGCGGTTGTGGAGCCATCGAGCAGGGACGGAAGAAGCGGCGCGCACGTAGGCGGCATCCGCCACTATGGTGTGGCGGCGGAGACCCAAGAAGACGCCCAAATATCTGATGGATTGATTGATTTTTTCGTGTTTCCGGGCGCGTCACCTGCTTTGGTCATTAGTCCCGTTAGTGTAGTGCAGGTTTTTATCTCGGGAGATGGCGGTGATCTTCCCCAGCTGGATGGCGAGATCCGGCGCCGACCTACCGTCGGCTAGTGGGGTTTCCCCCTAACCAGGACTCTCCCACCAACGGGGCACCACCCCAGCCGGGACACGCTCTAAGCTCCCGACCGGTCTCCCGGAATATGTGGTAGTGTAGTGCATGTTCGTGTAAGTGTGTGTGTAAGGGGAGACGATAGAACAAGGAAGAGGAAGGACAGATCGTGCGCGGCTGGCCCCGTTTGGTAGGGTACTGCTCCGACATTCGCCAAATATGTGAGACGTGTAGTGGGCGTGAGAACGCTGTTTTGATAATTAATATTGAAGCCGGCGTTGTGTAACGCGTGGGCGTCACGGACGAGTAATTACTCGTCGGAGTGAAGGAGCAGAATGTAATCATAATAAACAGAGGCAGTAGAAAGGCACAAATGTTTCAAGGCAGCTCGCAGGGCGATCTGCAAGAGTAGTGGGCCGAGAAACCAACCCATTGGTAAACACGTAAATTGATAAGCACGGTGCCGGATCTCGCCATCCAGCGGGGAAGATCACCGCCATCTCCCGACAAAAAAACATGCACTACACTAACGGGACTAATGACCAAAGCAGTTGACGCGCCCGGAAACACGAAAAAATCAATCAAGGAAGAGGAAGGAGAGGTCGCGAAGAGAAAGGAAAGATCGGCCTATAGCCCGTTCGTTACGGTGCTGCTCCGGTTTTACTTGTGCTGATGGGAGAAATCTCAGAAGACTAACGATCAGCGCAGCGCCTAGAATACTCCTCCAGATAGCGGCTGAACTCGGCCTAGCTATGTAACTACTATTGAAAATCCTGCCACCGTCGGGGGTGGAATCCTAGGACCTTCAGGCGAGAGGAAGTGTCCTGGTATCAGTTGATGCCCTAACTTTCAGCCAGTGCTTCCACAAAGTCAGTGGCTAACGGTTCATCGGCTGCTCGGCGGATCAGCGTCTTAAGGCACGTACGTGTCTGACACGTGCCGTCCTTGGCTTCGACGTTGAGAACTTCTCGTCGCCACCGACCACCCGGTTTCCTTCAGGTAAGGGCGCCGTCTACCTGCGTGAGAACAGACGAGTAAGGCAGGCCTCCCCAAAACAGTGACCCTAGAGCTCAGCTAAGGGCAGTCACAGATTCACAGGTTGTTATCAGAACCACGCGTTATACTTCATGCTCAGTTGTGAGAGGACTAGGTTCGTCGACAGGGCTGCGGAGAACCACCCGTAGATGAAGGGTAAACGGAAAGAGAGAGAAGGGAATGGGGAAGGGGTAGGAGAGGGAAAGGTGAGAAGCGAGGGGAGAAGGAAGAAGAGGGGGGAAGGGGGGAGAGGAAGATGAGGAGAACCAAATGGGAATGATACAAGAGAGGAGAATAGAAATGGGATCAGGGGAATAGGAGGAATGGGGAAAATGAGAGGGGGTGTAGGAGAGAAAGTAGAGGGAGGAGAGGAATCAGATGACAAAGTGGTCCTGGGGATGCTCTTCACATTTTTCTAAACACGATGTCCTGAGTAGGTCGTTGGGGATTCTTAACCTATTATAAACCTTAACAATTTTGCGTGAAATATAGAGATTTTTTTAATTTCTATTTTTTTCTCAAAAACGGCTCCATTTTCTCTTTAATTTTTTACTTCGTATGTAAAGAAAGTCGCCAAAATATTTTGTGCTAATCCCATTTCCAGCAAATATTTTTGAAAATTGCGAAATTTTAACTTAAAAATTACAAAATCGAAGTCAAAATTTTTGCTTTGTACAAAATCTGTCCTAAAATGCCAGTTGTTTAAAAAATATTCTTGTACATTTTTTTGAAAAAAACGAGTAATTTTCACGTAATTTCTGATTCTAATGCGGTTTTTGAAACCTTTTTAATAATTTCTTTTCGTAAATTAAAATAGTGGTTGATGTCTCATTTTTTTTCGTCTCTTTGAACTTTCGAAAATTGCGTGTTCGAAATATAGGGTTGAGACAAATAGATGTTTTTAGATTTTATTTAAAGGGTTTAATTTTAGAATTAAGATTGATGAGAATTTTAATTTGTCAATTTGTGTATGGATCTTTCCACTGCAGGGTGAACGAAGTATTTCAGTTGAATTTATTATGTAATGCAAGCTATATTTAATTTTTAAAAAATTGCGGTCGGTATTAAGAAAATTTGAGTTTTTTTGTCCCTGTATTAGAGGTTGTATAAGTGAGTGGTGGTTTAATTTTATCTTGAGTTACATTTCGTTACTTTATTATAGTTTGTTTGTCTTTTTAATATTTTAGTTTTAATGGTTATATTTTCTAGGTGGTAGAATTAGTTCACGAGTTACCAATAATGATCAATTATAGCAGTTTTGTAAAAGGAATCTTTGGGAGGTCATGGAGATCTACTTGATATATACGTGGGGTATTATATAATTTATTAGACGATATATATACTATTGTCGTATATTACCTTACTTTTTAAAGTTATTCAAGATTTTGATTTTATATATTCGCTAACATTCGGCGAATGAGGAAAAAATGTAATATACATTTCATGTACATCTAACACAAAAAATTCCATTAAATTTATGTTTTAAAGAGTAAGAACTCACTTTACACAAATAAAAATAAACCAAAAGTAAAATTTTCCCCTGAGGAATGTATCACGCAAAGGTTGAAACATACCAGCACATACGTAAACCAAAATTTATTACAGCCAATTTCATAACATAAATTGCAATAAAAAACAGCACACCTTGAGATTCTCAGCTAGAAGATTCCTCAGATACGTCGAATACTCAGCGTTGCAATACCGACGCCACTTTCCGACCTAATAGCAAACATTCCTCGCGCCTCCACTGAACGCAAATTCGACTTCATCGCAACATCGTTCCGCGGAATTCTACCTCTGCAATTCCTCTCTCCCAAAGCAGAGACTCCAAATAACGTACCTGTAAAAACACATTAAGGAACACGTGTTCTCACGGCCTGGAAGAACACCGCCCGCGGATTCTTCCTTCCGGCCAAAAAAAAAAAAGAAGAGAAAACCGAAGTAATACGCAGGTAAAGGCAAATTACCTCGAGCCGCACGGCCGGCGGCGGTCTCTGTGTAACGTGCTATTGTGACTTCCTCTCCTCTTGCCCTTCTCCGCGCCTTTCACCGTAATGGAGGGTAAACCGGGCGAAAGGCGCGGGTCGAGGAGAGAGGGGGCAGAGCGCAATTTCGTTAAAAGCATCTGAATTACTCGATGCCCGGCCCCAAACACGGGGTCTCGTTTGCACGAATTTATCACGCGATTTACAAATAATGGTGGTTGGCGCGGGCGGGCGCCGCGGCGGGCGCGAGGCGCATTTACGCGGCGCTTTCACGCGCGCGCGCGGGCTGATACGCGCGTCTGCCCCTAATCGTCGCCGCGTCGCTCGGTGAAAAATTCGAGGATCGCGGGTCTCAGGCGCTACGCCAGATATGATGTGGTATCGTCGCAACACACGTGAAATTACTTCCAAACACCGTGTTTTGAGAAGTATCAAGTTGAAGTTTGTACTGCGTACTGATTAGTGCTACCCCACTGGATTGATTTAGATATTTAGATATTTATTTAGTCAAAAATAGTAAAAAACTATGTGACGTATGGGGAGAAAATCATCTGTGCACGCTCTCTTCAGTTTTGGAATCCCTTTCCAACAATTTAACTATTAATAGTTAAAAGATGGATGATAACACTAATATTACCACTATTACTAATAATAATAACAATAATGAAAATAATCATAAATGAAATAAAGCAAGAGATTAACATTTCAAAATCTAGATATTTTCGTTTTCGAGTTATAGAAATCTTATTTGTAACGGTAAACGAACTGCAGATTTGATTTTTCTGTATTGCTAACAAAATAAGAACTCACTCTAAGATGTATTACCACTACAAGCAATAGAAGAGCTCAACAAAACGTGCACCTAGTGAAGCTACATTTATGTCCGGAAGCAAAGCAAGGGGTCATCTCAGCATTTGCTTAAAGGAGCGGGGAAACTGGACAAAAAACCGATGGAGATGCTGGTCATTGATCCGGAGGCTGAAGTACATTACTTGTTACAGGCTGTACATATTGTCTTAAAAAATGCAATACAAATTCAAACTAATTCATTATAATATATCATTGTTTTGTTATAGTTAACATTATGTTTCTTCTTGACGATCAGTATGGTCTCTAATTGTATGTACAGTAATGCAGCAGAAAAGATTTTACTTTTAACTTAAATTTGTATACCAATTTTAATTGTTTAATTTGATCTTTCAATTGTTTAATTTCATCCTTGTAAAGTGACGTACACGTATGTGGATTTCTTGTAGTGAGCTGTTGATACTGACACTTTATGAACATGATTTCTACGTCGTGTTGTAATTATAAATATCAGTATTACATGAAAATATGTTCCCACCGTTATGTAAATCAGTTTTGACAAATACTACAGATTCGTAAATAAATAGGTAAGGTATTGGTAAGATTGCAAGCTCAATGAAAAGAGCTTGCGAGGATCACGTGGATGGCATTTTTTCATTATTCGGATAATTTTCTTTTGCAATCTAAATGTTTGGGCACTAAAGAATGAGATTCCTCAGAATATTATGCCATATCTCAGGTGGGAATGTAAAATATATAAAATACACGCAACGAACTGCATGAAGGCTAACAGATTTTGAAAGAATTCTGAATGCGTAACAAAATGAGCATAATTTAGTGTTTAATTATGTTGTACGTACATTCCATTTGAGGTTTGGCTGACTTGAGAAACTGAGAAATTTTGTTACCTTAACATCAAATAATTGCATATTGTTCATTTTCAATGGAGCATACGATTCCTAAATTGAAACGCAAAATTGCATTGAGATAGTTTTTCCTTCGTTAAGTAGTAATTTTCATTATTCCATGTTTAATTGGCAAAGAATTGGAAAGATAAGTAAATAATGATCTTTCGTGTTAGTGCAGCATTCCTACTCTTTGAGATCGATGTTTAAGGTACGATTACTAGTGATTTAGGGCGCGTCTACTGCTAAGATCATAGGACCGTAAGTTTAGTGTATGTTTTTGCTCGAGAGGGAGCTGTGATCTAGCCCCGCTGGATAGCGAGATCCGGCGCCGACCTACCATCGGTTAGAGGGATTTCACCCGACTAGGTATCTCCCACCTGCGGGGCACCGTCCCAGCCGGAACAAGCTCTAAGATCCAGACTGGTCTCCCGGCATGCGTGGTACAGTAGTGTATGATAGTGTACGTGTGTGTGTAAGGGGTGAAGATAGGACAAGGAAGAAGAAGGAAATATCGCGCGTGGTCCGTGGGTCGCTTGGTAGGGTACTTCTCCGACATTCGCCTGGTGTTGATCGGAGAAATCACGAGAAACTACCGATTAGAGCAGCCGGTCGCTAGAATTCTCCTCCAGACAGCGACTGAATTCGACCCAGCTTCCTAGGTAGTATCGAAAATCCTGCCACCGCCGAGACTCGGACCTCCGGCCCCCTGTCAGAGGCACTGCAGCAACCCCGCTTGAGATTTGAGTTGCCATATACCTGAACTAGTATTTGCGGGTCGGTTGCACATATTTTTATCGCTAGTGTGAGTAGATATTTATGTTTCTGATTTTCGGCGGAAAAAATTCATTGCCGTGCTCTGGTGGCGAAAAAGTGCATAAAACCAGTTGGTAAATTGAGAGAAAAAATCCTCTAAAACGAAGTGTAGCCAGAATCCGTGTTTTGGGGGTCCTTCGTTCCTAAAAGCAAAACGTCCGTCCGTCCGTCCGTCCGTCCGTCCGTCCGTCCGTCCGTCCATCTGTGAGCACAATTGCCGCCTAAACCATTCACACGATCTTCTCCAAATTGAAGAATCCCCCGTCTATCTGACTCTAGTTGAAGCTTTGAAATTTTGGAAAACATTCTTTAAAATTTAGGGGTACTTTACATAAAGCCCCCCAAACATTTTCAAAATTTTCTCAAAAACTACTCCAAATTGTTTCTTTAAATTTCTTGTAAGATAAGAGCAAATACACTTATAAAGGTGGCATAGATCAGAATTTCACGGTGAACTCTTAATTTTTGAAATTTACAAAACTTCCGTCTTCCTACAACTACAAAATTTAAGACATGGTTTTTTCCTTCAAACGAAACTTGTTGTGCATAAAAATTCTTTCAATTAGATCATGTAGACTTTTTTGAAATTGTAATACTTCTCGTGTAATAGTGCGTGCAATATTTGCGATATTAGAAAATAACAGAAATACATTTTTCTCACCTGTTCCAAACTTTTTCTATAAATGTTTGGCAGGGTTAGTGCCGAACAAAACCTATGCTTTGACATAAACGCCATATTATTGTATACTTGAGTTTTTTCAAAATCTTCATAAATTATTCTTTTACTTGTCTCTCATGTCTGTAAAACTTACATTAAAGGCGATTTCTTCACTTTATTATATTTATGAGCACCTGTGCTATAAATAATGTTAAATAAAGTGTCTCGAAAACTCAACAGTTTTCTGTAAAAATGAGCAAGAACTTCGGCATATTTAGAAATACTCAAACGCCATTTTCTCAAAAATGGCTCCAAATTGTTTCTTCAAATTTTTCCAATAAATAGTGCTAATTGCGCAGTTTGTTAAAAAGGACTACGATTTGTTTCAGGGAAAACCTCTATTTAGGACGAGTTTTACTCATCTTAAATTTTCTTAAAGTAATAATTCAATTGTACTACTAGGAAAGCAAAAAGTGGAGAAATTGTAAAAAATTGTACTTTGGGCCACCATAGATGGCATTTGGCCAGAAGAGGCAGCACGACCTTAAAGCCAGACCACACCAAAGAAATTAGAAAAAATTGGTTTCAGAAAGTCTGTGCCATTCTGTAGGACCTCTAGTTACCATTTACGATGTTATTTCAAATAACGGTGGTCGGCGCGCTGTACATTTATGCGTCACTTTTCCGCGCGCTCCAGACGAAATTATATGTCTACCTTACGTCCTCGCGTAGGTGATAATTTCGAAAACTGCGCGGTGCAGCTGGGACAGCAGACATGATATTGTCGGTTTCCAAATGAAACTACGTTCAAAACCCGCGTTTGGAGGTAAATCAAGTTGATGATAATTCTACATCTATTCAATATTTTATAAAAATAAAATAATATAATAAAATAAAATATAATAAAAAAATTCACATACAATACATGTACATAATTTTACAACACTTTGCCAGATGACATTAAACGATTAAATTCGATAGAAAAGTTTAAATCCCAAATGAAATTGTTTCTGCTGCATAACTGATTACAATTATTCAAATTATCGTTTTCATGACTGTTTCTATACAATTAGAGCTATACTGAGCATCACAAGAAAAGTAACATTAATTTTAACAATGATACATAATGCATTATTTACCATTTGAACAGTATAAATGTGTATAAACAAGCTGTAACAAGTATTGTATTGCAGCCTCCGGGTCAATGACCCCCATCTCGATCAGGTTTTTCGTCCAGTTTCCTTGATTGATTGAGCAAATGCTGAGATGGCTCCTTGTTTTGCTTCTGGACATAAATGTAACTTCATTTTCTGTGCACGTCTTCTAGAATTCAGTGGGAAATACAATTATTCAAATTATCGTTTCCATGTTGTCGCGGCAGGAAGTATTATTCTGAAGGACAACATGGATAAGAGCCAAAATTGATTGCCTTTTTATCCTTGAAAATAGATTTTATTACATGGGAGCTTTTTTTTCTCCCTTTCAAAATTTAAGTAGTATATGACTTAGTGTAGGGATCACAGAATTTTGAAAATGTGCACACAATTCACTTTTCCTCATAGCACGTCATACGCAGTTTTAACTGTTTTTTGACGTAAAATAAATAAATAAAAGAAATAAATCTCTTGTCGGGGATGAGATAAGGTGAAAGGTAACCTTTGAGAAACGACGGCGCGTAATTAAACTCTCTTATTAGTAATGAATATAAAAACACAATATTCATATTGCTTAATAAACAAAATGCAGAAAATTGGTTTTCTCCTCCCCCATCAAATTGCTCTGAGGAACACACTCAACGACAAAAACATTTTTTGGCTGGAGGGGACTTCGTCAAGAATTGGCTGAGGTTTCTTTAAAAAACACACCCACTTGTTGAAGTGGCTTTGACTTCGTGGTGAAAACGAAGGCATTTATTGCACGTTTGATCTTCTGCACAAGGGTGCAGAAGGTTTTTCCAAGGGTTTTCCAAGGGGAAAAGGAGTTTTTAAACGTTTTGTGTGGAGTTTCTGCTTTAGAAACATTCAGTGAATTGCAAATTTGGCCTGAACATGAATTGACTTTCAATGATGACTTAATTTCACTTTCATTAAATGTATCGTTAGTAGTTTTAATTTCTACAACTCCGCTCGAGATTATATGTGATGTACACTTAATCTTTTTGCTGGTAATTGGAACACATTTTTATCGCAACATTTAATACATAATATCTGAATTTATGCATTTAAAAATGTAACTACATATATTAGTAACATTGTAAGTAGCACTATTTTTAGAATTTGTAATTTCAAATAATAATGGTTAGCGCGAGAAGTATGTATGTGTCACGTTTAAGTGGGCAGCAGTGGAAATACAAGTCTCTTCCTAGGAAATACAAGTTCCTTCCTCTGGCAGTACAGCCCTGAAGAGGACCGCGATATGTCGGTCGAAACGTCGGCACCCCAACCTTCGACGCGGCGTCACCCGGACAGCCCAGATCACAAGTCTCTTCCTAATCATTCTGACGTAGGAGAAAAATTCGTGGATCGGGTAATGGAAGCGAATAATCAAGTATCACATGAAGGGCTCGGAGATACAAAATGCAAACCGTCATTTGATGATTGTAAAAGAAATATCTTACAATGTATTCTGAAAAAGAAACAGGACCAAAACACTGTAAACACTTTTCTAAAAACAACTGCATGGGAATGCAAGTAGCAATATGCAGTAAATCTACAATATGCGACAGTCGGCTTACATTCCTCTATGGCGGATATTTTGCCTCTAAAAATACATGGCATCGAACGGATTAAAACTTACGAACTTCAATATAATATGCAGCAGAAACGATTTAAATTCCAAGTGAAATCATTTCTGCTGCATGACTGTTTCTATACAATTAGAGACTATACTGAGCATCACAAGAAAAGTAACATTAATTTTAACAATGATACATAATGCATTATTTACCATTTGAACAGTATAAATGTGTATAAACAAGCTGTAACAAGTATTGTATTGCAGCCTCCGGGTCAATGACCCCCATCTCGATCAGGTTTTTCGTCCAGTTTCCTTGATTGATTGAGCAAATGCTGAGATGGCTCCTTGTTTTGCTTCTGGGCATAAATGTAACTTCATTTTCTGTGCACGTCTTCTAGAATTCAGTGGGAAATACAATTATTCAAATTATCGTTTCCATGTTGTCGCGGCAGGAAGTAATAAGAGCCTACATTTATTGCTTATTTATCCTTGAAAATAGATTTTATTACATGGGAGTTTTTTTCTCCCTTTCAAAATTTATTGCTTATTTATCCTTAAATAGATTTTTTCCTTTCAAAATTCAAAATTTATTGCTTATTTATCCTTGAAAATAGATTTTACTACATGGGAGTTTTTGTTTTTGTTTTTCTCCTTTTCAAAATTCAAAATTTAAGTAGTATATGACTTAGTGTAGGGATCACAGAATTTTGAAAATGTGCACACAATTCACTTTTCCCCATAGCACGTCATACGCAGTTTTTAACTGTTTTTTGACGTAAAATAAGTAAATAAATATAACACACCGATACATGAACCGTTGCACCAAAGCCCAAACCACTAAAGACGCAACCTGGAACACAAACACGTGTGTTGTGAACTGCATGTGCCCGGCGGTTTCCTCAAATCCTGTTCAGCGAATTTCTATTTTTTGTCTTAAATCTGTTTCTTTTCACCCCTGGAGGTGTAATATCTTATTCCTTAAAAGAATGTGGTTTTGGCGTCATGTCAATTTTTCTTATTGTATAGTATATACAGATGATATGTAATAATTCATCAAGCAATTGTAATGTTATTTATAATTTTATTTTACTACATAGTGTTGGTGAATGACTGTTTAGACGATACAAAATTTATGCGATGGGTTGACAAGTGCTATTCACCCTAGCCAAACAAGAGAAGATTATAGCTGAAAAAAAGAAAGAGAAATGAACAAAAACTCCATTGTGGTTGGAATCTGAACGCGTGTTTATCAGTCTTGGGGGAGAAAAAAATCTGGATAGATATATCTTGTACGACATATCTGCCGAGTATAATAAGTTTTCTGATATATTAATGCTGTTGCATAAGTATTCTTCGTGGCATATGACCCTGCATTTATGTAATTTCTCAAGTTACGAAGCAGACGAAGAAGCCAACATTTCGGTTCTTTACGTAACCTTATTCAAGGCTGGATTTTAAATTACGCTTTTACAATACAGTGACAAGGTAAGACTGTTTACAATATAATATATTGATGATATAAATGGTTTACTGCTGATTTGTTAGAACAACTTACTATCTCCGTTAGTAATAAGAGAAGTATTAAGATGGCGAATTTTATCAACTATAGGTGTCTTTGAAAAAATAACACTAATTTCTAGGAAACGTAGAGGGATCGATAATAATCACTTTTGCCAATGAACATTAAGTGGGAAATTTTATATGAAGAGATTCAAATAGGACATTTGTACCTGAATGTCAAACAACTCTTTACGCATTGGTGTTTTGTGGATTCTGATGGATGTTCCCGCCAAACACCTGTGCATGCCGGGATGCCTACCATTTGGGGCAACTGTCACACAAGTAATTCCGTTTAAAGAAATTCCCCATTATGTGTTCATTGGCAAAAGGTGATCATTTTCGACTCCTCTAAATTGCGTAGAACTTTGTAACATTTACTCTCAGACAGCTTTATAAGAACCTATCTTCACAAGTCTTCGCGTATACGTTTCTACTGGTTGTGAATTCTCAGTTGTGCATCCATGAGGTTTAAGACAAAAAAATAGTTCGTGGATGATGATATTGAAATAAACTGCAATATATTCAAACAAATTCGGTCAAAGAACCTGAAAAGCAAATATCTTTCTATCTTGCTACTTCATTGCTCAATGGGCTCAATGAAAAATCATATATTCATTTCACAAAAACATTGAAATTTATTTAACAATTTAAAACAATTTTAGTATTGTATAAATTTACCTAATATAAAATTAAACGTTTGTCATGACCGTTTCAACCTTATGTCTTCGCGCGCTTTTGGACCATCTTTATCCATCTCCGACGCCGCCGTCCTCAGGTCAAGACACCATATTCTCTCTTCTTTTCTCGGACGCACACTTCAATCACCGTTCATCAGATCAATAAACTATTTGCTGCTAACATTCCAGTCCAATCACTGACAACTTCGCCCAAGCCCTCAATGTCCCTCCAACTCGTTCACATGAAATATTTTAAGCTCCTTTGTCACACTTAGTGTTCAAATTTTGATGTTCTCTCAATATCCATTCCCTAGTAGATGCATAAAAGTTCCCAAAGAAAAAACTCCTAACATTAATTGGAGCACGATCCGTTCATGAGCACGACATCAGTCAGAATGAATGTCCCTCGTATTCTTTCAGCCCTGCAAAGCTCGGTCCATCTTTTCGATTGTTTATCTGCAGATAACACTTCGTACCTACCCAATCCCTAAATTTCTTGCAAATCGAACTAGCAGTCTTCACGACTGTCACTGCTTTTTCGGCCAATCCCTGAATTCTATACAGAATTAACTAGCCGTCTCCGCGATTGTCACTGCATGAATATGTTGACCTTGACGACGGCTCGCTTACCGTTGCTATGCTAGCATATTCACATAATTTATCCCCTTTAATTGGCGCCATTTATAATAAATATTGTACAATATTCAGTGACATATTGGTATGTCACAATATAAGTAAACCAATAGGTTAACGTGTAACCGCAACCCCATTGGGCATGAACCGGGAAAGGTTGTCCTAGAGACTTAAAACCAAGTTTCGTTTCCCTAAGGATACGAGTGGTTTCTTTTGCCTTAATCTTCAAAATGATATCGTTTTGAATATTCAATTGTAGCTATAGTGCGAGATATCTGAAACATACGAAGTTGGACTTTAATACGAAATCATTTTTACGTTTAAAACAATGATTAAAATAGTGCCGACTCTTGACAATTGATATGCGAAAAAATATTTTAGATCCTTGAGATTATTGAGAGTTCGGCTCATCTGAGTACTCTTGACATTCAATGCAGTTTGGAGTCTGGCCTATCAAAGCTATTTTCACTTTCAAACCAATGATTTACAAAGTGCGAAAAAGTTCGTAAGGGTCCATATATACAGGCCACTGGCGGTTGAAGACCCGAGAACTAGATTTTGTTGCCAAGATCCTAGGTTCGATTACCGACACGGATGGCGCAACAAATTAAACTGTCGCTTTCCACTGCCTTGTCCCAATTTATACAGCTTGTTGAGAATATAGATGCTCCTCGCGGGTAGATAATGTCAAACAGCGTAATGAGTTGCGACCTGCTTATAGAGGTGTTACTCTAAGAAGGCATCAGCTTGACAGGTCGGAAAACAAATGAATGTCATCTAGAACGATGGAATTGCAAGAGATAGTAATGAAAACCATTTACTAACAAGCTAACTGAACGAACGCAATGGCGAATTGAATGCCTGAACATAACCCACAGTTATGTTATCAGCAGAAGATTTCGGAACAGGAATGGAGGAGAAGAAACTCATACGATGTGCTAATAATCTTATTTCGGCCAACACTGTACGTGTATTTCGTTTGTTCGACAAACTCGTCTTCTGATTCATGGAACGTCTGCATTGAAAAATAAGATATTTCCGCGAAATCCTGGAATTCCTAAACAAAGTATGTGTATGAAGATTCTCGAGTTAGTTCATAGTTCGCATTCATCAAGAAATATTCAAAAACTTCCTGTAATCATAGGTTACAACTTCTATTTATAAACTTCGCAGCTATTTGTTAAGGATTTCATTTGACGTTGCCCGAAAGTGAGTTGTCAAACTATTAAACAGTCAATGGGTAGGTCAATATTGCCGATATTACTAATGTCTTTATTCTTTTCACAATGTTAAATATATTGACTTATATCTCCTATCTATCTCTTCTGTTTATCTTTTGTGGTCCAAATAACCCTATTAATTGTTTTAAAGATTGCTGAAAGAGTAGATGAGTTTCTTGGACGGTTCTTCTTTGATACTTCTTAGCAGCTTCTTCTTAGAAGGAAATATTTCAAACAACTCCCGTTACCTTTCGTTCACGTCCACATCTCTCGAAAATACATTATGAAGACCGAAATTATTCTACTTACGATGTCCGTTAAAGAAACTCAATTACTATAGACAGAGTATATATACACATAATTCATTCAGATTTGCAATTCAGTGTTACACATGGTCTTCATTTTCCTTTCCTCTATTCCACAAAGATTAACCTGTTAACCACTCGTATGAAACAAATGCATTATTCGAGGCATCCTTTTACGTCAATTTCACTCATTCACATCTGAGATGCCAAAATAATGCAAATTCTGTTATTTTGATTACAACAAATCATGTCGGATATCGCCTCAAAGCAAACCAAATTGGAAACACAAAATGCACATAGAATTAACATAAAACCGACAATTCTCATTTCAACAACGAATAGAATTGTATTTTCTGAAGAGACCTACAAACCGCCGGCTTCGATGACCTACATTGCATCCGAAGGGAGAGCCAGCAACCCATCCGACTGGTAATGGGTAACACCCGCAAACTTCACACATCGATAGACTGCCGACGGCAGTAAAGTAATATTTATTGTTCATTAACAACTGTTGTACCCGGGAGTCGGTTAATCACACGCATTTTCGCCGATACGCATTAACAAGGCTCTGCCGAAGAGGAACAGGCAGCACCACGTTTTATACGCGGCCGAGAGGATAATCATAACATGGAATCCATGGACGGCAACACAACCTCGCAATTAACATTTAATTATAACGCATGGCACCCCTGCAACTCTCCGCGAGCGGGTGGGAGTGGGGGGGTGAGGGGTGGTGTGGAGGGGGGAGGCAGGGAACGAGGTCGCAAGTGGAGCGCTCTGGCTGCCGGTCGGCGAGTCGCAGTATGTTGAATGCTCCTTCCCCACGGCCTGGCTCATTAAACTCGCTCGGCAGGCGAGCGGGCCGTGACGTTTGGACTGATGCGTTGTCCATGGTTGCAGCCGCGTGGCGGACGGGTGCTCGTTCGTTTAAAGATGAGCGATTGTCTGTTGTTTGGCGCTGGTCGCGATCGCGCGCTTAAAATCGCCGGGGGTGTCACTTTGGCAACCAGGGAAGACTTGCTTTCCAGGGCTGCATGCTTTGCTGATAATACTTTTCAACTTGAGACTTTTGTTAAAAAATGGAACTGACTCATCGAATAAAATTGCTGCATTTTTTTCAGTAAACTTGAATCAATGTGGTTCAATCTCAAATATTGTTTTCTAATAGAGTACGTGACATTGAGCAGAATATTATAATTTTCTCAAATAACTTTAGGTTGCACTTTATTAGATTAAAATCGTTCATATTTGAATTACTCTTCTCCACAATAAGCAAACTGTATTCGTTATAAATAAAAAAATGTACCATTAAACTAGCTTTTCAAAACATAAATTGCTGATAATATCTTCAGTTAGGAATTTAAAAATCTAAAACAAATTGTAATTGTCGAATAATAAAGTAATATTTTTCCGTATGTCGTTGCTACATGACAAACAACTGTTTGTCCCGATTTTATAAAATAAATTCAATGTTTACAAACACTTATTCAAACAAGCTGGCTAATTTTACTGAACTATTCAATTCCACTAAAGAGAAACAACGAAAAAATACGTAGTTACAATTATCAGTATATAACTGGTAATAATGGGATGATTGCTCTAGTTCATACTCAGCAAATGTGCTTTTTTTAATAAAACGCTAGGGTTAAAAAGATTTTTATCAGTTTGTTACAAAATATAGAACAAATCGCTATTCGATATTATTTGAAAATTACTGCAAAGTAAAATGGTAATAGGTTATGTTTCATTTTGTGCTTGACAAAGAATTTCTCTAGAACTGAAGTTTGAGTCTCTTTATGCAGAAAATAAAAACGCCGTTATGATCATAGTTAAATAATAGTGTTCGTCTGTTATTTTGTCAATTATCACTTCAGTTTTGTATTTCACTAAACGAATATTGGATAAACATGCGTAAAAGACTAGGGTTGTCTATTCTAGAACACAGAAGGCTATATTTCACTCGTGAACTATAAACCGATGGACGGTAGAGTGTTGGAATGGAGACAAATATGAGACTAATTTGGGGAGGTGCTATTAATATGCAAATGAACTCCTCATTTGCTGGCGTTACTGCAGAAGGAAACCGTATCGGTTCGGCTTTGATCAACATCACTTAATTGTAGCAAATCACAGACCACGCGGGGTGGCCGGGGAAGATCTGTCCTTGTTGATGAAGTCTTCGTAATGGACTAGGCACTTACGTATGCACTCTAGTTATTCCCTACATTACTCTGTGGTTACTAATAACCTCACAAACGCAGATGGTGATGAACGGCCAGCGCCAGCTATGAACAGTAATTAGGTTGCCGTCCTCGTTTCCATGCTGGAGAAAGGGAATGGGTGTGCCCTTCCGTCGGGAACCGCATTAAATGCCCAAGAGTTAGCGTCCTGCGTCGATGTTTCGCGCGGGCCATTATCATGGAGAATAAAACGGACTTCGCGATGCTCGTCGGTGGCGCTCGGATAAGTCCATTCCCTTTCCCGGCTTCTTGCTCACGGCTCGTAATAGATTTATCATTCACTCTCCTTGCCTGTGATCACTGGTGGCAGTATTGAGAAAGCTTCGTGAATCGTGAAACGGCGGAGTAGAATCGTCTTGTGGAAGTACTCCAAGAGGTTTATGTTCTAATTTCTGTTGGAATTTATGTTCTCAGTTGTTGCCAGTTAATACGTTTTGTATCTTAGTAGTTAGAGACAGTACATGCAAAGAATTTTAGTCAAAAGAAAAACCTTCGCGACGTTGACAATGTTACAAACTTTGAGAGTAGTGAATCTTTGACGGTATATTTAAAGAAACTAGTAGAATGGAGAAAGTACATGCGATAAATTTCCTGCTACTTACGAATGCATTGATGTCCTTTCTGTTTCAGGACTTACAGAAGGACGAATAAAACAACTAATGCAACTAACTTTTGACTAATGATACTGGACTCCATTAGGTACTCAAAGAAAAGAGATAACCACAAAAAGCAACTAAACACATGACAAAAAAATACGCGACAAAGCACGTGACAAACTATGCAACCAAGAGGGCGCAAACAGCTGAACGCATCTGAATTTTTCAGTCACAAAGGCTAGTATCAGGTCAAATTTATTTGTCTTTATAATTACAACAGCTATGTAATGATCAATTGGACAATGCAATATAAATTAGTTTCCAATAGGTCTATAGCGAGTTTCACTGAAGTAATCAATACGAATTTCTCTCAGTTTCTATAGATTCTTTGAATATTTTCATCATCTTCTAGATGATTGAAGCAGTCTCCCAACAAAAATATTCTAAATTTTAATTATAAATTATATGCCGTTAGGAATGTAACAAGAGCACTCTCTATTGCTCTCTATTGAGGGAACTTCTAAATATAATCTTGAAACCTAAATTCAACTATCTTAATTTTGAAAAAACAGCCTGATTGATTTAAATGTTGGTACTTGGGAGCGTATAAAATATTTTATATTCTGTAATGTTTAAAAATTCAGAGATTTTTTCTGAAAATTGTACCTGCGCCAGTCTTACCAGTAACCGCCAGTATACCGTTTTGAAAAGCTTAAAGAAATTTGCTCTACATGCTTAAAACACTTAAAGAAAACTTTTCAATCATTTTGGAGAACAGTTTTAAAATATCTCAAAAACTTCACGTAAAATATTAAAAAAAAGATTCGTTTCAAATTCGAGAGACCGTGACATTACAAAGGTGGATAGAAAAATATCAATTTTGGACAAAATCCTGTGAAGTGTTTGCATGCTGTTTTTGTTAACGGACGGGCAGACGGACGGGCAGACGGACGGGCAGACGGACGCGCAGACGGACGGGCAGACGGACGGGGCAGACGGACGGGCAGACGGACGGGCAGACGGACGGGCAGACGGACGGGCAGACGGGCGGGACGGGCGGGCGGGCGGGCGGGCGGGCGGGCGGGCGGACGGGCGGACGGACGGGCGGACGGGCGGACGGACGGGCGGACGGACGGGCGGACGGACGGGCGGACGGACGGGCGGACGGGCGGACGGGCGGACGGGCGGGCGGACGGACGGGCGGACGGGCGGACGGACGGCGGGCGGACGAACGGGCGAACGGACGGGCGGACGGACGGGCGGACGGACGGGCGGACGGACGGGCGGACGGACGGGCGGACGGACTGACGGGTTAACGGAAATTTTGAAAAAAAAAACTTTTTTCAGGACAAGGGACTACACAACGTAAAAATTGTGGTTTCTGTAAAAAGGTGTTTTCTTAAAAAATGCCAATCTTCCTGTAGCCTTATAAAGCTTCATCGGTACGGAGTGAGTATACGAGAAACAACGAACTGAATTGGGGTTTTCGAATTTTTGTCAGGCAGGCAGGCAGACGGGCGGTGGGCGGGTGGGGGCACAAGTGCGTTCGTGCACGTATGGATGAAGGCGGGGCAAATCCTTTTAGGCCTTCACGCGAGATCTGCGAGCAATTGTCTTTACTACATTCTAACTTTACTACGTTTAGAAGACGCGATTACGTTACACCTACTGCGTTTAGAAACAAGAAAAATACACTTTCGAACCATGAGGTGTTTTTCTATAAACATTGTGTTTTCTGTAAAAAATATCGGCAACTTTTCCTGTAGTCTTGCACAACTTCTTCTGTGAAGAGTGAGTATACGAAAAAGTAAAAAGTGAGTGGGAGGTTTCGAATTTTTGGCGGGCAGACAGATGCGGGGGGGTGGGTGGCACAAGTGCGCCTATGCGCGTATCGATAAAGGCGGCGCAAATCCTTTTAGGCCTTCACGCCAGATCTGCAAGCAGCGCAGCACTTTTCTTACGAGCAGACGTCTTCTCACCAGTTTCTGTGGAGAAATTCATCAACAAGAGTGGGGCTGCCCGAGGCTTGCTTTCCGTCCCGAGCACTGTGTTAAATTTTCTTGATGCGTGTTTGCAGTTTCCCTGTTTTTTTTCTTTTTTATCTGCCGTTGTATTTGCAGATTTTGTTTATAGTGCATTCACTTTATAATTTGGCTTATGAAAGCGCGGTTAATAAATGAAAGGAGTATGAGTAAGGAAGAAAATATTTCTAAACTGAAAGACATACAAAAGTTTAACTTGGGGAAAAGCTTTTTTATTTCCTTTCATTCTAGGGACATCTTATAACACCACAAATTAGCATGCTATACTTTTCTATATACTTTTACGTGCAAAAGAGATGGAATGTTATGTATAAAATCTGTCCCTTATGCATACTTTTTTGCCACTCTGAAACATCTACGACAACATGTGGTGTGTCAACGGTACGTTTTTAATCCAAGAAGAATGCATAAATGGAGAGATTTGTATACATTTACTACCATATTTTATAATTAGTTATTTTGCTAAAGACGGGGAAAATGAACACCATTATTTCGTTCACTGTGTTTAGGTTACGTGGAATTTAGATGATAAGCCACCAAAAGCTTTCTGTTGATTTGAGAACTGTGAATTCCATATTCTGAGATTTACGTCGACACAACAAAGCTTCAGAGAAGACTTAGTTTTAGTATCACCGTTTGAACAGATGTAAATTAGATTTAATAAGCCATCGTTATAACATTATACATTTTTATTTTCATGAACATTGTGATTCATAATTATTCCGAATTTTCCCACCAAGAGACATATTTAATGCCTCTGGAGACACACAGTATTCAGATGTCCGCCACGTTTGTCTGAGATTTTCTGAATTACACGGATGGGTCATTCGACGATATGTGGCCCATTGCTCGGTCCTAAGAATGGGAATGAAGACGTCTCAGGGAAGCAAGGATCATGCCGGGTTCCTTGCTCATGTTCCAGAGAGAAGCTTGACTATATGCTGACTGATTGCAACAACAGTCTCTCCCAAGTGTATCAACTGATGTAACGGGAGTGCCTCACACCGGGAGGTCCTAGGTTCGAGTCCCGACGGCGGCAACATTTTAAACACTAGCGTTTCAGCTACGTCGAATTCAGTCGCTGCCTGAGGAGAATTCTAGCGTCCGGCTGCTCTGATCGGTAGTTTTCCGTGGTTTCTACTGTCAACACCAGGCGAATGTCGGAGCAGTACCCTAAAAAACGGGCCACGGACCACGCGCGATCTTTCCTTCCTCTTCCTTGTTCTATTCTCTCCCCTTACACACACACACACACACATACAAACATTCACTACACCACCGCACATGCAGAACCGATTGGGGGCTTAAAGCTTGTCCCGACTGGGCGGTGCCCCGCAGGTGGGAGAACCCCGCTAGTCGACAGTAGGTCGGTGCCGGATCTAGCCATCCAGCGGGGAAGGTCACTGCATCCTTCCTAGATAAAAATGCAGTACATTTACGGGACTAATGGCCTTAGGAGATGACGCGTCCGGAATTATCAAATCAATCAACCATGAACATTATTGAACGGTTTATTTATGAAGCAAGTTTCATAATCATGTCATCTTAGTGTAACAAACTACAGGTTTTGCCATAGATCCATCGCCAGAAAATACCGAACTTCTATAAAATACAAATCCCATTAAGAATGCAGCTGTTTTAAACTAAGGAGATGAAATTTGTAAATACGGCGAATACGTGCGTTTATATTACAATGAGAATTTCATCCTTCAGACAAATTTTAAAATTTGGAAAACCCACAAAACTTTGGTTTAGTGGTGAGTTGTAGTTGACATTTACATAACTGAAATGATTAAAGGCATTGTCATTGTCAACAATACTATTTATTTCAATAATAGCAGCTTTCGATGGTTTAGCCATCATCATCAGTTTTCTGCTGTCCGGGAGTCACAAAAACGACTAGGTAGTCGTAGACAATGACAACGCCATCAATCATTTCAACCACAAAAGTTTCTCGGAAGTATTTTTATTTTTTTATTTATTTTTACGTCAAAAAACAGTTAAAAACTGCGTATGACGTGCTATGGGGAAAAGTGAATTGTGTGCACATTTTCAAAATTCTGTGATCCCTACACTAAGTCATATACTACTTAAATTTTGAATTTTGAAAGGGAGAAAAAACAAAAACTCCCATGTCGTAAAATCTATTTTTAAAAATAAATAAGCAATAAATTTTGAATTTTGAAAAAAACCCTAAAATCTATTTTAAATAAATAGCAATAAATTTTGAATTTTGAAAGGGAGAAAAAAACAATAAAAAAACTCCCATGTAATAAACTCTATTCTCAAGGATAAATAAGCAATAAATTTTGGCTCTTATTACTTCCTGCCGCGACAACATGGAAACGATAATTTGAATAATTGTATTTCCCACTGAATTCTAGAAGACGTGCACAGAAAATAAAGTTACATTTATGTTCAGAAGCAAAACAAGGGGCCATCTCAGCATTTGCTCAATGGATCAAAAAGATCGAGATGGGGTCATTGACCCGGAAGCTGTAGTACAATAGTTGTTACAGGTTGTTTATACTCATTTATACAGTCCAAATGGTAAATAATGCATTATGTATCATTGTTAAAATTAATGTTACTTTTCTTGTGATGCTCAGTATAGTCTCTAATTGTATAGGAACAGTTATGCAGCAGAAACGATTTCACTTGGGATTTAAACTTTTCTATTGAATTTAATCGTTTAATGTCGTCTGGCAAAGTGTTGTAATATAATGTACATGTATTGTATGTGAATTTTTTGTAATGAGCTGTTGATACTGTCACCTGATGAATATGATTTCTACGTCGAGTGTTATAGTAATAGACTTCGGCATTTTCTGAAAAAATATTCCCACCCTTGAGCAAGTCATTTTTTACAAAAACCACTGATTCGTAAATAAAAAGACACGGTAATGGTAGAATTCCTAGATTAATGAAGAGAGGCTTACATGAATCACGTGGGAATCAAGTAGCAATTATAGTAAAGACTACACATTAAAAAGAACTATAATCTAATCTGAACCCGTTGCGTTACCCATATTATGTTCTTTGGTTATCACTAGCAAATAAAAGCGTTTGATTGTTACGTTGCGAAATGGATATTTCTGTAATTCAAACTGTTCAGAACGTGTTTATTTGTAATTTCCGTTTCTCGGATCGCTACGTTTACTCCAGTTATTGGTACGTTGTTTGCTGTGTTCTGCAGAGCATATATGAAGCACAGAGTGAGCCTTCCCTATAATGACATTGCGCAATTGTTCATGCGAAATTACAAAGGAAGATTTGGAGGACACAGCAGTGCATATGGCCATTTGTTGATGTTTACACAATTTTTTAATTAAAACTTTTCATTCGCGTTAAAACGGTTGTTTGTGAGATACATTAATAAAATAATTGACTAACGCATCAAAAACCTGTGTAAAATGATGAACTAGAAAAGTATGAAAATACAACTCCCAAACGGTTTTAATGAACATTACACTACCTGAAAAACATTATGAAATGTCTGCAAGGAAAAGTCATAGATAAAATTAAGCAATGACAGTTAATACAGTACCATTTCTAATTCTCATGAGCACCGAACCTTTCGACACTTATAAGAGTTATATTCAGAAGAAAGTAACATATAAATTGTTTGAGATCGATGGTTTGCGTTCTAAAGCATTACTTTTGATGTTTCAATTTTCAGATTAGAATTATTTTCTTTTTTCCATACTATTCGATTTTTTAAAATTAACATGTGTGACCTATTGAGTGTGAGAGGCTATTGAAACTCTAATGCTTAAAAAGAGTAGTCTAAAATTATAGTAAATCACTGAAAATAAAACTAAAGGATTAAGATGCAATATTGTGACACATACCTGAAAGAAAAATATGAACTATGTTCATCAGGAACGTGCGTATGTTGTGGACCTCATTTCGACTGTGATATGAGTAAATTAGTTGTTTAGAACAATGAGATGATTAAAAGTGTTTCAGTGTATGAAAATGCACGTAAAAAATGGTTAAGAGTTGAGCAGCATATAATAAATAATACAATTTATTGTTCGAAATTCACATTCCCAGTAATGAAGTTCGTGCAGTTTTTACTTTTGGGAGGAAAAAATATGAGTGATATCTGTGTTGTTTCTTAATCAATTAATTTTAAGTGTTTAAGACTAAAAGGCCAACTTATGTTCATCATAATCATCATAATTATCATCAAGCGAGAGTTCTACGACTTCTGCCGCATGCCGTATTTCACCCTCCGCAGCGTCCTATCATGGGCATCTTCCCGATTCAGCTTCCTCTCCGTTTTGGCTGTTTCAGTTTCCAGATTCCAAGTTGCCTGCGGTCTTCCTCTCTTTCTTAGACTAACTGACTGGAAACGAAAAATATTTTTGATATCTTTTTCTCTCACATTCTACTAGTATGTCCATACAAATTTAACTATTCTGTGTCTTCAATATGGTGGAAAATATTATCTCTTCCTTGTCCAATCCTCACCCCTTACACATACACTTATATGCCCTACACTCCCTCACACGTTGAGAGACAAGATGGGAGCTTAGAACTTGTCTCGGCCAAAGCTCAGCGTTTCCCCCTGGTGAGAGATTCGTGGAAAGTGAAAACTCCCAGAAACCGACGTGAAGATCGGTGACAGTTAACGGGAGAACAATACCGCCACTTTCCGCGATAAAAAAAAAGTATCACCACATTTACTGAAATAATTACCACGGCAGTTGATGCGCCCGCAAACACGAAATAATCATTGAATTCGCTGAAAATAGCAATGAAAAACGAAAGAAGATCGCCAGGCAGCTGACAGTCGCAACCCAGTCGATTGTCGACGCGTTTGGCTCGTTGAATCGCTCGCCGCCAGTTGACCGACTCATCCATTCGAGAACAATCGGCGGAGGTCGAGCGCTGAGGAAAGTGACCGTCCGGCGACATTATGGCTCATCGAAAGGTCGGCTGGGAAAGTTGCGCGCGCCGCCATGTTTTATTCACGCGCGACGCGCCGCGGACACCTCTTCTGTCCCCGTGCATCGATTCCAGAGGCCAGACTTCCAGGAATAAGGGGCCCCTTTGACATTAGGCTGCGCTGTTTACAGGGCACGCAGCGATGAAGGCCAGGAACGGGGCTAGACAGAAATGGAACGCCGAATAAAATAGGACTTTCCCCTGAACAAATTATTGTTGAAAGTATAGAAAGGATTGTGCACGTGAACGAATATAACATTATTTCAACATTGTATACAAGTCTCAAAGAATAGTATTCACCTTTCAAAATCTATTCATGTTGCAAATGCATCCAAATATTAAAAATGTGTAATTCCAACTTTAAATGAAATCTCTCTAAAATTATTGCTATTTGCATTCGGAGGTTGTTAACGACGAAGTCGAAAAGAAATCTAAAGTAAAAGAAAGTAAAAAAAGAAAGATTTTTATTAATTTTGCTCACCGCAAATCTTGTTGTTGTTGTTGTTGTTGTTGTTGTTGTTGTTGGTGGTGGTGGTGGTGTGGCTCTTCCTTCCCTTGCTCCATATCTTCTTTCTTCCAGACATCATTCCATTACTTATTCCGACGTCTTGGAAAGATTTGATATCTTTGTAAGTAGTATCTCAAAATCACAATATCCTCTTATACTTTAGAACCAACGTTGCTATTCTTCCATCGTATCTACACGCCCCACTTTTATTCTCTTATGGTCATTTATTCAACCAATGTTAAAAATATTTAGTTCACTTATATTTCGTCAATTATTTTATCTAACCAGAGACTTCCAGTACTTATTCTCAGGAATTTCCATTTAACTCATTTCACTGTCTTAAGTGGGTTACAATTCCATGCATTAGAACTTGTACTACCCTTACTTAGGGGTGTACTCTGAAGAAAGTTTATTCCCAGATACGCGTGTGAGAGGTTCCGAGTAATTCTATGGATTTTTCGGAAGGGGCGTGTATGCATCGGACGCTGAGCTCAGTTTGTCGAAATTGCTCAGTCAGTTGGCAGCAACTTGACTCACATTCAAGCGATGGCTGAATTGAGGTAGGTTTTGTGTTACCAGAGTTACTTGGCCAAGGGAATGAAGATTGACCTAACCTGGGTAAGGGAAATTAATGCTCAGTCAGTTGGTAGCAATCCAACACATTTTCAAGCGCGGGCTAAATTGAGGCAAATTCCATGTTACCAGAGTTATTTGACTTGGGAAATCAGGATTGACTTAGCTTAAGTTAGTTTGATTTTTAATTGATTAGTGTTTTCGGGCGCGTCAACTGCTAAGGTAATTGGTCCCATAAGGTGAGGTGGTGATCTTCCCCACCAGATGGTGAGATCCGGCGCCGACCTTACCGTCGACAAGCGGGGTTTCCCCAACGAGGTATCTCCCAACAGCGAGGCACCACCCAATCCAGGACAAGTTCTCGTCCAGTTTCCCGCTATGTGTGTGTGTGTGTGTGTGTGTGTGTGTGTGTGTGTGTGTGAGGGGTGAGGATAGGACAAGGAAGGGAAAAGAAAGATTGTGCGCGGGAGGTGGTCCATTTGTTAGAGTCCCGCTTCGGTATTCGCCTAGCGTTGATCCGAGAAACCACGGAAAACCGCCGACCAAAGCAGCCCGCTTCTATAATTCTCCTCCAGACAGTGGCAGAATTCGACATAGCCATCTGGCTAGTGTCGAAACTCCTGCCACCGTCGGAACTAGAACTCTAGGACCTCCCGGTCAGAGGCACTGCACTGACATCAGTTGATGCCCTAAGCCACCTCTCCCGGTTTTAGCGTAGGGATATTAATGCTTAGCGAAATTTGAATGATCACACATCCCGTAACGTGCGGCGTCCACTTATGCGTGGAATACAAATTACATTACTTCCGATATTTTTCATAGAGTAGTTAATGTTTTCTAGAGCGACAACTACTATGGTCATTAGTCCCGTGAGTGTGGTGAATATTATAGTGGGAGGTAAGGTTCTTCCTCAGATGTAACGTGTAATCCGATAACGACCACATCTGTTTGAGAATTCCTCAACCAGGTCTCTGCACCAAGTTTGGTACCATCTCCACCTGGGATAATCTCGAAGCTCGCGGCTAAGAGTATACTCGCTGTTTACAGAAAAATGGCGGCTATGAAAACTGCGACATCACTAGAAGCTCCGAAGGGGGGCGAGAAGATTCTTTCAATCTTTTTGTTTTATAATAACCGTGCAATATACGCGTCCAAATTCCTAACACTCGAGTAAGCTACCGGGAGCGATAGCTCAGTGCATCAACTTATGTCAGTGCCTGTGACCGGGAGGTCCTAGATTCCCACTCCCCAGGGCGGCAGGTGTAACGTCCACGTTACCTTGCCTTAATAACTTGCCGTTAGAAATTTATACATCCATACAACGTCACTTTATTATGTTGTATCGTCACTAATTTAAATATCTTTAGTGACGTTCTTCACTTTTCATGTAACACATGAGATAGTTTCTTTAAAAAAAACAACGATTTATTCAACCTTTCAAAGGATACATACAATTCCTAATTCAATTTTTGTATCAACATATCTTTCTTTTTCTCTCAATCTCTATCAACAACTTTTACTTCTCTTGTCAACACTCCCTGTTACTATCGTAACATTTAACAACCAAATATCAGTTTCCAATATTTGTTTATAAATATTATGTTAACTTTGAGGCAAACCTGCCAGCGAAGTTGAAACGTTACACAGGATTTTCGACACTAGTTTTTCAGCTAGGTCGAATTCAGTCGTTGTCTGGAGAGAATTCTAGCGATCGGCTGCTCTATCGGGTAGTTTTCCGTGGTTTCTCCGATCAACACCACGCGAATGCCGGAGCAGTACCCTACCAAACGGGCCACGGACCGCGCGCGATCTGTCCTTCCTCTTCCTTGTCCTATCCTCTCCCCTTACACACCACTTACACTAACATGCACTACACTACCACATATTCCGGGAGACTGGTCGGAAGCTTAGAGCTTGTACCGACTGGGGCGGTGCCCCGCTGGTGGGAGAGTTCTGGTTAAGGGGGAAACCCCACTAGCCGACTGTAGGTCGGCGCCGGATCTCGCTATCCAGCGGGGGAATATCACCACCATCTCCCGAGAAAAAAAACATGCACGACACTAACGGCACTAATGACCAGAGCAGTTGACGCGCCCGGAAACATGAAAAAATCAATCAATCAATCAATCGAGTAAGCTTCATAACTAGTCGAAGATAAAGCTATATTTTTGAGCCATTACGATTTTTGAAAAAGCTTTCTGAACAAGTACTCTGTTATCTTAAAATGTTTATTTGAATATAATATGAAAGTCGTTCTACTTTAACGTGCATTGCATAAAAATGTTCCTGTGATGTCCCTGTTATCTTCCTAATGTAGAATGTGGACGTTCATTAACGAACGAAATATTTTATTTCTTCTTTGATAATTCATCCTCATTCACTCTCCAGTGGTGACAATAGTATACAGGTATTACTGTAGTTAATGATAATAGTATGACTCTGGCATTCTATCGTCTTTCGGATTTTCTGTATAGAAAGTTTCCTTTCTATCACCCATATGAAAAGGGCTCACGCGGGTTCAATTTTAGCCTGACCGACTGTCTGTCAACAATATGCTTGCAAACCTCGGAAGCAGACAAACCGGGAAGAGTGTCACGTGAACTGAAAGGTTGCAAAATAAAATGACTGGACTTTATCTGCAGCCCGCGTGAGATTTAAAATAGCCCTCCAATCCGAATTTTCTGCAAGGAAATAAAACATACACAATTTGAACAGAGATGTTAATGAGATTTAATTAAATGAATAATGAAAACCAAAGACAACTAGAAAAAAACACTCACATTTGTAAAATTTTAAAGGCATTAAGTAGAAATTAAACGGAGGAAACCTTGAAACAGCATTTTCAGTGAAACAGATTCCCAAGATTTCTAATGATTACCATTTTGTTTGGAATCTGGGAATCGGTATTAATTGTTAGAGAAAGGGAGGGAGAGAAAAGAGAAAGAGACAAGCTGGGAGAATGTGAGTGACTGTGAGAGAGGTTGACAGAGAGAGCGAGAGAGAGATATGTCCAATATCCTGTTTTTTGAAGTAATTGGAAACAAATGATTCCCAAGCCTTACGAGATATACTACGAGTAGTTGTCAGGAAACGTAAACAATTAAAAATATGAAAGAAAGACTCAAGTTAATTACACTTATGTGAAAATAAATTGATAAATACGTATGTTATTAAAAGAATATTATATTCGCGTTAATATTTTGACAAACTCAAATTTGTACATTTTCTTTCTATTTGAAGGACGGAATATTATTCCATATAATATTTTAAGATTATGACAGGATCAACGTCGGTAAATGACAAGTAATATTTTCTACTCATGTAATCAATCTCAGAATTTCCCGATTTTCGCGCGTATACGCTCAGGTTTTTACTTTTTTCATATAATTTAATCATCGCGCTCCACATACGTCTCGACTGTCCCGTTTTTCATACAGTTATATGACAGAGAAAATAAATGACTGCAATTGTGTTTTATTTTCACCATCACAGCATATTGGTGTGATATGACGGTAATTTTTAAAGTAGAAGTATACATTGGGCAGTGACATATGAACGTGTTCTTGATACTGCAAAACAGAAAAAAGATAAACATTGTCGATGCCCAGGAACAATGTCACTTCTCAAAAAATGTAATTTTGTACGATGACGGTTTAACCACGAGTGAAGAAATTTCTTCAACAAAATAAGTGATTTCCTGAATATGTGATTTTATTACTAACAAAATAAGTAATTTCTTTTGATTTCACAAGGCAATCGCAAGATTATCTCGTGAAATCTGTATGAAATGTTTACTGCTAAAAACATACTATTTTTTAAAATTATTTCTTAACCTTCAAATTTTGATTTTTGAAATGTCACTTTTCTTGGACATTGAAGAGTGTAAAATAATAAGAACAACGAGTTCTATTGCTTATGAAAAAATATATTACAAAGAGAGAAAAAATTAAAGCAGAAAAGCAATCTTTCGTCATTGTAAACTTAAAAAATATATCATTAGTTGAGACTTACTTTGAAATATCTATTTTTGGGATTCCAAAGAAAAATCTCAAATATTTTTATTGGATAATAACTAGAATAGTGCAACCCAAAAGCAGGTCTGTCGCCCTGATCTTCAGATCGAAACCGCTATGGGTAGAGGGAAACGTCCATCTGTGGGCATTCAATATTAACGCATGTTGTAAGATTTAATTAGTGTATTTCAATGTTCTGAGGTTGGTATTAATTTGATTCAATTCCTATTAATGGAAATCCGGTAAATGTTAGCGATAAATTGTCTTCTCTGCCCAGCAGATGTATCGAATAACTAATTGTAACCGTACACCCATCCCTCTATATTCCAGGATGTGTAAACACTACAGTTTAACTTTCTGTTATGCCTAAAATATCTTATACTCATTCCAAACTTGAGCCAATGAACGTGTCTAATCTCCGGGCTTTGGGATCTTGATTGATAGGTTATCCGTCATACTCACACACTGGATTGTATGCAAATCAAATATATTTTCACTCTTTAAAAAAAAAATTGCAAAAATTATCCTGGATTTTATGCACCATGACTCCTTTCACATTTGTCTCCGCCAAAAACGTGTTTCACCATATAGAGAAAGCATGAGAATCCTTCACATGTGATTCTAATTCTTGATAACCACCACTCACCATTACACGTGATATCAAACCCAAAATTGGTTTCACAATATAGTGAAAGCTTGATAATGATTAACATGTCATTTCAATTACTGATCACCACACGTACTGTAAATACAAGTGATATCAAACCCCAAAATTGGTTTCACAATATAGTGGAAGCTTAATAATGATTAACAAAAGGCTCTGACTTGCAGCAATAACCTTTCATACCTCTGAGAAGTAAAGACAACTAATTTAACAAAAATTTACGTTCACTATTCAACATGCAACAACCGGGAACTCTCATTTACAATGAAAACAACTGAGATGAATCTTCTTAACAACTTTCTCCCACATTCTAAGAAAAAGGCAGACTCCCAATTGCTAAAGCTTAATCAGTCAGCATAAAATTGTTTTCTGTGGTCTAATCTTCCTATATTAACTTTATCGGTTGTGGTAGCACCAATAATGTCGCCGTACTACACGCCCTCACTTAGAGGCTATTGTGAAATAATCTCGCTGCCGAACAATCCTTCAGTATCCCAAAGTCAACTGGCTTGATCCGATCTCATTATTTTCACAAAAAAAAAAACAAAAAAAAAAAAAAAAAAAAACACAACAACAACAACCATACTGCACCATAACGCTGGTAGGCGAAGTCCAGAATGTTCTCGGCCGGTTCCCGGTTCCAAGCAGCGCCTTTCTCGCAGACACCTCCAGACGCACTCGTGGCACCTTCCATTACCCAAATGCCTTCTTGCACTTCTCTCAAGCTTCTACCCCCACTACCCTAGTCAAATGAGCGATTACTTGTATGTTCGTCACAGAGCTTACACTGCTTAGCCTAGTCAAAAGTGCAACTAGGTTACATTGTGATATTGTACGGTCACATAATACAGGTACTTATGTCAAGGGGCATATTGCTATTTTGAGGGACCGTAAGCAGGACTAAACTGTGACGCCTTCCTCAATAAAATGAACATACGTATTGAAAATGAATATGGAAATAAACTCCTAATCTTTTTAACTCAAAAATTTAGTTTGAATATTTAGTATATAATTAGTAATCTGGTAAGATATCTGTGTATATTATATCATTTAAAGGTATAATAACACTCGCATATAATTGATAACTTTAATTACTTAAATAAAACATGTCCACCTGTAAGAAATTTAAAAATTAATATACAAAAATGTTTAAATATTTTGGCGTTTTAATGAAAGATCTTTATAAATAATGATGAAACATTTTCTGTGTATATAATTTTTAATTTTAAAATAGATAGACATGTTTTAAATAAATAACATTAAAGTTATCAATTGTAAGTGAATCCCTGTTATTATACTCTTAATTTACTGTTATTAGTCAGGGACCGAATACCGAAATAATAGCGGTAAAGGTATTATGTAATAAGTCAGTACCGCTTAAATAGCATTTCATAAGAAAATACCGGTATTTCAGTAGAATCATACAGGTATTTGGGGGAAATTCATTGTGATATTTTCCGCTGAAATGACTCAGAGGAAACAACTACACACGGCTGAGTTTCTGACCGGGAGGTCCTAGGGTTCGAGTCCCGAGGGTGGCGGATTTTCGTCACTTATTATAGCTAGGCTCGTTGACTGGGTAGTCGAGTTAATGTCGTCAGGACCAGCCAACGGTCTTTCGCAGACGTCAACACGAGCTCGTTCGCTGACCTTGGACCTCACGTCCGGGCGCAGAGCTTGGCGACCCGTGATAGAGTGTTGAAAATTTATCGAATTTCTCCGTATAAATCTTGTCCTTTCTAGTAGCGATAAAAAATGGAGAAACATGTCTTCTTATCCATAAATGAGTCTTCCCACGCATACCAAACTTCCTTCTTGCATGACTGTGTTTATCACTAAATACGATTATTTGCTTAAATTTGATCGTATCACTAACATTCCCGAAAATAATTTTTTCAGTTGGCCCAGTTTCCTTATTCTGCACCATAATTATAACTAAAACAATTTTAAAAAATTGACATTGAACGCTAATAGACATATTAACTATTCTTACGCGAGGAAACAGATGCGTTATGTTTAATTCAAAATTAATGATTGAAGCATGTTTAATTTACACCCATGTATTATTTAAGAAATTTCATTAAGAAAAATTATTAATAGTACCATATAATATTAATTAATTTTAATAAATATTTTAAAATATTAATACTAATTAAATTTGTGTAAATTAATTTATCATTTTGTTTGTTAATTTATAAATTTAATTCAATTAAATGTTAATTTTAATTGAAAAGTAAAAATGTTAATATTAATAAACTCTTTTTTATTAATTAATAATGTTGTATATATTTCTTATTATTAAGGAAGAAACACTCTTCTCGAAGTGGGCTCCTCCAGATGCATTTTACAATGTAAGCTACCCGTAGAAGGGAACCCTTGCCCACATGCAATGTTAATAGCTAATAATAATAGTAATAAAAGTAATAAAAGTAATAAAATAATAATAATAATAATAATAACATAATAATTTACTTTTATTACAAATTTCTCAATATTTGCAGTTAATGTCAAAATATATTAACCCGTTTTTGCCCGAGTTTTTTATTTTGAATATTTTGACCAAATATATGTTTTAAAATGTTGATGTAGCTTCAGTAATGATGGAAAAAAATATATTGTTCGAATATTTCGGTAAAATGCCTTGTTCCCAAATGGGAACACCAGGAGCGAATGGGGTCGTATACAATTTTCTCGTTTGTGTTCACCAGGACACTAAAGATTTTCGAAATTGCCGCAAATGTCATTTGTTTTAGGTAAATGTTTCAGGAATATTTAAGTTTTTTCACAATTATTCGAAATATTTTATTTATAACATATAATATCAGAAACAAAAAAATAAAATCAAACCTGAAATACATTTTTTTTTAGAAATAATTACACAATGAAGAACACAAGTGAAGCAAATGTTTTGATGTGAAATGTTTTATTTGGTATGATATTCTTTGAAACAATGCCCATGTAAGTTTACTTTGCATTTTTCGCACGATTTTCTGGAATTTTTTTGCAAATGGACATCTGTTTTGTTTTGCTGCATCCACCAACCAGTGATCCTTCAAGTCAAATCTCACTGTTGATATGGTTCTTTTAGTAGAGGTTTTGAAGTTTTAGGCCGACCGCCCGATGACGGAGGTACAGCATATTTCTGCAAGTAAGTTTGAGTTATGTGTCTTCTAAACGCCAAGCTGTCCAAAACTGGATTGTTTTTTCCTTTTCTGTAAAGTTGCCAAGCATTCTGCACAGACGTATCTATACAGAATACAAATATTGGCCACCACCATTTTTTGATCGAATGGATACCTGTAATTAGAAATATTCTCGTCCATTCGATCGACTCCGCCCATATATTTGTTATAGCAAGAAATTACATGAGGCTGAGGTACAATAATTTTTTCTTTTCCTTTGAGACCACCTACTTGCTTCAGTAATCGGGAAATATAGTGTCACAGTTGCTTACCACATGGGCTGGACCGATTGTCCTTCCACACTACTACAGCCCATCCTGAATTTATTTCTGAACTGTAGTCAATTGCACCCGTTTTGTTTCTCAATACTTTTGTTTTGTGCCAAGGGCATTTTCCTATTCTGTTAGACATTATTGTACCAGTATAACCAATGCCCATTTCTTTCAGTTTGGCAGCCAGCGGAAGAGACGAAAAAAATCTGTCTGCGTATATTTTGTATGGAGCTTTTGGTAGCTTGTCAATCAATTTGAGGACGACATGCTCACCCAAACTGACGTTCCGCGGCCTGTCCTTGTCTTTTCCTCCGTATGGGTAGAATTGCAGCAGATAACCTAAGGGCTCACAGATGCACCACATCTTGTAGCCAAACCTTATTGGCTTTCCCTTCAAGAACTGCTTTGCTCCATGCTTGCCATAGTACGGAACCATACTTTCATCAATTGATAATGTTTCTATCAAGTGCGCGTGGTTCAGAAACCTTTCATTCAAAAAAGTAATCAGAGGTGTTAATTTAGAGAATTTATCTCCTTTATCAAGATTAGAATTATCAGCGCAATGAGAATACTTTTTTAGAATTTCAAATCTATTTCTCCTCATAGCGTTACTAACATAGGTATTGTACGTCTCACTGTCTGTCTCCATAACATTCTCCATCTTGGAACAGTCAAATAACCTGAAAGAATCAGAATTCCAATATAACATTTGAGCTCCTCACAACTGGTTTCAAAGAGTGGTCACCTTTCTGTGATGCATAAAGGGAAAACATGTCACAAAGAAATTTCATAACAGTGTCATCAAAAAATAATTCAAAACATTGCACTGGATCTGACGGTATATCATTGAACTGTAATTCTGGAAAGGGTCTCAAAAGTAGGATTTATATCTTCCTTCTTCCACTTTTGATTCATAATTTTCTTAGATTCTGCATTTCTATTGTCTGAATTTGAGGGAAAAACACTGTCTGCAATCGGTATTTCAATATCATTATCTTCTAGATCATCACTTCCAATGTACCTTGTACCACTCATTGTCTGGATTCGCGCTTCTGCATTAGCTTGCAACTGTCTACCTGAAAGATTATTAGCAGTTGTACCTTCTTCATCACCACTGTCCCTTCAGTATCTGCTCCGTCATCTGGTGGAAATAAATACACATCTGCCTCTGAAAACTCTTCTTCGTCCAGTAAAGAAAGGACTTCTTCCGCCGTTAGCCTCCTATAAAAAATTCGAATATTGTACCATAGTAAAAATTCTCGCAGTACGGGACGGTACTACACAAAGAGCTCTATGATCCTGGTGTTCCCAAAAGGGAACAACGAAAATAAAATGCTAATAACTTTGTAATAAAACGTAAATAATTTTTCATACTTCTCAAATAGTATTATTCATATTTACCAAACATATTAAAAACATTATTGTTAAAATATAAAGTTATGCAAATCTTTTATACTTACGATCTCGAAATCATGTGTGCAGAAAAAAATACTGCGAACTATATGCACCAATACTTCTCGCTCAAATGAACATTCAGTTGCAACTAACAATCCAACGGATACCGATAAGTTTCAGCTACTGTTAGATAAAGGTCAGATAGGCCAACAATCACCCGGAAGCAAAATATTATAGAGAAAGCATTCGATTACAGTCTGTTCCCATTTGGGAACACCGGGAAAAAACGGGTTAAACCCTTAATATAAACTGGGAAAATAACATTTTATTTTAGCCCTATTTATTAATGTGTAATTAAGATTTAATTGTGAAATGAAGTAAAAGGAAATCATTTTTTAACAAAAACAAAACTGGGCCTGAAAGCCTGAGCGTTCGTGATTATCTCAAGGTGTCAACGCTTCCTCAGTTCGCCGTAGGAGGGGCAGGGGAGGGAAGAAACGGTCCTACGCCTACGGCACGGCGCATACGTTGACAGCCTCTCCATGTGCGAAATACAAAGACAGACTTAGGTCATCTCTCAAGTCAGATGGGAAATATCTCGATGAAGGACACTAAGAAAAGAATAGATAGAATTTAATACAGTTGTTTTATATATATATATATATATATATATATATATATATATACAAAATAATAATTTAAACAATAAATATCAGTTATGAAATGATATTTGATTAATAAACATTTTGTGAGATATTATTAACTAAAGCAACCTATTTTGTCAACATGTATGAATGGAAAGCTATATTTCTTCATTGAAAATACCGGTATAATACCGGTATAACTTTTGGACGTCCATACCGGTAACGCCTATATATTGGGTATACCGGTATAAATGAATAAAGGTATTTGAAAAAGGTATGGAAAAATACCGGTATTATACCGGTATTTTTTACCGGTATTCAATACCTTTTCGGTCCCTGTTATTAGTAATGTTTTAAATATTTAAAACATATTAAAAATCTGTTTTAAAAAATATTTGTAACTTTCAGCATTACTGCTTACAAGGAAAACGATATACTATAAAGCATAGTAAGTATAGTAGAAATACTATGTATATACTATAAAAATATGCTATATGTACTATAAGTATATACTATATATACTATATTTACTATAAATATATACTATATTTACTATAAATATACACTATACATACTATAAATATATAGTATAGTATAAATTCTATACTGGGTATAAATGACTCCGACACATTTCCTCTGCAAGGACACGTTTTCGCCACCACCCCGCTGTCTCTCCAACCGCCTGTTAGGAAGCGGCTGTCCTAACTCCTCTTAATGGAGCCCGTCAGCCATTGATCGGCGCGGCCAGAAGGTAGCGTTTCCTTATGCAGATTCGCTCGCACTTCTTTTATCTTGCCGCTCGGGACCGCTCTTCTTAGCCTCGGTCGCTTCGTTTGTTTTTGGGTCGCGCCGCCCCCGTCACCACCGCTGCCGCCGCCGCCGTCGCCGCCTCCGCCTTCCCGCTCTGCGCAGTGGTCGCGATCAACGTTGTGCGCAGACAGCGAAGACGAGGAATGTGGATTGAAAGGAAAAGTGAAATATTCGATTCATTGGTTGATGTTTCTGGGCACGTCAACTGATATGGTCATTAATGTGTGTAGTGTAGTGTAGTGTAGTGTAGTGTAGTGTAGTGTGGTGTAGTGTAGTGTAGCGTAGTGCAGTGCAGGGCAGTGCAGTTAAGTGTAGTGAACGCGATTAATGAATTAAAAAACTTAGCCAAACTTATGTAGCTTATATTAAATTTTAGCATCACTATCATATAATTATTGGATAATATGAGAGTTGAAATATTTGTTATAATACTTAATATTAGTGATAGTATGATTATTGCATGTTTGGCTTGTACTGTACTCCTTTATTATTATTGTTATTATTATTATTAATATTGTTGTTATTATTATTATTGTAATTATTGTTATTTAACTGCCACCGGGTCATACCCAATTGTAGTTCAAATAAATGTATGCGTATGTAATCCCGTTAGTGAACATTTTGTCACTAGAGGTAACGGTAGCCTTCCTTGCTGCATGGTGAGATCCGGCGCCTGTCTACACAACAGGCATTTTCCCCTCACGGTACATCCCCCAGCGGGGCACCACCCCAGTCGGGGCAAACTTGAAGCTCCAGAGTGGCCTCACGGCAAATGTGGTACAATAGTGCATGTGAGTGTAAGTAAGGGGAGAGGATATGAAGAGAAAGAAATAACGCTTGCGGTCCGTGACTCGTTTGTAAGGCTAGTCGCAAAATGAGACGCAGGTCCGTGACGTGACGGAGAGCGACTCGTATTGAGTATCTGCTCGTGTGCGCGTCCAATAAGCTGTGGTTGGCAGAAACTCACACTGCGTCACATCACGGACCTGTGTCTCATTTTGCAACTAGCCTTTAGGGTACTGCTCCGGCATTTGCCTGGTACAGATCAGAGAAACCGCGAAAAACTGAATATCAGAGCAGCCGGCCGCTAGATTTCTCTTCGAGACAGCGTTTGAATTCGATCTAACATCGTAGGTAAGCCGATACGCCACCATCCTAGTAAAGTAAATACAATACAAATCCTAGGACCACCTGGTCGGAACCTTCATTTGGAGGCAATGCTGGTACTGAGATCAACTCAGCCGGTTGAAATATTCAAATAGTGACGATGGTGAGAGTGATACGATTTCCACTCACATACTAGTGGTTTTTATTTTTTAGGGTAGTTTTATATTTGACGAGTTTATAGTAAATAACTCTGATCCATTGATCCATAATCCCTGATCCATTGAGCAAATGCTGAGATGGCTCCTTGTTTTGCTTCTGGACATAAATGTAACTTCATTTTCTGTGCACGTCTTCTAGAATTCAGTGGGAAATACAATTATTCAAATTATCGTTTCCATGTTGTCACGGCAGGAAGTATTATTCTGATGGACAACATTGATAAGAACCAAAATTTATTGCCTTTTTATCCTTGAAAATAGATTTTATTACATGAGAGCTTTTTTTCCTTCAAAATTTAAGTAGTATATGACGTAGTGTAGGGATCACAGAAATATGAAAATGTGCACACAATTTACTTTTCCCCTTAGCACGTCATACGCAGTTTTAACTGTTTTATTGACGTAAAATAAATAAATAAATAAATAAATGACTTATTCGATTTCCCGTCATATTAAAGTGACCTCGTCACTTTAATAAAATTGTGAATAGTATGGGTAAGTCAATAAGTGGTCTTTAGTTACATGTACAATGGAGTTGTCTCTTGGATAGACACCTCTTAACGAGTAGAAACTCGACACAAGTGTTTTTTATCATGCCATGTTTGATCCGACAAAGTTGTGAATTGGTAGTGGTGCGATTATACATTCATATACTCTACAGTTCTTAAGCTGGCCTAGGCAACGTTCGCATTGTAATAACTCAGGACTTATTTAGTGACCTACCCTCACAATACAATATTTAATTATTAATTATGTAGTTAATTAAATTGTTGAAAGTGTTTTTGACGTGTTGTGCAAGGTTTCATGGTTTCTAGAGGCGAGAGGAAACGAATTATAAATTACATGAAATATCTATTTTGCTGACCGGCGACTGCCGTGTACGGAAGGAAGGTACTGTAATTATTTAATTTAAAATTTGTAAAAAGTTATTAAAACGTGTGAATTGTGTAAATGCGAATCCTAACAGTGAGCATCAGTATTTAACGTTCAAAATTGGAAAGCGCAAACAATGAGCAGGTGGATACTGAAGCCCATTTGCATGTATAAAAGACCTCTGGAGAGAACCGAACACAAATAAATGGTAATAGCTACTTGAAAGAAATATTTATTTCGTGTTTCGCTGGCGTCTGGTCTTTAGTCTCATAAGTGTAGTGCACGTTTTTATTAAAGGAGGTGGCGGTGGTCTTCCCGCTGGTTGGAGATATCCAGTGCCAACCTACACGTTGGATTGCGGGGTTGACCCCCAGAAGGTATCTCTCACCAGAGGAGCACTGCCGAGAGACGGGTGTCCCGACATGTGTGGAAGTGTAGGGCATGTTAGTATGTGTATTGAATTGAATTGAATTGAATTGAATTGAATTGAATTGAATTGAATGTGCCTTATTTTACGTGGCGAGACTCAGACCACGAGGCCTGCTCTTTCGTCTGAGCACACAAATTTTGCTACGCTTCTTTCACCCATCATGGGAGAAAGAAGGTATTACTTGGGCGACGAAACACGCGATTTGAATTTAGCTTAGAGTCTTCATTTAGGCTTGAGGATCTTTTACATGCAGTAAATCATGAACAATGAATGTTTTAAAAGGAAACTGTATATTCCTAAGATATTATGAGATCTTTTTCATTTTTTGGTGGTAGTGCAACCGTGCAACCTAAGCACAAGCCGCTACTGGTTGCCATTGTTTTACAATAGCTTTGATAATTTCAAATTCACTTTGACATTTATTGCACGAGTTTTCATTTTGACAGATGAACATAAAAATCACAAAATCCATCACATAAAATGATGTAAAATTTTGAATTTTTAAAATTTGTAAATAAATAATTACATACAACCTGTATGCGTATGCTTTTATCCCACGAACATATATTACATTTTACTAATTAAGCTGTGACAGAGAGGTTCACCTAGTGTAGCACAGTCAGTGGTCACGCCCTGTTCCGAGAAGTACTGAAAGGATGAGAAAAGCATATTGTGGACTTGGTAATACCAATATTTACCTGAAGAGACTTTAAGAATAGCGTTGAAATGCACAGCACAGCTATCTATATGACCAAGCACACCTATCTGTGGGACAGGAATACAAGATTTAAAAAAAAATAATTTACGAGCATTAGTAACTACTTCTGTCACTCAGTAACAAGGTTATATCTTGGAAACATTTACAGTTTGGAACATATCTGTCGGCGGCGGCGATGGCGACGGCGGTGGCGATGGTGTAACGGTTAGCGTATCGAGCTGTTCTACTCGGGCTGTCCTGATCGAAGCCGTGCATTTTTAAGGGCGAAAAAATCCTTCGAACGCCTTCCTTCAGAGGGGAAGTAAAGCCGGCAGTCCCATGTTAGTAGATTTACTGCATGTAAAAGATCCTCAATCCTAAATGAAGCCTCTGAGCTAAATTCAAATGCCTGTTTCGTCGCCCAATTAACAGCTTCATTCTTCCCTAGTAGGTGAAAGGAGCGTAACGAAATTTGCGTGGTCAGACGAAAGAGCAGGCATGAGGCCTGCTCTTCTGTCTGACCACGTCTGACCTAAGTCTCGCCACGTAAAATAAGGAATTCATTCATATCTCTGATGTACTTTCCTCCTCATTAAGGTGGCAAGTGAATACCATATAACGGGTAATATATTGGACCTATAAATTACCAAAGAATGTCTATCTCGGTAGCTAATTGGTTGGAGCAACTGGGTGTAAACCAGGAGACCTGGATTCGAATACCTGCCGGGACAATTTTTTGAACAAATTTAATTATTAAAATCCATTTGTTACACAGTGACAAGGTCACATCTCACAAATATTTACTCTGCCAAACATATTTCCGACGTAATTGCTTCTCAAATAAGGCGACAGGGTGGTGAAAGTTGAACATTATAATGTTTTTTAAATATATGAAGAAATAATGGAAGTCATCAGCGTCAATTTAATCTTAAGTTGGCGAGGATGACTTCCATTATTTCTTTATGTAACTACGTCAACAATACCACATCAAAATTCCCACAATTTCGAAATTTTGTCTTGGAAGATCCCATAATTGTTTCTTATTTTCTTAAATGTATTTCGGCGACAATTAACTTCAGGCAGGCAAAAAAAGATTTCCATGACAAGACAGCTGGACTGATCGGTCGTTTCCTTGGCTTCCTCCAATCAATTTCTGGCTCATGCCGGATCAGTATTGTACACCGAGAGAAATGTACAATACTGACACAATGTTCTAAACATTTTTAGAAATCGTTCATATAGTAAATCCTATTATTAATGTAATAAAACTCCCTAAATATTATTAAGTGTCATGTTATGTATTAAAATGTCTATTGATTATAGATTTTCAATTCCAAATAAAATGTTTTATTGAATTCCAAATAAAACATTTTAATTGGAATTGAATATCTATAATCAATAGATATTTTAATACATAACAGAACATAAACAGAACGTCACGAATTTAACATAAAATATTAAGGTTTAGCGAGTGAAACAACTTAAATTTGCAGGTGAATGTTCAAAGTAAATTATCAGAGATACTAAACTTGTTTCATGGATAAAATCATTCGGTGATTTCTACTTCTCATGACATCACACTTACTAAATACTGTTTAAACCCGAGTTTTCAGAAATATGACCAATTCGAATGGCTTTAGAGCTCACGTGACGGATGTGTAACACTGTATATAGTATTGTGCTCTGTATAAACGCTGTGTTTACAATTTTATTCATTTTAATGAAGTACGAGTTGTATTCTACATTAATGGTTGAAATACTGATGGTAGCGAAACGTCGCAAACTACGGTTTGTACCCATTTTGCTTATCAAGGGCCTGACAGGCACCCTAGGTAAAGGAAGCACGAGACCACGGGACTCTCGGAAGGGCGACCGTCCGAAAACCTCAGTCGCTTACTACCTGGCTAAAGGGACAAAAAGAAAATCTTCCCTTTGACGTTCCTGCATGATAAGCAGTGTTTAGTAAAGCCAGTTATTAAATGTAAACTATTCTTTTAGTAATTTTCACATTACGGGAACGTGTTAAGTAAATAGTGCTAGATGCATTAGTCGTTTAGTAATCTCCACTACATGCAGTCTGAGGATACTAGAACACAGAACCTGTTTAATCAATATGACTAAAGTGCACTACTATGGTTAAACGAAACTGCAGTTTCGTAATCGCGACTAAGAACTTTATTCTTCCAAAATGAACTATACCGTGTAGTTCAATCTTCTGCGTGATTAGTTGTATGGACTAAACATTTCTCTTTGTGTAAGCATTCCACGATCAAAGCACAAGTAAACTATCCTGTCCCTACTGTCCTCTTTAGGGCTACGCGAAAAGCTAATCCGTGAACATTTGAAACAGCCCCCATGATCGTGAAACTCTCCACAGAATAACGATTACTCAGCTGTCAAAAACCCAATTTGAGTCTCAAAGCGATAGGATGCAGAAACGAAGTGAGGGAGACGGAAGGTGGAAGAGTGTGAGTGTGAATGAGAGAGGATGACAATGAAGGGGTTAGGGTGAGGGTGAAAAAGGGTGAGAGTGAGAGTGAAAGTGAAGGAGGTGATGGTGAAGGAGGGCGGGGGAGAAGACAGGGAGAGGAAGAAGTGAAGATAAGTCGAGAGAGAAATCGATATTAGAATCGATACAGAAATCGTGTAGTTCTTGCGTCCGTGTAGTTTACAGTTCCGACCACTGTGCATCGACTTCTTCTTCTGGCGTCTTCTTCCCCTCGCTTCAACTCGTCGATTCTCCTGCGCGCCCGGGAGTAACTCAGACGAAGTCTTAAAGTGCGACTCTAACTCTACTTTGGAAAGAGCATTTTCGGATTTTATCGCTCTTTAAAATCGGGAGATGTAGACAGTTCGGTCATATATTTTTCTTTGCCGGTGGTTTTTGCAAAATAGGAAGTGCGCTCTTACTGCTGTGTTTCAAGTTATGGTGTTTTAATTAAGCGAGTTTCTGAGAGGCCTTGTAATCGAAAAGTAAGATATCACGTGCGTCAGCAGTAAGACTTCTAAACAGATAAAGAGAAAACTTGGTGAGGATCGATCAAGATCCTTCTTTCGCGGTTTTTTCTTTGTAATTTTAAACATTGTACAATACTATAAATAACATTGTTTCAGGGGAAAGAAATGTTTAATGGTCCTAAAATATTTCAATTCAAACTTATTTATTCACGTAAATATATCTTAACGATTATTTGATTTGTAATTATTTTTTAATTTTTACTTATTATTATTATTATTATTATTATTATTATTATTATTGCAGATGATTTAATAATATAAGCCAAATGACATATTTTACCTACATGTTTTACTTCTGTGCAGTTTTTTTATATATCCTCATGTTTATCAAAATTGTACTTCTAAGACGAATTTTCTTTTGAATGTTTCCTAAATAAAAATGTATAATTTAATAGAAAGAAGGCCACATAGAATCTCTATCAAGAGTAATTACTAAGGAAACTCATATATTTTTCAAAATATTTATATAACAGCCAGATTGATTGATTGTTAGTGGTTTTCGGTGCGACAACTACTGAGGTCCCGTATGTCTAGTGCATGCCTTTTCATTGGGAGGTTGCGATGATCTTCCCCCGCAGGATGGCGAGATCTGGTTTCGACTTACCATTCACTATCGAGGTTTTCTCCAACCAGGTACCTCTCACTAGCGGGACACCGCCCCAGCCGGGACAAGCTCTAAGCCTCCGATCGGTCTCCCGGCATGTGTTTAGTACAGTGCATGTTAATGTAAGTGTGTAAGGGGTGAGGAAAGAGCAAGGAGGAGGAAGGAAAGATCGGGCCGTGGCTCGTTTGTTTGGATACGGCTCCGGCATTCGCATGGTGTTGATCGGAGGAACTAGGGAAAACTACCGATCAGAGCAGCCGGTCGCCAGTATTCTCCTCCAGACAGCGTCTGAATTCGACCCAGCTGACAAGCTAGTGTCGAAAAGTTTAGTTGATTTAATTTCCTAGTGTTCCTTATCAGGACTATGTAACAAAAAATATATTTTGAAAAATTAATATTGACATAGGACGCTACTCGGAAAATACTCCCTCAGCTTGTTGGCCTTCTGAAAGCGAAGTAACAAAGACAACTATTTAAACTGAAGTTATTTTTAATAAACAAAACATTTAAAGAATTGGTATGGAATTCAAAACGTGAATTGATAAAAAAATCCGCACATCAAAAATCGCTTATTAGTCTTTTCTCAACTTTCTGATACAAACTAACCCCTTCAGTCTGACTGATCGACAAAAAATCTATAAATTAATAGTAATAATAATAATAATAATAATAATAATAATAATAATAATAATAATAATAATAATAATGTGAACAATATCAATAATTATAGCAATATGTCATGAATCGCTGAGTAAAATGTTTCTTTATAGCGTAAACCTTTCTTTTTTATTTTATAACCCACAGAATAAATCTAATTATTCATTTGTATAACGAACTTCTATTTTGCAACGTTAAAAATTGTTCCGTCATAATTATTATATTATTACCCTTCATCTCCTCGCACTTACGACTGGCTGCAAAACTATTCATTTGAGCCCCACAAAAGACCGAGAAATCACAGAGGCAAGCCTTCTTACCCTTATTTTTTAAAAAAATAATTAATAACATTGGAGACGTTTCTGAACTTTTGTCTCAGATTCAAAATAGAAGAGAAGATGCTCAGCTTTAGTTTTATGACAATACTCTCACGAAAAAAAAATTGGGCACACAAACTAACACCTTTCAGAAGCGAAACAAAACCAAGCAGCGTTCCTATTATTGTGCTCGTTGCGCCACGTAAAGTACAAAGCAAAACCGCGATGACGTTTCGTCCAGCACTGTGTTACCGCAGGCGACCACGAGTAGGTCCATCCTTCAAATATCCGCGACCCAGCGTTAGTTAACCTAATCAACTTACCCGCGCGCACCAACTAATTTCCTCGCCTGACGCATGGAGCGCTGCACAACAACGGGACTTCCCCGTTCATACACAGTGCCCACACCAGCTCCTAGCCCAGGGCTGTTATTTCCCTGTTGGCTGTGGAGAACTCGCCTCACATCGCCCACGGGCAACGATGCGCACGAGTTAAAATAAAAAGTTTAAATTGAACTCGCAGCTTTATTTTCCGGGCGCTTGGGACTGATAATCTGCAGTTTACTTTTTTGTAGCATGCCAGTTCGTCCCGGATTAGAACACTGGGGATAATTACAAAGGACGCTTTTACAATCGAGTTAAGACACACATGAGCGAGAGCGGATCGGTTAAGGCAATTATATTCACCTGGATCGCGCAGAATATATTTTTTCTGGACGCATCGGCCATGAAATCTTTTATCCATCCCTGGTTGGAGTAAAACGGATTTTTCAGTGGAAAGAGTTTGAATAAAAGATCCATATGCCTATGTCATGGCTTTTGTGAAAGCAATATTGAAGAATTAATGGAATTTGTTATTGTTACATTTCAACGCTCTCATGTAATTAAATCCTGCAACGTGCATATAAACCGGTATGAGTGAATTCTTTCAAATGTACTGTCAATTTTGGAAGTATTGGCGGTCAGTTGTTCATTCGCACATACACAAACATCAAACTGTGCCACAAATATGCAATAAAATTTTGAAATATATCTTCAGACATAGCGCAGTAATTTTTTAAACTAGATAATCATGTTTGTACTATCTTTAAAGCATTAAAACCTACATAATATTTACTTCTTACATGCGTATGAGACATATTGACGCCAGTCTTAGATACACGACATTTTAAGAAATATCAAGGCTTGCAAATTATTTATCAAGATAATCAAAGAAAACAATATATTGCTAATGTTAAAGCGGAACTCAACTGAATAGAGCCGCTTTATTGGAGATAAAAAAAATTTGTTTCAAAAAGTTCATTCAATGTACGGAAATCATAATTGAACGTGATTGATTTACATACGACAACATAGATCTAGAGGTAATGCATTATTTTGCAGTAAGTTGATTTAAAATTTACGTATTCAAGGATTTCTACCTTGCAAAATCTCAAACTATACCTCTGAATGGAAAACACACTGCTTTTTTTTATGTTACGAAAAATGTCAGATATAATCTGTCGTTGACATTTCAATTTATTAAAAAATGTTCTCTTTCCTACAAAATCATTGGTCTTCTCATCGCGCGCTTATGTGAGCGTGTGGAGTTCGATTTCGTCAAGAACAAAGATGTACGAAATCCGTTCGCATTTTCCCTTCTAAAAATAGTAATATGAGCATACTCGGTAAGTGAAATCTGAATTGCCGTTACATATAGTCTACATGTGCATTTTCTCTTAAAAAACAACAACAGGCCTATCAGTAACAGTACAAAAAGAAACAAAAAACAGCAAAGCATGTCAAATGATGTCATTGACTCAATTTAATTTTTTGTAAACAAAATGGCAGAATATTGATTCAGTGGTGAGGTGTAGTTGACATTTACATAATTGGAATGATTGAAGGCGTTGTCATTGTCAACAATATTAATATTGTTGACAATGACAACGCCTTCAATCATTCCAAAATGGCAGAAGTTATGAGATGACCCATTTATAAATTGTATAAACAATTATTACCAACACACGATCCGAATTTGCTGGCAAGTTTGTTTAAGAAGTGGCACTGGAATCTTATTTATGTACTAAATACTTTTCGTAACACTTTCCAGATAGTGTATCGACATAACGCCACCAAACACAAAACTTAACGGACGGCGACCGTTAAATTTAACAGTCCTCTGTACGTCAAGAACAATCGAAACAAGAGTTGTAGCGTAAGAGTACGTACGTAAATACTGTACAAAGGTAACGATTGCGTACTCCCATTCAGAGAAAATATTGATGATTTTTTCTTACAAGATGATGGTGTTACGGCAAGTTGAAATATTTGTTAACTCCATGTTTGGATTTACCTCTTCATATTCCACGCATCGAGACCACCGCATTTATAAAACATATGGACTCCGCTTCAGAAATCGGAGCAGATAACATTCTGAAGGCACCACCTCCGCCACAATCCTCACCAACAGGAATACTCGCCCAACCAGGTACGAACATTTCACATCACCGAACAAACGTCATTTCCTTCGTGACCCACTTCCAGGGGAATACCCACTTAATCCCATTCCGGGAACGCCACTCTCTCCATTTCGGGAAGTGGCAGAAAGACGCGGATGACGGAAAACGCGCGGGCGGTGGCGGTTCGCGCTCCCCCCCTCCCACCCCGCCCCCCACCGGAAGAGGCCACGAGCACCGCCGCCTCGGGGGCGCAATATTCGGAAGAAATGAAATTCCGCGCGAACTCGTCGACAAAAAATACATATTTTACGATGCAAACATGATTTCACACTTCCAAATATCGAGGGCTTCGGCCCAGCCGAAGAGCGGAAAAAGGTATAGCGGGGAAATAGAATTTAATGAATGGCACGATGATATTGCATTTGATTGCACATTCAGAAATGTCAATACACAAGGGAAATAGCATATGACCTGCACATCCGTTCCGCGAATATCGAACGCTTCGCGCAAATGGAAATAAAAAAAAGGGTCGTCCGTTTTCTATGGAAATGTTATGTATAGAACGGGGTGCCGTTTTTTTTTGTCGTCGCCGCCGCCGCCGCCGCCGTGCCGTACTCCCAGGAGAAAACATCATGTTTATCCAAGAACAGGTCCGAGTCTGTAAAGGCCGGCGAGTGGAGGGGGTCGGATGCCGAGGTTTCTGCGGGGCCGTTACGGCGTGCGGAGGTTTATGGCGGTTTGCGGCGGGGGCGGCGAGACCCAGGCGTTATCCGGCGCGGTGGCCGTCAAAACACGGTAATGTTCGGGGGGCGCCGGTCATATTTAACGCCTTTGTTGGAAGGACGTGAGAGCGGCCGCTGGTTTTTCTGAAGCCCGGAGGTGGAGGGCGGCCGGGTCACTGAGCAGATGAGGGCGGGTGACAACGGAGGCGCGGGAGCTGCGAAAAGAGGGAGACGGGAGGTGTGGCGATGCTTGAAGCAAAATATCGATACTCTTTCGTTCGATACTGGTAGTATCAATATTAATATTGATTAATCGGTAGTGTCGATTTCCAATCAACAGTTCGATTTCAAAACTATCGTTATAACTACATTTAAACTATGCGAAAAATAATTGCTACCGTGAAAATTGATTTTTAGAATTACTAACTTTATATAACAAACAAGAGCTCTTTTTATATCCACTTTCATCACGTAAAGCCGAAGTTTTCTTAGCAGGAGTTATTACTACTAATAATCGTTCGTCTTCTAATAACTACTATGAGTTTGCCATCTTTCTCAGAAATTGTCAAATTTAAACGAAAATTAGAGAACATTGGAATTTTTACAGTGAAGATAAAACGTTGAATAAAATTCGTACTCTGACATCTTATCAGAACTCTTGATTGGTTATCAAACTCGCCCCTTGGCAAGACCACGTGAGACAGGTCGGCACCGGATCTCACGGTCTAGTGGCCGAGGAACACCGCCACCACCCGGGATACCGCATGAAATAGACTTACAAGTGTAACGACCATAGCAGTTGACGTGCCTCGAAACACTGAATAATCAGTTTATCAGACTCCTTGAGTTGATTCATTGATGTTTCCGGTCAGGCCAACTGCTATGGCTTTTAGTCCCATTAGTGGAGTGAATTTTCTTTTATCCCGGGACGGAGCTGTGATTTCTTCCCCGCTGAATGATGAGATCCGGCGCCGACCTGCGTACTGCGTAGTGCGGACTCTGCGAACAGAGCTTTTTGCGCGGAGTCTTGCCTAACATTGTATTATGCCGGAATTACGACAGAAAACGATCTTCTTTTCGCCCAGACAAGGTAACACGACGAATTCTTCAATACTCAATCATTCGTACGCTGAGGTAAACTAATAGTACTTAAATAATTGGTTTTCAGAATTTTCCCTGGTGACGAGGTTACAAAACGAGGAGTCTTGTTGTCAACTGGAGTCATCGTTTGATGCTCTCCCCAAAACAAGCTATTTTGCAGCCTCAACAGACGGTTTCCTCTCCCGCTATCTTCCTCTGTCGTGGCACCGGCCCAGCCACGACAAGCTGTAAGCTCTCCACATGTCTGGTAGCGCAGTGCACGAGTTATGTACATAGCAGAAGAGACGCAGGCGCTCTACTCTCCACGACCTCTGGACAGCGCCATGTCGCATAAGCTATGACCAGCCGATTGATAACTTTAAAATATATCCTCTAGAAGTTTTCCATACGTACTTATATTATTCATGTTTCCTATTTACAAATACAGGGTGACCAGCGACTTGACTTTTTGGAATTCAAGGCATTTTACCGTTTTCCCAGGTCTGAGAATATAAATTTTCCAGGCTGTTTTGCACATTACAACACTTTTTTGTTTATTATTTAACCACACTATGTTACTCAAGCAATTTTATTTCGCAACCGAGTACTAGTGTAGAGTTTTGTACAGAAACGAGATTTGAAGAAAACTGATTTTTTTTGTTTTTCTACGAAGCATATGCTACTAATTAATATTCAGAGTCGTAAAATGCTTAGGAAAGTATTTTTTAGCCGAAAAGTCGATTTTGCTGTGATGCCAACGCAGCGTTTAAAGTACTATACTCATTAGACCGGTTTCGGAAAATGTCGGACCTACCATGTACAACAGTTTTCAACACGCAAGTGGGAATATTTTGTTTTTTCGAAATGGGATTCTGCTGTCAATATTAGGCCTACTAATCAGTTCTCACAAAATTAGAGGATAACTGTAGATTAAAGGCATACCTGAAAAGTATGCTTAAGAAAACTGAAATATTTTCATTTTTAATATTAGGAACTTTTGAATTTTCGGAATGAATACGTTTTCATATTTGCTTGAAACATCCCAGATATCGTAGTTTTGGGAATTTTGAAGATTACATAATCGATTTTGCAATAAAACTATTTTAAAAATTTGTTCAGTAATAGTATGTAGGATCACAACAGTGTTTTCTCTGGTTTAAATTGTTTCGAAACTTCTGGATTTTTTTTCAAAATAGAGATTTTTAATTTTTTTTTTAAAATTAAGTTTATTTTTAAAATATTGAAATGTTTTTGAACTTTCAGACTAGTGTTGCATAACATTAAAATATAACTGTATCCACAGATTGAATAAGTCCACAGATTATCTGTGGATTCACAGCTCTATCTGTGATCTCTAATGAATACAATAAATATGAAGGCAGTGATCGTTTAAACAGTTTCTCTATTTGTTAGTTACTAAGTAAATGTTTATCATAAACTTAGTAACATGTAAAATCAATAAATGAGAAAATATATTAATTGATTTTTCTCACAAAACGGACGTTGAACGTTATATTCACGTTTCATCAAGGTCATTTTGTCTTTCGATTATCAAAATATTGCTTAAATTCTGACTGACCCGAACATCTTGCCATCGACGACTCGTGAAACTCTTGTTTTGAGGTTAGAGTGCATCAAACTCGTACACTGTATTTCGTTGACTTTACTTAAGAGTGAGAGAGAGAGAGAGAGAGAGAGAGAGAGAGAGAGAGAGAGAGAGAGAGAGAGAGAGAGAGAGAGAGAGAGAGAGAGAGAGAGAGAGACAGACAGACAGAGAGTAGGATAAGGAAGAGGAACGAAAGATCTCGCGCGGTCAGTGGTCCGTTTGTTATGGAACTACCCCGGCATTCACCTGTTATTGATCGGAGAAACCAAGGAAAATCATCGATCAGAGCAATTGACCGTTCCATTTGCCTCCAGACAGCGGCTGTCCTAGCTATGTAGTCGAAAATACGCTACCGTCGGGTGTCGAACCCGAGAACCCCCCGGTCAGAGTCCTTACAGAGACAATGCCAAAGCTGTGTTGCAAAGACAATGTGAAAGTTAAGCTTAACTTATCCGGTACCCTCGTTTGATAAATATCCAATCACATACAATGATAAGATTCTTAGATTTTATTTCGTAAATAATGAATTCTTTCCGTTAACGTACTCTGCTGGACGAACGGCATCACGCGCCGGCGCCCAACAAACGCGCGCTCTCCTCACTCTTAGATGGCGATTCGATCTCGTTCGACCTTGAACTACAGGCGCCTCTGAGAGCGTTAAGGAAGTAATAACCGTAAGGGGAAGTAGTCGTTAGTCGCTATGCAACGTAAGCTACGGCTCACAAACGTAAGTTCGTTCATATTTTGAGTAAGGGGTTCCGCACATAAAATCCTATTTATTTATGATTAATTATGCACGTAAATCTTTCTCATCATTCTGAAATAAAGATAATAATGAACTGATTTTAGTCATGAGAGTGTAGGCGTGCAAGGGCGAAGTCCCACTTTTAGGAAATCAATGAATATAGGATAGCTTCCTTTGCAATTAAAAAAAAAAGACAAAACTTGTGGTTCTTTGAGAAAACTAACTTATGAAATTATTATATTACCATTACTACTATTATTAATGACGACTTTATTTTAGCGGTGTATTGTTTAAATACAAGTAAAAGGAATGTAAAAATTAATCAGTGGCGGTAAAACAGCTCATACTTTCTCGCAATATTAGATGTTATCGTTATGTACGACGGGTCACGCATGTATGTTCCATTCATTTCAAACGGAACTTACGCAAAAACTTCGAACTTTTACAAAAAAATTGTACATGACCTTTTCTCAAGAGCTACTTTTGTACAATAGACTTTGAGATAAACATCTCTATCTTCAATTTTGTAGTTTTATTTTTTTTTCAATTTTCGAAACATCGGGCATTTCAACGAAAATGAGACTTGCACCATTCTTTTAAACGCACTTCTCACTATTCAACAATAAAATTTAATCAAAAAATTTGAAACCATTTTTTAAAATTTTGAAAATGTCCGAGGGGCTTCATTTAAATTATCCCCCAAAATAAAAATATCAGTTTCAAATTCCAGGGGCCGCGACATCAGCCAGAACGATTAGGGAATATCAAATTTGGAGAAAATCGGCCGAGTGCTGTATGTACTAGCGTTGAGCGCCGACGGACACACCAACGTTTTGCCGTGAATCAACTTTTCGGTATGAAGAACGCACAAAATATGAATTCTGGCTATTGTTAGAGGATTTTTTTCTATATTCAACAACTGGATTTATCCACTTTTTCGTTACCAGGGACAGGAATTAAGAGATTTCGAAAATTCACCGCTTTTCGGCGCACGTGTGTGGATATTTGTACCACAGTAAAGTTTCAACCACTAGAGCCATTCTTGTCGAATTTTTTACGAACACTTTTTGAGAAGGCAGAAAAATGTCGATATTTCAGCAAAAACTTAAAATCTTTTACTCAACAAATTGTTCCTAAAAATGAAATTAGCGATGAACCTGACGTATATTTTAGCAATTTGCTAAAGTCAGCGAAACGGGCAAGCAGTTCTAAATATATGTATATTGAAATAAATAACTGAAACTAGTCTTTCCTACTATATTTTATAGTGTTTCGGTATGTTAATATTTTAAGTTACTAGCCTTGTGGAAGATAAAATATTCATTTTGTGAATATTATAAATAAAAAAAGTAACTTGTAACTTTAACTTTTTAAACCAAAAAAAACTCTTGCAAGCGACGGCAATCGTAGTTTTTCTGTCAAGTTTATACATAATTGTTGTGTAATGTAGAATACGTACTAAATTCAGACACTTTCCGGAATTTGTTAATAATACAGAAACTAGTTTCCATAAAGCAATTTACCAATTTCCATCAAATTAGTTCCTCTCCGCAGCTACACATTACTGCCAGAGCGTATAAAGTGGTATTCCTGGAAGCCACGTTTACGCTACCAGTCCTAAAGCACTCGTCGCATTTGCAGAACCTTCTTCGACGTTAGCAATTTTCGTCCTTTCAAAGGAATTTTCAACCATGGAAAAATAAAAATAAATCCGGCGGTGTCAGATGGGGAGAATTTGGAGGATGCCTTAATACAGAAACGGTAATTCTGCAAGGTAACTTTTTTAACGTGAACGAAGTAAGGATTCATTGTCATGCAAGAGAAACCAAGGATTATGTGCCCATTATTTTGTTTGATTTCTTCTGTCCCTAAAGCTACGAAGAAATTCCACATACTCTTCTTTTGTTACAGTACGACCTTCTGAGATCAACTCATAAGGGACGAGACTTTGAGTGTCAAAGAAAACTTCCCGAGAGACCGAGTCTCTGCTAATGTCTTCAAAAGGTTTTTGTGTCCATGGAGATGGTTTGGATACCTTGTTGCCTTGTTTAGACTCACCGTAACATTCCTTGTTTAGACTCACAGCTGAATCAAGTTTAATTTCCAGCGATTATGTTGTCCAAAATATTATCATCTTAGTGTGGAGTACTGAACAGACACCCATCAAGAACCATTCTTGCCTTTTTGTTTTCAGGAGGCAACCTTTTTTCAACTAATTTAAGAGATGTGTAAATTAATATATAAAGAGATATGTAGTCTTTGTGGAGAGTAGCATGAATGGTCGAAATGGTCCCCGGTCACTCCTCACACCAACGCAACCCTGGTGAATGCTAGTTATTTATCGTTGACTTATTAAGTTCATTAATAATTTTGATTATACCGATCAATCGTCAGTGCACACTCGACTCTCGACCCCAGACGATTGCTTGATCATCCTTGATCCCCAGGGGGTCAATATCGATACCCTCGTTAGAAATTCCCTAATACCTACGTTGATTTTAAAGAGATATGTCAGTTATTTCTGAATTGACACCTCTAGAAGGTTTGGTTTCGAGAAACAATTTCTATGGTGCCAATTACTGACAAGCAATGTGAAAATATTTCATCCATAATATCATGGGCAATAAACTCTAATACGCATTCAAGAAACATCATTGTACAGAGAATACATTATTTTGCATCGATCTCACTGAAGAAACAAGGAAGCATCCCGGAACAGGAACAACAATCGAAACGGCAGTCGAAATCCGGCCATAAATCTGAAAATGCAGCATCCGAGAGGAAGTTCAAAGTAGCAAATAAAAACTCCAGTGGCGCGGCGCGGGGTGGCGCGGGTCGGGAGCGGGGAAGGGGGCGCAGCGAAACGAAGGGATTAGAAAAAGTGCGGTCGCGAAAGGGAGGCTGCGTCGAGATAAAAAGAAAAGGAGCTCATTTGCATGAAGAAACGCAGACCCGATCGATGCCTGACGGGCACCATTAGGGCTCGCGGAGAGAGCGAATCCAGTTGTTACGTGGCGGACTGATCAAGACGTCTTACAATTCGTGGTTCTCAATAATGATTCGGTTGGCTTTTTTTTTCTTCTGTTACTCAAAGATCTCTATAAGATGATACTGAAGAATAGTTGCAGGTTTCGACAGTCGAAGTAGGAGCAGTCAAAATTGCTTCTTAAGCGATCTGAATAGAGAATTTTTTTTCTCCAAATGTTGAAAGTGAGATAGACGACTCTTCTGTTGAAGGTAAAAGTCAAAAATTGATTATTTTACTTCAGTATGAAGGTATTGGTAATGAAAAAGGTCTTAAGTATATAACTTATTTTAAACTATATACATAATATCACGTTATGGCAGGATGATATGATCAATTTGGGATGAAGTGAATGAAACGATATTGCTTGAATTACTATTTAATATGAATACTACATTTGATTCTAGATCGTACTGTTCATTATGAATGTACATTTGTTGTAAATGAGTTATGCATAATAACTGTCTAGTTCTTTTTCTTTGAACTATTTTTGCATCAATTTATTGACATGCATTTTATCTAGTTTTAATTTAAAATTTATTCGCTTTTACATGTAATTCCGATACCCGTGCGAGAACTCTCACGTGTACTTCCACCACTTCCTTATTTTACATTTTCATATTAATCCTTTAATAGTAGTTTATGCACTTAGTTTATTATGTTAAGCTTTATTGGATAAGTATATGTTTTGAAAAAGAGCGGCATTAGGAGCTAGTTTTCAAATTTGTACGAATGCAATAAAGCAACATTATAAACGCGTTGCATACGTTATTTTTTGTTTAATAGCATAATAATTTTATGAGAATCAAACTTAATTTTGCGAAACAACTTTCTTGTGATGTCTCGGGTATTTGACATCTATACGAGAAAACGGTGGTCGGCTATTCCGTTTGGCTCTACCACCCCACAATTCTCTCTCGGCGATTGGCTGAATGTGTAAAGACGCAATCATTCGTGCCGTAAAATCTAACACGTCATCATTTGTACGGTAAAATGCCCGATTATTAACGAATTATTGCAACAGAAAAGGACGTTTATAATTCTAGAATACAAAAGAAATATTTTTATTCAAGACCTTCTTATCCTCCGTCACTTGTTCTATATGTCTCTTTACAATTGATAACATCACAATACACCCTTGTCAATACAAACTTTTCTTTTTTAACTTTATTAGCAAGTAGAGAGATACACCCATGCTATTCTATCGTTTAGAGTATCAAGTAATTAGTTAATTTCACATTGAGTTGCAGAATTTACACGTCTCTGAGCAGGTGTGGTAATATCGAGAAGCGCTGGACCAGCACAAATGCAATAGAATGTAATGTAAGTAAATCTCATCCTCTTTCAATTAGTGTGAGAAACGTTTCTTTGAGGATACGTCCTCAAAATTTAAGTTTTTAATGCCCTAAAACGCTTTGATTACTAGTTACTTAGCGATATAAATTGAAATCTCCCCCCCCTCTCTCTCTCTCTCTCTCTCTCTCTCTCTATATATATATATATATATATATATATATATAATATATATATATATATATATATACGTGTCAAAGTCAAAGGTTGCAATGTAGGCTTTAAAACAAATAAAAGTTAAATTCCATCTTTTTATTCACTTCATCTGTTTACCTATTAATTAGTTAAATTTATTGTACTGTTGGAAATGAACAATTACTGTACTGTTGACCAAAGGAAACTCTCACATATCAGATGGCGCAGTTTTGGGTGTTTCGTCTCATCGTATGAAGTGTGTTTAATACAAATAGCACTCTCTTCGCCGGAAGCACCTTCCGATATCTTTTACCCACAAATTGAAGGATTTAAAGTTTATGATGTATTCTCACATTTTTGGAAACACTATTACATATATGATGTAAAAACATACTTTCGTAAAACCTAGAACATAAGCCGTATGTGGCATGAAAAATACGCTGTCCCTGCTTTACTAACCACATTAAATTCACTTCTTCCCTCAAACGAATTATTATATGATATCGTGATCTTTGTTTTGCCCTGTTTATAAATACAGCTTAAAGACCACAGTTGAAAGTCATAACACGTAACCATATTTCACAATTTTGCAAAATGATGGCAGTAGAAATGTACATTTGCGTTAATTGGCGTCAAGTATCCATGTTGTCAGCTTTAAAACGTATTTGAGCGTTAATGTTTCCCAAATGAAGCGTTGAGAAATAACTGTAAAAAGGAAAGAGAAAATCTTATAGCAATTTTTTTCTTACCTGCTCTTCGTAGACTTGCACTGCACAATGAACTATTTCTTCAAATCAGTTGTATAATTTATCAAGAAACGCTAAATGCTTAATAAAAACTGTGTGATTACAAAAAAAGAATAATTAGGGAAAGCGATACATTTTTATTGTTCATCTGATTAGATTTTTTTATTTAGTAGAGAGAACTATATTTCTCTCACTTCCTTAAGGTGTAAAAGTTTTAGTGTCTCTTCCAGGAAGTGAGGAATACAAGTACAAGCTATATTGATTAACGCGCAAAAAATTCTCCCTATAGCAGGAACGTACTTCCTTTGTACTTCCACAATCAATAAACATAATCAACAAAGTCGCATGTGTTGGAATAGTAAACCAAACTGTAAGGAGGAAACTTGAACAAATTTATAATGCACGTTAAAAGTGGTCAATGTACCATTTTTATCTTCGATGAAATGCGTGCCATTTGGTAATAAATCATTTAACCGTTCGGTACACACTTCACTGTAGTCATCCACCCACTTTAAGTAGAGCGTTGGGAACAGTAAACATGACTAATGAATCCAAGCCCCTTTGTGTTCAGTACTACCACCTTTCTTCATATGCAAATGATATACTCAATCATGGGAAAAATCAAAGACAATAATACAGACCTCACTCAACACAATAATATATTTCTTTCACACACAAACTTTTACAGACATATCAACAGAATCAATGTATTTACAAAGACATATTTTTCCACACGAATCACTCACAGGCAGTCTTGAGAGCTGAGGCGAAGATATTCAAGTCCTCGAGAGGGCTCCAACAACGTAGTGCTCTGGGCTGTTCTGTCGACGAGCGGGACCGAAAAGGAGGCAGGGAAAAAAGGAGGAAAGAAGGAAGGGAGAAAAGGAGGAACAGAGAGAAGGGAAGAACACAGCGCAAGGGCTACCTCTCCGGAGCTAGTGCGAAGGGACGCACGTTTCGCAGCGTGCAAATGGAAGTTTCGAAAGATCCTTTTTATAACCGTTTTCCTTGCATGCCACTTCACTACGATGTCTCGCGAACTACACGACAGGGCGTCTGCGAATCTGCACTCCTACGATGGGACTGCTTTTCGAAAATAGCATTTAGCGGAATTTAATATTGAACAGAAAACATTTACAAGTACATGTGAATTTCTTTAATTAATGCAATGCTTAAGAGAAACTCAACCAGAATTTTTTATATTTTTATTTGTATATGGGAGTGTGGCGCTTTTTCGACTTGAATTTCGTATAAAGTATTTTTCATATATACAAAATTTAAAATATATGTTTTTGTTGGTTAATTGTAACGTAGACAAAGTTGAGACTAAATCGTTGCTATAAAAAAGAAGTCAAAATTATATCTGTGAATGTGTGTCGTCGGCTTCTGACCATGAGCTGGAAAGGTCTGAAGCCTCCCCTAACGTCCTAAATGCGCCAATGATTTCATGAAACCGTTTTACAAAAATTCTATAGTCATTTAGTACGAATGAAACAGACTTTCTGATAACATTTTAGATGTTAAATTGCATTTACAACACAGTTAACAAAAATTCTGAACTCTTCAGAATGGTATTAGATAATGATATTCAGAAGTGTTAATACACACGAATTTTTGATTGAGCAATTGTAGAAGAACGTCAGGGTCATGTGAAAATTTTTGAATGTCGTCTTCTAAAAAATATTAACATAAACAATATTAGATTTTGTAATACTTCAATCGTCAAATTAGATTATTGATAAAATAATTTCATTCTAATACTTTTATCTGTTTGTTAATAATTTACAAGAATGTGATAGAAGAGCAAATGTAGGTATTTGGATACATATATTACGGAGCTAGTGGCAAGCAACGTTCCCGAATTCAACTTAATCAAGTCTCTGAATAGTACTGCTGACATCAGAACATGCACAAAATTTCAAGTTCTCCTCGAAGCAATATCAGCATTCGATTTTTCTTCTCTCGTCTAAACGATCAAGAAATCTGGGACTTACGCATAATGACGGTCTAACACGAGAATTCTCAAGTGTTCATTTCACGAACGAAGATATAGTACAGTATATACAAATTCGGGAATAACATGAAACTAAAAAAACAGAGCCCCGGAATTTCGAATCGTGCATATCCAGCCGTGCAACGTCGGAAGAAAGGGATCTCATTTAAGCCCCGAAGACGAGGCAGAAGCAATCTCCCGAGCTCTATCTGGCGGGGCGGGACTCGTTGCTGAGCAAACGGTATTCGCGTCGGGAGCGGCAATGACTCGAAGCCAATAGCGGCGAAACACGGACGAAGGGAAAGGGCGGGGCGCGGGGCGAGAGGGCGACCGGGATCAGGTCTCGCTGGCGGTAGGGCGGGTCCTAAGAGCGGCGTCCGCATTCACCCCGCCCTTTCCTACGGAATCTGCATGGAGATTTCGGGAACACACGGGGAGACATCGTCAGGCGAGCCGGAAGGAGGACAAGATGTCCTGGGCAGGAGCAAGAAAGTGGTGTACTCTTGAGTTAATCAGGGACGGGAAAGTGTGGGGAGCAGTGAAACTTGGTACGGAGGTTTGGTGAACGATGAAAAGGCATAAATAGCTTCAAGTGTGAATTGATGTACAGAAGTAATGGGATAGTTCTTATTTACGTGACAGGGAATTTAAAACTTTAAAAAGGCGTTAAGCGGGTTGAGTTGAAAGAAAGAGAACACAAAACGTGAATGCTGAAAGAATTACATAGGTATTAGATATCGTGAGGGGGGGATTGGAAAAGATAGATAACACATCTATCCGAAAGGCCTCTGATAACAGGACTGTAGGCGCAGTGAGCCAGTAGGAGAGATGGTATTAGACCAGGGCCGGGATCCATCCTTATCAGACGCGCAGCCGTCTAGGACGGCTTCGGCCGGGATGAGGGCGACGGAAAGGACCGAGGTCTGTGGAGTGAGGATGGACACTGGAGAGGACGGGTGAAGGGGGAGGGGAGGAGGAGAGCTTTCGTCGAGCCATCTCCAACGCAGCTTCTTGCAGATCCACTGGGGAGCCCGCGCCACCGCCGTTTTGAAGACAGCAGGACCCCCAAAGCGATTGAGGCCCTTCGATTCGAGAAGACTCTCTCCCTCTCTGTCTCTCCGACCGCCCGCTCGCCCACGCCGTCCGAAGGGAGTATAAGGATTTGGAACCCCCGCCGCGTCGCGGAGCACAGATTCCCAGCGTACATCGACGACTTCGTTTCCAGGGTAGGGAAAGGATCTCGTTCTCTCGACAGAATATGAATAGCCTTTTTCCCCTTTACGTTGTTTACGAAATTCAGTTATTTTCTGTGTGCGTTATTTATTTTCCTAATCTCAATCTATCTAGTCGACGTACACCAGTAAAAAAATTATTGGGAGTGAATGAGTACTGAGCGTTACACACGTTTTTCTATCGCAAAGTGCGAAAAAATATCACGATTTATTCGAAGACCATTTTTCGAACAAACCATGAAAATTATGTTATTCAATATATTGCGTAATTGGGTTAACATTATAGGATGTACATTGCGCCGTAATACTGCATTTTATTATTCATGTATATACAGTCTGTGGTTTTCCAGTATAATGCAATTGAAGAATCAATTTTGAAACATTATGGCGTGATCCTTGCATCAACGCTTTTCTAATATGAGGCATTAAAGATATTTTTGACTCCAAAATACACTCGGCAAATTCATAAACATACATCCCTATGATGAAACACATTATTTTACGATTACTTAACACGACATTTCAGTTCTCCACGATTTAGAGAGTTGAGTAAAACATGTAGACGCAATTTATAAGACGTGGAAGACCCGAATAATGTACCATCGATGTGACATTTTTAGAGAAAAGATGGGACGTAGATCCACATGGTGTGTTATGAGTTACGACGCAAAACTAACAGATTGTGGCGAGGGAGCGGGAACATCACCAGGATTCGAGGAGAACCAGATAAAGAAAACACAGGCAATTGACAAAAACCATATGTCCCACAACAGTGCTATTTCTGTAAATGTCTTAACAGCGGCAGTCGTCGATGTAACTATCCTTCGATGTTGTAGGGCTTCAATCAATTATGTCATTAATTTAAACATTCCCCTCTATTTTATTACAAGGCAAAGTTAACTGTTATCTCATTGGCTGAACTCAAAACGAATTTCTAGGTTAGTCTTAGTCACAAGTTAAATATCTAATACTGATTTTATGTCGTGTCTTATTAATACGACCGCTGATTTGAACGCTCACGATATTAATATTTATGAAGGGTTACGGAAATTCTACAAACAGGAGACAATCTCATTTATTTTAAACACTAATATCTTTGTTAGTATAGAGAAAATTAACCCTAGTTGAAGAATTCATAAACATTTGGCTCCAGTAAGAACATTTATGGATGACCAATGTGTCAACAATTTACTTTGCCATACAATATATTTCTCTCTCGTCAGTTTGTTTGCGGTTTCAAACCCTCAAATGTATCTTAGTCACCTTGATATTGATCTACATCACAACCATCACCATCCCATCACCATTAATTACACCATTGATAGGTAGAAACACTCACATATGAGTCTTCATACGTTCGTGAGCCTGCGATCCATCTACGTTGACGTAGGCTGCAGAAATGTGAACAGATTTTTCGACGATATACCATTGCTGTCACAAAGAAGGTCAAATTAACAAGTTCTGTACCTCTGGAGACAGAGCTAACACTTCCAAGAATTGAGTTGGACTTGCCATGACGAACTAGAGTCGAACAGAAAATCTTGAAGTGTTCCCTCGTCCAGGTCCATATTGGGACGAATAATTTCTGACGATTAATGGGCGCCATGAAGTTTGTTATAGTGTATTTTGCGGTTGAGAGCCTGGAAACTATCTGAAAGAATGATTTTTGTTGTGCGCATATGACGAGTCACTGCTGAGCAAGTACAAGCACTGCTCTGGAAAAGTCTCTTCCACTAGCGATGAGCGGCTTAACCTGAAGCTCGACAGATAATTGCTGACTTTTAATAACATACGCTTTAGAAGTTTGTTTCAAGGTACTCGAACAACATTCTTTTCTTCTCATTGATAAATGATTGAGTTTACTGGTATTTCAAGATTCATTCACGTAATCATATGTCCTTACTCGTATATATCAGAGGAGTTGAATATTACAGTTTTCTAGTGACTCAGTAGTAGCGTTTTCTATATATTACTTCCGAAGTCTTCTTAGAGAATATGACACTTCTTAATAGTTGGCAAAAAAATGCTGCAATTCTTTATATTCATGATATTGCGAACAAACATCTCTCTGCAACAAGTCCTTCCGGATCTCAACCAACACAGCGCACAATGCCTTCTGCTCACACAACCGAATGTCTTCTCCATGAGCGATGTGCATCTTCTGAAATCCAGGACAGCAGCTCCATTTTGGGTGGCGCCTTCATCACCTGCCCCGTCACATTGGATCGGCACGGAAACACGTGCTTTGCTACTCGTGTGAAGCATGCATATCCACGGGGCATGCAACCTGTTAACATATCTGCTGTTCCTGTTCTCTTGATTTCCCCGGTACGCTAACCGGTTATTCGGCGCGTCAAAGCTTTCTTCATGGCATCCACCAGCAGTGAAGTGATGTTTCTGCACGGTCGAGTGAGCAACTTGCTGCTGCTGCTCTATTGAGTACGAAACCGGCTCACAGCTAATCAAATTCTGGTAGTTCCTTTACCTCACACGTCGCACTGAATATTCTTCTGTTGGGCAAACACCATCTTCACGTCGTTCACGTGGTGTTGGAAGCTGCTGTTGGCGCTCTACAGAGCACGCAATCTTCGGCCAGTGATTCAGCAGGCTGCTCGGTCTCGATTGAATTGTGCCACGCTTTCATCACTTGACCGATCTCCTCTGACCGCGACTTCTACGAGTGATGTTTCTGCGCCATAGAGTATGAAACTTTCTGTGTTGTTGCTACACAGAGCACCCAACCTGAGGGTACCCATTTAGAGAACACCCGTTCTACGTGCTGCTCGGTCTCGCTTGAAATGCCTCGTATTTTCATCAAAACGGCGCATTCACAGACGAGTCAATGTTCTTACACTTGTTTGTTTCACAGAGTTTGCAACTTGGTACTGCTGCTGCTCCACAAAACACATAACCGCAGAGTTCTGATTAAGAGAGCACTCATATTACACGCTGACCGGCGTGGTTTACTACGTCCCTTATTTTCCACGTCACACGTCTATTCAAGGACCATGGACATCCCGAGAGGTTCCATTGCTGTTGCTGCTGCGGAGTACTCTCAACCCAAAGCTGCCGATTCAGGAGCACTCATCCCACATGTACCTCGGTGTAGCTCGAAAGCCAGTCCTTCATCACACACAGAACGTTCACCCGGCCCGCGGCCGTGCCTCGCCGTCTCCACCCACTGCCGTCGCGGTCGCTACTGCTGCTGCTGCGCGGGGCTATACGCAGCTCTCCTGCGCGCAGTCGCCCATCATGAGCGGCGTGCGCACCGTGACGACCTCGCGGCCGGGCAGCAGCGCCATGGGCGGCGGAGGCCCCACGGGCGATGGCGTGCAGCGCGGCGTGCACCGCGGCGTGGTCCCGTGCGCGCGCAGCGTGTGCGAGATCTGCGCGTAGATGGTGGGCTCCGGCGGCGAGCGCGGCGGCGGCGTCACCCCGCACCGCGACAGCGCCAGCTCCGCGTACTGCACCTCCTCGCCCTGCGCACACAGCCACGCGCGCGCATGCAATGGCAAGTGACTACACTGTATAACTAGAGGTATGACTTCAACTGAATACAGGGTTTGTCAGGCTAAATGTTGCTAACTTCTATGCTCCTATTTAAGCAAAGTGGCACTTAAAGGTCACAAGGTGGACGGAGAGATTCAATCCGCTCCCTTACGCCTTAAGGTTTGGTACTGGAGCTCCCGATTTGTTGAGAATGGTATCCTCTCCGTACTACACCTCCTCGCCTTGCGCACACAGCCACGCGCGCGCATGCAATTGCAAGTGACTACATTGTATAACTAGAGGTATGACTTCAACTGTACACAGTGTGTCAGGCTAAATGTTGCTAACTTCTATGCTCCGATTTAAACAAAGTGGCACTTCAAGGTCACGAGGTGGTCGGAGAGACTCATGCAAACCGCTCCGTTATGACTTAGGTTTTTGATTCTGGAGCTCCCGATTTGTTGAGAATGGTATCCTCTCCGTACTGTACCTCCACGCTCTGCGCACACAGCCACGCGCGCGCGTGCGCGGGCGATAACGCGATGTGGCAACTAAAGGTATAACTTCAACTGAATACAGAATGTTTCAGGATAAATGTTGCTAACTTCTGTACTTTTATTTAAACACTTCACAGTCACGAGGTAAACGAAGAGGAAAACACTGACATCCAATCTGGAGCTTCGTTATGACTCCGTTTTTCGTTATGAGTTTTTGTAACTGGAGCTCCCGATTTGATGAGAATGGTATCCTTTCCTTCCAAATCGTGACCTTGTAGTGCCACTATGTTTAAATCGAAGTGTAGGGTATGTAGGGGATTGAAGATGATTTCACTTTGCCGCCAAAGAAACTTTTGTGGAAATCTTACAAAACGAGGTTATATACGTGGCATTTAACCTTGATTATTGTTCATCGTTCCCTGAGTATTGACATCAGTTACAGAGAGAAGCTACTGTTATGTAGTCCTTTCATCTACTAAGGATACTTATCATAATCATGACATGCACAACAAATATAAAATGCCTGAAACAATGTCAAAACTGCATTGATTATAAATAGATTTGGTCAGTAGAAGAGAAGAAACTGTGAACGGATTTTTTAAAAGATGGCATTAAAAATAAAGTTCAAGGCAAGTTAATAATCAAGGCAGAAAAGAAAAGAAAATTTCCTCAGAGAGGACAAAGAAAAAAGGTGATAAAATGTTGGAAGGAGTAAAACCCATTGGCGGATGTTTGAAAATGACATGTAATTCCCAGCCGTAATTAACGACAAGAATATCTCTAGGGCAGAAGAAAAGTGACACTGCGTATAAACCGTTATTTTGTAGTGAAACAAACAAAAATGATTACAATATGGTATATTTGCTAGGGAAAATAAAATACAATCTTTCACCGTGAAATGCAAGGCACTGATGAGATACAGTTCGGCAAAATGATAATTTTTGTATACAAATTACAGGACGTGTTAAAGTTGACTCACCCTGTATGTAATAATTCTTGTAAACATACGATATACGAGCTGCGTAAGAGATAAAACTGACATTTGGAGACAGAGCCCAAACTACTAGGACCAGAAATGTGTCATTTGGATCGTACGTTCCTTTCACGATGCGTACAATACTATTTTGAAATTTACGAAAATATATCCTTTAAAGAGAGAAAGATGTAACTTTTGTACAGTGTGTGGTATCTTGTCTAGCGCAATCTCTAAAGCATGCAGGTACTAGGGATTAAGGGACAGCGGGGCGGAGAATGACAAATGGGAAGAGGCCTGATGCGGTCAGACGGGGAGAGCGAGCTAGCGGGGTTTAGAAGGGATGAGGGGAGAGGGGATAGGAGGGGCGGGATTGAGTGAATGGGCGGGATAGAGTTGAGGGGTGGGATACAGTGGGTTGAGAAAAGCTGAGAGGTGGGATAGGGTGGAGGGAGTATGATACAGTGGAAAGACGGGAGGAAGTAGGAGAGGGAGCGGGGTGGAAGGAAGCGGTGAAAACGAGAGGGGATGTGATGGGGCAAACATTTCACTAAGATTTTACACTACGTATTTGCACTATGGTGTTAAATATTATAACTTAGCTACTTCTAACGCTAATAGAGGAAGTGTGATAGAGTGAAGCTGACGGAAGGAAGGAGTTGAGCGGGTGGGGTGAATGAAGCGGTCAGAACGAGGGGAACTGGGGCGGGCAAATTTTTCACAAAGATTTTACACCACGTACAGCTTTTAAGGGCAGTGGGATGGAAGCGGGGGAAGGATAGAAGGGGGGGGGGGGCGGTCCAACAAGGGGGGGGGGGCGAATATTTAAATAAGATTGTATTCTTGGCTATCCGGGATGAACCGCGTCTCAGTCGAAAGAAGCTAACGTTTTGGCCACTTTTCACCTTCTTCCGAGCTATACTGCTGCCGAGAGACTAGCAATATATAGGAAGGGTACGTGAGCCGAATGGCCGTAGCGGCGACCAATAGCAGCCTCGGTTCACGTACACGCTTGCTAACCTATCGGTTGATTTGATTTTTTCGTGATTTCAGGCGCGTCAACAGCTTCGGGCATTAGTCCCGTTAGTGTAGTGCATGTTTTTTCTCGGGAGATGGCGGTGATCTTCCCCAGCTGGATGGCGAGATCCGGCGCCGACCTACCATCGGCTAGCGGGGTTTCCCCCTAACCTGGACTCTGCCACCAGCGGGGCACCGCCCCAGCCGGAACAAGCACTAAGCACCCGACTGATCTCCCGGAAGATGTGGTAGTGTAGAGCATGTTAGTGTAAGTGTGTGTGTGTAATAGGAGAGGATAGGACAAGGAAGTGGAAGGAAAGATCGCGCGCGGTCCGTGTCCGTTTGTTAGGGTATTGCTCCGGCATTCGCCTGGTGTTGATCGGAGAAACCACGGAAAACTACCGATCAGAGTAGCCGGCCGTTAGAATTCTCCTCCAGACAGCGACCATGACCTCCCGGTCAGAGGCGCTGCAGTGACATCAGTTGATGCACTGAGCTACCACTCCCGGTCTAACCTATCGGCAACAGTATAGCTCGGAAGAAGGCCACAAGATGGCCGAAACGTCAGCTTCATCGACCATGACGCGGCCAATCCCGGACAGCCAAGAATGACTCCGGCCACAGAAGTGTACGAATCCTTTTAAATATTTGACACTACGTATAGCATCCATTCCTAGTAAATGTGTCTCACCTGGCGCAGCGTGGGGAAGCGCAGATGGTGCGGCGGCCCGAGGGGCCGGTAGGTGCCGTAGAGGGCGCCGTTGCAGTGCGCGGCCGAGGGCGAGGGCCCGCGGGGCGAGGGCACGCGCGGGGGCGCGGCGTAGGCGGGCGTGGGCGTGAGCAGGCCCTGCGTCAGCGGCCCGGGCGTCTCCGCCAGCTGGTACTCCGCGTCTGCAAGCGCCCGCTCCCATTGCGCCTTCCCGAAGCGGCCGACGCCCGCGCGACCCACCGACGCCAGCGCTGCGCCCACACGGCGGCGCTCAGCGCATTGGGGCTCGCCCGCTCGCGGGAGCGGGGTCGCTCGCTGTTAGTGCGGGAGGTGCACGCTCTCACACGCGGGTGGTTTCAAAAGCTTCATCTCACACACGATCAATCTAGCCAGAATATTCTTTGATGGTTAAGTGCGCACGTTTACAGTATTTACTGTCAGCCACCGAGCACTAGTTCAAACAATATATATATATATATATATATATATTATATATATATGTATATATATGTATATATATATATATATGTATATATATATATATGTATATATATATATATATATATATATATATATATATATATATATATCGGTGGCTGACATTTTAATTATTGTAAACGTGAGCACTTAAGTCTAGCTAAAATTGCGTTTATTGTTAAACGGTTGATCATACTTCGCAAACCGCATGCATAAATCGCTGGCTGTTATTGGGGTGGGCGCACTCTCACACGCGGGTGCACTCGATAAAAAGTTTAGCCGAACGCATGATCACCCTAGCCACAAATTCGTTTATTGGCTAGTTTTATAAACGGGGTTAAACATTATAATTACAGCAAACATACGCACTTTTAGTCTAGCCAAACCCCTTTTATGGTTGATCATACTGATGGGAAAATCACTCGCTGTTAGTAGGTTAGGCACGCGCTCACACTCGGGAGCACAGCACATGGTTAGTCCCACACATCATCAGTCCAACCAGAATATCCTTTATTAGCTAGTTTTATAAACGGTGTTAAACATTATAATTACAGCAAAACCCACACATTGAGTCTCGTCAAACCCCATTTATTTTTAATTGGCGGATCCTACTGATGCACAAATCGCTTGCTGTTAGTGAGTTAGGGATACGCTTACATGCGGTTAGATTCGCGAAAAGATTCTGTCAAATAGTTTTCTATATTGACGTTTAATTGATATTTCCATTAAGATATTTAGTCTAATCACTAATGTTTCATACGCTCGTTTGGCGGGGCAAACACCGAGTTTATTGTTAAATGATTGATCATGCTGAAGCGAAATTCTATCAGTCAGTGGGTTAGGCGCGCGCTCACACGCGGTTAGACTTGTGAAACGTTCTTGTCGAATGCTAGATTATACATTCATGTTTAATGTTACCCAAGATGCATTTTTTCCTACATAAACACATTTGGTCTAGCCTAAAATACGTAATGGTTACATTCAATCCGATGTTTAGTATACTCAATGATATGATAATTGTTAATTTCGTAAATATGTTTAGTCTAGCGAAAAATCATTTGTGGTTAGTTTTACACGCATGTTTTTATTCAGCAAACAGCGCTTATAGATAAATAGCTGATTATACTGATATGCAAATCGCTCGATGTTACTGGATAAGCGAACTCTTCCTCACTCATTTAACGCACAGAATGTTACCGACAATTGATTTATTACACACGTTTAGTCTAGCCAAATAATTAATAATTATTTCCATACATTTAATCAGAACAAAAACGCGTTTACTCTTAATACTCATTAGTAACTCAATTTCTTCCGCATTTTAATTTTAATACAAAATTATTTATTTTCTCAGTTATCATAAAATAATTTTATGTACTTCATAGTTAAAAATATGCCAACTAAGTACTTAAAAAAATCATATAACATAGTTTGGACATGAAGGGTTCAAATCACCATGTTCGTGATATGTTGGCTTTTCAAGTAGCTAAATGACTGGTCGAGTATGACACAATCACAAATCTTTTACAATAACAAACAGAATTACCAGATGAGGCCAGACAGAAAAGTGTGGGTATTGTTACAGCAATCAAACAGGGCTTGTAACGTTTAGTCAAGTCTGTAGCCACATGTTGCTGACACTTGATTTGTTGTTTTCACACCGATCGTTAATTGAACGTACACATACACATTCAGCCAAACATTTCACACAGCCTCAACTCTCAAAATATTTCGTTCGAGAGCACGTTTTGAAGTAATGAAAGGGCATTAAATCTTAAAAATTTATATGTTCCCGGAAAAAAATCTACTATATATCTGAGCTGAACTTAATCTTTTTCTGTTCAGCTAATGACCTTTCAATGCACAAACATAATGCGATAATGAATAAACTAATAAGAAATTCAACATCATTTTTAAACGACACATGGAAAAAAGAGTGTCATACTTTAAAAGAAATGTAACGACACATTGAGTTTTTTTTATCTATTGTAAGAATCATAGAAACTTACAAAAGCAGAGATAACGCATTTCCTATTTTAGCATCTTGGGAGAATATATATATATATATATATATATATATATATATATATATATATATATATATTAGACATGCAAATAGTAGCACGTAAACTACTAATGTCTTTAACAGACGTTGATTTAAAATATGTGTGTCACCCCAACATGATTTATCAAAGCTTCGAATCGTGTCCTGTCCCCTCCCTAAATTTTGAACATCTCTATTACAGCTTATGAGCAAGACGTAGATAAATATCGCCAAGACTGAATAGAAATTTTCTTGTACTAAGTTTTCTAAATAAATAAATAAAAAGTAAATATAGTACTACGCCAAAAAATTAAATTGATCACATCTCAAAAATGTTGGAAAATATTTCGTTTCAGCCAGGGCAAGCATACGAACCGTATGAGTTTGGTATAACATATTTGTTTTTTTGCATAAAATGATGGCAATATCTCCACCCAAAACGTTTAGACAAAACCATACAAAATTTTCCTGCATTAATTTACCTTACATTACCTGAAATTACCCCGGTAGCACTTTCAAATTCAATTGAATAATCCTTTAAATCAGGGTGCAGTTCCGAAAGGTATTAAGAGAGAATAAATATAAAAATATACACACGTAATTATACAATCTTCTTCCAAAATTGGTTAGTAGTTACAAAAACAAGGTTTTATTTCTCTGAACAACACTAAGTTTAGTTCTCAGAGTTTCCATATCAGATTTATATGATAGCCACACCAACTTTTGTCTGTCGAGACTGTTAAAAATTTAATTTCACTAACCAGATTATCTAAATCATGTTTTCATGCTTACCACACTATACTTTTCTCGAATGGAGTGTTAGAAAAATTCAAAGCAGATTTCAAACCGGTTACATGGGTACCCACATCTACTTTCCAATAGGAAATGTTAGAAAACCAATTAATTTTCCACAAGCAAGGGGCTCAGTTAACAGATGCTCACCCTTGTTGCAGGGGATGACGTCGGGGTTCTTCTCGTCGGCGGCGTCGAAGTCGAGGCCGGCGTCCGCTCGGAGAGTCTGTCCGCCGCGCGCCTTCTCCTTCAGGGCTAGGTCCGTGGGGCGCTGCGGACCACCCGCGCCGCCCGCCCCGCCCGCGCCGCCGCCGCCCCCGCCGCCCGCGCGCCGCCGAGAGCGCTTGCGCAGCGCCACCGCCGCCGCCGCCACCGCCGTCGCCACCAGCAGCAGCGCCGCCAGCGCGCCCAGCAGCGTGGCCAGTAGTGGAGTCAGCTCCAGCGCCACCGGGGACCCTAAGCACCCACGCAAACCAGAACATAGCCTCTTTGAACCAAGACATACATCTCTATTAAACCCTGTGCATCTGATGTGCTTCCGCCACCGCTGTTTCCAGCATAAGCAGCGCCGTAGCGCTGCCCCCACCACCAGAACGCCGCCAGCGCGCCTAGCAGCGTGGACAGTAGCGACGTCTGCTCCAGCGCTACGGACGCCCTAAGCACCCACGCACATGTGGACTAAGCCTCATTGAACGAACGCACATATCTTTCCGCAACCGCCACCGCCGTCGCAACCAGCAGCAGCGCTGCCTGCGCGCCCAGCAGCCCGGCCAGCAGCGGCATCAGCTCCAGCGCCTCCGAGGAATCCTAAGCACCCACGCATACGTGGACGTAGCCTCCTTTAACGAGTCACACATCTCTACTAATCCCTGCGCGATCGCAGGGCCTCCGTCACCGCTGTGCGCAGCAGCCGCTGTGCCGTCAGCGCGCCCAGCAGCGCGGCCTACAGCGGCGTCGCTCCAGCACCACCGGGTCATTAAGACTCACGCACACATGGACTCAGCATCATTCATCAAAGGCAGAATCCTGCCCGCCAACAGGCACTCAAGGACACCAACTCATCTATTAAATAGAAGGGTTCATTAGCTGAGCTTTTTTGACCAACAGCTATGACATTCAGCTCCAGTGCCGTGGAAACCCTAAGCACCTCGCACACACACCGATCAGCCTCATTGAACGAAGGTACACATCTGCCAAACTTTGACCCACAGATACAGGCACTAGACTCATTGAATGAAGGCACACATTTTATCAACCTTGCGAATCACGGACACGGCCTCAATCATAGGAGAAGCACTTAATACAACTAAGCGACCAACTACGATATAGGACTCAGCCTTATAGGTTGAACAAAATAACTGTACTTTACCTTTCGCGCCTACTGCCACACACTTAGTCTTATGAGGCGAAGATACTCAACTAAATCCTGCACACTAACACACACAGGAATTGAAGCGTCATGGAGGGAAGGAACGTAAGTTAACTAAACTGTGACCCCCAGACATTAAAACTCAACCCATTGGGAAGCGTTCATTGAATAGAAATTCACGCAAATAAGAACTCCCGAGTTTAATCCTGGGCATCCTGATACACACTCATTTTCTGGGTGGAGATTAACACACTTAAATAAACCTTGGCAACTACAATGCACGCTCTCAGCAAAAGGACAGACCCCAGTCACCAAATAAAACAAGAGCCTTTAGAGACTCAGCCTCAAAGATTGCAGCAATACAACTCACCGGTGAGTCAAACTCACCGGTGCGCTTCTCGGCCCGCAAGGGTGTGCAGCCCTCCAGGGCGAAGGGCTCGCTCCGCCCTTTGGCGCTGAGTGCTATGAGTGAGAACGTATGAGTGAAACTCAACGGTGCGCTTCTCGGCCTGCTTGAGCGTAAAGCCCTCCAGGGCGAAGGGCTTGCTACGCTTTTTGGCGCTGAGTGCTATGAGTGAGAACGTATGAGTGGAACTCACCGGTGCGCTTCTCGGCCTGCTTGAGCGTGAAGCCCTCCAGGGCGAAGGGCTTGCTGCGCCCTTTGGCGTTGAGTGCTATGAGTGAGAACGTATGAGTGGAACTCACCGGTGCGCTTCTCGGCCTGCTTGAGCGTGAAGCCCTCCAGGGCGAAGGGCTCGCTGCGCCCTTTGGCGTTGAGTGCTATGAGTGAGAACGTATGAGTGGAACTCACCGGTGCGCTTCTCGGCCTGCTTGAGCGTGAAGCCCTCCAGGGCGAAGGGCTCGCTGCGCCCTTTGGCGTTGAGTGCTATGGAGTGAGAACGTATGAGTGGAACTCACCGGTGCGCTTCTCGGCCTGCTTGAGCGTGAAGCCCTCCAGGGCGAAGGGCTCGCTGCGCCCTTTGGCGTTGAGTGCTATGAGTGAGAACGTATGAGTGGGACTCACCGGTGCGCTTCTCGGCCTGCTTGAGCGTGAAGCCCTCCAGGGCGAAGGGCTCGCTGCGCCCTTTGGCGTTGAGTGCTATGAGTGAGAACGTATGAGTGGGACTCACCGGTGCGCTTCTCGGCCTGCTTGAGCGTGAAGCCCTCCAGGGCGAAGGGCTCGCTGCGCCCTTTGGCGTTGAGTGCTATGAGTGAGAACGTATGGTGAAACTCACCGGTGCGCTTCCCCTCCAGGGCGAAGGGCTCGCTGCGCCCTTTGGCGTTGAGTGCTATGAGTGAGAACGTATGAGTGGGACTCACCGGTGCGCTTCTCGGCCTGCTTGAGCGTGAAGCCCTCCAGGGCGAAGGGCTCGCTGCGCCCTTTGGCGTTGAGCGCGTAGGCGTGCACCCGCAGCACGCGGCCCGCCCGCAGCCCCTCCACGAGGAAGCGCGGCCAGCGGGAGGAGACGTTGGCGGCCAGCAGCCCGCTCTCCAGGTCGAACACCTCCAGCTGGAAGGTCTGCGGCAGCCCCCCGTCGAAGCCCTCCTCGCACTCCACCTCCAGGGAACCAGTCGTCTGGTTCGTCAGGGAGCAGTTAAGGGTGGTTCCGGACGACCTGCAAAAACATTAATATACATCACCAATTTTTCAAGAATTAAAAATAAATGCAATAAGTACAATACCTATTGGGAAACGTTTCATTGCTTAGTAAATTAGAGTCGGAAAGTGGTCTTAACTGCCAAAACCCTGATAAAAATCGAAGGTTGGGCTTGATTTACTTGAAAATGTGTATGCAGGGGCTCTAGAGGTTGCTGATGAATATTAAGAAATTGCTTTTTTGAAAAATAAATTTTGAAGCAAATCAAGTCGAACTTTCGAATTATGGCCAGGTTCTAGGCTGCTGGGACCAGTGCGTGTCCCTTCAAAAAGACAATGGGCATGTCTCGCTATGACCACGCAAAACGGACACACCTCGATAACGCTTGGTGAAGCTTTTGCTACTTATGTTATTTTTTCTAACATTCTTCTGTTACGCGGATATAACTCAACTGAACAGCTCTTAACGACCTGCGTTTGTTGAAGAATTAACCGTCCTACGTCCGTTAAGAACAATCAAAGCAAATGAGTTGTAAGTAAACATGACATTGAGTTCTGCTAAACAAAAAAAATGGATTACGTATTTTTATTTAATAACTACTGAACGACAAACGGCCGTACCACAAATTACGGTCTGGCTAGTCTTCCAGGCGCACCAACCTGCCGGGATGATGTGGAAGACGCAGGGCTCGCGCTGCTGGCCGGCGGCGTTGTTGGCGCTGCATAGCAGCGTGCCGTAGTCCAGCTCCGTCATGGGCGCGTAGGAGAGCGTGGAGGAGGCGCCGGTCTCGTCGCCGCCCTGCCCACCGCCGCCACCGCCACCGCTCCCGCCGCCGCCGCCGGGCGGGGAGCTGTAGCGCGCCTCGGGCACCTCCACGGCGGCGTCGCCGGCGCCCGAGTGGTTGAAGCTCCAGCGGAAGGAGTCGGGCGGCGGGTACGCGTCCACCTCGCACGTCACCTTGGCCGGCTCCAGCCGCGCCACCGCGTACACCCGGCGCTGCTCCGCGCGGCACACCGGCTTGTCTGCGGGAGGAAGGGTTGCGTTTCACTTTTAGTCACAGAACAGACACACACAGGAAGGAAAGTGGACGGTGCTGTGTATAACAGCATTTTGCCCACGTGGTGGGCACATTGTACCGGCCAACATAGTTGCGGCCACTGTGGCCGCTGCAGAGTTGCGCCGGGGGCGCGGCCAGTCGAGAAATGAGGAGTACGGGAAGACGCCACCAGGAGCAGGGCAAGCGGCGGCGCTTGTCCGTGGTCACCGGCCGTGTCGGCTAAGCGGCCACAGGAGGGGCAGTTCCCCTCGATGCCCCGGCTCGGAGGCGGGAAGTAAGAGACCGCTCAGTGCCTCGGGACGTATTTATAGGGCCTCGCCCGGGACGGTAGTCAGTAGGTCATGTCTGGAGCAGCAAGCGAGTACCTAGCAATAGTAGTAAGTTCGGTTTTGAAATGCGTGCGTTACGGTGATTGTATTCTTCTGGTGGACTGGAACTTGGCTTGTATTTCGGACTTGATTTGGATTGTGGCTTTACTGAAATAAACTTATAGTGAACGAACTGTTGTTGTTTTACTTTGTACATAACAGAGGGCGACTCCTTTGATCTTCAGTAAGTCACCGGGTAGTGCGGATCGCCATGTTGAAACTGTGCAAAGGAACCGCAGGAGTCAACAAAAACGCAATTTTCTCAAAACTGCCCCCAAATATGTTCTTCTAATTTTTCCAATGGGTATTATTAATTACACTGTTAATAATGGCATACAATTCATTTTGGTGTATTATTTTGTTTTGTTTTTAAATTACATCAATGATCAATTTTAGAAATATCTCTCTCGCCATTAATACGCACATTTCCAGTGATTTGTAAACGCTATTGCATTTGTAAAATGACTTTAAATGAAGTTTTTGAAAACTCAAAACTTTTCTATAAAAAGGAACTTCAATTTCGCTTTTTTAGTAACGCTTAAACGATATTTTCTTTAAATCAGCTCTAAATGTTTTAAATGAAATTTTCATTTAGGACGAGATTTTACTCTTCTTTAATATTCCTAAAGTAATATTTCGGTTTTACTATTAGGAAACCGAAAAATTTAGAAAATTTCAAATAATGTACTTTGGGCAGAGATGGCAGCTGGTTAGCGTATGTGGCCCACACCAAAGAAAATAGATAACTAATACGAAAAAGTCTGTGTCATTCTGTAGCACTACTTGTTATGTATTTATAATTCTGTACTTTCTGTCTCAATATTTTATTAATATTTGCCTATATGAAGCAACTGTCCCCTCGGGTTACGTATGTTTTTTGCTAGTTATACACACACAAAATAGGACGAGTAAAACGGAAATTAAAAGCACCTTCACCGCATAAATCCCGGATTGTATAGCTGTTTACTCACTTTCAATATGGCGACCAAGTGCATCATATCGGCGCACGGATTGTGGGTAGCTTTCCTTTCTGTGTAGTACCTATCTGTAATTTAGTGTTCCGGAAGCGCCAATTACTCGTACTAATGTCATTAGACCCGTACTTGTACCACCATTTTATATGCCATGGGTGAAAGTGTTCCTTTCACGATGGAACTTGAGATTCGGCATCGACCAAGGTAGATTTGCAGGACTTTCCCTGCAGTTATCGCAGCAGAGCCTTTTCTTCCAGCCGAGACAAGCTCTCAGCTCCCAATTGGTCACCCGGCATGTATAGTTTTTAGTGTATTTAAGTGGGCGTGTGTGTAAGGGGACAGATGGGGACAAGGAACAAGGAAAGATCTCGCGAAGTCCGTGGTCTGTTTGTTAGAGTACTTCTCTTACATTCGTCTTAAATTGATCGGAGAAAAGGGGAAAACTACCGAAGTCAACCGCTATAATTCTTCTCCAGGCGGTGGATAAACTCTACCTATCTATGTAGATAGTGCCTGAACTCCGCTGCTGGCGGTAGTCAAACCGTAAGAAGGAAACAATCTGAAAAGGCACTTAATGCTTGACGTTCTTGCGAGGATACTTTCTCACAAGGGAATCGCGTTCTATATCGGCAGTATTATCACACGACTATTTAGATATGCTTCCCGAGGATTAAGTTTTGTTCCTTTAGTTTTATAATTATGATTTTTTCTTAAATTTGTTGACTAGAGAACGAATTTTCATGCACAAGCAAGTTTTTAATTAAACTTCGTAGAGATCACTAACGTTCTAAATATATCTTTCACGCAAACTCATTTTCAAAATGCATAGTTATTCTGTTTGTTCGCATGTTTTGGTAGTTTTTTCGAGAAATTCTGCTAATGAAGTATGGCCATTTTTTCAATTAATACTACATAATTAGATTTTTATCTAGCATATTTTCTCGGATGGGTTTCGTTTTGTTTTATTATTTTTTGCATCACATGTGAATATGAAAATTGACGAATATTTTATATAAATATTGAAACGTACCGCGTTTCTGCCTAAAGAAACGGTGATACAACAAGTAAGCACGCGGCAAAACAGTTGCCAGAGGACGCCCGCTAGCCACAAGAAATAGTTACGGGCGGCGAAGTGTTGTCGGTTGGCCGAAGGCGTGAGAAAAGACGCCGCGAGGCTTCAGTGTACGGCCGGTCGCCTGTAAGGAAGGAAGTACCTGGGGCTGCTCCGCGTTCGAACAAGATAGAATAGGGTCGCGAACGAATGAGCGCTGAAAAAAAGTGATTGACGGACGAGTTGTGCGAGATATAACCATCATTAATGGCTCGGACGTAGTGCCAGAGTAACAGCTATTATCCGGGGTAGTACTGATCGAGAGAACTTGTGTGCAGAGGAGTACGCCACGAGACTAGTAGCCTGGTGAAATGGTGAGACACGTGCTAGTAAACTGTACCTTGAATAATTAGTGGCGTGTCAGCTCGCGGAAGATGACATCGAGTAGATCTGGGTGAACTGGAAAGGAGTTCAGCGGGGAGGCGCAGAGGCACCGTGGGAAGATTACGCTGGAGAAGGTGCTTCGGAAACGCAGCGCTTCGCATCGGCTGGCCCCCAGTGGAGCGGGCATAGGCAGCACAGCGAAGGAGTACGAGACTACCCGAGAGTCCCCGAAGCCGCCGACGCTCGAGGGGGGAGTATTAAATGGTAAATATTTCCTCGATCGATGTAAGATCGAAAGAACTAACAGTGATTCTGGGTGAGGTAAAGAAAAGGATAAAGACCACCACAGATATTTGTAATCAATAGTGATTTGTGTAGAATAATAAATAATTCATGTTTGTTTTGTTCACGGAACAGTGGTGTCTGATTAATAACCCGAGCCCATTCACGAAAAAGAATACCTGTCCCTTGCAAATAAATTTACTGCGAACAAGCCGGGCTCACCGGTACGTCTCAATATATTATTCTTAGGTCCGAACACTACACAGTGGTCTTTTCTTGTCGTTATACTACAAATTTTAACTCTCCGGTACACACACTAAATTTCCGACGCCAGAACACGCGCTTTAAGCAACAATCACGAAATGAATCAACGCTAAGCTATTAACTCACTTAGCACACAGAAAACCGTCACTTAATGTCACTAGATAACTGACATTGTAGGGAAAATAAATAAATAAGCCATAAAAGCTAAAAAGAGTATTTGTGTAAAAAGGAAAATATATTAAATAAATTTTGTAAAATTGCCAATAGCAATTCAGAATTAGAAATGGCAGCTTTATTTTTAGTGGAGTAAAAATTGTGAAGGGATTAAAATGTCAGTGTGATGTGAGTGTGATTGCTATGAAGAAAATACCTGATGTATTACATTTATAACATCCAAATTGTAATTTCTCAAAACTTAAAAAAAAAAGAAATGAAAAATCAGAAAATGCAGAATTTCTCCTTACATTGGCTCAGTTTTACGTTTGAAATATGCTCCAATTGTCTTGTACTGTAGAATGTATTTTCTGAATTAAAAACTTTCCTTTCGTACAAAAGGATGAATTCTTCAGAAAAAATGTAGAAATGTTGTTAATTTTTCACTGTGCTAAGAGGCAATAAAATAAAAATGTACTAAATTAAAATTTAATTCTGCAAGGTTTTTCACTTTTTACCCTGCATCGTCCATTTATTTATTTTATTTATTTTACGTCAAAAACAGTTAAAAACTGCGTATGACGTGCTATGGGGAAAAGTGAATTGTGTGCACATTTTCAAAATTCTGTGATCCCTACACTAAGTCATATACTACTTAAATTTTGAATTTTTGAAGAAAAAAAAAATCCCATGTAATAAAATCTATTTTCAAGGATAAATAAGCAATAAATTTTGAATTTTGAAAGGGAGAAAAAAAACAAAAACTCCCATGTAATAAAATCTATTTTCAAAGATAAATAAGCAATAAATTTTGGCTCTTATTACTTCCTGCCGTGACAACATGGAAACGATAATTTGAATAATTGTATTTCCCACTGAATTCTAGAAGACGTGCACAGAAAATGAAGTTACATTTTTGTCCAGAAGCAAAACAAGGGGCCATCTCAGCATTTGCTCAATGGATCAGGGAAACTGGACGAAAAACCTGATCGAGATGGGGGTCATTGACCCGGAAGCTGTAGTACAATTGCTGTTACAGGTTGTTTATACTCATTTATACAGTCCAAATGCTAAATAATGCATTAAGTATCATTGTTAAAATTAATGTTACTTTTCTTGTGATGCTCAGTATAGTCTCTAATTGTATAGAAACAGTTATGCAGCAGAAACGATTTCACTTGGGATTTAAACTTTTCTATGAATTTAATCGTTTAATGTCATCTGGCAAAGTGTTGTAAAATAATGTACATGTATTGTATGAGAATTTTTTGTAATGAGCTGTTGATACTGTCACCTGATGAATATGATTTCTACGTCGAGTGTTATAGTAATAGACTTCGGCATTTTCTGAAAAAATATTCCCGCCCTTGAGCAAGTCATTTTTTACAAAAACCACTGATTCGTAAATAAAAAGACACGGTAATGGTAGAATTCCTAGATTAAAGAACAGAGGCTTACATGAATCACGTGGGTGGGATTTGGTTATTATTCGTACAATTCGTTTTTGTAATCTAAAAGTCTGGGAGCTATAAGATGTATTTCCCCAGAATATTATGCCATATCTCAGGCGGGAATGAACATTCGCGAAGTATACACAACGAGCAGTATGAAGGCTGACTGAATTTGAAAGAATTCTGAACGCGTAGCATAATGAACTTAATTGTGTGTTCAATTCATTTAAATGGACGTTCCATTTAAGGTTTGACTGAATTGAGAGACCTAAAAATTGTTTGGCTAGTATTTGATAGCACATATTCCGCATGCATATTTTACAACTAGTATTCAATGGTGCATGGAAATCCTGTCTCCAATTGATTAAACATTTAATCCTGGTGTGTCTTTCAGATACGTTGAGGCTTTATGTAATATTAGAACCTTCAATCATATTTTCTGGCTTATATTTGTTAAATTTTGTTATCATCCTTATATCTAGCGAGTAACAATCAAAATGTTATACATAGAGGACATTGACCGTAACATTTTTTGTTTGATGCTTGCAGTTATGATTTCCTTTTAGCAATACTTGAGTTTAACAGATAACTGAAACTCTTGTGATATTATGAAACTCTAAAGTATGGATATGTATGCAATAATTCAATATTAGCGTACCGCTGTATATAATACTGCGAAATTAAACAATTGATATTTTATCTATTTTAATAATTTATGGTGCAAAGCAATAAAATAAAGATTTTCACGAGCAAACAAAATATTTTCACTATCGAGTGTCATTCACTGTTTTTTTAACATTATTACATTTTTCAAAATTTTATCACATACCTTGATATCATGTAACCTCTAACTCAATTTGCATTTCATTGTTTGATATTTTGTTGTGAGAGATACATAAATTAAATGGACGAATTGTGTTCTTTGATAGACTAATATTTTAGAAGTAGTGAATTAAATTTTCCAATAGTGAGATCAGATGTTTAAATTCACTAGAGAACAAAACTGTTGTTTATGTTCCCAGAGTCAAGGGCATAAATGACGTCTTAGACGGCCGTAATGGACAAATATTATGCAATTAGTTTATTAAGCAACATTATATACGAATTGCATACTCTATTTTTTGTATAACATTAAAAACTTATGAGAATCAAACTTTATTTTGCGAAACAATTTACTTGTGACGTCTCGGGTATTTGACATCTGTGCGAGAAAACGGTGGTCGGCTGTTCCGTTTACCTCTACCACACCACGATTCTCTCGCTGCGATTGGCTGAATGTGTGATGACGCAATCATTCGTGCCGTGAAATCTAATACGTCATCATTTGTGCGGTAAAATGCTCGATCATGAACGATTTCTTGCAACAGATAATGTAATTTATAATACTGGTATACAAAAAATTTCACTACTGCAAAATATTTAAAATTTGTTGTCAAACACGTCCGCAAAAATGCTGTCAACTTTCTGTCGATAATGTGTAAGAAGAAAACCACGTGAAATGGCTCAAACATGTACGCGAGTTTCAGAACACTACAAGTCTTTATTGGGTCACTCGATATTGATTCTAGTCTCGGTAACGTTCGACTTTAAGGGTTCTTAAATTCCGATCATCTCTTGACGATACGCGGGTAATGCAAGCCGCTTGAAAATCTTGAGAATAACATTCAAACTCTGCGATTTCTATAATTATACTGCTCAGTATTCACTCCACACCTTGAAGGAGATAAACTTCTCCTTTTTGCCTTCCAGGCTAAGACTCCCGAAAATCCAAACTTCGAAACAGGAATCTGCTTTTTAGAGTTATAACCAGAAAGGAACGTGGTTTCCCTTTAAATACGACTTATTTCAGAGAACTTTCGTGCTTTGTGAATTGGAGAAAAACTCAAATATTTTTCTGTCCAAACCTTTTAATTCATATACAAGAAAATATCAGCTGATGAACCAGGAATAAATAAGAAGGTTCAATAGAGACTGAGTAAATGTGGTAAATAATTCCATTCTGCTTTTTATATCCCAAAAATTCTTTAAATAATATACGCTGGTCCGTCATTCTCACAGATCATATTATTGGGAATGATATCTTTTCCAGGATTAGTAGATTTTAGTTTAACTTACCATTGTTGAGCTCATACCTTTCAAGAGATTACCGGACGTGATCCGAGTGGGAATGATGGGAATATTTGTCTGCTGAGTGAATAGTCACCGGACTTCTATTTACAGCAAAATACGATGTGATCACTTAGAGTTTTATGAAATTGGAATATTCAAGCACCTCATCTTTAATCTAATTTGAGGTACTCCGTAAATAACATTGAAATGAAAAAAAAACATTAAAAGAATTTGTTTATTTTTGCAAAAACAAATGGATTAATTCTACTGAAAACCCGATTTTATTTAATGCGTCCATTTTGTAAGATATAATTAACCCAGAGCTTTATTGAAGAGATCACTTAATGGAACACGTTCAATGGTTTGTTGAATGATTTAGTTGTCAGCTTTAGAATTTTTCGCCAGATTTACCTCCGCAGCCTTCCAACTCACACATTTTTACTTCAATCTTTTCAAATCGTAAAATTCAAACTCGCACAAAAACTCATCTCTCCCATCACTACATCTCCCGATGTCCTCCCAACCTCCGCGCAATCCGACCGCCGCACAGGCGGGCGCCCGACTTGAAATCGTCACTCAGGAGACGTTGATTGATTGATTCATTTTTTCGTGTTTCCGGGCGCGTCAACTGCTTTGGTCATTAGTCCCGTTAGAGTAGTGCATGTTCTTTTCTAGGGAGATGGCAGTGATCTTTCTCCGCTGAATGGCGAGATCCGGCGCCGACCTACAGTCTGCTAGTGGGGTTTCCCCCTAACCAGGACTCTCCCACCAGCAGGGCACCGCCCCAGCCGGGACAAGCTCTAAGCTCCCAACCGGCCTCACGAAATGTGGTAGTGTAGTGCATGTTAGTGTGAGTGTGTGTGTAAGGGGAGAGGATAGGACAAGGAAGAGGAAGGAGAGATCGCGAGCGGTCCGTAGCCCGTTTGGTAGGGTGCTGCTCCGGCATTCGCCTGGTGTTGACCGGACAAACCACGGAAAACTACTCAGTAGACGTTGTAGTAGAGGTCGGCGGAGTACTAGTATCAGCGTGGTGGCGGTGGTGATGGTGACAGTTGTGAAGGAAGTAGTGGTGGTGGTGGTGGTAGTGGTGGTGGTGGTGAAGGCGCTGGTGGCGGTTCCCGGCGGCGAGTACGGAGGCAGTGGTGCGGTGGGAACGGGGGGGGGGGGAGGAGGGCTAGGTGGTGGGGCAGCGGGGCGGCGGCATGGCGGTGGCTGTCAGGAGTGACGGCGGGAGGTTGCGGGCAAGCGGGGGCACATAACCGTGCCGGTGAGGAGGCGGGATAGCATAGCGGTGACGGCAGCGGGGTATACGATGAACCAGCGTAGGGGGGAGGGGTTGCAGCAGGGAACCGGTGAGGCAGATAGGGTGGAAGCGGGGGGCGGGGGGCGGGGGGCGGCGGGAAGCGGGGGGGGGGGGAGGCGGGTGACGGTGGCGACGGGGACGCGTAAGGATAGCAGCGGGGAGGTGCGGTAGGCTGGGGTGGGGGCGTGGCCGGTGGGTTGGGCGCGTGTGGGGGCGGGCTGCGTGGGGCTGACGGGCGCCGCATCGCACCGCAAAGGCCGAGAACCGATCACAGCCAGCGCGCGACGCCGCCGCATTATTTTGTTCGCGGCATTACCGAGAGGACAGAGGCGCTTGGGCGCCGAACATCATCAACACAAAACAGGCGGCTTACAGCGCGTTATCCCCCGGGGACAAAACACTCGGGCGGCGCGCGCGCCCGCGGGGCGGGGAGGGGCGGCGCGGGGCGGCGCCGGGGGATTAAGCGGGGAGTCGGTTCTGTTGTATCGGCTGCGAATCCGGCGCTTAAGTTGCGGCGCCGCGTGGCAGGGCGTGGCGGGACGGCGCGTGGCGAGGCGCGGCTGTGGGAGGCAGCTGCGTGCCGGGACGGTGTGGGGCGTGGCGGGGTGAGGAGAGTATTGTGGGATACGGGTGGCGGGGAGCAGTGTGAAGGCAGAACAGAATTAGAGGGTTTTGATTGATTTTTCGTGTTTCCGGGCGCGTCAACTGCTTTGGTTATTAGTCCCGTTAGTGTAGTGCATGTTTTTCCCCGGGAGATGGCGGTGATCTTCCCGCTGGATGGTGAGATACGGCGCCGACTTACCGTCGGCTAGTGGGGTTTCCCCCCAACCAGGACACTCCCACCAGCGAGGCACCGCCCCAGTCGGGACAAGCTCTAAGCTCCCGATCGGTCTCCCGGAATATGTGGTAGTGTCGTGCATGTTAGTGTAAGTGTGTGTGTAAGGGGAGGGATAGGACAAGGAAGAGGAAGGACAGATCGCGCGCGGTCCGTGGCCCGTTTGGTAGGGTACTGCTCCGGCATTCGCCGGGTATTGATCGGAGAAACCACGGAAAACTACCGATCAGAGCAGCCGGCCGCTAGAATTAGGAGGGGAAATGTAATGCGAGGAAGAGCTAAGTTAGGCGAGATTGGGAGGGGCGGCGCGGGATGTAATTGAGGGTGAAGATGTGGGCGGGTAGTAAAGTCCGGGAAGGAGTCTAGTGAGACGGAATGGGAAGGTGGTGATGGTGGTGTGGTGTGGTTGGTGGGGTGCGGGGGCAACAGTAACATATTAGGAAGGACAGCGGGGAAAGAAGGGAGGGAGGGGAAGAGATGGCAGTGGGGAGTTGTGGAGATCAGTGGGGAGGTGCGTAGCGGGGTAGCGTAGAGATCTGAGGGAAGTTGGTGATCGGCGAGATTTAATTACAGAATGAAAGATCACAACGGAAGGCTAACAGAAAATGAAATGGACACGATTGTAAAAAATACAGAAAATGTGTCAAAGAAGATGCAAGTGAACCTAGTATTAGATGTCGGAACAAAAATACAATTTTCATGTGTTATTGCGATAATCCATGAGAGCGAGAATGGAGTAAATGGAAATGTGAAACAGTGAGAAAATGTGTTCTGAAGGACTACAGGGTAGTGGTGGAGGGTCCTAAAATAGTGTGTCTGACAGGGATTATGGCTTACGAGTCCAGAAGCTAGTGGGGCGAAAGGTCACGGGGAAGGGAAACGGCGGAGGGGAAGGGGTGCCCGCACTGCGTGGAGAAACATTACTTGCTCTCACCAAGAGGGCAAGATTAGCTTGGTGGGTGTGGCAAGAAATTCGCGAATAAGGGAGGACGGCGTCGGAGAGTAAAGAGGTTGTGACTGTACGCAGTGGCGTAGCTTAAGTTGGTGTCACCCGGGGCAAAACAAATTGTGTCACCCCTCCTCCCAAAAAATAATTTAAAAATATATATGAATAATTTATGCATTATTTAATAAAATTACAAGTATATTTACATGATATTAAAGATAATATGTAGATTATTTTATCAAGATTATCGATAAGCTAAGGTAAAGTAATTGCTGAAATCGAGACTCTTGGACCACTAAAGAGTTGGGGTTCACTGCTTATAGTTTCGCGTTTTACTTTCTATTCTTCTTCTTTCTTTTTTAGTATATATGATTTAATTGTATACGTATTAAATTAATATGTATGTATATCATTTTAAAATAAATAATTAAAATTATATAATTTGAACTATAACATTTTATAATTGGTGTCATCTTTAAAATGGTGTCACCCAGGGCGCACCGCCCCCGCTACTCCCCCATAGCTACGCCACTGACTGTAGGAAGTATCAGAGGGAACGCAAATACCATTTGAACACCAAAGATTGAAGACGTAATATTGATTGACACTTACGTGAGATCGACATTTTTTAATACCAACGCGTCATCCTCTATGGTAATTAGTGCCCTAAATATAGTTCAAGTTCTATCCCTGCAAGTGGCAGTGTTTTTTCTCTGGAACGTGAAATCGGATGCCAACCTATGCGTCGAATTGCGGAACTTTCCCCTTCAGGTATCTCACCCAAAGATGAACTGTGTTTCTCGTTTAAGTTGTATAGTAAGCTTTTGCGTTCTTGACGGAGAATTTAATTTGATAAGGATCGGAATTATTCATCACCCAAAGTGTCACCACACATGTTTTCAAATATCAATATTTTTAAACATCATTGATTAAATCCAATTATTTTTAATATCAATTTTTTGTTCTCGCGATTTTACGTTTTCAATATTTTGGTGAATGAAAAAGTTTCATAAACACATTTTGTAAATTTTGAATTTGAATTCACTATCATGTTATGTGTGGTGAACAAACTTTACAAAGTGAACGTTTTTAACTACCTTCATCGTGAAAGCTATCTCTCTCCCCAAAGATGAATCCAATGTCCTGGTATTTTCTTCGCCTTTCTTCGCACGTGCAGTAAATGCTGGGTCTCTCCCCTCCTTGTCGCATTCTTCAACCAAGGAAGCTCTAGGCCATTGAGAAGATCTCTAAGACTGAGGTTTTCTTGCTTGAGGACCTCTAAGATCTGAGATTTTCAGGCTCAATTTTATACATTGTTTGCACTCGGTCTAGTTCGTTTGCCTGTTAAATTTTACATTTAAATTAATAATCCTGGTTGCAGTCAAAGAAGATGCAAGTGAACCTAGTATTGGATGTCGAAAAAAAATACAATTTTCATGTGTCATCGCGATAATCCATGAGAGCGAGAATGGAATAAATGGAAATGTGGAATAATGAGAAAACGCATTCTGAAGGACTACAAGGTAGTGGTGGAGGGTCCTAAAATAGTGTGTCTGAGCAGGGATTATGGGTTACGAGTCCAGAAGCTAGTGGGGCGAAAGGTCACGGGGAAGGGAAACGGCGGAGGGGATGAGGGTTCCAGGCAACTGTTCGCTCCAAGAGCATAAAAATTAGATCTTACACTTAAAGAAGCAACGGTGGTTTGAGGTAATGTATTATTAATATAGATGTTTAAATTGTGAACATCGTCGATTTGAAACACGTTCCACCACACGAGTACTGCTCCGACATATGATCGGAGGATCCACGGAAAACCGATTAGAGCAGCCGTATGTTAAAAGTTCTCTTCAGTGGTTGAATTCTACCAGGTTATATTTGCTAGTGTCGAAAATACGCCTTTGCCAAGACACAGATCTCATGTCCTCCAGGTCAGGGATGCGGCAGACATAGCGGCAATGCTGCCACGGTGCCACAGCAACGCGAAAACCGCAGGAGAAGAGTGTTTTAAAACGCGTGGGAGGCGAGACTTGTGGATTTACATGCGATGAATGCGCTGGGAAGTAAAGGCCGGAGGGGGCAAGGCTTGGGGGAGACAAGCGGGGAAAGGCCTTGGGTAGGAGTCGGGGACGTGGGAAACGGTCGGGGAGCAAGACGAGTGGGAGCACCAGGCGTAGGCAGAGACCAGTCAAAGGCTAACGACATGGGTGAGAGACCAACGACGTGGACGAAGAAAGGCGGGCGAGCGGGGACGCAGGGCGGGGGGCCAGCCGGAGGCTAACGACGTGAATTGGAGACCAAAGGGGACAAGGGCGGGGCGGAGGGCAGGGGAACGACGTGATTGGAACCAAGCATGGGAAAGAAGGCGGGGCAGTGGCCGCAGGCGGTGACGGGTGGGGCACAGGGCGGGGCGGAGACCATCTGACGACAAACGAGGGCCAAAGGGGGGGGGGGGGGGGGGGGCGTAGAGCAGGAACTAACGACGTGAGTTGGAGACCAAAGGCAGGGAGGAGACGGGGGGGCGGGGGGGACACAGGGCGAGGGCCATCCGGAGACTAACGACATAAGTTGGAGACCAAAAGCATGGAAGGAGACAGTCGGGAGAGTGGGCGTGGGCGGTGACGGGTGGGGCACAGGGCGGGGGCGGAGGCCATCCGGAGACTAACGACGTGAGTTGGAGACCAAAGGCGGGAGGAAACGACGGGGGAGTGGACGCGGGCGGGACGGGTGGGGGGGGGGGGGGGCCGGCGAGGGGGGAGTCGGGGGGGGCGTGGGCGGGACGCGGCTGCGCGTTCCCTAATCCGCGCTGCTGCGCGCCGCGAGGCCGCCGGCCTCCGCGCGCAGAGCCAGCTCCGGCTTCTGCTAGCGCGTAGGCGCGCGCCGGGAGATTACGCTGCCACTGGGAAGCACGCGGCTCCCGCAAAAAGAGATAGAGCTGCAGATACGCAGCGAGTTATTTTTACTTCCCGCCAGCATGCTCAAGTCCCGACAACTGACAAGGAAATGGGACTACTGTTCTGCAGTTATAAGTATATGACATATACACTGTGCAGAGAAATATAAGCGAGACAGATATTCGTTGACAATTTCTGCTACCACGTTATTTCTCTTCAAAGTATAATGCCCTGACCTCGCCTCTTCTTTTGGGCGCAGATGTAGATATCGAAATGTGGTTTCTAGAATTTGATAGGCGACACTACTGCGCACACGAGAGAGTAATTTATTATAATAGGCGATAAATACCTAGCTAAGAGAGTTATGTATATTTACATAAAGGACGGCAATAGAAGCGAGTGAGAAATCGTTCTCGAGTCGATAAAATGTCTTTACCATCATTAATGATATTTTATTTTATACCTTAATAAACACAATTGAAAACAGGATATATCTTACGAAACTGTCTGGTGGGCAAGAGTTGGTGATACTGACAAATGAGAGAAACAGTTGACACTTACTGTACAGAATTGTTCTGCAAAAAGCATTAAAAGTATCAATGCCGCTTGGATAATCAAATTGAAGAATCGAAAAATGGCATGATCTAGTTTGGGAGATTCTCCCCCAAATCGCAATCTTTAGTTAACAAAACATTTTAAATTATAGTTTCAGAAGAGAAAAACCTTCGCACTGGAACGCAACTTTTATCGTTTGTGGCTGTAAGTCGTTGCTCTGGAATGACTGTACAACAAAAAAATACAACGAAACGTTCTAATTTTCTAGATTACACAATTTGTGTATCAGGAACAAAAAATGGAAGCAAAGTTTCCAATTTATGAACGATTGTAGTGTATTGAAGTGCAATGTGTTTTGCGGGTTGCTTGAGCGTCTGATATCCAAATACGCGATAGTTTACGAACTTCTATGTTTTCCGTCTGAAATCTCATTTATGCACTCCTGTAGGGAAATTCCATGTCCAGCAGTAACACAATTACGAGGTATTGTGCGAGTTGTTGTAATGTTTTCTTATAAAAAGGGAAACATTCGCCTTCTTTCGTTAGTTATTTTTTAGAGAGGATAGACCCATTTGAAAAACAGATGTCTAAAATAAACCACATGTGCAAGTGTTTGGTGAATATGAAGATTTAGTTTATCGTGTGCTCCCGTACGTAACCTACGGAATGTCAGAATTGGCGTTTTCTTTATCTTAAACTGTACAAAATATTTGAGGAGCTGGTAATTATTGAATTATACGTGAATTGAGAACGTACTGCACATGAACTGTTTAGAAGAAACTCATTACGGATATCTGAAAAATTCATGTTTCTTTGCACTATGACCTACGTTACATTCCACAACTTCCCAGTACATGATTGACATTTCCTGGTAAACAAGTACCAACATCTCGGTTTAAATCTCGCTAGCGGAGCGTTAAACCGAAAATATAACAGGATATCGTTGCTTTGCTTGTAAAGGGTTCTAGTTCACTTTTGAAGTTTACTTTACTATTATCATCATCAAAAGAGTTTAGAAACTTTAAATATTATCTTGAATGTTTTTTAAGTATCTTTAGACAAGATTTTTTTGAGTTTATTTAATATTTTCTTGAGTCTGTCAATGGTAAAAAATACATTTAAAAATCTTGTGTGTTAGGTTACCTCAGCCTCAAATGAATTACAGTATGTATCGCTGCATATTTTAGAAATCATGTTCAGGACCTACACTATTTAACGCAGAACGGGACACGTGGGAGAATTTGGACCCCACGTTTTATTTCATGTACAGTTTTGTTTGAAAATATTGTACCCTTATGATTTTCAGTATATTTCTCCTAACGTTTTATCTGCAAAATCCCTTAGTCGTCGCATGATTGCAGGCTATCTGTCAATTCTCAGAGATTTATTTTATCTCGCGGGTGTCTCTTGGGGTCGCAAAGCCCCCGTGTGTCCTACCTTAGACTCGCGTTGACAAGTAGATCCGACCGGCAGATCGCACACGGGGAATGCGATAACCTGCAATTCCTGTGACACAATTCAAAAAGGCTCTATGAACTTTCAGGCGGATAAAGCATTACTGATACTTTCAGGAATCGTCAGAAACCAGAATTGCAGAAAGAAATTTGCACCTTTTATAGTTCCAATATGCAATTTTCTATTATGAACAGCAACATTGATTGACATTTCTGGGCACATCAGTACCGCAGGGCACTGTAGGGGAAATGAAGGGTTGTAATGGGACGTGGCGGTTTTCTTTAGCTAGATGGCAAGATCTGGTGCTGACCTGCAATTCGACTTGCGGGGGATTTCCTCGTTGATTGATTGATTAATTTTTCGTGTTTCCGGGCACATCAACGGCTTTGGTCATTGGTCCCGTTAGAGTAGTGCATGTTTTTTTCTCGGGAGGTGGTGATTTTCCCCCGCTGGATGGCGAAATCCAGCACCGACCTACCGTCGCCTAGTGGGGTTTCCCCCTAACCAGGACTCTCCCATCAACGGGGTACCGCCCCAGCCAGGACAAGCTCTAAGCTCCCGACCGGTTTCCCGGAATGTGTGGTAGTGTAGTGCATGTTAGTGTAAGTGTGTGTGTGTGTGTGTGTGTGTGTGTGTAAGGGGAGAGGATAGGACAAGGAAGAGAAAGGACAGATCGCGCTGTGGCCCGTTTGTTAGGGTACTGCTCCGGCATTCGCCTGGTGTTGATAGAGAAACCACGGAAAACTACCGATCAGAGCAGCCGGCCGCTAGAATTCTCCTCCAGATAACGACTGAATTCGACCTAGCTGAAAAGCTAGTGTCGAAAATCCTGCCGCCGTCAGGACTCGAACCTAGGACCTCCCGGTCAGAGGCGCTGCAGTGACACCAGTTGATGCACTGAGCTACCGCTCCCGATCGTGTCCCCTATCGGGGCGAATTCCAGCCGGAACGAGCTCTTAGTTCCCGTCATGAGTGGTCGTGTATTGCACGTGTGTGTATAAGTCAGGGGGTGAGTATAGGAAAAGAAGATGAAAGAAAGATCCAGCACGATCCGTGGCCCGTTGGTTAGGTACTACTCCGACATTTGCCTTATGTTGATCGGAGAAACTACGAGCACTAGCTATGAGAACAGCCGGCCGTAGGAATTCTTTTCTACATATCGGCTGAATTCCATCTAGCTGACCGAGTTGACCTAACTATTTAATAGCGCGGAACATTCACCACCGTCGGGACTCGAATTCCAGGACCTCCCGGCGAGACTCGCTGCGGAGACATTAGCGGTGATGTCTGTACTCACACATGACGCGCAGCGGGACGGCGTTGGACTCTCCGTCGCCCTCGACGTTGCTGGCGAAGCAGCTGTAGTTGCCCGCCTGCTCGCGCCGCACGCCTTGCAGCGCCAGGTCGTGGTTGATCAATAGAACACCCGCCTTTGGGTTATGTTGCACTATACGACCCTGCAACACAAGACACATGCAACCACCACATGAAATAGACAATGCCACTGAGATATTTCTCACCAAAGACGTTCAGTTAGATAGAACATGGGAATAAAGGGGAAAACATATATGATGCCGATAATTGTTTGAATACTAATGCAATATAATTATTAAAATGACGAGCTCACGTTCTGTATTCTGTTCTGTACAGTAAACTCTTACGTTACAAGGTGATTTATCATTTCCTGAATGTCAATTACGACATGGAACTCTAAAAAAATTAATGGCATTTCTCTACTGGAGAAGTGAAAACTTTCAGAATTAATGATTGGTTTAAAAACTGGTGTAGTTAGTTTTTGCGTCACCGATAATGCCAAAACGACAAAACTCTTGGTAGTTTAAAGTGGGTTCATATCCCAAGGATGTCTATAGTTTGGAATAGTAAGCTGGAGGACTGGAATGATAATTAATCATTTATAATTTAATTATGCACTTAATTTACTATATATGTTATTTACTATGTATCTTTTCATACTAAACAGTGAAACACCTGGCAATTCTGGCAAATGACTTGTCCTTTTTTAACAAATACTTTTTACTTTCTCGCTAGTGCTTACTCAATTGCGAGAAATTTTTATAATGCTGCGGGAAAAAGTGGCGCATTTTTGACAGGAAAACTCTTATTACCGGGTCCTAGTAACAAAAAAAGGATAAATGCAGTTTCTAAACTTAGAAAATAATCCTCTAACATGTAGTGTAGCCAGAAATCATGTTTTGTTGTTCCTTAATACAGAAAATTTGAATGACGGCAAAAGTTTCCCAACACATTTTCCCCATAATTTATTTTCCTCTATCGATCTGGCTGATGTCGCGGCGCCTTGAATTTAAAATTCAAATTTTGGGGGTATTTTACATGAAGCCTCTGGGACATTTGCAAAATTTAAAAATTGCCCCAAAGTTTTTGATTAAACTTTGTAATTACATATTGTGAAGGAGGTTTCAGAGAATGAGGCATGTCTCATGTTCGTTTAAAAACCTTGATTTTTCGAAAATTGCAAACTTTCAACATATTTTTCACATCTTCTTACAACAAAAATATCAAAGATTAATATTTTTTCTCCTATTACTTTTGATATTGAAAATTGATTACTTTTCGCCTAATTTTGTGCGAAATATAGGCAATTTTTAATATTGTTTAAAAACATTCCCCCCCAAAACAGCACCAAAAATTTGGATTAAATTTGGACCTCTGATCGCGTAACGGACGCTTAAAAGAATGGTGCAGGTTTTAAGTTCGTTGATTATTCCGATTTTTTTAAATTGCAAAAATTCAAATATTTTCGGCATCTTTCTACGACTGATCAATAGAACACTGATCAATAGAACAATAAGATAAATATTTTTTCCAAATGACGTGTTCATCATAAACCGATCTTCGAATAATGTCATATTAAATATGAGTATTTTTTGCGAAATTTTATGTGAAACAAAGGCACACATTTTTAAAAATTAAAAGTGGACCTTAGCGTAAACGAATGGTGCAGATCTCATGTTTGTTGAAATGTTTGATTTTTCGAAACTTTAAAACTGAAGCACCATTGTGCTTCAGAATGGCACAAACTTCCTCGTACTAAAACTTTCTAATTTCTTTGGTCTGGGCTAGCTTTATAGTGTAGTATCCAATCAAAGACAGAATTTCTAAAATGATTTTTATTCAAGTCCAGGTACAATTGCTGAAGTGCGAATCACAAGAAAAATGTACAAAAGCGAAGCCGTGTTGTTGTAGTCCAGAAGAAGTCCCAAAATCAGCCAAGTCGTCGAATATCCACAAGAGTGTTCCACGTCAGTAGCACAGGTCGTCGTCGTAGTTGCTCTCCACACCTCTCTCGCCAATTAACTCGCCAGGATACGATCCCTAACACTGCCGCTCTCTATCTGCCCTGGCGTCGGGTCGGAGCCCTCTTATAGCCCGCTAGAGCTATTGGTCCGCTGACTAGCTGCGGAGTAGGCGGTGGCGAGTCCCTACCTGCTTGCTCGGGCGTGACGGCCGCGCGCGGACAGGCCAAGCCAGCTCGCACCGGTTGCCTTCTTCTCTCGCCAGGGGCGGTAACACCCCGCTGACGTCACTCGGCGGCGGCTCCTTTAAATGTGTGCGGTCGGTCACGGCATATAGTCTTGCCCTATCAGCTACCATCTATCGCCACCCGTTCTGGGTTCCTTCGACTGCATTTCAGCGACACTCCATTCACCACCACCCCCATCGTTTCACTCACCCCCTTCCTCTGGTATTGGTCATACCTGGTCAAAAGAAAACAGGTCGCGTCTTGATTCATAGCTTCTTTCTTTCGCAGTAATTTACGATTCGCCTCAGCGTAGAGCAACGCAGTTTTGTGTTGGAGGAGTACTTCCGAACGCAATTTTTCACAGAGTGCCGGGCAGCTTTCAGACAAAAAAATTTCATCTGAGTCCATTCCGAACAGGAGTACCATATTTCGGTTAGTGAAGTGCTAGTGAGACAGGAAATGTGTTTGATCATTGCATAAAAAAAATTGGAATATGATGTGTCATTTATCGACGTAGATTAATTGGTCTGTCGGTTTTCAAAGAAACAGTAAAGGCGGGTACGTATCAGAATAAATTGAGAAATTAATTTTTATTGTATTTTAATTCGTTAATTATTTTTAAAGTAATCTTATTCAATAATTATAATAAAAATAACAACAAACATTTGTTCTGCGAATCTGAATATAATTTGTTAATATTTATTTAAAATAGAAAATTATAAAACTTATATATTTCTGGAGCATATGTTCGAAGCGTATGTACCTTGTTATAAAACTAAAACAAGCAAAGTTTACTATTAAATTGACCTCAATTTATATTTTACAAGGCAAGTTTACTTCACTTTTAAACAATATACGAATAAATCGTCGTTCTTGACAATTCAATTTTCTTTCGACGCGAAACAAGCAGGCGCCTGCCCTTTTCTTTGAATTCGTGGACACGGCGGTCACCTGCTCTCCTCCTCAGGCTGGCGTTAATGGGAGAGGAGATTAAGCGTACTTCCCGTCAGTTTACCTGCTTGAAACCACCAGCCGCTATCCGATCCGCTCAAACAGGGTTGCCAGTGCATTTCGCTCTGCCTGCTGTGTATTGCGTTTTATACTGATCACCCGGTATATATAAATGTGTGTGTGTGTGTGTGTGTGTGTCTTGAAACAAGCCTTTTCTTCTCTACAAGAAAAACTCGTAATTTAACGAATTATTAATTAAAATAGATTCATGACTAGTTTCGTTTGAATGACACTTGTAATTATTTTCCGAATAATTTAGTTATTGATTTGAGCGCCAGGGAATAATTACGACTGTAACCCGGATGTTTCCTACGTAATTTTAATATTTCTCATCCAAAATTATGCCGTGTAGCTCAGTTAATTGGGTTCGAAGTTCATAATTGTTGCTACTTACTCTGCAACCAATTACTCAATCTGCCATCCATACGGAGTGGCGAGGAATCTGAAAATCTTATCAAAATATTACTACTGGATTGCACGTAAAATAATGATAATCAGCTTTTTAACAAAATGAAATTATCTTTGGTCATGACCAGCTCTCTCTATCTTGTAATTATTATAAATCAACCTTGTTATATTCGCGGATCTTCGCGCGCTCTTCACTTCTCCATTCGATGGCGCCCCGTAGAATTTTCTCCGTCGTTGCAGCAGAATCTCCCTTCTTCATAAAGTCCTGCCCTAAGTTCGCATCAAATTCAAATTCTCCCACATACTATTATTCCCGTTACTTCCCTTACTCGCGTCATGTGTGTGATCGCCTATACACCTATTGACTATTTCTTTGTAGAATTCCTTCGTCTTTTCCCACAAGAACGTTTTATTCTAATATAAGAGACAATAGACTTAATTATACAAGTTATTGCATCGAATTTAGTTGTCGATCAACAGTCTTTTCTCGACCCGGTAAAAAGTCAGGAGCCGACCCGCTCATTACCGCGTTGCTAGAGAGACTGTCACTGTTCTTCCTAAAATCCAAAGTATCAGAACTCTATATCATACTCTTTTGTCTAACAAAAACAATACTATTCCACATCTTCCCCTAGCGAAAATGAACTTTAACGTTGATTGTTTACTTGTCACATAGCAACCCTTCCGCGATTGTCTATGACATCCCTATATTCTACTTCATATAAATGATATTTTATAAACAAAATGGTTCGTAATTTTGGTATAACATAATACACACACATACCCATTTCCTCCAGTTTTTACGTTTCCTAATGGTACAACCGAAATACGAGTATTACTTTAAGATTATTATAGAAGAGTTAAAACTCGTCATACGTATATATACAATGAAAAATTGGAGCTATTACTCGTATTAAGAAAATATCGTTTAAGCTATACTGTAAATACGACATTTCAAGCTCCTTTTCACAGAAAACTTATGAGTTTTTAAACAAACTTCATTGAAAATCATTTGTAGTACTTCTGCTCACTAATGCAACCATGTATGTAAGTAATATTTCGGTACAACTATTAAGAAAGCGTGAAATGAGGATGGGGCAAGACCATAAAGCCAGTCCACACTAAAGAAATTAGAAATCTTAACTATGGAAATTAGAAAGTTTGTGCCATTCTGCAGCACCTCTAGTTACTTTCTCGTATACATACGTATATACGGAGTAATATGCATATTATAGAGGCAGTTACGTAATGCTGCGGAAAATAGATTTCAAATTTCAATAGAAATAAAGGTTTTGGGGTACCCTGATATCCAAAAAGTGTTGTTATTTTTCAAAAACGTCTGTCCGCCGTCTGGTGCACATGAACAACACTAGAGCCTAAATTATGCGATCAATTTTTTTCTAAACAATAAACCCCTGTTGATCTGGCCTAAGTCGAATCTCTCCGATTTTGAAAAACATTCATTAATTTTTGTGGGTTCTTTAGATGAAGCCCCTGGACATTTTCAAAATTTTCTCAAAAACTGCTCCAAATTTGTTCTTTAAATTTCCTGTAAGAATGGAGTAAAATACACTTATAAAGGTGGCTAAGGTCCGATTTTCACGAATAACTCTGAATTTTCCAAAATTGCAAAAGTTTGATTTTTTATCAGTGTCTTCCTACAGCTATTATATTGAAGACATATTTTGTTTCAAATGAATTTGTGTTCATAAATAGTTCTTTCATTATGGTCATGTAGGTTTTTTCGAAAATTTTTCTAGTTTTCGCGGAAAATGTATTTTTTTGACATGTACACAAATGTAATTTTTTTGACTTGTCTCTCACGTCAGTACTATTTACATTAGAGTCAATTTATTCACAGTAGTATGTTTATGAGTAAATTTGTTTTAATGTCAGATAAAGTTTCTCGAAAACAACAGTTTTCTGTGAAAATGAACTGAAAATTCGCATTTTCAGAAACGCTCAAACGTTTTTCCTAAAAAAAGGCTCCAAATTTTTTCAATGGGTTGTGGTAATTGCACTTTTAAGATTGTGGTAATTGCAAGACGTAAAGATGATATAGGTGTATTCTTTTGCTTCTTAAAAAATTACACAAATGTAATTTTTTTAAAATATCTCTCACGCAGTTAATATCCACATTTCCATCGGTTTGTATACATTATTGAATTTGTGAGTAGAAGTTCTTCAAATTGCATCAAATGAGGTTTGTCGAAAACTCAATAGATTTCTGTGAAAAGGAGTTTCAAATTTCGTAATTAGAGTAACGCTTAACGCCATTTTCTTAAAAACGGCTTCATATTTTTAAATGAAAATTGCTATTTAAACGAAGTTTTTCTCTTCTTTAATATTCTGAAGTCTTTAGTATTTCGCTTCCACTACTAGGAAACCATTTAGAAAACTTTACTGTGAGAAAGTTTGTGCTATTCTGTAGCACCTCCAGTTTTCTTTCTGTAACGATGTTCGCGGGTTTTTGGAAGAAACATTTACTATCTTGTACGAGCCACGTTTGAGATGCACACCCTTAGCTCTTAAGGCCAGAGGGAGCTCATAATTTTTCTATTTTGAGGTTAGGCACCAAATTTTAATTAATTTCGGCGCTTATGGGTTAACGAATGGCAATGGTTTGTGTGTGTTTTGCAGTGATACTGTAGATTGGATCCACATCCTTTGAAATTGCTGTGCTACCCGTTTGTGAGTGGGAACATGATGGCAATGGGAAACTATTACTTCTGACATAGAAACGTAACGTTTGTTTAAGCGGTATTAGGAGTTAATAGGCTCAAGAATTATGAACATTTTGTATGAAAGGTTCGTACTAATAGAGAAACAGTATTTAGGAAGTGCTAAAATAAGACTGGTTAACAGGAGGAGCGGAGCCTATACTGGACATAAAATAAATAAGTAAAAAATTAATCATGAATTACATTAATAACTAAATAAGTTATTAATAAATAGAGAAACAAACGTTGGGACAAAAACTAATCAAAATTTAGCAAAACCACTCAAACAATTAAAAAAAATTGTATGGTATACCGCGACATCCCCAAGGAAACATACACGACAAACGTATCAGTGAAATAATCTTTTGTCTCAACGTTCATTAAATTGTCACCATGTGCGGTCATTTGTCTTGACATGTAGCTCGAGTGAGTGGCATAGACTTCCCCACCATTGTCTTACCTCTTAGCTCTTTTACTAGCACACGGAGAATATACCCGAATGCATTGATGTTAGATTCTTCAAAAATTAAACACCGTCGGCCCAAATCTAGAAAACCTACATGTAGGGCAATTAAAACAAATTGAACACTTCCAATCATTTCGGAAAATACAAAGAACGATTGGTGAGATACAAGCACAATGCATATGCACAATGCACAATGGTAAGATACAAACACAATGTGGTTTTAAAGGCTGGTCTACAGTCTAGCGTGATCTGGAAAGACTGACCGCCGTGCTTGTACAGAAAGCCTTCCCCATCAAGTCTTTTGCGGATTTGTCATGCAAATCATCCGCCTTGCTGTCTAGACGTGGCGTTTTGTTTCAAAAACACGGCCTAATCATGCAAAAAAGATTCACGAGGTGAAAACCAGCCTTAAAGAAATACTAGTAGAATATGGATCACGGGATCGGTCAATTAATGAAACACATTAGTTTGCCAACGTTTCGGAATATTTAATTCCTTCATCAGGGCTACAAAACACAATCACATGGAATAAAGACAACTTGTCTGAACAACAACGTTATAAATCACACAAAATATGCCATGAATCAACATACACAAAAATAAATAAATAAATTATATACTGTATATATATATATATATATATATATATATATATATATAAAAGCCAAGGTAATATAAACAGTACACACCTTACTAATACACAATCTAGTCAAACATGTTCGCCTATAGCCCAACTCCAATATAGAGTTGCTGAAGCACACAAGTCCATTGCAAGTCCGACCAAGGCTACAGCCGGAAAGAATGTGAATGAAAAACGAGTGTATTGTCAGGACCACGTGCTGAGCAACTCCAGCCGGAACCATGGGTATCCGGTTTTATTTTCATTATTCATTAATTTATTTGTTTTCATTTTTATTTTGTTTATTTTACTTCGTGTATGTTGATTCATGGCATATTTTGTGTGATTTCTTATGTTGTTCTTCAGACAAGTTGTCTTTATTCCATGTGATTGTGTTTTGTAGCCCTGATGAAGGAATTAAATATTCCGAAACGTTGGCAAACTAATGTGTTTCATTAATTGACCGATCCCGTGATCCATATCCTACTACTTATTAACGGTCGTGATTTCTACAATGGTTAAAGAAATACAAATAGCAACGCTAAGTTGAGTTCCCAATGAAGTGTTTTTCTCCACAAGAAGTGCTAGAATTTGGCGTGAATTGCACTACCACAATCCCATAGCCCAACGCACTCGCCAGGACACTGACAAACAGTCGTAGATCCACAGGGAGGAGCCCTGCGGCCGTGAAGCGGACGGGGTTGGCGCTGATCTGCGCCAGAAAGAGCTTCGTTTGGCGCTCCACGTCCCGCCGCCCCGCCGCCGCCGCCGCCAGCAGTTCCGCCGCCGCCGCCCCCGCGCCCTCGTTCCCTGCCGCCGCCGCTCTGCCCGCTGCCACCGCCACCGCACCCACCTTCACCACCTCCAACGCCGCGTTCACGACGAAATCTACCGTTCCCACGGAACCCAACCAAGACCCACCCCCTTGGGCTAAGTAGTACAAGTCAACTACCACGCCCGTTAACACATGAACGAACAGAAGGAGGATGTGGACGCTGAAGATGCTGTCAATGGCCGCACATGTTTTCTGCACCTGCATATGAGCTTTCTGAAGTCTTACAATGATATACGTTGCATTTGAGGTGTAGCCATCAGTGGAAACATTGTTTTTAATGCTTCCAAACTGCGCAGCGTGGTTTTTAAGAACTTGGTAAGATCTTTCAGGAATGTGGATGTTAATAGCATTACACTGCTGATGTTGAATTTGTTTAGTTAACACATTGAGCTCTTGGTTGATGGATTCGAAGTATTTCTTCATATACGTCACGAAGATGCAATACAAATGGATCATCACGTAATTGGTAGCACGTGGCCAAAATCCATAGAAAGTAAAGTAATACCATGGTTTCCAAGTAAGAATTTCGATGGTGGTGATTCCGACATTAAAAACGTTAAGAGCTACCATCACGCTTACAACCCATTTCAATTCCGTTATTTTTACAGAGCAAGGTCCAAGAACATCCTCAGTGCGTGCAAGAAGCGACACAAATTTGGAGACCACTGAAAACTTCGTGGTCATAAATAGACCCACGAGCAGTAGCGGTATTACCATGTCTATTCCTACAAATAAACCTGAAAGAGCAATCTCCATTCGACGAAAACTCTTAAAGAAATCAGAATGTCTGTTGTACAGTGTCGACACCCATATAGGTCTCAATAGGTGTCCGGTAAATGTTGCTGTTGAAATTACCATGCCTACTAAACTCCGTACAATAAGTGCTGGGGACTTCAAGCTGTATGGTGCTAATCCAAGCATTCGCGCCTGAGCTAGCAACGGAAAAACATCACGCAGAATTTCCGGATGTTCCATATTCCAGAAGGATTAAATAAAGACTACGCACTAAACTATTATGCGTGTGCTGTTGACATCAAAGTTATGCCTTAGACCGGTTTTCAGAAGCAGTCTGATCGATATGCATTTCCTTGAGTGCAGGGTAATAATGCATTATCAAAATAACTTCATGGCAAGCCAATAGGAATATGTGTGATATAATTATGAAAGTATATTTACAATGGAATAACTTAACCATAGATAAACACAGACCCTTTATTATCTTCCATTTCATTAAGACTTCCAATATGGGCAAAAATATCAACATTGATATAATCTCATTTCAAAAGAAATGAGTGGTAGCATAGACATAGACATAGCATAGACATTCTCGTAGTACGTTTTCTAATTTCCTTGGTATGGGATAGCTTTGCGGTCTTCCCCCATACACTTTCCATCTGCCATCTCTTACCGCACAAAATAGAACTTTTGAAATTTTCTCAATTTTTCGGTTACCTAGTGATACATTCGAAATATAACTTTTAAAATATTAAAGAAGAGTAAATCCTTGACCTATATGGACATTGTTGACAATTTGGGTCCATTTTAAGATAAAATTATTTAAGCTGTAGAGTACAGGGAAATTTAAAGCTCTTTTTCACAGCAATCTTCTGTGTTTTCAAAAAGTTTCATTTGAAGTCATTTGAAGCATTTCCACTCACAAATATAATAATGTATACAAATTAATGGAATTGTGCATTTTAACGGCGTAAGAGACATTAATAAAATGAGCTTAACGTCATATTCAACAGTGAAATTAGCACTATCAATAAGAAAAATATGAAGAAAAAATTTGGAGCCATTTTTGAGAAAATGAAGTTGGAGCGATTCTGAAAGTGCGGAAATGCTCATTTTCACTGAAAACTGTTAAGTTTGCGAGAAACTTTATGTGACATTATTTAAAGCATATGTACTCGTACTAGCGTATGTGTGTAGCAAAATAATGTGAAAATATCAACTGTAGTGTAAATATTACCGACGTGAGAGATAAGTAAAAAAATAGTTTCGTAACTTTTGAAGAAACAAAAGAATAGAACAATATGGCGTTTACGTCATCGTGTAGGGTTAGATTGGCACTAACCCTACCAAAAATCTAAAGGAAAAAATGAAAGCCGTTTTTGAGAATTTTTTTGTTATTTTTTAAATCGAAAATATTGCACGCACTATTCCACAAAAACTACTAAAAGTTTTAAAAAAATGTCCATGACCATTATGAAAGAGTAATTTTTGGATATCAAAAATGCATTTGATGAAAAAATCTGTCTTCAATTAAGCAAATGTAGGAAGACGCCGATAAAAATTCAATATTTTGCAAATTTCGAAAATTCAGAGCTGCTAACCGTGAAAATTGGACATATGCTACCCTTATAAGTGTATTTTACTCTATTCTTATAAGAAATTTAAAGAAAGAATTTAGAGCCATTTTCGAGAAAATTTTGAAAATGTCCGATGTGCTTCGTGTAAAGTACCTCCGCATTTTAAAAAAAGTTTTTCAAAATCTCAATGCTTCAACTAGTTTTTTTCTTAATTTAGAAACTGGATTTATCCACTTTTTCGTTGTCAGGGCTCAGCAATGAATTCTTTGGTGCCGAAAATCCGCCGTGTTTTCGAGCAGCATTACATGACTTTCTCTATATTACGTATATATCTCCGTATATACGTACGTATACGTGAAACTAAAATGCATCTCACCCATGGTACTAGGGAGAAATGGACCAGGTTTAAGGAAATAAAGTTTCTCTTGTATATTAGTAAGATATAGTATGCAGTTTATTGTCAGGCATTATACAAAATTCTTAAATGTCGCACTTAAAAATGTTACCGCTTAAATTTCAAGCTAATTAACTGGCATTTTTGGACAAACTATGTAAATATAAGACAAATTTGTCGATATCATATTCCTCTCAGTGTCGTATACTTCAACCTTCTTTGTCTGTAAAAATGCTGTAGGTAATCGTATTTGATGCAGTGAACGTATTAGACATTTTTAGAATATTTCCTTTTATCTGAATCTTCACGAAAACATACAGACTCATCTTCATTCATACATAAATTTCTCCTTCACCATCATAGTTAAAATTATCATTAGGAAGCTCTAACTAACGTATTTAAATCGTTTGTCATATCTCTTCTTTTTCTCTCAGCGTTCAATGATTTCATTTTCTTCCTTGACTTTGATTATATTTTGTATGTTCTCTTTGAAATATCGTTGGGTTACATTAACGTGGTGTGAAGTAGTTTTCCATTTATCACATTTTGGTTAACTATTGTAAATTCTAAAATATTTAAAATAAAAAAAATTAAAAATAGGCTAGTCCGTTTCTTGTCCGTGTATCCAGAGATATGGACTACATGGTCATATCAGGGTTCGTCAGATAGGACAACTATGCTGTGCAACAGTCATTAATTTTCTGTGGTATCGTTTAATTTACAGAAATAATAGGATATACGGATCATAAACAGTCGGCAAGACAAAAATATTTCAACTACTTCGAAAATTACGTTGTCAACTCCGGCTATCGCACACCACAGAGAAGAAAGTATAGCGTCTTATTTGACAAATACGCACGATGCTCCGTATTTCTCCCTCCCTCCCTCTCTCTCTCTCTCTCTCTCTCTCTCTCTCTGAACTAACTGACGCAAAACTACCTGATGTGTTTATAGAAAATTATTCAAGGAGTGCCCAGTTGTAACGAAAATTAATGTTATTTTCGTTTTACACATTTCTTTCAGTAATGCCGGTATCCCAAAAGCATCGTTACTGCAACGTCACTTAATTCATTTTCGTTTCAAATATATTTTGCCCCAAATTTAATTCGAGTTTTTGTGTAGAAATTCAAGTTTGAGCGAGTCCGTCGGAAGAGACAGTCTATCGGAGAAAACTCCCAACAACATGCAAACGTGTTCTCGGGCGATTAACACACTCTTTTATTTCACTCCTAAGTAGGGAAAACAATCGCTACAAACACCAACAGGAGTTGCACGGCAGGGAACGAGTTCTCTCCCCTTCTCGGCCACGCTCCAGGCGCTTGCTCCTTGAAGAAGGAGTTCCGGGAGACGCAAAAGATCCATTCCTTCCTCTGCCGACGAGCAGCGCCGGGGGCGGCTCGCGCGCGAGCCTTGCAACGCCCCTCCCCATCCCTCTCTCTCTCTCTCCCACTCCCTCTCGCTCCTTCTCTACCGCCGGGCAATCTTGGCGTTCCAAGCTCTCCTCGCTCAACTTCGTGCTTTGAGCCCTTCGCGGAGCTGTGACACCGGCATGCCATCGCCACTAGCGGCCGTCTCATTGCCTTGCTTCCTCTAACTGCTGCTCCATCGCTTCGCCTCTGTGCATCGTTTTCTACTTGTGTCATCGCGCCTGCATCTTGGGTTTCCCGCTTCCACCAACACCGTTGTGGTCTGTCACAACCACTCGCGGAGATACGCCTGCGTTGAAGATACTCTCCTCTGTGTTGTACTTGTTTCAGAATATGCTTAAGTGGTGCATCTTCATTTACTTCTGCCTCTCTTGCCTCTGTCATTACCGACTACCTCTATCTACATTCTCCCGCGCTCTTCACACGATATTCTCCATCGACATTTCAGGATATTCCTATACCCCTACCCGCATACCTTGCCTGGGTCTTTAATACCATCACTATTGCAGCGATCAAATTAGGTATTCGCTAATTTCTCTTCTGAAAGGGAAGTCCAGGATCCAATCTCCGACACCGTAACTAACCTCTCTCTCCGTGAATTCTGCGATTGCCACCACTACTGTCTCCTCTGATGCTACTGTCTTCCAAGTTCCTGTCTTCATCGCGAAACCTGCCATGTCCTCCGCGTAGGACTGTATCTGTCATCACATCCGTATCCTCTTCCCTCGCAATTGATCGACTCGGTTGCCAGAGCGGAACTTCATCACCACCGTCAGCAAATCTGCCCGTGCTTTCACTCCTACCGTCACCCGACCCATCGATTCCATCGCTACGCCAATCCTGCCCTCCGCCAACACCGCTCCCAATTCCACCTCGGCTACGCGTCCGACCGCAACCCCCTTCTGCCTCCACCCTCACCCCTCGACGGCGGCGGCGGACAGAGGTCTTCTCTTGCGAGGGGTCGGCGAGAAGCCGATTTCCGGTTCCGGGCGGTCGGTGTCCGGCCTCCGCGGGCCGCCACGGTGTTCTTATCAACGACCCCGCCGCCGCTCTCCAAAGGCCGACGACGGATCGGCACTGGCCGAGGGGAGAGACTACGGGAGATTTCCGCGCCGTGGAGAGGAATGAATCGTTCAGAGTCGTTTATCTTAAATTTCCAGATTCAATGGTTTCTCGTGCGTTCAAAAGGTGGAGATTGACATCTCACCCGAGAGAGTAAGTGACAAAGTTGACAATATCAGCTTTATTTGATCACTGTTTTAATCAGAGCTGGTGTTTATATGGAATAACATATACCTAAAAAATGTACATCTGGACCAAACGTGTTGAAAATATGGAGTAAAATATGGGCTAACAACTGAATAAAATATTCAAAATATTGAAAGTAATGTATTTTAAGCAAACGTTTAAGTTACATAAACAAAACAATCTCAGAATTGTGTTTTAATTTTAGCTGCAGAATAACGTTTAATCATGTCGAGTTCTAAAATTGAATAATATTATTTTGCTGCGTGTAAGATTCCTAAACCTTTTCTGATAATTGACCAGTTACAAAGCTGCGTTTGAAATGTACAAATGTGAAACTGTACTTTTTATTAATAAAAATTATTTTGTACTGGCTAAAATTGGGCTCAACATCAGATATAGAGAAGGAGTATTCTTGAAACTTGTGATATATTTTGAAGTTAAATCCCGATCCCCTTCTAATCTCCACTTTAAATTGAACTAAAAGGTAAAAATGATCTCCCAAGAATTATTTTGAAAGACTATAATAAGGAACATTTTGCACTTTTTTCCGGTGGTTTTTCTAAATATGTAAAAGTGTGTATAATACCAAAATTAACAAAAAAAAAAAAATTATACTTAAAAAGCCTCATTCCTAAACATATGACAAACGTTTTATTATAACTAGTGAACAAACAAATTACATGTAAATCCTTACATATAATGTGTCATTACATATAAATCCTTAACCTAGTCATTATTATAACTCTTTAAAAAACCTGAATCTGATGATATTGAAAGAATCAAAATGGATGAAAAATAACTAAGAAATTTTCAGAGTGCTGATGCACTAAGTTTATAATGGAATGAATGGCTACTCATTAAAAAAGAATTAAGGGAATGGGCACTACATTATAAAGCGGTATTAAGTTCCTCATAATTTATGTTATTACGTTATTCATAGCGTGATTACTTTAAATAGTGATGTACAACCATTCCATCTTGCTAAATGCGAAACTATAATAAAAGGGAGCTCTGGGTTTGGAACTGTTCGGTATTCCACGTGTGTTTGTTGTTTGTCCTCATTAGGTTCTTTGACAGGCAGCTTGACACAATACAAAAACGTCAATCAATAAACGTTAATATGTACTAATTAATCCTATGGTTTTGAGAGGTTTTGTACCTCTTGTCCACTCAATAGTATGAGAGGAGAGGCTTTCAAATAATGTATCGAGCGAATATCCGTTAATTTTAATAGTATCAACATAAAATTGAAGTAATATATTGAGATATACCAAAATTTTCCTCTCTCTCTACATTTATATCTGCTAAAGATCTTAGCGTCCGGCTTGCTGGGTCAATGGGTCACGATATAATTATAATCCTTATTACCTCTATAATGGATTATAGGATCCGCCGACTGTACAGCGCAGCTGGGAATCTGAAATATAATGATTCTATTCCTAGTTCATTTCTGTTTGGATTGACTAAATGAAAAATCACTTTCTTTTCTAAAGAACAAAATTCAACAAAGTTTATTTTTGCCTTTCTAACAAACAATTTAGAGAATTTACAATTTTTAGGCCTTTGATCAAGATATCTTTCAATTTACACCTTATACCGCGGTTAACTTATCTTTTCTTCGTTGATGTCCCTCGTAGACTTCTCAGTCGAAATATCTTGCGATCTTGCCGTAGTCCAAAGTTCCAATTTATACACCAATATTGCTTCCACATCAAAATATCTGCAATATCATTCACTGTCCTTAAAATTTCACTGATAACCCAATTCTATCTCGATTGTACTCGTTCCCTCTCACGAACATACGATCAGTTCAGTAGCGCGTTTCAGAGCAGAATGAAGTTTTCCTGCATGATTCATCCCTCGAAGACTTCCTATTAAACTACCTTCATTTTTTCCATAACATTTGACCGTCCTTCTCTCACCCAGCCAATCCATACGTTTGTTATATTTTGGTGTAGCTGACCGTCTAAACTTCTTCGCCCAATCCTAAATTTTCTACTTTCGGCATTCAGAACTGTTAATGCATTTACAAAAAACAAAAACTACATTGTTTATTCACGGTCGTTGCTAAGCTCTAGCTCTCGTGATATTTCGTAATGCATGTTCCACCATATTGTCTACAAATAAATGTTAATTTACTTTAATGTGACAAATGGGTATGTCACAATATTGAACTGCGATTCTCTGCGCATTTATCAACGTTAAAAGTTTTAACAATTGAACACTTCACTTTAATAAAATAAGATGCGTCACTTATGGTAAGATCTAAATTGTAGTATTCATTTCAATGATTTAAAATTTTAAATTGCTAATAAATCATAATGAATTAATTATCAGGAAACAATTTAGCGTGTAGATTCATTTTAAAAATTATTCTTTTTTATACCGAGTCGACATTAAAATAATTCGAGAAGAATAGGTAAACCTCGACTTTTACTTCCAATAATTTCAAAAACGCCTACTTTTGAGAAAATATAATTTGAACACTTTTCAGTATGCCATACGTGTTGTAATATAGAAATTTCATTTGCAATATGGATTGCAATAAACATTCATATAGCTTAACTAAAGTTTGAAGAAAATATTACAAAAATGAATAGGCTTAGTTCGATTTCGAGCTGACGATTTTTCGTGAAAACGTTCTTCTATTTTTAATTCAACGATTACAAGAAGAAGTACAATCCATATAAGAATTATTTGGGACAATAATAAGATAAGATCAGCCAGAGAACACCTACTATTATTTGCAAATATTTGTATTTCGATTTAGGTCCAAGTGTGTCTCCTATTGATACACTTCCAAGCCTTTCTTAAATATGAACACAACATAGTGTACTAAAACAAAGTAAACCACACTTTCGAGATATCGAGATATTTACATTTCCGGTGGCTGATGTGGCTTATTTTATTACTGTTTAAAGCCCTTCGCAATTATTTATTGTTTCTTTTAATACATTGTAGTGGTCCAAGATGTGTTATCACTCTTTTTAATCGGTTTTATAATACCCTAAATATTAGGGTATTTTATAAAACCCTAAATATTAATATCTTAAATTAATAGAATGAATACAACAGTTGCATGCGATCCGGCGAAACCATTCGTCAATTCATTGGTTCATGTTAACGTGTGAGCGAGGTTATAGATAGCAAAGCAAAGTTAATGGCTTTTTAAGTTCGTAGCTCTTTGAATGTATTTAAATGCAAAGGTAAAGGAGTGAATATAAAGTGATAAAATTCAACACAGATTCACGATAGATACAGTAATTCTATTGCACACAGAAAGTCTAAAGGGTCTGTAGCATCTAAAATAGCATACGTAGAAGATGACGTTGACTAACGTTTCAATCGCTTCATTTATATTCTCACTACCGCTTATGCAATAGAGAGAAAGTTATGTAATGTTGGGCAAACAACGGCAAATTTTCGGCAGAAAATAACTCCTAATACAGGGTCCTGGTAGCGAAGAGTGGATAAATAAAGTTTCAAAATTTAAAAAAATCTTCTAACATGTGGTAGACAGAATCCATGTTTTGTGGGTCCTTGATACCGAAAAATGGAATGACGATAAAACATTTGTCTGTCTGTACGTGTGTGAACAACACAAGCGGCAAAACCGTTCAGACGATTTTTTCGGAAGTTGATATTCCCCAATCGATCTGGCTGATGTCACGACCCCTTGAATTTGAAACCGATATTTTAATTTTGGAGGTGCTTCGCATGAAGCTCCTGGGTCATTTACAATATTTTCAAACATCCATCGTGTTGATTAAACTTTGTTGCTGGATAGTGTGAAGGACGTATAAGAGAATGATGTGGGTCTCAATTTCGTTGAGAACTCTGATTTTTCGAAAATGGCAAAAATTAAAAATTTGTTCGGCGTCTTCCTACCACTACAATTATGGAAACAACGCTGTTTCTCTTAATGAAAGCTGTTCCTTAAAGATAGATTTTGAAATAAGCTCACGTACAATTTTTCGAAAATTTTAGTACTTTTCGCGTAATTTTGCGAGAAAATTCGAGCGAGAAAGTGCGTGCTGTTTTAGTACCACTAGTTTCTTTTGTTTCAATAGAATAATCTTCGACTACATAGCAGAGCACCTGCCGGCCGCGCTGGAAGGGGGCGGGGCGAAAAGGGATGCGTCTGCGGGGAAAGGATCCAGACCAAATGGGGAGGAAGCGAGAGAGGAGATGGGGAGGGGCTGCGTGGCGTGGCGAACAGGGTGAAGGAAGATGGGCGGAACGGGGCGAACAGCGCGGGAGAGAGCCAGAACGAGACTATGTTGGACGGGACAGGACGGGTCGGGTAAGGCAGGGAGGGGCAGGGGGGGGGCGGGATTTGTGGGGGAGAACGGGGGGGGGCAGAACGAAAGGGGGGGGGGGGAAAGGGGCGGCAAGGTGGGACTGACGGGGATCGAGTGAAAGCGAGAGCAATGGTGAGGGCGAGGGGGGGGGCAGGTCGTGCGCGATGTCTCCATCAATGGGCACTTTGAGGACTTGACTGATGATCACGAATGTAGTACCTTCATTTATTTATTTATTTATTTATTTTACGTAAAAAAGCAGTTAAAAACTGGGTATGACGTGCTATGGGGAAAAGTGAATTGTGTGCACATTTTCAAAATTCTGTGATCCCTACACTAAGTCATATACTACTTAAATTTTGAATTTTGAAAGGGAGAAAAAAAAACAAAAACTTCCATCTAGTAAAATCTATTTTCAAGGATAAATAAGCAATAAATTTTGAATTTTGAATCAATCACTTCAATCGCAGGCACTCAGCGGCATGAAGCCACCTAGGTGGTACCAGCTTAGTGGTGATAGTGGCCAATGGTGACAGGTTATTTGGGCTCGATGAGCACACGAACACATTCAATTTCCTCAGCTTGGGAAGTTGCCTGCCAACGAGACTCGTAGTCTGATCTTTTCAGACTTATTTCTTTGCATTTGATGTGAGCTTTTACTCTGATTGTCGTTTTCTAAAATTCCGAGTGGATATTTCGTTTCATACGAGGTGAGCTCATGAATTATTTGAATTTTCAATTATACGTTAGTTTTCTTTTTTATTATCGCGATTTTTAAATACTGGATGTGGAACGCAAGCTCTTAACAACCAAACCAGAATGTTTTAGCTCAACGCATTTCCGCGGTACGTTAAATCAATTTCTGCACATAGCTAATGCGTTACTTTTATGCGCATGCAACTACACGCGAGCGTTGACGTTAAAGGCAAACTACGTCCTGTATGACAAACACGTACGGACATCAATTGTTGTTGGCGCATTATTAATCACGTGGGTACAAGTGATCCAATCTTACTGTATTTTGTCACACGAGAAAGTTTGACCGGCCACCACTGTAAGGAGCGGGAAAGACGTTTTCACGACAAAAATACATGCTGGTTAACGGCCATTAATGTCCAACTGTTTCGAAAGATATCAAACGATAGATTATAGTGTTTTATACGCCCATCTCTTCTTCAAAGAAAAAATAGTGTTTTTTTATTACGTTTTTCTGCCTGATTACTGATCCCAAACACTGATTGTTAGGAGAGAGGGCATTAAAATTGTAGCACGGATATCAAGCAACAACCTGCTTTTCCCGTTTCCCATCTCGCTTTTTCCTTCTCTTTCTGCTAGTGGGAGCAAGCAAGCGGTTTGCACGCCCTTGCGAGAACGGGGAGTCATTACAAGGAGTTCACAAATTCACCGCTTTCGAGCGGGTGGCCGCTTTGGAAGGGGGCGGGGCGAAAAGGGATGCGTCTGCGGGGAAAGCATCCAGACCAGATGGGGAGGAAGCGAGAGAGGAGATGGGGAGGGGCTGCGTGGCGTGGCGAACAGGGTGAAGGAAGATGGAGCAGAACGGGGCTAACAGGTAGGGAGGAACAGGAGCGGCAGGACGCCCGAACGAGACTCTGTTGGACGGGGGCAGAACGAAACGAGACCGTGTGAGACAGGGCGGGAAGGGACGAGGAATCGAGTGAAAACGAGGGAGAGGGTGGGAGCGAGGGTGCAGGTGAGAGTGGGGGGGGCAAGGGGGGGTTAGGGGGCGGGGGGGGGGGAGGGCGAGGGCGAGGGCGAGGGCGAGGGCGAGGGCGAGGGCGAGGGCGAGGGCGAGGGCGAGGGCGAGGGCGAGGGCGAGGGCGAGGGCGAGGGCGAGGGCGAGGGCGAGGGCGAGGGCGAGGGCGAGGGCGAGGGCGAGGGCGAGGGCGAGGGCGAGGGCGGCGAGGGCGAGGGCGAGGGCGAGGGCGAGGGCGAGGGCGAGGGCGAGGGCGAGGGCCAGGGCCAGGGCGAGGACGTGGGCCAGAGCGAAAGCGATGGCGAGGGCGGAGGTTAGGGCGGAGGTGAGGGTGTGAACAAAGGCGGGAAGCCGTGGTGGAGGGGGCGCCCTTGGCGCATTATCCGATGCCTTGATGGAAGGGTTCGCGGGCTCAGCGAGGAGATTGCCGCATGTCGCCCCCGCCCCGAATCCTCGCCCTCCGCCACCTCCGCTTCCTTTCGCCACTAGAGGCCGCTACCGCACGGAGGGGGAATCCCAAGCCTCTGGGCCGCCCCTAAATTACTATGTAGTGCATGTTCTCTGCGGTTTTACCACCAAGCAACTTGAATTCTCGTTTTAGCGTTTTCAAATCTTAAGTAAACATTCACATAGTAGGCATTGCAATAATATTTGTCCAATTATAAAACAAATACAAACATGAAATATATATAGTTCATATCAGTTATTAATTTATTTTATGAAGGGATATTACTCTCTCGCTACATCTTCCGCAGAAGACAGTTACGTATTGCTGCACGAAAAAACGACGAATTTTCGGAAGAAAATCTCTTATTACAGGGCTCTGGTGACGAAAAAGTGAATAAATCCGGTTGCTAAATTTAGAAGAATAAAATTCTAACACGTGGTATAGCTAGAATACCTATTTTCTGCGTCCTTGATATCGAAAAATTGAATGATGGTAATTCTCTGTCTGTCCGTCCGTCTGTGAACAACGCTAGAAGTAAAACCGTTGAGCCTATTTTCTCCAAAACTGATTTTCCCCAATCGATCTGGTTGATGTCGCGGACCCTTGTATTTGAAACCGTTATTTTAATTTTGAGGGTATTTTGCAGGAAGCGGCTGGGACATTTTCAAAATAAATTGGCTCCATCGTTTTTGATTATATTTTGTTGTTGTATAGTGTAAAGGACTTTTATGATAATGGTGCAATCTCATCTTCGTTAAAAATTCTGAATTTTCGAAAATTGCAAAATATTCAAAATGTTTTCGGTGTCTTTCTACAACTACAATTATAAAGATAGAGATGTTTTCCCTTAATAAATTCTGTTCCTTAAAGATAGATTTTGAAATAAAATCAGGTGCATATTTTCGAAAATTTAAGTACTTTTCGTATAATTTTGAGTGGAAATACGGGCAAGAAGTACGAGATGTTTTAGCACCATTAATGTTTGGTTATTGGAATATGTGGGTGTTGCTATGCAATTTTGAAGTTTCACTTTAATTAATTTAGTTCAACTTTATTAATTAATTTTGGTAAAAGTAGTAGAAGGCTATAAGAAACTTACTTTGTAGGCCAGGAGACCTTTATTACCATTGTTTTAAATTAATTAACTGTTGGTATTCGTCACCGACCGCTTACTGTTACCGCTAGAACATCCTGTTTTCCCCCGTGCAGTTCTCCCAGATATTTCGCTGAGTGACAAGAAACGTCTTCGCTTTATGGTTATTCTCGACTAGCTATTCTGTTTCCAAGTACCCTCAACTTTATTATCGCATTTTTCCGACGAAAGGGTCAACGGGAACTCTTCACGACAAAAGCGACAAAATTGAGAAGACCAGGGAGTTATGTTGGCAGTATACACCTTGCAATAATATAGAGTAGGAATTCTTCGTCTTGGCTTGCAGGGAAGTGGAGGGTAGCATTTTGAGTGTCTGCACTTCGCACCTCGGACACGATGATCCAACTCAACTCCTGTCGTACGGAGCGTCATGTGCTTGGAGTAAGACTCACGTGGTTGGGGTAGGGCAGGCTGGAATTGCATTGTCTGTGTACACACTGAGCCACATTCCTCCTCCATGTTGCCACGTGTTCTGTCGTAAAAAATACAATAGATGAACATGTGTCGTAAAACACAGCATCTTCGTCTTCGAAAAATACCGAGGATTTACTGTCTTTGTGATCTCGCAAGCCTATGTTACGGAGATGGTTTATCCATTTTGCTGAATGAAGATTGAGATGCATTTTGTTATTTGTTATGTATAAGAAATTATTTGAAAAGAATAATATGTTTCGAATTATGTTTTCGAAAAAAAAAATTAAAAAACGTAACATAGATTTCATCAAATAATATAACTATTAGAATTCTGAAAAATGAAATGTCAATAATTTCATTCAAACATATTCTTATTTATGAGATATCACCTTGTATCGAAGTGAAAAACCATCATTAGAAATATTTAATGATGATAATGAATGAGTTATATAAAAGACACACAAACTGAATAACATAAAGAAAAGACTAAGAAAAATTACTGAAGGTAAATTATTTCAGTCGGTCCAGAAAAAGAAGAGTATGGGCAATGTGATGAGCCTTAGGTCACTAGTCACAGAGCTCACACATTATTGATTATTATTAATTAATTAATAATTAATTAAAGTAATGTACTCACGTCGTGCTTCCAGATAACCTTGTAAGCCCACGGGTTGGCGTGCACTTTGCACTCAAAGTACACGTCGTCTCCCTCCTCTATGTCGTCAGGGTTGAGACTGGAGCCCAACTGCAGTCGAAGAGCAGGTGCATCTAAACAAAGAGAACTTTATTGCAGTCACTTCATTAAGTGTATTGAAGCGCTATCCGCTGTAGGAACTTTGTTGAAAGAAATAGAAAAATACTGCTTTGAATGAAATGTTAAGGAGAAACACCTAGATATAAATGTCATATATATTTCATATATTTGTTCTTGAAAGGTAGGTAAGGTTTGGCTCGGAGATGCACCCTAACGAAATATCCAAGAGGTAATCAGAACTGTTTTCGTCTATCTTACCATTCAACTAAGGTGACCAGACGTCCCGTATTAGCCGGTACAGTTCCTTTTTTTTTTTGCGTCCCTGTCCCGTATTTATTGAAAGGAAAACGGGACGCCAAAAGTGTCCCGTTTTTGTGACAATGACGAATCGGCATAAAGTGCCGTCAACATTTTAAGTTTATCATAATGTATTGGGGTTACATTAGTGTTTAACAAAGTAAGCGCGAATAGATCATACGCCAGAACGATCAAGGTCAAGACTGATGCCAATGAGCGGGAAGCACCCCTCCGGGCAGTTGATCACCTCGACACAAGAGAGCACTAGGTAGTCAAGGTCGCCCTGAACATTTTTACGCTTTACTCATGAAATACGATTAGGCGGGATTTAGATATCTCAATTTAAGGATTTTGTTGTTGTTACTTTTCACTTTTATTTTGCTGTGCATATCTTCTTATGTACATTCGATTCCACGTTGGAAAAGTGAGGTTCTAGAGATCCCAAGAGACAAACTCATAAACTATTTCTCAAATGTTCAATACTTTCATCAAAATATTCAAAAAACTGTGGCCAAAGGGATTTCTTAAATACTCTAATTTGCTGGAAAAACAAAGTTTCGAAAAAATTACTTTAAACATATACATGTGTATTGTGGCTCTGACTTACACTAAAAACTATCAGCAGTATATGTGGGGCCTTTTGACATTGTTCTTTCCTAATTTTTGTTATTTAAAGTTTTTTCCTGCTAGATTTTGTAGATGGTTTACTGTCTTGAACTCTGCGTTTGAGTCTGCGTTGGTCACTTTTGCAATTTATTTCTGTGATTCTTCACTCGATGGACTTCCTATAATTAAACCTTTAACATTTTGAATAATTTGGCATTCCATGTTAAACTCACAAATAGCTTCTATGATACAATAGTCCAACTTTCTTTTTGAAACAAATTTTATTTTGGACATTTTAAGCAAATCACACTGTGGAGTGATTCGTTTGCATTTTGGCTCTTCCCCCTAGTGCATTTTTATAATATTTAATCAGAAGCAAATCTTCTGTACATAGGGATTAGTTTTACAACAACGTCCGAAGAAAAAACAGTTTTCATGTTATTTTTATGACTAGATATTCCTTCTCCCTTTTATCCTATAAAAATCACAAACTACGATCTAACCTACAACTATTTCACTTAAGTAATTATTTACTTTTATAACAAAAAACTGAATAAATAGTGAATAAAAAATAACAATAACTATCTAAAAATGCTAATAAAATATAAATCACAAAACGCTAATAAAACTTCGACAAAAATTGGAATGATTGAAGGCGTTGTCATTGTCAACAATAGTATTTATTTCACAAATAGCAGCTTTCGATGGCTTAGCCATCATCATCATCATGAAATAAATACTATTGTTGTCAATGACAACGCCTTCAATCATTCCAATTATGTAAATGTCAACTACACCTCACCACAATTCGAACAATTCGACAAAAATACTACTATACAGAACAAGAGGACTAACACCAGGACAGTGCATTCAAGAAAGACGCTCACTTAACAATGTTTTCTCACTGATTTACAGCATTCAGATGTTCTTCAAGGACTCTACAATAAGTTCCTTTAAAAAACGGAAATTCAAATAGTATTCTAGTAATATTTGGAAAAGAAAACAGTGCGCAAAAGGGGGCGTGGCATACAGCGCGTGTGGGTATTTAAATCATCATTTCGGGCTCTTAAATGCACCTCAGAGGAATACGACTCAGCGACAAGAATCTACAAAGTGCGATCTTATTTATAGTAATAAAAACCAAAAACTGAAGTTTTCATCAACTTTCACAGGTGCCTCCTCGTTAAAGGGTACCCGGTTTTTGGCTGAATAAAAGTCCCCTTTAAGAGCGGCACCCAGAAGGGTCGCAGCAAAGGGCAACTTTCCTGAGGCTCCCAGGCTTAATTGACACCTCGAGTTTTGTTTTAAGATTAACAAAAATTCATCTAATTCAATTTAGCAGTTATAAGTAGGTAGCGGATTTTGATGAGATAAAGCAGCGCGAAAGATGATCAATAAAATGTTTTAAAATGTTTTTAATTGCCCTAAAAGCAAAGAAAAATGACGTAAAATTTTTTATCAAAACCAGTTCAGATGAACACCTCCAGTTCTTGGTTATGTTACTGATGCAATGGCTGCTTCATTTCTTCAAGTGAACTCACCTTGAAAACTATTGGTTTGGCCTGTTCGTTACCAGAAAACCTGTCTTTAGTTATCACGAAATCGTCAATGGTGTTAATGGAACCTTAGGTTGCCAGCATACACTCAATGGCTGACATTACAATTCCTTAACGAAGAAATCGAATAGGCTACTCAGGAGTTCTCTAGAGAACATTTGTTGCATCTCGTAAATGTTATTTGAAACAAGTAGCATTGAAATGATATTAAAATCGACGAAAGAAGCGAAAAATCCAAAGAAAGTCTTACAAAAATGAGCCATTTGATTTTGTCATAAAATAAAATTATTAACTGCACTAAAACATTGTTCTAAAGTGAAAAAATTCGTTTCATCCGCAGTCGAGTTATAAGTTATTTTTGTTCCATGGAGAATTGACTTACGCACTGAGGGAGAAAGCTTTTGTTTGAAATAAAGTTTCCCAGTGGATCTACTGCTCCAGGCCCCTTGTTTTCTCTGAGCGCCCCTGGTAGGCCATTTGTGAGAGGCCTTGACGAAACGTTCGCTCTCGAACTTCAGTGATGAAATGTTGCACATAACCTTGAAACCTGGGCTCCAGGAAAGGAACATGCTTTGCGGCTGCGGAGAAAAGGGTACATAAAGATTTCAGCTCACGTCATGACATGCCATATACGGTATGGAACAATCAATAACGTTCGAACTAATGCTTTGGATATTTTCTTTTTATTTTTAGATTTATGATTCTATGATTTTATGATATGATGATATGATTTTATGATTCCAATCTCAGCCATATGCGAAGATTCGTACCTCATGAGACCATCCTTTATGAGCAATAACGAATGTTGTGCTCGTTTATCTAAAAGAGAAAATATTAATTCAGTTGCGCAGTGTATTCCGGTGTTTTTCTGGCTCAATATTTTAAATTTTTATTTCGTGATGACGTATCTAGAGATGTTAAAAATTTATTAATCAATTATTTCATTATACTTCAAATAACACGATTTTAAAGGGGCTAGTTTCTTATTGAGTTGAAATTACGTGACATTAAGAACTTTCAATCATTTCATCCATTGTTTGTAGCACCGAGAAAATAAAGGAACTTCATTACCAAATTTATTTTCACAGAAACTATTTATTTTCGTTTGGAATGAGAAAAGTGTTGAATTTTTCCTATTGCATGATTGTGTTAAGAGTAACAAAAAAATTGTTTCTGGAAATCGCTTTTTATATTCATTGAACTAATTTTAAAGTATACTTCCCGTACTATCCAAATGTGTATTGAAATGGTTCACGACAACGTTAATATTGGGTTCAAAATTAAAATGTCTCATCCATTAAATGAAGATGGCGTTACAATAGGAAAGAAATCAATATCCTCTCAAAAGACAGTCTCCAAATTACCAGAACCGCACGAAGAACGCTAGTCCCGAGCTATCTTCTGACCCGAGTGTGTTATTAAACCGTCGAAAAGGAAGTCGTCGAAGGGAACTCTCGTAAAAGAGCCTCCTTCTTTGTACCCTTTCGCACGCACCGCGGCGTAAGTCTCGGGGGTCAGCGAATTATGAAACTCCTCTTCCTCCGCCGCCACCGTCGTCCCTCGGATTTTACACGCTCGCGGGAGAGGACGGCAGCGAAGAAAGAAGCCACGCCGTCTTCAGAGGGAAATATCGATTTCATGACGTCGCCCTGTCACACGCAGATCCCACGGTTATGAATATCGGCGGGGGCCAGAAGGCTGTTCGCCCACGGCGGGCCCGGATCGGCGGAGATCTCCGAAAAGGAGGGGGGAAGGGCGGACCGATGGCATTTCAACAGCCTGGGCGACGGGGATGAAAGGGGCGGGGCGGCGGGTTCGGCAAAAACGTCGGTGGCGGTGATGGTGGTGGGCGCAACAGGGATTGGCTAGTAGGTGTCAGGGACGGGTGGTTGATGTCGGGGGCGGTACGTGTGTGTCTCGGGAGCGGTGGGTGGGTGTCAGAGCGGTGTGTGTGTCGGAGCGGGGAGCGGTGTGTGTGTCGGGGGCGGTGTGTGTGTCGGAGCGGTGTGTGTGTTGGGGGCGGTGTGTGTGTGTTGTATCGGGGGCGGTGTGTAAGTGTCGGTGTGATGGTGGATGGTGGGAGATCGTGCAGGAGATAGTGAGGCGGCGCGGACCCTGGATAGCGGGGACGTTAAGGTGATAGATCCACAAGGGTTGTGAGGTGGCGGGTACAGGATGGTATGGACACTGCGACAGAGCGTTGCAGGGATGGCGTCGGCGCAGTGAGGAGGGGCGGCGGGGACGGTAGTGAGACAGAGCAGGGGATGCTCGGGCGGCGGTGGGAAGGCGAAAGCGGCAGCAGAATGATGCCAATGGAGGTGGGCAGGCGGAGAAGCGAAGACGACCGCAGTTGTGGCGGAGGGTCTGGGGCCAACGGTGATGGAATGGCGAGAGAAAGTAAGTATGATGGAGCAGCGAAAGTGATGACAAGACATCGGATGTTTAGGCACTAAATGTCGCCTTTTAGGTGCCTGAAAAAGCACTGAAAATGTCAAGAATAAGGAGAAAAAGGCACTATCATAAGTTACATACACAATAAAATGAAAAATTGTTTGTAATTTGTCTATATTTCTACACTTCAAATCCACGAAACAAGTACGAGGATTTTAAAATAAAAGTACATTTACATATTTACAACTCTTCTTCTACATTTTATTCTTAATAGTTTGCGTTAACCAGTAATATTTGCATATTACCACAAACATTTCAAGGATCACAATTTCAAATTTGCGATTGAGAGACATCAGTTTGAATGCGGAAAAGGATCTCTTAATATCTATTGATGTGACTGGCATATATTTTAGAAGTTTAACATTAGCAACACTGAAACTTTTTGGTAATTTACATTTATTTCCACTTACAATTTTGGTGCCATCGGTATATTATCAGTCAAGCATATTCTCAGAACATGGGTGGTATTAATGAAATACGGAAATGGAGAAAAATCTGTTGGTATACTTTTAGTAATTCTCTCGTGTTTTAAAATTCAAAGACGTGAATTGAAGATTTCGTAATGAATGGTCACATTGGACCAACGCCAATTTTTTGATATCTTTAAATTGTATATGAAAATAATAAATAAAAGTAAAAAAGTCTTTAAAAGGTATAAGAGTCTAGAGCGACCACGACGTCGATGCGATGGTGGAACGTAATAGGCCGCTCAAAAGGGGCAGCGTTTGATTAGAGTCAAGTTGACGGAAGACGGGGATATTTTTGAGAGGTGAAGGTGAGATGTACGTAGTACGAGATGAAGAAAGGTAGCTCATATGAAAATATAAGGTATGAAAGTGTAAGAAAGGTAGCTCGTATGAAAGTATAAACTTTACATTAAAGTTTGCACCTTGAAATGCACGACTTTAACAAATACCAAGAAACAATACAAGAATCAGTAGATAAAGATCTGCAGTGTTTAAGATCGTGTGACACGAGAGTATTCTTTATTTATTAACATGAGAATGAAATTGTATATCAAAATTTTATCTATCTGTTTATCTTCATATTTTTTACACATCTTTATTTAAAAAGATAAAATAAGTTTTTTCAATGAGATTGAGTGAGTAGGACGTATGTTACTTTGTTCCCTTCATAAAAGATCACTTCAAACTATAGCCGATATAGTCTATAACAATCACCTATAAGCAGTATGATATCGGATAATTGCTAAGAGT